>JAWQUS010000008.1:20027500-21487500 GCA_036365455.1 Macrosoma leucophasiata | reverse complement strand
GTTGGTGTGAAACGTGTCATTTTCAATCGACGAAAAACAAAACGGAAGGAAGCTGAAACATTTTTTCAATAAAATCGGGGGTAAAAGATGTTACACTCAAAGGAAAAATTAACTTCAAGCACTGCTTCAAAATTTTCAACAGAGTTGTATGATGTGGTTTACATAGGAGTTAGTAGCGTTTGTGGCGTTGCTGGTGGTGGTGGTGGGGTTGGTGGCGTTAGTGGCGTTGAAGGCGTTTGTGGCGTTGGTGGCATTGGTGGTCGTGGCGTTGGTGACATTGGTGGTGTTGCTGGCGCTGGTGGAGTTGGCATCGTGGGGGCATTGGTGGCTTTGGTAGCGTTAGTCTAATATCGTATAGACAGAGAAGTATTAATATAAACCAGATATTTTTAGATATCCATGTGTTTTCGTATGATCCAAAATTAACCAAAAGTTATACTTATCCAAAAAATGCTGCCCAAAGTCACTATTCCACGCGAACGAAGTCGTGGGCACAGCTAGTTATTATTATTATTAGGCAGTAGAAATATAGATTAGAGGGGTTGAGAACTGTTGAGTTGCTCTTGTCATCTTTTGATAATGAATATCAGCAGGTACCTACCTGTGGTATGTATGAAATATTTATATTTATTGACGCAGTTCTCGGCGAGCCTCTCGAATCGGTTTTCCTCAGTGGGTGTGATCACTGTTGGCTCCGGCTTTATCACCTCTTCACCCGGCATGAAGCAGTGCAGCTGCAACAATCAGAATCAGAATCAGAAACTCATTTATTCATTTAGGGTGACAGGCACCTCTTACGCCAATAAATGTTTTTTCTTCTTCTTCTTTCTTCTTTATGATACGTCAAAAACAAACAAAATAAATTAAAGTGATTAACAATGGCTATACATGTCAAACAAGATAAAAAAATATAATACGTAAAGTCAAGAATATCACTAAGATAAAACTAAATGTAATAAACTAATGTATAAAGTATATCAGTAGAAATGTAACAATGTAAACTATATTTAATTTTATTCAACGCGGCGATGATGATCTCACCTTAGTGAGAGATAATTTTTACGTCAGTACTGTCAGCCGAAGAATGGCGGTGAAAATAACCAGCGATTGCCAATCCGCAACCCAAGATTCAAAAAGATCAACAGTTGCGCCTGTTGACCTTTTTGAAGGAGACTTTTGTCCAGTTGTGGACTTCTACCGGCTAAAATGATGATTATGATGAACCCAGATGTGGGATCGTCCTACATTTCTAGTTGTTATACCGCATATACCAAACTGTGAAATATGAATAGTCCCGCAGAACATTGGATGCGGGAGGCAGGATTAATCTCCTCTTAGACAACAAGAAAGATAGTCAAATTATCATAAAGTCTAGTGAGCAACTGATGCTTTGTCGAGCTGAATGAGCAACCGTAGCCTTTTTATTGAATAGGTGGTAGTGGCGATAGTGCTGAACACTACCATGTGGCGGCAGAAACTTTAGCTCATGCGGTGCCTTCGAGCTTCCCGTAAAAAGTATAGATTACCCCCTTATTTATAAACGTATTTACGCTGAAGTGCAGCTGATCCCCCTTGGTTGTAGTTGGACCTCACGCATTGTAGAACTGCTGTGAACTTGTCACGTATTGTTGATAATGTGTCTAGTGAAGTACTGAACTGAATATGTTTCTTGTACTTTCTTCTTGTAGGATGCTGCTAATATGCAGCATCATTATAGAGAGAGAGAGCATACCTATTGCATGTGTTTATGTGGGTGTAGAGAGCGTTTTACTGTAGCGATGACAATCAGATAGCAGATGGTGGATGTTTTGAATTGAAATGTCATCACAAGGACCTAATACTTTGTCCAAGTGTGTGATTTTTAATCTATTGAGATATTGTTTGGGATAATTGTGCCCGGTGAGGTAGAAACTTGGGTAAGTAATTTTTTTTATGGAGCACCTATTAAATAATGTGAGACTGTAAGCCTGGGTTGCACCACGACATTTGTTCAAATTGAAGTTATTTTAACATTTCACATCCTTCTCTAACTTAAAGAAATCTGTTTAAGTTAGATAAAGGACTTGTTACACGGCACGGTATTCAGGGTACGATAGCAAGGGTCAGGTACAGTCAGGGAAGTGTAATAACATTTAAGGAGTTAGGGCCCTGATAAGAGCGACCGGAGCGGCCCGTGTATTTGTACTGTCATTGAGTTAGGGCACTGTCGACCGGATAGTGTAATAAGCGGCAACCCGGCGCGAGGTTACGCCCACCCTTTCTGCCGGACCCTGAATACCGTGTCGTGTAATAAATAGCCTTTTAAGGATGTGAAATGTTACAATAACCTTAAAAAAATATCGTGGTGCAATCCAGGCTCAGTATTCACACACCGCGTTTTTCAAAAATGCACAAATCACATCAATTTTCTCTAAGATCGAACAGAAAAATAAAAACTCCCAAAATAAATAACCGAACAGGATGTTAAACCATTTTATGACGTGAGTTGAAATAAATAACATCCAAACAAATTATCATTCACTCTTTGAAGAAACGTGAATTGGTTCAAAAATAACTTAGTCTGGTTAAACGAATGATAAAATAATAAAGGTTAAAGTTGTTCTTATAAAATATACGCCATTAACTTATTCCATAGTTCAGTGGTAGCCACTGTTACAAGTGAAATCTCAGAAAGTGAAGTACGATCCCAGGTCGGTATTTTTATTACCTATACTCAGTGAAGGTGGCAGACAAGCATGCAATTCACTTGGATGGATATTTCCACACACTCCTGTGAAAAAAGGCTTTGGCAGACAGACAGATGTAAGTACAAAAAACCGGTCAAGTGCATGTCGTGCATGCGCAGTGTAGGGTTCTGTAGTTTTTAGGTTTGAATAATGTAATGAAAAAAAAATATATTTTCTATGGATTCATCAAAATTTTCCAGTAAAAAAAAGATCCGGACGAATTGAGAACCTCCTCCTTTTTTTGGAAGTCGGTTAAAAATACATTTGGTCGAATATTACTCGCAAACTTGTAAAGCCAACGAAGTGTGATAGTTTTCCTTTTAATTTATTTATGTTCAACGGTGCGGTTCTCACGTTCGTTTTTGCCCAGAACGTGTAAATTGTGGAATGAGCTTCCCTTTGAGGTGTTCCCTCGGTGCTACAATATGGGGTTTTTTTAATCTCCATTTAAAGAGCTTAAAAAATGTTCTTCAAAAATGGCGTCTAAAGAGTCCTTCAGGGCTGGCAGCGCGTTGGCAACGCCCCTGGTGTTGCAAATGTTCATAGGCGACGGTGACTACTTTCCATCAGGTGGCCCGCTGCTTGTCTGTCAATCCTTTGACATAAAAAAAAATATATATTATATGGCTACTATTGCCGTAACGTTTGAATTTCTAACAATAACCGTTTAGTCGGGGGGGAGGGAACACTTGACTCTTAACGAAAATTGGCCCTATAAAGCTTAATAAGTCACGAACACAGTTAACTGAATCGAAAAATTATATTTCCACACCCCGAACATTTTTGAAAGACCTATCCAACAATATCCCACACTATACAGAAAACGAAAAAAAAATACATGTTTTTATTCTACCACTTTGTCGGCCTGATTAAGTTGTATACTAGTGCCATATTTCAAGCCTCTAGTACCAATAGTTTTTGCGCTAAGCCGAGGATGGACAGACAGACAGACAGACGGACATGGCAACGATAAGGGTTCCTTGTTTACCTACTACGGAACCCTAAAAATGATCCTAAGAGATTTTTATTTTTAAGGTAAGACACTCCATGCAAGTGTGACGATTGAATTATAGGAGCAACCAACTAGGTACCTACTTCGAATATAAAATACCAATAGGTACCTACGTTACATATTACAAAATGTTTAGAAAAAATGTTATAGTTCGTAAGGCACGTTGTGTTTCTAGCGGTATACCCTGTGTGTTGTCTGTCAATAGGCTAGGTGTTCAACTATTTATACACTGATAGTACAATCCGTATTTATTATGCAATCGCGTTTCGCAGACTTTGGCCACGTGTTTCGTCTGGATAGTTCGGATTGCATTAACTTTTTCGGATTCCGGATTCGAAAAGATGCAAAGGACCTTACAGGACAACTTTCTCAGTCTCCTCCAGACATTTTTTCTTGAGAACGTGGTGGTGGAGGTATTCCTGGGTAGTTACCAACTTATCTACATAATCTTAAATTATTATGCCAACCAAATTATTTTCCGAATAAAATTAACCGGTTTTTTTAGTCCAATTTTTTAATACATAATTTTACAAATAGCATACGGTACGCGCTCGGAAATTGGTCGAAGATGACGGTTTCACTGTGGTGAAGAGTCAGAAACATCGGTCACGCCGAAACCGTAACCTCAGAGGTACTGGAATTGCAGCGACATCACAATTGAAAGCTGCCGAACCGTACGCCTTCGTTTTTCTGTCTCGGTTAAATGAAGGGACAACCATCACGGACATCCAAAAATATAATGATGACTTAGAAGATCAGAGGTCGGAATGAAGAAGGAAGGATACAGGGAGAGCTAGAAGCTTTAAAGTCAAACAGACCTACTAGATTCTGCTCTTTCAAGCTGCGTGTCCCTGCGAAACATCTGCAGATACATATTCCCTAGCCCCGATTTTTGGCCCGAAGTTGTGGTTTTCAGACGATATTGGGAGGCGGATCGTGCTACTCACAGAGACAGAGATATCAGGATATATAATTGCATAATGTGTTCTAGCGGATCACGTACTTGTGTAAAACTGGGCATGTGATAATGCTGCCCAGGCAGGAGAACTGCCCCAACAGGCTAGCGCCAACGATTTCTAAGCTGCTCTAGCGGCAAATCACGTAGCGAGCACTCCAAACCCACTGGCACAGTACGATCCCTCAATTATTGAAATCCATATGGCAGCAACAGGAAGACGAAAGCCACTGCAAATTCCTAGATATAAAAAAAACGCCCGTTGCACCGGTTAGACTCTAAATGAATGATGTCAGGTACCTATATATATATAATAAAAAGTCATACCGATGATCAGTAGGTACTTTTATTTTGAGCAGAATCCTCGGTGTGCGATTTCCAACGACTACTGACGCTTGGCCTTTTTTCAATTAAGTTATTCAATCTGCTGGGAGTCGATTATTCTTACTCTACTTCAGATAATTGAATTGCAATAAATAGGTAGTCTAGCTATATTCTTATGGTTAGTTAGTATTGTATGTATTGTACCAATATACAACCTTCTGTAGTTAATGTACAAAGATTTTTTTGCGATCTATGCTGAACTTCTATTCACTTGTTGGATTCCGATGAAATTAGCTGTATTTTTTTTATGTAATGGCAACATCGCCATTACGCGTAGGTAGGTACTGCCAGTGTCAAATAAAACGATATTTCGTATTCGTATTAGGCAGCGTAAAAGTCAAAGTCAGACTGTCAATTATCAGTCAGTCAGTCAGTCAGAGTCACAGTCGGTAAGCGATGGCTACTTTACCAATTAGCTGTATTGTGGTAACATTCCAGCTAAAGAATATGCGGGTGACAATGGGTTAGCAATTGGCTGAAAGTATTTACTCCCGCTCATACCCTTTTTAGGGTTCCGTACGTCAAAAGGACGAAACGGAAACCTCATAAGAATATTTTTGCGTCTTATTGTCCGTCCGTCACAGGCGATTTACTCGCGAAGTAGTGAGTCGATCGAGTCGAAAGAATCGTGTGGCATATTACATATCTACTTATGTACTTGTACCTAGATACCTATATCAAACAAAATGCCACCAACTTTATTTAATGTAACTTAAAAATACACCAAGAAAATTAAATAAAATAAGAGCACCACACGCCTTTGCCAAAAACCCGTCCCGTTGTTATTCATCTATTTATTACTAGCTGACCCGGTAAAAACGTCGTTCTGTCACACAATAAATGTTTAAAAAAATAACAAAAACCATTGCCTTATAAAAAAAAAACAAGCGAATCTCATTATCGGTGTGAGCAAGATTACCTGGAAAACGCCGTTCTTCCATAGGCACAATAAATGTTGAATCCATTGCCACACGAAAAATTGAAAGAAAATTGCATGAAATTTATTTTCATACATGCTTTTTCTCGTGAAAACTTCAAAGATATGAATTTTAATTATATATAGTGCTGATATTAAAATAATGTGCATGAAATGCTCATGGTAACAAAAGTAAAAAAAGATTTAAAATGATAAGCATTGATGCTGTATTGGTCTAAATCACGTCTAAATAGCCTTCCAATTACCTTAATGTAAGTCACAATTTTTTTGGATGTTGATCTTGAATAGATAAATATTTTAAATAGGTATATATATATTTTTTATGTAATGGAAGTGGCAAACAAGCATGCAGTTTACATTGATTTTAAGTGATGACTGCAGCCTATAAACACCCACACAAAGACCAAGGTCAAAATGCAGATGCGCGTTACCACTCCTGAGGCCTAACTCTCCTTATGCCTCTGTGCCGGAAATTACAGGGCCGTCCGTACATTAGCCATCTGAGAGCCACCTGATCGGAACACGATAGTGTTGAACACTACCATTTAGCGGCAAGTATACCTAGGTAATTCGGTGGTGCTTACGCCTCCAAGCTCAATCACTGGAGATCTACCACCAGTAAAATATGCCATCGCGGACTTTTTTTGACCTACCAAAGAGAAAATATTCCCCCATACATTGTTTTGTTATATCTCAAAAGATTACGGCAGCGTCTTCGATGAAAGCTGCCAACATTTATCGTTATATTCCATAGAGCAACCAATTTACACATAATTTTAACAAAATTATAAACACAAACCTTCCCCGAAAATCACTATCTATTGGTGAAAACCGCATGAAAATCCGTAACGAAAGACGCGTTGAGAGCTGCGTTGGGGGGCTTTGTTTTATAATTAGATAGATAGATAGATAGATAGATAGGAAATAAGCACCACTGCATAAATTCACGGGTAATGTCGCGTGTAGAGCCGGCATGAGGTAAATAGGTAAAGCAGTGGTGCCTATTTACTCGAGCTCTAAGTAGGTACCATCAGTTATATATACAGTGCTCTACATATAATCATAAGATTTTAATGAAAGGATAGTTTTTGAGTTGTGATTTTTTAGTAATTATTAATTTAGTTTTCACTAAATCACCCAAAAATATTTGATATTATGTGTTCTTACCAACTGATCCAAACATGAAGCTGACTACTTTAATAATATCGGTATCAAAAATTGTTAAAAGTGTACAAATCAAATTATAGATATTATTATCTTCAAAACTTACCTGCAAATGCAGCTGCAGTCACTTTTGCTACAGAATAAACAACTGTACTAGGTGTAGCACTAAAATCAAAGTTCGCGAGGGAACGAACGACCGAAACAAAAATCCGGGCACGGCACACGCGTCTATCCTCGCGGGAGTTCGGGACGCGGATGCGTGCAACAGTTTGAACTTGAACAACCACCCTACACCCTTCCAAACAACCACCGTAAGTCTGATCATTTCCAATACGACAATATCGGATGCTACGCTGGTAATATAATTAGTCTAGACATAAAGAGATATTTATCTATGCACACGAGCCAAAAATAACGTGGTTTTGCAAGTATTTTAGTTTCTATACGCGTTGTTGGCTATTTTAGTTCTGTATATTTACTTGATAATACCGAACGCAGTTTATTCAAGGTGCACTGAGGTTAGGTATTTGAGAGGTGATAATAAGAGTCGGAAAGTGTTGATTTTAATATTTGGTCTTATTACGTAAACGACGAAAAAAGCTTAGTTCTATCTAGTGGTTGACGTCCCCAGAAGGGTTTCCGTCTTATTGCGGCGGGTGGAGGGCCCTCAATAACCGGTGGTCGCCTATGAACCGATGAGGAACTGAGCGAGGTAGTGGCGTTTGGCGTGGGTCTGCCCGCCATTCGGTGAGGAAGCAGCTAGGGAAGGGCTGAGGGTTGAACCACTTCGCTTTTTCCCGCAATTGAACTGTGAGCCCGTGAACTCCTTCACCCGAACGTCTTGCGTGAAGGGTTGTGAATGGTCTGGGTCCTCCAACACTTTCTTAATCAAGGGAATCGTTTGTAAAATAGTTGTGCGTGCTTTAACGTGCGACTCAATCGCCTCCTCCTCCCTCTCGACCAGGCAAATGGTGGTAATTGGACGCGAGAACAAACTAAGGTGATAAAAACAACGTATTCAAAAGGAGAACTATCAAAGATTGGTAGACTCTACAAGTTTACGAGAAATATTAATTCTACTTATAAAATGTGATTTCTTGGAAAACGGAACCCTTCATTGCGCGGATTTGCACGTGACCCGACACGCACTTGCTCAGTTTTTTTATATTAAAGAGAATACGAAACTTGGTCTGCACCACAACCCTTGGGTTGTCCCTATGCCCTCGAGCCCAGACTGAACTACATATTTTGGAGCATTCAGTTTGTCTACAACGCCTTAATGACAATGGTTTCTACCAGCGTAGAAGCAGAACGAGCGTTAGTCTTACTAACCGTGTATGGTCCAGGAAATACCTGTCACGGAATTATTAATGCCCAGTCCCGGAAATACTGTGATTGTACATTTCTTAAGAGATTGCTTTATTCAGGGATTTATTATTATTGAGGGACACTTGCCCATTTGATAACACAAAACAAATGCTGTAAGTAAGTAAGGAAAGTACTGTTATTTATTTTAAATCTACAATGTTAATTTATTCCATTTGTTACATAAAAATTCAGGATCAGTCACTTGAATGGTGAACGAACTTTTTGGAACAATCTGTTTCTTATACCTCGAAGATTACAGTCGTCTAACCAATTGACACACCCTTTCTCAATATTGTAGTAAATATTATTGGGAACAACAGTTATAAATGGATCTTTTACTTCTGACCTTATGACAAGGTAATCATTTTTGCCTTTTTTCTGGATGACTGGTCTGTCAAGGAGAGCTGAGGACTTCTTAGCTAGAGCATCTTGAAGTTCATTTTCATTTAGTCCTGCGATCAGGTCACTTGCTACTTCTTCGGGTGTGTCCTCTGTTTCACCCTTACGAAGCATTCTTTCAATTTCACGAGCGGACAATTTTTTCTTTAGAGCTTCAAAAACACCTCGTGCTTTTGCTATTTTTACGGCATCTATATTTCGTCGTAAATGATGAAGCGAAGATATTTTTTTTCCAGACAATAAGTTCCAAATCAGTCGTCGAGTATCAAGTTCTCTCATGGATTTATGCCTAACTTCATTCGATGCATCGTCAGTGGCTGAAGTTTGATATGTAAATATTATTGTCATAGTTAAAATCTGTAAGTAAACAAAAAAAAAGTACTTACAAGCCAGAAACAAAGAAAACTGATCTGCTAAATTATTATTAATTTTACGAGACGATACACGATATTATAAATAATACAAAATACACTTAGTTCGAAGTTCAAAGTCTTTATTGCTTACAAGAATCACAAATGAGTACACGGTTCATGAGGTTTCTTTCAGTGAGCTCGTGAGGTACCCAAATACCGAGCTTTTTTTTGTACCCAGCTTTTTTCAAACTCGCCAAAACTGTTTTGTGATCAATTCTCAGTTCTTCAGCTACGTCGTAACTACTGATATGTAGATCTTGCTCCACTTTTTCAAAAATGGCATCCATTTTATCCGTAATAGGGCGACCAGAGCGAGGTGCATCTTTGACATCAAAATTACCGGATTGAAAAGGCTTAAACCAAATTTGTGCTACTCTCACAGACACTGAACTAGGTCCATAAACATCGCAAATTTTTTTCGCGGCTTGCGTTGGATTTTTAACTTTTTTGTAGTAACATTTTAAAATGTATCGAATTTCTTCATTAGATTCACTCATCTTGACAGTACGAAAAACAAATGAAAATCACACATTTGCCTAATTTGAATTTGGAATAATGTTCTTTAAAATTTTAACTTTCAATGATACCAAAACCAGCCAGATACAAATACTACAGCCAAAGAGATTTTATTACAAGTTCATACATACTATAATGCGAAAAGACTTTTTCCCCAACCTATTATGTAGCTATCATAAACTTTGATATTTAGGTAATATTATAAAATAGATAAATGTCTTACTGTATATCGAAACATATCAATTCAACTGTTAATTTTTGTTGATCAAGTTTATCCTTTTTCACTGTTGTATTCTTATGTTTGCTTACAGTGTTATTACAGGCATTCACGCGTGAAATTGTTCCTACACTTGAATACTCAAGTAATTGACTGTACAGTATTTTATATTAAAAGATTAAGTAAGTAGGTAGGTAGCTAATATTTTATCTTTTAAACTTCAATTCAATTCATTTATTAATTTGTGAAATGAGTACTGGAAGGAACTGAACCTGTAATAATGAAATTCAGCCGAATATTGCAGTAATAGGGATTTATAGATTTACCTACTCGACACGATCAAAGCTCTCATCCAAATTATGAAGATTTGGGTTGAGGTGTACGAAGTACTATGTAGTATGTAGAGTTCCAAGTGTAGGAGCTCGAGGGCGTAGCCACCACCGCATTACCTAATATATATCTATATAAAACAAAAATAATTATTTAAAATCGATTGTTTTTCCTCAAATATGAGGTTCACTTGTTTCATTAGCGTCTTTTACTAGGTACTAATCGAATATAAACAAATAAATAAACTTGGAGTGTCTGTTTGTAATATAAAAATAACCACTTTTTACTAAATGCATATGTGTATGTACAGGTACATATACCAAAACAACATTTTTTACAATTTTCGTCGGTCTGTCTGTTTGTTCCCACTAATCTCGGGAACGGCTGAACCGATTTTGACGGGTTCTTCACTGGCAGATAGCTTATGTAATAAGGAGTAACTTAGGCTACTTTTATACTAGCTGCGCCTACGACTTCGTCTGGGTAGATACTGAACAATCATAAATTCTCACGCGGACGAAGTCGCGGGCTCAGCTAGTATATGTATAAAATTCTCGTGTCAGTGTTTGTAACAATATTCCTCCGAAATGGCCGATTACCATGAAATTTTATATGTGAATTTGTTAGGTATGAGAATTAGTTGTAGAATTATTTTTCATCATATAATGGTAAGTGACCCACTCCCAATATTTTTCTTTTTTTTGGGGCAAGATAACCCATGATGTCCCTCACTTTTCACATTTCTACCACCAACCCCCTATAGCGCTATTAGTATCTCCATTTAATCTATGTATTAGTCGATACTAAATTCATCGGGACATCTACCTAGTATTTTTATACATTTACCACTCACTATCTGTTCGTCTCATGATCTCGACATCTTGTGGAATATCACGACGTGCCGCAGCATCCTGGGTAGAGACGTGACATGGCAATAATGTACAGTGCTCATCAATAAATATTGCACATCGAGCCTACGAAAGAGACAATCGGCTAGTTTCGACTCCGTAGAGCGTTATCTCTGCTGCACACCGCCTACGTAAGCACTGATAGTCCGGTATTGGTCAAAACTTGACCAAAATGGTGGACAAACGTCAAATAGGTAAGCTGCGAAAGAGATAACGCTCTACAGATCCGAATTAAGCAGTCTCCTTCCTAAGGTCGATGTGCAATATTTCTTGTAATGATACTGTAATGTTATCGTTAAACGTAATTGAAATAAGGTCTAAAATAATTTGTTTTCAAAAAAATCTCATCCTCGCGACGACTTTGGGCACCAGCTTGCTTATTTTTGGGCATATGTAGGCGGCTCGTCTTCTGGCGGCACTAGTCTACTTCACCGGAAAATTGGCGAGCGCTAAAAGCACTCAGCCTAAATTAATTTACACGACTGCCTAAGGGAGACCTGGAATACCCCTGTGGGTTCGATATTCGGCTCAGGGCATTTCGGGGCCACATATGATATATTCTCTAGGGACAAACTGATTGCTCTAATGATATGTGAAACTAAAAAACTGTTCTTCTTCAAATCAATGTTTCACTTGACAATGTATTAAATCACTCCCAAGGATTCAAGGTACGTAACAATAAAACAAGAAGGTAAATTGTTTATAATTTTCTTTACTTATTGTTAGTTGCATTTGTTCATATAGCAGTAATACAAGTAGGTCACATTGACATATCGTAGGTAGATTCGATAACATAGTTCTATTATATTAATTACAACGATATAGTAATTCAGTAAAAGTTTCCCTTAAGTGATAACATGTCGGTAAGTAGTTTGTTACACTCCTTACCCGGGCTATATTAATATACTCAACAAATATATTTCATGCACGAATTTATTTGCTACTACATTTCATAACAATGATATTTATTTTACTGGTTATATTTTGTATTAAGTTAGATAACACCATCTGAATTAATTACATGACTCAACCGACTTTGAAAGTTTCTTATCTGCAACATTCGTTGCACTGCGCGACGACCTGAATCCTACCTACGTATAACTAAGATCATAAAAAGCAAATAAAATGGCAGTGTATGGAACAATTAACATAATCACATAATTATATTTATTTCACTTTTGGCACATTAAGTAATCAATGTTAAAATACAATTAAATCGCGGGAGCTATGAATCGAATCGCGGTTTTTTTTCCTATAATGGAAAAGCGGCATTAAAAATCGTGTAAAAAATAAACAACATGTTTGCAAAATTATTACAAAACAAAAAAAAAACTTAATTTAGATCGTAGTAAGTAAAATGTTTCCTAACTATAACAGTTAATTATTAATTCAAATCGTATGGCACCAAACATGTGGGTCGAGCGAGCGCGCCCTTTCGGCACGCATAGCTTACTGGTTTCGTTACACCTGACCTATTAACACATTAGTATATACTCGTAGCAGTACGTCAGTTATCTAAGATCTAAGCTAGCTGTATTGTCCTGAATCTTGATTATATCTTATTACTATAGGGAGGGCAGACAAAGCACAATTATCTCGTAACAAATATTTCGAATCGTTCACAATTATGTCGCTTTTGACAAATAAAGTAAATATAAAAGAGAGTCAAGAGAGAAACAAACGAGATGTACTTATAGTCTAGTTTTTTTTTTTCAATTGACATATTCGTAGCTAGGAGCTTAAACTAAAGGAAGAGAAACTATTGAGGTGTAAAGGCCTGAAGATATTGTTCGCCGTGTGTTACCTGAAAGTAAATATACATAATTATAATCGCTAAATATAATTAAGTATTAAAAGTGTTTTTTAGGTGATCAACAAGGATGCATTTCATGTTATGTGATGACTGCAGACATATAGGCACACCGCGGACACTCCGCCAAAATTCCATACAAACGCTTAATTTGGTCTTTACTACACAGACATCAATCAGTGAGGTGTATTTACACGTGCACCTGTGTGCGTAGCACGTAGAAAATACAAACCGTCGCCCATAAGAGGGGAGGAGGTTGGGTGAGGCGGGGAAATCGGGCGGGACGTCCAAAGTGTCCATTCTATACGTAGTATTATTACATATTCACTGCTATGAAGTGACCGGAACACGATAGTGCTGAACACTACCATTTGGTGGGAGATTTATTAGGTAATGCACCACCGCCTACGCCCTCGAGCTCCTACACTGGAACTCTACCACCAGTGATCAATGATCTTTAAGTATAGATTAATACATAAATGTTAAAAGAGAACAGCCCCCATCGCCATTAGAAAATAATACAAACAATAAAGCCTGAATAATTATGGTCCTTTCATAAGTCCCATGAAGTTCCAGTCACACTGTATTCGTCAACCAGAACTTTGAATTGTAGGTCATCATTTCAGCCAAAAGACGTCCACTGCTGAACAAAGGTCTCCCCAAAGAATGCCACAACGAACGGTCCTGGGCCGCCCTCATCCAGCGATTGCCCGCGACCTTCACCAGGTCGTCAGTCCACCTCGTGGGGGGCCTGCCTACGCTTCGTCTTCCGGTACGCGGTCGCCACTCCAGAACTCTTCTGCCCCAACGGCCGTCAGTTCTGCGAGCTATGTGCTCTGCCCACTGCCACTTCAGTTTCGCTATTCGGTGCGCTATGTCGGTTACTTTGGTTCTCATGCGGATATCCTCATTTCTGATTCGATCTCGTAGAGAAACTCCGAGCATAGCCCTCTTCATTACTCTCTGAGTGACCTTGAGCCTTCTTATGAGGCCCATAGTGTTTTTATGAATTGTAGGTATCAACGGATAATCCCATTTCACATTATTGCTTGGACGAATTAGGAGATGGATTGACTGTCTCATATGGCACACTTTAGTTTAAATGCTATTAAGTCGTGATACACATTACCAGTCGTATTATATATGGATATTTTTTTGCAGTGTGAATAATTTTACTGGTGACTCGGTTTCGATTGTAAAAGGAAATAAGTTTGAGTAACTTAAACAAGTGATGATTTTTTTTTCAAAACCGTTTATTGCTCCTCCATTGAAGATTGGCAAAAACATTTTTACTAAGTAACTGTTACTTTTGTATACGTCTACGAACAATTTTTTTTTGTATTGCTAATTAATAAAATATTAAAATGTTCGCACTGCAATAAAGTCACCAGTAAGTAAACTTGAGAATAACCAGGCGATGTGATAATTATGTGAGCTTCTTACCTAACCGTACCGGCGCGTATACTTTGACGGTCTGAAAAAAGACAAAACAAACATTTAAAATGACACACAAAGGGCGGCCAAATGCTCGTGCGCATAGCCTTCCGTATAATTTAGGCGCTTTGCACATGGAGCAACTATTGCAGCAACTGGCAACTGTCTGCCAACTAATATTTCAAATGGACTGCGCACACATAGCAACTCGTGTTTCCAGCTCCGGTGATCGTAAAAAGTTTTCAGTTGCTGTAATCGATGACTAGTTTAGTTCCTAACTGCCGGCATTGCCGCAACTAGCAACTGTTGAATATTATACCGGTTTTCAAAGTTGCCGGTTTCTGCAACTGTCAATCGCAACGCGTCGGGTGATTTCACACCGTCCATCACTCTCGCTGTGCCTGGAAATGCCAGTGACGCTCAAAAAGCTTACATATTGTCATGAAATTGCGGCAACCGTTAACGTTACAGCAACTATCAACTTTTACAGAAAACTTTTAAAATTTTGAAAGTTGCTCCATGTGCAAAGCGCCTTAGAGATTTACCGTGTATCCTTCTATACTCAAGACTTCTTATATAGGTTTTCCTGTAATCCATGGATGAACGACTACATGCCATTTATTCAAAATTTAAGCTTACTAGTTTCGGAATTAACTTCAAACTATTCGTTACAATATAATTAAAAAAGTTATGTTTTGTTAGAGATTGTGAAACAGTCCCACAGATTAAACATGATTGTCGACAAAGATTAAAAAAATATATAAAAAAATGGCGCTACAGTACCGAATTCAAAACGATTTTTTTTTTATAAAATTACTCTTCAAGTTGTGACATATTATAGCATTATTTTATTAGTTGTAAGTATTTTTAGAACTTTTCAATCCGTCGACAACTGCATCCATGTTACTCAATACCCGCTACAGCGCAATTCTGGGTATAATAGGTTTTACGAGTATAACTATTAAATATTTATTGCATCCCGCTGAACATATTTTCAATGAGATTTAAGATGTATTTTCAATTGTATATGAAAATAAGCCAATGTCATTTATACACGGATCTTGTACTCGACATCTTAAGATTAGCGACAGAAGTCTATTGCCATCAAGCCAAAGGCTATCAACGATTTATCGCCTTGCAATAGACATCAGTAAAAACATATGCACTACCAGGGAACTGGCCGCTTGACAACGTGTCCACCTTGTACAATAGCAAAAAAGCTACAGTGCTCATCAAGAAATAATGCACATCGAGCCTATGCAAGTGACAATCGGCTAGTTTCGGCTTCGTAGAGCGTTATCTCCGCTGCACACTGCCTACGTAAGCATCCGTAGTCCGGTATTGGTCAAAACTTGATAAAAATGGTCGACAAACGTCAAATAGGTAAGGTGCGTAAGAGATAACGCTCTACAGATCCGAAATAAGCCGACGTCTCTTACTGAGGTCGATGTGCATTATTTCTTTTTGGATACTATATATTTGATTGATTGTGGTGAAGCGGAGAGTTTTCTGACAGTACCTTGCGATAGTCGTTAGTATATATTTATATAACTTACCCGAGTCATATTAATATGCTCCTTGAACACATTAAATTAGGAAATATTCGTTAGGGATAGATAATATACAAGATAAATAGCTAAAGGGTAATTGTTTTTCGGTGAAGCGTTTAGGTGGGATCGAGGTGGGGGAGACTCGAATACTTCGATCTCCTCGAAAAATGGGTATACGTCGGGGAACATGGAACTGTGTCCAGGGCAGCGTGGAAAGAAATAGATTTTTTTAGTCTCTTAATAGCTGAATATGATGTTAGATTAGACCAGCGATACTCTTTTTTTTTAAATACGGCTAATCTAGACTTCGTTTGACGAGTAGCATTCAGCGTTGTCAGTCAAAGTTTTAGATATAAACATACATGTCATGTATAGTTTAGTTATACATGATTGTAATGATTGTACGCACTTGTAATAAATGTTAAAATAATAATATGTGACGTATAAGAATAAAAGGCCGAGTATAGCTGGGTTAGTGCAAAGATCAATGATTGGTCTCCACTTCACTATTAGATAACTGGAATAGCAAAAGCTTGATATCGGCAGCTTATATCTATACTCGATAAAATATTAGTGGTAGAGCTCCGTCACTGGAGCTCTACCATAGGCACATACGGGCATAGGCACCACCGCAATACCTAATATACTTGCCGCTAAATGGTAGTGTTCAGCATTATCGTGTTACGGTCAGGTGGACATGTATGGCCCTGTAATTTCCGGCACAGGGGCACAACACTTAAGGTCGTAAAAGTGGCAACGCATCTGCATTTTGACTTTGGTCTTTGTGTGGGTGTCTATAGGCTGCAGTCATCAATGTGAACTGCAAGCTTGTTTACCATTACATTAAAAAAAAACTTACTACCACAATGCAGGTATTTTTTGTACATATATTTTGTAGTCACAAACGTAACAGCTGATGCCGTAATGTTATCGTGTTGCACTACAAAAATTACCTTCGGGTTGGTGCACCACCAACTTCTATATCACGTCTTCTATTCACGTGTGTTTATTACCTAATCATCTTTAATGGTTGCTGTGTAAAAAGTCCCTTTTTGTACACTATATTAGGTTGCCGAATATTATTTGTATCATGTGATTATTTTCTTTTCAAGCAATAGTGGAGCGGATGCTTATCATTAATCTAATTTTTATGCATTTATTAAATACTAGCTGTTGCCCGAGGCTTCGCCCGCGTGGATGTCGTTTAAAAAGTAGCCTATGGTCTTTCTCACTGAAGCAGAGGCTTGGTTACTACTGGAAGACGTATATTTGTACAACAGGCGTTTCATCCAAGCCTTTTCACGAGAACTAGAAGTTCCTCACTGGGAAGTATCTCCCAAATAGAACCCTCAACACAGACGACACTAGACAATAATCTAGAAATAATTACCCCCAAACACCCAGACTGGCAAAGAGTCCCTGTATCAAAAACCCATAAACGGAAGAAAATATCATAGACACCATCCCCAGGAAGTGTAAAAACCCATAACCGCTACAAGGATTTAACTGTAGATGAGACAGAAGATGATAGTAGTCGACAGGAAAAACGACCAAACAAACCACCACCAATCATTCTTTATGGTATTGAGGATATAAACAGACTCACACAATTGTTGGAATCAGCAGAACGTGACCTTTTTACGTTTAAAATCGTAAATAGGAATCAACTAAGGGTTCCTTGTAAAGATGTTGCAACCTACAAAAAAATAATCGCAGTAGTTCGAGAGAATGGACTTATAGGTCATACTTTCAACCTTAAGGACCAGCGCTGCTTTAGAGTGGTCATAAAAAATCTCCACCACACCACTCCGCTCGATACTATCGAAGAGGAAATTGAAAAAACTGGAAACAAAATCTATGGTGAGATTATCAACGCCAAGTATGGACCAGACAAAAAACCGACATCTACATTCTTTGTGAATATTGCCCCTGGACCAAACAACAAAAAAGTTAAAGAAATCAAATACATATACCACCAGTCGATCGTTATTGAAGATCCCAAAAGAAGGACAACATTACCACAGTGCCAGAGGTGTCAACAATATGGTCACTCTAAAAACTACTGTATGCGACCGTATCGTTGCGTAACATGCGCTCAAGGTCATAAAACTGCTGACTGTCCAAAGAAAGATCGTAATACACCAGCCCATTGCGCTCTCTGTGAAGGTGCACACCCCGCGAATTACAAAGGATGCGCGGTGTACAGAGAGATCCTCGCTAGAAGAATGCCACAGAGGACAACCCACAAAAACACCATCAGACCCCCAGAGTCAAAAAAGACTACGGAAGAAAAACTCGGCAACCCCAGAGAAATAAGACCCGATGACACTTACGCTGAAAAATTGACGAAGAACACAAATGAACACAATGAATTGAATCCCGAAACAAAAACTTATGATAAATTAGAAGAACTTATATTAAAACAGTCAAAAATCTTACAACAAATGAGCACTCTTTTGAGTCTCATAACAACACTGCTCGACAAATCCTCAAAAAAAATTCATTGAGGATAGCCACGTGGAACATTAATGGCTTAAGGCCAAATAAGTCAGAACTAGAGATGCTAATTGCAAATAACAAACTTGACGTTGTGCTGATATCAGAAGCGCACTGTACAGAAAAAAGCTACATAAAAATTAAGGGTTATATTACTTATCACCCTGATGGCACTGGCCATGCTGGAACTGCCATAGCCATTAGAGCGAACATTAAGCATAATGTCTTGCCCGAATATAAAACAAGCTATATCCAGGCAACATCTGTTGTAGTTGAAAGTAAAGATGGACCCCTCAACATATCTTCGGTATAGTGTCCTCCCAAGCATAAAATAGATAGTGCAATGTATTCAGAATTCTTCCACACACTGGGGAACAGATTCATTGTTCGTGGCGACTGGTATGCCAAGCACACATATTGGGGCTCCAGGCTCATAACAACAAGAGGTAGACAGCTGAAGGAATGCATCAGCAGAAATAACCTTGACAAGATTTCATCTGGCGAACCGACATACTGGCCTACAGATCCAAAGAAAAAGGCAAACCTGATAGACTTTTTCATCACCAGAGGACTCTCGAGAAACTATCTCAAAACTGAGCCTTGTTATGATAGTTAATTCTCCAGTAATCCTAACCGTAAGCACGACTATAATAAGCTACGAAGAACTCGAGAACTTGTCCAATAAATTTACTGACTGGGAAGGATTCAGGGAATGCATAGAGGAAACTATACAACTACATGTATCCCTAAAAATACCAGAAGAGATAGAAGATGCCACAAGCTACATTACTAGCCTAATACAGAATGCATGCTGGATGAACACACCAATCGAAAAGGAAAGGGCTACCACTGGAAACATTCCTCTCGATATAAAAAATAAAATCCTAGAAAAAAGAAGACTGAGAAGGGTATGGCATCAATCTAGACATAAATCTGATAAGACTGCTTTAAATAAAGCCATAACTGAATTAAAGGAAATACTGGATAGTATAGATAATGCAACTCTACAAAATAAACTGCAAAATCTGACTGCTACCGCATCATCAGAATATGCGCTCTGGAAATTCACAAAATTTTAAAAGACCACAACAATTTAAGTCTGCAATTAGAAAAAATAGTGGAGCCTGGGCTAGAACCGGTAGAGAAAAGGCAGAAACATTTGCAAAACATCTAGCTAACGTATTTAAACCGAACCACAGCGAATGCAATGTATTCGAGAGGGAAGTGGACGAACATCTACTGCAAGACCTCCAACTAACACTTCCACCTTTACCAGTAACATTGCGCGAGCTTTCATGGGCCATAAAAAGAATGAAGAACAACAAATCCCCTGGATATGACCTAATCACTAAAGAAGTGCTGATACAACTCCCTAGAAAAGCTCTAGTGTTCAATGTAACACTCTTCAATGGTATCCTCAGGGTTCAACACTTCCCAACTATGTGGAGTATCCATCATCTCCATGATCAACAAGCCAGGAAAACCTCCAGATCATGCCACATCATACAGACCGATAAGTCTTTTACCTGTCATGTCTAAAGTGTTTTAAAGGATTCTTCTCAACAGAATAATGCCACTATTGGATGAAAATAAAGCCATCTCCAAACACCAATTTGGGTTCAGAAAATACCATCGAGCAGGTACACCGGGTTTGTGATAAAATACGGCATTCCTTTGAAGCTAAGGAGTACTGCTCTGCTGTTTTTCTAGACATCCAGCAGGCGTTTGACAAAGTGTGGCATAAAGGTCTCCTTTCCAAAATATTTCCTTTGTTGTATTCTTACCTGTCGAATCGCATGTTCCAAGTACGAGAAAGCGGAGACGCATCAGAAATCTATGAGATCTCGGCCGGAGTGCCCCAAGGCTCCGTCCTTGGTCCAATCCTGTATACTTTGTACACTCCAGACCTCCCTCAGTCAACACAAGTAATGAACGCTACATTTGCTGATGACACTGCACTATTAGCAAGCAGCACAGATCCACAAGCTGCTTCAAACATCTTACAAGAAAGCCTCAACAAAGTCAGCGACTGGATGCAAAAATGGCGCATCAAAGCAAGTGCTTCTAAATCGATTCACATAACTTTCACGCTTAGAAAAGGAAACTGTTCACCCGTGCAACTGGGAAACAATACTCTGCCTCAATGTGACTCAGTCAAGTACCTCGGAATACACCTGGATAGAAGACTGATATGGAAACATCATATCAAAAAGAAGCGTGATGAAACCATCATACGGTTGCGGACCATGAATTGGCTGATGGCACGCAACTCCAAACTTTCAGTGGACAATAAGCTCCCTAATCTATAAAATGATTCTCAAACCTGTATGGACGTATGGGATACAACTCTGGGGAAGTGCTTGTAACTTCAATTTAACTATTATACAGAGATTGCAAAATGGCATATTGCGTACCTTGTCGAATGCTCCATGGTTTCTCACTAATTCTGAGATACATGAAGCTCTGGAAGACAAAACAGTAAAGGAAGAGATCCAGCAGTCTTCAAGTAACTACAAAAATCGACTCGACAACCACCCAAATGATTTGGCTGCCGAATTAACAAAAATCAAGTACAGTAAACGCCTTAAACGCCATGACATCCAGACTTTACGTTCTCGGTGGTAAAATAGGAGTGCCTCCCACTGGGGAGATCCCTCGCACAGTCACAATCGCCTTAACAAATTTGCTTATAGTCTTGGGACTGATTGCAGATCAAAAGAAAAGAAAAAAAAATTTTTTTTTCTTTCTCAAAGTCAACTCTATCTCTGTACCAAATTTCATTAAAATCGGTTCATTCGTTTGGACGTGAAAAGGTAACAGACAGACAGAGACAGACAGACAGACAGACAGACAGACAGACAGACAGACAGACAGACAGACAGACAGACAGACAGACAGACAGACAGACAGACAGACAGACAGACAGACAGACAGACAGACTGACAGACAGGCAGACAGATTAACTTTCGCATTTATAATATTAGTAGGGATTGTTTAAAACTTAGAACGATCCTTCTAATAATTAATTCGTTATTTTATAACGATTATTAACATTGCTAATGTTTCAACTTACTCTTTGCACATCTGAGTGTTTCTGCCCGTGACTGCTACTTCTCCTAGATTCAAGGAGCGATCTTGCTGCATCAGCTCGACCTGTTCTATGCACCCGTTAAGGCCAGGGTATTTATGTTCGTAGTTCAGGTAATCAGGCATTCCACCTGAAAAAATTGGAAAAAAAAACACATTTGAATTATTATTGTATTTAATCGTTGTTACCCTACCAAAAAAGTACATAACGCTAATATGACGGCCTCTAAAGCTGTGAAAGGAGGGCTAAAAATGGCGATTCTTTCCGAAAAATATCGATTTTTAAATCGATTCGAAATGTGTTAAATCGATCCACGACAAAATCAACCTAGGATAAATCGGGGGAATCTAATACAATATCCAACTTTCACTATCAGTGGCGTCCATTGCATATAGGCAGAACGGCTACAACCTACGACAGTATCTCGCGGTTGGATTGGGTTGGGGTACTTGTTTTCTTTAGAAATACATTTATTAAGAATAAATTAAGCTTATAATTTTGAGTATTTGAAAGCATTATAGTTTATTTTTTTGATGAGTTGGTGAGGTGAGCCCTAACTATTTGCCATATGCATTGTACTTCTCAGCTATCGATCGAATAACGATTTTTTCGGGTGGAATTCACTGGATTTTACGGATCGGTCAATATAATTCGCATCGATGCGCATGTTTGTGTGAGTGTGCCATTTTGAACGTTTTGTACGTAGTTTCCATACCGTACATATTTGGCGAGCACGAGTCTTACAGCCACAGGGTCGAATCTTTCGAAGTACGTACTGTTTCTTAATTTCTATAAAAATGTTTGAGCAGCTTACCAATATATATGTTGGAGTCAGCATTCATGACACTGGACATGCCATTGCTGGTTCCCCGCATCGGGTGATTGTCAACGGAGAGCTCTGCGCTCTGGTCGTTGTAGAGTTTCGCAATCACCTGACAATTTATTGACAATTAAAAAAAACCGGACAAGATCGAGTCGGACTCGCGAGCACAGGGTTCCGTACAATTGTGATATTTCCTATGTTACCTACCATATACACTATAAGTTACATATACATTATGTTGTAAATTGTAATCAATAGGTATATAACTATTTTCAGCACCTTTCAATATAACTTTAAAAATAGTCGTTTCGGAGAAAAAGGGGATGGTCTATATTCCGATTCTCTTTAATAACTTAAAAACTGTTTATTTCATAATTACAAAAAAGTATATGTAAGATTCTTGTACTTGTAATAAGACATTTAAGCTACTACGTGCGCTTTGAAATCTTTTAATAAGAGTAGCTCTAAATTTCTCCGAACGCTAAGCGTATAAAATAAAACTAAATATGAAATGATTCTATGATTATAATAATATCTAAAATATTTATATGTATATATTTTTATTAAATCGAGTTGCAAACATGCATGCAGTTCACATTGATGTTAAGTGATGACTCCAGCCCATAGACATCTACATAAAAACCGGACAAGTGCGAGTTCGACTCGCGTGGTGAGGGTTCCGTAATTTAAATAAATATTTTCGAAAATATTACAGACTAGCGGCCCGCCTCGGCTTCGCGCGGGTTCAATGTTACCTACCCTCTCCTATTGATCTTAGCGTGATGTTATACAGCCTTCCTCGATAAATGGTCTATCTAACTGAAAGAATCTTTTCAAATCGGACCAGAGTGCCTAGTGCGAGATTTTATTTACTCTTACGCGATCGCGATCGAAAATCGCGATCGGAAATCTCGCACTAGGCACTCTGTTGTTCCTGAGATTAGCGCAAGCAAACAAACAAACTCTTCAGCTTTATTATATTAGTATAGATATGTACTTTAAAAAAAAACTGCTTATACATACCGTATGCCGTTCGTCATCAGTAACAACTACATTGTCGACAGTGATCCTGGACGCTCCACCTCCTAAGTTCCATTCCATGACTACCACGGCTCCTTCCACTGAGGGAACAAAAGTGGAGAATTTGAAGAAATTGTGTTAATTGCAGCAAAGAGATTTTAGATATAATAATAACAAGTGTGAAGCGCGCATGGCCCAGCGGCTGCTGTAGATCGTAAGCGATCTACTCGGTTAAGCACTATGAGCGCGGTCGGGTAGTGTGATGGGTGACCGCTAGTGGCAAATTAAATGCGCATTTCCGTGCTTCGGAGGGCACGTTAAGCCATCGGTCCCGGTTACTATCGATGGATAGCAGTTGTTAAAACTTGTCGGAGGCCTTATGGGTGGTTTGAAAACATCCGACAGCGGGTTGGCCACTAACCCACCTACCTCCACCAATCCGCATTGGAGCAGCGTGGTTGGAGTAAGCTCCAGGCCTCCCCCCAAAAAGGGGAGAGACTCGTGCCCAGCAGTGGGATGTATAATGGGTTGCCATTATACGTAGATTATAAGTTATTCATAAATAATTATACAATTAATAATAATATGAGCATGTTTAATTAGATTAAAATTAGATTTTAAGATTGATTTATCGCTATGCCCTTACAGGGTGCATGTGCTGTACACTATATTACTATTTGTAACATCCTAAAAAACCATATGTGATGCAATAAATTATTTGAATTTGAATTATTATTTTATTATTATAACTAAGTTTAAGATAGGATACTACATAATAATGGTCGTGTTCAGAAAAACTAAGATAATACAATTCGTCGACGAGGGGCAAACGGGTCCGTGACAGTCAATAGGTAAACAACGCGTGGACCACGCATCGTATACCTTTGATTTAAAAGATGACAAATTCACTCTTAAGTAAAATTACATAAAGCTTACATTTCAATGCTATACAGTGATAGGTTAGGATCCCACAGCAGAATCATTTCGTTCATCCAGATATGCTGCAAACCTTTTTAGGTATACTTATAATCTAGAGAATATATACCCACTAGGTTGCCTATTAAAATTTGGCCGCATTTATTTTTAAAGTAAAATGTAGTCCATTTCACGGCAATAGGTATTTATAAAGACTAAAAAATCACTGCTGCCGTTGCGCACTTGGCCGGAGTTAAAAATTGAGTCGGCGTTGAGTGGATGTATACGAAGACCTTAACATTACCTCGCAGCATGATGTAGTCACCGCCATCGTCCTGGGCCTGTTGCTCGTGCTGGTAGAGAAGCACGCCGTCGTCGAGCGTGTGGAAGGCGATGGCCAACGTGGCCGGCTCCTCGCCATTGTAGGTCACCAGCTGCGACGGTAGCTCCAGGTAGCCGTCGCCGTTGAAGCCCACGCTTTGCAGGAGGTGCAGTGCTGCAAGTGATGCGTCAATGACGTGATAGTTTTAATTAATTAGTTTTACGGCCATAGATTCATCAAGTCTTTTGCAGCAAATGTTTTGTAAGTTTTATATTCTTCATTTCTTATGATAATTAATATTTTTTTTTTTTATGTAATGGGCGTGGCATACAAGCTTGTAGTTCACATTGATGTTAAGTGATGACTGCAGCCTATTGACACCCACATGAAGACCAAGGTCAAAATGCAGATGCGTTACCACTCCTGAGGCCTAAGGTGTTATGTCTCTGTGCCGGAAATTACAGGGCCGTACATATAATAGGTTTTTTTTTTTTTTTTTTTTAATGTAATTGAAGTGGCAAACAAGCATGCAGTTCACATTGATGTTAAGTGATGACTGCAGCCTATAGACACCCACACAAAGACCAAGGTCAAAATGCAAATGCGTTACCACTCCTGAGGCCTAAGGTGTTATGCCTCTGTGCCGGAAATTACAGGGCCGTACATTACCACCTGACCGGAACACGATAGTGCTGAACACTACCATTTAGCGGCAAGTAATATCAATATGTAATGTACATGTAATATCTACTGATACTGTTTGATCTTAGCTCATATACACAATGCCAGAGTAGATGGTTGCAGGGGCTCAGGAGAGTCAAGACTAGACCAGTCTTGACTCTCCTGATCTTGACCAAATAAATCAATACAATAACATGTTTTTTTTTTGTATGCATTGAAACAAATGTATAAACCTTCTAATAGTTTACAACTATGAATTTAAACTGAATCGCTATTGGCTCTGCCTTTTTTCTTGGGTGATCTAGAAAGTCTAGTGTAACTAGAATTCTGCCATAAAATTATCATTATGTTTTATTATTACTTGAACCTCGGTTGGACCGGCGAAATTTCTTCTTGCCATAAAATACTAACCCAAGTGACAGTTGATGCCGGCGAATCCTAGAGGGCAGTCGCACGAGTAGTTCATGCGGGCGGACCAATCTGGGCGGCAGGTGCCTCGGTTGCGGCAAGGGCGGGCGGCGCAGGGGTCGCTGGGGCGGCGCGGGGGTTGGGGTGGCACCCTCGTCTCGCAGTAAGCGCCCGTGAAGCCTTCGGGACACGTGCACGACGTCGAGTCGTCGTACGGACACGAGCCGCCGTTCTGGCACTGCTGGCAGATCGTCTCCATCTGAAAGCATACACATTTGATGGTACGAGTACGGGATGGTCCACGTTCACTGCGTGATAGTGATGAATAGGGTAGGTAAGCAGGTCTAGAGCCTGTGCAGTATGAGAATCACTGTAGGTGTCATACAAGCCCGCCCAATAACCATGACGAAGTCTTAAAAAATGACGGGACTTATTGGGCTTGTAAAATTCATGCCCCTCTTGTTCCACCCGAAAATCAAGCACACCAATCGAAATTCATGCAACACAATACCGCCCAAACACGTATCGGCTCGCATTCACAAGGTACAATTAACGAATTTTATCTAAGATACCACAAACTTCTAAGTACCTTTATGATTTTTTTCTTGTCATCAGTTTAGGCTGCTTTAGTTTTGGAAATGATTTTCACACAAATAGTATTAAAGTTATTGAAGAAAATAGACGATAATTATTAATTGGGGGAATGTACAATTTTCATTGCTTAAAATAATATGAGATATATTTTTAAAGTGCCAATTTTTGTTACACTCAAGTGTCCTTCCCCCTTCTACCACTTATAAGGTGGTGTTTGGAAGTCTGGAAAAAATCACGATAATAGTAAGAACCTATTTAACAATATAAAATATAACGAAATTAAAAGGAATATTATCACAGCTGAGTAGGCTTTACGGGTTTACGAGCAGTAGTCGACCAACTTATTAAAATATACTGCGAAAAAAAAGTTATTTAATTTTATACTCTGTTTTTGTGTGCTATTTTTTTTATGTAATGAAAGTGGCAAACAAGCATGCAGTTCACATTGATGTTAAGTGACGACTGCAGCTTATAGACACCCACACAAAGACCAGAGGTCAAAATGCAGATGCGTTACCACTCCTGAGGCCTAAGGTGTTATGCCTCTGTGCCGAAACACAGTGCCAAATACAGAGACGTACATTACCACCTGACCGGAACACGATAGTGCTGAACACTACCATTTAGCGGCCAGTATATTAGGTAAAGCGGTGGTGCCTACGACCGCGAGCTCCGTCACTGGAGCTCTATTTTTATTAAATGTGTTCTATTCCAAATATTAGTTTACCTCAGGTATATCTCCACGAACGTGATTGACGCATTCTTGAACATTGGCCGACAGGATTGAGGAATTCACCAAATCCAATAGACCATCGTGTAGCATTACCTACAAAATGAATAACGTGTGTTTTATTATTTCATTCCAATATTAAATGTGATTATAATGATTAAAATATAATTATAATATGTAGGTTTGTATTATATTTTAGGTACCAAATTCAATAGAAATATTATAATAAGTGTTAACGAAGTTCTTTTCACTTCATTTGATATCTGTGAAACCTAATTATTTTATCTATAGATGTTGTATGTCACTATGGTCAGAATGACCTGGTGATTTGATAGGGCTTCTGAAATTTAAGACTATAAACATTAACACAAAAACCAGAGGTCAAAACACAGGTGCGTTGCCACGCCTGAGAATTTAGTAGTAATGTATCTGTAACAGTTATTACGGAGCCATACATTACCATGTAATCGGCACAAGATAGTGCTGAACACTACCATTTGGGGGCAGATTTTTTATTTATTTATGAATACACAGTAAAATACATATTTGCCGATCAGCTTCACTCCCTTAAACCAGAGATGGTTTGTACGGAAGTTGCAATTCCTCATTAAACTTATTATTAGTAATAGATACGTTATACAAGAATAAGCAGAACATGTTTGTTTAACAAAATGTGAATCACACGCGGGTTATTTGAAATAATTAATCTAATGCGTAAACAACACAGTAGGTAAGCAATCAGCGACTCGGTGCCGAGCAGACAAAAGAAACAAGTTATCGGACTTGCACCTACAGGCTGTTTCAATTTTACGGCACTTATTTTTTTTCTCATAATTTTTCTGAATTTATAGTGTAGAAAAGTAGTGTTGTTTAATTACATATAGAATAGGTAATGCGGTTGTGCCTACGTTATACCGCGGACACTCTAAATAAACGAAAACGAAAATGCTAAATAAACGCTTAATTTACTCTCTATTACACAGACATCAGTCAGTGACGTGCATTTACACGTGCACCTGTGTGCGTAGCACGTAGAGAATACCAAACGTCGGCCATAAGAGTTGAGGAGATTCGGTGAAGCGGGGAAATCGGACGGGTCGTCGAAGTGTCCATTCTATACGTTGTATTATTACATATTCTCTGCCTACGTTCCTAAACTCACAACTCCCTTCACTGGAGCCCACCAGTAAAAATGAGTGTTATTGCAACGCCACTCTCTGCTCACACCGTAAGGAACGTGGCATGAAAAGTACTATGAGTATGGCACTCCCAATACATACAAACATATTACAATTTGATTGATATAGAAGACACTTACATCTTTAATACAACCATTGAATCCTCCAGTGACACCTGTGTTGTTGTTGAGAACTATAGAGTCGTCCACGCCTCCGACAAACATCGGTGTCTCCAGGCGGAGTTCCTGCAATAATTAACGTAACTTCACGCCTGTAATCTTTAACTGCCTCAGTAGCCTAGTGGTAAAAGGCCACTACTAAAATAAAAAATAAACTTTGCTAAAGATCATCACATGATCAAATGCGTAGTTGACGATTCTATAAAGGACATACAGACAAACATTCGTTTTTATATATAAAGACTAGCTGTACACTGAGCGCGTTGCTACGACACCAACTAAAAAATGACAGTGGCGCCATCTGGCGAATTTGCCAACTCAGAAGCCTCTGTGGTCTCATGCACAACAACCTTGCTAAAGATAATCACATGATCAAATGCGTAGTTTACGATTCTATAAAGGACATACAGACAAACATTAATTTTTATATATAAAGAAGATTATTCAGTAATGTGTTGGTATAAATATGTATAATAATAATAATATAATATAATAAGATGCAGTCAGAGCCGCCGAGAGAGTGCAGTCCCGCCGAATATAACCCATTACAAAGTAGATCAAAATTCTCGAAAGGGCCTCTACGTGTTGGACTCCCCATGTCCCCGCGCAAGCCTGACAAAGGTCCGGGGTTCAAATTGGACCCCGTGCTGACGAGAGATATAATATAATATGGTAAGTATTATATTATTACAATTTTAAACAGGCTACTTGATCAACACGGTTGAAAAACCTTGAAAAATTGTACGTACCTCAGGCGACTCCAGTTTATCTTCGTAGTTGTATTTCATGTTGATCTTGAGAGACACGATGTTGCCAGTGCGCGCGATGTTCACGTCCGTCCATTCGTTGGCTGCCAACGTTTGGTTGCTGGTCAACACAATGGGCGGGCTTCCTGCAAAATTATAATTGTCTATGTATTAATCTAATAAACGTAAGTGTTTTCATGTATGATTGAATGCATGCATTTACCTCTGCCTACCCCTTCAGAGATTACAGGCGTGAAGTTGAGTTATGTATTAATCTATTCTAATATTATAAAGAGGTAAAGTTTGTTTGTTTGTTTGTAGGGGCTAATCATCGGAAATACCAAACCGATCCTGAAAATTATTTCACAATCACAAAGCTACACTATTCAGGAGTGCTATCCTACTGATATTATAATGCGAAAGTTTGTAAGTATGGATGTTTATTACACTTTCAAGAAAAAACTACTGGACGGATTTGGATGAATCTTTACAGTAATATAGGTTATACACTGGAACAATTAGTAATGATTCAAAGTACACGAGGACGAGGTTGCGGGCAAAACATGATATGCTATTTTTAATTATGATAGTAGTAAAGTAGGTAAGAAAAGGTGAAGCGCGCATGTCTCAGCGGCTGGTGTAGATCGTAAGCGATCTACTCAGATAAGCACTACGGGCGCGGTCGGGTGTGTGATGGGTGACCGCTAGTGGCAAATTAAAATGCACGTTTCCGTTCTTCGGAGGGCACGCTAAGCCATCGGTCCCGGTTGCTATCTATAGATAGCAGTCGTTAAACCTTGTCGGAGGCCTTATTGGCGGTTGGAAAACATCCGACAGCGGGTTGGCCACTAACCCGTATCTGCACCAACCCGCATTGGAGCAGCGTGGTGGAGTAAGCTCCAGGCCTCCCCCCAAAAAGGGGAGAGACTCGTGCCCAGCAGTGGGACGTATAATGGGTTGCCATTATTAAAGTAGGTAAAAATTGCAGCAGTCAATGCCTCAATTCCTTGTTTACTACGGAACTCTAAAAGAGGGTATAAAGGTGTAAGCGCGACTCACCGTCTCCCACGTCGTATCTGAACTCCAGTTTACGATTGCGCACCGCCAGCGAAGTGAAGCCGCCGTAGCCGCGCGACGTCTGAGCGCAATACATGATGATGCCATCCGTCACGGGCGACGTGGCCTTCACTTTCATTGACATTCGCAGATAGCGCGACGTTTCGGGCTGCCTTATGGCCAGGAACGCGCTGCCAGTGAACGCTGGATATTCGATAGACTGCTTGTTGTCGCAACTGTAACAAGTTATAATTATTGAACAGCCGAACTGAACAAACGAATAAGTAAAGCAGTTGCTAAATGAGATTAGCAGTCCATACTTAAGACTAGCGCGATCATTCTGTACCGAAGTCCTCAATGTGTCTGATATTACACGTCCATTTGAGGAGTAGAGTTAAGTAGGAAAGAATAATTTGGGTACTGGTGATCGAGCTCCAGTGACGGTGCTCGCGGGCGTAGGCACCACCGCATTACCTTTAATAAACTTGCCGCTAAATGGTAGTGTTCAGCACTATCGTGTTCCGGTCAGGTGGTAATGTACGGCCCTGTGATTTCCGGCACAGAGGCATAACACCTTAGGACTCATGAGTGGTAATGCATCTGCATTTCGACCTTGGTCTTTTTGTGGGTGTCTATAGGCTGCAGTCATCACTTAACATCAATGTGAACTGCATGCTTGTTTGCTACTTCCATAACATAACAAAAATAATTTAAAAAGGTAGGTACTTGTAAAAAGAGTTTGTGTGCTTCTTGAATTTTTTTTATACTCTATCTACAAATAAAAAAATACTGGTGGTACAGTTACAATTGTAGGAGTTCGAGGGCGTAGGCGTCACCGCATTATCTAACCGATGTGCCGCTAAATTATAGTGTTCAGCACTATCGTGCTCCGGTTAGATGGTAATGTATGGCCCCGTAATAACTATCACAGAGACATGACACCTTTTGCCTCAGAGGTGGCAATGCATCTACAATTTAACCTCTGGTTTTTATGTAGATGTCTATAGAGTGCAGTCATCACTTAGCATCAATAAAAAAATAAATAAAATAAAGTAAAATACGCTTACACTCAGTCCCACACTAGGCATAAACCTGTGTCGTGGGTGCCGTTGCACACATACACAAACACCCAGACCCGAAATGAATATCTACTTATTAGGCCTTACAAATATTAGAATCAAACGGTCATCTCACACCGCTGGACTAACCGGGTCGTCAAAGAGCTGCAAGCAGGTTTGTCACCTTCCTTACAATAAAAAAAAACGGGTTGCCTGTAAAGTCGGTTTTACGGGCGAAGATTTTACGTGACAACGTCTTTTGCTCGGTAGAAAGGCATTCGCCGGTCTGGCAGGCCTCTCTCTCGTTCGGTGACTCATCGTTACGTTACCGGGCGTTACACTTTTTCATGAGTGACTCCGAGCCGCAACCTAATTTAAGACGTTGTCACGTCAAAACGTTATTCGTAGATGGGAATGTGTGGTGGGCGTCAGTACTCACTTCTTGCCGGCGTAGGGTATGGGGCAGGTGCACTTGTATCCGTCAGCGGTGTCGGTACACTTGCCGGGCCCACACAGCCCCGGCCTGCACGCCTCGCCGGGCCGGTCGCAGTGTATGCCCGCGAAGCCCGGCGCGCATATACACATGTAGCCGTGCTCGTTGCGCGCCTCCTGCTCCACAAATAATACAACGTCAGAGAATATGTAATAATACTACGTATAGAATGGACACTTCGACGACCCGCCCGATTTGCCCGCCTCACCCAACCTCCTCCTCTCTTATGGGCGACGGTTGGTATTTTCTACGTGCTACGCAGACAGGTGCACGTGTAAATACACGTTACTGATTTATGTCTGTGTAATAGAGACCAAATTAAGCGTTTGTGTGGAATTTTGGCGAAGTGTCCGCGGTGTGACAACGTTGTACTCACAATATAGAAAACCAGGTTTTGGCGCAAATGCGGGAAAGAAAAAAAAACTTGTATACAGTCGTGTTTTTATATGTTAAATGTTGGGATTTTTATCATAAAGCATTCGATAACGTGCACAGCTGTAGGAAAGTGTTATTATGCAGTGAAAAATGATTTTTCGTGTTGCCACCAAAACTTTGTAAATACTCCTAGTAAAGTCCCCATCACTTTATCGGCGCCATCTCATCATATTCCATATGGAACCATCCAATCATCCGTCATCTTCCATATGAATGTTCATTATAAGAAATGGAGAATATAAAAACTACTGAAGATTGGCTGTTAGGGATTTGAAACCGTGGCCGTAAAATAATTACGACTCGAATGCAAACATGGTCGACATTGCTGTCAAAATTTCATATCGAGTTTTACTTTAACTAAATGACAATAATCTAAATAATCTACCATTATCGCTTGTTTATAACCTACGAAAACAAGAACATCAAACAGATTTTTACTATTGCTTTTAAAGAAGCTATAAATCGCTATGAAAATTTGACAGCAATGACAATGTCGATAGGCCGACGGCCCCTGGTCATAACCTGGCTAGGTTCGGAGCGGGACAGAGTGTTTGTTGGGCCGTACCTGACAAACTCCATCATTGAGACACAAGTTTGGTGTGCAGGTCTCACACTCCATAACGTTGACGCTGTTGATGCTGTCCATCGTAATGTTCTTCTCCTCCCTGCCGTGGATCAGCATGCTCACACACCCGACAAAGCTGCAAGAGAATGATACAATCAATTTTATCCTACACTGAAACATATATATGTATTATGTTTATGGCAAATGAAGATTGCAACCGATAGATTTCTACACAAAAACCGAATTATAAACAGAATTCTAAAATTCGTTTCGTTCGACTTTTTCGAATGTAAATATACTTCTACCTTATTTATTGATGATTTTTTGGTATTTCAATTTTGTATTCTGTTTGTTGTTATTATGTCGTGATTGTCTATTATTTTGTATCTTTTTTTTAGTAGTGTCTCTTTCTTTATTATTTCTTATAATGACTTCTAATAAAACTGTTACGATACAATGGTTGAGTTCCAAAATGCACTGCAGCCACTGCGACAGTGCTGTACTGTGGTAAATTTCGTTCCGATATAGCTGACAATATACTTACTGCCGCTAGTGTCATGTGGAAGTGTATGACGTCATGACTGACGTCATTTCTATACTCCTTGAACCTCTCCTAGAACCTTGAAGGCTCCGGTGCTCACTGAAGCTTCAAGGTTCAGTGGTCTCAGTGGTTTGATCACGTGACCAATATGTCACTATTGTTTTATTTATTTAGCCTGAGTTGCACCAAGATATTTGTTAAAGTAATTGTAATGTAGCGGAAAGATGCGTGGGCCAACATCTTACAATTCGATAATATCGCTCCGCTTATGAATATTGGACCACGCATCAGAATCGTACGATCCTTTGTTCGAGATCCGGCGCAGGAACTGGGTTTGGATGGCAGCGCGGCGGCCGGCGCGGCCGCTCCACGGCCCAGTCTACTTTCAACTTATATCGAGCTCGCACGCGTCGCGCTAACAAGCATTGCTTTAACGTTTGTCACTCGTAGTTGTACTTTAAGTTACGTAGAATGTTATTATGCTTATTGCTTCTAACCTCCATTAAACCATCATATTAATTTCATAATCATATCGTTCATTCTTTCACCTTTCATTCTCATTTCTTTCATGAATTAATTATCTTGCCTTCATAACATTCTTTAATATCTTTGCACGGGTTCAATACCTGCGCGTTGGTGGTAGGCAGTAACCGACCTACCAGTAACATTTAGTAACATTTCACCTCCTTCTCTAACTTAAAAAAATCTGGAAATCTGGATTATCTGGAAATTCCTCGTTCCTTCTCTAACTTCAACAATAACATTAACTTTAACAAATATCTTGATGCAACCCAAGCTTATTGTTATTGAAAGATTCCATCGATATAAAAAATGTGTAATTCGTAGAAATTGTTTTTATTAGAATAGAATAGAATAGAAAATATTTTTATTTCGAATAGATCTTTACAGATACTTTCAAAACGTCAAGAAATATATAAAATACCTAGAGTAAATTATTGTATCGCTGAACCTATTTTTATATAAAACGAAAGTAACTTGTATTGTAGTGTGTGCTACATCACATACGAACACACTCTCATTGTACGTATTATAATTAATGTCTGAAGAGAATAAAGCTAGCATCCAACATGACTAGTCGTGTCACTTGAACATACCTTACTACGTGCATCCGTCCACTATAATGGACAGCGCTCCGTTTCAAACAGCAAACAGTAGTAAACAATGGTGTCATATAAAACGGAACGGCTTCGCAGTACACTGTACTGACATCACCTCTTGCAGTGGCCGCTGTGGATTCAGGAACAGCGACAATATAAAACGTACTTGGGGGTGTTCTGGAGTGCAGGCGGCAGGTCGTCTGTCCCGCCGATGTACAGCGGTTGGCTAAGATCAAGTACGAAGCTCGAGGAGTCTGCAGAGAACGGTCCGGTGTTGTCCACGTCCATTGTCACTACAACACAAAAACATACTTCAATTTTACCCTTTGAACGGAACAAAACCGGCATATACGATACAAAAAGATCTCGTGTTTAAAAAAAAAGTGCTTTTTTTTTCATGAATTATGAACAACTATATTGTTCACGTTGATGTTAAGAAAAAAATGGAGTGTATAAACACTAACATAAATCTATATGTCTCGACAATCTGCCTCAGCAGTCTAGTTATTGCAGTTCTATCAGAAAATTTAAATATGAAGATGTTTTATTCTTTGTCTTCAGTGCTATTAGGATTTTTAATTTTCTAGAAGTTTCCCAGTGTCCTACAGAGTGTGGTAGCGATGTCAATAGACTTTCCAGCTAATACGTGAGACCGAACATAACGAAAGAACAAGACTGACATACCTTGACCTAATAGGTCGAGTACTAATGCGATGGTGCTTACGCCCGCGCAAAAAAGCAGCAGTTTCGAAGTAATAGACAATATTTGTTGTGTGTGTGTGTGTGTGTGTGTGTGTGTGTCACAGAAATTTCCCCCGACTTCGGTAGCTTAGTGGTAAAGCGGCTGGACTGGTTATCCTGAGGTCGCAGGTTCGATTCCTGCCCGAAGCCAATTTTTTCTTTAATTTCTAAAGTTCACTCGCATGTGTTATGCGAAAAATAAATAGTACAAAATGACAGATTGTTTTGCATCGGTAATAAACGCTATGGCTGCTTCCCTCCGGTCGACCGGTGGCCCGTGTTAACACTGACCTCGGTTCTTGGTGCGGCTGAGGCGTACAGTGTGCCAAGCATTGAGTTGGACGGGCCTGTCGCCCCGCACCACTATCGGCCCGCTGCTCGTCTCCAGTGTTAACTGCGGCACCCCGTCTACCAGCTGCAGCGCCAAGAAGTCCACCGTGCCGTCCAGGTTCCTTCCGCCGTTGTACAGGATCAGACCGTTGCCGTCTGAAATGTTCATTATGTGAAACGTCTTTTAAAGTATAAATAGAGGATGGACATTGGAGCGCAACACAAACTGAAAAAATATCTACAGTACGCAGCAACATATATTGCACATCGATCTTAAGGAAGGAGACTTCGGATAATTTCGGCTGTGTAGAGCGTCATCTCTATCGCACACAACCTTTCTGACGTTTGTCGACCATTTTGATCAAGTTTTGAGCAATATCGGACTTTTAGTGCGTGCCTAGGCAGTGTGCAGAGATAACGCTCTACGAACTCGAAACCAGCCGATAATCTCTTTCCTAAGCGCAATGTGCAATATTTCTTCATGAGCACTGTATTTAATATCTTCAAAACTATTTGCCTTCGAAACATGCATTTAACGTCTTAAGCCCGTATTAATATAGTAGGAGTAGAGTAGTAGGAGTAGAGCTCAAAAGGGGATTTTTGTAGTTACTCCAGCGCGTATATCATATCTTAATCTGACGCGCTCGAGTAAAAATACAAAAATAGTATCCTGGGCTCCCCTACTAATAGGCAGATTTCAAATAAAATCAAACATTTTATTACATGTCACAACAGAATGATGATATTTGTACATGACACCCTTAGGGTACAGCAAATCAAGAGTAGTTAACTTATCTAGTTTTAAAATAAAATTATCTTGTAAGTATTATTGAATGTTTAGTTATGTTTTTATGGGCGATTACATTTCTTCCTAATTATTTATTCATAGGGTTTATAGATCATTATCATCACTCCGGCCGAATGATGTCCACAGCTGGACAAAGCCTTCCCAAAGACGCCCGCAGGTGTTGTGCGTCGTTAGGTGAAAATATGCCATAATCGCCACGATTGTCATACGGATTGGCGATTGTAGTGGCGGTAGTGTTATCACAAGACGCTACTGCCCATCCCGCGTTGTTTTATTTACTACCGATCCGAATGGTTTGACCGCCATAGCTCGGTGTACTGACTGCACTAGCGGAAGAAAGAGAATTCTTTCGAATTGCAGTCAGTCAAGAAAGATTCCAGTAGAAGAAAATTATTCCGCTAGTGGGCGGTGGGGTCGTTACGTCCCCACGCCATTATTGTTTATAGATAACGTTTGCAAAATTCTTTACCCATGGGTTTGAACGAAATCTCGATGTTGAAATTAATGTAGGCGTCTTTCAGAGTGGGCAGCGTCAACCAGCCGTATCCACCGAATCTGGGAACGACACCGACCACCCGAAGAGTGGCACGAGCTTCCACCGCCATTCGCCTGTTACTGACTCTGCATATATACGTGCCGGCATCTGCTTCAGTTACACTGTCCAGGTGAAGGGTTGACTGTAAGGAAACATGGTGTTAATTAATGAAGTTATTTATTTAAGATACTTAGCTTCGGTTACACTAAAATATTTGTTGAAACGGGTCATTGACCGTGGTACAGCTATTTAGTCCACCTGGGTGAACCAGGGAGAATTTTTTTTACCCGAGGTACACCTATTATGAATTGGGTGTACCAGGGGTAATTTTTTCTTTCCGTTGTCCACCTTAGTTCACCTATGTGTTCCAAGAGAAATATATTTTTCCCGTGGTCCACCTGTATTTGTGTCAATTAGTATTTTATTCACAATTGAAAATTGTTAGGTGGACCATGAGCAACATATTCCGTAGAACTATCTAGCAGGTGAACCACCGGAAATACAAATTACCCCAGGTACACCTCACTCACAAGAGGTGTACCATGGGCAGAAAATTTTACCTCTAGTTCACCCATGTGGATAAAGTAGGTGTACCACGGACAATGACCGGTTAAAAGTTATGGTTTTTTGTGAAATTGAGCAGTGACTGCAAAATGCGTTGTACAAGTGTATTTTTGGCATACCTAGTTAAAGTTATCAGGGTTGACAGATAGTTGAGGTTAACTTCAATATTAATACATCGAACATATTTATCGAACGTACTATCATCGAAATTTCAAACACAATTGAATGTAAAGGAAATGTCCAAAATTCTTACTTAAAATTAATGATTTACATAAAAGAGAGTGTCAGCCAATTACCCTCACGAAAAAAGCATAACCACATGTCTGAAGAAGTCAAATAATATATTTAATCCCAGAAAGATCTGCATTGAAAGACAAAATTAACAGGACTAACTTAAAGAAAAAAAAAAAAGAAAAATGAATTTAACTTAATTAAGTTAGAGAGAGATGCGAAATGTTACAAGAGCTTTAACAAATATCTTGGTTCAACCCAGGCTTAGTGTGTAGTTATTGTAGTAGGTATTGAAATATAAATTGATTTTCGATAATGAATACAGTTAATAATTACCTCATAATTCCTGACATGGCCCTGTAGTGGGGAGTATTCTCTTCTCCAATCGATAGACACGGGTTCTTCCAGATTATGCGAGCAGGGTAGGTCAATGGAATCTCGCAAACGAGCTGTGTATACCGCATTACCATCGTACTCTGGATAAGGCGATTCAACGGGACCTACAAAATCGTTATGGTTTAGAGAGGTACGTTTAAGTTACACGACCAGTCATGTTGGATGCTAGCTTTATTCTCTCCAGACATTAATTATAATACAAACAATGAGAGTGTGTGCGTATGTGACGTAGCAAAAACTACATCTCCCCTGTATTTGAAAAAAAAAATCATGGAATACATTTTTTTTAGGATATTAATCAGTGGAAAAAACAATTCATTAATATTATATATATATATATATATATATATATATATATATAATATTTGTAGTAATGATTAATGAATTGTTTTTTCCACTGATTAATATATATATATTATATATATATATATATATATATATATATGTACTCATTTATTTCGGCTGTATCCCATCTGGCCCGGTTACCTGGCAACACAATTCAACTTTGCAATATCTTATTTATTTCAGTTTCAAATCACAAATTTTAGTAAACGTCACCCAACTTTTTTTTAAACAAATTTATTTTACAATGTTTTGTTGACGAGATTATTAATAGAAAAAAAGTAATAGAGAAACTCCGTTCAAGTATTACGTAATCATATTTATTACAATTATTTACACCCCCACCCCCTTGTCAGTAAAAATAAGTAAAGCTCTTACCCCCGCCCCGATGCTTACGTAAACATTGTTATAGGTATGCATTTTTCTTCGTTTTTTCAGTATTCCGTGTTTCCATTCATTCATTAGCATCGGTTATAATACCAGAAATAAAGAAATAGATTTAGGATAGAGTATTCTATATAGATATTTAAACAAACTTTATGCCCCCATTCCCAAAAAAATACAGTCGGAACAAACATAGACAATGTGTGGGTTGCCATATGTGTAAAAAACTAAATAACTACAGATGACGTAATCACTATTTAGACCTCCCCGCTCCCATGCCCCCATGTCATCAAAAATAAGCAAAGCAAAGACCCCGCCTGCCCCCCTGTTGTGCTTACGTAATACTTGAGCAGCCCCTTATTTTTTAATCCACTATATCGATAATTGTATAAATCGAACCTGGGATCACTTCAAGGTTGAAGTCCTCGTAGCTGACAATACCGTAACGATCTTGGCCTGTGCACCTGTACACACCAGCATCTGAATCTTCAACGCCAGGTATCATCAGTAGAGCACTATCTCTGTATGTCTAAAATTATTAAGAATAAAAAAATGTTTTACTGGTGTGTAGAGTTTCAGTGCGAAGCTCGCTGGCGTAGGCACCAGGTTTCGGTCAGGTGGTTATGTAGAGCCCCGTATTTTCTGGCACAGAGACACATCAGCTTGGATATCAGGAGTACCTAGTTGTCTTTAGGCAACAGTGTTCACTTATCACCTTTGAAATGGAAACAAGCATATGCAAGCATGCTTTTATTAAAAAAAAAGGTGTTTACTTTTATAGCAATTAGTGGCAGTACCATCATTATTATTGTAAACCTAAACTGAAACGCTGTTGGCTTTGTCTCGTTTCTTCATATGCGCTGTCACATAAGACAATAAAACTGAATTGCACTATGACGTCATGGTACCGGCCATCAGTGCCGCATAAAGCCGGTGCGGGGCCCGTGGCAAATGTGACCATGGGGCCCTAGAGTTGCATTGCCTACTGAAATTCAGGATGTAAATAAAACAGAACATTTACGAAAAATAATCGAAAACAATATTAAGGGATTCTTCCTGTAAGTATTGTGGTATAGCCAAATTGCAACATAATAATAATAATATACCTATATAAATATAGTGTGACCAACGCTGACTGAAAATAGCTAAGGTGTATTACATATTTAACATATTTGTTTTTTTTTTGGGCAAAGGCGCGGGTCCGTAGCTTTTGCTGCCTCCTGCTATATGGCTAATCCGGCACTGCCGGCCATATCATAGTAATAATATAATGTTAAATATAATGAACAATGGCGATATTAATTTTCTTACCGTCGAGTGCACAAATTCATTGGTGCCATATCGCTCCCATTTGACAACAGTTCCACTTTTCCGTGCTCTGCATTGTACCTCCACTTTATCTCCGACCCTGAACGAACGGCGTGGTTGTTCGATTGACACCAAAGAGGGGGTTTCGTACCGGGGCCCTAAAATTATTAGTTAATTATTCATTAACCCTTTACAGTTAATACAGAGTAAATTTCACGAAACGTCATATATGCAATGTTAACAAAAAGGTAATTCAAATATATAATTGATCTCAGAAAAAATGTAAGCTGTAGTTTAGACGCGAGTTCCGGATTAATTTAGAATATAGGTGAGATTCACCCTATTTTTTTTTTGAGTACCCTTTACTGCAGGTAGCTAAAGTATTTTATTATAACATGTTCCCTAATTTACATCAACATTATATTAATACGTGAAGCAAAAACTTTTAACCCCTTTTTATGAAAATTCCGCGGACATCGGAATTGACACACTTATAGTTAAAGCCGCGGACCCACCGCAGCGCACGGAGAGGATACGCATGTAGGTCAAGCTTCGCCTTGCAAGAAAATATTTGAGACTGTGTCCACTGCAATCCACGGACACGCTATGCATGAATTGAAACTCTTGTCTTCCTCGAATATGCGAGCACGTAGCTCAACGCTGGCAACGTCATACACGCTGTATACGCGGACCAAGTTGTCCACGGAATTGGGGCCAGGTGGTGGGTGAAAGGGGCGAGGAAGCGACGCCTGTGCATAGTCGTGACACGTGAGTTTCGTGTGCTGCACTGGAAACGGTGACCCACGTTGTCAAACAAATAAACCCATGCCTCGTGTGCCCTTGCACAGCGTGCGATTCGCTGGGTCCGCGGGTTAAATATATAGGAGAAGTTCGGAACACACAATTTCTCAACAATAATGCTTGTATAGTACATTAAATCAATAAATTAACATTTCTCACACTACCATGCATTTGACAACACAATATGTTTGACATTAACGTTCACATTGTTAATGTCAAACATATTATACGAACCTAATATCAACGATAGATATTAATTAACAAATAATCGATTTAATCGATTAAACTTCATCATTAAATACTTAACTGGATGCAAGGAGATTAATATATTATTATAGAGATGACATAGGGAACAAACAGTCGGTTTCGATTTTAAATTGATTTTATAGATATTTGTGTTAGAAATTTCTACGTCATCTGTCATGTGTCTTTCATGTAGAAAGTGTGGTAAAGTGCCTTTTGGGAACTGGAACCATGCTACCAAAGGTCCTGTCTAGTACTTTTGCATATATGAGATGAAACTTTGGATCAATATTAGCATAATGCGTACACCTCAAATTATTACTATTTTATATATATAAAAAGATATATACATAGTAGTCTGAAAATGACGACGCCTTGCACGACAACTACAATGAAATTATGTAAATTATTAATTCCCAAATATTTCACGCTAAAATTTTTGAAATGTAGATATCTAAGTTAACCAAAACCAACACAGTCACCAGACATTAGGAACATAACCGCTTACTACCCATACTAAGGTACTTACCCATTCCTAAAACAACATCTAGAAAAAAACAAAGGACGCTACAAAACATGCAAAAGCAGACAAGTGCGGTAAACAAATAAAATAAAACATAAATACGTAAACGTAACTTCACGCCTGTACTCCCCGAAGGGGTAGGCACAGGTAAATACATGCATTCAAGCATACATGCAAACACCCACGATTCGCTGGTTACGTTTTTGGCCCATGTAACAGGTGGCGGTGTAACCTGCTGGCATGTACGGGCACATGACCGAACGCCGAAGTACTGGGAAACTTCCAGAAAATGGAAAAATCCCAATAGCACCAGAGATAAAGGATTTCACATCGTTATCTCTGATAGCCCGCAGTAGTATTGGTCTGCTACCACTGGGTTACTGAGACAGTTAATAGGTAGGTCGCAGATGTATGTGACTTACATGCAGAGAATTTCTACATCAAATTATAATGAAATTATAACGATAGTTTAAAACACTATATATCTACTACTCTCCGAACTGTATAGAACCTATTGTACCTAAACATAATAAAATATATGCAAGGGAACGTAGTACGTGACCCGTTTCAATTTTTTTACTCCACACTTCTCCCCCTCATTGAGCATCTGTAGTATTTATTTGCTAAGATCTCCCCCTCGAGTTTTATCACGTAGTAACTCAGAAGTATAGTTTATTTATTTTTTTTGCAAATAGTGCGTTAAGAATATATTTTGGCTCACGTTTATCTTTATTAATGCGGCGCTTGCCGCGTGACGTCCAATATCTATATAAAAGTGAAAAAAATATATATTAAAAAGAAGAAAACATATTGTAACAGGAACTTAATTAACTGCAGAAGCAGTTTTCCTTTGGAAAGAAAGACTTGTCACAATGATGAGACTTCGCTCCGGACATGTGCCATTTAATAAGTTTAAATTCTTAATGAATCAATCTGATACCCCTAATTGTAGTATATGTGGTAAAGTGGAAGACATATACCATATTTTGGTTGAATGTGTTCGGGGTGAGGCTCATCGCAGGGCTTCATTAGAAATAGGACATTGCAACAGTGTCCTGGCAGATCCTGGATGGGCTTTAGTTGAAAATGAACCTGACCGGGGAAAACGGCGGTCGGCCAGGGACACCTATCAATCCTAGCCTTCCACTATGGGCTATTGCGATTAGCAAGAAGGACCAGGAGGAATATCCTCCAGCGGGATGGAAAAATTTAGGGACAGAATTGAACGCACGTACCTGGATGTTCTGTGGGGTCGCGTGGCAACAGATCTTTACCACCGCGCGGACGGCTTTTCCTTGATCTTCTGCGCGGTACGTGGCTCAGGGCGTGTAAGTCCGTAGAAAACACAGCACATACACACTTGCGGCTTAAAGTTAGAGAAATATAACGAAAAAGAACAGCGGTAACAGCGGTGCACACATAAAACTTCAAAAACGAAACGAACGGCGAATATTCTAGATCTTCTCTTCCAGCTCACAGCGCAGGCGCGAGTCCGAGTCGTCCGCCAATCAGAGCGCGCTCGTCCCACAGGTAATATAAAAAATACGTGCGTTCGAAAGGAATAGAAAAAAAGGTTGACTAAAGAGGTATTATATATTATATATATATATTATGCGGCGCATCCATTTCCCCCCCGGGATTGAAGGTACCCTTCAATAAGAGAAAGAAATAAGAGTGATGAAAAGGACAGTGAATAATTGCAATCAAAAATGCAAATTAGAACAGCGAACTAAATATAAAGTTGTTAAAAATAAAAATATAATTCTAACTAAGAATTACGGAACTGAAGATTTATTGAGAGGGTAGGGGACAGAGTTTAACGACAGGCCGCTTGAAGATGCCTTTAGTGGTACGAACCGTGGCGACACGAATGATGCCATCCTTAGCGGGATGGCACCTTTCTACTATACCTAAAGGCCAATGAAGAGGTGGTAAATTATCAGTATTAATGATCACCACCATACCCTCTTCTATGGGAACATCTGGTTTGTTCCATTTATGTCGCGATTGTAAAGTATGAAGATATTCCGAGCGCCAACGCTTCCAAAAGCTTTGCACTAGCTTATTGATAAGATCGTGACGCGACAACAAATGCATGCGATCCTTCTCAATCAATGGTACCGGAAAAGATTTAAGAGGCGTTAATGTTAAAAAATGTGCCGGTGTTAAAGCCAAATTTTCGGATGGGTCCGACGTCAGCGTGGAGCAAAGTGGACGCGAATTTAATACAGCTTCTACCTGGGACAAAACTGTACTCATCTCTTCATAAGACAATATTTGCGTGCCTATTACCCTAAATAGATGAGTTTTCAAACTTTTAATGTTGGATTCCCAATTTCCTCCAAAGTGCGGGGCACTCGGCGGGTTTAGGTACCATTGAATGCGATTGCCACTAAGCTGGTCACCAAAGGTTTCCTTAAATGGCGAAGAACATAAAAATTTATGCAAGTCATTTAAATATGACTTGGCTCCTATATAATTGCTACCATTATCAGTATACATACAGGCAACGGGACCACGGCGAGACAAGAAACGATTAAATGCGTCTAAGAAACAAGCGGTGCTCAGGTCTGATGCGAGTTCTATATGAACCGCCTTAGTAGTTAGACAAATGAATAGGCAAATATAAGCCTTGGTAGTCCGGCTGCCTCTACCGCGTGTCATCGCTATCTTAATCGGGCCAGCGTAATCGGAACCTACATGTGTAAACGGCTTTACCGATGGTGTAACTTGACAAGCTTTAAGGTCCGCCATCTGTGGATGCGGTGCTGAAGGACGTGTCCGAAAGCAAACGTTACATTTAAAAATCCTATTGCGAATCAAACTACGCGCAGATAAAATCCAATACCACTGTCTTAGAATTGACATAAGTAGGGTTGGTCCAGCGTGGCAATATTTTTTATGATAATAGTCAACGATCAAAACTGCTACGTGATCGTGACGCGATAATATAATCGGATGTTGTTGACCGTAGCCAATATCAGAGTTGCTCAACCTCCCACCTACCCGAATCAAACCGTCCTTATCTATAAAGGCCTTTAAGCGTTGTAAGGGGGGTGAACAAATCTTATTATGACTTAAATTTTGTAGATCTGGATGAAAATACAAACCTTGTGATTCCTTTAAAATTTGAATTTCTACGAATTTCAAGTCTGAAGCGGTTATAAGTGATAATGAACTACGTGGTAACATTTTTAAAAATCGAAATATAAAAATTAGGACTCTACATGCCTTAGACCACGAGGAATATCTTTTTACTATACTGTAAATAAACGAATCATTGTTATCTGCCACAATAGCGTGCGACAGCAATTTTTGCTCTGGTACTTCTGTTATACCAGAAGGAGAAAATGGTTCGACTGGCCACTCACTACAATCTAAACGTACCCACGGAGGCCCACGGAACCACAGTGGGTGGTCCATAATCTGCGCGGGTGTTAGCCCCCGGGATAGACAGTCGGCTGGATTATCTTTTCCATTGATATGGTAAAAATTATCAGACGAAATATTTTCAACAATTTTCGTAATGCGATTTGCGACAAATACATTCCATCTATGCGGAGACGAATGTATCCAACATAACGCTACAGTGGAATCTGAAAATGCGTATATTTTAGAAATATGGTACCGTGACTGATATTGATCGAATACTACTCTTATCAATTGCGACAACAATAATGCGGCGCACAGCTCTAGTCTGGCTACTGATACAACTTTAACGGGTGAAACCTTTGACTTTGCACATACTAATTGAATAGTAGTTGTATGTGGTGTTGCGACGTGCAAGTATACAACACCTCCATAAGCGCGTTCACTAGCATCAGCGAAACCCAGTAGGGTTACAGTGCAACCATCGACTACACCGAGGTGACGAGGTATTTTTAAATTATTTAAAACCGCGAGTTCAGAACGGAACTGATTCCACGACCGAATTATTTCTAACGGGGGTTCTTCATCCCATTTCAAACCTAGAAGCCAAAGTTGCTTTATCATTAACTTTGCATGAAGTATAACGGGTGCGACGAAACCAAGCAGATCCCACAATCGTGCCACAGTGGACAAAATTGAACGTTTGGTACACTGCTCACTGGGTATTTTAACAAGAAAGCTAAAGCAATCGGATACGGGATTCCATTGCACGCCTAAAACTTTATGTGGCAATTCCTTGTCAAATTCAATTTCGGGCTCTAACCGATGAGAAGCAGGAATGGATGATAGCACAGCGTGCGAGTTGCTAGTCCACTTCACTAAATCAAAGTCAGCCAATTTTACTAGGCATATTAATTGCTTAGCGGTTAGCCTAGCTTCCGACACAGATGATACGGAAAATACAAAATCATCCATATACAAACACGACTCCATCTTCTTTGCGCACGGATATTTATCTCCGTGATCACTGAATAACTGTTGCATCGTACGCAACGCGAGGTATGGACTGGACTTAAGTCCGAAGCAAACGCGATTAAATTGATAAACAGAAATTGGTTGTTGTGGATCAAAGCGGTATAATATGCGTTGGAAGCACCTATCTACTTCACGAACCCCAATACGTAAAAACATTTGACGAACATCGGCTGCCAATGCTACTGAAAATAGACGAAAATTTATTAAAATTTTAAACAAATCGCCCTGTAAATTCGGGCCATTGTGCAAGATGTCATTGAGCGATACGTCGGTGGACGTCTTCATACTCGCGTCCAAGACAACTCTTAATTTACTAGACACCTTCTCCTCTCGAAGCACACCGTGATGCGCGATGATATATGAGGGCCCAGTCTCCTCACTATCATTAACAAGAGAGAGATAACCTTTATTTAAATAGTCACGAATAACATCGTCGTAAGCGAGCTTGAATGGCGGTGAGCGTTTAAATTTATTTTCTAAATATAAAAAACGGCGCTTTGCTGCAGTGAAGGAATGCCCTAGCGTAGTAGGATCCTTTGAAAAGGGGAGGGCTACAACGTATCGTCCACTAAGCGATTCACGTGTGGTGGAATTAACGTACAACTCCTCACATTCTTCGTCTTGTACGGACTTAGCAGATCTACAGCTGATCTCTTCCAGTTCCCAAAACCTCTTGAGAAGAGCGTCTAAGGGTTCTGAAGCATGATAGCACGCGGGCGAAGCTTGCGGGGTGCATAGGATGGGAGCGGAACCCATAATTAAATACCCCAAGACGGACTGCACCGCGGGCGGAGCGATATCAGAAGTGTTATAAACCTTATGCGGTAACAATATATGCGAAAACAATGATGCACCAATAAGTGCATCAATGGGACCCGGTTCCATGAATGAGTCATCTGCGAGTTGTAATGTATGTAGGTAAGTAAACACCGAGGTGTCCACGCGTGCCGTCGGCAAGTTATCTGTTATTTTGTCAACCACCAAAGCATCTATCTCGTAATTAATATTACGATCAAAACGAGAATGAAATTTAAAACAAACGGAACCCTTAATGGGTTTTAATGAACCTCCTATGCCCTTAACAAACGGCAAGGGATGTTGTGAATTATTTAGATTTAAACGTTGACATAATTCTTCAGTAATAAAATTCACTTGCGATCCAGAGTCGATAAGGACTCTGGCTATGTGTTGCTTGTTTACACCGTCATAAACATACACTCGCGCCGTGGACAAAAGAACGGTGTCCAACTGGCGGTCGCGGCTAGAACTACAAGCACTTAGAGCGTGATCAGCGCTAGAAGCGGGCGCAGGCGAATCGGCCGATGCGGCAATGTTATTGGCGGCGGCGATATTAACGTCAGCAATAGGCTGCGACTGCGTTGTGAAATGCAACAAGGTGTGATGCGGCTGACCACATGTTCTACACCTAGAAGTTGATTTACAATCTTTAAAGATATGTTGAATGCTTAAGCAACTGATACAGAACGATCTTTCTTTAACCAGCTTATATCTATCTTTTGGTGTGAGGTTATGAAAAGCACGACAGTTATATAAATGTTTGTGTATATTGTTATCACACAAACACGACGGCGAGGTTTTCGAAAGCGATGTCATATACGATTGAGGAGTAGGCGGTTTATTTTTGTAAGATAAAGGTTGTTTATAAGGTCGGGGATTAGAAGTACTACTAACAGCGGAATGCGATGAGCGATGAAGGATCTTAGCTTGTTCCTTAACGAACTGAAATAAACTATTTAGTGTGGGAATTTTGTTATTCCGCTCAGACATTTCAAAACTGCGTACCGTATCAGAATCTAACTTTTTTAAGGCGATATACATTAATATAAAGTCGGAAACGTTTTCAATTTTTAAATTATATAAAGCGTGAACTGCGGATGCGAAATTATCTGAAAAATGTTCTAAGTTATTATAAGCGGCTGTATTTATTTTTGGAAGATTAAATATTGTATCCAAATAAGAAGTTGCTAGCATACGTTTATCCTCATATTTATCGACTAACGACTGATACACTATTTTATAGTTTGCACCTGTAGGTGTGACACCTGCAATAACTGATTGCGCCTTGCCTATTAATCTGCCTACTAAATAGTACATTTTTTCTGAATCGGTAAGCGTATTGTTTTCGTGTACCGTCGAGTTAAAGCTAGCGATGAACATTGACCACATACGTGGATCACCATTGAAGGTAGGTATTTCTATTGGCGGCAATAATGGTTTCGCGCGCGCTGGTACCTCTGAACGCGACGACCCATCCTGTTTACTACATAATAAACGTTTTTTAATGCGAATTATGTGACCGTAAAGATCTTCAAATGCGCTCCACTTTTTATATTCGGGCACGTAATTATCAATGCAATCCAACTTTACTGAGTTTATTTCATTTAAAGTATGCATGAAATCAGATCGAATAGTTTCGACTGTTTCAGAGTTCGATAAGAATAATTCTATTGACTGAGTATCACATGCATTCTTAGCGGCAGTATAAATATTTTGTAAGCGTTCGAAATATGCTTCATTTTGACATTCTAATAGTTTTAATTTTTTGTCGTAACTTTTACCAGGTTTGTCAACTAACTGTGACTTAGACATGATGTCTATACAATATTAGACAAATTCAAACGGCGACTGAGCGTTAATAATGGAACAGATCCGGCTCGATACGGACCAGAAAATGGATGGGCTTTAGTTGAAAATGAACCTGACCGGGGAAAACGGCGGTCGGCCAGGGACACCTATCAATCCTAGCCTTCCACTATGGGCTATTGCGATTAGCAAGAAGGACCAGGAGGAATATCCTCCAGCGGGATGGAAAAATTTAGGGACAGAATTGAACGCACGTACCTGGATGTTCTGTGGGGTCGCGTGGCAACAGATCTTTACCACCGCGCGGACGGCTTTTCCTTGATCTTCTGCGCGGTACGTGGCTCAGGGCGTGTAAGTCCGTAGAAAACACAGCACATACACACTTGCGGCTTAAAGTTAGAGAAATATAACGAAAAAGAACAGCGGTAACAGCGGTGCACACATAAAACTTCAAAAACGAAACGAACGGCGAATATTCTAGATCTTCTCTTCCAGCTCACAGCGCAGGCGCGAGTCCGAGTCGTCCGCCAATCAGAGCGCGCTCGTCCCACAGGTAATATAAAAAATACGTGCGTTCGAAAGGAATAGAAAAAAAGGTTGACTAAAGAGGTATTATATATTATATATATATATTATGCGGCGCATCCATTTCCTACTACGGATGACGCCAGAATACTGTTGCAACTATATCAATTGTCAATGAGCTAATGTTGTTTAATTATTTTTTTTAAATGAAGAATGTAATTCATGTGAACGTATAGAGCGTCATGGTCTTTGACCAAGCTCTTTAAACGGAGATTTAAAAAAAAGTTCTTATCTCTTATTTTGCGCGCCATATTTGATTATAGCTTGGAACAGTGAGATCGTGAGATTGAGATTATTGACTGCGCGACGAAAACTTAAGACCACTTCCCCGCGAGGCTCTGTGAACTTGGCATCCGACCTTGATTTTTTTTTTCTTTTTTTGGCTTAAATGATAGATTAGGGTATGTAGTAGATAGTAGTGAACGTAATTTCGTTTGTAGTAGTACCAAAAAAAAAATAAAAAAAATTAAAAAAATGTCATCCCCCGACATGAAAAAAATAATTTTTTTTTGGCTGTTTCTAATAGGTATGCGTAAGTAGTTGTTTGTAGTAAAAGAATTTTCGTTTGTAGTTAAACAGTTTTTTTTTTACAAAATTTTTTTTTTTTAGAGTTTTTAAAAAGCGTTTTCTTATTACTACAATCGCTAAATACGACAGAAGGCAGTCCGTAGAGGTTTGTAGTGAAAGAGTTTTCGTTTGTAGTAAGCCCGAAGTTGTAAAAAAGTGACCTGATTATGTAAATCTGGTATGGGAGGTATGTTGACTGAACTACTTATGTATGAAGGACTTGTCGATTACTACAAACGTCTAAAATGATAGAAGGAGGTCCCTAGAGGTTTGTAGTGAAAGAATTTTCGTTTGTAGTAAGCTCGAAGTTGTAAAAAAAGTGACCTGATTATGAAAATCCGGTATGGGAGGTATGTCGACGGTATAACTTACGGTTGATGTACTTGACGACTACTACAAACGTCTGAAATGATAGGGGAAGGTCCGTAGAGGTTTGTAGTGAAAGAATTTTCGTTTGTAGTAAGCTCGAAGTTGTAAAAAAAGTGACGTGATTATGTAAATCCGGTACGGGAGGTATGTTGACCGAACTGCTTATGTTTGATGGACTTGGCGATTACTACAAACGTCGAAAATGATAGAGGGAGGTCCCTAGAGGTTTGTAGTGAAAGAATTTTCATTTGTAGTAAGCTCGAAGTTGTAAAAAAAGTAACCTGATTATGTAAATCTGGTATGGGAGGTATGTTGACTGAACTACTTATGTTTGACGGACTTGTCGATTACTACAAACATATAAAATGATAGAGGGAGGTCCCTAGAGGTTTCTAGTGAAAGAATTTTCGTTTGTAATAAGCTCGAAGTTGTAAAAAAGTGACGTGATTATGTAAATCTGGTATGGGAGGTATGTTGACTGAACTGCTTATGTTTGATGGACTTGGCGATTACTACAAACGTCTGAAATGATAGAGAGAGGTGCGTAGAGGTTTGTAGTGAAAGAATTTTCGTTTGTAGTAAGCTCGAAGTTGTAAAAAAAGGGACGTGATTATGTAAATCTGGTATGGGAGGTATGTTGACTGAACTACTTATGTTTGACGGACTTGTCGATTACTACAAACGTCTAAAATGATAAAGGGAGGTGCGTAGAGGTTTGTAGTGAAAGAATTTTCGTTTGTAGTAAGCTCGAAGTTGTAAAAAAAGTGACCTGATTATGAAAATCCGATATGGGAGGTATGTCGACGGAATAATTTACGGTTGATGGACTTGTCGACTACTACAAACGTCTGAAATGATAGAAGGAGGTGCGTAGAGGTTTGTAGTGAAAGAATTTTCGTTTGTAGTAAGCTCGAAGTTGTAAAAAAAGTGACGTGATTATGTAAATCTGGTATGGGAGGTATGTTGACTGAACTGCTTATGTTTGATGGACTTGGCGATTACTACAAACGTCGAAAATGATAGAGGGAGGTGCGTAGAGGTTTGTAGTGAAAGAATTTTCGTTTGTAGTAAGCTCGAAGTTGTAAAAAAAGTGACCTGATTATGAAAATCAGGTATGGGAGGTATGTCGACGGTATAAGTTACGGTTGATGTACTTGACGACTACTACATACGTCTAAAATGATAGAAGGAGGTTCCTAGAGGTTTGTAGTGAAAGAATTTTCGTTTGTAGTAAGCTCGAAGTTGTAAAAGAAGTAACCTGATTATGTAAATCTGGTATGGGAGGTATGTTGACTGAACTGCTCATGTTTGATGGACTTGGCGATTACTACAAACGTCTGAAATGATAGAGGGAGGTGCGTAGAGGTTTGTACTGAAAGAATTTTCGTTTGTAGTAAGCTCGAAGTTGTAAAAAAAGTGACGTGATTATGTAAATCTGGTATGGGAGGTATGTTGACTGAACTGCTCATGTTTGATGGACTTGGCGATTACTACAAACGTCTGAAATGATAGAGGCAGGTTCATAGAGGTTTGTAGTGAAAGAATTTTTGTTTGTTATAAGCTCGAAGTTGTAAAAAACGTGACCTGATTATGTAAATCTGGTATGGGAGGTATGTTGACTGAACTACTTATGTTTGACGGACTTGGCGATTACTACAAACGTCTGAAATGATAGAGGGAGGTCCGTAGAGGTTTGTAGTGAAAGAATTTTCGTTTGTAGTAAGCTCGAAGTTGTAAAAAAAGTGACGTGATTATGTAAATCTGGTATGGGAGGTATGTTGACTGAACTGCTTATGTTTGATGGACTTGGCGATTACTACAAACGTCGAAAATGATAGAGGAAGGTGCGTAGAGGTTTGTAGTGAAAGAATTTTCGTTTGTAGTAAGCTCGAAGTTGTAAAAAAAGTGACCTGATTATGAAAATCCGGTATGGGAGGTATGTCGACGGTATAAGTTACGGTTGATGTACTTGACGACTACTACAAACGTCTAAAATGATAGAAGGAGGTTCCTAGAGGTTTGTAGTGAAAGAATTTTCGTTTGTAGTAAGCTCGAAGTTGTAAAAGAAGTAACCTGATTATGTAAATCTGGTATGGGAGGTATGTCGACGCAATAACTTACGGTTGATGGACTTGTCGACTACTACAAACGTCTGAAATGATAGAGGGAGGTGCGTAGAGGTTTGTAGTGAAAGAATTTTCGTTTGTAGTAAGCTCGAAGTTGTAAAAAAAGTGACCTGATTATGTAAATCTGGTATGGGAGGTATGTTGACTGAACTACTTATGTTTGACGGACTTGTCGATTACTACAAACGTCTAAAATGATAGAGGGAGGTCCCTAGAGGTTTGTAGTGAAAGAATTTTCGTTTGTAGTAAGCTCGAAGTTGTAAAAAAGTGACCTGATTATGTAAATCTGGTATGGGAGGTATGTTGACTGAACTACTTATGTTTGACGGACTTGTCGATTACTACAAACGTCTGAAATGATAGAGGAAGGTCCGTAGAGGTTTGTAGTGAAAGAATTTTCGTTTGTAGTAAGCTCGAAGTTGTAAAAAAAGTGACCTGATTATGAAAATCCGGTATGGGAGGTATGTTGACTGAACTGCTTATGTTTGATGGACTTGGCGATTACTACAAACGTCGAAAATGATAGAGGGAGGTCCCTAGAGGTTTGAAATGAAAGAATTTTCGTTTGTAGTAAGCTCGAAGTTGTAAAAAAAGGGACGTGATTATGTAAATCTGGTATGGGAGGTATGTTGACTGAACTACTTATGTTTGACGGACTTGTCGATTACTACAAACGTCTAAAATGATAGAGGGAGGTGCGTAGAGGTTTGTAGTGAAAGAATTTTCGTTTGTAGTAAGCTCGAAGTTGTAAAAAAAGTGACCTGATTATGAAAATCCGATATGGGAGGTATGTCGACGGAATAATTTACGGTTGATGGACTTGTCGACTACTACAAACGTCTGAAATGATAGAGGGAGGTGCGTAGAGGTTTGTAGTGAAAGAATTTTCGTTTGTAGTAAGCTCGAAGTTGTAAAAAAAGTGACGTGATTATGTAAATCTGGTATGGGAGGTATGTTGACTGAACTGCTTATGTTTGATGGACTTGGCGATTACTACAAACGTCGAAAATGATAGAGGGAAGTCCCTAGAGGTTTGTAGTGAAAGAATTTTCGTTTGTAGTAAGCTCGAAGTTGTAAAAAAAGTGACCTGATTATGAAAATCCGGTATGGGAGGTATGTCGACGGTATAAGTTACGGTTGATGTACTTGACGACTACTACAAACGTCTAAAATGATAGAAGGAGGTTCCTAGAGGTTTGTAGTGAAAGAATTTTCGTTTGTAGTAAGCTCGAAGTTGTAAAAAAAGTAACCTGATTATGTAAATCTGGTATGGGAGGTATATTGACGGAACTACTTATGTTTGACGGACTTGGCGATTACTACAAACGTCTGAAATGATAGAGGGAGGTCCGTAGAGGTTTGTAGTGAAAGAATTTTCGTTTGTAGTAAGCTCAAAGTTGTAAAAAAAGTGACCTGATTATTAAAAATCCGATATGGGAGGTATGTCGACAGAATAATTTACGGTTGATGGACTTGTCGACTACTACAAACGTCTGAAATGATAGAGGGAGGTGCGTAGAGGTTTGTAGTGAAAGAATTTTCGTTTGTAGTAAGCTCGAAGTTGTAAAAAAAGTGACGTGATTATGTAAATCTGGTATGGGAGGTATGTTGACTGAACTACTTATGTTTGACGGACTTGTCGATTACTACAAACGTCTAAAATGATAGAAGGAGGTCCCTAGAGGTTTGTAGTGAAAGAATTTTCGTTTGTAGTAAGCTCGAAGTTGTAAAAAAAGTGACCTGATTATGAAAATCCGGTATGGGAGGTATGTCGACGGTAAAACTTACGGTTGATGTACTTGACGACTACTACAAACGTCGAAAATGATAGAGGGAGGTGCGTAGAGGTTTGTATTGAAAGAATTTTCGTTTTTAGTAAGCTCGAAGTTGTAAAAAAAGTGACGTGATTATGTAAATCTGGTATGGGAGGTATGTTGACTGAACTGCTCATGTTTGATGGACTTGGCGATTACTACAAACGTCTGAAATGATAGAGGCAGGTTCATAGAGGTTTGTAAAGAAAGAATTTTTGTTTGTAGTAAGCTCGAAGTTGTAAAAAAAGTGACCTGATTATGTAAATCTGGTATGGGAGGTATGTTGACTGAACTACTTATGTTTGACGGACTTGTCGATTACTACAAACGTCCAAAATGATAGAAGGAGGTCCCTAGAGGTTTGTAGTGAAAGAATTTTCGTTTGTAGTAAGCTCGAAGTTGTAAAAAAAGTGACCTGATTATGTAAATCTGGTATGGGAGGTATGTCGACGCAATAACTTACGGTTGATGGACTTGTCGACTACTACAAACGTCTGAAATGATGAAGGGAGGTGCGTAGAGGTTTGTAGTGAAAAAAATTTTCGTTTGTAGTAAGCTCGAAGTTGTAAAAAAAGTAACCTGATTATGTAAATCTGGTATGGGAGGTATGTTGACTGAACTGCTCATGTTTGATGGACTTGGCGATTACTACAAACGTCTGAAATGATAGAGGCAGGTTCATAGAGGTTTGTAGTGAAATAATTTTTGTTTGTAGTAAGCTCGAAGTTGTAAAAAAAGTGACCTGATTATGTAAATCTGGTATGGGAGGTATGTTGACTGAACTACTTATGTTTGACGGACTTGTCGATTACTACAAACGTCTTAACTGATAGAGGGAGGTCCCTAGAGGTCTGTAGTTAAAGAATTTTCGTTTGTAGTAAGCTCGAAGTTGTAAAAAAGTAACCTGATTATGTAAATCTGGTATGGGAGGTATGTCGACGGAATAACTTACGGTTGATGGACTTGTCGACTACTACAAACGTCTGAAATGATAGAGGGAGGTGCGTAGAGGTTTGTAGTGAAAGAATTTTCGTTTGTAGTAAGCTCAAAGTTGTAAAAAAGTGACCTGATTATGAAAATCCGGTATGGGAGGTATGTCGACGGTATAAGTTACGGTTGATGTACTTGACGACTACTACAAACGTCTGAAATGATAGAGGAAGGTCCGTAGAGGTTTGTAGTGAAAGAATTTTCGTTTGTAGTAAGCTCGAAGTTGTAAAGAAAGTAACTTGATTATGTAAATCTGGTATGAGAGGTATGTTGACGGAACTACTTATAATACGTTTGACGGACTTGTCGATTACTACAAACGTCTAAACTGATAGAGGGAGGTCTGTAGTGGTTTGTAGTGAAAGAATTTTCGTTTGTAGTAAGCTCGAAGTTGTAAAAAAACTGACCTGATTGTGTAAATCTGTTTTATTAAAAGAAAAATGGAAAGTAAAATTTACTTCAGGCGAGACTCGAACTCGCGGCCTTCAGGGAATCTAGTCCAGCCGCTCTTCCAACTGAGCTACTGAAGTCCTGCCCGATTTGTTGTTTTTGGAAAATAATTATGTCCGCCAACTTGGATCTCAAAAAGATGTCATTTTCGTAATCAGCTCCCCAAGAAATCTCAAAATTGACGCCTATATCATATTTTGAAAAAAAAAAACAATCGGTCCGCTATTTTGGTTCTGAAAACAGATGCTATTTTCGTAATCAGCACACCAAGAAACCACGAAATTGACAGTCATATCTTAATTTGGAAAAGTAATTATGTCCGCCATCTTGTATCTGATAAAAGATATTATTTTCGTAATCAACGCCTCAAAAAACCTCGAATATAGACACCCATATCATAATTTGAAACAAAATCTCTCCTCCATATTGGATCTGAAAATGGCTGTTATTTTCTTAATCGCTTTCCCAAGAAACCACAAAATTTATAACCTTCATTAAAGGCTATCCATCACCTTACATACCGACCCAAATTTATTTTGATATTAATATTTGCATTCCTTCGAGCTCTATCATTAAAGCTCTACCACCGTACATTTCCACTATCTTTGAACAACAGGTAAATGTAATGCGGTGGTGCTGAGCGAGCTCTACCACTAATTTCCACATTTACGAAATTTCGCATATTTTACACAACAAGACAAGTTCAGTACGAGATATCACGTGCGCCATTTAAGTATACTTTTAAAGTACAAACTACACAGGTATTAGGAGGAAAATAGAATGTACTAATAGCCATAGTGCAACGCCCACGTCCTACAAAAAGTCGGTGAAAAATAAAATCGGTATATCCCGACCGATAATCGGTGAAAAATGGAACGTTCGGAAATGTATGCGTCAACGCACACTACTCACCGACTCACCGACAATCGGAATAGTCTATGAGCCGAACCTAGGTCGACCTTCACCTATCTGTTTACCGAATTAACCATTTTTTTTTAACACATTTCATACATGAACGGACACGTCTTGCTAGTATTGCCTATATAATTATGTTCATAGGTATAATTATAAAGAAAAAAAAATTCTTCTATTTGTTAATTTCCAATTAAATGTGTTTGAAACTTAAAGTTTAAGACATATAAAATACGTCTGTAAGGTATTGCCTTAGTATTAATGTTCATGACTAGGTACCTGGCAAGGGGGTGTAAACAGGTAAGTAAATATAAGTAACTGCACCTATCTGTTACCAATAAACCTCAAACACCTATTTTATATGTTTAAAACTTTTGGTTTCAAATACATTTGGTTGGTTAACTCACTTTTTTTACAACTTCGAGCTTACTACAAACGAAAATTCTTTCACTACAAACCTCTACGGTCCTCCGTTCATCATTTTAGACATTTGTAGTAATCGCCATGTCCATCAAACATAAGTAGTTCAGTCAACATACCTCTCATACAAGATTTTCATAATCAGGTCACTTTTTTTTCAACTTCGAACTTACTACAAACGAAAATTCTTTCACTACAAACAACTACAGACCTCCCTCTATCATTTCAGACGTTGGTAGTAGTCGACAAGTCCATCAACCGTAAGTTATTCTATCAAATATTCAATATATCAACTAATATTCAACTATTCAATATTCAAATTTACATAATCAGGTCACTTTTTTTACAACTTCGAGCTTACTACTAACGAAAATTCTTTCACTACAAACCTCTACGCACCTCCCTCTATCATTTCAGACGTTTGTAGTAATCGCCAAGTCCATCAAACATAAGCAGTTCAGTCAACATACCTCCCATACCAGATTTACATAATCAGGTCACTTTTTTACAACTTTGAGCCTACTACAAACGAAAACTCTTTCACTACAAACCTCTAGGGACCTCCCTCTATCATTTCAGACGTTTGTAGTAGTCGACAAGTCCATCAACCGTAAATTATTCCGTCGACATACCTCCCATATCGGATTTTCATAATCAGGTCACTTTTTTTACAACTTCGAGCTTACTACAAAAGAAAATTCTTTCACTACAAACCTCTACGCACCTCTCTCTATCATTTCAGACGTTTGTAGTAATCGCCAAGTCCATCAAACATGAGCAGTTCAGTCAACATACCTCCCATACCAGATTTACATAATCAGGTTACTTTTTTTACAACTTCGAGCTTACTACAAACGAAAATTCTTTCACTACAAACCTCTACGCACCTCCCTCTATCATTTCAGACGTTTGTAGTAGTCGACAAGTCCATCAACCGTAAGTTATTGCGTCGACATACCTCCCATACCAGATTTACATAATCAGGTTACTTCTTTTACAACTTCGAGCTTACTACAAACGAAAATTCTTTCACTACAAACCTCTACGCACCTCCCTCTATCATTTCAGACGTTTGTAGTAGTCGTCAAGTACATCAATCGTAAGTTATACCGTCGACATACCTCCCATACCGGATTTTCATAATCAGGTCACTTTTTTTACAACTTCGAGCTTACTACAAACGAAAATTATTTCACTACAAACCTCTACGCAACTCTCTTTATCATTTCAGACGTTTGTAGTAATCGCCAAGTCCATCAAACATAAGCAGTTCAGTCAACATACCTCCCATACCAGATTTACATAATCAGGTCACTTTTTTTACAACTTCGAGCTTACTACAAACGAAAATTCTTTCACTACAAACCTCTACGCACCTCCCTCTATCATTTTAGACGTTTGTAGTAATCGCCAAGTCCGTCAAACATAAGTAGTTCAGTCAACATACCTCCCATACCAGATTTACATAATCAGGTCACTTTTTTACAACTTCGAGCTTACTACAAACGAAAATTCTTTCACTACAAACCTCTAGGAACCTCCTTCTATCATTTTAGACGTTTGTAGTAGTCGTCAAGTACATCAACCGTAACTTATACCGTCGACATACCTCCCATACCGGATTTTCATAATCAGGTCACTTTTTTTACAACTTCGAGCTCACTACAAACGAAAATTCTTTCACTACAAACCTCTACGCACCTCCCTCTATCATTTTCGACGTTTGTAGTAATCGCCAAGTCCATCAAACATAAGCAGTTCAGTCAACATACCTCCCATACCAGATTTACATAATCACGTCACTTTTTTTACAACTTCGAGCTTACTACAAACGAAAATTCTTTCACTACAAACCTCTACGGACCTCCCTCTATCATTTCAGACGTTTGTAGTAATCGCCAAGTCCGTCAAACATAAGTAGTTCAGTCAACATACCTCCCATACCAGATTTACATAATCAGGTCACTTTTTTTACAACTTCGAGCTTACTACAAACGAAAATTCTTTCACTACAAACCTCTACGGACCTTCCTCTATCATTTCAGACGTTTGTTGTAGTCGTCAAGTACATCAACCGTAAGTTATACCGTCGACATACCTCCCATACCGGATTTTCATAATCAGGTCACTTTTTTTACAACTTCGAGGTTACTACAAACGAAAATTCTTTCAATACAAACCTCTACGCACCTCCCTCTATCATTTCAGACGTTTGTAGTAGTCGACAAGTCCATCAACCGTAAATTATTCCGTCGACATACCTCCCATACCGGATTTTGATAATCAGGTCACTTTTTTTACAACTTCGAGCTTACTACAAACGAAAATTCTTTCACTACAAACCTCTACGCACCTCCCTCTATCATTTCAGAAGTTTGTAGTAGTCGACAAGTCCATCAACCGTAAATTATTCCGTCGACATACCTCCCATATCGGATTTTGATAATCAGGTCACTTTTTTTACAACTTCGAGCTTACTACAAACGAAAATTCTTTCACTACAAACCTCTACGCACCTCCCTCTATCATTTCAGACGTTTGTAGTAATCGCCAAGTCCATCAAACATGAGCAGTTCAGTCAACATACCTCCCATACCAGATTTACATAATCAGGTTACTTTTTTTACAACTTCGAGCTTACTACAAACGAAAATTCTTTCACTACAAACCTCTACGCACCTCCCTCTATCATTTCAGACGTTTGTAGTAGTCGACAAGTCCATCAACCGTAAGTTATTGCGTCGACATACCTCCCATACCAGATGTACATAATCAGGTTACTTCTTTTACAACTTCGAGCTTACTACAAACGAAAATTCTTTCACTACAAACCTCTAGGGACCTCCTTCTATCATTTTAGACGTTTGTAGTAGTCGTCAAGTACATCAACCGTAACTTATACCGTCGACATACCTCCCATACCGGATTTTCATAATCAGGTCACTTTTTTTACAACTTCGAGCTTACTACAAACGAAAATTCTTTCACTACAAACCTCTACGCACCTCCCTCTATCATTTTAGACGTTTGTAGTAATCGACAAGTCCGTCAAACATAAGTAGTTCAGTCAACATACCTCCCATACCAGATTTACATAATCACGTCCCTTTTTTTACAACTTCGAGCTTACTACAAACGAAAATTCTTTCACTACAAACCTCTACGCACCTCCCTCTATCATTTTCGACGTTTGTAGTAATCGCCAAGTCCATCAAACATAAGCAGTTCAGTCAACATACCTCCCATACCAGGTTTACATAATCACGTCACTTTTTTTACAACTTCGAGCTTACTACAAACGAAAATTCTTTCACTACAAACCTCTACGGACCTCCCTCTATCATTTCAGACGTTTGTAGTAGTCGACAAGTCCATCAACCGTAAATTATTCCGTCGACATACCTCCTATATCGGATTTTCATAATCAGGTCACCTTTTTTACAACTTCGAGCTTACTACACACGAAAATTCTTTCACTACAAACCTCTAGGGACCTCCCTCTATCAGTTTAGACGTTTGTACTAATCGACAAGTCCGTCAAACATAAGTAGTTCAGTCAACATACCTCCCATACCAGATTTACATAATCAGGTCACTTTTTTTACAACTTCGAGCTTACTACAAACAAAAATTCTTTCACTACAAACCTCTATGAACCTGCCTCTATCATTTCAGACGTTTGTAGTAATCGCCAAGTCCATCAAACATGAGCAGTTCAGTCAACATACCTCCCATACCAGATATACATAATCACGTCCCTTTTTTTACAACTTCGAGCTTACTACAAACGAAAATTCTTTCACTACAAACCTCTACGCACCTCCCTCTATCATTTTAGACGTTTGTAGTAATCGACAAGTCCGTCAAACATAAGTAGTTCAGTCAACATACCTCCCATACCAGATTTACATAATCACGTCCCTTTTTTTACAACTTCGAGCTTACTACAAACGAAAATTCTTTCACTACAAACCTCTAGGGACCTCCTTCTATCATTTTGGACGTTTGTAGTAATCGACAAGTCCGTCAAACATAAGTAGTTCAGTCAACATACCTCCCATACCAGATTTACATAATCAGGTCACTTTTTTTACAACTTCGAGCTTACTACAAACAAAAATTCTTTCACTACAAACCTCTATGAACCTGCCTCTATCATTTCAGACGTTTGTAGTAATCGCCAAGTCCATCAAACATGAGCAGTTCAGTCAACATACCTCCCATACCAGATTTACATAATCAGGTTACTTTTTTTACAACTTCGAGCTTACTACAAACGAAAATTTTTTTCACTACAAACCTCTACGCACCTCCCTTCATCATTTCAGACGTTTGTAGTAGTCGACAAGTCCATCAACCGTAAGTTATTGCGTCGACATACCTCCCATACCAGATTTACATAATCAGGTCACTTTTTTTACAACTTCGAGCTTACTACAAACGAAAATTCTTTCACTACAAACCTCTAGGGACTTCCTTCTATCATATTAGACGTTTGTAGTAATCGACAAGTCCGTCAAACAAAAGTAGTTCAGTCAACATACCTCCCATACCAGATTTACATAATCACGTCACTTTTTTTACAACTTCGAGCTTACTACAAACGAAAATTCTTTCACTACAAACCTCTACGCACCTCCCTCTATCATTTCAGACGTTTGTAGTAGTCGACAAGTCCATCAACCGTAAATTATTCTGTCGACATACCTCCCATATCGGATTTTTAATAATCAGGTCACTTTTTTTACAACTTTGAGCTTACTACAAACGAAAATTCTTTCACTACAAACCTCTACGGACCTCCCTCTATCATTTCAGACGTTTGTAGTAATCGCCAAGTCCGTCAAACATAAGTAGTTCCGTCAACATACCTCCCATACCAGATTTACATAATCAGGTTACTTTTTTTACAACTTCGAGCTTACTACAAACGAAAATTCTTTCACTACAAACCTCTAGGGACCTCCCTCTATCATTTTCGACGTTTGTAGTAATCGCCAAGTCCATCAAACATAAGCAGTTCAGTCAACATACCTCCCATACCAGATTTACATAATCACGTCACTTTTTTTACAACTTCGAGCTTACTACAAACGAAAATTCTTTCACTACAAACCTCTAGGGACCTCCCTCTATCATTTTCGACGTTTGTAGTAATCGCCAAGTCCATCAAACATAAGCAGTTCGGTCAACATACCTCCCATACCGGATTTACATAATCACGTTACTTTTTTTACAACTTCGAGCTTACTACAAACGAAAATTCTTTCACTACAAACCTCTACGGACCTTCCTCTATCATTTCAGACGTTTGTTGTAGTCGTCAAGTACATCAACCGTAAGTTATACCGTCGACATACCTCCCATACCGGATTTTCATAATCAGGTCACTTTTTTTACAACTTCGAGCTTACTACAAACGAAAATTCTTTCACTACAAACCTCTAGGGACCTCCTTCTATCATTTTAGACGTTTGTAGTAATCGACAAGTCCGTCATACATAAGTAGTTCAGTCAACATACCTCCCATACCAGATTTACATAATCAGGTCACTTTTTTACAACTTCGGGCTTACTACAAACGAAAACTCTTTCACTACAAACCTCTACGGACTGCCTTCTGTCGTATTTAGCGATTGTAGTAATAAGAAAACGCTTTTTAAAAACTCTAAAAAAAAAAAAATTTGTAAAAAAAAAACTGTTTAACTACAAACGAAAATTCTTTTACTACAAACAACTACTTACGCATACCTATTAGAAACAGCCAAAAAAAAATTATTTTTTTCATGTCGGGGGATGACATTTTTTTAAATTTTTTTATTTTTTTTTTGGTACTACTACAAACGAAATTACGTTCACTACTATCTACTACATACCCTAATCTATCATTTAAGCCAAAAAAAGAAAAAAAAAATCAAGGTCGGATGCCAAGTTCACAGAGCCTCCCCGCGACCCCGCTCCTGTGACCAAGCGTGGTATTTTTAAAGACCTCTTTCCCATATGAACGCGTCACGTAGTATGGCTACGTTCCCTAACGTGTAGAAGAAAGGTATCAATTCTTACGTTACGGCTCCGATCCTTTAAAAGGTTATGGAAATGACCGAGGCATATAATCTATTACAGAGGCATATTGATAAGAAGCCTATGTAAAAGATTGTGAGATTAGGACAGGACTTTTAAATTGGCTACTTATCAACATGCCTCGGTAATAGACACATACTCTACTAGTATATTGATGGATATTTGACTATATAACTTATATCGACCACAGTCTACGGAACGATTCTAATAAAACCGCTTAACATCGATTCACCTCATGATAAAGTCAACATTTGGATACTATCGATCGCTAGAAACTTGATAATACGACCAAGGAATTGGAAATAACGATTTAAGGTATCAACAGTATCGATACTGTTCACGTTATAAAGAATATATTGATGGTATCGATATCATCGATATCTATACGCTTGGTGTGTATATATACTAATCGCAGTGACGATGGTATATATTGTACTCCGTCGAGTGTATTATTAAATCTTGTGATATAAGTGGTAACAAAATTGATTGATGATGATATTTATTACTATGAACAAACATAAAAAAAAGAAAAAAGATTCGGACTGATTGAGAACCGCCTCCTTTTTTTGGAGTCGGTTAAAAATATGAAAATGTATTTTAATCTATCAAGTACATTCAAGTGATTGTTATATTTCGGTATTACCTTGTATTTTATACCTTGTACCATAAATCTGTTACCCAAATGTATACCGTACGTGCATGGAACATTGGAGCATGCAAATTTTGATATACAGACGAGTACATTGAAACAATATGTCGAACTAATACGGAATTTATAAATAAATATAAATATTACATTTCGCAATGTTTCACACGCCATACATTGATTGTAGTAGGGACTCCAGTTAACAGTGCTTAAAGGGATAAGTTTTTTTGAATGCCTGTACCATTTATTTACAAAACAAAACATACTTACCTATCACACGCTTACGCTACCTAAGCTTGCAAAAGAAATCAACAAGGATCGTATTATTCGCCTAAAATATCGCATAACTATAAATGCTTGTTGAATTTGTTGATTTATCACTCTAAAGCTAAAGTATCATCTTTTATAAACCCACAATATTATTTTATATAGACACATCACAGACACAGAAACACGAAATATTGCCCATAGAACAGGAAAAGATATCAGAAAGGCTAAATAAAGTCCAGTTAAGTAATAGATCGCTGATAAAAAGATTCACAGTTTGGATAGAAGTCTGTTTAAAATCACCAATTGCGCATATGCATTTTAAGCTTAAATATAAAAAGATCTGAATACAAATAAAAAAAACAGTAACCATCATAATAAAAATTATAGTATGCTTAGATATCCTGTCGTGTTTTCTATTTTCACACCAATGAATATTTATGAAAAAGTCTCAAAAAAGAAAAAAAATAGTCATGAATAGTTATTCTTCCCTATTTTGGAGCCGGACAAGTACTTTCAGACGTGATTTTTTTATTATTATTATGGCATCGCTATAACGCATATTGCCAAGTAAAACGATATTCCGTATTCGTAATAAGCAGCGTAAAAGTCAGAGTCAGTCAGTCAATTTATCAGTCCGTCAGTCAGTCACAGTAGGTAATTCAAGTAAAGCGATGGCTACTTTACCACAACATTAACAATGAAGTTCTGGCGGCAACCCGAAAGGACGTGTTTTCGCACTATTATTCACTATATCTCACTATACACGGGCACTGTTATAAGCCTATATCAAACAAAATGCCACCAACTCTATTTAATATAACTTAAAAATACACGAAGAAAATGAAATAAAATAAGAGCACCACACGCCTCTTTCAAGGTTTGCGCCAAAACTCCCAGACGTAATTTCTACATCTCCTTTTTTATAGAACAATACAGATTAAAATTTTGATCTATACTATAATTTTTGTCTCAGAAATGGAGGATTAATCACTAAAAACACTATCGTTCCGTAGTTTTACCTTACTGATTTCGCAATATAAAATGATCAGGTTTAACCGACCCATATTTAACTATAGAAAACAATTTGGGTAAAATAGCTAGTTATTGACAGACATATAAAACCGTTCCAACAACAATTTCTGTTCTAATATAACCTGTGGCACATACATTATGAACCTGGACAAACAGACAGAACCACACAACCAGTTACACCCGACAACTGATTTACCGAATAAGTAAGGTTGCCAGAGCGAATTCGAAAACCGCTTGATTCTCCTCATTAGACAATTATTTTCGTCACTAGAGTCCTGACAATCGTCGTAACCGTTGCACAATAATTCTTCCTCTATACAGTCGCTGTCATCGTAACAACGAAAGCGCATATCCGGACATTCAACATAACCTTTGTGAGTGAAACAAAAACATTTGAAGTATTAAAACACAACTACATCCTGTAAAAAGTATTATTCACTGACCAACCACCACTTAATATTGTTATCTTTAGAGAAAAAAAAAGAATCCAATGGAAATAGCAATATTTTCTACATTATGCCAATCACTGATAAAAATACGTCAAATCGTTGTAGATTTCACCAAGTTTGAGTGAAGTCCGGTAACATTTATTTTCATTATTTTATACCGGCAATCTTTTTGGTAACAATGAAAATCGATATGAAGGTAGATCTCATTCTACTCTACTGTCGACGTTAATCATATGGATCAGTATATTGCAAAGTCTTCAAAAATCCCTTTAAGTCTTGAACTTCTTAATAGAAAAAGAATATTATTATTTAAAATAGAATCAAAGGGATCCAGTTATCGAATACCTGCACTATTTAACTTAAACGGATGTATTCTAAAAGTATTCGTTAAATTCATAATAATCGAGCAATAATACCTATACTATTTATTATTTAAAAAATCATCATGATCTCATCTGTCGACTTACAATTTAATAGTTGCTATTTCCATTGGTTTCTTATATTCTGCAATAGTCGCAAAGAGAGATATTATTAGGTACAACTAAATTAAGTTTTCCACTAAGCATGCCAAGAAATATAAGAAACTATAATTATTCGCATAACACTCGAAGCATAGAGATAAGATGATAGACGAAGGAAAGTTGTGAGGCCACTTGATAGGTAGGTAACGAAACAAGCTCCAACTACTGAACCACAATGTAATTTGTTTGCTACTGGGACTCTCACTGACCCTCGATGTGTAGGTTGATGTAATTGCTAGTGTGCCTGCCGCTGCGGTCCCAGATAAGACAGACGTATCGACCGCTGTCGGACTTCTGCGCCCGCCTGATCGACAGGGAGCTGTCCCGGTTCTGAGTGACGGAGGCGGGCAGAGGCCTATCGTCTTTAGTCCACTGGATGGTGAGGCCGGGCTGCGTCACGTTGCAGCTCAGTCGCACGTCGGCCCCCACGTGCGCCTTCTGCTCGTTATCATGCGACTCCCACGGCACGCGATCGTTATCCTCTATGAACGGTTATTGTCACATGCAGTCATCCGCTCCTAGTTCGACCATTCGCAATCAAATTAAAAATATAATCAATTAAGCATAGTGTATCACTTATGGTTAAGTGGTATGAGGCAACGATCTGAATGTTAACTTGAACTCTCAAATTAAAATTGCAAATAAACAGGTGCCTTTACAACGAATCTATGTAAGTGCATCCTGTACATAATGGCTAAATGGTGCTGAGTCACATTTATGGGTTATGTGAGTGCTAGATGTACTTTGATGTCTACGTGCCTTAACGATACAGTTAATATTGTAATGCTAATGGATCAAATAGGACGTACCGCTCACGTAGACTTCGGCGACGGCGCTTTCGTTGGCCACTCTGTTCATCGCAAAGCATTCGTATTCACCAGCATCGTCTATCTCGATTTGATGGAATATTAATGTAGTGTTACGGATCTCCACACGTCTAAAACAATAATATTAAACTTTATACAAAATAATATTACAGATCTTCAAAAACCGGACAAGTGCCAGTTCGATTCGCGTGGTGATCGAAACAGTAGATACAATGTAAAAACAAAAACTTCAAAAGTTTGCAGCGATGTAAAAGTAAATTCGGTTCCTGAGGCGGAAAGTGCTGTTTGGCGTATTTTGGCCAGTTGCCCAACAGGTGGTTGGGAAACTGGCGAAAATACGCCAAACAGCTGGAGTTTAGTAACGTCTTCGGGGAGGTCAATAGGCTACCCACTTATTTACATGGGACAAAAACACAACTGGCGATACATGGGTGTTTGCATGTATGTTGTAATACATGCATTTACCTCAGTAACTAAAAAGTTATGTTTCATTTCCCTTAAGCCACATAACTGCGAATCGAACCGATAACGTGAAGATTGCGAAGCGAAGTGGAGACGTCAAATTAGGGCCAACAAACCGAACACGTGGCGAAAGCGAAGCGCGGCGGAATGTCACTTCACTCTTGTGACTCCTGTCTGAGAAAATGTGTAGTGAAAAAGATTCGAGAGACACTAATATACAATGTGTCAGGGAAAAGTGACCGCCCGGCGTTTTTCGAATATTTGTACATAATTAGGGATAATTACTCTTACATATATGGGACTTCCCGACTTTGTTTTTTTTTTTAGTGATTTTTGTATTTTTTTTAATAAATACGCGTGACGTACTGCAGTTTTTTTTACGATATTTGACAGCTTTTAATATTGTTGGACATTTTTGGCTACACCTCGTATAACTTGCTTTTTTTAAAAGCGCGCGCCCCTTTTTCTTAATTTCAGTTTGTCTTGGCGTCGCACGCCTGCTGGTTCGCCTCGATATCGGCACGCATCGGTTCGCTTTCGTTTTACAATCTGACCAAGATTCAAACGATACTATTAATTACATTATAAAAACGAAGGTAGACGAGGCACGAGAGGTTTGTCTGAACCGGGATATCTGGCGCTCTACACTCTCTGCCTACCCCGTTAGGGACCTGGCGTGAAGATACATACATACATACATACATTATAAAAACGCTATCTGGTATCCTTAAATACTTACCTGGAAGGTGTTTTAGAGAGAGGCCTCCATAAGATGCTCATAATATCGTCTCCGCTCACGACACATTCCACTACAGTGGATTGACCAGGTTGGACGGTCTGGGACTTTGGTCGCAGGCTGATAGTAGGAGGAGCCATCACGAGGAGGCTGGTGTAGGCAGATTTTTCTGTTTCCTTAGTCATTCGGTTGATAAGAATACACTCGTACTGTCCGTTGTCACTTTTTGAAGACTAAAATTAAAAAAGAACACTTCATTAATTTTAGTTCCAAATAAAATGCTTACAAAAGTTTTTACGCACCGATTTCTTTTTAATTTATTTAAAATTAAATTACGTTGATATTTAATTTAAAATTAGGTACCTAAATTACTTTAATCAAGTGCATGAAATGTTTACTAAAGTTTTTAAAGTTAACAAAGAATTATAACTACTGAATACTAACCCACTTATTCATAAACGTATTTTAGCTAAAGTGTTGCTAATTTCTCCTTTGTCTTTTTTCTATCCTGCACATTTGACAATGCAACTGACAAAGACAAAGCATTCTATAGCTAAAACATATCTAATGAACGTTTATGAATAAGGGGGTACCTATTGAGGCATATATAATTTTTTATACAAATTTATTAAACAAACTTACATTGTAGATGATTAATTCTGTTCCTTCCTGTCTCGCGTTATATTGCAGAGGTTGGCGGTCACGTCTGGTCCACATCACTTCGAATTCGTCTGATGTTTGACAGCTGCAATACAGTACAATATTAAAATAGCCTTTACTTTATTATAAATACATATATATAATTAACGGTAGTAAACATATTATATTGTTATTTTAATATAACATTTGATTATTGAAGAACAATATTTTTTACTATTCATTCTTTATTCAATACATAAATAATAATATCATTATTAGACCAATAATTTAACTTGTCTGGAAATATTTTGATATTAAAGAGTATGATAATAATTACTGTGAGACGAGATTTTTGTAAATTAGATATATCTGAAGACTTACCTGATTCGACTATTCTGGCCTTCAATTGCGATCATGTTGTTAGGTCTGGGCTCCGGTGAGAACGGTTCTGGATCACCACTGCCTTCTGCATACGGGCATTTACATTACGTATTATTAAATGAGAATCCAGTATCAGAGTTAGAGGAAAAAATGCACATTGATTTGCCATAATCATTCAATAAAATAAAGATTATAAACTAAACTAAAAAAATACACTGTCTTGGGCGTTTTTGTTCTATAGAAACGTCCACGACAGTGTTGTACGCTAGCAGTAGACGTCTTTTGGGTAGAGTGATACTACGAACTACATACGAACCTATTCTGCTTTCTACTCGTATAACGAACTGGTTTTCAATGGTGTCTGCTCCTGATGAAGCGATGCAGGTGTAATCACCGGCGTCGCTTTCACTTACGGAGCGTATCATTAAAATTGCTGATCTCGGTGATGGTTGTACTACTACGACGCGGTCATTATAATCTGGAAATAAAGAGTCAAATGTCATTATTAAAGCACTTTGGCCGCTGCCTCGAATTTAGCGGGCAGTGGGCGGGTGCGACGAGATGTTTTCCATATAATTATTTGTACCGGCCCTCGAAAACGCGGCACTTTGACAATAGGGAATATTCATGAAATTTTTTTTCGTCTTAAATTAATCATTTCCTTGTATATGTATATCGTAGAAAAATTATAAATAGGCCTGAAAATATTTATAGTTATTTTTCAAAGTGAAATTTAAAACATTGAGTAAATTTGAGCTCTTCAAACGCCGTCATTTTGACGACGTGTGTTGTGACGTCACAACACACGTCGAGTGTTTTTTACTCTAAACTTTTGTGTTACTTCATACGTATTTTCAATTTTAATTGCTCTACAAATCATGGAAGAAGCAAAAAAAGAAAGAAGAAGGAAAAAGCCATCTTACAAGTATTGTATAGTACCTAAGTGCAAAAATAGTATTAGGAAAACACCAGACAAAGTGTTATTTCGTCTCGACCAATGGCGGCGCGTTTTGGAAGTTTGAATTTCGTTCCCTTATTTTGCACTATTTACATAATATTTAATGGCATTAAATAATTAGTAAATTAAAAAAGAACTTTGTAATTATAATATGACGTTGATAAGTATTCGAGAAAAAAATATTTGAGACAATTTTAAATTTTATGCATATTCTCTCTATTGCGGTTCCAACTGTCAACCGCCCGAACGTCTGCATTGAAGTGTTGTGCAATTAGTAGTATAGTACCTACATTGTACAGTACCTACTTAGATTTAAACATAGAATAAGATGATATGTGTAAACTGACATTACCTATTATATACATATACATATTTCTGACATATCATAAGTGGGTTAAGATAAGGGATCTAGGATTAAATATCTTATACTATCAATACCGAATCATAAGACATAATAATCGCACTTTAAAAAATATGTAGTATAATGTTTCTCTATTAATAATGAACCAATTCAACACATACCCGAACCACGCTTGATGGAAACCTGTGGTTCTGGATAACCATCGGCTCTGCATTCTACACGAACTTGTTGTCCCACTTCGGCCTCCATGTAATCACTCGGCATCAGCGTGATTTCAGGTGAGGACCTCACTTTTATCACTGTACTGGCGCTCGCCGATCCAGCCACATTCTGAGCGGTGCAAATGTATTCACCTTCGTCGTTCACTACTATGCTCTTGAACCTGTGAAATGGACATGGCTTGTTTGAGGCCCAGTTACACTTTTACAGGTTAGGTTCTCACTGCAGAATCATTTCGTTCATCCAGATATGCTGCAAACTTAATTTTTATGCATATTTATAATCTAGAGAATATATATCCAATAGGTTGCCAATATATAATAATAAGCTTATATATAATATATATATATATATATATATATATATATATATATATATATATATATATATATATTATATATATGGCCCAGGCTGTGTTCACTGAAAAGCTTACACTCGAGATTCTTACAATTATTTTGATGTACTGTTATCACATTTTTTACACTTAAATTAATAGAATTGGATGAAAAGGTTTATCACCTCAAAACATTGTTCTTGAGAATTTCTGTGGTCGGGGTCAACTGTCTTGGTCTACTCCACGTGACAATTGGCTCTGGCACCCCCCCGACCACACGACACTGCAGGTCAAACAGGCTTCCGAGGCCTACTGCTTGTTCATCTTTGGGATAAATTTCGACGATCGGTGGTTCTCTTCCTGAAAAATAAAACGGTATAACGTAGTGACAGTTTTTAGGGTTTCGTAGTAAACAAGGAACCCTTATAGTTTCGCCATGTCCGTCTGTCTGTCTGTCTGTCTGTCCGTCCGCGGTTTATCGCAAAAACTTTTGGTACTAGACTTGAAATTTGGCACATGTATACACATTAATCACGCCGACAAAGTGGTAGAATAAAAACATGAAAAAAAAAATATTAAGGTCCTCCCCTACATGTAATGCGCAGACTTTTTTTTTATTTTCGATTTCCATATAGTGTATTGTTGGATAGGGCTTTCAAAAATATCATGGATTTCCGAACATCATTTTTCGTTAGTCAAGTGTCCCCCAATTACAAAAACACTCCAAGTGCAAGTCGCGCTCTCGTACGAAAGACTTCCTACCAATTTCTATGAAAAAAACGGCAATATAATCACGTTTATTGTATGGAAGCCCCCTTAAATATTTACTTATATGTTTTAAGTATTGGTTGTGATATCGGCAAAGAAAACCCTCGTATTTGAAAATATCAACTCTCTAGCTATTATATTCATAGACAGACAGGAATCTTAGTAATAGGGTCCCGTTTTTAAGCCTTTGGATACGGAATCATAATAAAGGAACATACTCGTAGTTTCATCGTTTTACGTATTAAGGATAAAGTATAAGACGATGTATAACGAATAACTTACTTTCTATGTCGACGTATACGTATGCAATTGAAATAGTTGCCTGGTTGGCGATGCCTTCGCAAACGTAGTAACCTCTATCGCTATCCTGAGCGTTAGATATTATAAGAGTGTAGTCACGTTGAGTGGTACCAGATCCAAATGTGCCATTATGCTATAAAAATAAACATATTCATCATTTATTCAAGCATATATGAACACAGCCATGGTTCGCCAGTTACATTTATGTTCCATAATCGATATCCAACAGATGGTAGAACTGTTAACATTTCCAGACTTAACTCCAAGGGTGGACTGGAATCCTTCCAAAAAAGGCAAAGTTCCAAAAAAATGTGGATGGTAAATTAATACTGTAATGTGCAGTCTGCAAGCTACAGCCCATAGACATCTGGGCAAAATTGGAGATTCCAAAATGCAGATGCGTTGCCACCTCTGACGACAAAAATGTGTTGCCTCTGTGATGGTTATTACGGAGCCATAGCTACAATTTGGCGCCAGATAGATTAGGTAATGCGGCGGTGCTTATGCCTCTGTGCCGGAAATTACAGGGCCGTACATCACCACCTGAATGGGACACGATAGTGCTGAACATTTAGCAAGTAGATAAGAAAATGGAGTAGTGCCTACGCCCGCTCCGTCACTGGATCTCTACCACCAGCATAATAATATATATATAGTTAATACGTACTTTCTTCCATATGATCTGCGGCAGCGGATATCCACGCGGCGTACATTCGATGGTGCCAATCTCGCCAGTAGGTATCGAGAGAGAATTTTTGGACAGTGTAACGTTGGGCTCATCATATGTCCTTGTGGTAAAGACGTTTATCGTGACAGCTCCAGGTTGTACGTAAGAAGCCGATATGCTCTGACACAAGTATACGCCTTGGTTGTCAAGAACCGCGTTTCGTATGGTCAACACACCGTTGATGGACTTTACGTTTTGTAACAGCGGGGTTCCGTCTTGTCTGCGAAATAATCGTGCGAAATTAAAACCACTCAATGTATACACAATTTCATAGATGCATGCTGATGACATGTCAAAATTATAAAATTATAAATTTTATGTTTTAATTTAAGTTTACATTGTCCATTAATAATAAAACCTAGGGCGACCTGGGGCCCCGACTGCCTATTATTAGAAAAAAGTGAAAAAAAAAATATTTGTCAATTAAGTAACAAATGAATAAAATTGGATTGTCTGTTTGTAATATAAAAATAACCGCTTTTTACTAAATGTATACACGGTACATATACCAAAACAACATTTATTATAATTTATGTCTGTCTATTTGTCTGTTTGTTCCCGCTAATCTCGGGAACGGCTGGACCGATTTTGACGGGACTTTCACTGGCAGATAGCTTATGTAATAAGGAGTAACTTAGGCTACTTTTATATTAGCTTCGCCAACGACTTCGTCTGGGTAGATACTGAAGAATCATAAATTTCCACGCGGACGTAGTCGCGGGCACAGCTAGTATGAAATAAAATATTAAATATTAAATTTATTGTCTTTGTAATATTTAGCCATAACTTGACAAACTCCTCTTTTTCAGATTTCCTGATGTGTTTTTACATTTTTTCATGACCCACTGAGGACTAAGTAAATATTTTGATTTTGGATGTCTGACGTGCGCTACCTTAGACGGTTCACAATTACTGCGAGCCGATTGCAATACCACTTCCAATTTGGTATTGAATTCGACGACGTCAATCGGTATTCGTAAGCAGTCCGTCTATTCTTATTCCTTTAGTCTGAGTCTTCTTCATATAAAAAACATATAAAATGTATGCCTACACCACACCGCGAACACTCCACCAAAATTCCATACAAACGCTTAATTTGGTTTCTTTAACAGACATCAATCAGTGACGTGTATTTACACACGCACCTGTGTGCGTAGCACGTACAAAATACCAACCGTCGCCCATAAGAGGGGAAGGGGTTGAGTGATGCGAGCAAATCGGGCGGGATGTCGAAATGTCCATTCTATACGTAGTATTATTACATATTCTCTGCCTACACACCGTGAACTTGTAATAGTTGTAATCCCAAAGTGAAAATTAAAATTTTCCCTTATTTTTTGTGTAATGGAAGTGGCAAACAAGCATGCACTTCACGTTGATGTTAAGTGATGACTGCAGCCTATAGACACCCACACGAAGACGAAGGTCAAAATGCAGATGCGTTACCACTCCTGAGACCTAACGTGTTATGCCTCTAATAATTGTTTTATATTATTTCGCATTAACACATGCTTGTGAAATATATTTTATTTAAAAAAATGGAAAGAACATTTTGAAATTTTTCTTTAAAAAAAATTTGAAATTAAGAAAAATGGAAAGAAAAATTTGAAATTTTTCTTTCCATTTTCTTTAAATAAAATATATTTCACAAGCATGTGTTAATGCGAAATAATATAAAACAATTATTAAGGGTAAAAGCGACTTCTTTACGATATTCAATAAACTGCAAAGTCTATAATATCGGTTGCCTAACTAGCATAGTTGGCAATAAATGGCGCTGCTGCTACCATAAAGCAATGCAATAAATGTGAAGGAAAGATTTGACAAATCGGGCAGGACTTCAGTAGCTCAATTGGAAGAGCGGCTGGACTAGATTCCCAGTAGGCCGCGAGTTCGAGTCTCGCCTGAAGTCAATTTTTTCTTTCCATTTTTCTTTAAATAAAATGTCTTATGCCTCTGTGCCGGAAATTACAGGGCCGTACATTACCACCTGACCGAAACACGATAGTGCTGAACACTACCATTTAGCGGCAAGTATATTAGGTAATGCGGTGATGTCTACGCCTACGAGCTCCGTCACTGGAGATCTACCACCAGTAAAAGTCACTTGCTAAAATTAGTATAAAATTCGTTCGTGAATGTTAAAATAATAATATAATATAATAATGGCAACCCATTATACGTCCCACTGCTGGGCACGAATCTCTCCCCTTTTTTTGGGGGGCGAGACCTGGAGCTTACTCCACCACGCTGCTCCAATGTGAATTGGTGGAGGTGGGTGGGTTAGTGGCCAACCCGCTGTCGGATGTTTTCAAATCGCCTTTCAAATAAGGCCTCCGACAAGGTTTAACGACTGCTATCTGTCGAAAGCAACCGGGACCGACGGCTTAACGTGCCCTCCGAAGCACGGAAACGCGCATTTAATTTGCCACTAGCGGTCATCCATCACACTACCCGACCGCACCCGTAGTGCTTAACCGAGCAGATCGCTTCCGACCTACGCCAGAGGCGGGGCCATGCCCATCCATGCATGTTAAAATAAATTCACCTTATCCATTCCAAGGAGCCAGCAGGTATGTCCGGTGTCCCGGTGCAGATCACGTTTGTGCTCTGGCCTTCGGCGACGCTGGGCGAGGTTGGCGATATTGTGATTAGTTCCCGCGGCTGCCAAGGCGACTTGCGTTGAACGTTCACGATTGCTGTTACGTCTCTGCTTCCAGCGCGGTTCGAAGCTATGCATCTACAAGTTCAAATAGTTCATAAAATACCGAAATCCGTTTGCGAATAACTTACTAATCCCTACTTTAATATTATAAATGCGAAAGTAACTCTGTCTGTCTGTCTGTCTGTCACCTTTTCACGTCCAAACGACTAGACCGATTGTAATGAAATTTGGTACAGAGATAGAGCTGACTTTGAGAAAGAACATAGGCTACTTAGTTATTTATAAAACGACATCCACGCGTAGTTTAAACTCGTAACATAAATACTATTTATATTAATTTAATAAATTTTAATTATGTTGTTATTTTTAGACAGTTTTAAACATTTTATTTAAAATTGTTTTAAATTATTAATGTATAAATGTTAACATTTGCATGCTACTCTAATTCTAATGTTTCAACATTACTGTACCATATTTATTGCAAAAAAAAAATCATATTAGTAAGAAAGAATTAAAAAAATATGTTGCATCTACATACAAAAAAACTGTAACAATAAGTCGACAAAACATTACAATTAAAAAACGGTCAAGCGCGAGTCGCACTCACGTGCTCAGAATTCCACGTAACTAGGTAATTTTATATGATACCTTTAAAACCATAGACTCCTTAGAAGCCTTCTGGAATCTAGAGGCAATAAACTTTTAAGAATATATATTTTTATCAATATTTTTAACTTAGTAATAGGACTAGAATCAGTAGGGGAGAGAGAAAGATGATCAATATGATCAAATATCTTCTATTTTCTTAAATAACAACAAAACTTCTTGCGTCAAAAGTTCTAATTTATCTCCGGAAACTGGCCTCCATGTATAAAATTCTTAATCTCTCATTTACATTTGTGTACTAAATTTCATCTCAATCGGCCCAGCAGGGGTTCACACCTGTATTACCCTAATGTGTAAGCAGAGAATGAATGTATTCAAACACCCGTGATTCACGTTTTACGTTACGTTTTCGTGCCAAGTAATAGGTGGCGAGTCTTTTTTTTTTTTATGTGGAGGTGGCAAACAAGCTTACAGTTTACATTGATGTTAAATGATGACTGCAGCCTATAGACACTTACACAGAGACCGAGGTCAAAATGCAGATGCGTTACCACTGCTGAGACCTAAGGTGTTACGCCTCTGTGCCGGAAATTACAGGGGCGTATATTACCACCTGACCACGATAGTGCTGAACACTACCATTTAGCGGCAAGTATATTAGGTAATGCGGTGGTGCCTACGCCCGAGAGCTCCGTCACTGGAGCTCAACCACCAGTAGAAGTAGAGTCTATTAACATTTTCGGACACGTTACGGACTGGCCAACTTAATCTACGACCCAAGGCTCGAACCCAGGACCCCAGCGAAGCAGCAGCAGCCACTAGACTAATGAGGCAGTTAAACAACAATAAACAACTTTACCTGTATTCGCCAGAGTCATCAACATTGGCGTTGTCGATGATGAGGAAGAAATTGTTGACCTCAGCTGTCCTTGGCAGGGGTCTGCCGGACGTTCTCTGCCAGGATACTGTCGGCGCCGGGTTTCCAGATGTGGTGCAAATCAGTTCTATTCTGTCTCCCTCATAGTAGTCGCGCATGTACGGTGATATAGAGACGGTAGGCACGGTCATGTCGTTACCTACAATTTTCAAGATAATTTATGCCGGTCGGTTTGCACAAGTAAAACGTAGCGTAAAAGTTGTCGACACACAGCCGACAACTTTTACGCAAAGTCATACAACAACTGTCATTGTTGGTGTGTGCAAGACTAAAATTGCGCAATTAAAACGTTAGTGGTGTAGCCGACATTAGACTTAAAAAAATATATATAGACGAGCATAATATTTTTACAGTTTTTGGCACTATAATGAATAATTCTATATCGTCGGATATAGTTCCATAATATTGCCTATGATAATATCATAATGTTTAGTTACAAGCAAATCTCTTAACCGGCCTAAATTACTTTTCGTTGAAATAAATGAGGCAATGACAGTTTACTGAGTTTACTACTACTGACATCCCCGAGCATAAAACTTTTTTTTTATGGCAGCGCTATTACGCATATTGCCAATGTAAAGTAAAACGATATTTCGTATTCGCATTTATTTAAGCAGCGTAAAAGTTAGTATAATACATAAGGGGTGATATGAAAAAATTGGTCCACGGCTACTTTTGAGGTTTAAGAAAAAAGATATATTTGTATAAAATTGACGTTACATGCTGACTGATTTACTATGTGGCAGAAATAACTTAATTGAATAAGAGCTTACTGAGTTTTTTAAAATGTTTTTTTTTTTTCAAAACATTTTTGGTATTATGCCATTGAATGATAACGCATGTATTTTTCCTTTCCCTTCACTCTGTCTTGTCAGTTTGTAAAAGAGGGAATTACACATTCTATTAATATAAAATACTTAACTTTAGAGCATAGTTCAATTTTCAGAAGATTTTTTGATTACGTTTAAATTGGCATGTGTAGTCACAGCATTTATTCCCATATTTTTTTCGTATCATTTTTTTTCGTATCATTATTCTTAGAATTCCAACAAAATATCGAGACGAATTTTGAAATCAGAACAACGTAATAAGACTCACCAATAGTCGAGCAATCGGGCCCCGAGTATGGCGGACGGCAGTTACAGAGCACTTCGTCATTGCTGGACAGGGAACAGTCGTGGCCGTTGCACTCGCATTGCGCACAGTTGCCCGACCGCTCCTTGTAGTAACCGCTCGAACATTGCTCGCAACTCGTGCCCGTGTAGCCCGGCGGGCATATGCACATCTGCACATATCGTCGATAATTGAGAAAAAGAAATAATAAAAGTGAACGAGATCTGGTCGTGAAAGAAGTTTCCTACTAAAGCCCTAGTAAGTAAACAAGCTAATAGGTTAAGATCCCACTGCAGAATCATTTCGTTCATCCAGATATGGTGCAAACCTAATTTTTACGCAACTTTATAATCTAGAGAATATATATTTACTAGGTTGCCTATCAACTTTGGACGCAAGTTTTTAATTATTTATTTTATCTTTAACAGCCAGCAACTCTTATTTGTGGCCGATTTAATTTGGCTCCCGTATACCATAATAATGAGAAAAAATTACCTTTAATTTGATATATAAATAATACATGTACGCCATGGACGTAACAAGTTATCGGGACGGAACGAAAATACGTAGGGTCGGCCAAGTGCGCCACGGCAGACGTGATTTCTCAGAATCTTAATACATATTGCCGTGAGGTGGACGATATTTTATTGAAAGAACAAATAAATAAAAATCTTTCCCAAAACAAAAATATAAAAAATACTTGAGGCCATTTTTTGATAGGCAACCTAGTAGATATAATATATATTCTCTAAATTATAAATATGCGTATTAAATAGGTTTGCAGCATATCTGGATAAACTAAATTATTTTGCAATGGGATCCTAACCTATAACATTTAAATTAAATTATGAACTAGCTGTGCTTTTAGTATATACGGTACGATTTAACGTATTACAGTCGAATCTGCGGCAGATGGAGATATGAACTTAAGAACGTAGGGTTCTATAAGTGTTGAAGTGTACTCTTTTTGCTATACTTTAAAACTACAAAAACTACTTACTATACTTTAAAACTACAAATTTCTCGAGGCTTTAGTGCTCGGTATACCGAACGTTAGAATGTCTGAAAGAAATCGCCTTTTTTTGGATATTGGATATTGGTGATCTAATTTTGTATGTGTACTTCTGTTATTGTCACTTATACTTGTTACTGTGTGCGTTCCTGAAGATCACCAATTTGTTAAATTTTGTTACGCTAGGAATAAATTTCAGTTTTTGTTTTTTTTTTTTTTTTAATTTTAATTGAACTCATTTGGACTTGTATATTATAAAGCTTTTAACAGGTGGACTTAAGTCTCATTTATATGGACTAATCACTAAATAAGTGTAAGTATTTAACGAAGGTACATAATTTTGAGATAAACAAATACCTATATTAAAATGCCTGAAATCGATTCGGTTATCGATTCTGAACCAAATATTTTCAGTGTGTGCGTTTATTAAATTACAGAAGTATACATGTCATATGATATTTATGATGAAAAATTTGAAAAATATTTACCTCAACACCCTTGGCAACTGGCAAGTCGGGGTCATTGCTCTCAGTGGCGGTGTCCATTGATACGTCAGCGATGGAGGTGGAATAGATGTATGGCGATAAGGTGGCTCTCACAAGAACACGTCTAAGGTTGCTGAGAACACCCATGAAGTCATGGCGACTGGCTCGTAAAGCTGAATCGAGAATGTACCATCCATTTTCTACAAGAGGTACTTGATAGCTCTGAAACATATAATTCAATTAAATTGACTTCTTCCAAGAGATTGATACAACGAACGGTCGTGGGCTGCCCTCATCCAGCGATTTACTTCGACCTTCACCAGATTATCAGGCCACGTGCCTACGTTTCTTCTTCTGTAGTAGAGGAGAGATACTGAACCATCCGAGTAACGTTAGCCCTGTAAGGCTAGAATTTTGTGCACAATACTACACACGTTTGTCCGAACATATTCACTCCCGGCAAAACTGTGCGTAACCGTTGTATGTGCACGATACTACACACTTGTGCACGAACATGTTCTCTACCGTCAAAACTGTGCGTAACTTTTGTATGTGCACAATACTATACACTTGTGCACGAACATGTTCACTACCGTCAAAACTGTGCCTGACTTTTGTATGTGCACAATACTATACACTTGTGCTCGAACATGTTCACTACCGTCAAAAATGTGCGTAACTTTTGTATGTGCACAATACTATACACTTGTGCACGAACATGTTCACTACCGTCAAAACTGTGCGTAACTTTCGTATGTGCACAATACTACACAATTGTGCACGAACATGTTCACTACTGTCAAAACTGTGCGTAACTTTTGTATGTGCACAATACTACACACTTGTGCACGAACATGTTCACTGAGCAGGACTGACACGTGTAAAAAACGTGAAAATTGGCTCTATTCTTATAGTACAAGTGGGATAATGTACACAACTAATACTTTAAAAAAATTAATAGATATTTTTTTAATCTTACCAGAGACTCATTGGCTTTTATTGGTGTAGGATTTGACCAATATAGGGAAATCTCATCACTGATTAGTATCACATCTTTTCCTGGCATTGATTGGTCAGGATAGCCACCAGTCTCATATTTCTGTCTCAATGATAGCGTTCCTCCGTAAGACAGAACCCGGTTCCCTGTCAAAAAATACTTGCATTAATAAATCGTCAGACAATTTTTATACCTACGCAGTTTTCTCGCGTCTTCATAGCCTTTACATAAAAGGTCATGTACGTCTGCAGGATAAGAATAAGTATCGATCATAAAAAGTGGGGTCTGTCGACTTCGACAGGATAACGATTCGTAGTCATTAACCCCATCCTGTTAACTTGAAATGAAACATCAAAATTGTTGAAAATTTTCCCCACGTGTTGTCTTTCAACAATGGACAATGAAGAGATCTCTATATTGAAAAAGCAAAACATAACAAATACGGGTGGCGCTATGAAAGCATAAGATTTTAAATTTTATTCAGAGTTCACTACAGATTATATCATTTAGTCTTTCAATTCAGTTTTTTTTTGTTACAATGAGTTTGCATTGATGAAACATTCACATAAAAACATGTTAAAATGATAGGTTTGACAGCAGTGCGAACGCTAGCACCAACAAGACATTCATCGCAATACATACTTTATGCGACAAGTTGCGAATCATCATCATGTTTAATGTTTTGAGTGCAAACTAGGGGTTAGAGTCATTATTGATTGTTTAAGATTACGCAAATATTTGAGGTAGTAAAATTCACACTTCACTCGCGTACGACACTTAAATTCATAATCGTGTTTTGGAGCGCTAGGGCTATTGTGGCAGATACTAGAAACTTTATTTACAGCGGCACGCTGGACACTTTTTCAATTTCTCTTACATATCAGTTAGTACTCGTTCCCTTTATTCTCCATGCTGTAAACGAAATCGAACTGACAACTCAAATCAGTTGCCATTTTTATGATTTTTTATGTAATGGAAGTGGCAAACAAGCTTGCAGTTCACATTGGTGTTAAGTGATGACTGCAGCCTATAGACATCCACACAAAGACCAAGGTCAAAATGCAGATGCGTTACCACTCCTGAAGCCTAAGGTGTTATGCCTCTGTGCGGGAAATTACAGGGCCGTACATTGATACACCTGACTGGAACACGATAGTGCTGAACACTACCATTTAACGGCAAGTATATTAGGTAATGCGTTGGTGCCAACGCCCACGAGGTCCGTCACTGGAGCTCTACCACCAGGAACGTCAACATGGTACTATGTACGAGAGTTACTCTTTCTTTCCACTTCCACACTACTCTTTAGTTCAATGCAGATTACTTACCGGGGAATACTGGTAGTGACCAATACAGTTCGTCGCTGGTCGGCGATTGGAAAATGTAAGACAGTTCACTTGCGTATGGCGCTGGGACAAATTCATCTTTTATTACATCGGGTCGCAGATAGTCCATGAGTGTATATCCACCATAGTTCTCACCAAATATAGGGGCCGCCATGGGAATTCTGGTGTAGTGACTAGCCTACAAATGTAAAGGAGTTACCATATATATTTTAATGTGTGTGTTGTAAGTGAGGAACATACATTGTAATTGTGCGGTGGGCTGACTGCGCTAGTAGAAGAATTATCTTCCAGTAGAAGAAAATTCTTCCTCTAGTGGGCGGTGGGGTCGTCACGTCCCGATGCCAACTCTCTTGTCCTTATGTATAATTTTGGCCTTTAGTGTGTCTCATGATTCACCAGTCTCTCAGAATGTAACTTATTCTCTCAATTTCAGACTCCTTTTCTCGATCTCAGAAATTGAGAGTGGAGTTACCACGTTATCTATCTGCTGCTAAATTAGTGTTCCGCACTGTACTGAGGCAAATATTTTTGTGTTGTGCGGGTACTACGCCATCCAAAAGCTATATTAACTAAAAGTTTTAAACAAATAAAATAGGTCTATGATATATTGCTAACGTATTTACGTTCATGGCTACTTGGCAAGGCGGTGTATACAGGTAAGTAAATATAGGTAACTGCTTGAAATAAAACTATTTTTACGGATTTATCTCGCGTATATTAAACTAAAATGATTTTTAAAATCAACCCGACGTTTCGGTCGCTTTTCAGCTTCCGTGGTCCCGGGCAGACTGAGGTGACATTTGTCTGACAGAAGTTTGAAAAAAATATATTATATGTAGCTACCTCCATCGATTTTGTAAACGCCTTGCGTAGCGTTCAAACGCAATGAGTGTAGCTCGCGAAAACCTAAGAACATATCATAGGTAACTGCATCAATCTGTTAACCAATAAACTACAAAGACTCAAAAATGGTTTCTTACTTCGTGACAGTCAGAGGTAACTCCGGAGCAATAACAGGGGATACATCCCTGCGGATTATTGGCGTCGAGATCGAATGTTCCATCTCTGCAGCGGTCGCACGATTCACCCTCGACGTTTTCTTTACAATTGCACTGACCATAGACATCGCAGGGTCCGTCGGTACCGCGAGGGTCGCAGCTGTTTTAAAAAATATATATATCAGTCGAGGTTTTTGTTTGAAAAAGAAGACAAAGGGAATGTTTCAAATGATAATTAATCAACAATATTTCCGACGACCGATAATATATTAGTATTGAAACTAGCTTACTAATATATTTCTTAGCACTTTCGTGCGCTCGTTAAAGAAACTCGTTAAGAAAAAGAAAGTGTAACAGACTTATTCACGGTTATTACTTAACCTATTTATATCAAAATATTATTACTGTCTATAAAAACTGTTAAAATTGTTGAAACACTTACTGGAGAATAATTTTAAACTAAGGTAAATGAACAATATTTACTTGCACGAAACAGGTGACTGGCGCACGCAATTGTTGTATTGGTCCCGCACATAGCCCTCACTACACAATTCACATTTTTCTCCTGCGGTGTTGCCTCTGCAGTTCTGTACAAAAAAATCACATTAGGTATTAGTAAATACGCATTGTAAGCGTCGGAACCTGACGATCCACCGACCACTAGGCGTTTCAATTCCAAGTGCAATAACGCAAGATGGCCGGCAGCGTCCAGTGGTAAAACTACCACCATTCCGATCGACTACCGCATGCCAAGCGTGGCGAATATAGCATATCCCCTTATAGGGAAGCTATGGTACAGCAGTAGACGTTCGGCTGAAATTTCATGGCAATAAATGTATACGTGGAACGCAGATGGGAGTCGTTATATTTTTTTTTCTAAATTTAAAATAATACCCATACATGGGCGATACGCATTTTTTTTTTACTGGAAAATAATTGTAAACTAAGGCAAATAAACAATATTCACCTGCACCATAAAATATATATTTCCAAATTTAAAAAAATGGGTATCGGCAATGTATGGGTATTTTTTTAAATGCGAATTTTTTTTCTAACATAGTTTGATTCTAATCATAGTTATTTTTGATCTGATCCTTAGCCTATTAATCCCTCCTTTTCACTTTGAACGACGGTGTTTGTCGGCGCTCAGCAGTTATCGGTTTTCGATAGTGGTTAGTTTCCGAATATGATGAATAAAGTGAAAAACTAACAACTTAATGACATGTATTTTTAATACTTACGTAACAAACACCTGTTTCTGGGTGACACATGTTAGATTGACCGTTACAATCGCACGGTTCGCAGTGTTCCAAGTAAATACTAAAATAGAAAGGTTTTTATTTCGGTAATTAAATTTAAACGGAAAATCCAATTAGTGCAACTTAAACTACATTTACGTTTACAAATTTGTCTCAATTACAGCCTAGTAGAACAAGAGACTTTTTATGACATGAAGTGGCAAACAAGCATACAGTTCACATTGATGGTAAGTGAATGTTGCCTGTAAACATCTACATTCAAACCAGATATTTCAATGTAGATGGTTTGCTACTTCTGAGGTCTCACATGTTAGGTTCGGTTAGGTTAGGTTTACCTCAGAAGTGGCAAACAGAGTTATCTGTGGCGGAAATATTACAGGGACGTACATTGGCTGGAAAGACATAGATTAGTTGATGCGGTATGAAGCTCTGTCACTGGAGCTCTACCACTTATTCGTAACTTGAGAGCTTAACGTAGTCACTAAAAAAATATTGATTAAAACAGATTTTTGATTGACAGACAGTTACACGGGTGATCTTATCAAGGTGCTCTTTTTCCTTTTGAGGTACAGGGCCTTAATCCTTAAAATATGTAATGGCAGAACTCACCTAGTAAACTCGAGACCTAGATAAGAGAGGTTATGACCCCACCGCCTTCTAGCGGAGAATTCTACCGCTAGTGCAGTCAATCAACCTAAAATTGCGGTCTAACGAGGGCGGTGGTAAATACAATGAGACGGGATGGGCAAGCATCGTCCCGCAATAATAACTACCGCTGTTGCGATCGCCTGTCCCCATGTCGCCGAGCGTGGCGATATCCCATAGAGCAACTCGGCCCACCGGTCGCGACGGACCAGAGGGTAATTAGCCATAGCGTTTATATATAGGGGGAAATACGTGTGACACACACTCACACTACAAAAATCGTCTATCACTACGAAACTCACACCTTGACTTTAACAAAATACATAAACAATTTCACGCACACATTTAAGTATCTGGGCGACAGGCATAGGACCATTTGGATTTGTACTTTAACACAGGGGAAAGCCTGTATATGGCTACTCCCCTCCGGTCCGCCGCGGCCGGTGGCCCGTGTAGCTCTATGCGATATCCGTATGGGTAGGATTTTGTCCAGCAGTGGAGCTCTCTAGGCTGAAATGATGAACTTACCTGGTGAAGCCCGCAGCGCAGTCTTCACAAGATGTCCCTATGTACCCGCGCGGACAGACACACTGCTCCACGTGTAGCGCCAGCGGCCCATCACCGTTCGCCTCCGCCGTGTCGATACTAGCGCTCACTATTGAAGCCATCTCCGTATTCGCGGTGTACGTCGCTTTGATCAGAATCGTTTTAACGTCGGCCAAGGCAAGCAGGAAGTTCTCACGGGTTATTTCTTTTCCGTCGTGTCTGCAATTTACAATGATTTTGATCGATATTGCTTATTTTAAAAAGTACAGTATTTATAAATACGGTCGTTCAAACGTCTACTCAATAGCACACCGCGGACACTTCGCCAAAATTCCATACAAACGCTTAATTTGGTGTCTATTACCTAGACATCAATCAGTGACGTGTATTTACACGTGCAACTGTGTGCGTAGCATGTAGAAAATACCAACCGTTGCCCATAAGAGGGGAGGAGGTTGGGTGAGGCGGGGAAATCGGGCGGGACGTCGAAGTGTCCATTCTATACGTAGTACTATTACATATTCTCTGTCAATAGCTAATATTTTTTAAGATATAATGATTCAAAACGCTGCGAGTGATGAGTTAGGAAACAACATAAAACGGGTCATATAAAATACTTCGATTTTTAATAAGTATAGATAGAAGATAGAGGTTTTACCCCGTACGTTTATTATCGTATTTTCTTTACAAATCAGTGTATGGAAGTTTCTATAACTCATTATTTCATATCATTTTATAGAATAGTCTAGTAATATCCTTTACCTCTGCCATCCTGTCTCCAAAAGCTGTACACTGGCATTCACATATCCATCGCTGCTCGGCGCAAAGTTGCCAAAGTAGTGGAACGTTAGAGTATTATTCTGTAAACAAATAATTCCTTATATTTATCTTTTTTGACAATAACCAATCAGGCAATTGCTAGTCATGTGACACATAAGTTTTTCTTTTTCTTCATTTATCATCATTGAAGGAATGGAAAAATGTTGTGATTATTATGTTTAAACCAAGTAGTTTAAATTCTAATTTTTAATTTACCATTAATATACGATTTTTCTTCTACTATATGTAATGGTTATTCACTCTAGGTAGTTTATGATTTATTGACGTTTTAAAAGTATCTGTAAAGATCTATTCGAAATAAAAATATTTTCTATTCTATTCTATTCTACATGCATATATTATAAAATTGATCTGCTAATAGAGACCACTTAATACAAACAATTAAGTAAATAATTGTCTGCTTTAAAGCCTAATTTTTTTTACGAGAGCCAAGTTATACTTGTATATGATAAATATATTTTCCAACCAATATTATATATTCTTCATAAAGTATAAGCAAAATTAAAGGATGAAAATTAATTCAACCAAATCGATCAAACACGAACAGTTGCAGGACGAAGGTAGATTAATAGTTGTGATACTTGGAATTCTAAAGAGCCCAAAATGTTATAGAGGTTTTAAAAATAATTCCTCTCTATTGTCAACTTACACTGATGAGTTGAATGTCGGCAGCATTGTTCCTAGTTCCTTGACCGCCGGACGCTGCTACATGACGAAGAGTGTATCTTAAAAAGCCTCCGTAAGATGTTACTTTGTCACCAGCAAAACTGTTCAGAAATGTAAAAAGTTTAATTGTTATGCACGATAAAAAGACATGTCTTCAAAAGTCAGTAAATTAATCCTAATAATTGTAGACAAAGTACCTGACAGGTAAGCTCCAATAATAGATGGACGGACGATATGCCAACTCGTTCAGAGCTATTTCTCCTCCCACAAATTCTGGTTGTATGTCTGCCTCAACTGCCGCATTGAATCTGACTGCGCTGACTGGTTCACTCTCGTATATTTTCACTTGGTCCGCGATTTGTGGCATATTAAACCGCACTGTGGTCGTTTTGCGACGTAAACTACTACTCATACACTGTTGTGAAACTCCCGAGCAGAAGCACAAAGCGCAGCCATATCTGAAGTATGTAAATCAACATTAAAAATTAAATATATGTAGTGCATTACATTGCTAGCCCACCCAATGGCAGTTTATACAAATACCTGGATTAAAATGACTTAAGCATCACTAATAGTTTTATATTTAATACGATTATTCAAAGCTCAAAATAGAGCCAAAGGAAGGTAAAAAGTGAATCAATAAATGTAAAGGGATTTTTTTCACATTTCTTTTCAATAATGGCAAACAAATACCTGAAGTCCCTTGACAGATAAAACGAGCCGTCCATGCACTGGTCACAATAGCGTCCTTGCACGTTCTTTTTACATTCGCATTCATCAGGCATACGAACTATGTTAGTGCCTTCAGGGTTGCAGTAATGTGTCGGTTTTATTTTACAACTGTCGCCAGGTATCATCGGGTTTCCTTCGTAGCCTGAAGCGCATACACTGCAGTCTGAGCCTTCGTATCTATAAACAAGCAAAATATTAATCTATATATATAAAAATCAATTGCTGTTCGTTCGTCTCGCTAAAACTCGAGTACAGCTCGACCGCTTTGGCTAATTTTGGTTTTGAATGATTTTTGGAACTCCAGGCAAGGTTTAAAAGGTAAGAAAATATGAAGATATTGAAGGGGAATTTTAAAAAACACTATTTCTTTTGTGATGTACTTTCTTGAGATCCTTTATAATATTTCCTGAGCTGCTATTATTTCTCGTATCAAATCGTTCGACACCAATTTGACGAGCACTGTGCATAACATAATGACTGTAAAGAATAAACTTCTTAGTTTAATGCTAAATAGATACTGATCCGGCATCGGAAACCCAGCGGTGGACGTCGTTCGGCTGAAGTGATGAGGTACCATGGAGCATACACGGGCCACCGGCCGCGGGGGACCAGAGAGGAGTAGCCATATGCGGGCTTTCTCCTCTGTCAAAGTACAAGAAAAAATGCTCCCAAAAAATCATATCCCTGTCCCCAGATATTTAAATGTGTGCGTGAAATTGTTTATGTACAGTGCTCATCAAGAAATATTGCACATCGAGCCTATGAAAGTGACAATTGGCTAGTTTCGACTTCGTAGAGAGTTATCTCTGCTGCACACTGTCTTCGAAAACACTGATAGTCCGGTATTGGTCAAAACAAAAAAAATGGTGGAAAAACGTCATGTAGGTATGGTGCGAAAAAGCTAACGCTCTACAGATCCGAAGTCTCCTTCCTGAGGTCGATGTGCAATATTTATGATGATGATAAATGATAAATATGTTTATTGTACTAGAAAAAAATCACATTCATTGTTGCCCTATACAGCTCACGCTACTTCAGATGATAGTTCCTTCCCTTAATGTTAACAAACTAGCACAACATAACAATAAGAAAACTTATAAAACAAATTTAAAAACAAATACTAAAATAATAATTAAAAAAAAAATACATCTTTTAAAATAAATTATTTTAGCAACATTTTAACAAAATACAAGCAATTATTTCCTGCGTAATAATATAAACAAACTACTCGATATCAATAAGAATTATGTTAATAAAATAAAAGAAAAATTATTGCATTATAAGTAATAAATGTTCCGTTTCATTTATTGTTGGATACTGTATTTTATATAAGTCAAGGTGTGAGTTTCGTAGTAATAGACGATTTTTGTAGTATGAGTGTGTGTCACACGCATTTCCCCCCGCAAAAAATGACAGACTGTTTTGCATCGATTATTAACGCTATGGCTACTCCCCTCCGGTCCACCGCGGCGGCTAGTGGCCCGCGTTGCTGTATGAGGTACTGACCCGACGTGGCAATCGCAGATGACGTCACCCCTGGGACCGACGCTGCAGCCGGTGGCGAACTGGTTGCCCGAGTTGGTGAGCGGGCAGGGGCAGGGGGTGCAGGCAAAGCCGCGAGTCGGGTCGCCGTAGGTCAACGGGGGGCACGTGGGCCGCTTGGGCACGCAGTTGCCCAACCAGGCGCCGAAACTCTGGCGCTCGTAGCCCGCCGCACATTTCTAAAACCAAACAAATATGACAACAATGTGATAGTTATTAAGTAAATCATCATTCAAAAATAAGCTTCGCAGCTTTTTCTTAAAATCCTATTATTTACGTATGTATTGTTTATTCTCGTTTCATTCATAAGTCTTGTACATTTTATTTATATACTATATACATATAAATCTTAATATATATAAATCTCGTGTCACAATGTTTGTCCTCAATGGACTCCTAAACCACTTTACCGATTATAATAAAATTCGCACACCATGTGCAGTTCGATCCAACTTGAGAGATAGGATAGCTTACATTACGCTATGACTAATAGGAGCAGAGCAGCGCGGGCGAAGCCGGGGCGGGCCGCTAGTATATTATATATTTATTTTATATATTTATCATCGTATATGTATGTATATTATTTTATTGTTTGTTTTGTATGATTGTTATATCCTTATATTTATAGCACGCTGTACATATAAATTTATCAAATGTAGTTTCGTATTATTATATTTCAGCACTTATCTTACGTTATCAACACAACCCAAAGGTTGGCTGGTTGATAATGCAATGTAGTAGCATTAAGTCTATCATATGAACTTTTTTTGTGCATTAAATAAATAATCAATTCAATGCAGTGGATACGTAAAAAAAATTATAGCTTAGCATTAATTATTACCCCCGGTACACATTATTGTGTGTGGGTGTGTCATGGCGCACCTGGACGCTATTGACGCCGACCAATCTTAAAAGGCCGTTCAATGACATTTGACTAGGATTGTTTAAGAACCGAAAAGGACTTAAAAAGATCTACTTATCGCGGTACGGAGTCTTCAGTCCTTCGTTATCATAACCGATAGAAAGGTGGATTAAACTGACAGAAAATTTTCGAATTATTGATTAAATACCTATATTAAAACAATTTCGCTCCAAAGTAATCGGACAGACAGCGAGAAGCGACTTTATTTTATACTGTGTAGCGATATATTCCGAAAGTTGTTTCATATTTAAAATACAATTACATATTATATTACACGTATATGTCTGTATCAACGATCATAAATACCTATGTACTACACATTTGAAAATCAGTTTAATTATTTCCAAGCAAATTAGCTTATTAGTTAGTGATGGACGCATACAGACAAACAACTTTTCTTTTATGATACAGAACCCAAAAAAAGCTCGGTCAGTTTTGGTGCATTAACGGTTTTTATCCATAGAGCAACACTGGAGGGGAGTAGCCATATGCAGGCTTTCCCCTCTGTCAAAGTACAACCCCAAATGGGCCTATACCTGTCACTTAGATGTTTAAATGTGTGCGTGAAATTGTTTCTGTATTTTGTTAAAATCAAGATGTGAGTTTCGTAGTAATAGACGATTTTTGAAGTGTGCGTGTGTGTCGCACGCATTTCCCCCCGCAAAAAATGACTGTTTTGCATCGGAAATAAACGTTATGGCTACTCTCCTCCAGTCCGCCGCGGCCGGTGGCCCGTATTGTTCTATGTTTTTACCTGACATGAGAGTCCTTCGTAGCCTGGCGGACAGGAGCACTCTTCAACAAGACTGGCCACGCCCAAACCAACGTTGATGTTGTGCGCCGACTCCATCGTAAAGTCGGTTATGTTGACGCCGGCATTATTCACATCGGCTCGCAGCAAGATCGACTGGATATCGTCCAAACTAAAACAAAACAAGTTGAGTGAAGTTCACATCGTTGTTGAATTGTTGTCGTCGTTGTTATTGCTATCAATATTTCTTGTCAATTTCCCTCACCTTTATTAAATTACCTCCTAATGCTTGGTGCATTGAGTGTTTTTTTTTATGTAATGGAAGTGGCAAACAAGCATGCAGTTCACATTGATGTTATATGATGACTGCAGCCTATAGACACCCACACAAAGACCAAGGTCAAAATGCAGATGCGTTACCACTCCTGAGGCCTAAGGTGTCATGCCTCTGTGCCGGAAATTACAGGGCCGTACATAACCACCTGACCGGAACACGATAGTGCTGAACACTACCATTTAACGGCAAGTATATTAGGTAATGCGGTGGTGTCTACGCCTACGAGCTCCGTCACTGGAGCTCTACCACCAGTGCAACGATTCTCATCCTCCAGTTATATTTCCCTACAATTTTCTATGACGTTACTTTCGTTGAACACTTACGCCATCATAATGTCCTCTCGGCTAGCCGGACTCAATCCCGATGATTCTGTCTTTTGCCAATTACCCGGAGTTAAACGTGCTTCTATATATACTTTTCTTGATTTTTCACCCCGATGGAAATACACTAATTTTCGATATTTACCCTTTAACAAAAATAAAACATATTTATTATGATGTTCGCATATTGTATGTATTTAATTTCATGTTAATCACTCAGTGAATGCGCAGCGCCCGCCAATACTTTGATAAGGGATTAAAACTAATACAAAGTAAATTTTTGTAACAGTTTAGATTGTTAATCAATGAGGATTAGTTAAATTTGTAATGGATTTAACTGTCAAATAAGGTTTAGTATATTATGAGTTAAGGAAAATTATATTAGCCCTAACAATAAGAAAAATCACATATTTATCGAAAGATGGCAATTTTTATTGACAGCTTTTGGGCGTATTGTAGGATTTGCCCGAGTTGGTGAGCGGGCAGAGGCAGAGGGTGCAGGCAAAGCTGCGAGTCGGGTCGCCGTAGGTCAACGGGGGGCACGTGGGCAATTTGTAGGACAATGTGACTGTTAAAGTATATAAAAAACCTAACTAACAGAAAAAAAATCAGCTGGTTAGTAATTATTTGTCATGACCAAAAATAATGTATGTATGATATATACCTGGCGTGAAGACGCCAGGTCCCTAACGGGGTAGACAGAGAGTGTAGAGCGCCAGATATCCCGGTTCTGACAAACCTCTCGTGCCTCGTTATATATACTTTTCTTGATTTTTCTTTTTTTTTGAAGATACATACTCGTACATACATACATATCAAAAATCATTATAGAAAAAGTTTACTTTATAACAAAACTGACTTTTCTACTTTGTTGCCCATTATACAATGGGCAACAACTTTTATACTAATATAATATATATACTTTATACAAAATCAATTACACAATCAATTTATGAAGATATTTTGTGATACTTTGGTCTCACCATACAATTCACCGTTGTTTTACAACACTTTGACGTTATAACGTGCTACAACTTTTAATGGGCCGTTTTGAATCATTTCACAACTCCCAACGACTTGAATCATTGTATCTTAAAATCTATTAGACATTGACGAGATGTTTCAAGGACAATGCGTATTCATTTTTCTTTTAAAAAAGATTATTTAAAATAGAAACATTATTATCTTAGAAAATATGTTCTTTAAATATTTAATTAATTAATTAAAAATCTAGGTTTGCCCTTTCACCGTGCAAGTATATGAAATTTGAATAAAAAACTTACCACAATGATTATGTCTGGAACGTTGTCGTTAAGCCCATACATCGGTGAATGCGGCGTGAGCGTGTACTTAATGTGTCCACCGTAAGATGTCAACTGGTTTTTGTTGTATGACTCGGGTAATGTCACATAAGGATATGCATTTGAACCTCTGACGGTTGGACTGTAGTACTCTACTTTTGTTACCTAAAATGTAAAAATATGTAATACATTATATATATAATATACATATACGTAATTATTTATATTATACTTATGACTAAAAAATCTAATCATTATAGGCTATTAAACATACATAGTGATTGGAGTAGCACTGAGAAAAAACTAGCTTTTAATATCACAAAGGAAACTAATGAAATTGATCACACATAACTTTTTATAAATTTAGCTACGTTTACGTAGCTCACGCCTGTAATCCTTGAAGGGGTAAGTAGAGGTGGCATACGTTTATCGACGATTCGCCAGTTACGTTTATGTCCCATGTTGAGAGTTCATTGACATCTCAAGGCACATTACCAAACTCTAAGGGGCACTAGGAAGCTTTGAGTAATAAGAAAAATCACTTATAATAGCCCTTACCTCGGGGATCGAACACAGAACCCTAGAATATAGCTGTAAAGGCCTACTATCACTAAACTACTAAGGAAGTCTAATCAGACACAATTTTTAATAAATCAATATTATCACCTCCAAAACTGCCTCACTAGCCTAGTGGTAGCAGGACACTACTACGACGCCGGGGTCCTGGGTTCGATTCCCGAATTTAAAATCCTTAATCACTGGTTCTATTAGGATTCTTGCATTTTCCGGAATATCCCAGTACCTCGAAGTTTGGTAATGTGCCCGGTGATGTCATCAGGCTCACCACCTGTTACATGGACTAAAACCGAACCGGTGAGTCGTGGGTGTTTGCATGTATGCTTGAATGCATTCACATCTGCCAACCCCTTCGGGAATTACAGGCGCGAAGTTGCGTATCACCTAAAATAAAGTCGTCATGTCGATATAATAATATATAAATAAAACATTTAGCTACCGTAGCGCCGTTCCTTTGGGGCAAATAGTAGTATTGATTGGTGATTTGTTCCTTGTCAATCTGTACGTCACCATTGTAGGACTGGCGTACGCCTACAAGCCTGGTGCCACCTTCGCCGAGAAGGGTGGGCATGTTGAACGTGAACAGATCAGCACTCTTGCACTGAGTAGACTCTCCGAAGCAGAAACAACGTATACATTCACTCTCCGATCGGGCCTCACTGAAATGATAATACTCATTTTAATTAATTCAACGCAGCAATGCTGCCGCAGCACTACTGGTCTCCATATATTATCTGTGAGATTATATGAGATAATATTCCGAGTAACGCGACACCGTCGCGGCAGCTATGCAATAGAAAATAGAGAAATAAATATGCCGAGTCAGAATACCTACCTACCTTTATTTATTACACAATCATTGCAAGTTCTATACATTGGTGTGTAAATAAATAAAAACAGTATGTGTACTTATGACCCGAAACAAATATGGCCATACAAATATTTGTCCCAGTGCGGGGATTAAACTCTTGAGCCTCGGTTCAAACGGACGTCACACGCTGGACCAACAGGTTCGTCAAATCAAGTTGCCCCGATGTGAAATACTGCTGCGGTTTGTTAAGTACTCTAAGCAAGTTGGATACCAGCTTTATCTTATTTTCTATGTGACCCCAGGACTGCAATTTGTTCGATTTGCCGAAGCTGTATTATTTATATTTTATAACACAATTATGTAAGTATATAAGGTACAAGAAGGACGATTAATATTAGCAAGACCATTTTCTGAATTTCGGTGATGCCGTTAAAGATATTCCCAACACGACAAAAATTGAATGTTTTTCTAAAGCCTAGAACCAGAGCTAGCAATAGTTCATATATGATTACCTATTGAAATATCCTGGAGGGCATGGGCTTCCCGCTCTGTCCACTGTTACATTGGAGTCTCTTGTGGCGAAAATGGTGCCTCTATTGTTAATGGCTTCACAGGAATAAGCACCACTATGTTCAGGCTGCAAAAAAGGATTTACTAATTATCTGTAAACCTATATACGCACCAACGAATAATATATATTATTATGTAATTAATTTCAAAAGTGTAATCAATCATCAAAATTGGGGAGTCAAGACTTGCACAGTACGAATTGAATTAAGTAATTGAGAAGAAGTGTAATCTCTCTCATAAAACGTCTCTAAAACTTTGACGTATGACGCTACCTAGGTATCATTAAACATCAAAATTGTGATAAAGTCGTATTTAGTTCGACGCACTCTGTCAATCTGAATTGAAAAGTCCGTGATGCCACTTCTACACTATGCTTTGCACGCTACGACCTAAAACAAGCCGCCACCTCAGGATTCACACGGGTACAATTACCAATGTAAAGAATAATAAATATTTTCAGTTTACATTTTAAAGTTATTATTTCGGTAGGAATTCATTCATTATAAGCAAAATAAGCGATGCAAATTCAGTATCAAAGGAGATGTTGCGAGCTCGGCTCTGGTTTGTACACTACCTCAAAAAATGGGTAAATTGAAGAAGAATCCGAAAAAAATACAATTAATTTATTCAAGAATATATTTTAGAGTTACAACCACATTTAATTTAAACGATTTTATCATTTTCATTATGATTATTAGTGGAATTTGTCAAAATGACATTGCCCGCCATATTCGCCATGTTGGTTTTGACTTGCAATTCTAACTGCAAATAATATTTTGTAACTGCAAACAAAGCTAAATAAGTGAATATATGCAGTAAATAAAGTTTTTATATTGATTTTGCCTGTTAATGATATTGTGTACAATACATGGCCGGAGGTCCATACATTTTTGCAACATCTCCTTTAATTGATTGTTCAATATTTTTCCTAAGATCAATGATATACCTGTATAAAAGAAAGAGATAACACTGTCGCGGCCTTTTTTTGGATCTATTTTTGATAAATAATGCCACCATACATTATCCTCGTCCTACTCTAACAGACTTTTCACTTCACTCAGTGATAACGTAGCAGCCTATTTGTGAAAGATGGGTTCAGTATTTTTGAAGTCAATTCGATACTAACGAAGAAAACACCTTTCCTCCTTATAATTTTAGTGTAGAAAGATATTATGGAACAAATTCAAGAATACCGATCTGGCAGCTGTCAGTCCGTGTCAGCACACGTTGCTTACTACTACTTATACGGTACATACATCCTATCAACCCCAAAAACACATCCTTAGAGCGAAATCCCACCCGGATTTCGCGAAATTTCGTCCTGTGAGCATCTACGTCCTAAAAACTCGTATGCAAAATTTGAAACTCTAAGCACTTGTAATTCCTTATTATTATACAAATAACACATCGAATCTTTCAAATAACAAAAAAACCTATACATTTAGACAAGGTTCATGCAAGAAAAATTGCGAATCGCCAAATAGGCATTCTTGAACTTGTTCCATAATAAATGAACATACCTGCATGTTGCGACAAATGAGCGTGCCCACTGTGCTGTTGGCGTTGGTGGCCACACAATTATCAGGCACATGTCCCCAGTTAAGTCGCCACGATATCAAAGGCGCTGGTACACCAACAGCTTCGCAAACCAAAGTGAGCGTTTCCCCGATATTAAGCCTCACGTTTGCCGGCGAAGGTGGCCGAGTGATGAAAATCGGTGCTGTTTGGGTGATACATTCGTGTGAAAAACGGTTCACAATAATTCAAAGAAATAAAATTGAATGTTGCAAGTATATAGTATGGCCCCGTAATAACTATCAGAAAGACATGAAAACTTTGGTCTCAGGCGTGGCAACACATCTGCATTTTGGCCTCTGGTTTTTGTGTAGATGTCAATAGGCTGCAGTCAACACTTAACATCAATGTGAGCTGCAGGATTGTTTGCCACCATCCTTACATAAAAAATAATTACCACTTTGTATTATTTATCTTATGAAAGTATAATATATATATATACCCTAGGGTATAAAGACACAATCTGTGACCATATCTGAAATATCTCCTCTTAGAACTTACAGCATCCAAGTTCATCAGACTTATCTATACAGTCTGGTAGGTCATCGCAATGGTAACTCCTATTCACGCATTGCTTGTTTCTACAAGCGAACTCCGTAATCAAACATTGCTGTTGGGGGTCGGACGTGCAGTTTTCCTCGTCGGAACCGTCTTTACAATCAGATTCAGAATCGCAGACCCAAGTCTTTAACACACATGATCCGTCGCCACATTGGAACTCGTTAGGCTCACAGACGCGATGATCTGATAAAACAGAGAAGTATGTCACAATATTAGGCATTTATAACTGTAATGATATCTTAGAACTATTAATAAAATCGACGTTTTGTAGGCATAAGGTTTGAAAAAATTGTGAATTTTCCTATTTATTTTAAATGTATACAATATAAATGTGTGCAACCTTTGCTGGAGGTCCGGAAGAATCCCAAAGGATTGGCGGTGTGCGGTCATCGTGCCTTTGTATAAAGGCAAGGGTTCACGTATGGACTGCACCAGCTATCGAGCGATCAGTTTGATCAGTTTGGCAGCTAAAGTGTATGGGAAAGTCTTAGAAAGAAGAATGAAAGAGAAGTCCGACGGGTTGTTGTGGGATGCACAGGGTGGTTTCAGAACTGGAAGAGGATGTATGGATCAAGTTTTCTTCCTCCGCAACATCGTAGAGAAGCATCTGGCTGTGAGCCAGAAGGTTTTCTGCAGTTTTGTGGATTTGGAGAAGGCGTTTGATAGGGTATTACGAAAGGAGCTGTGGGACATTTTGCCAGAGTATGGTATTGATGGCAGTCTGCTCCGTGCAATACAGTCTACGTATGTGGGCTGTCAAGCATGTGTGCGGGTAGATGGTAACATGTCACCCTGGTTTGATGTTAACATCGGTGTCAAACAGGGTTGCGTGCTTTCGTCTAGGCTGTTTATTATATATCTGGACAAATGCCTCCAGAGGGTGAAGTTGATGGATGTGGGAGTGCGTATGGGTGACTTAGTGGTGAACTGTCTGCTTTACGCAGATGATGCGGTAATTGTTAGCTCTACACCATCTGGGCTACAAGCACTAGTCACAGTCATGAAAGAGGATTGTATGGAGAAAGGCTTTCAATTGAATGTGGATAAAACTAAAGTATTAGTATTTGAAAGAGATGAACAGAGAACAAATGCAAGGGTAGTAGTAGATGATGCAGTGTTAGAACAGGTTGATGAAATTGTATATCTTGGATGTGCTTTTAGCAAGGATGGTGGGTACACCACTGACATACAAAGAAGAGTGCTTGCTGGGAATCGCGTGAATGGAGCGTTGGGTAAGCTACTAGAATCTAAACATCTCAGCCAGCGGGCTCGACTAGCCGTACATAATGCTGTACTTACTCCAACGCTTTTATATGGAAGCGAGAGCTGGGTATGCAGGAAAGAGCATGAAAGTAAGTTGAACGCGGTCGAGATGAGATCTTTGCGCAAGATCTGCGGTGTATCACTCACCGATCGCAATGAAGATGTAAGAAAGAGACTTTGTGTGAATGATAGTATCGGTGTAAAAATTAAAAAAGGCATGCTCCGATGGTTCGGGCATATAGAAAGAATGTCGAATGAGCGAATGACTAAACAGATATACAATGCGAATGTGGATGGTTGCAGAGGCCCAGAAAGACCAAGGTTGACCTACCATGACCAAATAGGTCGAGTTCTGTCTGATGGTGGGGTCAAAAGTCTTAGGAATCGGCGTGCATGTATGAAGAGAATGATGAAGGTAGACGAGGCACGAGAGGTTTGTCTGAACCGGGATATCTGGCGCTCTACACTCTCTGCCTACCCCGTTAGGGACCTGGCGTGAAGATACATACAATATTGACAAAATGCTGCTCAAAACCGCATTACGGAATAACTTCGATCTTATGCATTATACTGTGAAGTATTTAACATAATATTTCAAACGGAATTTATTTCTATAGTTCACATTACAATAAACGCAATTTGATGTTGATGAAAAATGAATGTTATGTTATTTTCCTTTAGATAGTGGGTACCATTCAACTATATTTTAGGATTGAACTGAACCTAACGATGATTACGAGATTCAGCTCCCTTGCATTATGTTAAGTTGCACCCAAAATATTTGTCACAGTTAAGTAAAATGTAAAATTTTTCAAAACAAACTTGTAAAAGTTAGAGAATATTTTGGTACAACCCAGGTCCTAAAATGAGTCCTAAAATCTGCTGTACTTACTGCAAGCTTCGTCAGATGCATCATCGCAGTCAATTACTCCATTGCATACTTTGGACTTTGATATACATTGCCCATTATTGCATGTCGCCTCAGTAGCTTTACACATCGTTGGATGAAATGGTCCTGGGGTAGCAGCTAAGAAATAAAAAAAAAATATATTATTATTCTAACAACATTGTACTTGTTTCATTATAAATATAAGAAAAAACGATTCCGGTCACACATATTTTACTGGTGGTAGAGCTCCAGTGACGGAGCTCGCGGGCGTAGACACCACCGCATTACCAAATATACTTGCCGCTAAATGGTAGTGTTCAGCACTATCATGTTCCGGTCAGATGATAATGTACTCTGTAATTTCCGGCACAGAGGCCTAACCCATTTGGCCTCAGGAGTAGTAGTAACGCATCTGCATTTTGACCTCTGGTCTTTGTGTGGGTGTCTATAGGCTGCAGTCATCACTTAACATCAATGTGAACTGCATGCTTGTTTGCCACTTCCATTACATAAAAAACATGAACTTGTGACCACTGTATTACTAGACCAGCCCAGTGGTGACGGGATCAAGTTTTCATTCAATTCCATTTCTTCTTAAAAAACTCTTTAATATATTTAACTCGCTTATATTATTGTGAAAAACAAAAATTAAATATAGCATTATACTATTTATATATATTTACATGTAAAACTTACGGGGATTTCTGACTATCAATGTCACTTTTATCTCGTAGCCCGGATATCCCGTTGGTTCACAAATGTATACACCGGCGTCAGATTTCTGTATTTAAAATATTTTGCATTAAATATTTTACATTAAGTTATGAATATCATATATTAAAACTTAAAAATAATAGTCATAGTCATAGTCATTTATTTGCTAACTAAGTAGATGCATAAAGGTCTTAAAATAGGTTGTAGTAATACTTAGTTGCCATTTTCTGGCACCGCAAAATTTCATAAAAATTTTAAATAATACATACACATTACATTTTTACACATTGTCATATTTAAATGTCTTATTTTATACATAACATAGTGATTTTAATTTACAATTTCTATATAATAATAAATTAAAGAAAAAACGGAAAGAAAAATTTGACTTCGGGCAGGAATCTATATAATTTTTACACAATGTACAGATCGTCATATTGATAAAAACTTATTTGATTATATCTAGCGATTTTTAAATGTTTGTTTTATTAGTTTTTTGAATAATTAGAATAATGATTAACTTAATGGAACATACTTATAATTGGCAGTTCAAGATTCAATTTCACTCACTTTATAATGATTTACAGTATCCAACAAGAAATATTGCACATCGTCCTTAGGAAGAACACTTCGGTTTCTTTCGGATTAATAGAGCGTTACCTCTTTCGCACCTGACATAAATGATATTTGTCGACCATTTTGATCAAGTTTTGACCGATACTATTAGGTTGGGGAAAAAGTTTTTTCGCATTTTTTAAAATAATTCAAAACATTTTTTAATATAGTTTATTTAAATTTAACTAAAGTATGTATGTACCATTTTGTTCGATAACCTTTTGCCATCTTGTAGGTAGGGACATGATCCCATTCCTATAAAAATTTTGGGACTTCTCATCAAAATACCGCGACAAGTGGATTTGGCAGTCCTCTCGTGATGTTAACCTAACATTGCATAAAGAATTCTGAAGAGACCGAAACAGGTGGAAATCTGAAGGTGCAAGGTCAGGACTATACGGCGGATGCATTAACACCTCCCAAGCAAACTCTCTTAATTTTTGCTGAGTGGCTATAGATGTGTGAGGTCTAGCGTTATCATGATGAAACACCACACCCCTTCTGTTGATCAATTCCGGCCGCTTTCTCTCAACTTCTTGCTTTAATCTCATCAGTTGTTCGCAGTAGAGTTCAGAATCGATAGTCCTGCCTGGTGGTAATAGCTCATAATGAATAATGCCCTTCCAATCCCACCACACACACAACATCACCTTATTGCGAGTTAACCCGGGTTTCGCCACAGTCTGTGAAGCCTGACCGGCCTTTGACCACGACCTTTTTCGCACGTTCTTGTCGTACGTGATCCACTTTTCATCACCAGTTATCAGCTTCTTCAAAAATGATTCGGTTTCATTACGTCGTAATAAAGAATGAGTACACGGTTCATTAGGTTTCTTTCAGTGAGCTCGTGAGGTACCCAAATATCGAGCTTTTTTTTGTACCCAGCTTTTTTCAAATGCGCCAAAGCGAGGTGCATGTTTGACATCAAAATTTCCGGATTGAAAACGCTTAAACCAAATTTGTGCTACTCTCACAGACACTGCACTAGGTCCATAAACATCGCAGTTTTTTTTCGCGGCTTGCGTTGCATTTTTACCTTTTTTTGTAGTAAAATTTTAAAATGTATCGACTTTCTTCATTAGATTCGCTCATCTTGACAGTACGAAAAACAAATGAAAATCACACATTTGCCTAATTTGAATTTGGAATTATGTTCTTTAAAATTTTAACTTTCAATGATACCAAAACCAGTCAGATACAAATACTACAGCCAAAGAGATTTTATTACAAGTTCATACATACTATAATGCGAAAAGACTTTTTCCCCAACCTATTATTATTGCTTACGTAGACAGTGTGCAGCAAGGATAACGCTCTACGAAGTTGTCTCTTTCGTGGGCCCGATTTGTAATATTTATTGTTGGGTACTGTATTTAGTTTTTAATTGGATAACTAGTCACAATTATGCGCGCGTGCGTTCGTGTGTGTGTGTGTGTGTGGGGGGGGGGGGGGATTTAGTGTTAATTCAGTTGTGCGGGTCTAATTTTTTGCTATATTTACTAATAAAAAATTAACTTTACCGTAACTCCGATTATATCCAAACGGCCAATTCTCTGGTCGACGCCAGCTCTCAGCGGCCTTCCGTCCTCTCGAGTCCAACGCACTGGGATGCGAAGATCACCCTCGTCATGACAAGTGAACACTACATCGCCACCTATACAATATATTAAATTTAATAAGAATTCTATCACACACGAGACTACTTCGTATAAAAATGTACGTCTAATGCAAACTTGTTCAGTACGTTTGTGGGTAATAACAAACTTGACACATTAATTCTTGTGACACTACTTATCTGCGATTCGTATTTTTGTATCATTTAATTTTGTAATTTCTTTCAAATTTCAATTATTTAAAATTAAATTTAGACGTACAAATCTTTGTGTAAGTAGTCTCATTAGCCCGAATTTTCCCCGAGCATGCTGGATGGCTCATGCTTGAGTTGGAAACAGTGATATTTTCATACAGAAATATGTACTTTTCGATTTTCTATATTTAATTATATTATAAGTGTAAATATTTTATATAACAATAAAATATTTACTCTTATTTATATATTCCAAGTTTACTAAATTCCTATAATAACAAAGAGATAAATGTACCCACTGCTTCAACGTTTTCTTTAATAAGGAGGAATTTCTCGTAAAGAGGAAGTCCAGGTAAAAAACAAATTCTAGTTAAAAAGAGATTGAGAGAGAGAGAGAGACAGAGAGAGAGAGAGAGAGAGAGAGAGAGAGAGAAAACAAAGTGTATCAAAGATTATTAAGTAACCAGTTGAATATATTTGTTTTTCATAGATATGTGGCTGTTAAAACTAAAAAGTATGTGTTTTACCTACAATTACCTGTTCAGACAAGGCATAACATATGTTTAGAGGATATTAAACTAAACATAAGAGTTTATAGGTACCTACTATATTTTATTAAATCTTATAAAATTAAATATTACACGATGGATTTGTTTTTTTTTTTGACGTCTTATACATACATGGGCTGTGTATGGGTTATACCAAGTGAATCGATATAATCTCAATAATTCATATTTTTTCAAATTTTATTATTTTATAAAAAACATGACATGTAGTTCGGCTTGTTTTTATTACGTTAAAATTTTAAAAGTTTTGTACCTACTACAACATAAATGTATATAATACACCAATGTTGATATGTATGCCATGATATGTAAACTTACCTGTGCCATTTATGATATCTGTTTACAAGAATATATGTATACCTATTTAATATTTTATTAGATAAAAAATAATTGGTATAAATTAAATGAAAACTCAAAACCAACGAATTCTCATGCATGGTGACTGGTAATCAAACGTTTGGAAAATAAGGTAACTCAAAATCTGTACTGTTTTAGTATACTCTATATAGTATTCCATTATCAAATCATATTAAATGTGACCAGTAACTGTTCTTATAAAATGTGGAGATAAAGGTGTCCATGACAACACTTATTACAATTTAATGAACTGTCATTATATGTATTTGCATAGTCATTAAGAACTTACTAACTGTAATAATTTGGTATATGAATGCACTGTGCATCATATCATTGTTTCTGGACTATCCCCCTTATTCATCAACGTACTTTAGATACGTTTTGTCAGTTGCATTGTCAAATGTGCAGGATAGAAAAAGACAAAGGAGAGATTAGCAACAGTTTAGCTAAAATACGTTTATGAATAAGGGGGTATATATTTTATTCCATCGCATCGAAAGTGTATAAAAATGTCAATTGACAACTTTGAAAATATTTTATTGTTTCAGTAAGTAGACATTTCAACAATATTATACTAGACGTCGTTTAAAAATATATTTAGGTATACTTTCATTCAAAATTAAAATTAAGGTACGCAGCATTTTCAGTAGTTACAAACAATTTAATAAAAAACAAGATCAATTTAATCTCATTTATAATGGCTCAAGATTCAAATCAGGACAAAAGAATAAGAACAGTTACATAAAAAATGCAGTTCATAGCATCTGCATACTTTATGCGTTAGATAAACCCAAATGAATAGTGTTATTACAACCCATTTTTTAAATCATTCCATACAATAAATATAATATATTTTGTTACGCCCAGTATGTACCCGGTATATTAGGCACACTGACTCACCCGGATTGGCTGTACCGCCACCATGAAAGAAACACAACTTAATTATAACTCGTTTCGATATTTTAAAAAATCATCAAAGTCAAAATCAAAACTAACTTTTTGTTACAATTTCAAATTCAAAAACTAATCATTGTTACATACATAATAATATCAGCATCTGTAATGTTTAAGCTTAATTAAATACAAGCAGTTATATTTTATTCCACGTTCTACCGGCACTCCGAGGACAGGACCACGTCATATTAGATGTTCATAAAATTATGATGAATTAAAGCAATCCGTCACCTTAGACGAAAAGCTTACCTGCTTTCCATGTTCTTAAGTAAGATGTACAGAAAAAATATAACATATACTTTTACAAATATTATCTTAACAAACAATAGCAAGTAATAAATACTACATACCATATCTGACCTCTTGTGAATCGGGATACACACGTAGCCTCAACAATGATGTACCTGAAAAACAAAATATGCTTTAGATAAAATACACCTATGTTATTCCTAGAGGTAGAATACTTCTGAAACTTGGTGAAGAAGATCGTATGTTAAACAAAGATTATTAACGAGAGATCTATTTAAAATATTGATCCAACTTATTCAGCAGGACAAATATTGACAATATCTAACATTTTTCGACCAACTGTCGTTTTTGTAACTGTTGATAAGTTTACTAGTCAGCACAAATTGAAAACCAATTGAAATGAGTTTTTCTTTACTTTTTTTGCGTTCAACATCATGAACATTATAAATAACACTAGATGTTGCGACATTGAACATGAAACAAATCGAAACGGAATTTTAAAAGTAAATATGTGCTTATTTGTCGACTTTTCCGTGGAACTACCGAAAAATAGATGATGCTAAGAATGACAGACGTTGGTTATTTATTAACTTAAACTTATTTTGATTCTGTTTATACCGACTACGAAAAACATAGTAGATGACACTTTTGTAGCAGTATAGTAACTGAGACTTTTGTAATTCCTACAATGAATCATTTCTGTGAAATATGATTATAAATTTACTAGAAACATTATGTACGAGGTGTATGACCAACAAATTATAGAGCGCATCATAAATCGCGGTTTAGTTTTTTGAATAAGCAGTTACATTTTAGATTTTAAAGTACGATCATGTCATTGTTTTTGAGTTTACGTACGTCAGACATAATATTGAAGTAGATAACGCAAGTACATTGTACTTCGCGTATAACAAGGGAGACTATTATATAAAAATAATGGCAACCCTTGATACATCCCACTGGGCACGAGTCTCTCCCCTTCTTGGGGGAGGTCTGGAGCTTACTCCACCACGCTGCTCCAATGCGGGTTGGTGGAGGCAATGCGGGTTGGTAGAGATTAAAGGAGATTATTACTTATTAGAGTTATTACTCAGTAGAGTAAATGAGCAAATAATAATAAGTAATAATCTCCTTTAATCTCCACCAACCCGCATTGCCTCCACCAACCCGGTAACAACAAAGAGTAGTAACTCTTATTAACTACTTTTCGAGTAATATAATAACATTCAAAGGATTTAAACTTGACACTGTGTAGTGCGTCACTCGTCACTTTGCTTCATGTTACGGTTAATATGTATTACTGTTAAATCTTATTTTCAAAACAAGCAAACAGTGTCATAGAGATAATATTATATCGTATATGTTCGCACTATGCAAATACTTGCATTTACCTCTGTTTACCCTTTTGAAGATTGCAGGCATGTAATAATGTTATAATACCTACGTTCGTCTATTCTTGTGTTTTACAGAATAAAGATCAAAAACTTATCATAACTGCGTCGATCTACTTACGTCACTGAAGGTAAAGAAAAGTGGTTGGTTGGTGGCACCTTGGTTTTCATACTGGTCCGCGAAGTAACGTTATCTATTTCAATACTTATATCTGTGGTCGAGTTCGCTGTTGTCATAGGGACAATGGACGCGTCGGTCACAGCATCGGTAGGATTCTACGCACGGACCGTTTTCACAACGCTTAAAAATTTAATGCATAAAATATACTTACATTATTTTTAAAAAACGTAGATTACCTTTTTTTAAAACCCAATGAACAATTCAATTTACTAAGACAAAGTACGACGGTACAGACATAATAACTATACCTTTTTAAATCAACGTTTATGAATCAGGACGTTACGTTACGTATTTTTTTTTTAAATTTTACTGATTGACAGATTCTTGACTAGTGCTAATAACACACGAAAGATACTTATGTGACGACCAGTCTCATACCATACTTACTGCAGAATCTGTTTCCATTAAAAAGTATTTTTCTGATATATTGATACATATATATGCAAGTTAAAACTATGTAATCATGCAAAGGACAACGTTGCTATTATTGCACTAAGATTTTTTATGTAAAACATCGATCACTAGAACGATGCCTACAACAGTCACTAGCAGTATAAAAAGAAAACAAATAACTATTTAAATTGGCAACTCAGCGGTTCGTCCACCCAACTTAATCATTTTTGCCCAGGGACCTAATTCTCGTGATATATTTAGTAGTACCTAATTGTCATTGGATCGAGATAGAATCGCTTCGCAGTCTTGCTCTAACATTGGCGTGAGCATTGGTTAGAGCAAGACAAGGGAGCGATTCAATGACAATTAGGTATGACTAAGTACATTTATCATCTTATTTTTTTTCTTCCATACCGCCCATTGATAGATATAACTATGTAACAAAAGCGATTAAGTAGGGGGTAGAGCCGAAGAGCTTAAGTGATTAATAATTTCTGAGAAAAAGATATCGAACGAACCCGTCTATCTTAACAAAAATAAAAACATTTTCACTTTGACTACATCATTCGGTTTTTCACAATAGTTAAATATTATTTTATATTATAACATAAAGATAAAATTAATCTTATGATATATAGCTATAATACGACTTATTCATATACTATATAGTAGATAAGTATTCTATTCTCTCGTGGTTAAGTTTTGCAAATGTAATTATTCAACAAAATAAGTAAACAACTGCACAGTTTTGTAAAACAGGTACAATGTTTTGTTTTATATTTTCTCATCATAATCATTGTGAAAAACCGAACGTACTAAGTTTGAAATTAAAGCCAAACAACTGCTTCTATAATATCACTTAAAATATAATATAAATAAAAATCTAAAGACAGCTACAGCGTTTAGAACAAGAGACACATGGCATAATATATAAATAATTATTTTTCTACTTTCAATTTTCAAATTTAAATACTTAGGTGCAAAAGTGCAATTAAAAAAGGGTACAAAAATATTGTACCTTACCTTTACTTTACAGTGATCAGAGAGACAAAAAGAGAGAAAAGGGTAGAGAGGGGAGAGAGGGAGATTTTAGACCCTCCCAGAGCAGACAATGTGAATCGGATATACCTAACTTTGATAAATTGTTAAATCGTACCATTTCATGAACGTCATTTTGTAGGTAAGGTACAGATCAACGGTGTTCTTATATTGGTGGCGAATGTGTCATGAAACTATCATCAATACCTTCTAATAATTATATCTATGAAATAACTATATACTTTATTAGTAACGTTCCGCTTTTCGACCAAACTGTGACGAAATTTCAGACGTATATGTTATAACGAACTTTTTATGTTAAAAGCAATGAAGACGCGAATGAAGTCGGTTAGTTAATCTTCTACCGTAATGCAAAACTCCAATTTACGAATAGATAACTGGAGGCCGTAGAGAATTCAAATTTTGGTGTAAAATGTTTTTTTGACGTGATAATCTCTTATAAATCCGTGAGCCGAGCGTGCAAGCGAGAGCGGGGAACGAGCGATAGCACGATCGGCCTTAGCGATGGACTTACGTTATCACGTAAAATTATCGTCCGTAAACCGACTTTAAGAGGCAACCAAGGTTTTTAAGCCTAGGTTGCACCACGATATTTGTTAAAGTTATTGCAACATTTCACATCCTTCTCTAACTTTATCAGATTTCTTTAAGTTAGAGAAGGGTGTGAAATGTTACAATAACTTTTACTTTAACAAATATCTTGGTGCAACCCAAGATCAAAGATATAAATCAGGTAAGTGTTGTAAAAATGTATTTATTGTTACTTAAATCTAAGTCTACGTTACTAAAAAACATCTACCAGTATAAGACCACCGTTAATATTGATAATTAACAACTCCGACATAGATTTGACATAACCAAGAAGATTTATAATCGCAACCAAAACAAAATATACGTAAACAGGAGGATACTTCGAGGGGCTGTAAAGCAACACTATGGTCTTGGCCATCACATTTTTAAGCAGTATTAAATTTCTGTCATAATATTAGGGAACCCCAACGAAAAGGAGTTGTATGATTCTGTACCCACTCAATGTACAGTATGCCAAAGAAAAGCTAATATATCAAATTTCAAAACGTTATTTTTTACCAACTATTTTTCATAATTACAAAATGACTTATACCAAGTTTAGGATTGGGGGGTTATTGATGTACCAAAACGACATCTATCTATCTAATATATAAAATTCTCGTGTCACAGTGTTTGTAACAATACTCCTCTGAAACGGCTGAACCGATCATTATGGTATATCCCTGAGTGGTAAGAGTGATGGTCCCCCAATTTTATTTTTTCGATGTATTGGACATGTAATTTTAAATAGCTGTAAGTTTAACAATTATTGTAGGCACTGTACACAGAGTGAGCACTGACCCCATCCATTTTTTGAAACATCTCTTTTAACAGTAAAAGATACAATTATCTACATGGACAAAAAAAATATGGAGGAATATAGCACACTTTGAATTTGGCAACACGCATTCAGCATTCCATTATAAAGTGTTTGTTAAGAACGTGTATACCGGAACTCAGACAGTTTTGTTCGTCGGAGAAGTCTGAGCAGTCATAGAAATTGTCGCAACGCCTCAACAGCGGTATGCAGCGACCTTCTTCGCAAGTAAACTCTGTATGATGGCACGAGCTCGCCCGCGTCGCCGAAGACGCAGCCTTCGCCATAGATCGTGCTGTAGTTAGTATTCAGTTAACATTGGATATTAATCACTTGTTGCATATGCTGACAGTACACATTTTTTTTCGTCTTTTATTTTCGTGCTTTTACCTTTTCATTGGAATAATTTAAATTATGACAGCGTATATCTAAGATGAAGTTGGAAATATCTGCAATGCTTAAGGCTACAAACCGCTCCCAGTGAACCGCTCACAAAGAAAATTCAGTCCCCCACAAAATCGACAACAGAGTTCAATTTCCTCGAAATTTGGGGAATCCTATCTCGCAAACCCTAACGCTTGTTAGCGTCAGACTAGCAAGCGTATTTGGCCAAAACTATACATCTAGCAATTTTAGACATAGTAAAGATTGTAAGTAAAAAAAGCGGGTACCCCATTAAACATAAAAAAGTTAGACACGTGTACCATCTAACCTCATTGCGTCAAATTAATAATAATGCGACAAGCGTTGCAGATTCTTCACATATTGCAATAAAGTATTAGTGCTTTGTGTAACATACGAATATTATGTGCAATTTTTATCTAGTGATCAATAACTTGTGTACAATTTCACTTCACTAAAAGCGTGATAGTGCTGTGTGCTGCCAAAAAACCAATACTACCAGGGTTGTCACCTTTTTTTCGTTTGAATATTGTACACAAAGATTTAAGAAGAGTAAGATTGACAATATGCACTGGCTGCTAAGCGTTTTTTTCAACTCGCGGACGGTCAGGTGACCGAAGAATCATTTACTCATTGTGCATTCGCCCCCCTGCAGTTAAACTTAGTGAGTAAGAACCATTAAAAATGCTAAAGTGCTCAGTGTTGTTGTGTAAAAAACGAACAGTTAAGCATACTAAATCACTCAGTAGCATTATTTATCACCAGTATCAGTCATCATTTTGTACATTTTTTAAGTTAAATCATTTGCACGGAATACGGCTGTCATCTCGATTTTGTAGTATAATCACGTCTTTATACTCTTGTACGCCATTTTTGTGACGTTTTGTGACGCGACCAAACATTAATCAGGTGAATTCAGGTGTGTATGCCTCGCGCCTAATTTTCGCGCCACGATTGACTCCACCCACTTACAATGGTTGAAGCGATTTTAATTCAAAGGCGTGTGTATTATCAATAAAACTCTTTTAAAATCTTTGATTGTACATTTTATAGAAATTATACATAATATTAAGCAATACTTTTGTATAAAACAATACTGCGTTATTTATCTGAGTGGACATCTGTAACATTTAAATATATTATTGAATCAACAATGAAAATAACGTTTTTGTCGTGGCATATATTATCATTTTCTTTAAAACCTAGTACTGTCAATTAAAATATTGTATAGCCGGTACTTACAATATTAATTATATATATTACAAAAATACGGGTGGCACCCCTAAGCTAGGCGAATAGCCCACTTAGCTAGGTCACGATGGTATTTAGTTCAAGCGATTCAAAAATCTAAAGGTCTGAAATAGTTCAGATTCATATTACTAACCTTATCATCATCAATATCTCTATCATAACTATCACGGATACTTGTGTAAAGATGGAACAAAACGAGTGACACTGCGTTTGCTGATCACGAGACGTAAGGTACATTTCTTTAGCGTTTTTACCTTCTAAATAAATCCAAAGAATAATACTGAAAATGCCGCATGTGGTGTTATATCCCGGTAAACGCGTCGCCAACCGACGATCTCAGAGGGTAGGTTATTTCCATTTATAATTGAAAACTTCTTTAGCGGCGTTGTGCACTTTTTGTGATAGGTAAAAAGTGTTAAACACGCGTCAGGACACGTGACCTGATCGAAATTTCGTAAGGTGGAAGGCTAGTCTAGTAGTCTAATAGTAGGGAGGAAGTATCCTATTATATATTTTATATTTCTACCGCGTGGTTAATGCGTGGTAAATGCACAACGTTAAATTTCAAGTTTTCACTTCTGCCGGGTCAACCGGTGTGCAACCCGTTAGTTGGTTTTTTTTTTGGAATAGACTCATTTAGGCGGCTCGTCTCAAGACGGCACTAGTCTGCTTCACCGGGCAATCGGCTAAGAGCGCTATGGAGGGACACATAAAACATATGCGATTAAGGGCAATTGCAATATTCGCTCTGGTCATCGGTTGGCGGTATGGCAAATATGAGTGAAATTTGATACAAATAGTGCTATTTTTAACAGACTTCTGGCCTCTGTCAACGCTAATGTATACAAGTGTTATATAAATGACCTCGGAGGTATATATCAAATTTTGATGATAGCAAGTTCTATTAAAATAAATATGTCTTCAGAATAAGTTTTATAAAAACTTAAATATTTGAACCATTGAATATTGAAATTATTTTCGTGATTTGATGATTGCGAGGCACTTAGTATATTTTATAGACAATATTACACAGCTGGAATATCTAAAGTGTCTATTGTTCTACGATTTTTTAAAATCAAGTAATAATTTTAAAGAAGTTTTCTCATACAAAATGTATTTTTTGCCACCGAGCTGGCATTTACTCTGGGCGAAGGTATGCCACGGACTTTGCGTAGGCCAAATATCGCCACGTGCAACGGGGTGCGGGGCGCGGGGTGCGGGGCGCGGGGTTGCAGGATTATGCAGCGGCGATGCTCTTAAGAACTTTTGGAAACATTTTTTCTTTTGTGTTATATATCAAGATTTTAAAAAAGACTTAGAACATAAGTGTCGTTGGGATTAATGTACAGAGGCTGCTTGCAAGAGTTGATGTCTTTATTTCAGGTAACCCTGTATAGGCAGCTCGTCTCGAGACGGCTAGTCTACTACACCATGCGATCGCAAAAGGTGTGTTCGAAAATCTACGCTCGCCTTACAATAACCGTTCGCTTTCGTAAATCTTACAGAATTTTTCACATATATGCTTGCACATGGGGATGAACTTGAAAAGTATTCATATGTCATCACGTGAACTTGCTAAGTGACCTTCAACAAACATAAAAGTAAATTATTTTATGTAACAATGTGCAATCATTTAAAAATATAAATATCCGACATTCATAAAACTTGGGTACTTATCCTTACATGTGGACACCATTATGATTGGATTCGTCCATTATTATACATATATTTCGAAAAAGAAAATTCAACTTTACAGTCACACAGAAAACACTTATGAAACGGAGGTGAAGCAACCCGCTTTAATTGACAATTTTTTTTTATGTTATTTTGAAAAGTAGTTTACTGAGATGTTTTTTTCATCTAAGTCGAATAGCTAAAGATTGGAATGTATTCACACGCTATAGGCGTTTATATCATCTATATTTGTAGATAACTGTTTGTATGAGACTTAATTTTATTTTTGAGCCACACTGAGTTTGTTCTATGTTGGAGTTCTTCTCCTTTGTTCCTAAGAACTATAGGATTGTCCAATGTTGGACAAACGCCTCCTCCAACCTGCTCTATTGATCTCTGTCCGCCGCCCATCCGGTTCCAGCATCCTAGGCGCTTCATCCTTGCATGGCTGAATGGAGGGTGACAGTCTACTACTCTCGTCAGCCATATTGGGTGAGTTGTTTATTTTAGTATCGTATCGTTGGCACGTTTCGGCTTGCGGTACGCCAAAAGTAAAGAATATAAATCCCCGACATGTTGTTTAAGACGAAAGTTCAAAGTGCAAGTCAAATTTATAATAATTTCAAACACTTTCGGATAGTTAGAGTAACAATTTTTTTTCCAATAAAAAAATATTTAGCTTTTAATATTTTTCGGCATTTTTATCGACTTCTCAAATACAAAAGAGTAGTTATAGTGGCATAAACGTAGTAGTTGGACATATGGTATCCCGGACTTTTTGGTAGATATTTGATAGACTGGCCCTTTGCAACCAAACTTAGAGCGAACTGAATTTAGAGCGTTGCTGCCGAAGGTATGACATAATATATTACAACCCGATTAAACCTCCGTTAGATACTGTAGCTTAGTCGATGACAGATCTAATGCTTTTCCAATCTATGCTCACTACGTTTATATATCGATACATGTTATAAAACAAAGCCTCCGGCAGCGTCTGCAATCTATCTATCTGTCCGCAATAAACACAAAGCAATGGCTTTAACATTAATTGTTGGCATAACGATGAATTCTCGGCATTCACTAAATATGTTTACAACTAACGGAGCAGTCGGTGAACACACAAAATTAGACAAGTTAATTATTATTTTTTCCAAAATTTTCAACTGTCACATGACAGTAAAAACTAAAGTAAAGTAAGTATCCATGTACTTACTTATCGGAGGAGATGAAGTAACAAGGGGACAACTGTCTTCATCAGAGTTATCAGGGCAATTCCTCCTATTATCGCAATAATATCGTTTGTCAATACATGTTCCATCGCGACACTGGAATTCATACTCGCTGCATGAAACTGTAAAAATAGAAAAACAAATTGAGTATGGCCCTAACAATAATATGACTAATGACGCGCAGACAATTTTAAGCAAAAACATGTACATACATGTGCCTCACACATCTTTTTTTCTATGTCACGAAAGAAACAAAGAAGTACGCGATTCCTGTTGCCAATAAAATTAAATATATTTTATTTTATTAAGTTTACATTTTTTATATTATTAAGTTGGCAACAAATAAGCATGCAGTTCACATTAACATTGTTAAAGTGATGACTGCAGCCTAAAGACATCTACACAAAAATGAGCAATAAAACCAGAGATTTCAAGTTAGAAATGTTGCCATTCCTGAAACCTAAACTACCGGAATAAACCGGACCATACACTAACTGACAAGAAAACTATAGCGCTGAACACTACCGTTTAGCGGCAAGAATATTAAGTAATGCACTGGAGATCTCATCATGGTCATCATTTCAGCCAAAAGACGTCCACTGCTGAACAAAGGCACCTGAATAATGTAGAACATTTTATTGTTTCCGCAGCGCACATGACAGATGACATATTTTTGTGACTAACTTTTTTACAGGTTTAGTTTATTATACAAGGTTACATTATTGCACTTTTATTAACTATCCCTATTTTATGAAAATGTAATGTGTCTACTCAGTGAAGATGCAGTTTTCTAATGGTGAAAAAAAAAAATTTTCTTATGGTGAAAAAAAAATAATATGTCTTACAGTAGTTTTTGTGAGACGACGTTACAAACATACATACAAAAAGACAAATGTTTCCTTTTTTTATAATATTTGTTAAGTTTAAATAAGTTAAGAAATAAAATAGTCAAAAAATGTATTTAATTACTAGCGAGTGTTAAATAGCGGTGTTGAGCAGGTTACGCTACAACACATTGCGACAGTGTACGTCTGTGAGAAAGTTTCTGTTTTGTGTGCGGCCGTAGGTAGGGAAAGTATGTTCGTACAAATTGAACACAACTTATTTCTTAATGATTTAACGCAAAAACATGATACTTTTTCTATTTATGTATTATGTTTATAACTCTATTAGCCAATTGCGGTGTTTAAGGGTGTGCGTTATTTCTGTTACATGTTATAAGAGACAGATTGGCTGACCCCTATGCAACCAAACCTGAACTTGAGGCGTTGCTGCCGAAGGTATGACATAATATATTACAACCCGATTAAACCTCCGTTTGGTACTGTAACTTAGTCGATGACAGATCTAAAGCTTCGCCAATCTATGCTCACTACGTTTATCTATCTATGCATATTATAAAACAAAGCCTCCGGCAGCGTCTGCAATCTATCTAACTGTCCGCAATAAACACAAAGCAATGGCTTTAACATTCCTTGTTAGCATAACGAACTGTCCCGGGTCGGCTAGTAAATTATAAAATACTATATAATTATATACCTATGACATTTAAAGCTTGAAGAAAATCTTTGGACCTTTTATGATAATATGTGTGCATAATCTGTTTTCCGAAGAATTACATGAATTAAGATTGAGTTCAAAGAGCCAGATAAAAAATATTTTATTAGATACGAGTGTGTGTCGTTCGCGATTGAACGAATCGTAAGAACAGGGACTTCAAATTTGTCCGATCCATTGGTTCGTTTTGTTGAAAAGGAACCATTCGTTCGATGACCCGTTATAGCATCGCAGGTCGACAATTAATTAACGGAGCAATCGGTGACACATAAAAACACACAAAATTACACACGTTAATGACTATATTTTCCAAAATTTTCAACTGGCCCATGACAGTAAAAACTAAAGTAAAGTAAGTACCCATATACTTACTTATCGGAGGAGATGAAGTAACAAGGGGACAACTGTCTTCATCAGAGTTATCAGGACAATCCCTCCTATTATCGCAATAATATCGGTTTTCAATACACGTTCCATCGCGACACTGGAATTGATACTCGTTGCATGAAACTGTAAAAAGAGAAAAACCAATTGAGAAGACTGGCCAAATTAATAATATATTAAGGTAGCTTGGAAACAGTAGGTCAAAAGAGCTCGGGGATCCCTCAAGTTATTGAATTCACGTTTTTTTTTTTTTCATTTACGAGTTGTTTTTATCCATTGCGTCCATACTCAATACAGGGTAAATGACTATTTAAACAAAATACGAAACTTGCGAAAAAATTATTTGAATTTAGAATATCAACATTAGATTTTGAAAACCTCATATTATGCACTATAAAACAACATTAAATATTTTATTTTCAAATACAGTAGAAGCTCTTTATTCGTGGGGTATACGTTCCGTAAATATGCCGCCAATACAGAAATCGTGAATATGGAATGGTAATTTATATAGAATTATAAGGTCAAAAAATCAGTTTAATATAAAATTTTAACCATACATTTTGATAAGTTACATAATATCTTGAGGTTTAGCCAATGGTCCAGTTGTGGCAGCATTCAATAATATACTTTATGTTTTGAGTAACAAGTTTGTTTTATCTAAATTTTCTGTTTGTTTACATACTTAAAAACACCGTAAGTCCAGTTCCCGACTTCTAATTCGCCAGTTCTCGACTATTGGGTGTGATGTCAAAAAATGAGGCATTCAATATATTTTAAATATAAAAACTCGTACTATGTTCAAATATTAAGCATACAATATTATGACAGCAAAATAAAACAAGTGTCGTCGATGAGCTAAAGTCAATATTTCATTTATTTATCTTTCCAAATATAGATTTACACTAAAACAAAATCGCACTTTTAGCATTATTCAGAAAATAGGAACATTATCTTTAATTCTCATCATATCAGTCTTTATGGCCTGCTTTATTAACCTCAACAAGTAATAAGTGAAGTTCAATTTTTAATGGCACTTTTACCTCAAAGGTAAAACATCAATATGCTGTTTTTTTTTTAATGTCATTATGTTGACCGACAAGCAAATGGGCCACCTGATCGTAAGTGGTCACCACGCCTATGAACATTTGCAATACCAGGGGAGTTGCCAACGCGCTGCCAGCCCTGAAAGACTATTTTGACGCCATTTTTAAAAACCCAATATTGTAGCACCGAGGGAACATCTCAGAGGGAAGTTGGTTCCACAATTTACACTTTCTGGGCAGAATCGAAAAAAAGACAGCTAAACAAATATCAGCAAAAAAACCAGAGATTTCAAAATAGACATGTTGCCGTACACTAACTGAACACTATAGCGCGGAACACTACCGTTTAGTGGCAAGTATGTTGAGTAATGCACTAGAGATATCATCATCGTCATCATTTCAGCCAAAAGACGCCAAAGATTGCCACAACGAACGGCCCTGGGCCGCCCTCATCCAGCGATTGCCCGCGACCTTCACCAGGTCGTCGGTCCATCTTATGGGGGTCTGTCTACGCTTCATTTTCCGGAGATGTATCACCAGTAATATCTCTATTAATGTGATCGAAATGTTCAGCGCTCCAATATTTTTATTTAAATTGACTCAACGCATTTAAGTAACTAGTTCAGTTGCAGATAACTGGATAAAACAATTTTCGGAATTTGACGTATATTAAGCCTATCATATTTAATGTTAATTCTGCACAAAAGCAAAAAAAAAAAACGTAATATTACTTTTTATAATTTTAAATCAATTAAACTCACGGCAATTTTCTTCATCAGACTGATCATCACAATCATAATTTTTGTCACACTTAAAATATTTATTGATACACATTCCATTACGACACTGGAATTCGTCATCCTTGCAACCTGTAAAAAAATCAGGGATGTTAGGTTAACTCCGTAAACGCATCCGAAACTATCGGATATCAGATATAAAAACATATCCGTAACCGAAACTGAAATAAAACTTTCGGATAATATTTGATATAGGCGTCACACAAGCCGCGCTCGACCGCTTGCATTATTTGTTTACTACTTTGTCGTCTTACTAACTTGTGAGCAATTTTACAGTCATGATATTGTATTTTACTTTTATTATATTATTGTATTTTACTTATATTTGTATTTTACTTTTGAAAGAACAATGGCGAACTCCCATACATGTTTTTATGTCAGTGAAATACTCACTGTCTTCAGCTCAAAAATATTGGTAATTATTCAAAATCAATTCATGAGTTGCGTGATATACAGTTTTTTCGTCAAAACCCCCGGGAAAAAATGATAAATAGGTTTAAAGTTTTATAGATTTTGTTACTGATATCAAGTTGTGAAGCAAAATCGGAATATTTCGGAAAAATCGGCTGCTTCCGACAATCATACACAAGAAGAGCTATAGTTATTAATCCACAAACAGTCCTAAAATTCAAAAAAATCCTACATCATCGAAGAAAACACCACATACAAAACAATACACCGCAAAAAGTGACAGAATCTGACAGAAGTGACAGATAACACTAGCACTGAATGACAGACAGCGGACAGATTACAAATGAATCGATAGCGATTATATATCAATCACATTGAATAAATTGGAATTTTAAACAGGATTTTTTATGACTGATCTAGTTATATCGGACGAGTAGTAATAGTATAAAGAAATAAAATAACTTTCTTGGTATCTGTTATAGTATACACAAATTACACCTAGCCTTTATGAAATTACATAATTTGTTCAAAAAACGTAGAAAAATATTTAAATACGATCTGTGCAAATGGTTTATAAATACGCTCCAATTTTTGATACATAAATTTTCGTGATTGTTCTTTCTTAAAAATGTCATATACGTATCCGAAATTATACGAAACTAACGGTTAATCCGAAATAATTTCATATCCGTACATTATATTTCATAACGGTATAACAATCATTCCTATATCCGTATCCGAAATTCCAAATCCATAACATCTCTAGAAAAAAAACATGCTCTAAGCAAGTTTCGTTTCCCGAGGCGAAGGGAAGTGACAACCCTGCTACTCACTAGTGAAAGAGAATTCTTCTGCAAATGCAGTCAACCAACCATACAATGTCGGTCAAACTATTGGAATAGGACGGCAGTAAACGCAACAATGCGGGATGGGCAGCACCAAACATTAATGGGCACACAAAATTATCACCCCTGCAATATCCAACCCGCCTCACATGATGTACAAAACTAATAGATGGCCATTAGTACCCAGCGGCTACACTTTTACCGACTCTGATACCAGTCGCAATTTCGGCGAGGCAGAGGGTGCTAAGAATCTCCAGCAGGTGCTAGAATACCACTCCCAACGACAACTGGCGCTGTTAACACAATTTAGGAGTTTTGGCGAAATCCTAGAGGCGTGTGGTGCTCTTATTTTATTTCGTTTTCTTAGAGTATTTTTGAGTTACATTTAATAAAGTTGGTGGCATTTTGTTTCATATAAGTTCAGTACAGTGTCCGTGTATAGTGAAATAGAATAACAGTGCTAAAACACGGCCTTTCAGGTTGCCCCCAAAACTTAATAGTTAATGTTCTGGTAAAGTAGCCATCGCTTTACTCGAATAACTGATTATTTGTGACTCACCTGACATAATAAGTAATTGGCTGACTGACTGATTCTAACTTTTACGATGCTTATATACGAATACGAAATATCGTTTTACTTAACTCTGGCAATACCCGTAATAGCGATGCCATTTTAACTTTTAAAAAAATGTAAAAAAGAAACATAATAATAAAATACGGACATTGAGAAGACCGATCGATTGATCGTGGAATAAGAGGAAGAATTGAGGAAGTTACAATGGGAAACTATAGGGTTATCTGAAGTCCAAAGACAGAGAGAAGAATAGCTAACCCTCAAATACCTTAACCTGTTTTATTTCCGGTAAAGCAAATTACAATCCCAGGGTGGTGCCGGTCATCGTCCACAAATCCCTCGTGAACATCATTGTCATGCGTACATTACACTAAAATTACTATTAAAATCATGACGTTTCGGTCGATTTTTACCTTCCGTAGTCCAAGGTAGGCTTAGGTAGTTTGTCGGACAATATTTGCAAATTATTTCAAATACCTCCATTGATTTCGTTGGGCTTAAGACGGGCATACACGGAATACACGCATGATAAATCCGAAAAAAAATTTTTTTTTTTAATAAGTAGCTATATTAGAAAGCTGGTACATATTTCCATTGACAATAACAATAATATTATGTAAAAATGTGTAATAGATATACGTTTACATTTAATTTTAATGTTCAGTCTGTTCAGAACTGGATTCAATATTGTAATAGATGATGCCAGCAATCTGACCGTCTAACTTAATCGCTTTGGTTCCTATTCTTTTGTTTAAGACTTTAAATTTTCAATTCTTTTCGTACCTCCTGTGACAGCTATAGTGATAAAATTAACATTATCTATCATACTGCTTACTGAAGTAATACAGACGGTCAAACTTAGGCTATAGTTTTCATAGGGGGTAACGTAAAAATCAAAGAGATCAAAAGCAATCAAGTTAGACCGTCGAGTAGGTCGGTAGGTAGGTCTCCATTAAAGCGTACACAGAAAATGGCACCTTAAAAAACTACCTACCCTTTTTTCCTAAATATTAATAATTACAATAGGTACGCATAAAACTTAAATGCCACTGACTGAAGTTGCCTGTGGAAACATGGCATCGTTCTATTTCATCATCGCATCGCATAGAGCGTTACGTAATATTTGAACGCCTTCTTAAGTTAACTTCAAGGAGGCATTTAAGTTTTGCGCGTACTGTAGATGAATACATACCGCAGTCAAATTCGTCTTCGCCTGTGTCGCACTCCTGCCGACCATCACACCTGATGGCGCATAAGACCCTGGAGCCGCGATCGCATGTGAACGGTAAATGAGGCGGACAGGACGCTGTAATATACCATTTGCTATATTTTCCTAAGTGCTATAATATTTTGACAAAGATATCCCTTCCTCCCGAAGGCGCCGGGACGAGACAACCCCACCACCCCTCTAGTGGAGGAGAAGTCTTCCACTAGTGCAGTCAGTCAACCGAACAATGGCGATCAAGCCATTCCAATAGGGCGGTAGTAAATATACAACACGGGATGGGCAGCAGCGTCCCGTGATAAAAGTGCCTCCACTGCGATCGCCAATGTGAATGCCAAGTGTGGCGATTATGGAATATTCTCTCCAAATGATGCAATCTGTTGTGGCCGTCTTTGGGAAAACCTTTGTTCAGCAGTGGACGTCACTTAGCTGGAGAGATCCTTAATTTGGTGACCCTGGATTTTATTACACTATTCCATTTATTTTTTCTTGAGAACCAAAGTAAATTGCAAATAAAAGGCAAACGGAACAGAACGCGGGCAGAACACATAAATGTAGCCTCCAAGAAGTTTGTCCGTCTGCTAAGTAGTGCTGTGATGATTGTGTTATACTTGCCCGGTGCAGGACAAAGTGACGGAAGTGATACTGATATATTCTCAGTTTCTCTGCTTCTTACGTTACACGTTCCTTTTTTGTAATAAATTTTATTGCAATGAAATAGGATTAACAATGTTACCTAAAATATCCTACAACTACCAAACCATGCCGCAAAATACTATATAATAGATTGAAAAAATACTATTAATACTATATAATATTAAAATCATGAAAGAGATATAATTATCTCTTTCATGATTTTAATATTTTTTCAATAATCTTAACTTATCAGTTGTATAAATTGTCATATCAATGTAAAAGCCCAGTTCGACATTAACATGAGATAAATAATATATTTTATAGCCAGCTCTTTGTTTCTGGTCTATTTTTTATATGAATATTGCAGTTCTTTAGTGATAGGACACAGATCGCGCGGCAATTTAAAATTTCATGTACTTACAGGGCTGCCAAAATGTGGACACAGACAGGCAATTACATGAAGAAAAAAGAATGGACAGGGCAGCACCGCTATCGAGGTACTTACCACAGTTGTGTTCGTCTTCCCCGAGTGGATGACAGTCTCTTCGACCGTTACATCGTAGGCCAATATTAATGCAAGTACCATCCCGACATTTGAATTGATCTCTTTTGCAAGAGCAGTTCCATTCGTCGGAACTGTCCTTGCATTCCACAGTCCCGTTGCACCTCGACTCGGCCTCAACACAGTCTCCGCTCGAGCATTTATATTCATAAGCCATGCAAACTGTGCCTGCTATAATAATTATAATGCAGAAACCATAACCAATATATATTTGTATAATTTATATGCTCAAGGACAGGAGTGACTATTGAGATGGTACAATTAATTTTCAAGCTGTTTTAAGAAGCTCGGAGCCTGTACTTGATGGATTTTTATCTTCGAAAATAAATCAGAACACGGCCACCATCAAAATTATATTTACTCAAAATAACCCTCTAACACACTAAGTATAAATCGGACTCACGAATAATTGGAAATAGTTGCAAAAATAGATTACACTACTGGTGAGTGACGGTCAAGATAGAAATTAAAATAACTTAGCTTCAAAAGCATAGAGCAACACGGGCCACCGGCCACGGCGGACTGGAGGGGAGTAGCCATAGCGTTTATTACCGACGCAAAACAGTCTGTCATTTTTTGCGGAGGAAAATGCTTGCGACACGCACGCACACCACCAAAATCGTCTATTACTACGAAACTCACAGCTTGACTTTAACAAAATATGGAAACAATTTCACGTACACATTTAAACATCTAGGCCACAGGCCCACATGGGGTTGTACTTTGACAGACTGCATATGGCCACTCCCCTCCGGTGTTGCTCTATGTTTAAAAGAATACAATCTCAAACTAAAATATAATCTTGTTTTGTCCAAACTATAATTTCTGAAACAAAATTTACTAATCAGGTAAGTGATTTATTGAAGGGACATAGTTGTCGCTTCAATAAATCACTTAGCACCCTCCCCCCTCTCTCTGAGTTTGGGAAAACTTAATGAACTATGTAACTTAACGTAACTTGGATGAACTATGTAAAAGTCCGGCAGATCTACACTACAGACTACTCAAGCAAGATAGTGTGCCCTTCTAAGTGGCCGAACACAAATCGGATTCAAGGCCAGCAATGTTTGCTATTCGGAAACAGCAAGATTACCGATTTATATAGTTAATAAGACAGCCGACAAAAAAAGTTAAAATAAATAAATAAATGTCATAAAAAATAAATGACTTGTTTGGAAGAACAATGAAATAAATACTGAGAAAGCTTAAAAGTTAAAAATTATTGAACTATAAATAATTATATTTTTGTTTTGTATATACTTCCATAAGTAATATTATGTAGGTAATGTGTACCTGGTAATACAGTTAGAATAGTTTTTTGCAGATCATACAAGACTGCAATGCACAATTGACCTACTAAGCAACGATATCCCACATTAATCATCACTGATCCATCTCAATAGACCACCCAGTTTATACAAGTGGAAAAGGAAGAGGTCGCTAAGAGAAAATGTATTTTAAATAATGAAGTTAGATATTTACACAAAAAGTAAAATTTTTTAAATAGCCGACTGATTCAAATAATTTGAAAATATATAAATCATTTGATCGGCAGTATTCGGAAAGAAAAATAAAGAAAACAAATATTAAAGAAGGTGTTTCATTCTGTATTGCTTAAAACATTGTTAACTAGGTATGTCAAAAAAGCTAATTTATCGAGAATTAAGTGAAAAATAAAGTAACTTGATTAAAACAAAGATAGATTTGTCCAGTCCACAGACATGTTAATATAAATGAATAATTTGATAGCTATTTATAATAATTTGATTTTTTTTTAAATTTTAACTGTCATTGTATAAACTGTACACAGAGTGGCGCCAAACTGATGATTGTAGAACAATCTATAAAAAAACTTAGTATTTAAAATACATTTTTTTCTGCAGTTACCGTTAGTTAATTTATCTTACATACTTAACCAAGGTTTAAAAAAACAGTTTGTATATATTTTAATAGCAAGACTATGTTTTTAAATATCTGGTCTAATTAACAAAATATTAAGATTTTAAAATTTTGCCAAAGTTGCTAAGTCTTGAGCAACAACCTAAAAAAAGTTACATTACAGGCAAATTAATATGATAATAAGGAAAAAATTGAAATATTCAGTATTGTATCGTTTTTTAATGTAGAGTTTAACGTTCAATTCAAATTAACATATTTCTCATTAAGGGGGATATGTCACGACACTAGTCTACTTTACCGAGCAATTGGTGGTCACAAAAGGCTCTCAGGCTAACAGTTGAACAATGAGATACTCGATTCTATTCAATATTTAAAAATCTTAATATTGAGATATTGTTAAATTAAATTATCACTACAGTTTATTGTTGAATATTATATCAAGCATTTGCGTGAGTGCTATATTTAAACGGTTCTCATATGTAAGTCATGCTGGATATAGTACACCCCAGGAGAGAGAATTCACGTGTGACTCTCGCCCTTGATGTCATACACTACATGAAACCTACTTAATAAAAATTTCAATTTGAGAAAGGATCAAACCATAAATGCAATTTTGTTCATCAGAACCATCCTGACAGTCATGCGTTCTATCACAGCGTTTGGGTGCAGGAATACAGTAGCCATTGCCACATTTGAAGTCGCCGTCACCACATGCTGACCGGTAAAAGAAAAATACAAAACTATTCATCAGGGAAACAAAATGCTAAACAGTTTAAAGGAGTAGATAGTGAAATAGTTCATCATTCGCAAGAAGATGAGAAGAATAATGTAAGAAAAAGAATAGAAGAGACGAAAATATGATGGAATGACAAAATTCAAATGAATGTGAATTTAGAAGAAGTAGAAACAGAAAAAAGCAAGACTCTTCAACACCACAATCATTGGAAAACTTACGACAATTATATTCATCAGATAAATCTTGAGGACCACAATCATACCGACGATTGCATCTCATGTTCTCTGGTATGGTCTTGCCCGTACTGCATTTAAAGTATCCTGGTATACTCGCTGGAATGCATGCAATGCAAATTTATTTCTGCTGTTATGACATGTCGAATTCTCATTACACCAATCAATTATTGCCTCAATGACACACATTCGAAAACTATTTAACAATTATAAAATATTAAGTTAGAATCAACTGAATAATTCTCAAGAACATTTGCTTGAAATTTGTATCTTATTTTGTCTACTAAAATGTGGACTTTTTTGCACGCATACCTAGAGATGATATAATAATGTTATATTACATTTATAAGCACATGAAAAATATACAGGATGGACAATATAATACGACTATAAATGATTAAAATACTAGTCATACTCGTACTTATGGAATGTAGAGTTAAGGAGGACCGTCTAATATGCCGGAGAATTTCAAAAGGTGTCCAGCGCAGCAAGTTTCTAGAATCTGCCACAACAAATGTAGCTGTTGGAAAGTGAATGAAGTATGAGGAGTTCAAAAATTAAAATCTTTTCATGTATTTCTAAGTTCATATTTCTATCTCACTCTTACTCTTACTTCTTTAATAATGGTGCGATAGATTAGGATATTGTATTCATTAGGAGTGATATATTGGGCAATTAAAATAATAGGTTGGGGAAAAAGTCTTTTCGCATTATAGTATGTATGAACTTGTAATAAAATCTCTTTGGCTGTAGTATTTGTATCTGGCTGGTTTTGGTATCATTGAAAGTTAAAATTTTAAAGAACATAATTCCAAATTCAAATTAGGCAAATGTGTGATTTTCATTTGTTTTTCGTACTGTCAAGATGAGTGAATCTAATGAAGAAATTCGAGATATTTTAAAATTTTACTACAAAAAAGGTAAAAATGCAACGCAAGCAGCGAAAAAAATTTGCGATGTTTATGGACCTAGTGCAGTGTCTGTGAGAGTAGCACAAATTTGGTTTAAGCGTTTTTAATCCGGAAATTTTTATGTCAAAGATGCACCTCGCTCTGGTCGCCCTATTACGGATAAAATGGATGCCATTTTTGAAAAAGTGGAGCAAGATCGACATATCAGTAGTTACGACGTAGCTGAAGAACTGAGAATTGATCACAAAACAGTTTTGGCGCATTTGAAAAAAGCTAGGTACAAAAAAAAGCTCGATATTTGGGTACCTCACGAGCTCACTGAAAGAAACCTAATGAACCGTGTACTCATTTGTGATTCTTTATTACGACGTAATGAAACCGAATCATTTTTGAAGAAGCTGATAACTGGTGATGAAAAGTGGATCACGTACGACAAGAACGTGCGAAAAAGGTGGTGGTCAAAGGCCGGTCAGGCTTCACAGACTGTAGCGAAACCCGGGTTAACTCACAATAAGGTGATGTTGTGTGTGTGGTGGGATTGGAAGGGCATTATTCATTATGAGCTATTACCACCAGGCAGGACTATCGATTCTGAACTCTACTGCGAACAACTGATGAGATTAAAGCAAGAAGTTGAAAGAAAGCGGCCGGAATTGATCAACAGAAGGGGTGTGGTGTTTCATCATGATAACGCTAGACCTCACACATCTATAGCCACTCAGCAAAAATTAAGAGAGTTTGGCTGGGAGGTGTTAATGCATCCGCCGTATAGTCCTGACCTTGCACCTTCAGATTTCCACCTGTTTCGGTCTCTTAAGAATTCTTTATGCAATGTTAGGTTAACATCACGAGAGGACTGCCAAATCCACTTGTATTTTGATGAGAAGTCCCAAAACTTTTATAGCAATGGGATCATGTCCCTACCTACAAGATGGCAAAAGGTTATCGAACAAAATGGTACATACATACTTTAGTTAAATTTAAATAAACTATATTATAAAATGTTTTGAATTATCTTAAAAAATGCGAAGAAACTTTTTCCCCAACCTAATATTATTAGGACTAAATTATTCCTAATGTATCCTATGCTTTCGCAGTGCCACTCTTATTTTACGTGTTTTGATAGACACTTTTTATGGACACTTTTGGTGATTATATTAAGATATTTTATTCAATTCAATTTTTGCAGACACACTTTAAATGCTGCAGGTACTCAGTTTAAATTAATGTCATACTCAACTTGTCCACTCAGTATATCTTTTTAATGTTAAGTGAATAGTCACGGAACTCGCCGCTTGTCCTATAACAATCTAATATAGCTTTTATTGGCCAGTTCCCCGATAGTAAATAATAAAATTAATTTTATCAAGCTTTGCGTAAGTTTAAGTTACTGCTCGATATGAAGAATTTACCTTCATTATGGAGTTTGTGTCTCAATATGATGTACCTACTATTTCACTTTCACGGATTTATCTTTGTTATTATATTTTTACAAAAGTTAGTACGAATTAATAATTAATTATATCTTACTTTTCATAAGCGCATAAAATATAATAAGCCTTAATGTGAAATTGACGTTAGTAGTAGTTATTGAATTAGACATAGTAGGACCAAAAGTAATGGATGACATCATTATTTTCAGCAGCTTCTCTCTTAGCTTAAAGTGTTAATAGATAGTAAACTTATCTATCATCTAAATAAGTATGACAGATAATCCTTGACATATTTGTGCGACGTGAAATTGATGTTGAGCACATACGTGAAAATCTAATATATTAATACATAGTGTTTTATACGAGTCAAACAGATTGTGGAAGGTGTACGTGGTACTGTAGACGAGCAAATTGTGCCATGAAAAAAAAACTACTTAATTGATGAGATGAGCTACTCCACATGCATTTTGCAAATGATAAATGTATGAATCAAGAGAGGCACACTGAAGAGCTGAGCCGTCACAGCTATATGTCTTTCTTGTTGTGCAAGCGGCGCCACCTAAACCGCATACAATAGTCGTATAAGTATGAACATGATACATCCAGAGAGCCAGATCGCTCGCGGACGTACGCTCAAGTACACATTCGTGTGATATGTGAAATAAAAAGCTTCTATCCCTCAGGCCCCAAAAAAATATAACAATGGATTTCTTATTGTTCTCGGACCCTATATGCTGTTTCAGGGATAACTACACGCTTTGCTAATCAGCATCCTTACCTAAGTATCCCTTTGAATTGGATTGATAATAACCTTTAATGAATGCACTTTTTAATAAGTAAGTTAATAATAATGGGGTATCACTAGTTTTTTCTACCTTGCCACTGGACAGCTAGACAAGACTTTTACTCAATCTTTAAAGCATCGTGATAAAATAATAAAATGGCCAACTCTTACTTTTTAAATTACGTGGTAATTTCACGAAATCTTGTGAATAAAAAATAAAAGCAGACATACATCACCCATTACAGCTTCTTACCCATGCAATTGCGCTCATCCGACCTGTCCGTAGGACAGTCGACGCGACCGTCACATCGTTTGCTGCGTTTGATACAACTGCCATGATCACATTGCCACTTATCTGAGCCGCATGCTTTTGGACGTAATTAGATGTTAAGTCAATGGAATCAAGGCGAAGTGTTTATGGTTAATATACGCATTCGATACCAGCAACGAACAAGATACTGAAAATTTTTAATTTGTCTAAGGACTATTTTACATATTTGCTTAAAAAGGCTCCAAAAGTAAATAGCGAGTGATTCTATTTCGAAAAGCAGTTATACTTGTGAATACTTGAACTGGCTTTGAAAACATGGTGTCTGAGACTCATATTTTACAACTGGGTACACTTTTTTTTTGTAATAATATATTAGTTTATTATAAGAGGATGTTTAAGTAAGTAAGCCCAAAGTATGCCAAGTCTAGGCATACCACTTAGTTTTATAATAATTATCGCAATGCCTCTCATGTTCGTTGCTATATCATCTTAATTTTTATTTATGCGTTAGTTATACTTACGGCATTCGACTTCATCGCTTCTATCTCTGGGGCAATCTCTAAAACCGTCGCAGCGTAGAAGTATTGATATGCAGGTACCGTCGCTGCACCGAAACATGCCACTATGTTTACACACATGTTCACCCGTCCAAAAAAATGACTCAACTTGGTCTACTTACCGTTCGTATACGTTCCGAAAAGTTGCGTGCACAGATAAATTGGGTCATTAGCTCGTTCGTTTCATTAATTTTTATAAAAAAAAATATATACTCAGATGTTTTCAACATAATAAATACTAACCACAATTCTGTTCATCGGAACCATCATTGCAGTGATTGACGCCATCACATTTTTTTCTAGATTCGATACAAGTTCCATCGTCAGCGCATTTGAATTCATCTTCGCGGCATGCTGTAACAAGGAAAGGTGATTTTATCTCTGAGATTATCATTTTGCTTAAAAAACCGACCAAATGTGAGTGGGATTCCAATGCGAGAGGTTTCGTACAATAGGGGCAAAATTTTGTGTTCCGGCCAATGTACGATGTGCGGATACATCTAGTTCTATCCGGATTAAACTGGTTGTAGGCGGTGGCTGTTGGTCAAACCGAGATTTCACAGAAATGTGTATGTTTTGCTAAGCAATAGGTAGATCTTCATAAATGTTCATCATCATCATCCCTTCAGCCGTAAGAAGTACGCTGCTGGAAGTTTTTTTACTTCCCCGAAATTTCCACAATAGTTCTGTGCGACACAGAACGGTCATTGCCCGTGGTACACCTACTTAGTCCACCTGAGTGAACCAGGTGTAAAATTTTCTGCCCATGGTACACCTCTTGTGAGTTAGGTGAACCAGGAGTAATTTGTACTTCCAGTGGTCCACCTGCTAGATAGTTCAGCGGAATATATTGCCCATGGTCCACCTAACCATTTTCAATTGTGAATTAATAACTAGTTGACACTGATAAAAAAAGCATCCAACTTCAATTCCTTTCTGGTTTTAAATTCAAGATTATATTTTTTTTAGTGAATCCCTGGTTTACCCAGGTGGATAAAATAGGTGTACCATGGGCAATGACCCGTCATTAAGAGGAGTATGTCGTATCGGAAACGAAATTATTTATTTATAGCTTTATTTCCATACTGTTCAAGATTTGTATATTATATTTGTTTAATTTATTGTTATTGTTGCTGCTCAACAGTATGTCCCTAAAGGGTATAAGAATATGGGAAATATCAAATATAGTATACAGGGTTAAATATATCTAACGCATAAATCGTCAAAGGTGAGTTAGGTACGTTAAGACTAACTACTTTTGTTCTATGACTTTTGCCAAAACGCAGTACATGACATTATAAGAAAATCGTTTCAAATGGGACTTCTATCCATTGTTAGCACTACATTTCATAGGTATATTTTTACATCGGTAAAGACGTCAGCTGTTTACGTAACGCGAAGTTAAGAGGTATTAGAACTGCAAATTCTATTTATTATTTTATGTATGGAAAAAAAAAATATTGAATTAGAGAAAGTTGCATTACAAAAGTGTTAGTCTTGATGAGCCAAAGCCTCTCTTTAAAAATTATGCGCTAGTTACACATAACCCTGTATATATATTTTTTTGTTCCAAATATGGTAAGCAAGCCTACAGCTCACAAGGATGTGTGACGACTGCAGCCTGTAGACATCTACACAAAGACCAGAGGTCATACTGCAGATTCATTGCGACCCCTGAGACCTAGTTTTTATGTTTCTGTAATAGTTATTACGGGGCCATACCTAACCACCTAACTGAAACACGATAGTGCTGAACACTACCATTTGGCGGCAGATAGATTAGGTAATGCGGCGGTGCCTACACCCTGGAAATCCTGCACCGGAACTCTACCAGGAAAAACTAAATAATGAAATCACTCACTACAGTTGCGTTCGTCTTCGCCAGTGGGGCAGTCCACTACCCCGTTGCACCGTGATGCACCCTCGATACATTTACCGCTGTCGCAACGGAAGTCAGTCGCGCCGCATGTTTCTGTAAATAAAAATATATATCTTCAATCAAAGGTCCAATCAATATACCTGATATACTTTATGCAGATTATGGAAAAATATGCTATGCTAAACGAACAGCATAGGTATTAGAATAGAATGCGTCAAAGGAAGTAGACTTTGCACAAATTTCTGCATTGAAAGAATCCACCACAATGTTCTATAAAATTAATTATCAAGTGTATCAGTGAATTTGTCCACCGTGCACTATAATATGGAAACAAAGGCTTCGTTTTGGCTAAGGAGTTTCGTCCATTTGTTCATGGGTAGATGGATAAGATTAATTGGTCTTAGAAATATGCTCTCATATTTAACCTCATAATTAATTATTAATTACATCTACTGTGATTAAAAAATATAATTGTTACTAGGTATTATATTTAGCAAGACCTAGTCACCGACGATTTCATTTCAATTTTATCATATTCCTATTTCATACGAGGGTGGATCCAAAAGTTCGTGGCCCAAACTACAAGGAGACATGACATCTTTTTAAATTTACCGTCATTTGTTAGTATGTCTTCTATTGATTTATTGTGCGCGGTTTAATTCCGATAGTGCACAATATAAATTTTCTGTGATTATTTGTTTGAAGCATTCTGACGCGATTTTCAATAATGGAGAAAATTGAACATTGTGCATTCATTAAGTACCTCAATAAAAAAGGCCTGTCACCAAAAGACATCCATCAAGATATGGTGGGCACTTTGGGGGAGTCTGCTCCATCGTATTCCAGTGTCAAGAAGTGGGTAGCTGAGTTTAAGCGCGGTCGTGAGAGCATTGAAGATGATCTTAGGAATGGACGGCCTACAACCTCTATCACGAAAGAAAACATCGATAAAATTTGTGATCTCGTACTGGGTGATCGACGTTTGACCATTGGTAAGATAGCTGAGACAACAGACATTAGTTATGGCCGGGTGCAACACATAATAATTGGGATTCCATAAGGTTTCTGCTCGCTGGGTCCCGAGGTTGCTTTCAGCTGAACAAAAACGAGTTCGATTCACAATTGCGCGAGACTGTTTGGAACTTTTTGAGACTGATCCCGAGGACTTTTTGTCTAGATTTGTTACCATGGATGAAAGCTGGGTTCACCACCATATTCCTGAATCAAAGCAACAATCCAAACAGTGGAAAAGATCTGACTCACCTACACCGAAAAAGGCTAAAGTCGTTTTGTCGACTAACAAAGTCATGGCTTCTGTTTTTTGGGATGCGAAGGGCATTTATTTTGTAGATTATTTACCGAAAGATCAAACTATTAATTCTAGTTATTATTGTAACCTTTTACGAAGACTACGAGAAGAAATAAAAGAAAAAAGGCCGGGAATGTTGCGTAAGAAAGTTTTGTTCCATCAAGACAATGCACGTGTTCACACTTCGGTTGAAACAATGTCTGTAATCCATGATGTGATTACGAATTGCTGCCCCACCCACCTGATTCGCCGGATTTAGCCCCCTCAGATTATCATTTATTAGTGGCTCGAAATTTTCGACCAAAGATGAGGTGATAGTCGCAGTAAACAAGTATTTCGTCGACCTTCCGGAATCTTTTCTTTTCGAAGGGATAAACAAGTTGCAGTTCAGGTGGAAGAAGTGTGTTGAGCTAGATGGAGACTATGTCGAAAAATAAAAATAAAATTAGACCCACTTTTCTTTCATTTTCTTGGTTGGGCTTCGAACTTTTGGATCCACCCTGGTAAAATGTTACTAAAAAATTAGTAACAACTACATGCATGCACAATGCATTGTGCATACTATATATATATACCTACTTACATATTACTATGTAACAAACATTTCTGTTATGATGGAATCTATTAACTGCAATGGCTGGGATGAACACAAACATTATGATTTTCAACTGAATATTGATAAAACATCTACTTATTTTCTTTTTATCAGCAGTTGTAGCAGAATTGAAATAGAAACAATATTTTGATATACATCTATATTAATATAATTTTGTTTGTTTGTTTGTTTGCTTGAACAAGCTAATCTCAGGATCTAATGGTCCGATTAGAATTTTTTTTTTCAGTTTTATATAGTCCATTTATTGAGGACGTTTAAGAAAGAAGAAATATACAAAACATCATGTTCAGATGAATACGAGAAGGTATGTGGCATTGAACCCATGCAAAGCTGAGGCGAGCCACTAGTTTTATATATATCGCACCAAGATGGGTTTGTATCAGCACAAAATTGTTACAAAGCCAGGATTTGTTAAAGTAGTCTCAGAAACCAATGCCACATAAATTGTTTCTGTTGTGGTTTGGGTGATCCATTTGGTCAGACACAAATTAAACATTTTAGACTTCTCAGGGTCATACATCTCTCCTTGCAATCAGATTGAAAACCTCTGCGTGTTTAAATGTATGTTTGTAACGTTTTCACACAAAAACTACTACTTAGACCGATTTAAAAAATTCTATCACCATTATAAAGCTGCATCTCCACTTAGTGACATAGGCTATATTATTAAATTCATTGTATCCGTGCGAAGCGGGGGTGTGCCGCTAGTCTCTAATAATTCGGGTCGACAGTGTCAGAGAATACCTGGTCAGGAGGCAGGAGTTTATGTTTAAATACGCTTACACTTACAGCATATATTATTTTTCGCCCAATTTTTAAGTTTATTAAAAAAAATGTTGTTTTGTTTTTATGATGTTGTTGATTGTCAAAGCTGTCAGTTGTCAGTTTCATTTAGGTTTTAGGAATGTTCTGTCATTTACTGCGGACAGTGCGGGCTCTTCAATGTGAACTCAGTGTAGTGTACCGCAAAGCCGTTAATGTACAGTTTTCTACTATACTGATTAATGTTTAAAATTATATGAGGCCCCCGGGATACGGGGGATTTACCCATTTGAGGCTATGGAATAATGTCCTTTTATTTGCTCGCGCATCCTTCTAACCTTGTATTTGGAGGACTTAGTGGATGAATTATTCATAAAATAGATTCATATAGGCCACGTAGGCAATAGTGTCATAGTGATATTTTTGCTAGCGCGTTCAGTTGTATTTTTATCCAGTGTATTAAATAATTTTTCGACAAAAATATAATTTTATAAACACAATGTCCTTGTTGACATGCTATAAGACTCGCGAGAAAATCTCGACCATTAAAAAGGGCCCTGAAACAATTTATTAAATATCGGAACGAAATTTTCCCCAGCATAACACTTTTGCAGTGGTCTCAGTGTATTTCGGAACAGCCAAGAAATATGTAATCTGTTACTTAGAAGAGAAAATGGGTGCGTTCCATTAAGGGCTCACGTCAGATAATCGGTGACCGACTTTTTGTGGGAGAAAATAGAACGAACTGATAGCAATAGTGCAACGCAGACGTCCTACAAAAAGTCGGTCAGAAATAAAATCGGTACATCCCGACCGATCCGATAATCGGTGAAAAATGGAACGTTCAGAAATGTATGTGGCGTCAACGTACACGACCTACTCACCGACTCACAGACAGTCGACCGCATGCACTTGCACGGGAATAGTCTAAGATCCGAACCTTCACCTATCTGTTTACCGAATTAACCATCATACATGAACAAACACGTCTACATGATCAAACTAGCAACTTTCACCCATTTGTTAACCAATTAAATGTGTTTGAAACTATAAGTTTAAAACATATAAAATACATCTTTAAGGTATTTCCTACGTATTTAACAAGACTGGAAAGGAGGTGTAAACTGGAACCTAAGTAAATATAAGTGACTGCACCGATCTGTTACCAATAATATGCTTAAAACTTTTGGTTTCAAACACATTTGGTTGGTAATCAAATACAAAAAAAAATCTTATTTATGGATAAAATCAATGTTTACTTTGGTAAACAGATAGGTGAAGGTCGACCTACGTACGTAAGGACGTACCATTGTTCATCAAATGTATTAATAATAATTGACATTCTTTATTATTTAAAAAAACTTGTCTGGTCAAAGTCTCACATCTTAGATCAGCTTGACCATAGAGCAACGCGACAACGGTGGCCCACGTTGCTCTACGAGCATAACGAACATTTCCTAAATATCCCTTTGAATAATCTCTGAGAGATTATTGGATCAACCCAGGACTTTCTTTTTCTCTTCTGTTCCTTAGAGGCCAATGGCAAACTTGCCTTTGTAAATCCACCTTCCTCCATTCTCATGAGATTCTTTCTGCTCTCTGTCTATGAGGTGCTGCACCACCGACAAAAAGACGGACGTGGGAGTTGAGTAGGCCACAAAATCGATCATAAAAATCGGAGGAAAAATCGGGCCGATTACACAGTTAATATATGAACAGTGTGGAAACTACGTACAAAACGTTCGAAACGGCACACATACACAAACATGCGCATCGACGCTCGAGTAGCGTGCGTCTCACTACTACAGCACCGCGAGAACCGCTTAGGGCCCTCGTCGGTGCGCATGTTTGTGTGAGTGTTCCGTTTCAACGTTTTGTACGTAGTTTCCATACTGTTCATATTTGTACTGTGCCGATTATCTGTCCTACAAAAAGTCCGACGTGGGGGGAAGCCCTAAGGCCCGTGGTCGTCGAGAGCGATCGTTCGAAATCATGGATGACGTCACTGTTCGCGACCGCATCAAAAATAAGTAACAAGTTAACAACTACTTAATATTTATTTATGTAAACATAAAAATAACTACGTTATGAAAAACCGACTTCAAATCTAAAAAGTAAAAAATAATACAGATGTTATATTAATAATATACTACCTATTATTTATATGTGGTATTTACTAATAGGGTTGAAGTCGCTGCCAAGCCTTAAACAAATAGTTATATTTTAATCACATAAATATGAATACGAGCAAATTAATACAATGAACAAAACGTAATCGGCGAATCGTAGGTGTTTGCATGTATGCTTGAATGCATGCATTTACCTCTGCCTACCCCTTCGGGGATTACAGGCATGAAGTTACGTTTGTATTAACAATTAAATGCCTGCTTTAAATAATGATTTTGGATTGGCACTGACTTCAATCCTATTAGTAAATAACACATATATATAATAGGTAAGTCGGTTTTCCATAACGTAGTTATTTTTATTTGATACTTTTTAGTTTATTGCTGCATTGTCAATAAGATTAATGTTCACAGCTGTTAAATTTGTAAAATCTGACTCTTTTAACTTCGTGACAATAAGATAGGTATATAATTGAAACTGTTTAGATGTGTTGATACAAAATTATTACACGACTATACGAAATCAATGAAAAAAAATATTGATTTTTGGGGAAAGTAATCATGGACTGTTAATTCTATAAATTTATCTACGAAGGAGTAAATAAGCTGTGTTGTGTCGTCGATGAGTAAATATGTCATTGTCACTTGTTGTCATGCGCATTAGGACTATCTAAGACGTCAGTGGGTTCAACGCATTGATACGACAACAGGCTGTCTAATCTTATTCCTTTAGTTTGAGGTGAAAGTAAGTAAAAAATGCTCATAAAATAAAAACTAATGGGCCTACCTGAATAATTTTTTTATGGGATCAATTCAAAACTATTCCGCATCAAACACAATAAGAATTACGTAAATCGGTCCAGAAATCTCGGCGAAATTGGCGTAAATACATAAAAAAAAATACCGGCCGAATTGAAAATCTTCTCGTTTTTTTGAACTCGGTTAAAAATCCAAATAAATTGTAATTGTGGCGGATTGCTATCCTTTACGAGTTGTACTGTATAGATGGCGCTTTTAATGAAACTGTTCAGATAAATCACTACACAAACAAAAGTAGGTATCAAGGCGGCGAAATCATTACTTGCGGTAATGAGGTAAACTTCGAATGTTAGTTTCAATATTTGTTTACAGCTTTTAACTACTTCGTCGTCGGGCGAATCATGCTGAATAACTGCAAATTTGAGCGTTTGTAATTGAAGCAAAAAGAAACATATCAACAGCAGTAGGTAGGTAAGTACTTGCATAACTTTCTCACCTCCTACTACCTATGTATCTAGGTAGATACCTACCTAATAAACCTGGACCTAATACCTTATTATTCCTATTCCATGCTAATAGGTACTACCATACGAGTGACTCTAGGAATATCGACTGTTGGGATAAAGAATCTGCAGTGTCATTCAAATATGTCTCTACTTTTCGAGAGCCGAGCGTTAGTAAGTTGGTAGGTACCTACCTAACTTACGTTCTACACTCGAATTACGATTGAACTTGATCAAAAACTCTTAATCCAGAGGTTCCCAAACTATTTTTGTTAGAATTAGTATCAAAATAATATACTTGTAACGCCATCTATGAGGTATTTGTTGTATCTGTATCTCTTAGTGCAATTAATAAAGTAGTATGCACAGAGTTCATTTTATCTATATGTAATAGAGACCTAAGTTTAGGTATATATTGAGCAACATGCGTAAAGCGACATCTACACCATTTAATTGGAAACTTACATAACATACCTACCTATAACAGCCGCGCCATATATATATATGCATTGCCAATACTTTTATTAAATTTTAAGATCAATGAGTATTTATTAGCTAGTTATTAACTATAGCCAATCTACAGATTTTTGAATTTAAGAATCTTGTTCATAAATCTGTAAATTGGCTATAATTAATTACTAGCTAATAAATACTCATTGATCTTAAAATTTGTGTAGGTATCTGATTTTAGTAATGTATGAGATACAAATTAAAACAATGATTTAATGTATGTAGTGATAACATTTATTTTTGTTTTAACAATACTTTTTTAAATAAGTTTAAGCCATCATTTGCACACTATCATTTGCATCGTCCACGCTCGGCTTACCAAACGCAATTTTATTAATTATACTAATTTTGTCTCTTTGCAACTTATTAACAATATCTTCCATTTCCTTCCAGCCCTGTAGTGTTGGTATGGATTCCTTTTTATTATTTTGTTTATTGATGTATTCCAGTGAACACAATACTTTTCTAGCCTCCTTCCATTATATTTGTCATGCGGTGAATTTTTGGTCACTGGATCTAAAAGTGGTTTTGCATACCTATTTACAGAGTCAAATATATTGTCCGTAAATTATAGGAAATCAGTAGGTTCCTTACATTCTTGTGAAAGAACTCCTTTTTCTGCAAAATATTTAAAAAAATATGTATAGACCGCACACATGATGACAAAAATATTGCAACAGTGTTTGTTAAAAAATAATGCTGCAGCGAAGCATTTGCTAATTATATTCAACTTCCTTTTTATGTAAATAAAGACATTACATTAATTGTAAGTAGATACTACAGCCTATAGATCTATACTAATAAGGTAAGTACAAAATTAATGGAATTTGGAGTACTGTTGCACGAAAAAAAAAACAAAACTTTACTTCAAATGAGCTGTTCTAAGTCATTTCTCAACACGCAACATTTTGAAACATAATATATTAAAAACTATAAGTTATGGACTGATGTTTCAAAGACAATATGTATTTATTTATCCTCTTCTTATTGTAATTACTATAAATAAAATTGTCGACATCCCTAATATTCCCAATATTTGTACAAAAAGTTTGTTGAGAGGTTAAATGTAGGTAAATAAGAATAATATATTTACGATAAATGTGTGATATTATTACCTGCATGATAGCCATTATTTTAAGAAATGTTTGACTTGACTCGGATATTTTACTTTCATTCTGGGTATTTTAGAAGGAACAACATGTCTTTCTTGTTAAACACATGCCGTTTGCATCCTGGGTTTTCTGCATGTAGCAATTCCAAATGTTCCCATTTAGCTGTCCCAGATTTTCCATTTATTGCATATTTAAGGTACTTTGTAATTAAATTATTCCCTATTCCTTTATAATAATATAACACAGACCAATCAAAGACCATTAAATAACTTAACGTCGCCATATGCATTTTTAGTGATCTCAACATTTTTTTTTATATTCTACTATATTCGTTAAAAAATCGTGACTAAAATAAATGTTAGCTAGAAATCACAATTAATTACTAAAAATTTGCATATTGAAACTCGTTTCCTTTTCAATTAATTAAAAATTTAAATATACGTGCATTAATCTTGTTCCTAAAGTAACTACTAGAATTTTTTTTTGAAGGTAATATTACTACTAAGTAATAGACTTGGAAAGAATATCCTCTAGACTGGTAACCCTATAATACATTCAAAATAAAAGGAACCAAAGTAGTCTTAGGAAACAATATAAATTGTTTACAGTTTTAATTTTTTGGATTCTCTTGAATTCTTTTCGATATCAGAGCTATCTCATTGCTTTACGGGACATTAACTAATTATAACCCTCCTAAATTAAAAATCTCTTAATCAGAACTCGATCTTGAGTTAACGGAGGACTGTTTGAATTCATAGGTTTTCATCGCCTGTGTTCCCTCAGTTTTGGTTGAAGATTGCACCGCCTGGTAGTATGTCTTTGACAGCCATTGTGTTTGAATAGGTTATGGGCCCAGTCCCGTTTATTTTTCTGTGCAAAAGTGATAATGTCGACATCGGGGTATTTAGTAAATGTGCCGAGACTTAAAGGACGCGAAAATTATGACAATTGGGCGTTCGAGACAAGCAATTTTCTGTTACTTGAAGGCATCGACATTGAACATGTGCCGGCGACAGTAAGTGAAACTGAGATGTCATTATAATGGAAAAAACAGAGTCGGACACAGCTAAGATAGTAGTAAATAATTGTGAATAAAAGTCAGAGAAAGATGAAAACTTAGAAAATAATAAAAGTTTACTAGATAATACTCTTTCAGATCAAAATGATTCAATATATACTTGTGAGTCATCAACCTCTGAATCTGATGATTCATTTCAATCTGTAATTGGAAAAGAGTCTAACATAGAAGACGCAGTTCAGGAGCTGGACACTAAACGTAGTAGAAAGCCAGTAGAAAGGTATGGTATAAGCAATCATTGTATTCTGGACAATCTGGAACCATGCCATGAAGAACTCAGCTACGAAGTTGCGATAAGTGGGCCAGATAAGGAACAGTGGAAACAGGCGATGACAGATGAACTGAAGGCTTTTGACGATAATCAAGCATGGACACTTGTAGATAGGAAAGAAGCTGATAGAGTGGTGCAGTGTAAGTGGGTATTCAAGAAAAAGTACCAAAGTGACGATAGCGTGTTTTATAGGGCAAGACTGGTAGCAAAAGGTTTCACCCAAAAAGAAGGTGTGGACTACAATGAAACATACTCACCAGTGCTTCGTTACTCTACATTAAGACTTTTATTTGCTCTGAGTGTCAAACTTAGCTATGAAATTACTCACTTAGATGTAACTACAGCATTCCTAAATGGTTACCTACATGAAAATGTGTATATGCAAGTGCCACCTAATTTAGATTGTAAAGAAAATTGTGTTCTCAAATTAAATCGCGCAATGTATGGTTTAAAACAATCAGCCAGGGCTTGGAATGCAAGAGTAAATGATTGTTTATATAAATTAAATTTTGTCAAATCAAAATTAGAACCATGTCTATACATTAAAAATTGTCAAAAAGAGCAGATCATAATAGCTATTTTTGTAGATGATTTTTTCATTTTTTCCAACAGCATTAATATGGTTAATGAGTTAAAAACTAGTTTAATGTCAAATATTTAAAATTAAGGATTTGGGAAAATTTAAACAATGTTTGGGTATGAGGGTTAAAATATACAATAATGGCTGTATTTCCTTAGATCAAGAAAAAATTGTAGATCATATTTTAACTAAATTTAATAGGACAAACTGTAATGTTGTTGATACTCCCATTGAAAGTAATTTAAAATTAGAAAAAGGTGGAGATATCTGTAAACAATACCCATATCAACAACTAATAGGTAGTTTAATGTACTTAAGTGTTTTAACTCGGCCAGATATTTCTTTTAGTGTAAGTTACTTGAGCCAACTCAACAATTGTTATACCTATACTCATGGGAAGCATGCAAAGCGTATCCTAAGATATTTGTGTAAAACTAAATCTTACGGGCTAATGTTTAGCAAGAATAATGATATTTTGGAAGGTTTTGTTGACGCAGATTGGGCCTCTAACACCCTAGATAGAAAATCATACACGGGTTACTTCTTTAAATTATCAGGAACAGTTATATCATATGAGTGTAAAAACAACGCACAATAGCCTTGTCAAGTACCGAGGCAGAATATATGGCAATAGCGGAAGCCTGTAAAGAAGCCATTTATCAAAAAAACTTGTTTTTTGAAATTGTGGGCAATTGTGACTATGTAATAACATTGTATAATGATAATCAAGGTGCTCAGAAGTTATCTGAAAACATACACTATTTCATAAAAGAACCAAGCACATAGCTGTGCGTCATCATTTTGTCCGAGAAGCGGTTGCTAACAATCTCATCAAGATTGTTTATCTGCCTACATCAGAGATACCAGCAGACTTGCTGACCAAGGGGTTAGGTAGTGTGAAACATACCTACTTTGTAAAGAAGCTAGGTATCCAAGAAATTGTTTAACGGGCAACTTAGCTGTTAATTTTTTTTTGTGTATATTTTTGATTATTTTGATAAGTCGGGATGTTAGAATTAGTATCAAAATAATATACTTGTAACGCCATCATTGAGGTATTTGTTGTATCTGTATCACTTAGTGCAATGAATAAAGTAGTAAGTCTTTGACAGCCATTGTGTTTCAATATTTTTTTCTTGTAGACCCTTTACAATTTTTTCTGGTTTCTGTGGACCCCCGAATATCACATTCCCATATTCATGCCTACGTAGACCCCCATCGAGTCTCCCATGGACCACTTTGGGAATTACTGGTATGATGTAAGTAAATCGGTACTATCAATTTATGTGTTGAGATCGTGGACCACCATTTTCATTTCATGGACCCCCAAATTTATTTTTTCGCTGACGCAGACTCCTTTTATATTGTCATAGACTCCCAGGGGTCGATATAGACCACTTTGGGAATCACTGCTCTAATCGAATGAACTAATTTATCACATCGGTCAAACCGGTGGAAATAGGTAGATAATGGTTAATTCCTTTGTGCAGTGGTTAAATTTGAGTTAGCAATGGGAATAAATAAAAAATAATTACGCTTAGGTACACTCACACAGCTCCATACAGGTATAAACTTGTATCGCGGTTAGGGTTGCCAGGTCGCTGAACCTAATAGCCGAACAGACTGTCAAGATTAGCCGGAGGTTTGGGTAAAAAGGCCGGACACCCGGAAAGAGTGTTCACCTGTGCTCGCTCGTTTAAGAAATGTAAAAAGCCTAACAAAAGCCGGACTTCGTATATTTTGACCGGACACGAGGTCAAAAGGCCTAACTATGTCCGGCTTTATCCGGACGCCTGGCAACCCTAATCGCGGGTACCGTTGTTCCTACACGTAACAACGTACAACGTACAAGAAAAGTTTATTTGTAACAATGTTACAGAAAAAAAAATTATATTATGTAAGATACAGTTGCTACAAATAGGCCTTCACAGCATATGCTGGTTGTGGGATAAGCAGCGCTGATCTTCCGTTACGGCCATTTTGTTTCGTCATAGACGACTGACTGACCTACATTTTAAGCAATAATTAAAAAAAAATAAAAAATAATGATATAGAGATATTAAAGGAAGAAGGTAGAATTGCATCCATGATCGACAGCTTGGATAGGTAGATATACTTATGTAGGGTAGGTTATATTATTATATTATTATCGGACAGGACTACGGAATAGATAAATAAGGAACAGTCTTTCGGGCCCGCGTACCGAGTAAACATAGTAAAAACTGATTGAAATGTACATATCACAGGTAAAATATAAGAGGAATACGATCACGTAAAAGCAATACATATCATGTTTGCATGAAACGACAATAAGGCGCGGAAAAATCTCGTTTGTGATTGTGGAGCCATTTTTTTACTTCCATAAACATTTTCAGAAGCATCACCCTCGTGGTTAAAATTCTGAACGCGAGTAGGCCTACGTGATATACTTATCCTTGTATACCGAACAGGTCCACGTTAACTTTGAAACTTAAGTCGAACTACCGTGTAATCCCACCTTAGTTACATTCTTCTACAGTACACGTCTCGTATTTGAAATTTAAATTAAAAATGTGGAAAATGTCTACACTTTTTAGCTATGGAAGAAGGCATCTATATATTGCCAATGGCTATGACAGTTTAAACCCCAACAGGAGTAGCAACGCATCTGCATTGAAATGGTACTATTTATAGTTATCGAATTCCAGTCAGGTGGATAATAATATGTACGACTTTATCGGAAATTACAGGGCCGTACCTACATTACGACCAAAACAGCTTAGGTCTCGGGAGCGGAGTGAACGCATCTTTTTCATATTGATTTCTCTGGTTTTTATCCACTTGTCATCATTGTGATTGTGACAAATGTAGTTAAACTTGTTTACCTCTTCATAATATAAAAAAATGTGTTACTACTACAACATTATTTCTGTACGTAAGTACGCAGTTTTAAGGGTCAGATTCACAGACCGCCCTATGAATTTACTTACTTTGAGAAAAGTACGCTTTGAACTGTCAAAACTCATAGGGCGATATTCACAGACCGAACTACGACTTTACTTTCAAACAAAGTACGCTTCGAACTGTCAAACCCCATACTGTACTGTCAAAACCCATACATTTCTGACAGTTCTAAGCATACTTTGCTCAAAGTAAAGTCGTAGTGCGGTCTGTGAATCTCACCCCAATGGGCTGTAATGAAAAAAAACACGGCATCGATGAATTTCATGAAATCCATGGACGTGAATTTGAAAGTTCGTTTCGTTACATAACGCTTCTAATTAATTAAAATTCTATTGGTAGGTCCACACTTTTTACGATTTGAATCTATAAATTATGAGTAAAATATTTTATGCAATAACAATAATGTTAGTTATGTTAGTGTATAACGTATATTATTATATTTAAAGGACTCTTGTTGCCTGAGTTAAATAAATAAATTGCTATTAATTATTGTGCCCCTTTAGGAACGACATAAAAACTGCAAATTTCTTCACCGAAGTATTATGGACTTACCTTGGCACTCTATCGGCAGGTTGATAATACTTGCATACTTACATTGTTTAATACTTTAAAAACTTGACATTCGGTACTCGGGCAGCTTTCAAACAAAAAATCGACTTCATAAAAAGGAGTTCTATATTCGACTATTAAATAGGTGTTTTTATAGGATTTCGTGGCCTGTATAGTTTCGCCATGTTCGTCCGAAGCGCTCATATCCTCTTTGTACTTACTAGAAAGCTGTAATTTGGCACGAATTACGAACGAATACATATTTTATATTATTAGATTAGCACCAAATTTTAACAAAGTAGGTAGTAAAATAAAAACTTGTAATTTTTTAAAGATCCTACCTGTAAAATGGGGATATCATACAACATTGTGTTTTTACCGCTGGATAGGTTAAAAAAATATTGCTAGGTTTACCTACAACACAATATTATGATTAGGAGATTAGTTTGGAACTCTCCCCTTTCCCTTCTGCTAGTAAAAAGGTGCAAAACACATCGATATCGAAAAAAACACGACGATAGGATATCTATCGAAATTAAAAAGACAGTTGTCACAGCTAAGGATTGACGAGGTTATGAGTAACCTAATAGTTGATCAACTTATAAAATGTAGAGAAAGATTACATTGCGCGTAGCCCGACATCCACTTGGCTTGGCTTTTATGTAAGAATTCGTCCGTACAGGTTTGGTGACTGATATGAAAAAATCTTGCGTCGTTTGAAAGGATACTTCCCAATTGTTTCTTTAGCAAGTTGGCATTTGATGATGGCATCATAGAGGAATCGAGGGAAACCCTTAAAAGTCCTGTCCTTGGTTAAGGACTTCTACAGCCTTTTCTGTAGTTTTAATACAGTAGCGTGAAATTATGATTCTTAGATAAGATTACGTCCAGCAAACACAACTAAAACCACTTAATTTCATTCAATTTTTTTTTAGGGTAAAAATTTAAGGGTTTCTTTCGATTTCTCTATGATGTCCTCGTCAGATTTAGGAGTTAATACGGAAATGACAATTTTTTTTTCTGCAATATAATAATCATACTTATTGACAGAAAATACTCAGCAGTGTTTGGATCAAGGAATAGACTAATCGTGGATTTGACTTTATTTGTTTATACTGTGGTTCAGTAGGTACGGGCTATATTTAAAAAAACAGTTAATATTATAATATTCTATCTATATTTTTAATATTTCTATCATTATAATATGAAAAATAATAGAAAACATATTTAACCTCAAAGAGAAATACTTACAACGTTATAGGTACTTTTGAAATTTCTAGAGATATGGTCGTAAAACTTAAGATCCAGGATAGTAGGCACCTACACTTCACTTTTCACTATATAGTGATGAGATTATGTATCTGGTTTTGAATATTGGTACTATGTTATTATTTTAACTTTTATTGAATTGGCTGTATCACGTATCTACGATCGTAGATACTCGTAAAAGTTATAGGTATTCGGATTAAAACAGACATTGATTGACAAAATACCATATTTTTATAAATCTGTACACAATTACAGATGGTATGAAAATAAAAGGTCTATTTTTAGGTCTAAATATAGTCCAACCTTCCTATAGATTGAATGCACTATGTGTGTGTTATATTGTATTCGAGCGAATCATAGAGCAACTCGGCCCACCGGCCGCGGCGGACCGAAGGGGAGTAGCCATATCTGCTTTTATATTATCCATAGCTTTCTCCTCTGTCAAAGTACAAGACCAAATGGTCCTATGCCTGTTGCCCGAATGTTTAAATGTGTGCGTGAAATTGTTTATGTTTTATTGTTAAGGTCATGATGTGAGTTTTAGTAGTAATAGACGATTTTTGTAGTGTGAGTGTGTGTCACACGTATTTACCCCTGCAAAAAAATGACAGACTGTTTTGCATTGGTAATAAACGCTATGGCTACTCCCCTCCGGTCCGCCGCGACCGGTGGCCCGTGTTTGCTCTATGGAGCGAATGGGTCAATTCCATGTAATTCTAGTTTACAAACCGTAGCAATGCTATCGCTCTTCCGCTCTCATTAGTGCATGATAAAATGGAATAATTTGTCATTTTTCTGTTGGTTGCAAAACAAATCTAAAATGTTTTTTTTTTATGTAAGTAAGGTGGCAACATGCAGCTCACATTGATGACTGTAACCTAGAGACACCTGCACAAAAACCAAAGATCAAAATGCGTTGCCATTTCTGAGACCTAGGTTGTTATGTCTTTGTAATAGTCATTTCGGGGACAATATAGGTACATTAACATAACTTTGAATTGTGTTAAAAGAACTGGCATAGAGTGTGGAAGAGAGTTACATTTCTTCCCAATTTATTCGTAGTCTGTACCTACTGGTAGTCACGTGTTATGCATTTTTTTTTATGTAATAAAAGTGGCAAACAAGCATGCAGTTCACATTGATGTTAAGTGATGACTGCAGTCTATAGACACTCACTCAATGACCAGAGGTCAAAATGCAGATGCGCTGCCACTCCTGAGGCATTAGGTGATATGCCTCTGTGCCTGAAATTACAGGGCCGTACATTAACACCTGACCGGAACACGATAGTGCTGAACACTACCGTTTAACGGCAAGTATATTAGGTAATGCGGTGGTGCCTACGCCCGCGAGCTCCGTCACTGGAACTCTACCACCAGTAAAATTAGCACCAGCATTATTAGAAAGATAGTGTAGTGTATGTGACAAATGCTAGGCGTAGGTACCTACGTGTAAATTTGCAAGAATGCTATTGTCCTTCAATTGCAAGCAACGGTTTATTATTCAAATGTTTATCGACAACTATGCTTATTATTCAAAGTGACGCAAGGTGCGAATAATTTAGGCCGCAACAGACTAGGGCCGGGCAGGAATGTATTTTTAATGAATTATAAATTCATTTACCTATTCCACTTTGTATTACAGATTTATCTCGAATTAGTACGTATAAACTAAATTCATATTTTTATACTTATAATTTTAATCAATTTAAGATATTTACAATTTTGAACATTTACAACTCATTCATCGTCGGTATGAAATAAAAAAAACATTTTGTATAGGAAAGTGCCTCTCACGCCCATGGGTAGTATGAATAAAGCACGTATACGTATGTAGGTATACCTACTATTCTTAAATTAGATTTTTATATGTCAGTCCCGACCTTTACCTACTTATAACCTACAAAGAGTAGATTATAAGAGACGGGACTGACTTAGGGCTTTTAAGACTTCTGGCAGTCTGAATATTTTTAAGCGTAGGCACATTTTGAGATATATTAATATCTCTTGTTTCAAAACACTCGCATGAATATGTGAGCTATGATGTATGATGTACATGGAGACAGTAAAAGGTCGACCTCAAACGAAATTGTGCCGTCGATCGCGCCATATAATAAAATTTATTAAAAGCTTTCAAAACTCTTGAAGATACAGGTGTACGTACGTAGAACGCGGGCGCTGTGTAGAGTCATAGTAAAATAAGAATTCTTATTTTCTATTTCACTACGGTAGATTCTTATTTTACTACGGTAGAGTTTTATCTCAAGTTTGCTTTGCTATATTTACACAGATAAACTAAATCAGATGAAAATTTATTAAAGTAAACATACGGACATAACGTTACAGTGCATTCTCCACCAGTCAAACTTGTAGTAGTGGTACCTACCATGAATTATAAAAATAAAGTAGATGACAATGCTAAATCTAAATAATACAATTACGTTTTTTAAAGACAATGTATAGATTGCTGATAAAATCAATCCTTAATTTAAGTGCTTGCGTGCGTTATGGAAATGTAAAAGCTACCAATATGTGAATGTATTCGATATTTAAAAATAAGTTAGCATAAGGTCTTCTGGACCACAATCAGTGGTGTTCCCAATAAATGTTTTTTTTTCGTATCATGGTATGGTAAAGTCAGTGCCATTTCGCCGGTTAAAAACCAGATGAACGTATCTACAATTTTGTCAATGTTGAGAAAATGACCTCCATTTCTGTTCAGTTAATTGCGTTTTCTCAACATTGACAAAATTGTAGATACGTTCATCTGGTTTTTAACCGGCGATTTGTATGGTCATAAAGTTTAATTTGAAATATTTTTGGTAGTCCACAAACTTGCTCGTTAGTGCCTAATCTAATATAAAGGTAGCTCACGTTTGTAAGAGAATGAAGTTATTCTCTTATAAACGTGAGCCTAAAATGATTTTTATTGAATCTGAGACTTCAACGTATATATATTATATACGTTGAAGTATGTTACTGGTGGTAGAGCTCCAGTGACGGAGCTCGCGGGCGTAGGCACCACCGCATTACCTAATATACTTGCCGCTAAATGGTAGTGTTCAGCACTATCGTGTTCCGGTCAAGTGGTAATGTATGGCCCTGTAATTTCCGGCACAGAGGCATAACACCTTAGGCCTCAGGAGTGGTAACGCATCTGCATTTTGATCGTGGTCTTTGTGTGGGTGTCTATAGGCTGCAGTCATCACTTAACATCAATGTGAACTGCATGCTTGTTTGCCACTTCAATAAAATAAAAAAATAAAAAAAAAAACGTTGAAGTATATAATATTACCTATATAGGCGCCCTATCTCCGCCTGCCTCGTAACATATCGTTAAGATACAAATTATTTTATACTTTGGTACTAACCTGTTTCATATATTATATACCGAGTTGATAATTTTTACGTCAACCCAGATAAATATAAGCAGCCACTGTTAATTTACTTACATATTATTCATGAAGTAAACTATACCACTATTGATGTTACTTTTGACATATCTAAGCCAACAGACTAAACGTAAACGATTATAAAGGGATAAACAATTAACATACAACAACTGCCAACTAAAGGGCGCTATTTGTTAACTTATTACCATAATGATAGGCACAATAGAAGAGCTCTCAGTTTGAGTGGCGAACAACATTTTGTGCTGATGTGCACTATGTCGCACCGAAGTGTATTTAATGCAGTTTAGCAATAAAGATATATTTTTACAAGTTGTAGACATTATTGGCGATTTGTCTGAAAGCATATTGTCCGATAAATATAGGTTTTATAATTATGATAATGAATCGCTAAATGTGTTGCTAAGCGTAAAACTCGAGAACGGCTAAACCGATGTGGAAAGTGCAGGTAATTGTATAAAAAAACCGGTCAAGTGCATGTCGGACCACGCGCAGTGTAGGGTTCCGTAGTTTTTAGGCATGATTTATGTTATGAAAAAAAAAATATTTTTTTTCTATGGAATTGTTCAAAAATATCGAGAATTACATTTGGTCGACTATTACTCGCAAACTTGTAAAGCCAACTTAGGTGTGATAGTTTTCATTTTTATTTCGTTATATGTAGATACTATTGCTGTTACGTTTGAATTTCTAACAGTAACCGTTTAGTTGGTAGAGGGGGGGACACTTGACTCTAACGAAAATTGGCAGTTAAATAAATCACAAGATTATATTAAGACATCCCTAACATTTTTGAAAGACCTATCCAGCGATATCCCACACTATATAGAAAATGAAAAATAAAAAAATAATCCGCGCGTTACATGTAGGGGAGGTACCCTAAATAATTTTATTTTTCATTGTTGTTGTTTATTCTATCACTTTGTCGGTGTAATTAAGGTGTATACTTGTGCCAAATTTCAAGTCTCTAGTACCTATAGTTTTTGCGCTAAACCGAACGGACAGACAGACAGACAGACAGATGGACATGGCGAAACTATAATGGTTCCTTGTTTACTACGGAACCCTAAAAACTGGAACCATGCTATCTAGTACTCAAGTGTACCATGTTCAATATTATTTTATTTAAGACTGCGACAGGTGAATACGGACATACATATAGACAGAACGAAATCTGTCGTGGCAGCTATTAATATAAAAAAAAACAATGTAGAGTGTTTTAGAGAAACGGACAGAACAAGATCTGCCGGGACAGCTTCTATTTAAAAAAATGTAAGGTAAACAATACCTATTGAGGTTAATGGAAGATTTTATTTTATTCCCGAACGAGTTAACATCCTTTGATGAAAAGATGCTTTGTAAAGTGAATATACTACTTTGACTACGTTGAATCTATGATAATCGACCAAGAGCGTATTCTTTTGCGTTATTTAAAAACAGCAATATAAGTCAGTAGGTAGGTAGGTACAATCAGTGTCGCCTTAAAAATGTAATCCATAAATTTCAATTTAATCGATTTAACGATAACAACAAACAAACATACGAAATTATTATGCCAAGGTTAGACATGTTTTAGGAAAAGCACGACATCTTGGATGTGTGAAGTCATTTGGACGTGACATTTTTACGCACGCACACATATTTATATTTTATGACGTGTGGGATTTTGCATACAGAAATGAAAATTGTCCATAATATTACAAGACGATGTATCTACGCTGAAAACGTACTTTAGTGAAAACTAAGACATAATTTTGAAACATTCGCATATGTTATATCTGTTTTGTCATTTCGCTAATTATTCAACATCAAAATCACAAATCAACTATTTACCTATTTATGTACTCGTAAAAAAGCGTATGTACTATTATTAATTAATTTTCTATACGCATATGGTTAACAGGATTCTTTTACACACAGCCTATCAAATGGTCAAATATAAAAAATGGCGTAAGAAATGCCAATAAAAAATAAGAATTTTATTATGACACCAAGAACACTATTGAACACAACTTTATTGTCTGGAAAAACAACAGAGTGAGTTCACGTGGTTCAACTGCATACCTCGAACCGAACTTCATGAAGGACGACGATTAAAAAAACTAGTTAAATAAACTATGTTCATGCCTTAAACGACAACAGACATTTAATATCGTTCTAAACGAACTTTAACACTGCAATAACCGTTTCAAACTTACAACTGGCGCATCCAAATAGAAAAATTAACTAGATCCATGTCGCTACGGTGATAGGGACCAAGCAAGGCGGATCGTCAAATAAATTAAACTGTTATAAGTAGTCTACGGGTTGCACCAGGCACAGGGTGCCCCTTATTACCAAATTGTCCCCGACGTTTTACGTGAGCAGGCCACTTCTTTAGTCGCTCGCGAGTGTACTTTGACTTAACTAGGGCAGTTATAGCGAACTTTGTAGGATTGATTGCCGTGAGGAAATTATTGCTTATATACATGCCCAACCGGGGAACAAAGATTAATGGTACGGGAGACAACATGCCATGCAATTTGTACATGGGTTTTATTCTTTGCGGTTTGAAAATATCATGATATATAAAATATTGATTTATTTGATTTGGTTGAGTTCTATAGTCGCAGCTCAAGGGCGTAGGCACATGTACCTAAGCGGGTCATTTGACAAAATGTAAATGACGTTGGATGGAAACATCTGCTTGCCATCGTGGTGGTAGCAGACCAAAACAACTGGAGCCCTGGGTTCAATCATCAACCGGGATACATTTTTGGAAGTTCACCAGTTCGTAATGACCCAGGCAATGTCTATAGACTTGCTCGCACATGGGAAAAAATCATCAGTAACTGTAGAATCATGGGTTTCCACTGCTTCGAAGAAGACATGCGTGAAGTAACCATATGATTAATATGATATATTGCTGGTTATTAGGTACTTCTATTTTTAAATTAAGAGTAGCCGCATTTCATTGTACAAACTTTCCATACCCTTTGCCAATATCAACCGACATGTTTTAGTTACCGATATCTGACAATATGTAGGTATTTCGCATATGACATTTTTTCTTTAGATATTGATATTTCAACCACGTAGAGCGTGTAGATACATTGTCTTGTTTAAATCCCACTTGATTTACGCTAGTTTTCGCATAGAGTTAGCATCAATGCGCATATACCTTCTAATATACCTATATAAAATTCTCCTGTCACAGAAATACGCCTCCGAAACGGCTGGACCGAATATTATGAAATGTTGTGTGTATATTTGTTAGGTATGAGCATCGGTTGTAGTCTATTTTTTATATACCTAAATAGTAGGTAAGGGTGATTCTATCCACATATTCTTTTTCGATTATGTTTTTTTATACCTCTAAGGCGAAACGAAGTATGTGGAGGTAGCTAGTGCCTCCTATTTTATAAGTAGATAACTGTTGGGATGCAAACATAGTTTAGATAAATACGAGTATTAATGAATCAACATAATTATTGGCACCGACTTCAAACCTATTAGTAAATAGCACATGTAAATAATAGGTAGTATATATATAATTACAATTAAATCTTTATTATTTTTTACTTTTCAGTTTTGATGTCGGTTTTTCTTATCGTAGTTATATTTATGTTTATTTTTTATTTTTATTTTTTTTTTTATGTCTGAAGATTGACAGACAAGCAAACGGGCCACCTGATGGAAAGTGGTCACCGTCGCCTATGAACATTTGCAACACCAGGGGAGTTGCCAACGCGCTGCCAGCCCTGAAGGACTCTTTTGACGCCATTTTTGAAGAACCCCATATTGTAGCACCTAGGGAACACCTCAGAGGGAAGTTCGTTCCACAATTTACACGTTCTGGGCAGGAACGAACGTGAAAACCGCACCGTTGAGCACTGCCAGGTGTCCAGTCGGTGTGGGTGGAACTTCTCTCTTCGGCGGGTAGTACGGTGTAGGAAAAGAGACGGTGGCACCATGTCAAACAGTTCCGCAGAGCACTCACCATTGTAGAGACGGTACAACACGCACAGACTCCCAATGTCTCTGCGCAGGCTCAGATGTTCGAGCCTGTCGGTAAGTCCTGGATCGTTAACAATACGAACGGCGCGTTTTTGTAGGGAGTCAAGTGGACCAAGCTGGTATTTGGGGGCTCCCGCCCACAAATGAGAGCAGTATTCCAGATGGTTTATATATAATTTATACCTATTGAACTACTATTATAAGATATTGTATTACTCTAGGCACTTATTTTGTACAACGACCCTTCAAAAGAGTTAGTTAGAAACCAATTTCAAATAAACCCTTTCATCAAAATATCGATATTAAAAAAAATATATAAATGTTCATGGTAGTGGTAATAAAATCAATAATTATAAGTAGTTATACTTTCTAGACTTAACTAGGCTACATAATTATTTGCACCATTCAAGGTCAAACCGTATGTGATTGAAAATAACATTGAGAATAATATCGATGGTATGCAGCAGTGTACATCGATGTTCACTATTGTATTCTCACAAAATGAGACATATTTCACTTGCTGTTGGATAAAAGCCATGGATTACCGGGAAAATGTAAGAGTTAGTGGCATGGACGCTATGCCTCTTGACTTATAAATGATATGTGAACAAGTAAGAATACCAAATACCAACATGTATTCATCTACCCATTCGTCAAACAGCAAAATGCATCTGGTGTGCAGACATGTTCGAAATTAAGATTATTTTATTATATTATTATTTTATTATTTGTTATTCCTTATAAACAACAAAATTACCTTTACGTGTATTCAATGTAATAGGTACTTTTCTTTTTATATATGTAAACCTTTGTGTGAATTTCCACACCATTTTAATTGTAGTGATGCTCATTTAACTCTCTAGGCGGCCCACGGTTAACTGGGAGAAAGTGTATAAGTATATGTAATATAATTGTGTCAATAAAGAGTAAAATAAATAAATATCGCACCAAAAACCGTTCCCTGTAAAATGATGCCCAGACGAGACCATATTACTCGCAGTGTCAAAAAGTAATCAGATCTGTTGTAGAGTCAAGTTTCTAACTCTACGCGCCCTAAGTTCATAAACTACACTTCACTTTAGTCAAAATACATGGTTTGGCCGTTTTGCTGCCGTAAGGTGAAAAATCATCCACTATTCATAACTTTTTGCTATACAATTATATGATTTTCGTAGTGGCGAAACGAACACAATCCAGAACTCCAGTGACGGAGCGTAGGCACCACCGCATTACCTAATATACTTGTCGCTAAATGGTAGTGTTTGGCTCTATCGTGTTCCGGTTAGGTGGTAATATACGGCCCTGTAATTTCCGGCACAGAGGCATACCAACTTAGGCCTCAGGAGTAGTAAGGCATCTGCATTTGACCTTGGTCTTTGTGTAGGTGTCTATAGGCTGCAGTCATCACTTAACTATGTGAACTGCAAGCTAGTTTTCCACTTCCATTAAATAAAAAAAAATAAGACACCGATCGAGGTAGAATGTTATGATCCGTATCCGCAATTAAAACCCGTATTCGAATAAGTATCCACATTACACATTCACAAAACAAAATCATAGAATAGAAAATACTTTTTAACAGAGCTTACAGAACCCGCCAAGGAACATTAAAAGTTAGAATATTAAATAAAATAATACTAGTTTTACACACAACAGACGTTTACAATGCCCGATTAAAATTTATAAAGATGCGCCAACCCGTCAAAGTGAGACGGGGTCTTAATAAACCCAGCCCCATACTTATTTGTATATCGTTAGTGGAAAGGACACAGGACAATGGCAATTGATGAAATATGCAAAATAGAAGCGTATTAGGTGGTCCCGATTTTGAAAGAATGTCATGAAAGGCACGCTTTACTTTGACTCACAATTTGTTTATTAAATTTTTTTAGACGACTATGATCGGTGTTCATGAAGTAATTTTACTAGATTTGAAAATTATACTACTGCTTTTTTCTGAGCTTCGAAAGGTATTAAAACAGTTTTAAATATAGAAGGATTAATTTTTGAAATAAAACTAGTTTTTCCGATGTATCTCGCGAAGGTAATATTGAACTAAAATAATTATTTGTTATGATTTTAAATCATCATTTTCCCATTTCAAATCCCTACTTTTAATTCCATTTTTTTTGATAAAATTTAAACATTACAAAGTCGACAAAGTGATGGTTTAGTAGAGCTCCAGGGACGGAATTCGTAGGTGTGGTAGGCTCATGCACCAACGCATTACTTAACTTATCGCCAAATGGTAGTGTTTAGCGCTATCGGGTTTTGGTCAGGTGGTAATGCACGGCCCCGTAATTTCCTAACAACAACTATCTATCACCTACATCTGCAACTCTACCACGAGTAATTAATTGTATGAAATATATGAACATACTGTGTAACTTCAATTCAAAAAATCCATACCCAAGACTCTGTATGTTAATAACATTAACATCGTCGGTGGTTAATCTCTCGGAAAGCCCGTAGGGTCGTTTCGTAAAAATTAGGATCGCTTAAAATGCATCTATTACCATCACAATAAAAGCATTAGCCATGTGCCATGTCATTTGTACTTGTAACGTCTCTGAATATTTACAGCAGCGTTTCTTAGAAAAACGATATTATGGTATCATTCTTACGTAACACTATAGATTAGTATGTATGTATGTATCTTCACGCCAGGTCCCTAACGGGGTAGGTAGAGAGTGTAGAGCGCCAGATATCCCAGTCCTGACATACCTCACGTGCCTCGTGAGGTATGTCAGGACTTACTACTTTCATTCTCTTCATACATCAGACAGAACTCGACCTATTTGATCAAGGTAGGTCAAATAGGTGGAATCAATCAACTATAGATTAGTCAAGTGAAAAACCGGCAATGTGAGCCATGTCGCGTGTGCCGGTTTAGTACTACTAGCCTCCAAGTACTCCATAAGTAGCGTCCTATAAACATCTGCCTATCGTTCCGTGGTGTTACAGGCGTGAAGTTCATTAATAGAACGAACCCATGATCCGCTAATGATCCAACATTATGAAACTTATTGAAAAATCTACTGCTTTGAGCCGAGTGTGTCACAAAGGCTCCATGAATATTAATTAGCCTAGTCTCATAAGATCAATTACCTCCCCGACCGAAAGTGCAATGCTAGCTCTCTATAACGAGCCTCTCTCAAGAAATTTTGTGGCGGACTCTCATTCAAGGTTTTTCTACTCTATACTAGCGATGCGCCCCGACATCGCACGTTCGCTATTATAGAAACCAAATGGTGAACCTGTTCTCGGTGATGATGTTCAGAGAAATATGAATAATATTGCTTTTAGGGTCCGTCAGAGGAAAAAGCACGAAATCTTATAAGATCACCCGTGTGTGTGTCTGCTTGTCTGTCACAGCCAATTTGACCTGAAAGTGCTTAGCCGATTGTTTTGAAATTTGATATATCTATTTAAGAAAATCAGTGACTCAAATATGGACGTGTAAAGTAAAATACAGAGTTTCCGGTGACTGAGCTCGCGGGCGTAGGCACCGCCGCATTACCTAATATACTTGCCGCTAAATGGTGGTGTTCAGCACTATCGTGTTCCGTTCAGGTGGTAATGTACGGCCCTGTAATTGCCGGCACAGAGGCGTAACACTTTAGGCCTCAGGAGTGGTAACGCATCTGCATTTTAACCTTAGGTCTTTGTGTGGGTGTATATAGGCTGCAGTCATCACATAACATCAATGTGAACTGCATGCTTTTTTGCCACTTCCATAACATTAAAAAAACATGGGGACACTTTCGGAGGATGAAATTGGTTGTATTTTGGAAAATGTTTTGAAAGTGCCGACATTCAAACATCGAGTTTTTTGATAAATTATATTAGTAGTCGTAAGAACACATGTTAATACGTTCTCAAACTGTGGCAAATAATATGTTTCAGAGCGTGTGTGAGTGTGTGTAGAAGTGCTGAAGGAATACGCCTTAAGTCCGACAATGGAACTCTACCACCAGTAGAAGAATATTGTCAGAATCTTACAGAACAAATAAAAATATTTATAAAACTGCAGTCGTCAAGTAATTCATACGAACTTCCTAGAAATAGATAATAAGGGACTACTATACAATAATTAACTATTACAGAGACTTGCGTAAGGTCTCAGGGGTCGCAACGCATCTGCATTTCGACCTCTGGTTTTTGTAGAGGTTTATAGACTGTAGTCATCACTTAATATCCATGCGAACTGCAAGTTTGTTTGCCGGCTTCGTTATAAAGAATAGACTTTAAAAAAAAACTGCCAATCGAAAAATGGTATTTCTGATTGTCTTTTTCATTGAATTGTGTACCTAGTGTACCTAGTACCTAGTGTGTATTTATTTATTCGTTCGTCTATTTACACATTTTTCAATTGAATTCCGTTTTTTGGAACATAAAGCTTATACGAAAATATTCATTACATTTGCCAACAAAACATTCGCTATGATTCCAGACTGGAATACATAGAGGCATAACTCCTTAGGCCTCAGGAGTGGGAACGCTTCTGCATTTTGACCTCTGGTCTTTGGGTGGGTGTCTATAGGCTGCAGTCATCACTTAACATCATAGTGAACTACATGCTTGTTTGCCACTTCCATAACATGAAATAAAGACATGCATTTATTTAGAAGAATTAAATTTTATAATGTGTCAAAGGTGTACGTACTATTTGTATGGGAAAATAACATTGTTGGTTTTACTATATCCCTTATATTATTTCTTCATATTTTCTCACCTTTTAACCTTCCCTGGACTTGAAATAATAATTCGAAACCAAAATTAATTAAATCGGTAGAGCCGTTCAGTTTAACCTAACGAAAAGCAATTCATTTTTTAAACAAAAAATGAATTACGAGTGATTTTATGTCGGGAAGGGGGGAATATTTTAAGGGTTGAAAACGGTTTATTACGATTTTCGGAAAAACTACGAGTCCTATCAAAAAAGTTGTTGGTAATAAAAAGATTTACAACTTTAAATTTTGTACTTTTTCATTCACCAAAATTGGTGAAACTAATTAAGTACCTATCATACGTTTTCAAACGAAAATTCGCACATCAATATAAGTACCTGTTTCTGTGTTTAATCGTGTGTTTTATGTAAGTTTTTGTCACGAAAACTATGCTTTTTAATTTTTTTGGATAGTGCCTATTCTAAGGTTTGTTGAAAATTGTGATAAAGCATTTTCAATCTTTAAAATGCCGTCCCCCATCCCCTTTTCGACCTCAGATGATAATTTTTCCTTTCCTGTTTTCTTTTATATTTTCTCACTTTTTTAATGGGTTTCATGGTACTCAATTTTCTTCGCTTTTAATAATATCGGCACTGGTATACACAAAAAAATGATACACAAACATGATCAATCTGTCCTATGTCAGCATGCACGGGGTACCTAATAACAGTTCTCGCTTTACAGCAAAATTTACGAGAGTCCTGTGCGAGGTCCATTTGCAAAGGAGAAACAATTATTATGTTTTGTGGGGAGATTGGCGCGCGAACCGCACTCTGATTGTATCCCGCCTCTCGCAGACCCAACAAATATTAGAGTAGGCTCATCACAAATTGTTCATTGGTGGAAGCGTTTTTTAATACAACAACAAAGATATCGTAACATAACAAATCGTATCCAGTGTAGAGTGCATTATACAAAATATATTACATTTTGCTGGTAACATTAGAAATAAATATAATAAATATTATCGTACTTATCTATATCTACCTATCCCATCATATATCTATATAATAATGGTATCCTGATAGGTGGTACCTACCTACGTTATAAATAATGGATTGGTGGAAATTGGAATAACATTATCTATATAAAAAAAAATGAATCGCTTAATATGTTGCTAAGCGCGAATGTCGAAAACGGTTGAACCGATTTGGACAATTTTGGTATTGAATTATTTATGGAAGTCCAGAGAAGGTTCAAAAGGTGACAAAATATGAATTAATTGTAAGAGAATCGGTAAAAACAACAATTTTATTTTCCCATAGCTACAAATAGTCTGTACCCATCAAACCTTCGATACATTATTTTGTTCTGAGAGAATACGAAGATTCCTGGGTCAGCTAGTTCATAATATTTCTTCTTAACCATAGTCACAATACATGTTCTTCATAACAGAAATGGGAATCAAGTTTTATCGCTAGCAACATCTACAATATAAAAAAAAACTAGAACAATACTACTACAGTATTTTCTTAGGTTCCCAATACCTAGTATATTAGTACTTTATCGATCGATTGTACGTACCTATCTCATAAATGTACTTTTTATTTTTTATGTCCAATGGGACAATCCCATATTATTATGTGTTTATTAAACACAATTAAATTACATTTCAGTTTAAAGCTCGCAAGAGTATTTTTGTTAATTCATACTTCAGAAGACTATTCGTTTATTTTTAAAGCCACGTCACATGTAGTCTTTTCTATGCTCTGCATTGGACAGTGTCGAATTGACCGGACAATGTGATTAAACACGCCCCTAGAACATTGGGCGAAACGCTAAACCGTTTTATGCTGCTGAATATAAACATAGAAAGAAATAACTTTTTGATTTTTTGATGTTTTTCCTTTTATAATCTTCACTCCTCTGTTTTCCGTCGGCGTAGGCAGAGTTGTACGGACGCAGAAGATACAACCATGATTAACCAGTAACGTTTTAAATAACAGAAAAAAATATACGATAATAATACCAGTGGTAGAGCTCCACAGTCGTAGTGCAAGAGTGTTAACACCACCACATTACGTCCAGGACAACGTCAACCCTGGCCGCTTGTCTTGTATGACGAGAGAGGGAAATAACCAAAAAGATGTACGTATTCAGACAAGATATTAATTTATTAAAATCGAAATATTGGGCATTTTCAAAATTTAAGTAAGTGACGTAACCTAATCCAAGTATGTTAGTTTTGCATAAGTATTGTATTACAAATTAAAAAAAAACAGAAAGAAAAATTTGTCTTCGGGCAGAAATCAAACCTGCGACCTCAGGATAACCAGTCCAGCCGCTTTACCACTAAGCTACCGAAGTAGCTTCATTGGCGACCGTTACCGACTTTTTTCTTTCTGTTTTTTTTTTTTCTTTAATTTCTATAGTTTACTCACATATGTTATTGCGAAAAAAAATATTACAAGTAAGAAAAATGGCCAACTATAAAATAAGGGTAACTTTCCGATTCTTTTATATCCTTTTTATAACCAAAAGGAAAAACAGAAAAAAACAAGTAAAGGAGGCTGCCCACGGATAGTATCGCTAAATCTAAGTCGTGTCACTACTTTATAAAATCAGTAATTCCTATTGTAAATTAAAACAATGTTTGTAAATATTACGAAATAACAAATTCTCTGGAAAAAACTGATCAAAATAAGAGTCGTTGTCATGAACATTTATTTGGTCGCCATATTTCTATTATTATAAGACATATTATTTATAAGAGAGAGTGGAGCTCTACCACCGAAAGAAATTATTTTTATCAGCTACTGAATATCAATCATAGGAAAGTCATATGTGTGATTTTTTAATATCTAAAAATAGGTATGTATTATGTAGGTTTAAAATCGGACACAAATATGTGGGTCATGTATGCTCCAGAAACTGTGATACACAATAAAGATGGCAGTTACTTTTTAGGGTTCCGTGTCTCGAAAGAACAAAAGCGGATTCCTTAGAGGATGGCGCGTGCGTCGGTCCGTCTATTTGTCCGTCAGCCAAGTTGCTTCCAAACTATGGTGCCGGCTCAGTTGTGATTTGGAGAACGTCGGCGTTTTATTTGTATAAAAATAAAGTCTAATTTGCAATAGTTTTGAATTACCGAAAACTTCTTCAACTTGCATCGGTAACCAAAACGTGAACGTGTAACGTAAATGAATTAATTTCAGACACGGGAACTTATCATAAATAAATTATGTTAAATTTAGAAAGGAGCTTATTAGCTTAAATATTATCTACTTATTTACCCCGTTAGGGACCTGGCGTGAAGATACATACATACATTAGAAAGTAATAATATACGGCAAATAGTTCTATAATCTTCAGGAGATAAAGGATGTAGGCATCACATAGGTAGTGTTCAGCACTATCGTGTTTCGGTTAGATGGTAATGTATGGCTCCGTAATAACTATCACAGAGATAAGGTCTCTACTAACTAACTAAACTAACTACTGAACAACTAAGGCCTCAACGCATCGGCACCTTTGCTTTCATCAAGAACTGCATGTATGTTTACCACCTTAGTTTTATAAAAAGATTACTCGAAAACCTTTCAAAAGTAAACCTACGAAATCTTTTCATTGTACGGATCCCTGTGTCTGCCGCCCGTGAGACTCGGACGTGGCCGGTTTTTTTTTACATTCATTGCTCAACTACCAGATGTGTCTCGTTACTGCTGACATATTCATACTTTTATTTTTCACCAGCTGCAAGGTACAATGTGTTTTAATTATACATTAATAATAATTATATTACTATAATGGCTTAGTTTTAGTAAGTCTCGGCTGACGTATAGCTACACAATTAAAGCTCAATTGCTAGGTAAAGTAAGTCAAACTAGGTACCTATACTACCTATCGCGTAATGCATACTGATATAATAAAGAGGTAAAGTTTGCAACTTTGATAACTAAGATTTGTTTGTTTGTGGGGGCTAATCTTCGGAAATACTGAACCGATCATGAAAATTCTTTTACGATCCGAAAGCTACACTATTCAGGAGTGCTATAGGCTAATTTTATTAAGATCGTAGTCATGTTGGTAACATTGCACCCGTGCGAAGCTGGGGTGAACCTCTAGTAAATTATAAAGTGATATCATATTGTAAAAAAAGACAATTTAAAATGTGTTGATTTCAACATGTAATTCTCATTATGATTATCGTGTGTGTCAAAATACTCTGCAATTTTATCAGCCTCTATAAATATTTTACAATTCACAACGTTTCGAATAGCTGTTTCTTTTACCTATACTCTTCGATATAAAAAGTATTACGGCCTAACAGACCTTTTGTTTTTAAATACTCACACATCGATTTAACCCTCTCAGCTTAAGGTCCAAATCAAAACCTTTGCAAGTGCCATCGTACTATTCATAGCTCACAAATCTAAATCAAACATTGGCTTAGTAAGCTATGGAAGTAAATAGTAGATATCATTATTATTTTTGCAACGACAGTCGTTATTCTGCACTCAACACTGAAACACTCACAAAACTATTGCCATAGGGCTGCGTCGGACGTTTTACAATCTATTTACCGTGCGTAGGACGTCGGCTCACTAATGCAGTTTAAGAAATGTACCCCATAATATCCGACAAAGTATGTAGCGACCGCCAATTTTAGTGTTTATTAGCGATCCGTCCCGGCTTCGTGCGGGTGCAACATAGGTACCAATAGCATTCTGAAGTCATGTATAATATTACTGGTATTATTCGAATATATATAATACGGGATGTTTTTATATACCTACTAGCTGCCCCGACTAAATTCGTATCTCCTTAGAAGTATAAAAAATTGTTCAAAATATCGAAAAAACATGTTTGTAGAGACACAAAAAATAGATAACAACCGTTTCTCATACCTACCAAGTATACGTACACATCAAATTTCATTATGATCGGTACAACCGTTTCGGAGTAGAATTGTTGTAAACACTGTGACACGAGAATTTTATATAGATAGATAAATCGGATGCCCCTCCGAACGAGCCATTGTAGAAATCGCGCGGGATTAAACGAAATATTTTTTCTTCCTGTCCTAACGATTAAACTGTTGATCCGGATTACTTTATGTACAAGATAAATATTATCTACTTTCTTTAAATTTTAGATACAATAAACTTGTTTATTTTAATAAGCACCTTAATAACTTAGAAGTAGGGAGCTCAAGATGCGATTTTTCTCCAGCGCGTCAGATTTAGATATAGGAGACACCTTGCACCCTGTTCAGTACCTTCACCAAATCTAAGATTTCCATAAACGGCCGAACCCTTAGGACTTACGCCACGAGCTCGCCTCGCATCAAAATCGTCTGAATTTTTTGATGGGAACTTTGATTGGGTTCACTTTACATCCTCTATGAGTATCAGACATTCTTGCGTAATTTTTCACCTCCATTTTTTAAATAATTAAATGCAAAACAGGGTGCAAGGTATCACCCATATCTTAATCTGACGCGCTCGAGTAAATACAAAAATAGCAACCTGGGATACTAGAAGGAATGGGTGTTAATGGGTGAGTATTCAATTTAAATGACTGTATTGTACAATATTTTGAGTATATTGTTTTCTGCGCTCGACACTGACACAGTAATGTAACTACCGATACAGGACCACACAGCATCGAACCACTAATGCAGTTTAGGAAACACTGTACCCCACAATATCCGACTATGTAGCGAGTGGCGATCGACATCTAAACTTTAGTGTATAGGGGAAGTCCCCCTAGCGCCGGACAGCACATAGTACCGGACAAAACCTCTACAAGCAGGATTTAGCGTTCTTGATCGATATTTCACACGAGTACACTGACACAGTAATGTAACTACCGACACAGGACCACACAGCGTCGAACCACTAATGCAGTTTAGGAGACACTGGACCCCACAATATCCGACTATGTAGCGAGTGGCGATCGACATCTAAACTTTAGTGTATAGGGGAAATCCCCCTAGCGCCGGACAGCACATAGTACCGGACAAAACCTCTACAAGCAGGATTTAGCGTTCTTGATCGATATTTCACACGAGTACACTGTCACAGTAATGTAACTACCGACACATACAGCGTCGAACCACTAATGCAGTTTAGGAGACACTGGACCCCACAATATCCGACTATGTGGCGAGTAGCGATCGACATCTAAACTTTAGTGTATACTCGTTCTAGCGACTCACCTCGACTTGGCAAGGGTGCGATTTAGGTGTACCAATATGACATTTTTTTAAATTGGAATAATTAGAATTAATTATTTAGTACAATGTTTAGGGAAAAGCACAAATGGCGACCTTATCGCTTCAAAGCGATTTCTTCCAGGTAACAAATTTTAAGAAAAAAACAAATCGAACAGTAACAGCGATGTACTAATTAGGAAAAATAAATCGAACTGGGATGTCTAATCACAACAGAACAAAGTAAAACAAAAACAAGAGAAAATAAACACATTTATAGAAAGAATAAAAACGTATAAAATACACAAAAATGACAGTGAGGAAAATAGGAAAGTTAACGAAGAGAGAGGACGAAAAAGAAAAAGATGGAGAGTTATAGAGACAGATAATAGTGTTTTACTCGAATTTTAAAAGTTTGGATTGTCTGAGCGTTTCATTCAGTCAGGGGAAGATCATTCCACAAACGAGTTGCTGAAACTGTAAGATAATTATTTAATTACTTTCTTGTTCAATATTTTGACTTTTGTTTTCTGCACCCGACACTGAAGCACTAACAAAACTAGACGCAGGGCTGGAGAGCGTCATACCACTAATGCGTTTAGGGAACGCTGTAGGTACCTCACAATGTCCGACTATGTAGCGAGTAGCGACTGACATTCAATTTTAGGTTAACTAGCGACTTTCCCCAGCTTCAAGGGGGTGCAATTTAGACAAATAGTATTTATTTATGCAATGCTTTTTAGAAAATCAATAAAAATAAATTAGTCAACAACCCTAATGTTGCATCGGCAATGTAGGTAATGTATCGATCTCTAAAAGGCTCTTCCATGACCTCTGCTGTACCTACCTATTGATACGCATATGAACTCAAATTAAATGTCGTGAACGTCCTAGTTGACAACGTTAAATTTAAGTGACTGGAAAAGTCATACAGACAGACCAGAAAGACCAGAGGTCAAAATGCAGATGCGATACCACTCCTGAGGTGTTATGCCTCTGTGCCGGAAATTACAGGTCCATACATTACTACCTGACCGGAACACGATAATGCTGAACACTACTATTTTGCGGCAAGTATATTAGGTAATGCAGTGGTGCCTACGCCCGCGAGCTCCGTCACCGGAGCTCTACCACCAGTAAAAGTACTTATAATTATTGTAAAATTTTAAAAAGAAAATTAATGATACTTACGTCTTATCACGTATTGAGATCTCAATGTGGTGAACTTGCACAATAAAAGAAGGCACAGCAAAGGTCCCCGTGTCTTCATTTTAATCACTGTGTTGTTTCATTTATCTGGATGTAACTGTCGGGCTATTCTCGGATCGGGTTCCTATGCAGTTTTCAAACAGTTTTACAAAGGAAATTTGTTGTGACACTCCACACCGTTTTTATTTTAATCAAACCATTCCTTCTAATTGCAGCTTGACAAACGTACGAAATGCTCACTGATTTTTGTCTGTTTTCATATAGGCCGCGCTGAAAATGTTCTGAAATTGACTTCGAATGAAATGCACTCAACATTGTATCTGAACGGTCGATTTCAACGACTAAGTTTACATGTAATTAATTGTCACTTGAACTTCGTAGTATTTTTTTCTCATTTAGGAATAGATTGGTCCAATCAACATATCGTTAACGTTCAAATCACGACATGAAGTGCGACAAAACATTTTTCATAGGCATCATCATAGATCATTCGTCTCTGTCACATCGCTACCAATTGACTACATTCCTGGCTAACTGATCGACTAATGAAACTATCAGTTCATAGCCGCGCTCAGAATCAGTTTAATTTTATGTAATTACTAGCCCCGACGAACTTTGTGTCGCCTTAGAAGTATAAAGTATAAAAAAATTAAGTATATGTCCATAAAAACAAAAATAAAATATTTGGGGAGAATCACCCAAACCATTAAGGGATATAAAAAATAGATTACAACCGATTCTCATACCTAACAAATATACCTACACAGAAAATTGCATAATGATCGGTGCAGCCGTTTCGGAGGAGTATTGTTACAAACAGCACTGTGACTCGTGAATTTGATGTATTAGGTAGATTATTATAATAATACCGCTTGTTTACTATATTTATAGTGAATTCTCTTGTCGCAAAAGCATATAAAATACATTTACCTATATAGAAGATGCGAGAGAAACATGCACACATATTTTCATGTTATCATATATATATCTATATATATAGATATATAGAGAAGATGCGAGAGAAACATGCACACATATTTTCATGTTATCATTTACTATATAGGTAAATGTATTTTATATGCTTTTGCGAGTAGAGAATTATATATATATATATATACTAGCGGCCCGCCCCGGCTTCGCCCGCGCTGCTCTGCTCCTATTAGTCATAGCGTAATGTAAGCTATCCTATCTCTCAAGTTGGATCGAACTGCGCATGGTGTGCGAATTTTATTATAATCGGTTAAGTGGTTTAGGAGTCCATTGAGGACAAACATTGTGACACGAGATTTATATATATTAAGATATATATATATATATATATAGATAGATAGATAGATATAACTCTCGTAGAATTCTAGTGCGTAAAGGTGCGTAGACGCAGCCGTGCCGCAGCAGTCAGATGCCTATTTCGCAGCACAAAATTAGGTACGAAGTAGCAGAGCTAACCGTCCTACGTAAATTTTTAATATTAGACTATAGTTTAAGTTGATTAACTGCTTGATTGCCACTTTAAGCAGTTATCTATACTAATATTAAAAAGAGGTAATATTTTTTTGTATGTTTGTTTGTTTTGAATAGGCTCAATAACTACTGGACCGATTTTAAAAATTTCTTTCACTATTCGAAAGCTACATTATCCACGGGTAACATAGGCTATATTTTATTTTGGAAAAAATAGGGATCCGTAAGATATTTGGGTTTTTCAGACACAAGGTGTAAAAAATCATCCAGGTAAATTATTTATTTTGCGTACGCTCCTTAAACTATAAAATATATCGAGGAATATCTTCACTATTCGAAAGCTACATTATCCACGGGTAACATAGGCTATATTTTATTTTGGAAAATTTCGGAACCCTATTCCGTAAGATATTTGGGTTTTTCAGACACAAGGTGTAAAAAATTAGAAAAGTTACTCATTTTGCGTACGCTGCCTAAACTATAGAAGATATCGAGGAAGGCTTTAGGCTATATCTATAATCATCACGCTAAGACGAATAGGAGAGGGTAGGTAACATTGCACCCGCGCGAAGCAGGGGCGGGCCGCTAGTAAAATATATAATACTAATTTATCTTTCTTTTTTACAAATGTTCTTGTTGTTAGTAGGAGTAAATAAGAATATTAATAGGACTTATAAATAATAAATAAATAAATAAAATACTCACAGCCCCACAGTAGGTATAAACCTGTGTCGTGGGTGCCGTTGTACACATACAACACATACACAAACACCCAGACCCGAAACAAATATCTGTAGGCCATACAAATATTTGTCCCGGTGCGGGGATCGAACCCGCGACCCTTCGAATCAAACGATGGTTTCACACCGCTGGACTAACCGGGTCGTCAAACTTATTCAAATAGTTCCACTTAAACGAATGCGAATAAAACATTAAAGAATTTAAAATGACGATTTTATCATCGTATTTAGCACTATTACATATTTAGCACATTTTGTGTGTTATATATTATATATAGGTATATTTTACGTTAATTTTCACGTTAAACCAATTATGATATTTAAAAAAGTATTCTGACACAATGATAATAATCTAGCCATGTTCGCACACGGGGTTGTAAAATGCATTTTCCATGTTGAATATTATCGTGTGACGATGACATGGCAGTGGTAGTCTATCTATATAAAACAGCAGCACTTCTATTTTAAGCTTATTTATTTGTATTTAATGGCAATATTTAACATGATAGATGTTCATTGTTATGATAAGATATTATATAAAAAAAAACAAATTAAAACAATAGGTATTCAGACCGACTATGTTGTTTAAGTATTTGGAGTGTAGAAAAAAAAATATTTCAAGACTGTATTACGACTTTGTTTGAATTACTACCCTGTATTCGTGCCTAATTATAGCTTTCTGATCCGAAAAGTCTCTGATACATGGGAAAACTATAAGGTTTCCTGTGTGTGGGCAGGAATCTTTAATGCCCGCGAGGAGTCTTTCAAACATCGGTACCATTTAATTGGTTTCACAATAAAAATTGAAAGTGAACGATCGTTCCGTGGGAACAGAAATATTATTTATAAGACCGAGTCCTTGAAAATGGGCCCATCTGGTTTTCACGTGGCCACCTACGTCAGAAGTGAAGCGCTTCTCGCGCAAGTCAAACATGGGAATATTAAAATTAGCCCTTAGGTTGCATGGCAACTAAACAAATAATGTTCACTTGATAATATTTAATTTAATTAATGGTGAGACTTGGCATCGGAATGTGACGAACCCACCGCTAATTAGTGGAGAATTCTTCCGCTATTGCAATCAACCAAACAGTGGTGGTCAAACCATTCTAGTAGCGTGATAGTAAATACAACAATACGGGGCGGGCAGCAACTTCCTACGATAAACCACTACGATGCGAATGTGTTCTCCTCTAATAACTATATATTCTATATATTTTTTTCAAAACTTTTTAAGAAAAGGTTAAAAGTTTTTAGGAAAAATAGAGGGGGAATCAATGAGGTTAATGTTTAGAGAAGACATCGAAAATAAAAAAGCCGGTTCCGTTTTTAAATTCATTTGACAGATATTTATTTACAGTGCTCATCATGAAATATTGCACATCGAGCCTATGAAAAGGACAATCGGCTAGTTTCGACTTCGTTGAGCGTTATCTCTGCTGCACACTGCCTACGTAAGCACTGATACTCTGGTATTGGTCAAGACTTGGTAAAAATGGTGGACAGACGTCAAATTGGTAGAGTGCGAAAGAGATAACACTCTACAGGCCTGAAATAAGCCAAGTCTCCTTGATGAGGTCGATATGCAATATTGCTTGTTGGATATTGTAAGATGTTTACACGAATTAATTTACAAAACTTATAGTATACGTATTTATAGGTATATCATCTTCCAAATGGAACCATCTTATCATCGCCATCTTCCATACGGATTGTAATTTTAAGTTATAATAAAATAAGAATACAAACATGAAAATTAAAAGAAAAAAGGCTTGAAAAAATAATATTTGTCAGGTCTGTTCATCGTATATTTGATAATGGATGTACTGGTCCATTGACGATGACGATGAAATTGTTAGAACAAATTCAATAAATTATGTATCGAGCGTATCATGTAATGTAAATTTTACATCAATTATCCTGCTATTGATATACGAATGAGTCGCTCATTTGCAGTCAGAAAGTCGTGATTTCCATTAAATATCCGAATACACAAAAATTTAACTTTAAGACGCAACATAAATGGTCGCAATCGAGTCAGATCTAAAATATGGAATTAACTTTTCTCATCAGAAATCCAGATGACGTGACGGGTTGATCCTTGCCAGGCGATGGTTTTTGTACTTAGCATGTTATGATTCATCCCTACAAAAATTTCTAGCCTTACAGGGCAACGATACTCGGAGGGTTCAGTATCTCTCCTACTATACGTACGATACGTAAAGTATCGCTTCAAAGTCGGCATTCGAACCGGTGCCTAGCCAATATCCTAATGTATGTTTGTATCCGTCATTTACCTTCAATCATAGTAAGGCCTAAGAATACCGTATCTGCGTGTGTTATCTAAAAGGCGAAAACTTGAAAAAATAGACGTGCACGCGTCAAAAGAAAGTATGTCATTCCTTTTCAGTGACTTCGGTCGACAAGAAAGCTCGCTGTAATCAGTGACATGCTGCAAGAGTTTGGGTTTCCACTTTGTATAAAATAGTGTAAGCATTAATTTGTGTGATTAAGAATTGGGTGATATCATGCCGCCAGTTGGTGACATACGCACGGCCGCGTTATCTGTTTTATCTTAAAGACGAATTTCATGAAATTATCAATTTTCTGGATCAAGTGTAAAAATAACTGACTCAGTAGTGGTAGTATGCTACTACATTCGGGTGCTGGGTTCGATCCCCGGGACCGGGGTAAGTGCTACAAGGATTAGATTTTTTTTATTAAGTGATGGTGGTGGTAAACAAACATGAAGTTCACATGGATGTTAAGTGACGATTGCAGCCTACAGACATCTACATAGTAACCAGATTTCAAAGTGCAGATGCGTTGCCACACCTGAGGACTATGATCTTTTGCCTCTGTGATAGTTATTACGGGGCCATACATTACCAACTAACCGAAACACGATAGTGCTGCACACTACCACTTGGCGGCAGATAGATTAGGTAATACGGTGGTGCCTACGCCTCGAGCTCCATCACTGGACCTCTACCATCGGTGAAATTGATACCTAGTTGATTTCGTGGCAGTTTTCCATCGCTACCTTAGTTTTTAACCTACCCCTTTAACCTACACGTTTAAGTAATAAGGTTAGCAAATTTTTGATATGGGGTTTTGTTTGCGTGGTGTTACTGTAAGACATAGGTAGTGTGTATGTATCCATATATTTATTCAAGAAATAAAGTCGAAGAATTGGGTTTGTCGTGGTACGACAACAGTAGTCCATGACAAATTATAACTCAGCCCACAGAGAGTGGTGCCACAAAATGCGTGACTGACGCGACGCTTACTCAGAAAACCAGCGATTGCAAATTGTAACGCTTCATGCATTATACGAGTACGACTACTCCCCGGTTTCATAAACATAGATTTTGCTAGCGTAAAGTCGTAATAAATTATCGTTATTAGACCTTCAGTGGAGTTTGGGAGCGCAGGCGCATCTTAATGCCCGAAATGCTCAAAAGTTCTATACTTATTTCAATGACAGTTTGGGCCAACAAAAAGACGTTACGCTGACGAAATAAAAATCTCATGAAATTTTGTACCTTCCATTCGTCTATTTTTACCGGCTGTTAAGTTTACTTTAGGCTGTAGTGGGCAGTACCTATGTTGGACTAGGGACGGTTTCTGGAACGTGTTGACTGTAGTAGTCTGTTGGATTTTGGAACATTTGTCAAGTAGGTACCTAAATTGGCGGCGAAATTATTAGTTGACCTATGCTTTGATACAGGTTTTTTTTTTAATTTGACAACTGATTATAAACTGTGGTATTAGTTACTAATCGGTTCGTCACGCCAGTGTTAATAAATGCTTTTGAAATAAGCCTATTTGCCGACACAAAAACCAGAAGGCAAAATGCAGATGCGTGGCCAAACAAGGATTCTCAACAAGGTTGCCACGTCGTTAAACCTAAAAACCGGACAGACCAGTATGTAAAAAGCCAAATTACGTTCATTTTAACCGGACACGGTTCAAAATGCCTAACTATGTCCGGCTGTAACCGGACGCCTGGCAACCCTACTTGCGAATCAATGTCTTATAAATCTACCCCAACATTGTTACACATGAGTAAAAGTATACAGGTAATCAAATAGATTGCCTGTTTTCATGTAACGTCAATTTACACAAATTAGCAAATGTTCCATTGGCTATATAGCTTTGTACCTTGATTTATAGAAAAAATACATGTCATTCTCTACGTATAATAGATGGCCTACTTTGTACATATTTTACGCGACGATCGAAGAATGACTTGAATCAAAATAGACATCGTTTTAAAAGTCTGTTTCGCTACATTTCTTAGTAATTTTGAAAGCGATGAATGAATTTGTTTCTATTAACATTCAGTTAAACATAACTTCATGATTTATTTATGTTATGAAGTGGCAAAAAAGCATACAGTTCACATTAAGTGCTTTGCCACCAGGTATGTGCTACGCTACGTTGCTATGGATGCGTTTGATACCCACCAATCATATTAATTGGTGCACATAGTACTGGTGGAAACGGATTCAACTAAGATATGTTTTTATAGAAGCGCGCATGGCCCCGCGGCTGGTGTAGATCGGAAGAGATCTACTCGGTTAAGCGATAAAGCCGCTAGTGGCTAGTGCCAAATTAAAATGCGCGTTTCCGTGCTTCGGAGGGCACGTTAAGCCGTCGGTCCCGGTTGCTATCGATAGATAGCAGTCGTTAAACCTTGTCGGAGGCCTTATGAGCGGTTTGAAAACATCCGACAGCGGGTTGGCCACTAACCCGTATCTACACCAACCCGTATTGGAGCAGCGTGGTGGTGTCAGCTCCAGGCCGCCCCCCAAAAAGGGGAGAGACTCGTGCCCAGCAGTGGGACGTATAATGGGTTGCCATTATAATTATTTGTTATGTTTTTTATATAGAAAGATGCGTGCTATGGATGCGAGTTATGGATGCGTGGTATGGGCCGTCGCGTATTGTGTAACGTACAGCTACATAGCATAGTATTGGTCACCATTTGTCTCATATTTTCGTAGCGTACATTTCACATCTTCGCAGGAAAAGCACCCTTATGGTACCTAAGTGAATACCTATAAACATCTACACAAAATACAGTGATTTCAATGTAGATGCGTTGTCCCTCCTGAGGTCTAAGTTGTTCTACCTCTGTGCAAGAAATTACCGTACATTAACCGGAACGATAAAGCTGAACACTACCATTTGGCGGTAAGAAGATTAGGAAATGTGGCGGTCCCTACCTCCGCGAGCTCCTTCACTGAGCGCTACCATTAGTGACGTTTGTATTTCTCAAAGTGGTAGAATGTAAATACATACATTATTATGTGGCACTGCGAAAATACATGTACCTAAGCATCGCGGGTGAAGCGACGCCTCGATCGGGGGCTTAAACTGTAGAGTTGTAGTTGCAACACTAGCATACTACCACTGACTACTGATAAATATTGTATCGAATGTAGTAAGTACTTTAAATAGGTACAAATATCTGAAGTTCAGAATAAGAAGCTTTCTATATTCGATTGACAATGTAAGCGCAGTACTTTACGTATGTGCATACGCAAAATACAGCGGTAAACTAAAAACGACTTAAAAATATTTGTTCTTTCACCCCGAGTTCATGTTCGGAACTTCAAGCCTAAGCGCCCTAACGCACCAGCGGTTAGCTGCAGCCATGTAAAACCTGCTAGCCAGACGGCTACCCGCTCACGCGGCTAACCGCTAGTGCGTTAGGGCGCGAACGATCTTAATTTGCCACAGATCACGTGCTCATTTGTAAACGTTGATATTTATAATAACATTCAATTAAATAAAATGTCACGATCTACGTCATAATTGTTTGGTAAGGAAGTTAAAACTGCACTAGGCAACTTCGCACTCAAACTCAAAGTTATCTCAATACCTAGCTGAAATTCAACGTAAGCGATATACGAAGCCAAAGATATGAAAAGCTACTTAACTACGAAGAAGTGGACGGACTATTGCACTTTTGCCGAACAGTTGAAATATGAATAGATGTAAAATATAATTGAGTTATTTCAATTCATAATAGTCACCATATTCCCCTAGAATTTTCGTATTTTTTTCAAAATTAAAGGCTCAGTAATAAAATATATTTTCCAACGTGGAAGTTCTATCACCATAAGATAGTGTTTTGCATGTTCCGATTAGATCAGCCTTACTCAACTTTCTACTAGGGTCGCTAGAACGTTTCAGCCATGGGGGACGCAACATGAATTAATTTACTAGGTAAAAAAGAGGGGCGGCGGGCCACAAAATATCTATCTCAGAGCTTTCAGGGTCCCCACCCCAAGGGGGGAGCGATGCATCTGCATTGTGACGTCAAGTTTTTATGGAGATGTCTATAAATAGCAGTCATCACTTGAAATGTTGAAATACATGCTTATTTACTGCTAGAATATAAGTTTAAGTCTACAGTGATCACTGCCAATGTAAACGGGTTCTCCTTCCTGGCGCTATAACTCCAGAACGCACGAACCGATTTCCACGGTTTTGTATTCGTTGGAACGGTCTCGGGCTCCGTGAGGTTTATAGCAAAGAACAATTATTTTATAAAACGACATCCACGCGGGCGAAGCCGCGGGCAACAGCTAGTATTGGTATAAAAATGAGGAATTTGACGATGCGTTGACACGTGCGATAATGGAAATCTTTTTCCAGCTACTCGTTTAGTAACTAACAGCACTGCAATGCAAACAACGCGGTACCTATGTGGTGACTAAACGACTCGTCCATTGTATGCCTGTTATCGATGTGGGCGTTTATCGGGTCGTGTTTCTTAACAAGGCTCCTTCGACTCCGCCGTGTTTCTTTACAAACAACATCAAATTATCTGAGAGTTTTATTATCAAGGGTTGAACGTAAAAATACTTGAGCCATAACCATCGACGATGGGAGAAGCTGTGTTGTGTCGTCGATGGCCATAACCTGGTGGTAGAGTTCCAAGTGCAGGAGCTCGAGGGCGTAGGTACCACCGCATTACCTAACTTATCTGCAGCCACTTTTTTATGTAATGGAAGTGGTAAACAAGCATTCAGTTCACATTGATGTTAAGTGATGACTGCAGCCTATAGACACCCACACAAAGACCAAGGTCAAAATGCAGATGCGTTACCACTCCTGAGGCCTAAGGTCTTATGCCTCTGTGCCGGAAATTACAGGGCCGTACATTACCACCTGACCGGAACACGATAGTGTTGAACACTACCATTTAGCGGCAAGTATATTAGGTAATGCGGTGGTGCCTACGCCCGCGAGCTCCGTCACTGGAGCTCTACCACCAGTAAAAAAGTTTGCCACCTTAATAACATAAAAAAAATTGTTGATAAGGAACCATCGCATTGTTGTGTTTAATGTAGGTAGGTACGAAGCCGGATTTATTATTGACATTTTAGAGTTACCTAATATGTTTGTTCGTAACAAGTGGCGATAAGATGATAATGTGTGACCCCGTAATCACTAGAACATACCTACAATATAGGCATAGAGTCAGGGTTCTGTATTTATACGTTACTGTTACATCACATAATTTTAGTAGGAAACGACAGTGGTGTTTTTTGCAGGTTGTTGTTTTTTTTTTTTTTTTGGTATTATAGCATCGATATTACGCATATTGCCAGTGTCTAGTAAAACGATACTTCGTATTTATTCAAGCAGCGTAAAAGCCAGCATAATATAGTCATCAAGTATGATAAGTAAGTATCAAGTATAATATGTCAGTCAAGTGAGTTACAGTCAAGTTATTCGAATAAAGTGATGGCTACTTTACCAGAACATTTAACATTGAAGTTTTAAGGGCAACCTGAAAGGTCGTGTTTTCGCACTGTTATTCTATTTAACTATACACGGGCACTGTAATAAACCTATATCAAACAAAATGCCACCAATTTTATTCAATATAACTTAAAAATACACCAAGAAAATGAAATAAAATAAGAGCACCATACGCCTCTTTCAAGGTTCCCGCCAAAACTCCCAGGTTGTTGTTATAAACGAAGTTATTTAATTATTTTTATAGACAATAATCATTAACCCAAATTTTGAAGCCTTTTTTAGGATTACTGCGGATATTTTAACCAATAATTAAATAATTAATCAGAGAGGCAAATGAGACAATGTGATCATTTAATCACTTGATCAATTTAATCACTGGAGCTCTACTACCAGTAAAAACCTACTTATTATTTAATAGTACTAACTATTATTAAATAATTTAGCATGAAATGGGGAAAAATAAATGTGTAAACTTATTTCATCGTAGCCTACAACATAGTTCGTGAATAGTTTCATAGGTAACGTAACGCACAAGAAATTGAGTCGGAATGGGAACGCGAACCAAATTACTGAAATTCCGCATTATCAAATTTGTTTCGACAAAAACCTTCATTGCGGGACACTTATTTAGAACTGATATTAATTTCACGAAGAGCGGAGTTTGCGTGCACATGCTTAGTCGTCTTTTCTGTGGTCCAAGATATCGAATGTAGCGGGATAAATTAAAAACGAAATATGATTGATAGCGGATCTCGTATTGTGACATTTAAACGATTTAGAAAATTTTAACGGTTTTTTTAATTTGTTTGTACGACGTTAACGGCCGGTTTTGAATTGCTATAGGTAATAATTTATGTGTGAGATAAAAACTATCTTATAAATGTTTATCAGATGTCTCCCGAGGCCAATCTACCTATGCCTAAATAAAACATAAACCTTGATTGTTCAGAAGGCCTGAAGTTAAATAAAGTTTAAAATATACATCCGCTTATCGCTTATTGCTTGCCAGCAAGGACTGTAATCGGTAAATAGTTGCTCTTTATGCAAATCTGTACATCGGCACGACAACTTTTGTGTTTTGTCTTTTAGCTTGTGAATCGTTATTTTCTTTTCTTTATATTTTTGCAAAATGATAAGACACAATATTTGTCATGAAACCACATCAAATATTTAAGAAATAGTTTGCTTTTCAATTCTATCTTTATGTGGTAGACTATAAGCTTGCAGGGAAAAACTGCGGTGAAGTTATGTACCTTCAACTTATTGAATATGTTTCTTAGTAATAATGATTTATTGCAACAGTTATATCTAAGCTCATATTTCCTTCATAATTAAATCATTGTGATTAATAGACATAAATAGAAATCAAACTCAACCAAAAAAGTATCTTACCTACTTAAAAAAATAATATCTTACCTACTTTAAATAAGAATATACTGCAGAGTGAGGTCTAGAAACTCATTTGATTTGTTCCCTCATTTCAATTGAACTCGATTGTTGGATGCCTAAGTTAGAGAGACTTCGACACCTTTTGTCGTTAGCCTAGTTGGCATTATGCTAAGGCAAACCCTGCAAGTTGTGTAGTTCAGGAAAACAAAAAGACTTCGACTTGCGCGGCGAACAAAAGTAGAGTCTATGTTGCAACAGTTTATCCAAGTAAACTTGATCCATTAAAGTATTTGTTCAAATGTATAATATTATGTTGTCACATCAAAATGGAAACGGTTTATGCATTTTATCGCCTAACAATACAGTAGGAAATGTTTGATTGTTTGATACAATATATAAATTAACTCGTGGGTGTTTGCATGTATGATTGAATGCATGCATTTACCTCTACCTACCCCTTCGGGGATTAAAGGCGTGAAGTAACGTTTTTTTACGTTTAAGATACTATTACCGCTATTAAGAAATGATGGTTTGTGGTGCAGAGCTGAAAATTAGGGGTTATACGTATTTCTTGATTCTTGATTTTAAATATTATATCATAAAAAAACATTCTTAAAAAAAATACAAAGAAATTAGGTGAGAAACAGCCTAACCATTAAGTGATATAAAAAATAGACTACAACCGTTTCTCATACCTACCAAAAACACACACACAAATTTCATAATGATCGGTAAAGCCGTTTGGGAGTATTGTTACATATTTTAGTACTGTGACACGACAATATATACCTACACACCTAATTTTTTTTCTCATTATTTTGCTATGCGGGAGTCAAATTAAATCTGGCCTCAATTAAGGGTGATTGGCTATGACAGATAAAATAATTTAATAAAAAATGCTATCGGCCATATTTTGACAGGCAACCTAGTATGTATGTATGTATGTATCTTCACGCCAGGTCCCTAACGGGGTAGGCAGAGAGTGTAGTAGTAGTAGATAGTAGATAGTGCAACCTAGTAGATACCTATATATTCGCTAGATCATAAATATGCGTAAAAATTAGGTTTGTAGCATTACTAAATGAACGAAATAATTCGGTGGTGGGATCCTAACTTATGATCACATAGCGACAGAAAAATGTTGATCATAACAATCATCATCTAAATTCAAGTGTGATGAATCATTCAGCGTACAGTTTGGTTAATTGATTAAAGTCATTCGTGTATCAACACGCCACTCTTAATTACCGCGTACATTCTCACTATTGTCGGAATGAAGATGGAGTGATGATTTGTTCGAATCAACATTCACTGTGTAACCACTCTATAATAGCTCTGATAGGTACGTCATTTCTCATCATGCAATTGTTAACAATAACAAAACGAAGTTCCACGTTGGGCCCGCACCTTGTACACAATATCAAAAGAAAAATACGTAAAATCATAAAGAAAATGCTCAAAAAACTATTTAAATCGTTATTTTTTGTCGGAAATATATATTTAATGTAATTTTTGTATGACAACAATATGTCACCATATTGCTACTAAGACATTCTTGTATTGTAAATATACTTACGATAATTTAATAGATGGTATAATAAACGATTTGAATAGCTGAAAATGATAATATGATCCCATATGACATAATGCAATAAATGATTTGAATTGAATTGAATTGATTTAGTATTTTATGCTTCTTCTCTCAATATAGTGTACAAGGTGCTGGCCAAAGCTCCATACATTTTGGAACGTCTCATTTCATTCTTATAAACATTAAATTTCTTCTAATGCCCTTAACGTTTGCAAATAAACTAGCTGTCCCGGCGAACTCGTATCGCCTAATACATAGATTAAAAGTGGAGATACTGACTGAGACCGCCGGCGGCTTTTGAACAATTGAAATCTATTGTCATATTTTTCTCGTGACCTGACGGGTTAGGAAATGGGGGTTGGTGGTAGAAATGTGAATATTAAGGATTATAAGTATTTTTGATGTGATATCTAAATAAGAAGCGCGCATGGCCCAGCGGCTGGTGTAGATCGTAAGCGATCTGCTCGGTTAAGCACTACGGGCGCGGTCGGGTAGTGTGATGGGTGACCGCTAGTGGCAAATTAAATGCGCGTTTCCGTGCTTCGGAGGACAAGTTAAGCCGTCGGTCCCGGTTGCTATCAATGGATAGCAGTCGTTAAACCTTGTCGGAGGCCTTATGGGCGGTTTGAAAACATCCGACAGTGGGTTGGCCACTAACCCTCCCACCTCCACCAATCCGCATTGGAGCAGCGTGGTGGAGTAAGCTCCAGGCCTCCCCCCAAAAAGGGGAGAGACTCGTGCCCAGCAGTGGGACGTATAATGGGTTGCCATTATTATTTTATAATTATTATCTAAATAAGAAAATAAAATTGGTGGCCTACCATTTTGGGATTAAAAAAAAATTCTACAACTGATTCTTATAGCTAAAAAGTATGCACACTAAATTTTATGATAATCGGTCCAGCTGTTTCGGAGGAGTATTGTTACAAACACTATGGCACGAGAATTTTATACCTATAGGTATTAGATAAAAGATAATCATCAACTGAAGTGAATTCTATCGAACCTCGAATATATGAAGGCATGTTTTAGTCAACAGTAACAAAGTGTCCAAACACACAGACGACTTGAAGACAGGTTTTAGCCACTCAAAACAGAAGGTGGCTGAATTTTGACTCCTCTTTATGCTCCTTGTAACGTGCCACCATTTTCTGTATTGCCCTCGCATTGTTTTACACAAAGTCAAACGAGAACGTCTTAGATTCCTCGGTTTACGTATTATAAAGTACCATCTTACTCGTCAAAATTTTGATTTGCTCGAAAGCTCTGACATTTATAAAAATTTAATATTGATAATACTCAAAATTAACTGCAGATGATGATGATGAGTAAACTTATGTAGAGTGGAATTTGATGACGTGGTAATGTAAAATTTTTAAGGTGTAAGCTTAAATCAAATCTCTTACAGCGCGTTCATAAGGTCACATTCCATTTAGGTACTAAGACATATGCAGGATGTTTGTAAGTAGCGTCGTATCATCTCAGAATGCCAACTTCGCAAAATGCCAACCGCTCGCAAAAAGACAACTTCTAAAATGCCAACTTCTCAAAGCCGTAGGTTTCTTCATAGAATGCGTGTACGTATACTGTGTTCACACGAGTATACTGTGCTAGTGACTAACAGCAAAAAACGAATACCGTCAAAAACCGAATACCCGTGTGAAAAAAGGGTAACACAATTAAACTAGTACATTTCGGTATCTACCAATGTTTTATATTATTCATAACAAAAATATTTGAGTTCGAGAAGCTCAATAAAACATTTTTTTTTAATGTAATGGAAGTGGCAAACAAGCATGCAGTTTACATTGATGTTAAGTGATGACTGCAGTCTATCTATAGACACTCACACAAAGACCAAGGTCAAAATGCAGATGCGTTACAACTCCTGAGGCCTAAGGTATTATGCGTCTGTGCCGGAAATTACAAGGCCGTACATTAACACCTGACCGGAACACGATAGTGCTGAAAACTACCATTTAGCGGCAAGTATATTAGGTAATGCGGTGGTGCCTACGCCCGCGAGTTCCGTCACTAGAGCTCTACCGCCAGTAAAATTAAGCATAAACAATGTTTCTATAAACTGTTACTATCTCGCCCCCGACATGGCGTCAACATTTCAAAGAAACTATTAATCCTACGCATGCGTCCAAGTTACAATGTTCTAATTACCACATTTTGTTTTACCTCCCACGCGTATATCATAATTTAGATGATTAATTGTTAACAAATAAATCTCTTATACCTACACAAGCTTTAGAAGAACCAATACTGAAATTATCACTTGTTAAAAACAAGTCAATTACAATCTATAATTTTACTTTACAAGTCGTATCGTTATTAGCAGTTTGTGTTAGCAAACGGTTGATTTTTAATGGACAAATGGTTAAACAATTTTGTTTAAAGTTAAATCAAAAGTTATGATAAAACAAACACGAGAGATAACTGTCGCGATAAGCGTTAAAAGAAAGAGGTGGAGGGTCGCGTTATCATATGGATAGCAATATTAGATCAAACGTATCAGATGACACGGAGGTGTAAGTGATACGGTACAGACAGACAGTTCTTTGTGACGTGTAAGTAACTACAACCACATCGGTTATATAAAACTACCAAAGAACGATACAGACAAGGTGATGTTCAGCTTTAGAGTAACGATACCTCGATGAAGCCTATTCACTTCGATATTTGAGTGATGTGGTCCACTCATTTTCGATTTATAAACGAAGGCTAAGGATGAAATAAACAGCTGCTCCAAACACTAGTGATAGCAACATATTGTATGAGGAAACTGGATAATATGATCGATTTCAGAGTTAGTCACATTGTAAAAGCTATTCACAATGTTGAGCATAAAAGTGATTATAACATTTTAAGGCGGTACTTCATAAATGTTTTCTTCATCTAAGAAATCCGCAACATGTTCCTATAATACCATATCATCAATTTCACTCAATGTATATTCTGCGCATATTTTCTACACATTAAAAATTATGTCGATTATGTTTAAAAACACATATTTATTTAATAAAATGCTTAGTCTCTCTTCTCACTCTCTATTATGTAGTTGATCGTTGAGAGTCTCATTTGTTTATTCAATTAAACAAATGAGCCAAACATATTTTTTAATTATGTCAATGACATAAAACGATAGATTGCGATGATATTTCCTCAGTATTCTGATATAATGTGTATAATTATATCAAGAAACATGGCCCTCCGGACTATAGTTTCTGATAAGCTCATAACAGGTCACACATAGTATAAAATATTAAACACAATGTCATTTCATTGACATTTACTACTTCTAAGATAACATTAGAATCATTAATATTCTCAACAGCTACCATAGAAACCGAATAATATATACCTACCTCATATATTTCTCATAATAATTATATTAATATCATGTTTAATATTATGTAAACTTAAAGCAATAACAAAAGCTTTAGGTAATATATTATTATTATACGTACCTACCTACTAGTAGAGTATTAAGTTTATGAACAGGAACATTTCTAAATATTCGTAATTTGCGTCACATTTTATCGTACTAATGTTTTAAACGTTTGTTAATTACCTGCGATCAAGTATTTCGAAGTTTCAACTTTGCAACTGAATGTCTACTAGGATAAATTCAGTGACTCAGAAATTTACAAAATATTATTGGCTGTAAATTACATTAAAATGATTGATAAATAAAGATTAGACGATATTTCGTATAATTACTTTTCGACTTTCGATCACCCAATTACTGCCAACGTAATTGTCACTGGTGGTAGAACACCAGTGACGGAGCTCGCGGGCGTAGGCACCACCGCATTACATTAATATACTTGCCGCTAAATTGTAATAGTGTTCAGCACTATCGTGTTCCGGTCAGGTGGTAATGTACGGCCCTGTAATTTCCGACACAATCATTAGCTTAAAAGAATTGCATTTATTAGTATTAACTGACGTTGGAGAAGTTAATTAAATTCTACAAACTACTAACGCTTATGACAAGACAAAGCCTTTAATAATACAAATACTGATAAGCTTCGATAAAATACAAAACGAATACATATTGAGAGGAATAAATCGAACAAAAATACACAACGCTTTCTTAGCTTACATCTAAAACTTGATAGAAAAAAACTCAATTTAATACGCATTAAACACGGGGGTGTACGTATTATGTTGCTCTTACAGCCAGCCACGGCCGCACATCAAAGGGTATTTAAATGTTGACAATAACAAAATAACAGTGTTACACTTCGAAGCATTGTTACACGCAAAATAAACCCTAAACTCCTTTGTAACTATATGATCATTCTCACGTTCACCGAACACTTGGCATGGGATGATATATTTAAATTACCATGCCATCTCACAATTTGAATTTGTGTTCAATCGTCTACATGCGACGTTCTAAGTTTTATTGAGAGATTCCGTTTTATTTAAAGACATACTGTTACATAAGCTTACTTAGATGTATTGTGTTTTCATTAGTGATTTGTGTAAATTTAATTCAACAATTTTTTTATGAGTTGAAGAAGATATACAAAAAATAGACAGAATAATGTCCAGGTTTGTAATTTTTAATAAATTTTAATCATAAATTAAATGGGGACCGAATTAAGAAAACAGCAGGCGGTAGCAATATAGTACATAATTATAAACGCGTCAACAAATTAAACAAAACGTAGGTATCTTTTAAAATCTGGAATAGGACTAAATAGGAGCACTGTTAAAATTTATTTACTGCTTTCTTAACGATAATAGACTAGTCTCCCAAAATAGCCTGAATATATTATATATTATCAATTTATCATCTAATCGAAACGCGATACCGAACACTACCATTTTGCGGCAGATAGATTAGGAAATGCGGTGGTGCCCACTACCTCAAGAAACTCTACCACCATTCCTAAAAAAATCCTTTAAGGTAGGTATACGGGTCAGATTAGTCTTTACAGATAATCGAAATCGAAGATTACATGAACAATGTTTTACATCGAGTTGTTTTCATTCCTGAAATGATCGTTTACATGGTGTTTGGACAACGATAAAAGACGCAATTGTAATTTCCAAATTCACTATGGCTCGGATAATCATGTTTATTTTGGACAAATCGAAACTTTAATGTTAACTTGTTTTTGTAGCAAGAAGATCAAATAGGTGACGAAGTATTATTTCTTTACTTGCTGCTAATAATATTATTGCGAGTGATAGTGACAGCATTAAAGAAAAACATAAGGACACTGATAGAAAATAATTCAACTGTTTCCAAGATTTTAGTCTAAGGAGCCACATAAGCAGACTATGTAGATACTAAATGTAGCAAAGGACAAATGTTTTTATTGTTATATATCCATCAATCAAGTGTGAAGATAATATTTGCTGCGAAATCGTTAAAGATGTTGTTCTCATTGCAGTTGTTTTCACAAATGATTAATAAAATGCTATAGGCTGTTAAACAATTTACATTTCTAATGTGCAATGAACAAGGTAGTCATTATAATGTAATTTACTCGCTGTAAACGTACGAGGTAGTATGCGGCCAAGTATATAAGACAATGTTATGGTTCTCACCAGTGATGCCAATGCAAAATGTTGATTCCCCGCTTCTTATACGTTATTTCCCCGAAAAATTCCCGACACCGAGGTTAGAAAGAGACTAAAACTCGGAGTAAATAAAATATATTTCAAAATATCACCTAAACATGTAAATCATTTAATTCTCCAGAATTCCCCGATTTCATCCTACCCCCGAATGACTCCCGCACCGACCTCCCAATCCCCGCAAATCGGGGAATTGTCTGCCGATTGGCAACACTGATTCTCACTGTTGTTAGTGAATGTTCGAATAGGGTTGTTAACCCGAACCTATTGAATACCGTTAGGGCTCAAGAGGCGTCTGCGCATCTTGTATTTCATAACCGGGAATCAAAGTCCTGGATAGAGAACGTCGGATGTTCGATGTATAAAGAATAACAATGGATATTTGTTTATACACTCCATGGGTATAATGGTTTCCTTTCAGAGAACTGATTAAGACAATTAAAGTTCTTTTAATTAAAAATAAGACTAGTCCGATAGTATAAAGATAAGTTTGTAACGTATAATCTGAAGTATCGAATTTTATAATTTCTTTAGCGTAAGTTGCTTTATTTATATTGGTCTTACGTGTTACCTTTTCTAATTTTATGCCTATGTTAAAAAAGATATTGATGTTTAAAAAATATTTTAGACAGAAAATAGTCTTACCTATATATATCGTCTTATTTAACCAATGCCATTTTCGCTGCCAATGCGGCCTATTTATTTATTTATTTATTTCAGGCAATAATTGTACACTTAAAGTAAAACAAAAGGCCCATACAAATATATACCTTAAAACCTAACATACATATTTATTTAAACTAACTCTAACACTAATTGTCACGTGAAGACGGCCACGTGATACGCGGTTTATCAGCAGGAAGTTGTCCCCGGAATTTCCGAAATAATACCCCCTGCGGCCAGAACTCCACCGCACCAAAAAAGAATTGAAATTAACTTTATGGCGAGACTCCAACCACTCGACTCTCAGGGTGAAATTCGTCTTTATCCGGATGTATTCGACGACATCTTCCACCTTCGTAGACCAGTGTAGTCTGGACACATACAGTTGCGTCGACGGCACAGCTGGACGCAACAAGTGATATTTTCCGGTCGGCGCCGTACCGCGGCGATTGCGGGTGGCGGGCTTCTTTTTCTTCCTCTTTACCACCGTGAAACCATCCTCGTCGCATTGGTCCTTACGAGGACCCGTGACTACGGGTGCACGAGGTCTCTCATTGGTCTTAGGTTTGTTCCCCAGGGTAACAGTCCGTTTAGTTGTAGGGGCAACGGCAGCAGCGGCAGCAGCGTAGGCACGCTGAGGAGTCGATGTGTAGGCGCGTGACGGTGGAGGGAGAGGAGCGGCGGAGGTAGCGACGACGGCGGGGGTGGAGGCAGCGGGGCGCGGGTCAACGGGCGGCATGACGACGGTCGGTGACGTATTCTTGCTGTTGCAACCGGCCGACTAAAAACTGCTGACCGACGTATTTTGCGCGCCGCGTCTCATGTTCACATTGCAGGCTTCGGCTGACCTACGTACCGAACTAGCACCACGTAATGAAACTAATTCAGCACGTAAATCACTGATCGTGTTTTCCGAAGTCTGCAATCGAAATCGAACTTCTTCCAGGCCGGTCTTGAGGGTGTTGATCTCTTTCAGCAGCCTGGATACGTCAACATGGTCAAATGTGACAGGAGGCAGCTTGTGCAGCTGCTTCGCCACAAATGCGGGCACGAAATGACATCTTGGAGACTTCGTTCCCTTTGTCGTCCCTTCTGCGGGATGGCATCTCGTCTATCTTACCCAGCGTCTGGTAGAGCAGTACCTTTGCCGAGCAGATTTCTTCCATTCTGAAGTTAGACTTGCAGATCTGTACAATGCTAACTTCATCCATCGTGTCGATGGCATTCTGTATGAACGCCAGCAATTCGTTAGCTATAAGTTTCTCGGAACCCATAGCGGCCGTAACGTGCGCGGCCAGAGCCGCGCAGCTCGCGAAATATATTACGATATTTCGTGCAGTGTGACGCGTCTGTACTCGAGCAAGCACTACACTGCACTACACTGCTGCTATGTTAGAGCAAGACAGTGAAGCGATTCAATCGCAATACAATGACAATAAAATTTTGACTTAAAACGTTACGAGAATGGGATATTGAATACAATACTTAATTTTTTTTTATCTCACCATACAATTCACAGGAATTTTACCACGCGACGTCATTTGAGCCGTTTCGAGTCGTTGTCAATCTCTTAACGTTTAAAATATATATTAGTTAATATAACGTATAGACGGTTTAAAAATCCTTTATCTCTGCTTCTATTGGGAAGTTTCCCAGTACCCCGGAGTGCCCGGAGATGGCAACAGGTTCGCCACCTGTTACTTGAGCCAAAAACGTAACCGGCGAATCGTGGGTGTGTGCATGTATGCTTGAATGCATGCATTTACCTCTGCCTACCCCTTCGGGGATTACAGGCGTGAAGATACGTTTACGTTTACGTTTAGTTAATGAGTAAGTAGGTAGGTAAAATGTTCCATACCAGCCTAACACCAGCAAAAATTATTGTTTTAACATTTTGACCTTAACATTATACACCTAATTTATTGTGTGTTATGTTTAATGGTTTTTTATTGTAACAGTGTATTTTTTATGCGTTATTTAAAAAAAATATAATCAATTTGCACTTCTTCCCTTTATAAACATTATCTGTTCCTAATTGTATACTGCTTCGTAGTCGTCATTTTCGTAAAAACGGGCACAAAGTTTTTACTTCGCGTATTAATACCTATGTACTTTAATTATAATATTAGTAAGTGCACTAAGTAGGTAGATATTATTAACAATTAGGTAAGTAGTTCAAGTATTCTTACGATTATGCTTGTGCCACTTCATTAATCCATAAACTTTTAATATAATAATTGCGAAATGATTTCTGTCTGTCCGTCGGTCGGCCTGACTGTGACGCTGTCACGATCTTAATTATGCACTTGTTTATACATAAGCGTTTTTGAAATTTTGATCTAGTTACTTATGTGGATGAAACAGGAGTTCGTGCGGAAGTCCAAACGATTCTCAAATCTTTTTATCATATTTTTGTTTTTCGCAACATTTACACTCTCTAACAACATAGCTCATAGGTAGGTGGATTTTTTGCCGTTATTATAGACTATTGTACGGTACTATTGGTGCGCGATTCCGACTCGCACTTGGCCGATTTTTTCTGTCATACAAAAGCAAAGAGAACTCGAGTTCTACTCACTCAGGCACTATATTCAACATTTTACTATCCACTTTACTTCAGTTCTTTTAATTATTCAAGGAAACTTTTAATTAGTTCAAATTATGTTTTGAACTGTTTATTGACTTTACGCACTCCGCAATAAATTTTTCTACGTTTTAGTTATTAATACTGAGGGTCAATAAATCAGTAAGTAAATTTCAAAACCACTTAACTGTCTCAGTGTTCTTTTAGTAGCATGCCCCTACCGCTACGCTGCTACGGGCTTCGTACGCAAGCCACTTTATTTATCTTTAAATAATTACTTAACATAAACCAATAAAACTTATAAATAACTGGATTACAATGTGTATAATAAAACTGTTCACAGCATGCCGTAGATATTAAAGAACTTAAAAAAATGTGTAAAAACACGCACGGTATTTTTAAAAAGAGCATGAAATCTTCATTCTCTGCTTACCGCATTAAGTGATAAGATTAATTTTTGAAAAGGTATATTTTTATATCAAAAGCATATATAGCTTGTTATCCTGACAAAATATTAAATCATATATTTTATCATATAAAACATATAGACGCATATTAATTTTAAAGGTATTTTTTTGACGCTGAATTAAGTTTTAATGTCAATCTATTTTATTTCGATGTATCATTCGAAATATCTACCAAAACAGTTCGTGATATTTTGCAAGTAAACCTAGTATTAAATCGTGTGCAAAGTTTATAAATGAAAAAAAAAATGACAACACCAATAGTACGTACGTACGTATGGTAAATGGTCCAATCAAAATATTATATCCGAGCTGTATCAAGTTAACATATCCGAAAGCGTATTTTTTGCGCGACAATCAAATCTAGCTAATGTTTACATTGACAACTAGATTATATATAGCAAAGCCTTCAAAACAGCGCAAACTGGGATTAAATTAGTCATACAATTTAACAACAACAAAAATGCATCAACAGTTGGAATTGAACTCTACCATTTATATATCTGTACGGGAATGCAATAAATTTTACCAAAGAAAATTAGATGGTTTGAAACGATTACAAATGGTATAAAAGTTTCGAGTTAGCCACAAATCAGGTATTGGCAATTTAAGTTTTTAAACTGATCTGAGTGTAATCCTAGGGAAGTTCGGTGGGTTTCGCGGAGATGTGTCTAGTCCGTTCGCGGTGTGGAGTGTCGTCTTCACTGCGGAAAACTGTCACAAAACTTACGGGTGGCGGGCGTAGCGCGATAGGGGGAGCGTGCGGCCGACCGCTCGTTCTGTAAACGACTGACGAGTGACGACCGACTGTAGGTTGCTGTTGTCTGTTGTCGAGGCCCACGGTATGATACCCCAAGTCTTCTATAGTATCCATCCAGAGCCTTACAATGATACATCACTTCCAAAATGGTGTACCGACGTCTATAAGTGCATGGTACTTAAATAACTCAATGGGGAATCTGCGTAGGTAGGCCGTTTAATGGCAAAACTTTTGAGCGTTTCTTGTATCTCGCTGAAATCGTATGATCAAATATCCATGATATCCAAATATAGATATTCACAGGATGGAAATGATTGCACTGAAATGAAGGCACTTTGACAATGGCGCAGGTTCTCATTGATATGGTAGAGCTTGCACGACTCTACAATTTGATAGGATGATATTGTTCGGATCACCGTAAAATCGGCATTGTTAACTCAGTTTTTGAGAAAAGCTTTCTTATCCTTCAAAATAAAAAAGACTTTTTATATGTGTTTGTTGGTAAAAATTAATCATTTTCTGTGATTTTTTTTATAACTTGCGACCATTGAACATGTAGGTATTTTGCACAAGTAATAAAAATGTAATTTACAAAGAACACCTACACTTACACCTACACTTACACTCTCTAAATCTATCACCATTTCTAAATTCGACACTTGTATTCCGTGGTAAAGTTTTTCAAAGGCTTCAAATCACGACAGACGTTAAAAAGAACGTAACTTCACGCCTGTAATCCCCGAAGGGGTAGGCAGAGGTAAATGCATGCATTCAAGCATACATGCAAACACCCACGATTCGCCGGTTACGTTTTCGGCCCATGTAACAGGAAGCGAGCCTGTTGACATCTCCGGGCACATTACCAAACTTCGAGGTACTGGGAAATTTCCAGAAAATGTTAAATTTTCAATAGAACCAGAGATAAAGGACTTAACACCATTATCTCCGATAACCCCCTACCCGGAAATCGAATCCAAGACCTCAGCGTATTAGTAGTGGCCTGCTACCACTAGGCTGCCGAGGCAGTTTACGTTAAATAAATCGATATTAATATACGTAGGTACTATACCTATGTGTAAACTGCCCCGGTAGCTTAGTGACACGGTGTATAAAGTCCTTTATCTATGGTTCTATTGGGATTATTCCATTTTTTGAAAATTTCCCAGTACCTCGAAATTTGTTAATGTGCCCGGAAATATCAACAGGTTCGCTATTGTCACATGGGCCAAAACGTTGCCGGCGAATCGTGGGTGTTTGCATGTATGCTTGAATGCATGCATTTACCTCTGCCTACCCCTTCGGGGATTACTGGCGTGAAGTTACGTTTTTCTTTTCCTTAGTTTTTTATTTCAACTCCTTACCAATAAAAACAGCTATGAAATAAGTACCTAAATAGGTACTATAATAATTGAATCCTGAATTATACAGGCCGAACTCAAAAACGTGTGACCCTAACTACCTAGATGATTTTTTTTTCTGTTTATTCCGAATTGAGGTACGACAGTGTAATTTCTAATTAGAGGCAAAACATGACAACTCATCGGTGTTGAGACGTGAATATGTTTTGATATATCATCAATAGATATTGCACTCGAGCATATGAAAGTGACAATCGGCTAGTTTCGACTTCGTAGAGCGTTATCTCTGCTGCACACTGCCTACGTAAGCACTGATAGTCCGGTATTGGTCAAAACTTGATCAAAATGGTGGACAAACGTCATATTGGTAAGGTGCGAAAAAGATCTCAGAAGAGAAACGCTCTACAGACTCGAAATAAGCCGAAATCTCCTTCCCGAGGTCGATGTGCATTATTTATCGTTGGATACTATATATGTCAATGTTAAAAAATACATGTTTGGGCTCTCAGTGTCGAATTTATTCATAAATTAGTTACAAAAATTAATGTCTAGAAGTTGTTATGTGACTATGTTTTGTACACGCCTGTACCTCGCTATCGACACAGTCTTTGTTCATTATCCATTCGTCCCGTACGTGTGATAGGAGCTAGACACATTGCTTCCAAATATAAAAGTTCATTATAATATAAGTTTATTCAGTATCATAATTTAGTCTTTTAATTACGCCAACAACCCAATAAACTAAAACTCAGTACAGCAGTGCGCTCGGCTAACTAAATTATCATACGATTAAAACCTATTTTAAATAATAAAAGAAAATGGAACAAGTCTTGACATTATTAGCGAGATTATACTTAAAGCTTATAACAATGTAATTTAAATCGGTTACACTTTTCTTAAGTGGTTGTAATAAATAACAAAGACGGAATATTGGTAGTTATCGCTATTCTGTAATCTATTCTAAAATAATCAACTGCTAAGCGGTGATACGATAAAGTATCAAGTCATTGTAGTTAGAGAGAAGTAACTAAGTACATTGGTAAGTATGATTTTACAATAAGCTGACCGATACAATAAGCTCACTATGTTTTTATGTTACTAAGGCGGCAAACAAGCATGCAGTTCACATTGATGTTAAGTGATCACTGCAGCCTGTAGACACTTACACAAAGACCAAGGTCAAAATGCAGATGTGTTACCGCTCCTGAGGCCTAAGGTATTATGCCTCTATCCCGGCAATTACAGTCTTAGTGGGTCTTAGTGGGTCAGTCTTGGTCTTCCAGTCTTGTTCAAAAGAAAAGCTTGCTAAGCACTTATCAGCCATTAAATGTCTAGTATCTATTTATGCAGCATGTTTGCCTACGATCAGATGGAAATTAATCTAATTTACAATGTTTGTGCATTATCTAACAGGACAGGCTAAAACGATTGATCTCTATTAGCGATGAATTGAGTTTAAATCAATTCAGTCTTATTTTCGGCAGTTACCTTCTATTTATACCAGTGAAAAATCAATCAGAAAATCCTCGCGTGGGTACACTGTTATTAAGTGACGAATGAATTGGAAATATATTATACACTTGGAAGAAAAATTAAATTACGAAAAGAGATAAAAGCCTAGCAATAATGAAGAGTCAATAATTACTTTACTCTTTTTAAAATTTTATTTATAATTTAATTTAATGATTTAAATTTGTTTGACATCACTTAAGTAGGTCATATATATATTATTATTTATATCAATTTGATTTGTTCTTTAGCTTATCGACTAATAAAAAAATGCTGAATTGTGTGTATTTTACATATTCTCTGAATTAATTTCGATAATTTTACAATATTACTAGATATTTGAATGCTTTATTGCAGAATTTGGAAGCTTCTTAATTCCGATGGGGCTTGGCAACAGCGGTAACATGTTTTTAGTGAAATTCAAAAATGTAACTGGCAATCTGGTAAATCGTGGATGTATAGATGTATACCATCCATGAATACGTACGACTACAACAAATTTAGAACTCCTCAACAAGTCCTTTAGAGAAACAGAAAAAAGTATTGTGCACCCATTGATATACAATAAACCCTTGTATATGTGTGCACCAATATCAGTGAAATAAATTAAGAGAACGCGTAATGAGACAGCATTGAATAGACTTAATATGAAATATAATTAAAGGTACGATTCTGAACTCCTCTGCACGCAGCAGTGCTGCCGCTGCAGTGCTGCATTGCTGCTTCAGGTCTTCATTAAATTCTCTATAAGTTTCTATGAGATGACATTCAGAGCCAAGCGACAATGTCGCGTCGTGGCAACAAAGCAATAGAAAATTGAGAAATATGGAGCTGCGGCAGCACTGCAGCGGCAGCACTGTTGCGAAGCGGAGCTCGGAATCGTACCATTACTCAATTAAACCAGCTTATGGTTGAATGGTACTACAGATAATGTTGACGATTCACAAAAACAAATAGGTATTCCATCGGAATATTGGAAGTGTTGTGACTGGAATTAACAAGTATATTTAATATTTAACTGAAGTCGTTTTGCATAAATTTTAAAACAAGCACTTTTGGTAGAGTTTCAGCACAATATTTGCGACGCGCGTGGATCTTGTTCTATCTACTATTATTATCATAGAGAGCATTCTAAATGTTTCGCAATGTTTACACACAAAAGAAAATTGTCATTTTATCATTACTGAAACAAATTTTAGTAAATATTTAGATACGAATAAACTAAATATAAGTAAACATTACAATCAACCAAACTTCGACAAGATGTACGTCAAAAATTGTATAGATTTCCACGCTTGTTAAACATTGTAGGCACACAGAAGTGTTTGACAAGCGAACAATAGGATACATGGCATGGAATCAATAGTTTCCAATAAAAATGCAACCCGTTTTCCTTGGTCAACGGCATCACGCGTGAATGGCTGGACCGATTTGGCTAATATTGATTTTGAATGATTTTTGGAAGTCCAGGGAATGTTTAAAAGGTAAGAAAATATGAAGAAATTGAAGGGAAATAGTAAAAATCACTATTTAATTTTCCCATACAAATAGTCCGTATCTATCAAACCTTTGACACATGTCATATTTTCATTCCGAGGCAATACGAAGTTTGCCGGGTCAGCTAGTCTTTTATAAACATAAAATTGGTCGTTTATATACAGATCAACAAGATGAAGAGATATTAATTTTTTATATACCTATAATAATTTACATACATACAGCGTCGGGACGTAGGGTCTTCACCGTCCACTAGCGAAAGAATTCTCTTAGTGGAAGAGAATTCTTCCAAAGTCAATCAAGCGAACAATGTCGGTGAAACCATTCCAATAGGTGTAGGTGCAAAGCGTCATATGATAAAACTACCACTACGATCGCTAGCGAATAGGTACCTTCGCATACCAAGTCATTAAAGCATATCCCCTTCAAAGTTTATCTCCCCGTATAAATATTATGGGGAGTTTTTTGGTCCAGCAGTGAACGTGTTATCATTGAAATTATGATAATGAACCTTACTGCCCTGTAATAGGTCTCAAGGGTGGAAACGCAACTGCATTTTGACCCTGTTTTGTGTTAAGCTGCAATCATCATTTAATATCAAAGTGAACTGCATGCTTGTTTGCCGCCTTTATTAAGTATATTTTAAAAAATCTTTAACAAATAATTGGCCATGTCATGCCGCTCTACGTTAAAATACGTTTTTACTGGTGGTAGAGCTCGCCCGCGAGCTCCGTCCGCATTACCTAATATACTTGCCGCTAAATGGTAGTGTTCAGCACTATCGTCTTCCGGTCAGGTGGTAATTAATGTACGGCCCTGTAATTTCCGGCACAGAGGCATAACACCATAGGCCTCTGGAGTGGTAACGCATCTGCGTTTTGACCTTTGTCTAAGTGTGAGTGTCTATAGGCTGCAGTCATCACTTAACATTAATGTGAACTGCAAGCTTGTTTGTCACATCATTATTACATTAAAAAAAAAGAAATATACTCGATACAGACATATATGAAAACCATGGCTAAACGATATTAATTTTGGAATATCATTAGTTGCTGGCGTGTTACTGTGAAATAATGTAGATTTCGGCCACGAAATGAATGAAGTTTGGTAATGTTATTTATATATTAATGTTATTTATTTATAGCCATGTTCGCACACGGGGTTGTAAAATGCATTTTCCATGTTGAATATTATCGTGTGACGATGACATGGCAGTGGTAGTCTGTCTATATAAAACAGCAGCATTTCTATTTTAAGCTTATTTATTTGTATTTAATGGCAATATTTAACATGATAAATGTTCATTGTTATGATAAGATATTATATAAAAAAAAACAAATTAAAACAATAGGTATTCAGACCGACTATGTTGTTTAAGTATTTGGAGTGTAGAAAAAAATAATATTTCAAGTCGTCGTGTATTACGACTTTGTTTGAATTACTACCCTGTATTCGTGCCTAATTATAGCTTTCTGATCCGAAGAGTCTCTGATACATGGGAAAACTATAAGGTTTCCTGTGTGTGGGCAGGAATCTCTAATGCCCGCGAGGAGTCTTTCAAACATCGGTACCATTTAATTGGTTTCACAATAAAAATTGAAAGTGAACGATCGTTCCGTGGGAACAGAAATATTATTTATAAGACCGAGTCCTTGAAAATGGGCCCATCTGGTTTTCACGTGGCCACCTACGTTAGAAGTGAAGCGCTTCTCGCGCAAGTCATACACGGAGAATATTAAAATTAGCCCTTAGGTTGCATGGCAACTAAACAAATAATGTTCACTTGATAATATTTAATTTAATTAATGGTGAGACTTGGCGTCGGAATGTGACGAACCCACCGCTAATTAGTGGGGAATTCTTCCGCTATTGCAATCAACCAAACAGTGGTGGTCAAACCATTCTAGTAGCGTGATAGTAAATACAACAATACGGGACGGGCAGCAACTTCCTACGATAAACCACTACGATGCGAATGTGTTCTCCTCTAATAACTATTTTCTATATATTTTTTTCAAAACTTTTTAAGAAAAGGTTAAAAGTTTTTAGGAAAAATGGAGGGGGAATCAATGAGGTTAATATTTAGAGAAGACATCGGAAATAAAAAAGCCGGTTCCGTTCTTAAATTGATTTGACAGATATTTATTTACAGTGCTCATCATGAAATATTGCACATCGAGCCTATGAAAAGGACAATCGGCTAGTTTCGACTTCGTGGAGCGTTATCTCTGCTGCACACTGCCTACGTAAGCACTGATACTCTGGTATTGGTCACACACTTGGTAAAAATGATGGACAGACGTCAAATTGGTAGAGTGCGAAAGTTATAATAAAATAAGAATACAAACATGAAAATTAAAAGAAAAAAGGCTTGAAAAAATAATATCTGTCAGGTCTGTTCATCGTATATTTGATAATGGATATAGTGGTCCATTGACGGTGACGATGAAATTGTTAGAACAAATTCAATAAATAATGTATCGAGCGTATCATGTAATGTAAATTTTACATCAATTAGCCTGCTATTGATATACGAATGAGTCGCTCATTTGCAGTCAGAAAATCGTGATTTCCATTAAATATCCGAATACACAAAAATTTAACTTTAAGACGCAACATAAATGGTCGCAATCGAGCCAGATCTAAAATATGGAATTAACTTTTCTCATCAGAAATCCAGATGACGTGACGGGTTGATCCTTGCCAGGCGATGGTTTTTGTACTTAGCATGTTATGATTCATCCCTACAAAAATTTCTAGCCTTACAGGGCAACGATACTCGGAGGGTTCAGTATCTCTCCTACTATACGTACGATACGTAAAGTATCGCTTCAAAGTCGGCATTCGAACCGGTGCCTAACCAATATCCTAATGTATGTTTGTATCCGTCATTTACCTTCAATCATAGTAAGGCCTAAGAATACCGTATCTGCGTGTGTTATCTAAAAGGCGAAAACTTGAAAAAATAGACGTGCACGCGTCAAAAGAAAGTATGTCATTCCTTTTCAGTGACTTCGGTCGACAAGAAAGCTCGCTGTAATCAGTGACATGCTGCAAGAGTTTGGGTTTCCACTTTGTATAAAATAGTGTAAGCATTAATTTGTGTGATTAAGAATTGGGTGATATCATGCCGCCAGTTGGTGACGTACGCACGGCCACGTTATCTGTTTTATCTTAAAGACGAATTTCATGAAATTATCAATTTTCTGGATCAAGTGTAAAAATAACTGACTCAGTAGTCAAGTGGTAGTATGCTACTACATTGGGGTGCTGGGTTCGATCCCCGGGACCGGGGTAAGTGCTACAAGGATTAGAATTTTTTTATTAAGTGATGGTGGTGGTAAACAAACATGAAGTTCAAATGGATGTTAAGTGACGATTGCAGCCTACAGACATCTACATAGTAACCAGATTTCAAAGTGCAGATGCGTTGCCACACCTGAGGACTATGATCTTTTGCCTCTGTGATAGTTATTACGGGGCCATACATTACCAACTAACCGAAACACGATAGTGCTGCACACTACCACTTGGCGGCAGATAGATTAGGTAATACGGTGGTGCCTACGCCTCGAGCTCCATCACTGGACCTCTACCATCGGTGAAATTGATACCTAGTTGATTTCGTGGCAGTTTTCCATCGCTACCTTAGTTTTTAACCTACCCCTTTAACCTACACGTTTAAGTAATAAGGTTAGCAAATTTTTGATATGGGGTTTTGTTTGCGTGGTGTTACTGTAAGACATAGGTAGTGTGTATGTATCCATATATTTATTCAAGAAATAAAGTCGAAGAATTGGGTTTGTCGTGGTACGACAACAGTAGTCCATGACAAATTATAACTCAGCCCACAGAGAGTGGTGCCACAAAATGCGTGACTGACGCGACGCTTACTCAGAAAACCAGCGATTGCAAATTGTAACGCTTCATGCATTATACGAGTACGACTACTCCCCGGTTTCATAAACATAGATTTTGCTAGCGTAAAGTCGTAATAAATTATCGTTATTAGACCTTCAGTGGAGTTTGGGAGCGCAGGCGCATCTTAATGCCCGAAATGCTCAAAAGTTCTATACTTATTTCAATGACAGTTTGGGCCAACAAAAAGACGTTACGCTGACGAAATAAAAATCTCATGAAATTTTGTACCTTCCATTCGTCTATTTTTACCGGCTGTTAAGTTTACTTTAGGCTGTAGTGGGCAGTACCTATGTTGGACTAGGGACGGTTTCTGGAACGTTTTCAAATTCCTATTCGTGCAAGAGACGTGTTGACTGTAGCAGTCTGTTGGATTTTGGAACATTTGTCAAGTAGGTACCTAAATTGGCGGCGAAATTATTAGTTGACCTATGCTTTGATACAGGTTTTTTTTTTAATTTGACAACTGATTATAAACTGTGGTATTAGTTACCAATCGGTTCGTCACGCCAGTGTTAATAAATGCTTTTGAAATAAGCCAATTCGCCGACACAAAAACCAGAAGGCAAAATGCAGATGCGTGGCCAAACATGACACCTATTTTGTTATGGTTCTGTGATAGTTATGACGGGGCCTCACATTCCCCATTAACTAACTCCTCGACTAATAGGAATACGATAGTGCTGAATACTTTGGCGGCAGACAGTGAGGTAAATGAGGTGGTGCGTACGCCCTCAAGCTCCGAAAGATTCTCAGCAAGGTTGCCACGTCGTTAAACCTAAAAACCGGACAGACCAGTATGTAAAAAGCCAAATTACGTTCATTTTAACCGGACACGGTTCAAAATGCCTAACTATGTCCGGCTGTAACCGGACGCCTGGTAACCCTACTTGCGAATCAATGTCTTATAAATCTACCCCAACATTGTTACACATGAGTAAAAGTATACAGGTAATCAAATAGATTGCCTGTTTTCATGTAACGTCAATTTACACAAATTAGCAAATGTTCCATTGGCTATATAGCTTTGTACCTTGATTTATAGAAAAAATACATGTCATTCTCTACGTATAATGGATGGCCTACTTTGTACATATTTTACGCGACGATCGAAGAATGACTTGAATCAAAATAGACATCGTTTTAAAAGTCTGTTTCGCTACATTTCCTAGTAATTTTGAAAGCGATGAATGAATTTGTTTCTATTAACATTCAGTTAAACATAACTTCATGATTTATTTATGTTATGAAGTGGCAAAAAAGCATACAGTTCACATTAAGTGCTTTGCCACCAAGTATGTGCTACGCTACGTTGCTATGGATGCGTTTGATACCCACCAATCATATTAATTGGTGCACATAGTACTGGTGGAAACGGATTCAACTGTTTTTATAGAAGCGCGCATGGCCCCGCGACTGGTGTAGATCGGAAGAGATCTACTCGGTTAAGCGATAAAGCCGCTAGTGGCTAGTGCCAAATTAAAATGCGCGTTTCCGTGCTTCGGAGGGCACGTTAAGCCGTCGGTCCCGGTTGCTATCGATAGATAGCAGTCGTTAAAACCTTGTCGGAGGCCTTATGAGCGGTTTGAAAACATCCGACAGCGGGTTGACCACTAACCCGTATCTACACCAACCCGTATTGGAGCAGCGTGGTGGTGTAAGCTCCAGGCCTCCCCCCAAAAAGGGGAGAGACTCATGCCCAGCAGTGGGACGTATAATGGGTTGCCATTATAATTATTTGTTATGTTTTTTATATGGAAAGATGCGTGCTATGGATGCGAGTTATGGATGCGTGGTATGGGCCGTCGCGTATTGTGTAACGTACAGCTACATAGAATAGTATTGGTCACCATTAGTCTCATATTTTCGTAGCGTACATTTCACATCTTCGCAGGAATAGCACCCTTATGGTACCTAAGTGAATACCTATAAACATCTACACAAATTCCAGTGATTTCAATGTAGATGCGTTGTCCCTCCTGAGGTCTAAGTTGTTCTACCTCTGTGCAAGAAATTACCGTACATTAACCGGAAGATAAACCTGAACACTACCATTTGGCGGTATTCTTACCGCTTAGGAAATGTGGCGGTCCCTACCTCCGCGAGCTCCTTCACTGAGCGCTACCATTAGTGACGTTTGTATTTCTCAAAGTGGTAGAATGTAAATACATACATTGTTATATGGCACTGCGAAAATACATGTACCTAAGCATCGCGGGTGAAGCGACGCCTCGATCGGGGGCTTAAACTGTAGAGTTGTAGTTACAACACTAGCATACTACCACTGACTACTGATAAATATTGTATCGAATGTAGTAAGTACTTTAAATAGGTACAAATATCTGAAGTTCAGAATAAGAAGCTTTCTATATTCGATTGACAATGTAAGCGCAGTACTTTATGTATATGCATACGCAAAATACAGCGGTAAACTAAAAACGCCCTAAAAATATTTGTTCTTTCACCCCGAGTTCATGTTCGGAACTTCAAGCCTAAGCGCCCTAACGCACCAGCGGTTAGCTGCGGCCATGTAAAAGCTGCTAGCCAGACGGCTACCCGCTCACGCGGCTAACCGCTAGTGCGTTAGGGCGCTAACGATCTTAATTTGCCACAGATCACGTGCTCATTTCTAAACGTTGATATTTATAATAACATTCAACTAAATAAAATGTCACGATCTACGTCATAATTGTTTGGTAAGGAAGTTAAAACTGCACTAGGCAACTTCGCACTCAAACTCAAAGTTATCTCAATACCTAGCTGAAATTCAACGTAAGCGATATACGAAGCCAAAGATATGAAAAGCTACTTAACTACGAAGATGTGGACGGACTATTGCACTTTTGCCGAACAGTTGAAATATGAATAGATGTAAAATATAATTGAGTGATTTCAATTCATAATAGTCACCATATTCCCCTAGAAATTTTGTATTTTTTTTTAAATTAAAGGCTCAGTAATAAAATATATTTTCCAACGTGGGAGTTCTATCACCATAAGATAGTGTTTTGCATGTTCCGATTAGATCAGCCTCACTCAACTTTCTACTAGGGTCGCTAGAACGTTTCAGCCACGGGGGACGCAACATGAATTAATTTACTAGGTAAAAAAGAGGGGCGGCGGGCCACAAAATATCTATCTCAGAGCTTTCAGGGTCCCCACCCCAAGGGGGGAGCGATGCATCTGCATTGTGACGTCAAGTTTTTATGGAGATGTCTATAAATAGCAGTCATCACTTGAAATGTTGAAATACATGCTTATTTACTGCTAGAATATAAGTTTAAGTCTACAGTGATCACTGCCAATGTAAACGGGTTCTCCTTCCTGGCGCTCTAACTCCAGAACGCACGAACCGATTTCCACGGTTTTGTATTCGTTGGAAAGGTCTCGGGCTCTGTGAGGTTTATAGCAAAGAACAATTATTTTATAAAACGACATCCACGCGGGCGAAGCCGCGGGCAACAGCTAGTATCGGTATAAAAATGAGGAATTAGACGATGCGTTGACACGTGCGATTATGGAAATCTTTTTCCAGCTACTCGTTTAGTAACTAACAGCACTGCAATGCAAACAACGCGGTACCTATGTGGTGACTAAACGACTCGTCCATTGTATGCCTGTTATCGATGTGGGCGTTTATCGGGTCGCGTTTCTTAACAAGGCTTCTTCGACTCCGCCGTGTTTCTTTACAAACAACATCAAATTATCTGAGAGTTTTATTATCAAGGGTTGAACGTAAAAATATTTGAGCCATAACCATCGACGATGGGAGAAGCTGTGTTGTGTCGTCGATGGCCATAACCTGGTGGTAGAGTTCCAAGTGCAGGAGCTCGAGGGCGTAGGTACCACCGCATTACCTAACTTATCTGCAGCTACTTTTTTTATGTAATGGAAGTGGTAAACAAGCATGCAGTTCACATTGATGTTAAGTGATGACTGCAGCCTATAGACACCCACACAAAGACCAAGGTCAAAATGCAGATGCGTTACCACTCCTGAGGCCTAAGGTCTTATGCCTCTGTGCCGGAAATTACAGGGCCGTACATTACCACCTGACCGGAACACGATAGTGTTGAACACTACCATTTAGCGGCAAGTATATTAGGTAATGCGGTGGTGCCTACGCCCGCGAGCTCCGTCACTGGAGCTCTACCACCAGTAAAAAAGTTTGCCACCTTAATAACATAAAAAAAATTGTTGATAAGGAACCATCGCATTGTTGTGTTTAATGTAGGTAGGTACGAAGCCGGATTTATTATTGACATTTTAGAGTTACCTAATATGTTTGTTCGTAACAAGTGGCGATAAGATGATAATGTGTGACCCCGTAATCACTAGAACATACCTACAATATAGGCATAGAGTCAGGGTTCTGTATTTATACGTTACTGTTACATCACATAATTTTAGTAGGAAACGACAGTGGTGTTTTTTGCAGGTTGTTGTTTTTTTTTTTTTTTTGGTATTATAGCATCGATATTACGCATATTGCCAGTGTCTAGTAAAACGATACTTCGTATTTATTCAAGCAGCGTAAAAGCCAGCATAATATAGTCATCAAGTATGATAAGTAAGTATCAAGTATAATATGTCAGTCAAGTGAGTTACAGTCAAGTTATTCGAATAAAGTGATGGCTACTTTACCAGAACATTTAACATTGAAGTTTTAAGGGCAACCTGAAAGGTCGTGTTTTCGCACTGTTATTCTATTTAACTATACACGGGCACTGTAATAAACCTATATCAAACAAAATGCCACCAATTTTATTCAATATAACTTAAAAATACACCAAGAAAATGAAATAAAATAAGAGCACCATACGCCTCTTTCAAGGTTCCCGCCAAAACTCCCAGGTTGTTGTTATAAACGAAGTTATTTAATTATTTTTATAGACAATAATCATTAACCCAAATTTTGAAGCCTTTTTTAGGATTACTGCGGATATTTTAACCAATAATTAAATAATTAATCAGAGAGGCAAATGAGACAATGTGATCATTTAATCACTTGATCAATTTAATCACTGGAGCTCTACTACCAGTAAAAACCTACTTATTATTTAATAGTACTAACTATTATTAAATAATTTAGCATGAAATGGGGAAAAATAAATGTGTAAACTTATTTCATCGTAGCCTACAACATAGTTCGTGAATAGTTTCATAGGTAACGTAACGCACAAGAAATTGAGTCGGAATGGGAACGCGAACCAAATTACTGAAATTCCGCATTATCAAATTTGTTTCGACAAAAACCTTCATTGCGGGACACTTATTTAGAACTGATATTAATTTCACGAAGAGCGGAGTTTGCGTGCACATGCTTAGTCGTCTTTTCTGTGGTCCAAGATATCGAATGTAGCGGGATAAATTAAAAACGAAATATGATTGATAGCGGATATCGTATTGTGACATTTAAACGATTTAGAAAATGTTAACGGTTTTTTTAATTTGTTTGTACGACGTTAACGGCCGATTTTGAATTGCTATAGGTAATAATTTATGTGTGAGATAAAAACTATCTTATAAATGTTTATCAGATGTCTCCCGAGGCCAATCTACCTATGCCTAAATAAAACATAAACCTTGATTGTTCAGAAGGCCTGAAGTTAAATAAAGTTTAAAATATACATCCGCTTATCGCTTATTGCTTGCCAGCAAGGACTGTAATCGGTAAATAGTTGCTCTTTATGCAAATCTGTACATCGGCACGACAACTTTTGTGTTTTGTCTTTTAGCTTGTGAATCGTTATTTTCTTTTCTTTATATTTTTGCAAAATGATAAGACACAATATTTGTCATGAAACCACATCAAATATTTAAGAAATAGTTTGCTTTTCAATTCTATCTTTATGTGGTAGACTATAAGCTTGCAGGGGAAAACTGCGGTGAAGTTATGTACCTTCAACTTATTGAATATGTTTCTTAGTATGTATGTATGTATGTATCTTCACGCCAGGTCCCTAACGGGGTAGGCAGAGAGTGTAGAGCGCCAGACATCCCGGTTCAGACAAACCTCTCGTGCCTCGTCTACCTTCTTAGTAATAATGATTTATTGCAACAGTTATATCTAAGCTCATATTTCCTTCATAATTAAATCATTGTGATTAATAGACATAATTAGAAATCAAACTCAACCAAAAAAATATCTTACCTACTTAAAAAATTAATATCTTACCTACTTTAAATAAGAATGTACTGCAGAGTGAGGTCTAGAAACTCATTTGATTTGTTCCCTCATTTCAATTGAACTCGATTGTTGGATGCCTAAGTTAGAGAGACTTCGACACCTTTTGTCGTTAGCCTAGTTGGCATTATGCTAAGGCAAACCCTGCAAGTTGTGTAGTTCGGGAAAACAAAAAGACTTCGACTTGCGCGGCGAACAAAAGTAGAGTCTATGTTGCAACAGTTTATCCAAGCAAACTTGATCCATTAAAGTATTTGTTCAAATGTATAATATTATGTTGTCACATCAAAATGGAAACGGTTTATGCATTTTATCGCCTAACAATACAGTAGGAAATGTTTGATTGGTTGATAAAATATATAAATTAACTCGTGGGTGTTTGCATGTATGATTGAATGCATGCATTTACCTCTACCTACCCCTTCGGGGATTAAAGGCGTGAAGTAACGTTTTTTTACGTTTAAGATACTATTACCGCTATTAAGAAATGATGGTTTGTGGTGCAGAGCTGAAAATTAGGGGTTATACGTATTTATTGATTCTTGATTTTAAATATTATATCATAAAAAAACATTCTTAAAAAAAAGTACAAAGAAATGAGGTGAGAAACAGCCTAACCATTAAGTGATATAAAAAATTGACTACAACCGTTTCTCATACCTACCAAAAACACACACACAAATTTCATAATGATCAGTAAAGCCGTTTGGGAGTATTGTTACATATTTTAGTACTGTGACACGACAATATATACCTACACACCTAATTTTTTTTCTCGGGCGTCAAATTAAATCTGGCCGCAATTAAGGGTGATTGGCTATGACAGATAAAATAATTTAATAAAAAATGCTATCGGCCATATTTTGACAGGCAACCTAGTATGTATGTATGTATGTATCTTCACGCCAGGTCCCTAACGGGGTAGGCAGAGAGTGTAGTAGTAGTAGATAGTAGATAGTGCAACCTAGTAGATACCTATATATTCGCTAGATCATAAATATGCGTAAAAATTAGGTTTGTAGCATTACTAAATGAACGAAATAATTCGGTGGTGGGATCCTAACTCATGATCACATAGCGACAGAAAAATGTTGATCATAATAATCATCATCTAAATTCAAGTGTGATGAATCATTCAGCGTACAGTTTGGTTAATTGATTAAAGTCATTCGTGTATCAACACGCCACTCTTAATTACCGCGTACATTCTCACTATTGTCGGAATGAAGATGGAGTGATGATTTGTTCGAATCAACATTCACTGTGTAACCACTCTATAATAGCTCTGATAGGTACGTCATTTCTCATCATGCAATTGTTAACAATAACAAAACGAAGTTCCACGTTGGGCCCGCACCTTGTACACAATATCAAAAGAAAAATACGTTAAATCATAAAGAAAATGCTCAAAAAACTATTTAAATCGTTATTTTTTGTCGGAAATATATATATAATGTAATTTTTGTATGACAACAATATGTCACCATATTGCTACAAAGACATTCTTGTATTGTAAATATACTTACGATAATTTAATAGATGGTATAATAAACGATTTGAATAGCTGAAAATGATAATATGATCCCATATGACATAATGCAATAAATGATTTGAATTGAATTGAATTGATTTAGTATTTTATGCTTCTTCTTTCAATATATTGTACAAGGTGCTGGCCAAAGCTCCAAACATTTTGGAACGTCTCATTTCATTCTTATAAACATTAAATTTCTTTTAAAGCCCTTAACGTTTGCAAATAAACTAGCTGTCCCGGCGAACTCGTATCGCCTAATACATAGATTAAAAGTGGAGATACTGACTGAGACCGCCGGCGGCTTTTGAACAATTGAAATCTATTGTCATATTTTTCTCGTGACCTGACGGGTTAGGAAATGGGGGTTGGTGGTAGAAATGTGAATATTAAGGATTATAAGTATTTTTGATGTGATATCTGAATAAGAAGCGCGCATGGCCCAGCGGCTGGTGTAGATCGTAAGCGATCTGCTCGGTTACTACGGGCGCGGTCGGGTAGTGTGATGGGTGACCGCTAGTGGCAAATTAAAAGCGCGTTTCCGTGCTTCGGAGGGCAAGTTAAGCCGTCGGTCCCGGTTGCTATCGATGGATAGCAGTCGTTAAACCTTGTCGGAGGCCTTATGGGCGGTTTGAAAACATCCGACAGTGGGTTGGCCACTAACCCACCCACCTCCACCAATCCGCATTGGAGCAGCGTGGTGGAGTAAGCTCCAGGCCTCCCCCCAAAAAGGGGAGAGACTCGTGCCCAGCAGTGGGACGTATAATGGGTTGCCATTATTATTTTATTATTATTATCTAAATAAGAAAACAAAATTGGTGGCCTACCATTTTGGGATTAAAAAAAAATTCTACAACTGATTCTCATAGCTAAAAAGTATGCACACTAAATTTTATGATAATCGGTCAAGCTGTTTCGGAGGAGTATTGTTACAAACACTATGGCACGAGAATTTTATACCTATAGGTATTAGATAAAAGATAATCATCAACTGAAGTGAATTCTATCGAACCTCGAATATATGAAGGTATGTTTTAGTTAACAGTAACAAAGTGTCCAAACACACAGACGACTTGAAGACAGGTTTTAGCCACTCAAAACAGAAGGTGGCTGAATTTTGACTCCTCTTTATGCTCCTTGTAACGTGCCACCATTTTCTGTATTGCCCTCGCATTGTTTTACACAAAGTCAAACGAGAACGTCTTAAATTCCTCGGTTTACGTATTATAAAGTACCATCTTACTCGTCAATATTTTGATTTGCTCGAAAACTCTGACATTTATAAAAATTTAATATTGCTAATACTCAAAATTAACTGCAGATGATGATGATGAGTAAACTTAAGTAGAGTGGAAATTGATGACGTGGTAATGTAAAATTTTTAAGGTATAAGCTTAAATCAAATCTCTTACAGCGCGTTCATAAAGTCACATTCCATTTAGGTCCTAAGACATATGCAGGATGTTTGTAAGTAGCGTCGTATCATCTCAGAATGCCAACTTCGCAAAATGCCAACCGCTCGCAAAAAGACAACTTCTAAAATGCCAACTTCTCAAAGCCGTAGGTTTCTTCATAGAATGCGTGTACGTATACTGTGTTCACACGAGTATACTGTGCTAGTGACTAACCGCAAAAAACGAATTCCGTCAAAAACCGAATACCCGTGTGAAAAAAGGGTAACACAATTAAACTAGTACATTTCGGTATCTACCAATGTTTTATATTATTCATAACAAAAATATTAGAGTTCAAGAAGCTCAATAAAACATTTTTTTTTACATTAAAAAGTGGAAGTGGCAAACAAGCATGCAGTTTACATTGCTGTTAAGTGATGACTGCAGTCTATAGACACCCACACAAAGACCAAGGTCAAAATGCAGGTGCGTTACAACTCCTGAGGCCTAAGGTATTATGCCTCTGTGCCGGAAATTACAAGGCCGTACATTAACACCTAACCGGAACACGATAGTGCTGAAAACTACCATTTAGCGGCAAGTATATTAGGTAATGCGGTGGTGCCTACGCCCGCGAGTTCCGTCACTAGAGCTCTACCACCAGTAAAATGAAGCATAAACAATGTTTCTATGAACTGTTACTATCTCGCCCCCGACATGGCGTCAACATTTCAAAGAAACTATTAATCCTACGCATGCGTCCAAGTTACAATGTTCTAATTACCACATTTTGTTTTACCTCCCACGCGTATATCATAATTTAGATGATTAATTGTTAACAAATAAATCTCTTATACCTACACAAGCTTTAGAAGAACCAATACTGAAATTATCACTTGTTAAAGACAAGTCAATTACAATCTATAATTTTACTTTACAAGTCGTATCGTTATTAGCAGTTTGTGTTAGCAAACGGTTGATTTTTAATGGACAAATGGTTAAACAATTTTGTTTAAAATTAAATCAAAGGTTATGATAAAACAAACACGAGAGATAACTGTTGCGATAAGCGTTAAAAGAAAGAGGTGGAGGGTCGCGTTATCATATGGATAGCAATATTAGATCAAACGTATCAGATGACACGGAGGTGTAAGTGATACGGTACAGACAGACAGTTCTTTGTGACGTGTAAGTAACTACAACCACATCTGTTATATAAAACTATCAAAGAACGATACAGACAAGGTGATGTTCAGCTTTAGAGTAACGATACCTCGATGAAGCCTGTTAACTTCGATATTTGAGTGATGTGGTCAACTCATTTTCGATTTATAAACGAAGGCTAAGGATGAAATAAACAGCTGCTCCAAACATTAGTAGATAGCAACATATTGTATGAGGAAACTGGATAATATGATCGATTTCAGAGTTAGTCACATTGTAAAAGCTATTCACAATGTTGAGCATAAAAGTGATTATAACATTTTAAGGCGGTACTTCATAAATGTTTTCTTCATCTAAAAAATCCGCAACATGTTCCTATAATACCATATCATCAATTTCACTCAATGGATATTCTGCGCATATTTTCAACACATTAAAAATTATGTCGATTATGATGATGATATATTAAAATCAGATATTTATTTTAAAAAATGCTTAGTCTCTCTTCTCACTCTCTATTATGTAGTTGATCGTTGAGAGTCTCCTTTGTTTATTCAATTAAACAAATGAGCCAAACATATTCTTTAATTATGTCAATGACATAAAACGATAGATTGCGATGATATTTCCTCAGTATTCTGATATAATGTGTATAATTATATCAAGAAACATGGCCCTCCGGACTATAGTTTCTGATAAGCTCATAACAGGTCACACATAGTATAAAATATTAAACACAATGTCATTTCATTGACATTTACTACTTCTAAGATAACATTAGAATCATTAATATTCTCAACAGCTACCATAGAAACCGAATAATATATACCTACCTCATATATTTCTCATAATAATTATATTAATATCATGTTTAATATTATGTAAACTTAAAGCAATAACAAAAGCTTTAGGTAATATATTATTATTATACGTACCTACCTACTAGTAGAGTATTAAGTTTATGAACAGGAACATTTCTAAATATTCGTAATTTGCGTCACATTTTATCGTACTAATGTTTTAAACGTTTGTTAATTACCTGCGATCAAGTATTTCGAAGTTTCAACTTTGCAACTGAATGTCTACTAGGATAAATTCAGTGACTCAGAAATTTACAAAATATTATTGGCTGTAAATTACATTAAAATGATTGATAAATAAAGATTAGACGATATTTCGTATAATTACTTTTCGACTTTCGATCACCCAATTACTGCCAACGTAATTGTCACTGGTGGTAGAACACCAGTGACGGAGCTCGCGGGCGTAGGCACCACCGCATTACATTAATATACTTGCCGCTAAATTGTAATAGTGTTCAGCACTATCGTGTTCCGGTCAGGTGGTAATGTACGGCCCTGTAATTTCCGACGCAATCATTAGCTTAAAAGAATTGCATTTATTAGTATTAACTGACGTTGGAGAAGTAAATTAAATTCTACAAACTACTAACGCTTATGACAAGACAAAGCCTTTAATAATACAAATACTGATAAGCTTCGATAAAATACAAAACGAATACATATTGAGAGGAATAAATCGAACAAAAATACACAACGCTTTCTTAGCTTACATCTAAAACTTGATAGATAAAAACTCAATTTAATACGCATTAAACACGGGGGTGTACGTATTATGTTGCTCTTACAGCCAGCCACGGCCGCACATCAAAGGGTATTTAAATGTTGACAATAACAAAATAACAGTGTTACACTTCGAAGCATTGTTACACGCAAAATAAACCCTAAACTCCTTTGTAACTATATGATCATTCTCACGTTCACCGAACACTTGGCATGGGATGATATATTTAAATTACCATGCCATCTCACAATTTGAATTTGTGTTCAATCGTCTACATGCGACGTTCTAAGTTTTATTGAGAGATTCCGTTTTATTTAAAGACATACTGTTACATAAGCTTACTTAGATGTATTGTGTTTTCATTAGTGATTTGTGTAAATTTAATTCAACAATTTTTTCATGAGTTGAAGATGAAGTAGATATGCAAAAAATAGACAGAATAATGTCCAGGTTTGTAATTTTTAATAAATTTTAATTATAAATTAAATGGGGACCGAATTAAAAAAAACAGCAGGCGGTAGCAATATAGTATATAATTATAAACGCGTCAAGAAATTAAACAAAACGTAGGTATCTTTTAAAATCTGGGATAGGACTAAATAGAAGGACTGTTAAAATTTATTAACTGCTTTGTTAACGATAATAGACTAGTCTCCCAAAATAGCCTGAATATATTTAAAGGGACTTTTAACTATGATTTTACTTGTCCATTTATCATTATTATTACAATTTTCGCTATTTAGTTTGTTTTCTTTACTAAATAAATAACAGTTAGTCGCGAAAGCTTGTATTGATTAAAGAATATATTATTATGCGTACCTAAGTATTAATTTTTGTGTAGTGAAGGTGGCAAACAAGCATGCAGCACATTGATGTCATCGTAGACACAATGCAGCTTCTCATTGATGTTAAGTGATGACTACAGCCTATAGACATCTAGACAAAAAACAGAGATCAAAATGCAGATGTGTTGCCATCTCTGAGACCAAACTTGTTATGTCTCTATGATAGTTATTACGGGGTCATACCTATATTATCAATTTATCATCTAATCGAAACGCGATACCGAACACTACCATTTTGCGGCAGATAGATTAGGAAATGCGGTGGTGCCCACTACCTCAAGAAACTCTACCACCATTCCTAAAAAAATCCTTTAAGGTAGGTATACGGGTCAGATTAGTCTTTACAGATAATCGAAATCGAAGATTACATGAACAATGTATTACATCGAGTTGTTTTCATTCCTGAAATGATCGTTTACATGGTGTTTGGACAACGATAAAAGACGCAATTGTAATTTCCAAATTCACTATGGCTCGGATAATCATGTTTATTTTGGACAAATCGAAACTTTAATGTTAACTTGTTTTCGTAGCAAGAAGATCAAATAGGTGACGAAGTATTATTTCTTTACTTGCTGCTAATAATATTATTGCGAGTGATAGTGACAGCATTAAAGAAAAACATAAGGACACTGATAGAAAATAATTCAACTGTTTCCAAGATTTTAGTCTAAGGAGCCACATAAGCAGACTATGTAGATACTAAATGTAGCAAAGGACAAATGTTTTTATTGTTATATATCCATCAATCAAGTGTGAAGATAATATTTGCTGCGAAATCGTTAAAGATGTTGTTCTCATTGCAGTTGTTTTCACAAATGATTAATAAAATGCTATAGGCTGTTAAACAATTTACATTTCTAATGTGCAATGAACAAGGTAGTCATTATAATGTAATTTACTCGCTGTAAACGTACGAGGTACTATGCGGCCAAGTATATAAGACAATGTTATGGTTCTCACCAGTGATGCCAATTCAAAATGTTGATTCCCCGCTTCTTATACGTTATTTCCCCGAAAAATTCCCGACACCGAGGTTAGAAAGAGACTAAAACTCGGAGTAAATAAAATATATTTCAAAATTTCACCTAAGCATGTAAATAATTTAATTCTACAGAATTCCCCGATTTCATCCTACCCCCGAATGACTCCCGCACCGACCTCCCAATCCCCGCAAATCGGGGAATTGTCCGCCGATTGGCAACACTGGTTCTCACTGTTCTTAGTGAATGTTCGAATAGGGTTGTTAACCCGAACCTATTGAATACCGTTAGGGCTCAAGAGGCGTCTGCGCATCTTGTATTTCATAACCGGGAATCAAAGTCCTGGATAGAGAACGTCGGATGTTCGATGTATAAAGAATAACAATGGATATTTGTTTATACACTCCATGGGTATAATGGTTTCCTTTCAGAGAACTGATTAAGACAATTAAAGCTCTTTTAATTAAAAATAAGACTAGTCCGATAGTATAAAGATAATTGTTTGTAACGTATAATCTGAACTATCGAATTTTATAATTTCTTTAGCGTAAGTTGCTTTATTTGTATTGGTCTTACGTGTTACCTTTTCTAATTTTATGCCTATGTTAAAAAAGATATTGATGTTTAAAAAATATTTTAGACAGAAAAAAGTCTTACCTATATATATCGTCTTATTTAACCAATGCCATTTTCGCTGCCAATGCGGCCTATTTATTTATTTATTTATTTCAGGCAATAATTGTACACTTAAAGTAAAACAAAAGGCCCATACAAATATATACCTTAAAAACTAACATACATATTTATTTAAACTAACTCTAACACTAATTGTCACGTGAAGACGGCCACGTGATACGCGGTTTATCAGCAGGAAGTTGTCCCCGGAATTTCCGAAATAATACCCCCTGCGGCCAGAACTCCTCCTTTGTATAAGTCGCCAGGTCATGTGTCGGGACCCTCACCAAAAAAGAATTGAAATTAACTTTATGGCGAGACTCCAACCGCTCGACTCTCAGGGTGAAATTCGTCTTTATCCGGATGTATTCGACGACATCCTCCACCTTCGTAAACCAGTGTAGTCTGGACACATACAGTTGCGTCGACGGCACAGCTGGACGCAACAAGTGATTTTTTCCGGTCGGCGCCGTACCGCGTCGATTGCGGGTGGCGGGCTTCTTTTTCTTCCTCTTTACCACCGTGAAACCATCCTCGTCCTTACGAGGACCCGTGACTACGGGTCCACGAGGTCTCTCATTGGTCTTAGGTTTGTTCCCCAGGGTAACAGGCCGTTTAGTTGTAGGGGCAACGGCAGCAGCGGCAGCAGTTTTGAGCCGGCCGACTCAAAACTGCTGACCGACGTATTTTGCGCGCCGCGCCTCATGTTCACATTGCAGGCTTCGGCTGACCTACATACCGAACTAGCACCACGTAATGAAACTAATTCAGCACGCAAATCACTGATCGTGTTTTCCGAAGTCTGCAATCGAAATCGAACTTCTTCCAGACCGGTCTTGAGGGTGTTGATCTCTTTCAGCAGCCTGGATACGTCAACATGGTCAAATGTGACAGGAGGCAGCTTGTGCAGCTGCTTCGCCACCAATGCGGGCACGTCATCCGGATCGGTCTCCTTAAACAGGGTGACGACATCTTGGAGACTTCGTTCCCCTTTGTCGTCCCTTCTGCGGGATGGCATCTCGTCTATCTTACCCAGCGTCTGGTAGAGCTGTGGGGTTCTCGTATTTAAGATGTACTATATTTGTATTATACAATGTACACACTTACACGTACATACTTACACTTATACATATAAAATAATTTATTTATTATACAAACAAAAATACACACATTATTTTTATATATAAATATACATTTTATACATTACATAAATACAGTACAGAGAAACATATTAAATTTACATACATAAAATAATCCAACAATAAAATAAATAATTAATTCCATCGCCTGATGTCGTCGAGTATAAATGTCCTTTTTCACGACGAGAACAATAGATTGCATCAGGCGATGTAACATGGTCGGGCGGCCAATCGCGGCTCGCCTCGTGCTTGGTATACTCCCGCGCAGCGACCGCGTGGCTGCGTGCCGCACCACGACCGGCACGACCAGTGTGATTTTGTTGTCCGCGCCGAGTGCATGTTGCTTTGCCTCCCGTTTTACACTACGCGCTTCTCCGATCAGTACGCTTGAGAATTCAGTGTAGCCTTGCAAAAGCTTTCAGTGTTTTCTTTGCCTATTGTTAACTGTGCTTTGCCTAAATAAACTGAACTATCTTTCCTCTTGTGCTTTCGGACTTATGCTATCTCTGTGCTTGTGAACTTTCATATTCTACTGTACTTCTCTTCTGTTCTCCTTCTAATAAACATGGTAGTGTGTGTATATAGTGTTTCTGTTACCTTCACCTGCTATACCTGGATCTGGTAAAGTACCTACAGACTTTCTTACAACACAACCCTGCACCCCACTTATGCCATAACTGGTGACCCCGAAGAACACGAACTATAAATATGAGTGACAGTAGTGGTGATTCGGCTCGTACCGTGAATTCCAAAAGCGGAAAGAACGTGACCACCAGACGGTGCGTACCAAAGATGCCGACTTACACGGAACGACACGAGCACGATACGACTTCCGGCTCTCCGATACTGAACATAAAGGTGCCACGATTTTCGCCTGAGGACCCGGAAATATGGTTTGCGTTACTGGAGGCGCAATTTCAATGCCTGAATATTTCGGATGATTTTACTAAATTTTCAAGTGTTGTTAATAATTTGGATATTCACCATGCTAAGACGGTGAAGGACATAATATTGAATCCACCACCTAGTAATAGATACGGCAAAATTAAATCAGAGCTGATTAAAAGACTCTCCGCATCACATGAGCTTAAGGTAAAACAACTGCTTACTCACGAAGAACTGGGAGATAGAAAGCCTTCGCATTTCTTGCGACATCTTCAAGATCAGGCTGGATCTTCGGCCCCTGAAGATTTCATCAAGTCTATCTGGACAAATCGGTTGCCTACTAGCATCCAAACCGTGCTGGCGTCTCAGCCTACCCACTCCTTAGAGCAGCTGGCTGACCTCGCAGACCGTATCCAGGAGCTGACTTCACCTTATACCCCAGCCGTCGCAGCCGCGTCTTCGTCATCTTTTGTTCCGAACGACCGCTCTGAGATTACCGAATTGAAGCAGATGGTGCATCAGCTGACTTTGAAGCTGGATGAGCACACGCGTTCATCTTGCTGTGCTGTCAATCGCCCTAGCCGCCCCAGCAGGCGGCATCAGCGATCTTCTTCACGCCAAAGAACGCGATCACTCTCCAGCTACAGAAAACACCCGCTGTGCTGGTACCATTGGAAGTTCGGAGACAGAGCTACAGCCTGCAGCAAGCCTTGTGATTACAAGCTGGCGGAAAACTTCACGGGCCGTCGCTAGTGGCGACAAACGACAGCCCTGCCTCTTCTGGTCGCCTCTTCATCAAGGACCGCAACTCGAATACCCAGTTTCTCATTGATACTGGCAGTGACCTGTGCGTTTACCCTCGAGCTGCGCTACGTGAACGTCGACCTAAGGCTAGCTACCAACTGTGTGCCGCGAACGGAACCATCATAGACACTTACGGTTTTGTAGAACTTAATTTAAATTTTGGCCTAAGACGTAATTTTCAGTGGAGATTTGTAGTTGCTAACGTTACTAAAGCTATTATTGGCGTAGATTTTCTAAGCTTTTTTGGCCTTATTGTAGACTGTAGAAATCAACGCTTAATTGATAATACAACCTCACTGTTTTCTCAAGCTTCTGTGCCTAATATCGATGTTTCTTCCATCAAGGTTTCCACAGGTGACACGAGATACCATCGCATTCTGGACCAGTTTCCTGACATAACACGCCCCTCAGGTACACCAATTTCACCACAACATAACACCGTTCATCACATTAAAACAACTCCTGGTCCTCCTGTTTCCTGCAATCCTCGTAGGCTTGCGCCCGATAAATTTAAAATTGCTCAACAGGAATTCCAGTTGATGCTGAACAGCGGTGTTGCTCGACCTTCGGAGAGTCCATGGGCCTCTCCGCTACATTTGGTGCCCAAAAAGGATACCGGCTGGAGACCCTGCGGCGACTATAGGATGTTGAACGCACGTACCGTCCCAGACCGTTACCCTATTAAACACATACAGGACTTTTCGCATAGTATTTCTGGCTGTTGTGTTTTCAGCAAAATTGATTTAGAGAAGGCGTATCATCAGATTCCCGTTTTCCAGGATGACGTCATGAAAACAGCCATCACCACCCCGTTTGGCCTGTATGAGTTCCCATTCATGACCTTTGGTTTAAGGAACGCAGGTCAAACGTTTCAAAGGTTCGTTGATGAGTTGACTAGAGGTTTAGACTTTTGCTACGCATATCTAGACGACTTTTTAGTGTTTTCGCGCAGCGCAGCAGAGCACGAGATTCATCTCCAGCAACTCTTTACCCGGATGAAAGACTACGGTATCTTAATCAACACCTCAAAGTGTGTTTTCGGTGTTAGTCAGGTTAGTTTCTTAGGATTTGAAATTTCCGAAGCTGGTACAAAGCCTCTTGATTCAAAGGTGCAAGCAATAAAAGAGTTTCCACCCCCAAAAACTGTGCGTCAGCTTAGACGTTTCTTGGGGATGTTGAATTTTTATCGACGGTTCATACCTCAGGCCGCCAAAGTCCAAGCTCCTCTCAACGCCTTACTCACAGGTTCTGTGAAAGCATCTCATCCTGTAGATTTATCAGGTGATGCACTTTCTGCTTTCGAGCAATGTAAGGAGAGCTTGTCAAATGCTGCTTTACTTGCCCACCCAGATTGTGAAGCTCAACTTGCTCTGGTAACAGATGCATCGGATTGGGCAATGGGTGCAGTTTTGCAGCAACTTAAGGATGACGTATGGCAGCCCCTCGCATTCTTTTCGAGGAATTTGAGCCCGTCTCAGAAAAAATATTCTCCCTATGATCGAGAATTACTCGCCATTTATGAAAGCATCAAGCATTTTCGTTATATGCTAGAGGCGAGACATTTTGTAGTGTATACGGACCATAAGCCGATTAGTTTTGCTTTCAAAAATAGAAAAGATAACTGTTCGCCTCGTCAATACCGTTATTTTGATTTTATTTCGCAGTTTACCTCAGATATACGACATATTGCAGGTAAAGATAACGTGGTTGCCGACACACTATCTCGTATCGAGGAAGTACAGGTGCAGTCCATCAATTTCGATCTACTCAGTGCGTCCCAGTCCACTGATGACGAGTTGGCTCAACTTATAGGTAGCGAATCATCACTCCGTTTTGAAAAGTTGAGAATTCCTAATACTGATGTCGAACTATATTGTGATGTCAGCATCGCACCACCGAGACCTTTTGTTCCTCTGGCCTTACGTAAGTCAATCTTCGACAGTCTTCATAATTTTAGCCACCCAGGTGCCAACGCGACGGCCAAACTAGTTGCCGAGCGTTTTGTATGGCCTGGTGTGCGCAGAGACTGTCGAGAGTGGTCAAGAAAATGTCTAGCCTGCCAACGCGCCAAGGTACATCGCCACGTGTCTTCCCCTTTGGGCACGTTCGACTTACCTCGCGCTAGGTTCGCGTTTATTCACGTAGACATAATAGGCCCTCTTCCATCATCACATGGCTACAAGTACTGCCTAACGGTTGTGGATCGTTTCACTAGATGGCCGGAAGTTACACCAATGTTTGATATGACGGCGGAGTCCGTTGGAAAAGCCCTGATATCGTGGATATCCAGATTTGGATGTCCAACAGATGTCGTTACTGACCGCGGACGACAATTTGAATCCACGCTCTTCCAATACCTTGGAAGAACGATTGGATTCAAGCATCGTCGTACAACCGCCTATCATCCTGCGTGTAATGGTCTGGTGGAACGATTCCACCGTCAATTGAAGGCAGCTATTATGTGCCATGCTAATGCGGATTGGGTTGACACCTTGCCACTTGTACTTCTTGGTATAAGAAGTTCGTTTAAGGTAGACTTGCAAGCGTCGTCAGCTGATTTGGTGTACGGGGAACCATTGCGTCTGCCTGGAGAATTTTTCCAAGCATCGCCACCCGATTCTACCGATATATCGGAATTTACCACGCGTTTGCATCAATTTGCTGCAAAGTTGCAAGCAGTGCCTGCTAGTAGGCATACTAAAACCAAAATTTTCATTTATAAGGACTTAGCCAGCTCGTCTCATGTTTTTCTTAGGGATGACTCTGTACGAGGTGCTTTAAAACCTCCATACTCTGGCCCGTATAAAGTCCTCAAGAGAGGAGATAAGACTTTTTGTATTTTGGTTAAGGAGAAAAGCGTCAGTGTATCAATAGACAGATTAAAACCAGCCTATTTACTCGTAGACCCATCTCCCATTCCCAATATCATTGATATCCCCAGTCCCACTCCTATCTCTACTCCAACTTATAGCTCCACTCCTACTCCTACTCCTCTTTTACCAACCTCTATTACTGTTCCTAATACACATAACTTAAATCAGGAACGTATTAAAAAGACTAGATCAGGGCGAAGAGTACATTTTCCTGATTACTATCGACCGTAGTAACGGTCTAGGGGGGGAGTGATGTGGGGTTCTCGTATTTAAGATGTACTATATTTGTATTATACAATGTACACACTTACACGTACATACTTACACTTATACATATAAAATAATTTATTTATTATACAAACAAAAATACACACATTATTTTTATATATAAATATACATTTTATACATTACATAAATACAGTACAGAGAAACATATTAAATTTACATACATAAAATAATCCAACAATAAAATAAATAATTAATTCCATCGCCTGATGTCGTCGAGTATAAATGTCCTTTTTCACGACGAGAACAATAGATTGCATCAGGCGATGTAACATGGTCGGGCGGCCAATCGCGGCTCGCCTCGTGCTTGGTATACTCCCGCGCAGCGACCGCGTGGCTGCGTGCCGCACCACGACCGGCACGACCAGTGTGATTTTGTTGTCCGCGCCGAGTGCATGTTGCTTTGCCTCCCGTTTTACACTACGCGCTTCTCCGATCAGTACGCTTGAGAATTCAGTGTAGCCTTGCAAAAGCTTTCAGTGTTTTCTTTGCCTATTGTTAACTGTGCTTTGCCTAAATAAACTGAACTATCTTTCCTCTTGTGCTTTCGGACTTATGCTATCTCTGTGCTTGTGAACTTTCATATTCTACTGTACTTCTCTTCTGTTCTCCTTCTAATAAACATGGTAGTGTGTGTATATAGTGTTTCTGTTACCTTCACCTGCTATACCTGGATCTGGTAAAGTACCTACAGACTTTCTTACAACACAACCCTGCACCCCACTTATGCCATAACTTAAACCAAGCGAGGTGATAGCGCCTGGCGGGCCGCGGCCCAACGATTGACGTTGGGAAGTTGTATATATGCCAACTCTTGAGAAATCTTCGTATGTGCGATGTAATTTGACTGCACGCCATCTATCGTACTAGACAAGTACTGTAAGGTTTCATTGTATTCCACTAGTTGGCGCCTTAATGTAGTGGACGCTACAAGTATAACCAGCCCCTCTGTCTAGCGTTTGTGGACTATGAGAAAGCCTTCGATTCGGTCGAGATTTGGGCTGTGCTACAGTCACTCCAGAGGTGCCAAGTCGACTACCGATACATCGAGGTGCTAAGGAGCTTGTACGAAAACGCCACTATGTCGGTTCGCCTTCAGGACCAGAACTCGAAACCTATCCAACTGCAGCGAGGTGTGAGACAGGGAGATGTCATATCTCCGAAACTGTTCACCGCTGCATTGGAAGATGTCTTCAAGCTTCTGGACTGGAACGGACTCGGCATCAAAATTAACGGCGAGTACATCTCCCACCTCCGATTTGCGGATGATATCGTAGTCATGGCTGAGACCCTGGAAGACCTTGGCACAATGCTCAATGGCCTCAGTAGGGCCTCCCAACGAGTGGGCCTTAAAATGAACATGGACAAGACGAAGATTATGTCGAATGTCCTTGTTACGCCCACTCCTGTTATGGTCGAGGGTACTACACTCGAAGTTGTTGACGATTACGTATACCTGGGACAAACGGTCCAGTTAGGTAGGTCCAACTTCGAGAAAGAGGTCAATCGCCGAATCCAACTCGGATGGGCAGCGTTCGGGAAGCTGCGTTATATCTTCTCGTCCAATTTACCGCAGTGTCTGAAGAAGAAGGTCTTTGACCAGTGTGTGTTGCCAGTGATGACATACGGAACAGAAACGTGGTCGCTCACTATGGGCCTCATAAGAAGGCTCAAGATCACTCAGAGAGCGATGGAGAGGGCTATGCTCGGAGTTACTCTGCGAGATCGAATCAGAAATGAGGAGATCCGCATGAGGACCAAAGTAACCGACATAGCCCATCGAATTGCGAAACTCAAGTGGCAGTGGGCAGGGCACATAGCTCGCAGAACTGACGGCCGTTGGGGCAGAAGAGTTCTAGAGTGGCGACCGCGTACCGGAAGACGAAGCGTAGGCAGGCCCCCCACGAGGTGGACCGACGACATGGTGAAGGTCGCGGGCAATCGTTGGATGAGGGCGGCCCAGGACCGTTCGTTGTGGCATTCTTTGGGGGAGGCCTTTGTCCAGCAGTGGACGTCTTTTGGCTGAAATGATGATGATGATGATGATGAATGTTGTTCTTGAAGATCTGATGTCTTCTATCTTGCCTACCTGCAAACCTTGCTAGTGCCTTTTAAACAAGAAACAAAATACCCAACAATATCCACGCTGAAGACAAACAAAAGGATCCGTATGATACCTACCTACGTTTAGTCTGTTAGCTAATTTTGAACAGTGGTATTCAATTATTTATACAATTAGATTCCACCGCGATCCGCGATGCAAAAAAATATTGTACCTACGCTTTTGCAGCTTATTCTGATCTAATCAAGGTCAATTGCTGCTCTGTACTACAACTCTGTATACATTTATTTTAATTCTATTGTAAGAGAAAATTAAAGAGGTAAGTACAACAATGGCAATCCCTGATACATCCCACTGCTGGGCACGAGTCTCTCCTATTCTTGGGAGGCCTGGAGCTTACTCCAATGCGGGTCGGTGGAGAATAAGAGAGGTAAGTATAATTATAGGTAACTAGCTGTTGCCCGCGGCTTCGCCCGCGTGGATGTCGTTTTTAAAAAAAATTTTCCTGGATTTTCTTTGCTATTAACCTCACGGAGCCCGACACCTTTCCAACGAATGCACAACCGCGGAAATCGGTTCGTGCGTTCTGGAGTTATAGCGTCAGGAAGGAAAACCTGGCTTATTTTTATATTATAGATTCCAAGTATGTAGTTTTAGTGGTGGTAGAGTTCCAGTGTAGGAGCTCGAACGCGTAGGCACCACCGCATTTCCTAATCTAGTGCGCCAAATGATAAGTGTTCGGAGGGCACGTTAAGCCGTCGGTCCCGGTTGCTATCGATGGATAGCAGTCGTTAAACCTCGTCGGAGGCCTTATGGGCGGTTTGAAAACATCCGACAGTGGGTTGGTCACTAACCAACACCCACCTCCACCAATCTGCATTGGAGAAGCGTGGTGGAGTAAGCTCCAGGCCTCCCCCCAAAAAGGGGAGAGACTCGTGCCCAGCAGTGGGACGTATAATGGGTTGCCATTATTATTATTATTTATTATTACATATTCTCTGCCGGTACTTCACAATTTTTGTACCTAATAGCTAATGTAAGTAGTTGCAACCGAACCTAGTCACACATGTTACCTACGTTTTTGCACAAGTTAAATATGAGATGATGACCAGATATGAAATTTCTACTTTTCAATGAAAATTAAATGCAAATGTCAACGATATGATCAGCAACTAAGAAAATTGCAGAATAATTGTATTATTTATTTATTTATTTATTCTTTATTGTTACAAAATAATTGACAAATTATGTAACAAATGGCGGACTTAATGCTAAAAGCATTCTCTACCAGTCAACCATTGGTAGTAGTATTAGATATAAACAAATAAAAAAGGTCATCAAGAAAGTTCGTTTTTCAAACGTTTTTATATTAATGCTAGCTGTGGCCGCGACGTCATCCGCGTGAGAATTTATTATTGTTCAGTATCTACCCAGACGAAGTCGTTTGCGCAGCTAGTATAAAAGTAGCCTAAGTTACTCCTTATTACATGAGCTATCTGCAAGTGAAAGTCCCGTTAAAATCTGTCCATCCGTTCCAATTTTATTTATTTGTTTAGTTATCGGGATAGCAGGTAGGTACTATTTTTACTTGCGACCCAAGGTTTCGACGGTTGTATCATTTTAAGTGATAATCCGGTGAATGGGGCCGTCACATTGCGATCGTTTAAGGCGGGGCGGGTCCGCGCCGACCAATCCCTAATCTGCTTTAAGTACCTACTCCTACATCTTATAGAAATTCTTACTTACGTATGTATTAATAAACTTAGATATATGTACTTACTGTAAGCACCTGAGTTAACAAATACAGTCAAAATATATGTCGCCTTAGAGTAAGTTCTGCCGAAAGGCTTCAAAGTCTTCAAGACTCTAAAGTTGCTGACAATAGTGTTTTGAGTCATTATGACGAACAGATTTTTCATTTTCTTCTATGAAGGAATCGAAAAATTTGATGATTCAGGTATCGGTTAAATATTATTATTAAATTGGTATTTATTAATACCTATTGGATTATAATTATAAGTCATTCTCTCAAGGTAACTTATAACCCGACAATGCAAAAGTGTTCTTGTAGACCAATTTGAAATAAATTATTTGAATTTTGTTATTTTTTAATGGGGAAAGTATACCATATTTGCTACGCTTAGCATGCAGATTGGCGATCGCAATAGCGGCAGTTTCATCGCGGCTAGGGTTAGGGTTTAGAAATTTCAAAAGCCTGACATTCAATAAAAGTCCGGACATTTTATTAGCAGATCAGATAATATCAGATTAGACGGTCAGATCATTGTTGATGATTCAATACAACCTTAAAGAATGAGAAAGGCATGTTAATAACGATTAAAGACTGATTTGATACTACATTTTAATGTAAGTTTTATTTCTCATATTCCATCTAAATAATAATTCGGACAAGGAATAGGTAGGGCCGGGCAAAGGCCTAGAAATCCGATGGTAACCCGAATCGATGCGCTGCTGCCCACTCCGCGTTGTTTTGTTTACTGGCACCTGTTAGAATGGTTTGTCCGCCATTTTTCGGTTGACTGACTGCTCTAACGGAACAATTCTCCTCCACTTAAGGTCCAACTGGAGGGTGGTCACGTCCCAACGTCATAACTGACTGAGAGTGACTGACAGGAACAGCCGAAACTGTATAGAAAATAACCTCAATACTGGTCACAAAAAGTTGTAATTTTGCGTATACCTAAATCTTTTCTTTAGATAACTAAGTATGTATACCAGCGGCCTGCCCCGGCTTTACACGGGTGCAATGATAATCATTACTAATCTATTGGGTTTATCCAAAAATATATTAGGGGTCGAATTTTAAAAGAATCTAGAAAATTTGAGTCCCTGCACTTGTAGAAACGAAATTTCATACAAATAGTCCGGTCATTTTGAACAATTGAAATAAAGAAAATTCCGACAGAGCCAAATCTTTGTATAAACCTTAGTTTTAGCATGACGAACAAAGTTTCAAAGGTCCCCATCGGTCCCATGTGTGCTAAGGGACTTATTCAGGCTGCAAGGTCAAAATTTTCGGTTTTTTCGATTTTCCTCGAAAACCGTAAGTTTTATCAAAAAAGTATTTCAGAGCAAAATTATAGATCTTATAGTTTTCTATAAAAATAGTTCTTATGATTTTTTTTCTGAGACTTACCATTTCCAATAATTCTCCTGAAATATTTTTTTTAATGCCTCCTAATAAGCAATTTTACAAGAAGAGCATTTTTTTTAATTTCCATTATTTTAATTTCAGGTGTCTTTAGCGGAGGACATTTACTGGGAAGGCGAGAATGAAGCCTCTAATGAATTCTTAGAGGTCAATGATGCAGTCCCCGGTATAGGTGGTTATCTGCGACGCCTGAAGAGAGCATGTAAGTTTTTAATGTAAAATTTATGGATATCTCGTTTTATTTTTTATAAAATATATAAATGGCATTTTACTCAGTTTAAAGTTTTTTGATATCTGTAATAGTTATGGAATAATCGCCTGTGCATACTTAACGATTACACCCTGTATAATTATGGGGCATTGCCATACTTAGACTAAAAAAACTAATTATTACTTGCTACTGATCCTTTATGTGCGAGGTCGACTCTATCTTGACTGCTTATTTTATTTTGATTAATAAATTAATGGATCTCAATAAGTTTATATAGATCCATTTATCCTTTAATAAAAAAACATGCGCCTATGGGCCTATGGGCCTAATAAGAAGGCTCAAAGTTACGCAGAAAACAAAATCGAATCAGAAATGTGATATGTGAATGAACCAATATGAGAACAAAGGTTACCAACATTGCCGCATTGCGTTACTCAAGTGACAGTGAGCCGGGCAAATAGCTCGAAGAACCAATGGTCGTGGGAGCTGAAGAGTTCTCGAATGGCGACCGCGTACCTGAACACGAAGCGTAGGCAGACAAGATGAACCGACGACCTGGTCAAGGCCTTCGCCCGTTCATTGTAGCAATCTTTGGAGGAGGCCTTTGTCCAACAGTGGACGTATTGTGGCTGAAATGATGATGATGATGAGTAATATTATTATATTATTAATATTTTAACCTACATCCGCAGCGGTTCGAACGCATAACTCGATCGAAAATAATTATTTTAATAATTATTTTTATTAAAAATAAGTATGCGTGAATGGGATGAGCATACCTACTGTTCGTACAAATTGATGACAACATATTTTTAAATAAACAACACTTATTTAATAGATAGACATGTTATTTCAGTTCATGTATTATGATTGTAACTGCATTTTCTAATTGGGATGTTTGAGCGTTATTCACGTTACACGGTGTAACTAATTTTATTATTTTTTTTTTTCTTGATATTGATTGATAATTGTAACATTTTCAGTCTTTTTCGACTCAGAACCAAGACCAGAAGACAACGAAGATGACGAAGATATGTAAGTTACATTATGCCTAGGTATATTGTATGTTATATTAATGGCTAAAAAACTACGAATAAATAAGTAAATATTTGGGAAGAAGTAGGTACCTATACATCATAAAAAGTGGTCCCACAACTTTGACTAACCTAACCTAACGTTGCTCCGAGACTTAGGTATCGCCAAACTTCAAAATTATTCAAATTTTGTATGCAAGGCTGTGTTCAGAAAAACTAAGATCTTACAAAACTTTTTGTGACCACAAATTAAAAACGGCAAAATTGTTGTTTTAGTATTCCTACCAATGCATTTCGGCCAGAATCGAAGTAGTATAATAAATCTACGGCCAGAATAGACTAACTTGTCTTGATATTATTATAATTGTAATATGCCATAGTAAAATAGGTACATCTGACATTAAGATGTGATCAAAGAGTATACAAATACTAGATGTGATCGCTAATATGGCGTCTTTTCCTTACTAAACTATCACCTAATTTGTCTTTGGGCCGATTTTTTCTGAACAGCCCCATTGATGCTAAGTGAATAGTGTATTCTATAAGCATCTATAAGAAAACAGAAATTACAATATAGATGTGTTGGGAAAATGCAGATGTGTATATCAATAGGTCGAATTTTGATCTCTGCAAGATCCATTATTTGATATTATTACCTATAAGCTTATTACATGTTTTACACATCTTTATACATACACTAGCAATCCGCCCCGGCTACGCGCGGGTGCAATGTTACCTACCCTCTCCTATTCGTTTTAGCGTGATGATTATAGATAAAGCCTCAAGCCTTCCTCGATATCTTTTATAGTTTAGGCAGTGTACACAAAATATAATGATTTTTTACACCTTGTGTCCGAAAAACCCAAATATTTGAACCCTAAGCTATATTTTCCAAAATAAAATATAGCTTATGTTACCCGTGGATTATGTAGCTTTCGAATAGAGAAAGAATGTTTAAAATCGGTCGGTCGGTTTTTGAGCCTATTCAATACAACCAAACAAACAAAGTTTTCCTCTTTATAATATAAGTGTAGATTATTTATTTTTCACTATTCATATAGTCTATACTCTATACATATAATAAATAAAGAGGTAAAGTTTGTAACTTTGATTGCTTGTCTGTTTGTTTGTAGCGGCTAATCTTCGGAAATACTGAACCGATCATGAAAATTCTTTGTAGAAAGAAAGATTACGATTAGGAATTTACACTATTCAGGAGTGCTATAAGCTATATTTTATCATGATAGTAGTAACATTGCACCCGTGCGAAGCCTGGGCGGGCCGCTAGTTATTCGTATTAATGTACCATAAATAGCGAGCAACAATAACTTTGTTTTATATTATTTCGCATTAACACATGCTTGTGAAATATATTTTATTTTTTTAAAGAAAAATGGAAAGAAAAATTTGACTTCAGGCGAGGCTCGAACTCGCGACCTACTGGGAATCTGGTCCAGCCGCTCTTCCAATTGAGCTACTGAAGCCCTGCCCGATTTGTCAAATCTTTCCTTCACATCTATTGCATTGCTTTATGGTAGCAGCAGCGCCATCTATTACCAACTATGCTAGTTAGGCAACCGATATAATAGACTTTTCAGTTTATTGAATATCGTAAAGAAGTCGCTTTTACCCTTAATAATTGTTTTATATTTTTTTTTCTTTCTATTTTTCTTTAAAAGAAATAAAATATATTTCACAAGCATGTGTTAATGCGAAATAATATAAAACAATTATTAAGGGTAAAAGCGACTTCTTTACGATATTCAATAAACTGAAAAGTCTATTATATCGGTTGCCTAACTAGCATAGTTGGTAATAGATGGCGCTGCTGCTACCATAAAGCAATGCAATAGATGTGAAGGAAAGATTTGACAAATCGGGCAGGGCTTCAGTAGCTCAATTGGAAGAGCGGCTGGACCAGATTCCCAGTAGGTCGCGAGTTCGAGCCTCGCCTGAAGTCAAATTTTTCTTTCCATTTTTCTTAAAAAAAATAAAACAATAACTTTACCTACTGTTTTTTTTTATTTCAGTCTTGTCGAAGGTTCTGGAGAAGAAACAAATCAATTCGAGCCAGACATAAGAGAAAGTAAGTAAGTTGCTTCACGGCAATTGGAATCTTAGTTAAAATTTATAATGTATTAATGTTACATGAAAAATTTTGTAATGTCTTGATGAAACCTTTTAATGAAATTTAGTTTTAACGAGATATTTTCAACAGCTGTTTTTGAAATACGAAATAATTTCTGGAGTTTGGATTACACCAGACAGATTTTTCTTAAAGTAGGTATTGGGAGTACTAATTAAACATACGGTTTACATTGATGTTAAGTGATGACTGCAGCCTATAGACACCCACACTAAGACCAAGGTCACAATGCAGATGCGTTACCACTTCTGAGGCATAAGGTGTTACGCCTCTGTGCCGGAAATTACAGGGCCGTACATTACCACCTGACCGGAACACGATAGTGCTGAACACTACCATTTAACGGCAAGTATATTAGGTAATGCGGTGGTGCCTACGCCCGCGAGCTCCGTCACTAGAGCTCTACCACCAGTAAAAATATTTAATAAATATCAGTATAAAGTTTCCACCGTTGACTCTCATTCTTTAGATTTTATTGATATTTAATTTTTAGAAAGTATGTAAGGCTAGTATTAGTAGACTTTTACTTTTAGTAAGACCTAAATCCCTTAAATAATGAGATGTACCTACGTTTTGAACTCCTTCATACGTTGATGCTAGAGATATGGAAATATATATATTTTTTTTTTTTATGTAACCGAAGTGGCAAACAAGCATGCAGATCACATTGATGTTAAGTGATGACTGCAGCCTATAGACACCCACACAAAGACCAAGGTCAAAATGCAGATGCGTTACCACTCCTGAGGCCTAAGGTATTACGCCTCTGTGCCGGAAATTACAGGGCCGTACATTACCACCTGACCGGAACACGACAGTGCTAAACACTACCATTTAGCGGCAAGTATATTAGGTAATGCGGTGGTGCCTACGTACGCGAGCTCCGTCACTGGAGCTCTACCACCAGTAGAGTGGTGAGAGAGTATATGTTATAAGGATTTCTCATGTAAATAATCAAATAACAATTACAGGACTCTTAGGAAATCACCAAATCACAATTTTATGCGTTTGGAACTTTGTATAACATACCTAATTTTTATTTCTATTTAATGGAAGTAGCAAATAAGCATGCAGTTCACATTGATGTTAAGTGATGACTGCAGCCTATAGACACCCACACAAAGACCGAGGTTAAAATGCAGATGTGTTACCACTCCTGAGGCCTAAGGTGTTATGCCTGTGCTGGAAATTACAAAGCCGTAAAAATAAACGTATTTGCATTCCTTTAATGTTTCAATTTTCAGAAACACTTCGAGTGACCTTCGTTGTTATGGATCCATACAAAAAAGAATATTCCAACAGGGACTCACAAGAATTTAAGAATATTTCGAAATCCCTCGCCGATGCTGCAAACTCTCTTTTTGGGGATATTTCTGCAAAGGCCAGTCTCGTCAGAATACAGTATGTGTTATTTTGGTAATAATTAGATTAAGTTTATTTAGTTTTCATTACAAGGGATTTACGATTTTGTTAATACCGTCACGAGTTTTTTCCGGCAAGTAATTGCAAAGACATTGATAATATTATAATAATAAATTTATTGGAAAAAAACATTTCCTGTCATTTTTGTATTCAGTGAGTGTTTTTTATCACTCGACGATTGGGTAAAGTAGGGCAGCGAATCGATTTAATTGCGATTCAAAAACAATGTTAAGATATGACCTGTCCATATACCGCGGAGAAACTACGAGTAACATTAAAATATTTATATATCTTCAAAAAATAACAAGCAGTATCAAGATGTACCTATCTTCAAATTGCGCAAATTCTATGCAGACTTAGAAGAGATTTAGAAATACATAAAAATAAAATATTTTGTAGAGCGAATTCAGAAAAAATATATTTCATTTTGACATCTGCATTTATATGTATGTACGTATCTTTACGCCAGGTCCCCTACGGGGTAGGCCGAGAGTGTAAAGCGCCAGATCTGCTTTTGATAAAAAAAATCATCATTAACAGAACGCAGCTATTTTGATGTCACTGAGTGTTCCATTTATTAAGGAAATCATTAAGAAAATTGTGTCCGAATTAGGGTTTATATTCGACAGTTTTTGTTTTAGTTTTCTGAAAACATCGTGATTGAGAAAACTTTCGAATATCCGTCGAAGAGGGAAGTTCCACCCTTACCGACTGGACACCTGGCAAAACTCAACAGTGTAATTTTCACGTTCGTTTGTGCCCAGATCGTGTAAATTGTGGAACAAACGTCTCTCTGAGGCGTTCCCTCGGTGCCACACGTGAGGTTTTTCAATAATGGCGACAGAAGAGTCCTTCAAGGTTGACAGCGCATTGGTAACTCCCCTGGTGTTGCAATTGTTCATGGGCGACGGTGACCACTTTCCATGAGGTGGCCCGTATGTCTGCTTGTCTGTCATAAAAAAGTCTGTGATGACTCACCTTGTTAATAGTCTAGTAAGATTGACAATAAACTTCATTTCAATTTCCGATTGAAAATCAGCGCCGTGCTCACTCCTCTCATATTGCTCAATCGTCCACCTTTTTAATGCTTAAAGGAGACATACACTCAGTGCAACTCGGGGTTAATTGATGACTGCAGAAATTACAGAGCCGTACATTACTTATTCGTAGACATACATATTATTATAATTTTATTAAAGTGAAATGTACTTTTTTTCAGATCACGACCTGACGATGAATTTTCTTGTAAAGTCACACTGGAAATCATCACAACTGGACCCGACGACATAGACCGAATTAAGTCAAAGTTAGAACAGCAAATAACAAAGAGGTCCAGATTTGGGAACTTCACGGTCAACGGTAGCTTTACCGCGAAAATTATCGACCCAGGTTAGACTCGTATTTGGTTGGATTATATAATACGCTTCACAAATCTTAGTTCGATAGATCTGAAACGGGTGCCTTAGGTCTCATACAGACGACTCTCACTTTGTTGACGATTGATAGGGTTAGGTCGTCGTAGGGTTGGGAAAATGTCGATTGCACTGGCAATTCAAATATACAATGTGTAACAGGATGAAATGTACAACCCCGACACTAGTTTGTTCAGAATCGTTAACAGTAGGGTTGGGAAAATGTTGATTGCACTGACAATTCAAATATACAATGTGTAACAGGATTAAATGTACAACCCTGACACTAGTTTGTTCCGAATCGATAACAGTAGGGTTGGGAAAATGTTGATTGCACTGACACTTAAAATATACAATGTGTAACAGGATTAAATTTACATACCGAAACTAGTTTGTTCAGAATCGATAACTAAAGCGATTTCAGGCATTTTTAATATAGGTAATATTATGTCTTAAAATTAATCACAACTTAAGGAAATTATGGTCATCCATTTGGTGAACAGTCAATACAAACAAAAATGAGACTAACGTCCATCCAAAATAAAATGCCAGTCTCAACAAGTTTATTAGAACTCGTTGACGTTATAAGAAATAATATTTTAAGAAATAAATCTTATTACTAGCGAGTGTTAAATAGGGGTACGCAGGTTATCACATTGCGGCCGTAAGTAGAGGTAGGGTAAGTATGCATAGGGTGTGCATACTATTCGTACAAATTGAGGAAAACTTATTTCTTAAAGAAAAAATAATTAGTAGATACATAAACATGAAATTTCAGTTAATATATTATAACTCAATTTTCTAATCGGGGTGTTTGAGAGTGTGCGTTAATACCGCGTTAACACGTTGTAAGAATAAAGTCATTATCAAACTCAAGTTTTGTACTTCTATCATAGATCACACGTAGTACACACATCGGTATCGCTATCTGCATTGATTTCCAGAAAAATATAATATACATGTCAAAACATTATCAAGTCAAAAAGTTTGATATAAAAATTAAGGGACATTTGTGAACATCTTTAAAAACTTTGTTGTTAGTACAAAATACCGTCATAACATTGTGTCATTGATAGTATAATACTAGAATAATAATAACTATTATTGTACGTACTGTATAGAGCCCGTACAGGCCGCATAAGTACCTTTCTCTCATCTCTACATCTTCTTAATTTATAGGGGACGGGGTGTAACAGCCGCGCTGCTATCTGTCGTCAACAAAATGTTGCTCGTCTGTATGACTCCTTATACACTTTATATCGAGGATTTTAGGTATCTACTGAACGTTAAATAAGGTTTAACCTAGATTGAAGTAGGCATATACAATAAGCTTTTGTCCTTGTGAAGCCACATTCACCAGGTGTTATTGGTATTATTTTTTAACAATAAAGTTATAAGTAATGCCTACAGAAAATGACGTGATGTTAACAAATGTGATTTTACTATAACATGACGTTTTAAGATACATGTAAAAATAAATCTATTTATATAGCAATCTATATAATAAAAAGTCCAGTCAAATAAGACATTCGGTGCTACATAAATTCGCAACAAGCTGAATATGGGTACAACTGTTCTTATACAATTAAAAACAAAACCTGAAAGTTCCCCAACACTCCCGTGTGTGGATTTTTTTTATTCAAGGTCAAATGTTCAAAAAATATTTTTTTAGATTTTTTCAGCAAAACGGAAAGTTTTATCATAAAAATACCTGTGACTAAATTGTGGCTTATAAAATTATCTACGCAAAATGTATGAATACTTTTTTCCTACCAGCCATCGTTCCGGAGATATAGCGGTGCAAAAAGTTGTAAAAGTTGTAATCGTCATAACATGCATGAGTATGCCACGTATATTCATCTCTAGAGTTGTAATATTATATTGTAAAGGTTAAAATATTTTTCAAAAAACTGCTTTCTTTTTGAAAACAGTAATAGCTCAATATCAATCGGAAATATACATACTTCTAAATGTTTATCTTATTTTACAAAGTGTCGAAACCACATACTATTTCTACATACAATTACTGGCTGTGATACGATATCTGCTTTTGATAGGAGGGGTAAACCGACAGATTGGTCAAAATGTTTGAAAAACAAGATTTAATTGAATATGCTGAAGTTTTTCAAAACTTTTTGAGTCGCTATCTATATCTCCAAAACGGTGGGTCGTAGGCAAATTTCATTTTTTTGATGAGATTTGACTTTGAATATTTTTTCATACACCGGATATACAGAATCATGGGGAACTTTCAGGTTTTGTTTTAACACATGCTTGTGAAATATATTTTTATTCTATATATATATATTTAAGAAAAATGGAAAGAAAAATTTGACTTCAGGCGAGACTCGAACTCGCGGCCACTGGGAATCTAGTCCAGCCGCTCTTCCAACTGAGCTACCGTAGTCCTACCCGATTAGTCAAATCTTTCCTTCACATTTATTGCATTGCCTTATGGTGGCAGTAGCGCCATCTATTGCCACACAATATAATTAATATAACTATAATTTTATTTGAATTAATTTAATTATAATTTCAGGTTTTGTTTATAATTGACTATTGAACCATTGTTAAATCCAATAATCAAGCTTGTTGCGAATCAATGCAATTTACGACAATATTTTGGTCTAATTTGACCGGACTAATGGTTCTTGTTAAATAATAAACAAGTATGATACTACTATGAAATACGCTTGATGTGATCAACACAATGGAACAAAAATATTATTATCATTATCAACTCCAATTTGTACAAAAAAAATATAAAAATTGAGGCACTTAAAAAACATTGCGTCCCATTTTTTACTCACTTACCTTATTCTTTCATTACTAGCCGAATAAAATGTAGAAAATTAAAAGTCGTACCAAAGGTCCTATATACACAAGTTATTCGATTATTTAAAAAAATGACTTATTTATCACCAAACGAAAATTCCTTAAATTGTTAAAAAGTAATATACTTACCTTAGTAATACATAAGCATACCTACTAATCCTCACATCAATCGAACTATAGAAATAAAATTATTATCATAATACAATTAACAACGTGATTTTGTTGCTGATAATAATTTATATTATTTCTAAAAATTTTGAAGCTATTATCATCGAATACCATTTTCTGAAAAATAAACCTATATTCGAGAACGTTATAAAGTATTGGATGTAACAATTTTGATGGCCACTATAGTATAAATGTTTGAAAATGGTATTAGATGGACGTAGTTATTTAACAGCTATATTGAGTTGCACCTGCCTGTATCGTAAAAAAAAACACTTCACGAAGCTTCGTTGTCTACGCTGTTAGAGCCACTATGCTGTTATTGGGGCCATCATACCCATACACAACTTCTTCACCAAAGGCATTATCCACATTGGGCTAAATCTTCACCTAACAATTGCAATAATGGTTCGTTGTGCAACCACTTTAAATAATATCGACGTTTCGTGCTTCATTATAACATTTATCAATTCTCAAGACGATACACACTGGTGTAACTCCGACCCGACATCTGTACCTCGAACATTGAAGCTTGATTACTTACAACTAAAATAAAATTCATTTCAATGCTTTGACTCCATCCCGAATCTTAGTTTTAACAATTTAATCACTGTTTTGGTGTTAAGCCTGTATTTATTGCTTTATTTTACGAGGTAAAGATTGTTTATTCATAGTCATTAATGACAAGCGATTTTTACTGTAAGAGATTTTGATGAGTCAACTGTTTGCAGTCATACTTTGAGAAATAAAATATTGCAGTTATGAAATTATAACAAAATGCTCAACTTGCCTTGAATGTGATAATGCGTAAGTGCCTATTGCCTTTTGACTGAAACTGTTAACAAAAAATGTGTTATTTGTAGTTATAATTTTTATTTTTTCCTTCTATTCTTGACTTATCCCTATCTTAATATAATTCGACCGATTTGAATGTTTTTTCTTGCGTATGCGTTTGGGTGTCGCCCTGGATCGTTGATTCACAAATCAGCCCGGCAGATGGCGGTGCAGTTGGTTTCTAAGTTACACCCGTAAGGACATCATTTTCATATGACATTCGTCGTCCAATCATCCGTCAATCACTGTTGTATAATATTAGAGAAGTGCCTAAGTAACTAAAATTTACGTCACGCGTATGGTGGAAGACGGATATTCTGTGACAAGAACCCATCTGGGTTTTGTGATGTTATCTATTCAAATCTAAAACATACCTATACGTATTCAAATTCATTATTTCCATGTACATAGGTAATATTAAATTTGAAGAAGCTATGCAAATGAGAACATCTGTAGCAAGGCCCCAGAAATCCAATTACCGGAATATAATATTAGTTGAATCGTAAGGGGTTTAAGCAAGTAGAGACTTCGATTTAGTTGTGATTGGACGACGAATGTCATATGAAAATGATGTCCTTACGGGTGTAACCTAGATACCAACTGCACCGCCATCTGCCGGGCTGATTTGTGAATCAACGATCCAGGGCGCCACCCAAACGCATACGCAAGAAAAAACATTCAAATCGGTCGAATTATATTAAGATAGGGATAAGTCAAGAATAGAAGGAAAAAATAAAAATTATAACTACAAATAACACATTTTTTGTGAAGTATACTGAAAGTTGTCGCTGTACAGACAACAGATTCCATGGAATTCATTTAGCTGTATAATAAAAGTAGATGATAATAATAATTATGTTAAAAAAATAAAAAAGCTTAAGCTTTTTAAAAATAGAAAAAAAGTCATGTATCTATTTCACAATTAAATTGGTTGTGATAAAGTTTACAATGAAAATTATCGATTAGTCATAGACGATATCTCTAGTGAAAATCGCTTGTATTGTATATAAACTATCATATCGCTTGTTGCCATCTTTTACAAAACAAATACTAAACCCCGAATGAAACTTATTTTACTTTTTATATAAACTCGTGAAAACACAACTTTTGTAATACAATTTGGGTTATTCTATCATGTACATATTATAAAAAATTACATAAATGAATGTAAGATGATAATTTCCTATTGGTTGAAGGTAATTATTACCCACGCAGCGGCTGTTCGCATATTTCTAATCGATTTTCACAAAAATAACCAACTTGGAAATATAGAGAAATGTAGGTCTTAATCTACTGTCATGGGGACTATAAAATATATTTTTCAAAAAATTGAGCAATTTAAACCACTACACATTTTTTTTCCATTTTTGTGAAATAACGTCGCATCACAAGATTAAATTGGCGGTCCGGCCATCTCACGTATTTACGAAAAAAATTAGGAATAATTAAATTTGTCATGGATTTGGACATTTCTGCTGGATCAGAATGTTAAGCTTCAATCAGAAAATATAATTGTTCAACAATTCTGTTTCCAAGATGGTTATTTTGCAATAATTCAACAAACAAAGAACGCGGGCATCGGGTGCTTTTCCGCTTCGTGATAGAATAACGTAACAGATGGCGATAGGCGATTTTGTGCTCAGTTACTACATGGTTAGTTGATTCATAACGTCCTCTGTAGAAAATATTGCCCCGCTTGAAGCTTGTCCTGGCGACGAACTACGCTGTGACGAGGGTCGTTGCATACCCAAAGCATATATTTGCGATGGACGTCAGAATTGTAAAGATGGTAGCGACGAGGAAAATTGTGGGACGGGTACCATTTTTGTTATTTTTTGTTATATTAGCATGCATTTTGTTATATAAGCATTTTTGACGTGACAACGTCTTAAATTAGGTTGCGGCTCGGAGTCACTCAAGAAAAAGTGTAACGCCCGGTAACGTAACGATGAGTCATCGAACGAGAGAGAGGCCTGCCGGACCGGCGAATGCCTTTCTACCGAGAAAAAGACGTTGTCACGTAAAATCTTCGCCCGTAAAACCGACTTTACAGGCAACCAGTTTTTTTAATGGTTTATCTCATTAACCTTGTATTCTTCATAGGTAATTACTGATGACTAGAGTTCTACCACCAGCAGTAAAATATTGGAGAGCTTTACAATAGAATAAGTAGGTTGCATTTAGTGAGGGAAGATTCATGCCGAGCGGATTACCAATCTCCGAGTGCGGAATCCCTCCGCGGGATCGAATCCAAGACCTCAGCGTAGCAGTGGTGGCCTGCTATATTAGACTATTGAGGCATTTTTTTTATTTACTAGCTGCTCGCCCCGGCTTCGCACGGGTTCAACGAATGAAATATAGCTTATGTCACTCAGAGAAGAAGCAGCTTTCATTTAATGGTGAAATAATTTTTGAAATCGGACCAGTAGTTTTTGTGTGAAAACGTTACAAATATAATATATGTACATACACAAACTTTTCCTCCCGATAATTAATCGTTGTTAAGAACATGCTGCTGGCGTCAGGACGTGACGACCCCACCGCCCACAAGTGGTAGAACTGTCTTCTACTGGATGAGAATTCTAGTGCAGTCAGTCAACTGAACAATTGCGGTCAAACCATTCCAATAGGGATGTAGTAAAGATTACAACGCGCAATGGGCAGCGGCGTCCCGCGATAAACTACATATTCTCGTAGAGTAGTAGAACGTTATCTCTTTCGCACTTTACCTATCTGACTTTTGTCGGCCATTTTGATCAAATTTAGACCAATGCCGGACTACGGATGCTTACGCAGGTAGTGTGTAGCAGAGATAGCGCTGAACAAAGCCTATACTAGCCGATTATCTCTTTCATTAGCTCGATGTGAAATATTTATTGTTGAGATAAGCGTGTTTGGGGATTTCCTGGTCCAGCAGTGGACGTTTTTCTTCTGGACTGGTGAAGAACGTATATAGCATAGGTAGCTAATTGATCGAAGAAAAATAATAGGTTCTACATATTATTATTTTTTACTGGTGGTAGAGCTCCAGTGACGGAGCTCGCGGGCGTAGGCACCACCGCATTACCTAATATACTTGCCGCTAAATGGTAGTGTTCAGCACTATCGTGTTCCGGTCAGGTGGTAATGTACGGCCCTGTAATTTCCGGCACAGAGGCATAACACCTAATGCCTCAGGAGTGGCAGCGCATCTGCATTTTGACCTCTGGTCATTGTGTGGGTGTCTATAGGCTGCAGTCTTCACTTAACATGAATGTGAACTGCATGCTTGTTTGCCACTTTTATTACATAAAAAAAAAAAAAAATATATTAGGGAAAGCCGCAGACTTGCTCAGGCCCGCGCCGACTCAGTATATTGTTTAACAGCTAGAACAAGCTAGGCGCGTTACTACACTTTAAATGTAGGTAGGCAATGGGGGCGGGCTATCGCATGCGAAATCGCCACTAGAGGCGCTAGTGCAGAGTGAGGTCTTCGCAATGAAATATGTCGTGGGCAGGCTGCAGAGGTTTAATTCTTAAATGAACCTATCCAAGGTATTATGAAATATTCAATTTAAAACATTATTCTAACAAGGGAAAATTCTTCCAACGGGTCAATGAATGTGAGAAAACAAATCTAAGAACATAACAAAGTTTATTTGCGCGACATTGCAATATGGTCGATATATTAAATATGAATTAATCGTAAACTCTCTTTAAACGCTCGCTAATTTTTACAGCTACTTCATGACCTCACTCACCACTGGCGCCGACTGGTAAGCCCTCATTAGGTGGAACCATCTCAAAGTTAGGTACAAGGCGTCGCGCAACGGGACGACCCCACCATCCGCTCGTGCACTCGGTCAAACCATCAACCAAATACCTACAATAACGTGGGACAGGTAGCAGCGTTCTGCGATAAAACTCACGCTACTACGATTGTTAATCCGCATGCCAAGGCTGGCGACTATGGAATATTTCCTCTAAGGAGAGGTTTTATTTTGCAGTGGATATCTTTCTATGATCTAGGTGGCAATTACGTTACGTTACCTACACATACTTGTCTATATTTATTGGCATCTAATCGAAATCTTGAAATAATGTGTTATAAGGCACAATACCTCTGCATCTGCAGTCATTATTGTTAACACATGCATGCTAATTATGAAGACTCATAACATCACCTTCGTATTTGTTCTCTTATCCAATGTTCTCAATTAAACACGTTTTAGATTTAACCTGCCTAATGTTTTTGAAGTTATTTACTTATATTTCCGAATTCTGCCCAACATTTTCAATTTATCACATGCTTCACCTAGTGGCAAATGTAGCATTTTTATTTGGTAATTTTAGATTGAGTGGTGTATTGTCCAATATCAAATCAAGACTTTATGCCTCTATATCATCTTGGACTGAACCCATTAACCAAAAACAAATTAGAAAATCCAGTCATAACTAAAATAACATGTTTAAAATAAAATATGGATGAAATATTGTTGAAACAAAAATAAGTTGTCTTATCTATTTGTTTTGTTTGTCTTCAAAATGTTCTATTTTTTTGAGATAGGCTTCGAAACTACTCTCCGCGCTTTCCACAGTATAGGCTCAAGTTTGCGAATTACCTTAGGTGCTAGGTACTAACATTAAGCTTATTCAGGGTTTGTAGCGAAATTTTATACAAAGGATAAGTTCCATGTTGGGCCCGTGCCTTGTACACTACCTATATAAAAAGATAGAGAAAAATACGTAGAATCATAGAAAAATACTCAAAAAATCATTTAAATCGTTGTTTTTCATGAAATTTTATTTTATGTAATTTTTGTATGACAACAATATGTCACCATATTGCTACTATGACATTCTTGATAACTGAAAATGATTAGGTATTTTATGCTTCTTCTCTCAATATAGCGTACAAGGTGCAAGCCCAAGCTCCATACATTTTGGAACGCCTCCTTTATGTTATTTATTTTTAGCGACAGATCAGTTCATTGTTACCGTTGCCGTTGCAGATACCACTACCGCGCTTCCCTCAATATATAATACAACTTGTGAGGCAACGTTCCAATGTGCGGATTCTATCAAGACCATATGCGAAGAATCAGTCTGTAACAGAATCCAGGATTGTCCTTATAATGACGATGAAAATAATTGCTCCACCGCAGACACTGGTTGTTTATTTTGTTTTTGTTACCTACTTAATATTTTTAAAAGAAAATAATGTATTTTTGTTTAACACTTCAAAACAATAATGTTTATGAACTATTTTATTTTACTTATCCACGTGCCAAAACATAACTACCTAGGTTAAAATCCATTGATCTAGAAAATTTTTTGGCTTGTATAACTTATCATAAAGACATAACAACTAAGGTCGTAGGGGTGGCAACGTATCTGCATTATGATAACATAACATGAATGTTAACTGCTTGTTTGCCACCTTCATTACGTAAAGAAAACATGAGGACGTAAAGATAATATATTCATATTTTTTGTTATGTTTTGTTTTATTTTACCTAGGTTTTTTATGTTAAAGTATTTAGGTTCTCAAAATATATTTTGTTCATAGCTGTTCGTCCTTGTCGCCACGTAATTTTTTTTCTATACAATTCTTGCCACGACCCTTTATTATTTTTAAGTTTGTTATGCTTTGTTTTATTTTAACTAAGTTTTTTTTTATATTAGATACCACTTCCGCGTCACCTGTGACATATAAATCGTGTGAGCAAGAGTATAGATGTGAGGATTCCTCTGAAACTATATGCAGCACAGACAAATGTAATGGATTTGATGACTGTCCGAATGGTGACGACGAACGTGACTGCACCCCTGGTATAAATCATATTTTTATTTATGTTTTAAAAGTAAATAAATAAATAAAAATACGCTTACGCTTACAGTCTTACAGTAGGTATAATCCTGTGTCGTGGGTGCCGTTGTACACATATAAAACATACACAAACACCCAAACTCGAAACAAATATCTGTAGTCCATACAAACATTTGTCCCGGTGCGGAGATCGAACCCGCGACCCTTCAAAAGCAACAGCGGGGATTATTTAAAATAAAAAGCCTAGTTCGTGTGTAATTGTGCCAAATTGGTTCACTGTTTGACACACCATACCTACAACCCTATTTTTAGGTTAGAATCCCACTGCAGAATCATTTCGTTCATCCAGATATGCTGCAAATCTATTTTTTACGCATATTTATAATCTAGAGAATATATATCCAATCCTATCAAATAATCGATGCAAGTATATTTTTTTAAATTGGTTTTTCAATAAAATATCGTTGACGTGAGGTCAACGATACAATATGTATAAAGACTGAAAAATTACGGCTGCCGTTGCGTACTTGGCCGCCCCTACGTATATTCGTTCCACCCCGATAACTTTTTTTCGCCATGACGTACATGTATTATTTATATATCAAATTGAAGCTATTTTTAACCGAGTTCAAAAAACGAGAAGCTTCTCAGTTCGGCCGGTATATATATATATATATATATATATATATATATATGTATATAATGTATGTACGCGAATTTCACCTAGATTTCGGGACCGATTTACGTAATTCTTTTTTTGTTTGATACGGAATAGTTTCGAATTGGTCCCATAAAAAATTGATTCAGATAGGCCCAACAGTTTTTATTTTATGAGCATTTTTTTACTTACTTTCACCTCAGACTAAAGGAATAAGAATAGACGGCGAGTTGTCATACAGTGCGTTGAATCCACTGACGTCCTAGATAGTCCTAATGCGCATGACAACAAGATGACAACAAGTGACAATGACACATTTACTCATCGACGACACAACACGGCTTATTTACTCCTTCGTGGATAAAATTTTTTCATTGATTTCGTATAGTTGTGTAATATTTTTGTACACACCTAAACAATTTAAATTAGGTAAAAGAGTCAGATTTTACAAATTAACAGATGTGCACAATAATCTAATTGATAATGCAGCAATAAACTAAAAAGTATTAAATAAATATAACTATGTTAAGAAAAACCGACATCAAAACTGAAAAGTAAAAAATAATAAAGATTTAATTGCAATTATTTATATGTGTTATTTACTTATAGGTTTGAAGTCGGTGCCAAGCCAAAATCACTAAAGTAGGCATTTCATTGTATTAAAACGTAACTTCACGCCTGTAATCCCCGAAGGGGTTGGCAGATGTAAATGCATAAATTCAAGCATACATGCTAACACCCACGATTCGCCGGTTACGTTTTGTTCAGTGTATTCATTTGCTCGTATTCATATTTATGTGATTAAAATATAATTGTTTTTTGTTTAAGGCTTGGCACCGACTTCAAACCTATAAGTAAATAGCACATATAAATATATTAATAGATAGTATATAATTGCAATTAAATCTTAATTATTTTTTACTTTTCAGTTTTGAAGTCGGTTTTTCTTAACGTAGTTATATTTATTTTCTCATTATTATGATATACGGGAGCTAAATTAAATCGGCCGCAAATAACTGTTACTGGCTGCTTAATAATTTAATAAAAAATACTTGCGGCCAAATTTTGATAGGTCACCTAGTGGATATATATTCTCTAGCTAGATTATAAATATGCGTAAAAATTAGGTTTGCAGCATATCTAGGTTTATGTTCATTATATATATGAACGAAATGATTCTGTAGTGGGATCCTAACCAATCTGTAATAGTCACTTCTGGCCATTACAGCGAGGTAACAATATTTTAATCATTAGAATATAGGATCTCAATTTTTTTTTGTCATAGCTGTTTGTTTTTGTCCCCACCTTATTTTTTTTTTCATTATACGAATGTAGCCATGATTCTTTATTATTTTATAGTTTGTTATGATTTCTTTTATTTTAACTAAGTTTTTTTTTATATTAGATACCACTTCCGCGTCACCTGTGACATATAAATCGTGTGAGCAAGAGTATAGATGTGAGGATTCCTCTGAAACTATATGCAGTACAGACAAATGTAATGGATTTGATGACTGTCCGAATGGTGACGACGAACGTGACTGCACCCCTGGTATAAATCATATTTTTATATAAGTTTTAAAAGTTTAAGTTTGTTTAACATCTAAAGTTCAATTGATTGTTGATCTCAATTAATTAATGAATTAACGATGTAACAGAATTCAATATTTATATCATAATAATACTGTCCGAATGGTGACGACGAACGTAATTGCTTCCCGACTGATCTCTGATGACTGTATATAACTAACATATATACCATGTTTTTATTTATCAATCTGTACATATTATAAAACAAAGTCCCCCAGCCGCAACTGTCTGTCTGTTCGCGATTAAACTCAAAGACTACTGCTCGGATTTTCATGTGGTTTTCACCAATAGCTAGAGTCAGGGACATGAGGAAGGGTTGTGTTCAAAATTTGACAAAGTGTAGAATTTGAATTGGTCTTTGTTGTCGCGTCACAAAACGTCACAAAAATGGCGTATTATCAGTTACGCGTATAAACAACTTGATTGTACTACGAAATCGAGATGACCGTCGTATTCGGTGGAAATAAGTTAGCTAAAATATTCCCTACTTTAACACGATAATATTTAATAACAGACGATGAAATATAATGTTTAATTTAAATAATGAACAAAATTATGACTTACTGATGCGAAATAATGCTACTGAGTGATTTAGTATGCTCTACTATTCGGTTTTTTTCACTAAGTTTGCACTCGGTGGACAAATGCACAATTAATGTACTATGATTCTTGCCGCGTGAACATACTGTCCGTCCGCGAATTGAACAAACTCTCAGCGGCCGGTGCGTATTGTCAATTTAACTCTTCTAACATCTTTGGCAAGAGACGTTTTGTTTTTTTTACATTTCGTGATTTAATAAAATATTGTGTTAGAAGTAAGTACCAAAGAGTCTTTTATAATATACAACCAAAACAAATATTAAAAAAACAATGTAGGTACGGTGGAATATTGCGGCTTTTTTTGTAGATTGAGATAAGTACACTCCTGTGATATCAAAATTAAATTTTATTAGAATCAACGACGAAAGTGTTAAACAGGAATAAGAACAACGCACGACGAAACGCACGGCAAAAAATTTGGCTATCAAGAGAAAGAACCTTCATAAAATAAAATAAAAACTTATTTTTACCTATATTTAGGTACCTATATTTTTTGTACTTACTAGCTACAATTATATTGGTTCGTCCTCATTTACTGGGATCAGGATAATAATTATGTAAGGGTCAGGGAACTCGCCACATATCCAAATCCAATCAAATATAGCTTATATTGCCCGCGTAAAGTGTCCATGCACCATCAAGGAAAGTCCACAATTACTTTTCCCTGATTGTGCTTGACATAACTTGCATTTTAATTGTGTTTTTTGTTTCCAGCTTGTAAACACGACGAATTCACGTGCGACGGAACTCGATGCATCTCTATCGATAAGAGGTGTGACGGTTTCCGAGACTGTCAAGACTCCACCGACGAGCAAGATTGCCCAGGTAAGTGAATTTGTGTTGTGCTGTAAGTTTATAAATAAAAAAAACAAAACGAAAACTCTTTAACATAATAACAAATTCTAAAAAATATTTAAAATCGAAAATCAGCATTAAATTACTATTAATACTGTTATTATTCTATCTGTATTAGTCATAAAATTTTACGTTTAAACGTTATGATTTAATAAGGCGTTAGTTTATGACGCAGCAATATTATTCTTTAGAAGTTCTTTCTAGCTTTCGTCCCTCATTAAGTAGCTTTTTTTAGATCAAAATACACTCGAAAGGAGAGAATTAACATATAGTAGCTAGAAAAACAGTACAATAATGCTCATTCTTAGAACAATTTTTTCCAGACAACTTGGTATTGAAAGAAATATTTCGGAATAAAAATTATGATCGGTAGAGTCAAAGATATTAAGTGAAGTTAGGTAAACAACAATACGCACCGGACGCTGAGCGTTTGTTGAGACTCGCGGGCGGTCAGGTGACCGTTCCCGCTCGCGCGGCAATAATCATCCATTCATTGTGCTTTCGCTCGCCTTGCGCAAACTTAGTGTGAAAAAACCGTCAAAAATGCCAAATTGTTCAATGTTTTTAAAAACAGAACAGTAAAGCAAACTAAATCACTCAGTAGCAATACATATCACAGGTAAGTCACAATTTTGTTATTTGTTTTAAGTTTAACACTTTATGTATTGCCAGCTAAGCTAACTCATTCACACGGAAAACGACAGCCATCTCGATTTTGTAGTAAAAATCACGTGTGTATTACTCGTGTACAAACTGATAATACGCCGAGTTCAAAAACGAGGAGGTTCTCAATTCGACCGGTATTTTTTTTAAAGTTATAATACTTCTTTTAGCGCGATTGGAAAAAAAATATGGGAGATTTCATTCTAAACAAAAAAAAACATGTTTTTAATCTTTTTCCACTTTATCGGCGTGATTAAGGTGTACACTTGTGCCAAATTTCAATTCTCTAGTACCAAGTGTTTTGCGCTAAGCCGCGGACGGACAAACAGACAGACGGACATAGAGAAACTATAAGGGTTCCTTGTTTACTGGTGGTAGAGCTCCAGTGACAGAGCTTGCGGGCGTAGGCACCACCGCATTACCTAACAAACTTGCCGCTAAATGGTAGCGTTCAGCACTATCGTGTTCCGGTCAGGTGGTAATGTATGGCCGTGTAATTTCCGGCACAGAGGCATAACACTTTAGGCCTCAGGAGTGGTAACGCATCTGCATCTTGACCTTTTTTTTTTTTTTTTTTTTTTTTATTTCTGAAGATTGACAGACAAGCAAACGGACCACCTGATGGAAAGTGGTCACCGTCGCCTATGAACATTTGCAACACCAGGGGAGTTGCCAATGTTCATAGGCTGCCAGCCCTGAAGGACTCTTTTGACGCCATTTTTGAAGAACCCCATATTGTAGCACCTAGGGAACACCTCAGAGGGAAGTTCGTTCCACAATTTACACGTTCTGGGCAGGAACGAACGTCAAAACCGCACCGTTGAGCACTGCCAAGTGTCCAGTCGGTGTGGGTGGAACTTCTCTCTTCGGCGGGTAGTACGGTGTAGGAAAAGAGACGGTGGCACCATGTCAAACAGTTCAGCAGAGCACTCACCGTTGTAGAGACGGTACAACACGCACAGACTCCCAATGTCTCTGCGCAGGCTCAGATGTTCGAGCCTGTCGGTAAGTCCTGGATCGTTAACAATACGAACGGCGCGTTTTTGTAGGGAGTCAAGTGGACCAAGCTGGTATTTGGGGGCTCCCGCCCACAAATGAGAGCAGTATTCCAGATGGGGCCGCACTTGGGCCTTATAAAGCTGTAGAAGCTGCCCCGATGTGAAATACTGCCTCGCTTTGTTAAGCACCCCCAACTTTTTGGATGCCAACTTGGTCTTACACTCAATGTGACTCCCGAATTGCACTTCGTTCGATATGTCAACGCCCAGGATACCGATACTCTTATCAACGGCGAGCGGAATGCCCTGGAACTGTGGTGCTACAATGAATGGGGTTTTTTTTGCGGTGAACGCGCAGACTTGTGTCTTCGAGGGGTTGAACTGTACTAAATTAAGTCGACCCCAATCCGAGACCCGCTCCAGAGAGTGCTCGATTTCAGACACAAGTCTAGTCTTGCTTTCCTCGATAAGTGTCCGAGAGGCATTTGCACGGCTAGTGTAGTGTGCATCTCCCGTACTATCATCGGCATAGCAATGAAAATTGGAGTTTTGCTCCAATATTTCATTGATATGCAGAAGAAAAAGCGATCGATTCGATCTCCGTAACCGGACAAATGTTTGTATATTTTTATTTCTCACTAGCTGTCCCGGCAAACTTCGTATTGCCTCACAATGAAATAATGTTTAAAAGTTTTGATATAAATACGGACTATTTGTATGGGAAAATAAAAATTGTGGTTTTTACTATTTCCCTTCAATTTCTTCATATTCTCTTACCTTTTAAACCTTTCCTGGACTTCCAAAAATCATTCAAAACCAAATTTAGCCAAATCGGTCCAACCGTTCTCGAGTTTTAGCGAGACTAACGAACAGCAATTGATTTTTATATATAAAGATAAAGATTTGGGTGTTTGGGAATGCTTTGTGTGGGTAAGAACATAAGTTTTACACAGTACATCATTGAATTAAAAGCTTACTTACACGAATACTTGTTACGATAGTCATATTAGTTCTTTTTATATAAATTTAATGCACACAAAAAGATACATAACTAAAAATACTACATGGTATTATGGATAAAAAACATACAAATAATACAGAAGATTGATGGGGATTATCAACATACCATAAGTTAATCTTGAACGATACGTTTACGAAATTGATGGAGGTAGCTAGTAGCTATATATAATTTTTTCAAACTGCTGTCAGATAAATAGCACCTTCTCCCCAATCTTAATCGGACCCGTTCATAACCCATAATCGTGATTTGTTCTTGCTCTGCTATACGCATCACTCAATCGTTGTAAGCGAGCATTTTCTTTGCACGTAAATTTACTTTGCCCCGAAGTCCCCACTCTGTCATCAGTAGGTACCTACTCAACATTTTGCAGTTAGCTGCACGTGAAGAATAAATAGTCCCACAGGAAACTGGATGTGCAGATACCGCAGCAATTGAATATGATGCAATTACATATTTTAGTGGCCACAGAACTCTATTCTTCAGATTCAAGTGTTTACAATTATAGCCAGCTTCATTCTTCGTGCTATTGCACCGCACCTACTTTGATTCAAATTAAGCGAATATTTAAATAATAAAAATTAGGTAGTGAGGGGTATACAGAGGTATATTATGTATGTTTCTTCACGTCAGGTCCCTAAGGGGGTAGGCAGAGTGTGGAGCGCCAGATATCCCGGTCCTGACACACCTACCGTGCCTAATCTACCTTCATCATTCTCTTCATACATGCACGCCGATTCCTAAGATTTTTGAGCCCACCATCACACAGAACTCGACCTATTTGATCATGGTAGGTCAGTCTTGGTCTTCCTGGGCCTCTGCAACCATCCACATTCGCATTGTATATCTTTTTAGTCATACGCTCATTCGACATTCTTTCTATATGCCCGAACCATCGGAGCATGCCCTTTTTCATTTTTACACCGATACTCTCATTCACACTAAGCCTCTTTCTTACATCTTCATTACGAATGCGATCGGTGAGCGATACACCGCAGATCTTGCGTAAAGATCTCATCTCGACCGCTTTTAATTTACTTTCATACTCTTTCCTACATACCCAGCTCTCACTTCCATATAATAGCGTTGGAGTAAGTTCAGCATTATGTTCACCGAGATATATAGAGGTGTATTTCGGCGAAAACTAACGATTTGCCACTTATATTATATATTCACACATATAAGTTTAGGTTAGGCCATCAACCACATTTAAGTTTAGTCTTGCTAATGTAGACTATCACAAGTTACTTTCGGATTACTCGTACAATTGGTATGTATTTACAAGCCGAGTTGCTTTTACGGGATAGACAGAAATAGAGATTGCGTCCGACATAACTGATCCAAAAACAGGACCAGATTTGGAGATGTTATTTAGAGCATGTTCCCAATTATTTGCCGAAAAACAGGAACAATTTTGTGGTTCCCCTCTCTCGTGGCAACCTCAGAGTACAGCCCTATATTTTGCCTGTGTATATTCATCAGGCTATAAAGGAATTGGCTGCTAACCATTATTTCTGCTCAGCACTACAGTAAAGGGTATAAGGATTTCTCGTCGTCAAGTCACTACATACGACCAATAAAAAAAGCTGTGTGCTCAGCTACGTGAGTGTTAAAAGTATAGTTTTAAAATAAGAATATAGATGAGAAATTTATTTGGCACTCCACGATTTTTGGCCCAAACGAGAATTTGGATTGAGACAGATAATAAAGTCCACATACATGCAATAAACGAAATTGTATAATGGCATCCGGCTCGCAAAGCTCATCACCATAAAGTAAATATGTTTTAATAATCACGATTACAATCGCGTTACCTCACGCTCATACATTTGAGTTAATAATGCTTCATTTGTTTATATTATAAGCTACTCAGATAGGGGAAAGAGGTCGAACAAAAACGAAGAATTTGTGATTAGGGATAAATTAACTTCACAAACACGTGAAATCAAATTTAAAATATTTACTTAGTTTTTTTTTAATGTCATAAAGTGTCAAACTTGCATACACTTTATATTGACGGTAAGTACCTTATACTGTAGCCTATAAACATTTACATGAAACCACAGATTTGAGAATGCAGATGCGTTGCCACTCCTGATAGGTTAGGATCCCACTGCAGAATCATTTCGTTCATCCAGATATGCTGCAAATCTATTTTTTACGCATACCTATTTATCATCTGGAGAATATATTATTTTATCCACTAGGTTGCCTATCCATATGCCATATAGGTATGCCTATATTTTTTTTCACTTGTTTTTTCAACAAATATCTTCCACTTCACGGCGATGTGTATAGAGACTCTGAAAATTCACGGCTGCCGTTGCGCACTTGGCCGCCCCTCCATATTTTCGTTCCGCCCCGATATCTTATTACGTCCATAACGTACATGTTTTATTTATTTATTAAATTAAATCTTTTTTTTTTCATTATTATGAGATACGGGAGCCAAATAAAAACGGCTGCATATAAGAGTTGCTGGCTGATAAAAAAAAAAGAATAATGAAAATACTTGCGGCCAAATTTTGATAGGCAACATAGTGGATAAATATTCTCTAGAATATAAATATGCATAAAAATTAGGTTTGCTTTATATCTCGATGAACGTAACGATTCTGCAGTGGGATCCTAACCTGACGTCTAGTGTGTTATGCCTCTACGCCGGAAATTACAGAGCGATACTTTTCCACCGGACCGGAACACGATAATGCTAAATACTACCTACCATTTAGTGCCAAGTAGATTAGATAATGCGGTTATGCCCGCGACCTCCTTTACTGGAGCTCTACCACCAGTAAAAAATTACAGTGTTTTCTTACTAAGAGCAATCGCTAAGAGCTTTCGAGTACGTTCAGTGGCAATTTTTCAATGCTGCCCTCGGACTTTGTTAAAGTGCCCGGCGATGTGGTACAATTTATCTATCTAGCGAATTGTATGAATGCATTTATCTCTGCCTGCCCATCGTGGATAGCCTGTAGCGTGAAGTCTAGTCGTCTAGTCTTCTACTTTTTATAAAGTACATTATAAGCTATATGTGTTAGGTACTCTTAAACCTATCGTCGTCATTACATCTACTTGATGCCTATCTTATAATTTATAAAATCATTTTGTAACTTAATCTTATAATAATCATGTTTTATACATTTATTGATTTTGTTAACAAATTTTCACATAAATCAGGCTGAATAAAGAGGTTATTAACTAACCGAACATTTTATATACATCGTAGAATGCGGCTCCGTCAAAGAGTAGAGACATTTCTCGAAGCGACAAGACAATTTTGACGGTATTTTTTTATTCACACACTGTTTTCCCTGAAAGAGAGAAAAACATTTTATTAGTGCAGCCAACGTTCAGTTAATACTGTACTACTCGTACATAGAAATAAAAAAACAAACCATAGAACAAAAAAGAAGCCTGCAGCCTAACTTCTTAAGTTGAATCCCTGGATCGTGGATCAAGTGTTAATTGGATATTTCCCACACTGAGTTTATTTAGCGCCCAATCAAGGTAAAAAAATACATCATATTATAATAGGACTGAAAAAGACTTCTAAACCTAATATAATATGAATTTCTTGTCAATTTCTTGGCATTCTTGCCAACGGAAAAAACCTTACTGTTAAAAAGAAACATCCCAACTATATATATTTACATCGGACAACTATTTTAACTCTTTGCCTCGTGCAAAAAGTTTTGAAAACATATAATATTATAGTTATATTAGCGTCATGAGTCATATAAGAGAGTTGTTCTTAATTTATTTGGTCACTTTAAATACTTCTGACTACAATAGCCGTTTTCTCTCAGAGAACGTACGGCGTAGGCATAATTCAAAAGTTATTTATGACATTAATTCTTTGCATTAGCATTGATCAATTCCGTTCTTTTCGTGAGCGAGTAACTCGGTTGACATAAAATAAGTTTCTCTATGAAATTGAATATACGGGGGTTCGCGTGCTTGTCCCCATTTTGTGAGTAACCCACAACCGATGTCTCTCTCAACCGTAATGGGTTATAATATATTAAATTGGCAATATTGTCCCGATTAAGTACCGATAAGTGAACCGGTCATGTCATGTTCGGACGAACCTAGATAACCCTACTTTAGAGGACAGACGATGCTATTATAATACTTACCTAAAATTATTGTTAAGATATTATTTGTTTTTAGGAACGTTGACAAGAACAAATTCAACAAGTATGTACTTGTGATAGACGTTTTTTGTAGTGTGTGTGGGTGGGTATCACACATAGTTCCCTCCGCAAAAAGTGACAGAATGTTTTGCTTCGGTAATAAACACTATGGCTACTCCCCTCCGGTGCGCCGCGGCGGCCGGTGGCTCGTGTTGCTCTATGATCATACCCTACACTACTCTACCTTACCCTACCCTAAACTACCCCACCCTATCCTACACTACCCTACACTACCCAACTCTACAAGGCGGCTAGACTGATGCTATATCATAAATTACCAACATCATTAAAAAACGAAACAAACTACAATACATTCATTAAAAATATCAAACAATTACTCATCGATAAATGTTACTATAATATTCAGGATTATTTGAGCGACACCTTCAAATGATATTGTTTAATCTAAATAAATGATAATATTTAACTTTCCCCTTATTACATAAGCTTCCCCTCTTATGTTGCTATACCCTAACAGGGTGTCATTGTGCAATACCACCTATGTACCCATATGACATAACGCAATAAATAATTTGAATTTGAATTTGAATTTTATATACGATTTTTTTTTATTTTGTTTATTAATAGGTGCGTTTACACACGCTCTGTGTAAACGCGCCTATTGATGAATATTATTTATTTATCCTTGCCTCTACAAATAAGAATTACATATTCGTAGACTTGCCTATTATCCTATTCGAAAAAAAAACTATCAAAAACACAAAAATCAATAAAGTCGTTCCCGCCGTTCTTGAGTTATAAGTAGTGTAACTAACATCACTTTGTTTTATATATGAATATGTATATATGACTATAATTTCACAATTATAAACATGACGACCCATAACCTATTACCAATCGAGTTGAAGTTGATGCTAACGTTATGCGAAGTCATCATTACAGAAAATTCATTTTTATGTTATTTTGGATGAATTTTGTTTGGGGGGTCTATAGGCTGCAATCATCACTTACCATCAATGTGAACTGCATGCTTGCTTGCCACTTCCATAACATCAAAAAAAGGAAAGTCTTATTCAATGAATATGGAATTCGCTTGGAATGAGCCTTAACTGTTCTGCCTAACAAACGTTGGTTAGTTGTTGGTGTACTTGACGAAAGCGATGTCGGTATAAATCAGTGCGAGCGACAAGCGACAAGTGTCTGATAGTGTCGCGATTGGAATGTTGCGCTGTTGCAGCGCTACGGAAACGACGTCTGCGTGCGTCGGACGCTGCTGACAGCGCGGCAGCGTCAACCGAAGCGTCGGACGTGCTGTAAACAACACTTTATTTTTAACTGTCCCTTTCTTTGTGAACGGTTAACATTATTTTTAAATGACTTATGTTATGTTTTCATTTATAGTTATAGCATATTTATAGCCCAGTTGGCCTGTATATTAAAAATTCAAAAATATTTTTTTCTCGTGACGTCAATTGTAGACTTTGAAAACCATGAGATATGACAGCGGAGGATTAGTTATCCGTAGGGTCCGTTTTTACCTATTAGGTACGAAACTCCCTAAAAGATAGAACTAAGATACAGAATAGCTTAAAAATATTCGATACGATTCTTTAAATTGACATAAGTTTTTTATTTCTGAACCGATTCACATGGAACAAACATTAAATGTTTAGTGAAACTTACCACAATATATTAGTGAAAACCGCAAATCGAATAAGCCGTTTCTGAAATAAGCGTGCACAAACACACAGACAAACAGACATTTTTCCGGGATAAAAAGTTCCCAGTGTTGTGCGCCAAAGGTTAAAGTATAATCATACCAAGTTTCATTGTAATCGGACCGGTAGTTTTTATGTGATGTTTGAACAAACAGACAGACAGACAGACAGAGAAAAATTTTTCTAATCACATATTTGTGTTCGGTATCGATCTAATAACATCCCCTGGTATTTATTTTTCAATATTTTTAATGTACAGAATTTACACTTCTACAGATTTATTATAAGTATAGATGATTAGTAACATGTCAATATATTATTGTGATGTCGGCAGAAGTTGTCACAGTAAATTGATATTTACGTCGCATCCCAGCCCGGTCTTGTAGCCAGCCGACCGTTCCCCAATCGTTAAAATTAAAATTGATTTACAGTAATGAACACTGTATGATACATCAATTGCGTCAGAACAATGACATCAGCTTCTTTAATAATTATGCTCTTGTGCGGATAAAAATAGAAGATAGTTGTGTATTGGATTAAAAAAAAGACGTGTGGTACTCGAGGACTGCCGCGGTAAAGCTATTGTATTTACATATTTATCTAAAATTATGCAAAACAAAATAAAATGCAAATAAAAGAAAAAAAATAGAAAAATGAAACAATAATTTTCTATTAATATTTACCACTTTTCAAATATTTTGTTTTTTAAATTAAAATATATTTAAAACCTAAATAATATTTACATAAAATAAAGTTATACCTAAATTAAAAACAACATGCGTCTAAAAATTCCGCATCACTGCCTTCCTGTGTTATGGTACCCAGAAGGCTGGCAGCATTGCCTCGTTGGATGGCAATGCTGATTCTTTGACCTAAAAATTGGCCAGTCCTCTGGTCACGGGAAGTGTCGACCAGCCGTTTCGCGATCTCGTTGAATAAGAGCCGAGCACTTTTTAAATATTGAATGGTAAAACAAACAATAAAAATAAATGAACAAAAACAATCTTGGCAGCGGTGGGATTCGAACCCACGCCTCCGAAGAGACTGGTGCCTTAAACCAGCGCCTAGACCGCTCGGCCACGCTACCCACGAGGTCGGACGGGGAAATTATACATGACTTTCTTTAAAGGAGTTTAAAATTTGTAATCCGGAGCGTCCGGTTTTTTGCGTTACGGAATTTCTGAATTCGGTCCCCGCGCTCAAGGCCCGCGATAGAAGCTATGCAATAGCTTAAAAAATGTTTTCTTTGTAACGACACCAACGACTATGTTAATAATGCAAAACATGTTTGATCGTGTGAATATTATTATTAATGTTGGGATGATGGTAAATGGAGTAATAATTAAAATCCCTTTAACCCCAACTATCGGAGAATTACCAGGACTGTTCCTTTCGGTATGGTGCATTCGGCTAACTTCGAAAATCTGGTAATTCTAATTGTTGGAGTTTTCTATCAAACGCGGCTTTTGTTTTTGCTCTGTGAGTAGATACTCACTTGGCGGCCATCATAATACGCTCCCCCTGAAAGTTATCTGTGATTACTATGAATAACCGAAGGTAAGCGTTAGCCATTTTTTAAAATAACCGCTTTTCGTGTTTTTATTGATATTTCCTTTTACCCTTATTACTAAACCTGGTACATTATTCAATATTATTTGTAATTATTCCATAGATTATCACTTTATTGCAATTAACGGCTGGTGGTATTGCTCATGTCTATTTTATGTTTTTTTTTTTCTACCATTAAGCCGACAGAGGTAATTCCAAATCTTACATTCATTATAACTAGTAAATATCTTATTTATGAAACCTTCGAACTCTCTGAAAATCCTTTCGTAATTACTCGAATACACCTTACGGAACCTTTAAGATAGTAAACATAATTATTTTACTCAAAATAGTAAACATAATTACCCAAGCATTCTATCCCATAAACCTATTCCTTAGCCAATAATTATATAGAGCAACGCAACTAATGAACTACTGACAGACTTGTTTTATGATTGAGTGACCGTATTATCTAGGCAATAACAATATGGGAGTATTATAAACACTGCATCAAAAAGGTGTCGAGTTTGTATTTTTAGCCGATGCGGTGCCAGCGGTGAGGGCAAGACGGGCTCATTGCGTGCGCTACCTCAGTTTAACACATTTTATGACATAGTTCCGTCTTAGTATTTCACTTTTTGTTTAAACTGTGACTGTCGTTGTGACAATCATCGCTATCATGGTCAAAAAAACAGTCTACTGTCTTACCGATACAAACAATGTGTAGTATAAATATCTATTTGTGTCACTTCATATTTGTACTGTGGTACAGAACAACTTAGATGTTAGGCGCTAACACACTGCACCGCAGATTTTTTTCATACTGCCGTCCCGCGCGACGTCGCGTCAGCAGTATGTTTCCCTAGGCGTGTTTTCGATACAAATCGAAATATTTGCATAGAATGTTAAAATCTGCCGTGCAGTGTGTTGATCGCCTTAGGGGTGGTAACGCATCTGCATTTTGTCCCCCGGTTTTTGAGTAGATGTCTATAAACTACATGCTTATTTGCCAACTTTGTAACATAAAAGTAGAAGTATTCATAATAACAGAGGCCATGTTATGTTATGCAGTAGATACATTTGTTGCTGTTAAGTGTCTTTCATTAACATCAGAACACGGTAGCGCTGAAAATTATTATTTGGAGGCAGTGAAATCAAATATTATCATTTTAAAATATTATAGCGTGGAAGTGATAGACTCGAAACAGCAAACACGTTAGGTATACAATATTATCGAGTAAGCGTATGTCAATTTAATATCTTGGAGCAGTAGATACATTTGTTGCTGTTAAGTGTCTTTCATTGACATCAGAACACGGTAGCGCTGAAAATTATTATTTGGCGGCAGTTAAATCAAATATTCTCATTTTAAAATATTATAGCGTGGAAGTAAAAGACTCGAAACAGCAAACACGTTAGGTATACAATATTATCGAGTAAGCGTATGTCAATATAATATCTTGGAGATGGCTTGGCTTAGGTATTCGACGAACTTGTCCACGGAATTGAATTTTAAAGTGTCCCCCCTCGAAAACGGTAGCACATTATTTTTTTACAAGTCGTCTCTCAACTGTGATATTCAGAGTTAGTTAGAGTTAGTTGTGTTTTCAAATCATCATAATAATAGATACCTTTATATGAGTTGAGAATTAGGGGCCATAAAATACTTTCGCATAAGTGGGGGAGGGATCTCGCTGAGCGTGACTAAATGTGACAGAGGGGACGGAGGTTCAACGGGAACGTAACGTTTACAGTTCATTTTGTTTTTAAATAATTTGTTAGACATTAATTGTTTAAAAAAAATGTCAGAGGTTTTAGGTTTTGTGACGTAATATTTGTAGGGGGTCACAGATAGTGTGACATAGCGTGACAATAGGGGGGAGGGGGTCAGAAAAGGCTGATTTTACTCCCTACCCCGTTAGGGACACGACTTGAAGAGATGTTTACAGGCAGAGAATGCTATATAGCATTAAGTCCACCTCATGTAACATTTTTTTGGGTGCATGAAAGTGTAAATACATAAATATGTAGTACAGAAATACTTGTACTATTTATTTTTCGCAATAACACATGCAAGTGAACTTTAGAAATTAAAGAAAAAACGGAAAGAAAACTTTGACTTCGGGCAGGAATCGAACCTGCGACCTCAGGATAACCAGTCCAGCCGCTTTACCACAGAAATACTGTTGAGTGATTTGCTCTCACCGAATATAAAGCTTCGAAGTCACAAAGTTTCTGTTGTCCGAATTACTATTGGAGATGCGTAAACAATGTACCTTGTTATCACGTATACCCACAGACCAATCAGCTTATACCCCTACGCGGTCATCGAACCGGCTCTCTGGGCTCTGGACTGCCACTGAGCTACCGATGTAGTTAAAATTTTGAATAGCCATACCTAATTACTTTAGCCGATGCTAACAACTGATGGATGCGACGGATACGTCAGTGCCGCGTTTCAATTCAAAGTAAAATCAAAGGTAAAACATACAAAGGCTATCAAATGTTTTAGATCAAATAAAATTGTTCGGCAGCCTGACATGTGAGAGGGGTGAGGGAGTGACGTACGTATGTCGTAAATAGAGGGTGAAAAATTACTATTGGAGCAAGTGAACAAAAAAAAATTGTAAACCTAAAACATACATAATGTGTTTGTACTTAGGTTTTCGCGAGGTTTTAGCGAGAATGAGTGTTCAATGAAATATAATAATAACCCTATGTTTACAGATTTATCTCACTAATCTAAACAAATAAATAAAATTCGAGTGTCTGTTTGTAATATTAAAATAACCGCTTTTTACTAAATGCATATGTATGTATACACGGTACATATACCAAAACAATATGTTTTACAATTTTTGTCTCTCTGTCTGTCTGTTTGGCGGGGCTAATCTTGGGAACGACTCTACCAATTTTGACGGGACTTGCACTGGCAGATAGCTGATGTGATAAGGAGTAACTTAGCTTTCTTTTATACTAGCTGCTCCCACGACTTCGGCCGGGTAGATACTGAACAATCATATTTTTTCTCACGTGGCCGAAGTCGCGGGCACAGCTAGTATTAATATAAAAAATATTTCTAAAATCAACGGCTAAAAATACTCCGTGGAAACCGTATACATACCACCAGTATTTAACCTCTGGGTTAACGAACAGTGATGTATTGATTGTAAGTAATGTCTAAATTTTAAATGTCCTCTGGAAGGGCTCTTTCAATTTAGGTTTTTTGTGACGGACCGCTGCAGTGCCGAAGCGGTGCGATTGTCGTATGATGCACGGACGGTCATTTGTTTTGCATACGAAACGCACGGTGCGGCAACAGTTTGGCGTCGTTCCTGTTGTCGAGCGTTCGCGGTACCGACGTCGTACCACAATATAATTTGTATCTATACTGTGGTCGTACTGTTGCCGCGCCGTGCTCTTTGTATGAAAACAAATGACCGTCCGTGCGTCATACGACAAACGCACCGCTTCGGCACAGCAGCGGTCCGACGCGAAACGTATAAATTGACAGAGCCCGAAAAAGGTGTGTAGGAACGGATCATTTATAATCAAATGGAGTAAATGCTTACCAAATATTTGCAGGGATTAACAAAATTGTATTTAGCGATGGTCATTGGAACGTTATTGTCTACACTAACAATCGAATCGCAAATTGTACATTAATTGTTTGTTTAATAAATGTGTATTCAAATTTCATTAACCAATCACATGCCATTCACTTGTCCGATGCTAGTCCCATTTTGTTAAAGGTGCGTACAGACTTTGGGAGTTATCACCACAATAGGCTAATTGATCTGTCTCAAAATAATAATGTAAATCTTTATTTCTTGTAATATTTGATATCAGGAGTCAGGATATGCAGTTTTTGTTGTAATTCGATTAAAATAATATTACCTATTTTATTTTTTATTCTATATAAGTCGCATCACCTTGCTCTACCTTTTAAAAAAATTGTAAAAATACTAGTTAAGTAAAAAAAAAACTTTTTGAAAATTGATAAATGACGTCATACATTTTACTTGAATCGTATCTGACCGAGCTGCGCTGGTTAATGTTAAAATTAACCCTAATGTGTCAGGTAATAAGGGATTCTGTCAGCCCTGGTAGTAACTTGAACAATGTCAAAAACTACGCTAGTGTAACGCATTCTGCATTAACTGTTGAAGTCAATGTTATTGTTACATTTCAAAAAAACCGTAACTTTAACAAAAATTTTGGTGCAGACGAACCTATTAAAGAAGGATTAATGGTTTATGATACCAACCTATACGCACGGCGCTCTATAAATGGTTGTTATTTTATGTAATGGAAGTGGCAAACTAGCATGCAGTTCACATTGATGTTAAGTGATGACTGCAGCCTATAGACACCCACACAAAGACCAAGGTCAAAATGCAGATGCGTTACCACTCCTGAGGTTTAAGGGGTTATGCCTCTGTGCCGGAAATTCCAGGACCGTACATTACCACTTGACCGGAACACGATAGTGCTGAACACTTCCATTTAGCGCCAAGTATATTAGGTAATGCGGCGGTGCCTTGCCTACGCGCCCGCGAGCTCCGTCATTGGAGCTATACCACCAGTAGAAGTTACTTAAGACAGAATTATATCGAGGTGTACGTTACAATGTCTGGATCAACCTTTAGAATAAAATATTTTTCACCAAGTTTGCATAAAACCGACATCAGTACCTTGCTACCGTATGTACCTACTATTAAAAACGGTTCCGGACATCCAAATCACAGTCCAAATATTATATACCTACTAGTTGACCCGGCAAACTTCGTATTGCCTGAGAATGAAATAATGTGTCAAAGGTTTGATAGATACGGACTATTTGTATGGGAAAATGTGAAATTGTGTTTTTTACTATTCCCCTTCAATTTCTTCATATTTTCTTACCTTTTAAACCTTCCTTGGGCTTCCAGAAATAATTCAAAATTAAAATTAACCTAATCGGTAGAGCCATTCTCGAGTTTTAGCGAGACTAACGAACAGCAATTGATTTTTTAATATATAGATAGATTAGACTTATCGCCACACAAATGTCTCTGACGTGACCTACGATTTCGTCGAGAGTACCACCGGTACGTACAAGCACTATTATAATTTTATTTGTGACATAGCTGTATGTCACCGCACCTACCTAATTAGGAAGTAGCTCACCATGTATCTCACCATATCTAATAAGGAAGTTTCAAGATTTCCGCAATATAGTTAAAATGCTTAGGCATAAGTAGATCAAATTATTCAAACTATGGGTTTCGATACACTAAAAAATGGCCAAGTATTTTTAAATTATAACACTTCGTATTTCCCAACAGGACCAAACTGTATACAAATAAATATACTTAAATTATTTTTTGTACATTAATTTACCATTACAATATAGGTATTATACTTGTTTTCCACTTTCAATCCACAAAAACTGTGTACAATAAAGTCCTTACATTACGTTCGAAACAAAACCTGGCCTTGTTGCATTGTCATTTACTCAATATTTTGTTGCTATGCAACGCACCCTCTTCGTTCAAAGTTTTAATCCCACAGTGGTAACTATAATAATTTTAATCGTGCACGTTGTGATAGACTTTACAATCTCCTAATTTAGAAAAAGTTGATTACATAATTGTTTCCACGAAATGTTAAACTGATTAAAATAAATCAAATGATTAACTTTACTACTGTCTTTGTCCTATTTAAGAATGAAACCAATGGTATACCTAGATAGTAGATATGACTCTACTTATAACAATAGGTATGTTCTTGACACGTCAAAATTAGATACACAAGTATGTGCTGACTAGCCAACTCATAGCTATCCCTTTTATTCTCGTGTTTTTTAACTCACATTTTTTCGAATGCCACAATAAACCCAAACTCCTAAATTGCAACTGGAGAATTAAATTTTCCACCATCGATAAACCCCAAAATTACTTACTCTGACTTAGTATTCAGTTATGCACACATATTTTACTAATCTCGATTATAATCCCTACAATTTAAAGTGCGGTTTAAGGCGGACACGCGATATACTTTAACTTTGTCCCGTCTTCATTCCTAAACTGTGATTGCTGACGTGTGCGTGGGACTGGTGTCCTTATGGAGAAGCCTTAAGGATCATCGTCTCAGAGGTGGGTTACGTCGTTTCAGTGCTTGTGAAGTGGACGCATGAACGCTATGAAACCCGATTAATGTTACTCAAAGAGATCCTTGAAGTCGCCCCACACAGATAAGGTACACTTTTTGTCACTTAGATGCTTATATATCACGTGGGCGAGTTGCAATTGCGATATTTTCTTGTTAGTTACAAAGTAGGCGTTTAATTTTTATTTTGGGGAATCACAATTTTGTCGGTTAAGAGCGCGTTTATGAAATATTTACATTTCAAATAGTTTATGTGTAATTTATGGTACTAGTTTACGGTATAGGTCGAAATTGCCATACAGACACACGAATTAATCTTTGGTTATTCGAAGTAACTTTATTTTTGCCTAATAGGTACTTTGAAATATTACCTTCTTTTTTAGGCAAACCGTACAATGAGTGAGCCTAGTATGCAAAAAGTCCTTTACTGCTAATATGGTCCAAGCATATAACTGTAATTTATTATCAGAGTGTAATGAATGTTTTAATTTTAAAAAATAATTTGTATGTACTAAGGTGAAGCCTTAATAATTTAATGCCGTACTCTTATTGAACGGACGGTTCTTACGCCTAAGTTCATTGCTAATCCGGTTACAGAGAAATGTGCTGTTACAGTTAGTGTCGTACTGACGTCAACGCAGTTTGATTTGTCTCGAGTAAAACTGAGGTTTGGGTATGTTCAAAGTTGTTTCACCAACTCTGTTTAATAAAAGAAATATGAATGAAATAGAAGATGCTAGAGTGTTGTGTTTGAAACTTGGGCTTTTGGAGAAATTGAGATATTCCGTATTAGAATATTATTCTATAGTAGCTGACCCGGCGAACATTGCTACCGATATAGCAGGTTTTTAAATATTTGCATTTTTTTAACATTGTTATTTTTATATAAATTACTGACAAAAACGAACACATATAAGGAAGATTTATCCAATTTGATGACAAAAGTTGGTAGTTGTGCCTATTTTTCAAAAATTTCAATGATTCGTTTTCTTTATATAAAATTTTGAACTGCTCCTGAAAGACTCGACGTATGTAAAACCGTTATTGTTAATAGGAGAAACGAATAAGTATCATTCATCACAAAAATTTAAACCAGTAATCGCACTCCTAATTTTCCTTTTTTAATTGTCACTGGATTTATCTTAGTGGTTTAGTGGTAACAGAGCATCACTACTAAATCTATGGTCCAAGGGTTCAATCTGAAATATTCTGCAGTGATCAGAGAATATGAAAATTCTGGTCTACACTACGTGCAGCGAACGTAGGCTTCTAGGTCATTTGTACGTATCTTTACATTTTATTTTATCCCAACACAGGTGATTACTGTGTTGTTTTTGCATAAATAGTTATATTATCTAGGTACACAAAACATACATTTCGTGATATCTCTTTCTTATGGACACTGTTTATCATACGTTAAAAAGTCGCCGGTGCGTTTTAAAATCCAAACGGTACCCCCAAAAATTCGTAATGACCGTCCGGGGTACTAAGTAAATGCTGTACGCTCTATTCACATATTTGCCATTAATATTTGATGGTATCATGAGCTAAGATCTAATGAGGTAAAGTAGTTATTACCTGGCCTCATTAGATCTTAGTGGCTTCGAAAATACGAGCAATGCCTCAGTATACGGTAATTAATATTTATCAGATTTTGTCCGTTCGTAAAGAAGTCTATAGTCAATAACCATTTGCCATTTCTATATTCCTGATTGACTAATCTTCACATAAGTCCTGAATGCTTAAATTTTGATCATCACATATGAAATATTAATAAATTTGGAAAAACTGCCTTTTGTGCTTTACGCGTGATAAAAGATCGTTGGGTACCTGTGTCGATTAATACTTAAGGTTTAGGATTAATTGTTGTAAAATTTTACATGGTTAAATTCTATGGCTTTTAATAAAAATTCTTTCTTTAATCATTAATATCTGGGATATGCCTCACCGTGACGGAATATCTCCTCGGCCACGTAACCTTTAGCTTAACTCAATGGTACAGGTCGCAACGTGGTACGGCACACATTGACACATCTTCAGGCTGTCGCGGTGGACTGAGCGGATTATTTGGGTATTAGGTGTCCACGAGTGTATACTGTGATATGGCACATTGTTAAACTGATTCCTTAGATTTTGTGCACTACAATGCGGCTGGAGCGCATTGTGTGTCACAATGGGTTATTGAAATTGATGTTCATAAGCGTAGTTTGGAAGTTAATTAATTTAGGAGCTGGTACAATGTTGGACAATATTTGTTTAATGTTATCAAATCAACCCTGGACCTCAAGTTGTAAAACTTTTTGGGATATATCGTTAAAGTTACCTACCTTGACATGAGTTTGGTCGTGGTACGGTTATTTTTGGAATATAAGTTAGCTTAATGGTATGGCTAGACTTGTGTATGAAATAGTACAAAATCTGCCTACCCTGTGAACTTATGTAATGCGATCAAACTAATCGCGACCTTACTGTCAAAATCAGATGCATTAAATTTCCAGTTATCTCTTTCATCCGCGCCAAGGGATGCGAAATTCCTTCACGTATTAATCAAATGATTAGAGACGTTAATTGAGTCTTTCATGCGTTTTTAAATATAATGAAGTAGCATATTACAGTGTGTGTCCAATTAAAGTTTGAAGCGTCGGTTGTCATTTTGCTGCGAAAAGTTTTCTGTATTGTTACATAAGCTTCTCTACTTCCCTACGTAGAACTTCACTGCGGCACTTGAACAAGTTTCAAACGACACTTGCCTACGTTACCCGGTTGGTCACCTTCGTAACTGTGGAGTGGCAATGAAATCCAACTTTATTCGCCCCGTTAATATAGTGGCTTGAAAACGTTTGCCCTTGTCAGGTATCGCATTCTTATTACACTTGTGCAAAACAAAATATTTGTATTCTGTTCTTTTCAAATTCTAGTCCAAGAAGGAGTATAAAATATATGATAGCTTACTATCGATAGATATAGATCATCAGATAGTATAAATCATCTTCCAACAAATTGGTAGGTACCTAACTTTCGATGCGGTAATTGGAAAGCTGTTTAGACCAATACAATAAAATTCTTTGTTGATAATAATTAAGAATTTGTTATACATATAAAGGTTGGTTCAATATACTAAAGTGTATATTTAAGGTTTGAATTGGCATAGAAGTAAGTATGTTATTCAATTTCCAAATAAAAACACTTTGAATCAGGTGAATGAGGTCTTATATCTGCAGAAATGAGGCAATAATGAAAAGAACGCTTGCGATGTTCATTACATATTAATTTATGCTATAAATAATTTAACTGTCAATGCAATGTGTTTGAATCGAGTCATATTGTGTTATGATCTATAAATGCCTGCTTTGAAGCCGTGACCTCATAGAAAGCGATTGTAAATACAAACAAGAAGGAAACGCTATGACTTATCACACATTGTTATATACATTTAGCCCCTTATTCATAAACGTATTTTAGCTAAAGTGTTGATAATCTCGCCTTTGTCTTTATTTATTTATTTAAGCTTTCTTCCACAACAAGTTCATGAGGCGGACTTAATGCTAAGAAGCATTCTTGACTTCGTCTTTCTTAATCCTGCGCAATTGATACCTAATGCAATTGACTTGCTATTCTGCCTTCCTCAATTTTGACTGGAAAATGTATTCCTGTATGTGTCATTACCGTAGAAAATTCTGGAAATTCCCTCACTCTTTATTCCTCCCTTTGTCACCCAAAGAATTGACAAATTTCTCCTTTTTATGACTAGTTATTTCGAATATGCGTTGTTCTGAAGTGACTATTAGTTTTAATTAATTTAAAATTAACTGAACAAATTTCCTGTTTCCTCTTGTTACCGCGTCTTGTGTGCTTCCACCTTATAAACTTGCCTGTTTTGTAGACTATATTTAGCTGACAAATCATTGTGGCTTGTAGTTGTCTGGTAAACAATTTAGTAATTCGATTTCGTTCTATTGAAAACCAGCCAAGTACGAGTCGGGCTCGAGCCCGAAGTGTTCTGAACAAAACGACAAAATTATCACGATAATTATATGGGACTTATATTAAAGGACTAAACATTTATTTGATTTTAGTTATTTTTTAAATAAATATATAACTAGATAACCTGAAAATATTTGAAATGTCCACCTATTACCCTTATTAATATTGAGGAAAAACCCGTTAGCTGTATGGGAGTGCCCCTCGAATGAAAATTTAAACTTTTTAGCTGTCACGGTTTCTGAAATACAGCCTGGTGACAGTCGGTCAGACAGACGGACGAACGAACAGCGGAATCTTAGTAATAGGATCCTGTTTTTACGCTTTGCGTAAGGAACCCTAACCTGACTCATTAGGTATAATTACATTATTACCTATATCTACGATTAACAGAAATACATTACGTACATACCATGTACCATGTTTGTTCTGTTGACATATAAAATAGAAAGACATTGGATTAATTCACAAATTTTAATCACACAATTGAATTTGTTAAAAATAATGCATGTTTTTTTTGAATTTGGAAAATGTTTTAATGTTTGAAATTAGTTTGTTTTATCTTTTTCCCGTTTGCTTGTGTTTTATTTGGGCATGCAGTTTGCACCTGTAATTGAGGTGGCACTAAACAATATTATTTTTCTTTTAAATCTCTGTAAATGTATAGTGTACACTTTGTTGGTGCAACTTTAAATTAAATAAATATATACCATTAACAATATTGTATGTATGTATGTATCTTTACGACAGGTCCCTAACGGGGTAGGCAGAGAGTGTAGAGAAGAAGATAAATATTGTGCTTGCTAAAATTACTTCCACGCTTAATTTACTTCCATTTTTTCCGTGCTTCGGAGGGCACGTTAAGCCGTCGGTCCCGGTTGCTATCGATGGATAGCAGTCGTTAAACCTTGTCGGAGGCCTTATGGGCGGTTTGAAAACATCCGACAGTGGGTTGGCCACTAACCCACCCACCTCCACCGATCCGCATTGGAGCAGCGTGGTGGAGTAAGCTCCAGGCCTCCCCCCAAAAAGGGGAGAGACTCGTGCCCAGCAGTGGGACGTATAATGGGTTGCCATTATAAATGGGACTTTACACGGGAGGGGCTGCACTAAGTTAATTTTAGAGTTACTACAGATGCTTGTAATCGATTTTTGTGTAAGGAGCTGGAGCGTAGGCACCACCGCATTACCTAATCTATCTGCCGCCAAATGGTAGTGTTCAGCACTTTCGTGTTCGGGTTAGATGCTAATGTATGGCCCTGTAATAACTATCACAGAGACAGAACAACTTAGGTTTCATGGGTGGCAACGCATCTGCATTTTGACTGCTACATATTACTGAACTGCATGCTTGTCTGCTGTTATCTTGCTGCATGCTTGTCTGATGACCTTCTTTTCTATACAAATAAATAAAATAGGAGTGTCTGTTTGTAATATAACAATAACCGCTTTTTACTAAATGCATATGTATGTATACACGGTACATATACCAAAACAACATTTTTTACAATTTTTGTCTGTCTGTTTGTTGCCGCTAATCTCGGGAACGGCGGGACCGATTTTGACGGAACTTTCACTGGCAGATAGCTTATGTAATAAGGAGTAACTTAGGCTACTTTTATACTAGCTGCGCCCACGACTTAGTCTGGGTAGATCATGAACAATCATAAATTCTCACGCGGACGAAGTCGCGGGCACAACTATTTACTAAATAAAAGCGCGAGGCAATTTTATGACTTAATACTGTAAATACTCTATTCATAAATTAACCCAATTTATCAGCGTATAATGCAAGTAGAGCTAACTATGCAGTTAATTATCTCGAATAGTTCATTGACTTGCTGTATAAAGTAGATAGTGCACTTGTCCGTTTTTAATATATAAATAACATTACCAAACTTCATTCATTTCATGGCCGAAATCTACATTATTTCACAGTAACACGCCAGCAACTAATGGGATGCCAAAATTAATATCGTTTAGCCATGGTTTTCATATATGTCTGTATTGAGTATATTTCTTTTTTTTTTTAATGTAATAATGGATGTGACAAACAAGCTTGCAGTTCACATTAATGTTAAGTGATGACTGCAGCCTATAGACACTCACACTTAGACAAAGGTCAAAATGCAGATACGTTACCACTCCAGAGGCCTATGGTGTTATGCCTCTGTGCCGGAAATTACAGGGCCGTACATTAATTACCACCTGACCGGAAGACGATAGTGCTGAACACTACCATTTAGCGGCAAGTATATTAGGTAATGCGGACGGAGCTCGCGGGCGAGCTCTACCACCAGTAAAAACGTATTTTAACGTAGAGCGGCATGACATGGCCAATTATTTGTTAAAGATTTTTTAAAATATACTTAATAAAGGCGGCAAACAAGCATGCAGTTCACTTTGATATTAAACGATGATTGCAGCTTAACACAAAACAGGGTCAAAATGCAGTTGCGTTTCCACCCTTGAGACCTATTACAGGGCAGTAAGATTCATTATCATAATTTCAATGATAATACGTTCACTGCTGGACCAAAAAACTCCCCATAATATTTATATGGGGAGATAAACTTTGAAGGGGATATGCTTTAATGACTTGGTATGCGAAGGTACCTATTCGCTAGTGATCGTAGTGGTAGTTTTATCATATGACGCTTTGCACCTACACCTATTGGAATGGTTTCACCGACATTGTTCGCTTGATTGACTTTGGAAGAATTCTCTTCCACTAAGAGAATTCTTTCGCTAGTGGACGGTGTAGACCCTACGTCCCGACGCTGTATGTATGTAAATTATTATAGGTATATAAAAAATTAATATCTCTTCATCTTGTTGATCTGTATATAAACGACCAATTTTATGTTTATAAAAGACTAGCTGACCCGGCAAACTTCGTATTGCCTCAGAATGAAAATATGACATGTGTCAAAGGTTTGATAGATATGGACTATTTGTATGGGAAAATTAAATAGTGGTTTTTACTATTTCCCTTCAATTTCTTCATATTTTCTTAACTTTTAAACATTCCCTGGACTTCCAAAAATCATTCAAAATCAGTATTAGCCAAATCGGTCCAGCCATTCACGCGTGATGCCGTTGACCAAGGAAAACGGGTTGCATTTTTATTGGAAACTATTGATTCCATGCCATGTATCCTATTGTTCGCTTGTCAAACACATCTCTGTGCCTACAATGTTTAACAAGCGTGGAAATCTATACAATTTTTGACGTACATCTTGTCGAAGTTTGGTTGATTCTAATGTTTACTTATATTTCGTTTATTCGTATCTAAATATTTACTAAAATTTGTTTCAGTAATGATAAAATGATAATTTTCTTTTGTGTGTAAACATTGCGAAACATTTAGAATGCTCTCTATGTAAAAAATAGTAGATAGAACAAGATCCACGCGCGTCGCAAATATTGTTCTGAAACTCTACCAAAAGTGCTTGTTTTAAAATTTATGCAAAACGACTTCAGTTAAATATTAAATATACTTGTTAATTCCAGTCACAACACTTCCAATATTCCGATGGAATACCTATTTGTTTTTGTGAATCGTCAACATTATCTGTAGTACCATTCAACCATAAGCTGGTTAAATTGAGTAATGGTACGATTCCGAGCTCCGCTTCGCAACAGTGCTGCCGCAGCTCCATATTTCTCATTTTTCTATTGCGTTGCTGCCACGACGCGACATTGTCGCTTGGCTCTGAATGTCATCTCATAGAAACTTATAGAGAATATAATGAAGACCCGAAGCAGCAATGCAGCACTGCAGCGGCAGCACTGCTGCGTGCAGAGGAGTTCAGAATCGTACCTTAAATTATATTTCATATTAAGTCTATTCAATGCTGTCTCATTACGCGTTCTCTTAATTTATTTCACTGATATTGGTGCACACATATACAAGGGTTTATTGTATATCAATGGGTGCACAATACTTTTTTCTGTTTCTCTAAAGGACTTGTTGAGGAGTTCTAAATTTGTTGTAGTCGTACGTATTCATGGATGGTATACATCTATACATCCACGATTTGCCAGATTGCCAGTTACATTTTTGAATTTCACTAAAAACATGTTACCGCTGTTGCCAAGCCCGATCGGAATTAAGAAGCTTCCAAATTCTGCAATAAAGCATTCAAATATCTAGTAATATTGTAAAATTATCGAAATTAATTCAGAGAATATGTAAAATACACACAATTCAGCATTTTTTTATTAGTCGATAAGCTAAAGAACAAATCAAATTGATATAAATAATAATATATATATATGACCTACTTAAGTGACGTCAAACAAATTTAAATCATTAAATTAAATTATAAATAAAATTTTAAAAAGAGTAAAGTAATTATTGACTCTTCATTATTGCTAGGCTTTTATCTCTGTTCGTAATTTAATTTTTCTTCCAAGTGTATTATAACATATTTCCAATTCATTCGTCACTTATTAACAGTGTACCCACGCGAGGATTTTCTGATTAATTTTTCACTGGTATAAATAGAAGGTAACTGCCGAAAATAAGACTGAATTGATTTAAACTCAATTCATCGCTAATAGAGATCAATCGCTTTAGCCTGTCCTGTTAGATAATGCACAAACATTGTAAATTAGATTAATTTCCATCTGATCGTAGGCAAACATGCTGCATAAATAGATACTAGACATTTAATGGCTGATAAGTGCTTAGCAAACTTTTCTTTTGAACAAGACTGGAAGACCAAGACTGACCCACTAAGACCCACTAAGACTGTAATTGCCGGGACAGAGGCATAATACCTTAGGCCTCAGGAGCGGTAACACATCTGCATTTTGACCTTGGTCTTTGTGTGGGTGTCAACAGGCTGCAGTCATCACTTAACATCAATGTGAACTGCATGCTTGTTTGCCGCCTAAGTAACATAAAAACATAGTGAGCTTATTGTATCGGTCAGCTTATTGTAAAATCATACTTACCAATGTACTTAGTTACTTCTCTCTAACTACAATGACTTGATACTTTATCGTATCACCGTTTAGCAGTTGATTATTTTAGAATAGATTACAGAATAGCGATAACTACCAACATTCCGTCTTTGTTATTTATTACAACCACTTAAGAAAAGTGTAACCGATTTAAATTACATTGTTATAAGCTTTAAGTATAATCTCGCTAATAATGTCAAGACTTGTTCCATTTTCTTTTATTATTTAAAATAGGTTTTTATCGTATGATAATTTAGTTAGCCGAGCGCACTGCTGTACTGAGTTTTAGTTTATTGGGTTGTTGGCGTAATTAAAAGACTAAATAATGATACTGAATAAACTTATATTATATTGAACTTTTATATTTGGAAGCAATGTGTCTAGCTCCTATCACACGTACGGGGCGAATGGATAATGAACAAAGACTGTGTCGATAGCGAGGTACAGGCGTGTACAAAACATAGTCACAACTTCTAGACATTATTTTTTGTAACTAATTTATGAATAAATTCAACACTGAGAGCCCAAACATGTATTTTTTAACATTGACATATTTATACTATTAATACCGGACTATCAGTGCTTACGTAGGCAGTGTGCAGCAGAGATAACGCTCTACGAAGTCGAAACTAGCCGATTGTCACTGTCATATGCTCGAGTGCAATATTTATTGACGAGTACTGACGTATATCAAAACATATTCACGTCTCAACACCGATGAGTTGTCATGTTTTGCCTCTAATTAGAAATTACGCTGTCGTACCTCTATTCGGAATAAACAGAAAAAAAATCATCTAGGTAGTTAGCGCCACACGTTTTTGAGTTCGGCCTGTATAATTCAGGATTCAATTATTATAGTACCTATTTAGGTACTTATTTCATAGCTGTTTTTATTGGTAAGGAGTTGAAATAAAAAACTAAGGAAAAGAAAAACGTAACTTCACGCCTGTAATCCCCGAAGGGGTAGGCAGAGGTAAATGCATGCATTCATGCATACATGCAAACACCCACGATTCGCCGGCAACGTTTTGGCCCATGTGACAGTGGCGAACCTGTTGACATTTCCGGGCACATTACCAAATTTCGAGGTACTGGGAAATTTTCAAAAAAATTAATAATCCCAATAGAACCATAGATAAAGGACTTTACACACCGTGTCACAGTCACAGTGTCACAGTGGCCTGCTACCACTAAGCTACCGGGGCAGTTTACACATAGGTATACTACCTACGTATATTAATATCGATTTATTTAACGTAAACTGCCTCGGCAGCCTAGTGGTAGCAGGCCACTACTAATACGCTGAGGTCCTGGATTCGATTTCCGGGTAGGGGGTTATCAGAGATAATAGTGTTAAGTCCTTTATCTCTGGTTCTATTGAAATTTAACATTTTCTGGAAATTTCCCAGTACCTCGAAGTTCGGTAATGTGCCCGGAGATGTCAACAGGCTCGCTTCCTTTTACATGGGCCGAAAACGTAACCGGCGAATCGTGGGTGTTCGCATGTATGCTTGAATGCATGCATTTACCTCTGCCTACCCCTTCAGAGATTACAGGCATGAAGTTACGTTCTTTTTAACGTCTGTCGTGATTTGAAGCCTTTGAAAAACTTTACCACGGCATACAAGTGTCGAATTTAGAAATGGTGATAGATTTAGAGAGTGTAAGTGTAGGTGTTCTTTGTAAATGACATTTTTATTACTTGTGCAAAATACCTACATGTTCAATGGTCGCAAGTTATAAAAAAAATCACAGAAAATGATTAATTTTTTCTTAAAAAGTCTTTTTTATTTTGAAGGATAAGAAAGCTTTTCTTAAAAACTGAGTTAACAATGCCGATTTTACGGTGATCCGAACAATATCACCCTATCAAATTGTAGAGTCGTGCAAGCTCTACCATATCAATGAGAACCTGCGCCATTGTCAAAGTGCCTTCATTTCAGTGCAATGATTTCCATCCTGTGAATATCTATATTTGGATATCATGGATATTTGATCTTACGATTTCAGCGAGATACAAGAAAAGCTCAAAAGTTTTGCCATTAAACGGCCTACCTACGCAGATTCCCCATTGAGTTATTTAAGTACCATGCACTTATAGACGTCGGTACACCATTTTGGAAGTGATGTATCATTGTAAGGCACTGGATGGATACTATAGAGGACTTGGGGTATCATACCGTGAGCCTCGAAAACAGACAACAGCAACCTACAGTCGGTCGTCACTCGTCAGTCGTTTACAGAACGAGCGGTCGGCCGCACGCTCCCCCTATCGCGCTACGCCCGCCACCCGTAAGTTTTGTGACAGTTTTCCGCAGTGAAGACGACACTCCACACCGCGAACGGACTAGACACATCTCCGCGAAACCCACCGAACTTCCCTAGGATTACACTCAGATCAGTTTAAAAACTTAAATTGCCAATACCTGATTTGTGGCTAACTCGAAACTTTTATACCATTTGTAATCGTTTCAAACCATCTAATTTTCTTTGGTAAAATTTATTGCATTCCCGTACAGATATATAAATGGTAGAGTTCAATTATTCCCGTACTGATATATAAATGGTAGAGTTTAATTCCAACTGTTGATGCATTTCTATTGTTGTTAAATTGTATGACTAATTTAATCCCAGTTTGCGCTGTTTTGAAGGCTTTGCTATATATTATTATAATCTAGTTGTCAATGCAAACATTAGCTAGATTTAATTGTCGTGCAAAAAATACGCTTTCGGATATGTTAACTTGATACAGCTCGGATATAATATTTTGATTGGACCATTGACCATACGTACGTACGTACTGTTGGTGTTGTCATTTTTTTTTTCATTTATAAACTTTGCTCACTATTTAATACTAGGTTTACTTGCAAAATATCACGAACTGTTTTGGTAGATATTTCGAATGATACATCGAAATAAAATAGATTGACATTAAACCTTAATTCAGCGTCAAAAAAATACCTTTAATGGATATGCGTCTATATGTTTTATATGATAAAATATATGGTTAAATTTTTTGTCAGGATAACAAGATATATATGCTTTTGATATAAAAATATACCTTTTTAAAAATTAAATTTATCACTTAATGCGGTAAGTAGAGAATGAAGATTTCATGCTCTTTTTAAAAATACCGTGCGTGTTTTTACTCATTTTTTTAAGTTCTTTAATATCCATGGCATGCTGTGAACAGTTTTATTATACACATTGTAATCCAGTTATTTATAAGTTTTATTGGTTTATGTTAAGTAATTATTTAAAGATAAATAAAGTGGCCTGGGTACCAAGCCCGTAGCAGCGTAGCGGTAGGGGCATGCTACTAAAAGAACACTGAGACAGTTAAGTGGTTTTGAAATTTACTTACTGATTTATTGACCCTCAGTATTAATAACTAAAACGTAGAAAAATTTATTGCGGAGTGCGTAAAGTCAATAAACAGTTCAAAACATAATTTGAACTAATTAAAAGTTTCCTTGAATAATTAAAAGAACTGAAGTAAAGTGGATAGTAAAATGTTGAATATAGTGCCTGAGTGAGTAGAACTCGAGTTCTCTTTGCTTTTGTATGACAGAAAAAATCGGCCAAGTGCGAGTCGGAATCGCGCACCAATAGTACCGTACAATAGTCTATAAAAACGGCAAAAAATCCACGTACCTATGAGCTATGTTGTTAGAGAGTGTAAATGTTGCGAAAAACAAAAATATGATAAAAAGATTTGAGAATCGTTTGGACTTCCGCACGAACTCCTGTTTCATCCGCATAAGTAACTAGATCAAAATTTCAAAAACGCTTATGTATAAACAAGTGCATAATTAAGATCGTGACAGCGTCACAGTCAGGCCGACCGACGGACAGACAGAAATCATTTCGCAATTATTATATTAAAAGTTTATGGATTAATGAAGTGGCACAAGCATAATCGTAAGAATACTTGAACTACTTACCTAATTGTTAATAATATCTACCTACTTAGTGCACTTACTAATATTATAATTAAAGTACATAGGTATTAATACGCGAAGTAAAAACTTTGTGTCCGTTTTTACGAAAATGACGACTACGAAGCAGTATACAATTAGGAACAGATAATGTTTATAAAGGGAAGAATTGCAAATTGATTATATATTTTTAAAAATAACGCATAAAAAATACACTGTTACAATAAAAAATAAAAAACCAATAAACATAACACACAATAAATTAGGTGTATAATGTTAAGGTCAAAATGTTAAAACAATAATTTTTGCTGGTGTGGAACATTTTTGAACCATCTACCTACTTACTCATTAACTAAACGTAAACGTATCTTCACGCCTGTAATCCCCGAAGGGGTAGGCAGAGGTAAATGCATGTATTCAATCATACATGCATACACCCACGACTCGCCGGTTACGTTTTGGCCCATGTAACAGGTGGCGAACCTGTTGCCATCTCCGGGCATATTACCAAACTCCGGGGTACTGGGAAACTTCCCAATAGAAGCAGAGATAAAGGATTTTTAAACCGTCTCATCAACTAATATATAGTTTAAACGTTAAGAGATTCACAACGACTCGAAACGGCTCAAATGTCGTCGCGTGGTAAAATTCCTGTGAATTGTATGGTGAGATCAAAAAAAAAAGTATTGTATTCAATATCCCCATTCTCGTAACGTTTAAAGTCAAAATTTTATTGTTATTGTATTGCGATTGAATCGCTTCACTGTCTTGCTCTAACATAGCAGCAGTGTAGTGCAGTGTAGTGCTTGCTCGAGTACAGACGCGTCACACTGCACGAAATAACGTAATATATTTCGCGAGCTGCGCGGCTCTGGCCGCGCTCGTTACGGCCGCTATGGGTTCCGAGAAACTTAAAGCTAACGAATTGCTGGCGTTCATACAGAATGCCATCGACACGATGGATGAAGTTAGCATTGTACAGATCTGCAAGTCTAACTTCAGAATGGAAGAAATCTGCTCGGCAAAGGTACTGAGACCGACCAGGCGAGATGGTCGCCTGGTCGGAGGATCCTCCCTTTTCGCCGGAGGAACACTTCCACCCATTCCTCCACAGTGGTGACCCCGACGTGATTGGAAGCAACCTTCTCACCAGCCACTCTCTGCAGCACCTTCGATGACGTCATCCCTCACAGCACCTGATCGAGCGGTAATCAAGTCACGCCAGCCAGCACCCTCGGCTTCATCAGGGATACTCCACACGCCTGCAGCGACCGCGCATGCCTGGACTACCCTGCAGCCACATCAGCGTTAGTACTGCGTGGACGGACGCAGTAGCTACTACGCAGCGACTACCTCGACTCAAAGGGGACTTTCGCATCACCGCAGCAGCGACTACCTCGACTCACTGAGGACCTTCGCACCCGACTCACTGGGACTTGCGGCATGGGACTATATGGCATTGGCACAGCTCCGCGAGAAGCTCTGACAGCTGTCTCGATCATATCAACCTCCGGTCTTGGAGGGGAGTGATGTAGCGTCCACTACATTAAGGCGCCAACTAGTGGAATACAATGAAACCTTACAGTACTTGTCTAGTACGATAGATGGCGTGCAGTCAAATTACATCGCACATACGAAGATTTCTCAAGAGTTGGCATATATACAACTTCCCAACGTCAACCGCTGGGCCGCGGCCCGCCAGGCGCTACCATCTCGCCTGGTCGGAGGATCCTCCCTTTTCGCCGGAGAAACACTTCCACCCATTCCTCCACATACTCTTCTGTCTTCTGTATAACCTGCCGCAGCGTGTGTATGTGGTCTATGGTGCTAAAACCTTTACGGAACCCGGCTTGTTCGGGAGGCTGGAAGTCGTCGAGTCTGCGAGATAGACGGTTCGTAACCACTCTCGAAAACAGCTTGTAGACGTGACTTAGAAGTGCGATGGGCCTATAATTTTTAAGAAGGGTATTGTCGCCTTTCTTAAAGAACAGTACCACCACACTTCTGTGCCACGCCTGTGGCGTTTTTCCCTCGGATATGACGGAATTGAACATCAACTGAAGAGCTTCTAATACTGGCCTTCCGCCCGCTTTCAGGAGTTCAGCAGTGATTCCGTCATCACCCGGCGCCCTGTTGTTTTTGAGCTGTTTGAGAGCCGTGCTAATCTCGTCTAGACTGACGTCCGGGATATCTTCGGTGTAGTGTCGGGTCAGTCCGGCTCTAGGATCTGCTGCCGGACTGTTAACAGGTGGTCGTGCTGTCGTGTATAACTGTCCGTAAAACCGTTCGATCTCTTCTGCAGGTTTCGACGATACGATTCTGTTGTCCTCTATCTTCATCTTAGTGAGACGGCTTTGCCCTAAGGACAGATCTTTGGCGAACACTTTAGAGCCCTTATGCCGCTCTATGGCTGCTTTAATACTATCAGTATTAAAGTGCCGAAGGTCGCGAGTCAATGACTTCGAGATCTGTCTGTTGAGCCGCCTGTACACTAAAGCATCTTCAGAGGACTTCAGAACCATACCGCGCCTCTCCTCCATGAGCTCCAAGAACAACATTAGCGTTCTTAAAACACTAAGTAAGTCAAATAAATATTTTGATCGGCTGTTAATAAGTGATAGGTAGGTATAAGACCAGAAGGCAGTTAAGTTCACTATTGAATGGCAATACAAATATTTCGGTGCGGGTATCGAACCCGCGACCCTTCGAATCAAACGGTCATCTCACACCGCTGGACTAACCGGGTCGTCATAATGTTTCTTAAAATCAATGAAAATTATCCAAGTGTTTTCGGTAACTGCAAAATCAGCATGTAAAAATAGCGTACCTAACAATAACAAACGTAAGACTAAAATTACCAGGACTATGAAAAAAACTCATGGTTTGAAATTATTAAAGAAGAAAAAGAAACATTGTGGGAGGGCTATGAAAGTATAAGGTTGGGGAAAAAGTTTCTTCGCATTTTTTAAGATAATTCAAAACATTTTTAATACAGTTTATTTAAATTTATCTAAAGTATGTATATGTAATATACCATTTTGTTCGATAACCTTTTGCCACATGATCCCATTGCTATAAAAATTTTGGGACTTCTCATCAAAATACCGCGACAAGTGGATTTGGCAGTCCTCTCGTGATGTTAACCTAACATTGCATAAAGAATTCTGAAGAGACCGCAACAGGTGGAAATCTGAAGGTGCGAGGTCAGGACTATACGGCGGATGCATTAACACCTCCCAGCCAAACTCTCTTAATTTTTGCTGAGTGGCTATAGATGTTAGGTCTAGCGTTATCATGATGAAACACCACACCCCTTCTGTTGATCAATTCCGGCCGCTTTCTCTCAACTTCTTGCTTTAATCTCATCAGTTGTTCGCCGTAGAGTTCAGAATCGATAGTCCTGCCTGGTGGTAATAGCTCATGATGAATAATGCCCTTCCAATCCCACCACACACACAACATCACCTTATTGCGAGTTAACCCGGGTTTCGCCACAGTCTGTGAAGCCTGACCGGCCTTTGACGACGACCTTTTTCGCACGTTCTTGTCGTACGTGATCCACTTTTCATCACCAGTTATTAGCTTCTTCAAAAATGATTCGGTTTCATTACGTCGTAATAAAGAATCACAAATGAGTACACGGTTCATTAGGTTTCTTTCAGTGAGCTCGTGAGGTACCCAAATATCGAGTTTTTTTTTGTACCCAGCTTTTTTCAAATGCGCCAAAACTGTTTTGTGATCCATTCTCAGTTCTTCAGCTACGTCGTAACTACTGATATGTCGATCTTGCTCCACTTTTTCAAAAATGGCATCCATTTTATCCGTAATAGGGCGATCCAGAGCGAGGTGCATCTTTGACATCAAAATTTCCGGATTGAAAACGCTTAAACCAAATTTGTGCTACTCTCACAGACACTGCACTAGGTTCATAAACATCGCAAATTTTTTTCGCGGCTTGCGTTTCATTTTTACCTTTTTTGTAGTAAAATTTTAAAATGTATCGAATTTCTTCATTACATTCACTCATCTTGACAGTACGAAAAACAAATGAAAATCACACATTTGCCTAATTTGAATTTGGAATTATGTTCGCCAGATTAGCCATATAGGGACCGTGCACGAGAAAAAAAAAGTAATTATTCACTTTAAGTTATAATTGACTTCTAAGGACTATTCAAAACGGTTGTAAAATTTTACTCGAAATAAACCTATTTTCGTTCTTTCTTTCTCCCTTTACTACCTTTACTCTTATTTCTAACTGATATTTTTGCAGATTACAACACAAAAAGTGCTGTTTACTATTTTGTCGGCGGTTAAATAAGATTATAAAAATTACATATCCAAGTCTAAACAGATTGCTTTGAGATGACATGTCCCACATTATTGCTACTTTTCGCCACCATGGGCGCTGGAATCGATAACATTACCCCCATCTAGTACTTCGCACGGTCCCTATAGCAGGAGGCAGCAAATGCTACGGGCCCCGCGGCTTGAGGGCCCCGCGCCTGTGCCCAAAAAAACACAAATATGTAATACACTATTATCAAAGTGAGCGTTGGCCACACTGTAATTATAGTATAGGTATTTGGCCACACTGTAATTTTAGTTTAGTAGTTGCAAGTTGGCAATACCACAATACTTACAGGAGGAATCCACTAATATTGTTCTCGATTCCTTTCGTTTTATTTACATCCTAAATTTCAGTAGCCAATGTAACTCTAGGGCCCCATGGTCACATTTGCTACGGGCCCCGCACCACCTTCATCCGGCACTTACGCAATCTACTTTCCGTCGGTACCTAACATTCGTTTAGTCAGGTGGTAATACGTATACGGTTTCGTTACTACCGATACAGATGCATTTTTTTTGTAATGGAAGTGCCAAACAAGTAGTTATGCCGTTCACATTGATGTTAAGTGGAGACTGCAGCCTATACCTTTTTTTCTTTCTTTCTATAGACACTCACGTTGTAACTCCTGAGGCCTAGGGTATGCCTCTGTGCCGGAAATTACAGGGCCGTACTTTACCACCTAACCGGAATACGATAGTGCTGATCACTACCATTTAGCGGCAATTAACGCAAAAATAATAAATTAAAAATGCAATATTAATACGGTGGTGCACACGCCCGCGAACTCCGTCACTGGAACTCTACCACCAGTATAATACCGAAGGCCTTAGGAGTGGCAAGTGGCAACCCATCAACATCAAACATAATTTGGTTTTAAGTTACTAGATGTTTATAGGCTACAGTAGGTATTCACTATATACCTATCAAACTGAACTGTATGCTTGTTTGCACACTTAGACGTCTTAAATAAAAGCCAAGAAATATAAGTTATTACCTCGCCATTTAAAAAGCAGTAAATAATGGCAATAAAACACCCCTGGAACGAACGCAGGAAGTGCGTGGTGTAGGACCACACCGCGAAGTGTCCCACGCTCCCGTGTAGTGGAGCCCGGATCATGTTCAGACCATTCGTGAGGCCCAGCAATGGTAGCAACAACAACGTTGCTCGAACCGTCTTTCTGAAAAAAAAAAACTTTTTGTCGATGCATTCTATAGTTCATTCGCGTAAAGAATGCAGTGAGTCAAACTAGTCTGCCGGCCACGCTTCCTAGCCAATCAAATCGTTCGTAATTAGAAAATCGAGTTCCCAGTGATCAGTTAAACCAGAGGTTTACAAACTATTTTTTCTTGTAGACCCTTTACAATTTTTTCTGGTATCTGTGGACCCCCGTCCTTGCTACATTTATATCACATTCCCATATTTCCATTATTTATTCACGCCTACGTAGACCCCCATCGAGTCTTCCATGGACCACTTTGGGAATCACTGGTATGATGTAAGTAAATTGGTACTATCAGTGTATGTGTTGAGATCCATTATCGTGGACCCCCATTTTCATTTCATGGACCCCCAAATTTATTTTCGCTGACTCAGACCCCTTTTACTTTGTCATAGACCCCCAGGGGTCGATATAGACCACTTTGGGAATCACTGAGTTAAACGAATACTTTCAAATGCAACGATTGTGACCTGTTCTTTCAGAGTAGCTGTTTTGAATGAATATGTCGCTTATTCGTTTAAATAAAAGTGATTTGATAATAGGAAGGCATATAGCAGAGAAAGAATAGTAATTAATAACATTTTTCAGTACTTTAAACAATGTGATTTAAATAAGACTATGGACGTTTTAGTACAAAAAAAACCGGACAAGTGCGAGTTCGACTCACGTGGTGAGGGTGCCGTAATTAAAATAAATATTTTCGAAAATATTACAGATTTAAAATGCAGGGACATAGCGGTTACGGTGGTACCGCCAGGGGGGGTTATATTATTAAGAATTTTCGATTTAATTTGAATACTCAAACTTCTTATAGGTTTTCCAGTAATTTATAGGCAAAGAACCATTTTCCATATTTTTTTCAAAATTTTAAGTTCAGTAGTTTCGGAGATAGGGGGCGGGGGAGAATGGTCAATTTTTGTCGTCTTTCTTAAATAACTTCAAATTTGTTTATGCAAAAATTATAAAAATTTTTTTTTTTAATCTTCTGATTTACGCCCCGAACGTGGGCCACGTTCGGGAGGTAAATCCCCCCGAACCTGTTTAAAATTTATTATTTTACTTGACGTGTTCATCTTTGGGTCACCAATTTACATATATTCATCAAAATTCAACTCAATCGGTAGAGTAGTTTCGGAGCAAATTGGCTGTGACAGACGGACAGACAGACAGACAGACAGACGCTCGAGTGATCCTATAAGGGTTCCTTTTTTTCTTTTAAGGTACGGAATCTTAAAAACAGATTAAAATTTATTGTATATTAAATACTATTGATGTATTCTTACATCAATAGTAGATGTTGAATGAATCTTAATATACCAAATATTTTATAAATCAGTTAAACTTAATTTTAAAACATAATTTGTTTGTATTATGAACACCACGGTGAATACACCTTTACCCTGAAGTTGCACTGATGACTCGCTGCATTCTTAACGTGAACGAACTTTAGCACGGTTTTGGTTTTGAATATCCGGAAATCTTCGATGGCAGATAGATATTTTACGGAACTAAATTATAGCGTAAAATATGACTCACCCGATTTTTCTAGTTTCACTAGTTTGAGAAGAATGTAGTTTATTGACCAGCACAATTAATATCCTTAAAAGTAGTAGAGCGTTAACCTGTTAAAAAATGAGACGAAGTCCGATTATGATTAGGCCTAACAACGATATGTTTTGCTTTAAGTATGTTGACATACTTCTTGTGAAATTTTAATTTTACTTTCTCACTGTTAATAGTGATGTAAGACCTCAATGGGATAGTCTCAACCGCAACTCAGCTATCTGCCGCCAAACGGTAGAGTTTAGCACCATCGTATTCCGGTTACCTACATGGTAATTTATAGCCCGTCTTAAATCTTATGTCGCTGCCAACTAAGTAGCTTAATTAGCCGTTCAATGAACTACCTAGTCTCTTTACTAAAAGGCGACGTTCAACTAACGGCCTGAATGATATGCAATCATATTCAGCCATTCAATGAAACGACTAAGCAAACGACTTGGAATTTTAAGTTTTAAAGATTTTGTTCAATATGACTAACAGCGACGAAAATTGCATATTGCATATTCATACGAACCTCCGCGAGACTCTATAGGTATATTTCTTCGCCAAGTTGGATATCGACCTAATTTTGCATCGGTTCGGTGTTAGATTTCTTGTAAGCTTGTAACATCCTGAGGGCATGTAGACTCTTAACTGGTAAGTGGTAGATACTTGCCCTTTTTCATTTGGCTAGATTAGAGTTGGGATTGAAACAGCATAAACTTCAAATTTACATACCGTAACAGCTGCCAAACGGGGTAGCTCAACAATCCAATATATGTTGCTAAAGTTGTAACCAAACCAGCAACTACAACAGAACAGAATGTATTAATCAAGGCAAGTATTTCGATAGCGTCCACGATGAAAAAGGATTTGTGTCAATGTTAATAATGAGAAAAGGACAAGTTCCAATGGCTCGGATTGGAAGTATGTCCAAATTGTCCAACTTTGATCAACTTTCTACATAGAAAGAATACGAAAAGATTAGTATTGTCCTTAGCCATTGCAGGCTAACGACAATCCTTAAGCCCCATCATCAAAAGTTGTAAAAACTGATGTGGATATTTTCTAAGAATAAGTTTTTAAGAAATAAGGAAACCAGGAAGTAATGAGAACATAATTTTGTAAAAATATCTTACGCCAATATGTTGTCCTTGTCGACGGTACCATTGACAACCGCCCAAACGACCGTGATCACAAAAGGGATGCCCCATCCGATGACGAAGCAGGTGTCGTACCGAATCCTCGCCCGCATGGTGCTGTTGGTGATCACGGAGTGCAGGTACGCGCCCTCTATGAGCATCCATACGAACATTGCCGTGATAGCATACTCCATCATGATGTAAGACGCCTCGCATAGATACGGCTGCAATTTTATAAAACTATAATCGAATTCCATATGACCTTATATTTGAATGAAAGTAATAAAATTGTACAAAAATAAAATGAAAGAAGATACAAAGTAAAACGGCCTTGAAATATTATCCAGGGAACGTAAAGAACATTCTCTGGTATTTGTGTATGTATCTTCACGCCAGGTCCCTCACGGTAGGCAGAGAGTGTGGAGCGCTAGATATCTCGGTCCTGACATACCTTCCGTGCTTCTTCTATCTTCATCATTCTATTCATACATGCGTTCTCTGGTATTTAAAATATGTTTACTGTAAAAAGACTTTCTTAAGAACAATAGATGTACTTCATACCTACTTAACTTCCGTTTTAATTTTTTGATTCCAGAGAGTTCAGATTTTAAAGAAAAATTGGACAGAAAAATTTGACTTCGGGCAGGAATCGAATCTGCGACCTCACGTTAACTAGCCTGGCAGCTATACTCCTAAAATACCGAAAAAAAAAAATATTTTCTTTCCATTTTTTTTTTTAATTTCCAAAGTTAAATAAAATAAATAAAAATAAAATACCTACTAAAATACTAAAGTACCTACAACTTTAATTTTACATCTCCAAGAGTTCCTGAGAAGAAATAGATATATCTGACGGACTACGATCCGTATCTTACTTTAAAAGAGTAGGTAAAAACAGTATCACTACATACTTTTTTTCTGGCAAAAGAATCTTTACGGATATTTTTTTCATTTCTGATACCACCATACCTGAGCCTACCATAGGTAGGCTCAGTAATCTAGTAGTAGTAGTCTCTGGTTCTACTGAGATCTAGGTGTGAAGTAACGTTAAAGTGTGAAAATACCACGTAATTCTCTTCAAATGGTAGAGTATGTTTCTACTATAATTTTAATACATAAAATTCTCGTGTCACAGTGTTTGTAACAGTACCAGAGAATATCTATGTAATAACACTACGTAACCTAAACGTCTTAATCGATGACAATGAAGTGTATTATTTGTTAGGTATGAGAATCGGATGTAGAATATTTGTTTATCCTAAAATGTTAAGGGTGGTCCACTCCAAATTTTTTTACCACTTACCCTCAATTTTTTAATATTTCTATTGGTATCTCCACTTATAATCTATATAGGTACATATTAGACGATACGTGGGCGATATACCTAATAAAATATATGTTATCGATATCTAAAAGTTTGCAACTTTCAATGATTTCGAGTCGCAATTGTTCTTCCACTGGCGTATCGAGTGCCCTTTGAACTTCTTTTATTGGACTCTAAAAAGCTCAAAAGGATTCATCGTAATAGATACGTATAATATGCAGTAAGAATTATTTCCCAATAATGTCCGTGAAGTTTTAGCAATCATTATCTAATATTTTCTATTTTCAGCAGCCTTTTAACACCCACACAAAGACCAGAGGTTAAAATGCAAATGCGTTGCTACCCCTGAGACCTAGATATGTATATATATATGATAGTGCTAGACACTACCATTTGACGGCACATATAGTAATGCTTGAGGACGTAGGCACTGCCTACGCCCTCGGGCTCCTACACTGAAACTCTGACACCAATAGAATGCCCAAATTTGTCCAGCTGTGGACATCTTGTATACAACATAGTTTCAATTAGAAACTCTAGATAGGTATCTTCATAGAGGTCATCCTTAATTATTTAAAAATCTTTAAAAGTTCTGCTTGAAATCAATTTAGCATAGAGCAACACGGGCCACATGCCGACCGGAGGAGAGTAGCGTTTATTACCGACGCAAAACACAGTCTGTCATTTTTTGCGGAAGGAAATTTGTGTGACTCACACACACACAACAAAAATCGTCTATTACTACGAAACTCATACCTTGACTTTAACAAAATACATAAACAATTTCACGCACACATTTAAACATCTCGGTCCACTTGAGCTTACTTTGACAGAGGGCCCGTCGCAACCGGTGGCCCGTGTGCCTCTATGCAATTTAGCTTAAAAAGACATCACAATAAACACCAATAGAATAAATCCACCCATAAAATAGTGTAACTACTTACTATGTTGTCAATACCCCGCGTAGTTATATTTTCATAAGTATACTTTTCTTCAAGCTCCTTCCTCACGAGAGCCTGATCGATGTACACAGTGAGCCTTATCAACACTTGGATCAGCATCGCCGAAAATAGATTCTTGTGTATCCTGGTGCGAGTATTCGCGAGTGCCCTTCAAATGAAAAGTGGTTAAAAAGCCTCCAGTTATCCAATTTGAGCAGATTCTCAAATATTTTAAATTGGCACGGATCAAAAGGTTTTAATTGGTACTGATTTGTTTAATATTTATTTCATGTAATGAAGGTGGCACACAAGCATACAGTTCACATTGATGTTAAGTGATGACTGCAGCCTATAACCCACGCCTACACCCACGTAAAGTCCAGAGGTCAGAATGCAGTTTCCATCCCTGAGACCTTAGTTGTTATGTCTCTGTGATAGATAGGTATTACAGGGTTATACCTACATTACCATCTATGCGGAACACGATAGTGCTGAACACTACCATTTGGCGACAGATAGGTAATATGGTGATGCCTACGCCCTCGAGTATGAGAATCGGTTGTAGTATATTTTTATATCCCTAAATAGTATAGCTGATGCCCACCATTTTTTTTATTTTGTAAACATTACATTTTTTGATTATGATTCAATGTCCATTAAATGAATATTAATTAATAATAATTATGATTTAATTTACAAAATAAAAAAAAATGGTGGGAATCCATTTTTTTAATTTGTAAACATTACATTTAATAAATTTCTAAGTTTATACGAAGTTTGTCGGGGCTGCTAGTAAGCTATATTTCTGACACAAATAATTTTGAAAAGTCATCTATAGAAAGTAGCTTTAAAGCAGTGCTTTAGACGTGACAACTCAAGTAATTGTCACAAAAATTGGATTAATCTCATTGATCTATCTGTACTAAAGTATTAGGACAAGACACTCCCCGGTTTTGGCGGGAACCTTGAAAGAGGCGTTGCTCTTATTTTATTTCCTTTTCTGGGTGTATTTTTGAGTTATATATACTTATAATAAATCTGTAGAAGTGTAAATTCTGTACATTAAAAATATTGAAAAAATAAATACCAGGGGATGTTACTAGATCGATACCGAACACAAATATGTGATGAGATTTTTTTTTGTCTGTCTGTCTGTCTGTCTGTCTGTTTGTTCAAGCATCATTTAAAAACTACCGGTCCGATTACAATGAAACTTGGTATAATTATACTTTAACCTTTGGCGCACAACACTGGGTACTTTTTATCCTGGAAAAATGTCTGTTTATCTGTTTGTTTGTGCACGCTAATATCAGAAACGGCTTATTCGATTTGCGGCTTTCACTAATATATTGTGGTAAGTTTCACTTAACATTTAGTGTTTGTTTCATGTGAATCGGTTCAGAAAGAAATAAAAAAGTTATGTAAATTTAAAGAATCGTATCGAATATTTTTAAGCTATTCTGTATCTTAGTTCTATCTTTTAGGGAGTTTCGTACCTAATAGGTAAAAACGAACTCTACGGATAATTAATCCTCCGCTGTCTGTCCGTGCGTCTGACTGTCACCAGGCTGTATATCATAAATAGTGATAGCTAGAAAGCTAACATTTTTCACAAAATATGTATTTCTTCTACCGCTATTATGTAGACGCTTAAAATGTTCACAGAATTTTTAGGTCTTATGTTATATTGTAGCTTCCATAATAAATCTATATACATACAAATAAATAAAATTGGAGTGTCTGTTTGTAATATTAAAATACCCGCTTTTTACTAAACGCATATGTATGTATACACGGTACATATACCAAAACAACATTTTTAACAATTTTTGCCTGTCTGTCTGTTTGTCTGTCTGTCTGTCTGTTTGGCGGGGCTAATCTTGGGAACGGTTGAACCGATTTTGACTGGACTTTCGCTGGCAGATAGCTGATGTGATAAGGAGTAAGTTAGACTACTTTTATCTCCATACATCCATACATACATACATACCTGCATACAAATAAGTAGAATTGGAGTGTATCCGAATTTGACGGGACTTCCACGGGTAGGTAGCTGATGTAACAAGGAGTAACTTAGGCTACTTTTATCTCCATACATCCATACATACATACATACCTGCATACATATAAGTAGAATTGGAGTGTATCCGAATTTGACGGCTCTTCCACGGGTAGGTAGCTGATGTAACAAGGAGTAACTTAGGCTACTTTTATCTCCATACATCCATACATACATACATACCTACATACAAATAAGTAGAATTGGAGTGTATCCGACTTTGACGGGACTTCCATGGGTAGGTAGCTGATGTAACAAGGAGTAACTTAGGCTACTTTTATCTCCATACATCCATACATACATACATACATACCTACATACAAATAAGAAGAATTGGAGTGTCTTCGACTTTGACGGGACTTTCACTGGCAGATAGCTGATGTGATAATTACTAACTGAGGCTACTTTTATCTCCATACATCCATACATACATACCTACATACAAATAAACAGAATTTGAGTGTCCGATTTTGACGGGACTTTCACTGGCAGATAGCTGATATAATAAGGAGTAACTTGAGCTACTTTTATCTCCATACAACCATACATACATACATAACTACATACAAATACATAGAATTTGAGTGTCTCCGACTTTGACGGGACTTTCACTGGCAGATAGCTGATGTAAGAAGGAGTAACTTACCCTTCTTTTATACTAGCTGCGCCCACGACTTCGTCCGGGTAGATACTGAACAATCATACTTTTTCTCACGTAGACGAAGTCGCGGGCACAGCTAGTATTAAATAAAGTTGGTGGCATTTTGTTTGATATAGGCTTATTACAGTGCTCGTGTATAGTGAAATAGAATAACAGTGCGAAAACACGTTTTTTCGGGTTGCCTCCAAAACTTCATTGTAAATGTTCTGGTAAAGTAGCCATCGCTTTAATCGAATTACTGACTGTGACTGACTGACGGACTGATAAATTGACTGACTCACTCTGACTTTTACGCTGCATATTACGAATACGAAATATCTTTTTACACTGGCAATATGCGTAATAGCGATGCCTTAATATAAAAAAGACTCCGCTTGGTAGCGTGGTTCCAGTTTACCGAAGTCAATTTTCCACAGTTTATCATAGTAATATGACAGATGATTGTTGAAATGTCTCACATACTTCCCCAGGCAAATGGCGACCGCAAAGGGCTAACAAAATAAGCGTTAAAAGTTCGATTTCAAGTCAAAGTAAAGTCATACTTAAAAGACATTTACCGCAAGGTGATTGATTGAAATCATAAAATTATGACATGGAAGAAACCACAGAATAGATAATTCCGTGGAAGAAACAAATGTAACTTACCTGTAATAATTGAAAATGTGCAGTGACAAAACCAGAGCAATGACGGATATACTGAAGCCTGCTATTTCTAGGTATCGTGTATTTTGTGCTATGATGAACTTTTGCTGTAATAAAAAAAATACGACTCAGCAGTCTAGCGTTAGCATGCCACTACTTACTACCTCATCATGGGTCGATGATCATAGGTTCGATCCCCAACTCGCGCGGTAGGTGGTGTTGGGATTTTGCATTATTAGAGTGTTTCCCAGTGCCATCTTCGGAGTTTGGCGTTTGAACCCGAAAATGGCAATAGGCACGCCACTATTTTTTTATACTATATCACTAGTGAGACATGGGCGCTTCTACTTGCGCTTCACATTGATGTTAAGTGATAACTGCAGCCTATAGACAGACACCCAGACAAAGACCAAGGTCAAAATGCAAATGCGTTACCACTCCTGAGGCCTCTGTGCCGGTAATAACAGGGCCGTATAATGCCACCTGACCGGAACACGATAGTGCTGAACACTACCATTTAGCGCCAAGTATATAAGGTAATGCGGTGGTGCCTACGCCCGCCGAGCTCCGTCACTGGAGCTCTACCACCATTAGCTTTTACTCCATTTGTGTCGGTTTAATTATTATTTCATAAAAATAAATACGACTTCCTAGCGTAGAGACATGACCCACTGCCCACTTGTGGACGAGAGTTCTACCGCTAGTGCAGTCAATCAAGCGAACAAAGTCGCTCAAATCTCCCAATACGGCGGTAGTAAATACCTACAATATCGTGGGGTGAGCAGCAGAGTACCGCGACAAAACTACCGCCATTGTCAAGCGTGGCGATTATGGCATGTCCACTTTTAAGGAAGCCTTTTGTCCAGCAGTAGTTATTCTAGACCGTCCATTCTGTGGCAATAAAAACAACGTGTAACAGGATTAAACGTACAACCCGAAACTATTTTATTCAGAATCGAAGATCTGAATAAAATAAAATCGATTTTAGGCATTTTAATTACAGGTAATATTTTATCCCAAAATTAAGTAAATTATGGTTTTGCCCAATATGATTGTTTTATATTATTTCGCATTAACACATGCTTGTGAAATATATTTAAACGCTGCTGCTACCATAAAGCAATGCAATAAATGTGAAGGAAAGATTTGACAAATCGGGCAGGACTTCAGTAGCCTAATTGGAAGAGCGGCTGGACTAGATTCCCAGTAGGCCGCGAGTTCGAGTCACGCCTGAAGTCAAATTTTTCTTTCCATTTTTTGCCCATATGGTTAAACCCATTTGGTGAACAGTCACAAGTAGTAAAAACAAACAAAAATAAGACTTACGTCTATCCAAAAAAAAAAAAATGCTAGTCTCAACGAGTTCTAATGAACGTGCATATTTATAAAGATAATAATTTAAGAAATAAAATAGTGAAAATTAATCTTATTACTAGCTAGTGTTAAATAGGGGTGCGCAGGTTACGCTACATTGCGACAGTGTGCGTGTGTGAGTAGGTTTGTGTTTTATGTGCGGCCGTAGGTATTGCAGTAGGGTAATATGAGTAGGGTGTGCATACGATTCGTACAAATTGAGGACAACTTATTTCTTTAATAAAAAATATTTAATACATAATTATGTAATTTCAGTCCATGTATTATGATAATAATTGGATTTTCTGATCGGGGTGTTTCAAAGTGTACATTATTCCCGTTACATGTTGTATAGGTACTTTGTTACCAAACCTTAGCATCCTCAGTATTTTTTTCATATATATCAGCAACGAATCGTTGTACTTCTTGTGGAAAACATACAGTGTAATTGGTCCATCCTTGGGGCTTTGAGATATTGTTAGTTGCACCCACCCAATTTCCGTCCGGGCCGCACTCTCGATACGCTTGACCTTTAAATGGAATAAAATGGAAAAAATACTGACAGTAACAAAAGTCAACAATAACAAGAGGAAACAAACAAAAAAAATAGAGCAAAAGGAATAACTGAAGATAACGGAATAGTAAAAATGACAAAAAAAATTTGTTGAAGATCAATCTTATATTGGTCTTATAATGTAAGTACCTACTAGCGGTCCGCCCCGACTTTGTATGGGTCAAATGTTACCTACATTACTTACCTAAATGAAAAGTATCATCATAATATAATAAGTTAAAACCATAAATAGGTAAGTATAGGTAGGATCTCTGTACAAAAAATATGTCTACCTAAATCTATACCTATATTATTAAAACTAATCTATCTGTGTATAAAAGTCTTTTATTTCTTTAACTGAAAAAAAAAACATAGGTTTTCATTAGGAAGAACCATAAATAGGTTTGAGAATTTTACAGATAGTTTTATTTTTTATACTATCGACTAGGTACCACTGTTTCCTTTTGATTATGAAATGTGTTTGAAAAGTAGGTAAAGAAAATTCTACCCTAACAATAAATCTACTTCAAAATTAAAAAAGAGTCTTACGTCTGGTGTCGCTCAATCGAACAGGTGGACATTTCTGGGTGGTAAGTTCACCTTCTGGTGTTGGCGGCCAGCAAAGGTAACCGTCGAAGACTGCTTTACAGTAGGTCAGACCTGAAAAAAGCCCACTTTTGGTAAAATTCAAAAAATTTCAAGTGTTTATTAAATAAAGGTCGTAGAGCTCCAGTGAAGGAGCTCGCGGGCGTAGGCGCCACCTTATTACAAAAGTGTGCGTTATTTCCGTTACATGTTGTTTAAAGTCAAGAATATCACTAAGATAAACCTAAATAGGTATAATATTTATTGTAGTAAGGTAAATAAGTATGTGGAGGAACGGGTGGAAATGTTCCTCCGGCGAAAAGGGAGGATCCTCCAACCAGGCGAGTTGGTAGCGCCTGGCGGGCCGCGGCCCAACGGTTGACGTTGGGAAGTTGTATATATGCCAACTCTTGAGAAATCTTCGTATGTGCGATGTAATTTGACTGCACGTCATCTATCGTACTAGACAAGTACTGTAAGGTTTCATTGTATTCCACTAGTTGGCGCCTTAATGTAGTGGACGCTACAAGTATATCAGTAGAATGTCTCATTTTCCCTATCACAAACTGATAACAAAGAGTAAAGAGAAAAGAAAAAGATTAATTCTTTGTCATTCCTAAAACCTGCGCAAAAAAAGCTCTCTTAAAAATATTTCTTAGGCATAATTTTACAATTTTCCATAATTTAAACAAATTTTAAAATTAACAATATAATATCACTTTGATTATTATATTTAACAACCTTGTGGAACTAGATCAGCATTTAGCGAAACATTTCTATCCTTGAGATAGTCCTCGAGTTTCATTAATGCTTTGAACTTACTATCGGTGAGTTCAGCAATCCCGGATGGGATCTTGTTATAAAATGCTACACTATATTTTAGGAGCGATGTATTATATATATTATGTAAGTGTCGTTGTCGAATTTTAGTTACATATATTGCGCGTGCCCATCTTTGGGATCATATACAAGGTTGTTTACGTAAACAAGTTATTCCAAATCAGTGGGTAGATAGGTACTTATCTACTTATTTCAAGCACACAATGATTTTATTCCGTTCGAGTAGAATTTATTTCATCTTATTTTTATGAAACAAACAAAACACTCGTATACTTAATTAAGCAGTCTATAGAAGAGCTCAATAAGAATCTTCGTATGTATTCTTTCTTATTCCGAGAAGCAATCACTAGAGAGTTTACGATTATTATTGAAAATAATGAATTTTTCCTTTTAGGTTTATGAGAATTACAAAAAAAATAAGTAGCTAAATATGGAAACAGACAGGAGGAAAAGCTTTCCATTCCTTCATTTCACAGGAAAAGTTGTTAAAAGAAAAATGACAGGCAAATTGGCCTGTCAATTGGCACAAACAAAATAGGTATAAGCACAAACCAATCAGCCTTCCTTAAGGTATGTAATTATTACTACTATTCGTATTATAACTACTATCGCGACATTGCCGAGTTCCTAATCTATCTGCCGCCAACTAGTACTGTTCAGTTTTTATTTATGTAATGAAGGTGGCAGAAAAGCGTGCAGTTCACATTGCTGCTAAGTGATGTCTGCAACCTATAGACACTTACATAAAGACCAGAGACCAAAATGCGGATGCGTTGCCACCCTTGACACCTTAGTTGTTATATAATATGTATATATGTAATAAGTTATTACGGGGCCATTTAATGGTTCAGTTTTTTAATCGCTAATTATTAAAACCTATTTATGTATGTATGTATGTATGTATCTTCACGCCAGGTCCCTAACGGGGTAGGCAGAGAGTGTAGAGCGCCAGATATCCCGATACTGACATACCTCTCGTGCCTCGTCTACCTTCATCATTCTCTTCATACATGCACGCCGATTCCTAAGACCTATTAATCACAGAGGCAATAGGTACATCTGCGGCCTCAGAGATGGCAACACATCTGCAAAGCGACCGAAACGCAGCGTTGATTTCAAATATTAATTTCAGTGAAAAAATAGGGTCTGAAGCCCCTTACCTTTGTTAGATTGCCACCGGAGGCAAATGGGACAAAATTTTCCCAGTTGCCACCACTCTGGTGGTCTACCACTAGAGCTCCAGTGACGGCGGCTGAAGTAGCGCGCGGGCGTAGGCACCACCGCATTACCTAATATACTTGCCGCTAAATGGTAGTGTTCAACACTATCGTGTTCCGGTCAGGTGGTAATGTACGGCCCTGTAATTTCTGCCATAGAGGCATAGCATCTTAGGCCTCAGGAGTGGTAACGCATCCGCATTTTGACCATGGTCTTTGTGTGGGTGTCTTTAGGCTGCAGTCATCACTTAATATCAATGTGAACTGCATGCTTGTTTGTCACTTCCATTACATAAAAAAGGCTTATGTACCTATTCTTATACCTAGTTAATAAGCTACATCGATGGTTCTGTTGTCGCTGTTAAGCTCTAAATTTTATTGTCATTAGATAAGCTACTTTTAAGTAATGATTATGTACATTTAAACTACAAATATCTGAATATAGATTTTTTTAATGTATGTATGTATCTTCACGCCAGGTCCCTAACGGGGTAGGCAGAGAATGTGGAGCGCCAGATATCCCGGTCCTGACATACTCCACGTGCCTCGTCTACATACATCATTCTCTGCATACATGCACGCCGATTCCTAAGACTTTTGACAAATCCATCCAGACCATCAGACAGAACTCCTACCATGATCAAATTCATTGTAGGTCAGTATTGGTCTTCCTGGGCATCTGCAACCATCCATCCACATTTGGATTGTTATCTGTTTAGTCATTTTTAACTTTTTTCTTTAGATCTGAATAAACCTTTTTTAATAGTATAATCTAACCTGAGTAAGTAGGCCTCGATCGCCCACGTGACTGAGATGAAATAAAACAAGTATTACATAAATCAAACTCAACTAATTTTATTCGTCTAGGATTTTATTAAGACGTAAATGTGGAAATACTACGTTTTAGTAACGCAATCAGCATTAAATAATAATTATTTTATCTCAGAACAGATATGAATAGATAAGTAAATAAGTACCTATCATTAAAATTCGGGTAGGTATTCTAAAACAAAGTTTTCTCCTTAGGTTTATAAGTCAAAAAGAAGTCCCTATACTGAGGAACGACCACAGGCGTTTGACCGGGTAGCCCGCAGTTGGTCAGGGTTTCTTTTGTCTTCTCTTCATCGTATTCCTTTAGTTGGCATAATTCGCTTAAGAATTCCAACCATTCATCCCAATCTAATTCAGATTTACTGCAAAGGAATTAAATTACTTTTATACCTATAGGGCGTTGGTAACTTTATATCTTCTAAATATCTGACTACAAAATAATAGGATATTCCTACGTACCTATACAGTTTACTTAGTTATTCTTTTGTTCAGATTTTGTTTAGAGAGTAAAAATAAAATACAGTGCCTATCTATGAGCGAATGACAAAACGGATGTAGGTATACACAAAGCGAATCTAGACGAAGATATGTACCTTGATAAATAGTTCGTGTACCTACTATCAGAAAGGAAGATCAAAGAATTGCCCAAACTCTCTAACTACCGGTTAAGGCAGCGGTGTGAAGTTAGGTTAGGTTAGGTTTTTTATAATCGAATAATGTTTGAACGTAGGTACCTAGTGAATTTGCAAAACCGACGTTGCTACTAGACACCATTCATTTCCCGATTTCAGCAGTTATTATTATGAGTGGCCCATTTGAAATCTCTTTCAGTTCTCAATTTAATTCATTTAGGTATATTTACTGACTGTATTTTAGGATTATTTATCACATATTTAACTGCCTTAGTAGATAGTATCTATTAGTAGATAGCACGTCACTAGCACTACGCTGGGGTCCTGGGTTCGATACCCAGGTCGGGAGTTACCACGGAATAGTTACCTACCAGAGATAACGGTGAAAAATCCTTTATCTCTGATTCTATTGGATTTTTTCTATTTTCTGGAAGTATCCCAATATCTAAGAGTTTGGTAATATGCCCTGCGATGTCAACGTCAAAAGCGAATCGTGGGAGTTTGCATGTAGGTATGCTTCAATGCATGCATTTTACCTCCGCCTACCCCTTAGGGTCACCTTCAATAAGGTGTGAAATCACGTATTTTATTACATTCATATGTTTATAGACGACATGACGGTGACCACTTTCCCGCGTTCCCGTCTACCTGTCTGTCAACCTTATGACATAAAAAAATATTTTAACAAGGTTTACAGAAATGCAAGCGGAGTTTACTTTGATATACAAAGGTTTTTTGTATATCAACGGGCATTTCACTTAGTTTCTTGATCTACTAGATGTTCAAAATGATAGTTACCAGAACTTATAAAATAAAATGCCAGTGTCGGTCATCGTGAGTTTTCGATCGTCAATAAGTTTGGCTTGACGCATCCAGAAGTCGGACCGGTATAGACTGATCTTGGTGCCATCTCTCTTGTTGTCCAAGAGCCGGGCGAATTCGTAAAATTGCCCTTCTAGAGTGGCTGGTTCTTCTTCACCCATTTAAAAGTATCTGAATTTGGTAATGTCTAGTTAGTGTAATTAAAATTGGTAAAGGTCATGTGAGTAAAGTCTAACTCTTCCAGCCTCGGTCTCAGCATAGAGTTCTCATGGATGTTAAATGATGACTGCAGCCTAAAGACATCTACACAAATTACTGGTGGTAGAGCTCCAGTGACGGAGCTCGCGGGCGTAGGCACCACCGCATTACCTAATATAGGTACTTACTGTTAAATGGTAGTGTTCAACACTATTGTGTTCCGGTTAGGTGGTAATGTACGAGCCTGTAATTTTCGGTACAGAGGCATAGCACCTTAGGTCTCAGGAGTGGTAACGCATCTGCATTTTGACCTTGGTCTTTGTGTGGGTGTCTATAGGCTGCAGTCATCACTTAGCATCAATGTACCTACATAAAACAAAACACCAAAGGTCAAAATACAGATGCGTTGGCACTCCTGAGACCTTAGTTGTTTAGTTTCTGTGATAGGCATCATACCTTGAGTGGAAAATACAGTCGGGGAACTCTCCGCTTATCCAAAAATAATCAAATACAGCTTTTAAGTATTACCACCGCATAAGGTGTCATTGTAGCGGCATTCGAGCAGCCAGGGGTGCTACCGCCTATCTGTATTGCTGCTGACATTGTCATTGCTGTCAAATTCGATTCTTACTTTAACTAAATAACAAAAATTGAAATAACCTACCATTATCGCTTGTTTATCACCTACGAAAGCGAGAACATCAATCAGATTATCACTACTACTTTTAAAGGAGCTACAAATCGACATGAAAATTTGACAGCAATGACAATGCCAACAGCAATTTCGAAAGGCGGTCGCACTCCAGTTCCCTGATAATGTACGTTAACAGGGGCCACCGACCGCTCCGGTCCGGGCCATTGGCCCGTGTTGCTCTATGACGTATAATGATGAGGTGTGCGTGGCGTGCCAGACACGAAGTGCTCAACTCTTGAAAATTAGAGGTTTTGTCCTATTCTGCTGCAACACGCGTTGTTTATTTTAACTTTTGGAATGGTTTTACCGCCATTATTTGGTCGATTGACTGAACTAGGGGAAGAATTTTCTTCCAGTAGAATAAAATTCTTCCACTTGTGGTGGGGTCGTTACGTCTCGACGCAAGGTTTTATTTTATAATAATAATGGCAACCCATTATACGTCCCACTGCTGGGCACGAGTCTCTTCCTTTTTTTGGGGGGAGGACTGGAGCTTACTCCACCACGCTGCTCCAATGCGGGTTGGTGGAGATACGGGTTAGTGGCCAACCCGCTGTCGGATGTTTTCAAACCATAAGGCCCATTAGGCCTCCGACAAGGTATAACGGGAACGGCGGCTTAACGTGCCACTAGCGGTCACCCATCACATACCCGACCGCGTTTGTATCGCTTAACCAAGTAGATCGCTTACGATCTCCACCAGCCGATGGGCCATGCGAGCTTCTGTTTCTCTTACTATCATAATATTACCGCAATGGAATCTTGTTTCGTGGCACTTTCAAAATAATCAGCGATACCGCACACAGCAGCGCTGTAGGTTCCGACCGCGAGACCGAGGCTTACAGGGTACGATGTACCCAAGGATATTAGAGGAGTCTTTGGTTGTACCTGGTTGTACCATACCTATCAAACGAAGTTAGAAGAGTTCTGATACATATATGCTAAGGAAATTTGTGGTAACTAGAAAGTGATTGGAATAAATTATGAATAGATCATTGATGCAAGGCATCGTTGCTTTCTCATTAAGTATTCATTGAAATTATATTTAAATATCATAAGTACATACCTTTTCCAGAGAAATCAAAATACTGACATGTGGTAAACCATAAATTAGAGCTTGAATATTTATAGTGTATAGATAGTGTGCTCTTTGATATTAAATTTATAATCAATCGTGGTAGCCATGGGATACCGCGTCTGCGTACCTACTCGTATAACGTTAAAATTAAACCTTTGTCGTGGGTGCCGTTCACAGACCAAGCACCCTTCTGGTGCCGTTGTACACACACACAAACACCCAGACCGGAAACAAATATCTGTAGGCCATACAAAAATTTGTCTCGGTGCGGGGATCGAACCCGCGACCCATCGAATCAAACGGTCGTCTCAGACCACTGGACCAATCGAGTCGTCACAATAATAAGTAGGTACAGTCTTTAGACTGTATACTATGTTATCGCGTTAGAATTAATCACGGAATAGATAAAGGAGATGTTGCAAAAATGTATGGACCTCCGGCCATGTATTGTACACAATATCATTAACAGGCAAAATCAATATACAAACGTTTTTTTACTGCATATTTTCACTTATTTAGCTTTGTTTGGAGTTACAAAACATTATTTGCAGTTAGAATTGCTACTCAAAACCAACATGGCGAACATTTTCATTTTTTAAATTGTTTTTTTGATTGTATAGTACTTGGAGAAAAAAAATAATAGTAAGTATAGTGCTATCCCAAGTGTCGGCTGTATCGCCGCCATGTTGAACATGGTTGAAAATGATAAAATTGTTTTAATTAAATGTGGTTGTAACTCTAAAATATATTCTTGAATAAATTAATTGTATTTTTTTTGGATTCTTCTTTAATTTACCCATTTTTTGAGGACATGTACGAACCAGAGCCGAGCTCGCAACATCTCCTTTATCTATACTGTGGAATTAATGAAGGTACCAATAGACACAGCCATAGAGCAACACGGACCACCGGCCGCCGCGGCGGACAAAGAGTATACCACTGGCGACGGAGCGGAGGGGAGTAGCCATTAGCCATAGCGTCTATTACCGATGCAAAACAGTCTGTAATTTTTTGCGGGGGGAATTGCGTGTGACACACATACACATTACAAAAATCGTCTATTACTACGAAACTCACACCTTGACTTTAACAAAATACATAAACAATTTCACGCACACATTTAAACATCTAGGTGACAGGCATATGGCCTTATTACACGACACGGTATTCACGGTACGATAGCAAGGGTCAGGGTAGTGTATTTAACATTTAAGGAGTTAGGGTCCCTGATTAGGGCGACCAGAGCGGCCCGGTCCGCCTAACGCCCGAACTACACACTACAGTACAAATATGAATAGTATGGAAACTACGTACAAAACGTTCAAAACGGCACAATGTGACTGAGTAAGGGCTCTGTCGATCGGGATAGTGTAATAAGCGGCAACCCGCTGCGAGGCCACGCCCACCCTTTCTGCCGGACTCTGAATACCGTGTAGTGTAATAAGTAGCACCACCAGCGGGCGTAGGCACCACCGCATTACATAATTTACTTGCCGCTAAATGGTAGTGTTCAGCACTATCGTGTTCCGGTCAGGTGGTAATGTACGGCCCTGTAATTTCCGGTACAGAGGCATAACACCTTAGGCTTTAGGAGTGGTAATGCATCCGCATTTTGACCTTAGTCTTCGTGTAAGTGTCTAAAGGCTGCAGTCTTAACTTAACATCAATGTGAATTGCATGTTTATTTGCCACTTCCATTACATAAAAAAGGCCAATAGGCCCACTTAGGCTTTCACTTTGACAGAGGGGAAAGCTTACATATGGCTACTCCCCTCAGGTCCGCCCGTATTGCTCTATGGACACAGACCTTTAACCAATAGATTGGCAATTGAGTCATTTGGGCGAGACATAAAGGGGTCCTTATAGGCCTAAATTTGTGTTGATATCAATGCTAATGAAGTAGCACTATCTATACTAATATTTAACACGTTCGTTTTCTTTAGACTGTGCTAATATTATAAAGAAGTAAAGTTAGTAACTTTGATTGTTTGTTTGTAAGAGCTAATTTTCGGAAATATGGAACCGATCATGAAAATTTTTTCATAATCAGAAAGCTGCACTATTCAGGAGTGCTATTAGTTATATTTTATTATGATAGTAGGTAGCAATGTAGGTAAAATATACCTATAACTCTATTTCACAAAAAGTGTTCGTTGTCCCCTTTTTCGATAACACGGCAGTATTATGCATAATTTTATCGGTCCAGTAATGCGCGCATATTTCTATACATTGTTTTTTTTAAGATACATATTGTGCCAATCGGTATTATAACGACACCGTTTGCACTATAGGTATCGTTTTAGTTGCGTATACTCCCAGAGTGTGTGCAAATGACAATTCAATTTTCACTCGATTGGTTTAAACGTATTCACACAATGATACCTACATTTAGAATTGCCAGTGTTGGTGTGAAACGTGTCATTTTCAATCGACGAAAAACAAAACGGAAGGAAGCTGATACATTTTTTCAATAAAATCGGTGGTAAAAGATGTTACTCTCAAAGGAAAAATTAACTTAAAGCACTGCTTCAAAATTTTCAACAGAGTTGTATGATGTGGTTTACATAGGAGTTGGTAGCGTTTGTGGCGTTGCTGGTGGTGGTGGTGGGGTTGGTGGCGTTAGTGGCGTTGAAGGCGTTTGTGGCGTTGGTGGCATTGGTGGTGGTGGCGTTGGTGACATTGGTGGTGTTGCTGGCGCTGGTGGAGTTGGCATCGTGGGGGCATTGGTGGCTTTGGTGGCTTTGGTAGCGTTAGTCTAATATCGTATAGACAGAGAAGTATTAATATAAACCAGATATTTTTAGATATCCATGTGTTTTCGTATGATCCAAAATTAACCAAAAGTTATACTTATCCAAAAAATGCTGCCCAAAGTCACTATTCCACGCGAACGAAGTCGTGGGCACAGCTAGTTATTATTATTATTAGGCAGTAGAAATATAGATTAGAGGGGTTGAGAACTGTTGAGTTGCTCTTGTCATCTTTTGATAATGAATATCAGCAGGTACCTACCTGTGGTATGTATGAAATATTTATATTTATTGACGCAGTTCTCGGCGAGCCTCTCGAATCGGTTTTCCTCAGTGGGTGTGATCACTGTTGGCTCCGGCTTTATCACCTCTTCACCCGGCATGAAGCAGTGCAGCTGCAACAATCAGAATCAGAATCAGAAACTCATTTATTCATTTAGGGTGACAGGCACCTCTTACGCCAATAAATGTTTTTTCTTCTTCTTTCTTCTTTATGATACGTCAAAAACAAACAAAATAAATTAAAGTGAATAACAATTGCTATACATGTCAAACAAGATAAAAAATATATAATACGTAAAGTCAAGAATATCACTAAGATAAAACTAAATGTAATAAACTAATGTATAAAGTATATCAGTAGAAATGTAACAATGTAAACTATATTTAATTTTATTCAACTCGGCGATGATGATCTCACCTTAGTGAGAGATAATTTTTACGTCAGTACTGTCAGCCGAAGAATGGCGGTGAAAATAACCAGCGATTGCCAATCCGCAACCCAAGATTCAAAAAGGTCAACAGTTGCGCCTGTTGACCTTTTTGAAGGAGACTTTTGTCCAGTTGTGGACTTCTACCGGCTAAAATGATGATTAGGATGAACCCAGATGTGGGATCGTCCTACATTTCTAGTTGTTATACCGCATATACCAAACTGTGAAATATGAATAGTCCCGCAGAACATTGGATGCGGGAGGCAGGATTAATCTCCTCTTAGACAACAAGAAAGATAGTCAAATTATCATAAAGTCTAGTGAGCAACTGATGCTTTGTCGAGCTGAATGAGCAACCGTAGCCTTTTTATTGAATAGGTGGTAATGGCGATAGTGCTGAACACTACCATGTGGCGGCAGAAACTTTAGCTCATGCGGTGCCTTCGAGCTTCCCGTAAAAAGTATAGATTACCCCCTTATTTATAAACGTATTTACGCTGAAGTGCAGCTGATCACCCTTGGTTGTAGTTGGACCTCACGTATTGTAGAACTGCTTTAAGGTGTTGATAATGTGTCTAGTGAAGTACTGAACTGAATACTCGTATGTTTCTTGTACTTTCTTCTTGTAGGATGCTGCTAATATGCAGCATCATTATAGAGAGAGAGAGCATACCTATTGCATGTGTTTATGTGGGTGTAGAGAGCGTTTTACTGTAGCGAGGACAATCAGATAGCAGATGGTGGATGTTTTGAATTGAAATGTCATCACAAGGACCTAATACTTTGTCCAAGTGTGTGATTTTTAATCTATTGAGATATTGTTTGGGATAATTGTGCCCAGTGAGGTGGAAACTTGGGTAACTAATTTTTTTTATGGAGTAACTATTAAATAATGTGAGACTGTAAGCCCCAGGCTTGCACCACGACATTTGTTCAAATTGAAGTTATTTTAACATTTCACATCCTTCTCTAACTTAAAGAAATCTGTTAAAGTTAGATAAAGGACTTGTTACACGGCACGGTATTCAGGGTACGATAGCAAGGGTCAGGTACAGTCAGGGAAGTGTAATAACATTTAGGGAGTTAGGGCCCTGATAAGAGCGACCGGAGCGGCCCGTGTATTTGTACTGTCATTGAGTTAGGGCACTGTCGACCGGATAGTGTAATAAGCGGCAACCCGGCGCGAGGTTACGCCCACCCTTTCTGCCGGACCCTGAATACCGTGTCGTGTAATAAATAGCCTTTTAAGGATGTGAAATGTTACAATAACCTTAAAAAAATATCGTAGTGCAATCCAGGCTCAGTATTCACACACCGCGTTTTTCAAAAATGCACAAATCACATCAATTTTCTCTAAGATCGAACAGAAAAATAAAAACTCCCAAAATAAATAACCGAACAGGATGTTAAACCATTTTATGACGTGAGTTGAAATAAATAACTTCCAAACAAATTATCATCCACTCTTTGAAGAAACGTGAATTGGTTCAAAAATAACTTAGTCTGGTTAAACGAATGATAAAATAATAAAGGTTAAAGTTAAAGTTGTTCTTATATTATTTAGGCCATTAACTTATTCCATGGTTCAGTGGTAGCCACTGTTACAAGTGAAGTCTCAGAAAGTGAAGTACGATCCCAGGTCGGTATTTTTATTACCTATACTCAGTGAAGGTGGCAGACAAGCATGCAATTGACTTGGATTGATATTTCCACACACTCCTGAGAAAAAAGGCTTTGGCAGACAGACAGATGTAAGTACAAAAAACCGGTCAAGTGCATGTCGTGCATGCGCAGTGTAGGGTTCTGTAGTTTTTAGGTTTGAATAATGTAATGAAAAAAAATAACAAATATTTTCTATGGATTCATCAAAATTTTCCGGACGAATTGAGAACCTCCTCCTTTTTTTGGAAGTCGGTTAAAAATTTGGTCGAATATTACTCGCAAACTTGTAAAGCCAACGTAAGTGTGATAGTTTTCCTTTTAATTTATTTATGTTCAACGGTGCGGTTCTCACGTTCGTTTTTGCCCAGAACGTGTAAATTGTGGAATGAGCTTTCCTCTGAGGTGTTCCCTCGGTGCTACAATATGGTTTTTTTTTAATCTCCATTTAAAGAGCTTAAAAAATGTTCTTCAAAAATGGCGTCAAAAGAGTCCTTCAGGGCTGGCAGCGCGTTGGCAACGCCCCTGGTGTTGCAAATGTTCATAAGCGACGGTGACTACTTTCCATCAGGTGGCCCGTCTGCTTGTCTGTCAATCCTTTGACATAAAAAAAAATATATTATATGGCTACTATTGCCGTAACGTTTGAATTTCTAACAATAACCGTTTAGTCGGGGGGGAGGGAACACTTGACTCTTAACGAAAATTGGCCCTATAAAGCTTAATAAGTCACGAACACAGTTAACTGAATCGAAAAATTATATTTCCACACCCCGAACATTTTTGAAAGACCTATCCAACAATATCCCACACTATACAGAAAACGAAAAAAAAAAACATGTTTTTATTCTACCACTTTGTCGGCCTGATTAAGTTGTATATTAGTGCCATATTTCAAGCCTCTAGTACCAATAGTTTTTGCGCTAAGCCGAGGATGGACAGACAGACAGACAGACGGACATGGCAACGATAAAGGTTCCTTGTTTACCTACTACGGAACCCTAAAAATGATCCTAAGAGATTTTTATTTTTAAGGTAAGACACTCCATGCAAGTGTGACGATTGAATTATAGGAGCAACCAACTAGGTACCTACTTCGAATATAAAATACCAATAGGTACCTACGTTACATATTACAAAATGTTTAGAAAAAATGTTATAGTTCGTAAGGCACGTTGTGTTTCTAGCGGTATACCCTGTGTGTTGTCTGTCAATAGGCTAGGTGTTCAACTATTTATACACTGATAGTACAATCCGTATTTATTATGCAATCACGTTTCGCAGACTTTGGCCACGTGTTTCGTCTGGATAGTTCGGATTGCATTAACATTTTCGGATTCCGGATTCGAAAAGATGCAAAGGACCTTACAGGACAACTTTCTCAGTCTCCTCCGGACATTTTTTCTTGAGAACGTGGTGGTGGAGGTATTCCTAGGTACCAACTAATCTACATAATCTTAAATTATTATGCCAACCAAATTATTTTCCGAATAAAATTAACCGTTTTTTTTAGTCTAATTTTTTAATAAATAATTTTACAAATAGCATACGGTACGCGCTCGGAAATTGGTCGAAGATGACGGTTTCACTGTGGTGAAGAGTCAGAAACATCGGTCACGCCGAAACCGTAACCTCAGAGGTACTGGAATTGCAGCGACATCACAATTGAAAGCTGCCGAACCGTACGCCTTCGTTTTTCTGTCTCGGTTAAATGAAGGGACAACCATCACGGACATCCAAAAATATAATGATGACTTAGAAGATCAGAGGTCGGAATGAGGAAGGAAGGATACAGGGAGAGCTAGAAGCTTTAAAGTCAAACAGACCTACTAGATTCTGCTCTATCAAGCTGCGTGTCCCTGCGAAACATCTGCAGATACATATTCCCTAGCCCCGATTTTTGGCCCGAAGTTGTGGTTTTCAGACGATATTGGGAGGCGGATCGTGCTACTCACAGAGACAGAGATATCAGGATATATAATTGCATAATGTGTTCTAGCGGATCACGTACTTGTGTAAAACTGGGCATGTGATAATGCTGCCCAGGCAGGAGAACTGCCCCAACAGGCTAGCGCCAACGATTTCTAAGCTGCTCTAGCGGTAAATCACGTAGCGAGCACTCCAAACCCACTGGCACAGTACGATCCCTCAATTATTGAAATCCATATGGCAGCAACAGGAAGACGAAAGCCACTGCAAATTCCTAGATATAAAAAAACGCCCGTTGCACCAGTTAGACTCTAAATGAATGATGTCAGGTACCTATATATATAATAAAAAGTCATACCAATGACCAGTAGGTACTTTTATTTTGAGCAGAATCCTCGGTGTGCGATTTCCAACGACTACTGACGCTTGGCCTTTTTTCAATTAAGTTATTCAATCTGCTGGGAGTCGATTATTCCTACTCTACTTCAGATAATTGAATTGCAATAAATAGGTAGTCTAGCTATATTCTTATGGTTAGTTAGTATTGTATGTATTGTACCAATATACAACCTTCTGTAGTCAATGTACAAAGATTTTTTTGCGATCTATGCTGAACTTCTATTCACTTGTTTAATTCCGATGAAATTAGCTGTATTTTTTTTATGTAATGGCAACATCGCCATTACGCGTAGGTAGGTACTGCCAGTGTCAAATAAAACGATATTTCGTATTCGTATTAGGCAGCGTAAAAGTCAAAGTCAGACTGTCAATTATCAGTCAGTCAGTCAGTCAGAGTCACAGTCGGTAAGCGATGGCTACTTTACCAATTAGCTGTATTGTGGTAACATTCCAGCTAAAGAATATGCGGGTGACAATGGGTTAGCAATTGGCTGAAAGTATTTACTCCCGCTCATACCCTTTTTAGGGTTCCGTACGTCAAAAGGACGAAACGGAAACCTCATAAGAATATTTTTGCGTCTTATTGTCCGTCCGTCACAGGCGATTTACTCGCGAAGTAGTGAGTCGATCGAGTCGAAAGAATCGTGTGGCATATTACATATCTACTTATGTACTTGTACCTAGATACCTATATCAAACAAAATGCCACCAACTTTATTTAATGTAACTTAAAAGTACACCAAGAAAATTAAATAAAATAAGAGCACCACACGCCTTTGCCAAAAACCCGTCCCGTTTAAAAAATGATTAATAAAATAACAAAAACCATTGCCTTAAAAAAAAAACAAGCGAATCTCATTATCGGTGTGAGCAACATTACCTGGAAAACGCCGTTCTTCCATAGGCACAATAAATGTTGAATCCATTGCCACACGAAAAATTGAAAGAAAATTGCATGAAAATTATTTTCATACATGCTTTTTCTCGTGAAAACTTCAAAGATATGAATTTTAATTATATATAGTGCTGATATTAAAATAATGTGCATGAAATGCTCATGGTAACAAAAGTAAAAAAAGATTTAAATTGATAAGCGTTGATGCTGTATTGGTCTAAATCACGTCTAAATAGCTTTCCAATTACCTTAATGTAAGTCCCCATTTTTTTGGATGTTGAATAGATAAATATTTTAAATAGGCATATATATATTTTTTATGTAATGGAAGTGGCAAACAAGCATGCAGTTTACATTGATTTTAAGTGATGACTGCAGCCTATAGACAACCACACAAAGACCAAGGTCAAAATGCAGATGCGTTACCACTCCTGAGGCCTAACTCTCCTTATGCCTCTGTGCCGGAAATTACAGGGCCGTCCGTACATTAGCCACCTGAGAGCCACCTGATCGGAACACGATAGTGCTGAACACTACCATTTAGCGGCAAGTATACCTAGGTAATTCGGTGGTGCTTACGCCTCCAAGTTCAATCACTGGAGATCTACCACCAGTAAAATATGCCATCGCGGACTTTTTTGACCTACCAAAGAGAAAATATTCCCCCATACATTGTTTTGTTATATCTCAAAAGATAACGGCAGCGTCTTCGATGAAAGCTGCCAACATTTATCGTTATATTCCATAGAGCAACCAATTTACACATAATTTTAACAAAATTATAAACACAAACCTTCCCCGAAAATCACTATCTATTGGTGAAAACCGCATGAAAATCCGTAACGAAAGACGCGTTGGGGTGCTTTGTTTTATAATTAGATAGATAGATAGGAAATAAGCACCACTGCATAAATTCACGGGTAATGTCGCGTGTAGAGCCGGCATGAGGTAAATAGGTAAAGCAGTGGTGCCTATTTACTCGAGATCTAAGTAGGTACCATCAGTTATATATACAGTGCTCTACATATAATCATAAGATTTTAATGAAAGGATAGTTTTTGAGTTGTGATTTTTTAGTAATTATTAATTTAGTTTTCATTAAATCACCCAAAAATATTTGATATTATGTGTTCTTACCAACTGATCCAAACATGAAGCTGACTACTTTAATAATATCGGTATCAAAAATTGTTAAAAGTGTACAAATCAAATTATAGATATTATTATCTTCAAAACTTACCTGCAAATGCAGCTGCAGTCACTTTTGCTACAGAATAAACAACTGTACTAGGTGTAGCACTAAAATCAAAGTTCGCGAGGGAACGAACGACCGAAACAAAAATCCGGGCACGGCACACGCGTCTATCCTCGCGGGAGTTCGGGACGCGGATGCGTGCAACAGTTTGAACTTGAACAACCACCCTACACCCTTCCAAACAACCACCGTAAGTCTGATCATTTCCAATACGACAATATCGGATGCTACGCTGGTAATATAATTAGTCTAGACATAAAGAGATATTTATCTATGCACACGAGCCAAAAATAACGTGGTTTTGCAAGTATTTTAGTTTCTATACGCGTTGTTGGCTATTTTAGTTCTGTATATTTACTTGATAATACCGAACGCAGTTTATTCAAGGTGCACTGAGGTTAGGTATTTGAGAGGTGATAATAAGAGTCGGAAAGTGTTGATTTTAATATTTGGTCTTATTACGTAAACGACGAAAAAAGCTTAGTTCTATCTAGTGGTTGACGTCCCCAGAAGGGTTTCCGTCTTATTGCGGCGGGTGGAGGGCTCTCAATAACCGGTGGTCGCCTATGAACCGATGAGGAACTGAGCGAGGTAGTGGCGTTTGGCGTGGGTCTGCCCGCCATTCGGTGAGGAAGCAGCTAGGGAAAGGCTGAGGGTCGAACCACTTCGCTTTTTCCCGCAATTGAACTGTGAGCCCGTGAACTCCTTCACCCGAACGTCTTGCGTGAAGGGTTGTGAATGGTCTGGGTCCTGTAACGCTTTCTTAATCAAGGGAATCGTTTGTAAAATAGTTGTGCGTGCTTTAACGTGCGACTCAATCGCCTCCTCCTCCCTCTCGACCAGGCAAATGGTGGTAATTGGACGCGAGAACAAACTAAGGTGACAAAGACAACGTATTCAAAAGGAGAACTATCAAAGATTCTACTTATAAAATGTGATTTCTTGGAAAACGGAACCCTTCATTGCGCGGATTTGCACGTGACCCGACACGCACTTGCCCAGTTTTTTTATATTAAAGAGAATACGAAACTTGGTCTGCACCACAACCCTTGGGCTGTCCCTATGCCCTCGAGCCCAGACTGAACTACATATTTTGGAGCATTCAGTTTGTCTACAACGCCTTAATGACAATGGTTTCTACCAGCGTAGAAGCAGAACGAGCGTTAGTCTTACTAACCATGTATGGTCCAGGAAATACCTGTCACGGAATTATTAATGCCTAGTCCCGGAAATACTGTGATTGTAAATTTCTTAAGAGATTGCTTTATTCAGGGATTTATTGTTATTGAGGGGCACTTGCCCATTTGATAACACAAAACAAATGCTGTAAGTAAGTAAGGAAAGTACTGTTATTTATTTTAAATCTACAATGTTAATTTATTCCATTTGTTACATAAAAATTCAGGATCAGTCACTTGAATGGTGAACGAACATTTTGCAATAATCTGTTTCTTATACCTCGAAGATTACAGTCATCTAACCAATTGACACACCCTTTCTCAATATTGTAGTAAATATTATTGGGAACAACAGTTATAAATGGATCTTTTACTTCTGACCTTATGACAAGGTAATCATTTTTGCCTTTTTTCTGGATGACTGGTCTGTCAAGGAGAGCTGAGGACTTCTTAGCTAGAGCATCTTGAAGTTCATTTTCATTTAGTCCTGCGATCAGGTCACTTGCTACTTCTTCGGGTGTGTCCTCTGTTTCACCCTTACGAAGCATTCTTTCAATTTCACGAGCGGACAATTTTTTCTTTAGAGCTTCAAAAACACCTCGTGCTTTTGCTATTTTTACGGCATCTATATTTCGTCGTAAATGATGAAGCGAAGATATTTTTTTTCCAGACAATAAGTTCCAAATCAGTCGTCGAGTATCAAGTTCTCTCATGGATTTATGCCTAACTTCATTCGATGCATCGTCAGTGGCTGAAGTTTGATATGTAAATATTATTGTCATAGTTAAAATCTGTAAGTAAACAAAAAAAAAAGTACTTACAAGCCAGAAACAAAGAAAACTAATCTGCTAAATTATTATTAATTTTACGAGACGATACACGATATTATAAATAATACAAAATACACTTAGTTCGAAGTTCAAAGTCTATATTGCTTACAAGAATCACAAATGAGTTCATGAGGTTTCTTTCAGTGAGCTCGTGAGGTACCCAAATATCGAGCTTTTTTTGTACCCAGCTTTTTTCAAATGCGCCTAAACTGTTTTGTGATCAATTCTCAGTTCTTCAGCTACGTCGTAACTACTGATATGTCGATCTTGCTCCACTTTTTCAAAAATGGCATCCATTTTATCCGTAATAGGGCGACCAGAGCGAGGTGCATCTTTGACATCAAAATTTCCGGATTGAATACGCTTAAACCAAATTTGTGCTACTCACACAGACACTGCACTAGGTCCATAAACATCGCAAATTTTTTTCGCGGCTTGCGTTGGGTTTTTAACTTTTTTGTAGTAAAATTTTAAAATGTATCGAATTTCTTCATTAGATTAACTCATCTTGACAGTACGAAAAACAAATGAAAATCACACATTTGCCTAATTTGAATTTGGAATTATGTTCTTTAAAATTTTAACTTTCAATGATACCAAAACCAGCCAGATACAAATACTACAGCCAAAGAGATTTTATAACAAGTTCATACATACTATAATGCGAAAAGACTTTTTCCCCAACCTATTATGTAGCTATCATAAACTTTGATATTTAGGTAATATTATAAAATAGATAAATGTCTTACTGTATATCGAAACATATCAATTCAACTGTTAATTTTTGTTGATCAAGTTTATCCTTTTTCACTGTTGTATTCTTATGTTTGCTTGCAGTGTTATTACAGGCATTCACGCGTGAAATTGTTCCTACACTTGAATACTCAAGTAATTGACTGTACAGTATTTTATATTAAAAGATTAAGTAAGTAGGTAGGTAGCTAATATTTTATCTTTTAAACTTCAATTCAATTCATTTATTACTTTGTGAAATGAGTACTGGAAGGAACTGAACCTGTAATAATGAAATTCAGCCGAATATTGCAGTAATAGGGATTTATAGATTTACCTACTCGACACGATCAAAGCTCTCATCCAAATTATGAAGATTTGGGTTGAGGTGTACGAAGTGCTATGTAGTATGTAGAGTTCCAAGTGTAGGAGCTCGAGGGCGTAGCCACCACCGCATTACCTAATATATATCTATATAAAACAAAAATAATTATTTAAAATCGATTGTTTTTCCTCAAATATGAGGTTCACTTGTTTCATTAGCGTCTTTTACTAGGTACTAATCGAATATAAACAAATAAATAAACTTGGAGTGTCTGTTTGTAATATAAAAATAACCACTTTTTACTAAATGCATATGTGTATGTACAGGTACATATACCAAAACAACATTTTTACAATTTTCGTCGGTCTGTCTGTTTGTTCCCACTAATCTCGGGAACGGCTGAACCGATTTTGACGGGTTCTTCACTGGCAGATAGCTTATGTAATAAGGAGTAACTTAGGATACTTTTATACTAGCTGCGCCTACGACTTCGTCTGGGTGGAACTGAACAATCATAAATTCTTACGCGGACGAAGTCGCGGGCTCAGCTAGTATATGTATAAAATTCTCGTGTCAGTGTTTGTAACAATATTCCTCCGAAATGGCTAGACCGATTATCATGAAATTTTGAGTGTGAATTTGTTAGGTATGAGAATTAGTTGTAGAATTATTTTTCATCATATAATGGTAAGTGACCCACTCCCAATATTTTTCTTTTTTTTGGGGCAAGATAACCCACGATGTCCCTCACTTTTCACATTTCTACCACCAACCCCCAATAGCGCTATTAGTATCTCCATTTAATCTATGTATTAGTCGATACTAAATTCATCGGGACATCTACCTAGTAGTTTTATACATTTACCACTCACTATCTGTGCGTCTCATGATCCTGTGACATCATGTGGAATGTCACGACGTGCCGCAGCATCCTGGGTAGAGACGTGACATGGCAATAATGTACAGTGCTCATCAATAAATATTGCACATCGAGCCTACGAAAGAGACAATCGGCTAGTTTCGACTCCGTAGAGCGTTATCTCTGCTGCACACCGCCTACGTAAGCACTGATAGTCCGTTATTGGTCAAAACTTGACCAAAATGGTGGACAAACGTCAAATAGGTAAGCTGCGAAAGAGATAACGCTCTACAGATCCGAATTAAGCAGTCTCCTTCCTAAGGTCGATTTGCAATATTTCTTATAATGATACTGTAATGTTATCGTTAAACGTAATTGAAATAAGGTCGAAAATAATTTGTTTTCAAAAAAAATCTCATTCTCGCGACGACTGTGGGCACCAGCTTGCTTATTTTTGGGCGTATGTAGGCGGCTCGTCTTCTGGCGGCACTAGTCTACTTCACCGGAAAATTGGCGAGCGCTAAAGGCACTCAGCCTAAATTAATTGACACGACTGCCTAAGGGAGACCTGGAATACCCCTGTGGGTTCGATATTCGGCTCAGGGCGTTTCGGGGCCACATATGATATATTCTCTAGGGACAAACTGATTGCTCTAATGATATGTGAAACTAAAAAACTGTTCTTCTTCTTCAAATCAATGTTTCACTTGACAATGTATTAAATCACTCCCAAGGATTCAAGGTACGTAACAATAAAACAAGAAGGTAAATTGTTTATAATTTTCTTTACTTATTGTTAGTTGCATTTGTTCATATAGCAGTAATACAAGTAGGTCACATTGACATATCGTAGGTAGATTCGATAACATAGTTCTATTATATTAATTACAACGATATAGTAATTCAGTAAAAGTTTCCCTTAAGTGATAACATGTCGGTAAGTAGTTTGTTACACTCCTTACCCGGGCTATATTAATATACTCAACAAATATATTTCATGCACGAATTTATTTGCTACTACATTTCATAACAATGATATTTATTTTACTGGTTATATTTTGTATTAAGTTAGATAACACCATCTGAATTAATTACATGACTCAACCGACTTTGAAAGTTTCTTATCTGCAACATTCGTTGCACTGCGCGACGACCTGAATCCTACCTACGTATAACTAAGATCATAAAAAGCAAATAAAATGGCAGTGTATGGAACAATTAACATAATCACATAATTATATTTATTTCACTTTTGGCACATTAAGTAATCAATGTTAAAATACAATTAAATCGCGGGAGCTATGAATCGAATCGCGGTTTTTTTCCTATAATGGAAAAGCGGAATTAAAAATCGTGTAAAAAATAAACAACATGTTTGCAAAATTATTACAAAACAAAAAAAAAACCTAATTTAGATCGTAGTAAGTAAAATGTTTCCTAACTATAACAATTAATGATTAATTCAATTCGTATGGCACCAAACATGTGGGTCGAGCGAGCGCGCCCTTTCGGCACGCATAGCTTACTGGTTTCGTTACACCTGACCTATTAACACATTAGTATAGGTATACTCGTAGCAGTACGTCTGTTATCTAAGATCTAAGCTAGCTGTATTGTCCTGAATCTTGATTATATCTTATTACTATAGGGAGGGCAGACAAAGCACAATTATCTCGTAACAAATATTTCGAATCGTTCACAATTATGTCGCTTTTGACAAATAAAGTAAATATAAAAGAGAGTCAAGAGAGAAACAAACGAGATGTACTTATAGTCTAGTTTTTTTTTTTTCAATTGACATATTCGTAGCTAGGAGCTTAAACTAAAGGAAGAGAAACTATTGAGGTGTAAAGGCCTGAAGATATTGTTCGCCGTGTGTTACCTGAAAGTAAATATACATCATTATAATCGCTAAATATAATTAAGTATTAAAAGTGTTATTTAGGTGACCAACAAGGATGCATTTCATGTTATGTGATGACTGCAGACATATAGGCACACCGCGGACACTCCGCCAAAATTCCATACAAACGCTTAATTTGGTCTTTACTACACAGACATCAATCAGTGACGTGTATTTATACGTGCACCTGTGTGCGTAGCACGTAGAAAATACAAACCGTCGCCCATAAGAGGGGAGAAGGTTGGGTGAGGCGGGGAAATCGGGCGGGACGTCCAAAGTGTCCATTCTATACGTAGTATTATTACATATTCACTGCTATGAAGTGACCAGAACACGATAGTGCTGAACACTACCATTTGGTGGGAGATTTATTAGGTAATGCACCACCGCCTACGCCCTCGAGCTCCTTCACTGGAACTCTACCACCAGTGATCAATGATCTTTAAGTATAGATTAATACATAAATGTTAAAAGAGAACAGCCCATCGCCATTAGAAAATAATACAAACAATAAAGCCTGAATAATTATGGTCCATAAGTCCCATGAAGTTCCAGTCACACTGTATTCGTCAACCAGAACTTTGAATTGTAGGTCATCATTTCAGCCAAAAGACGTCCACTGCTGAACAAAGGTCTCCCCAAAGAATGCCACAACGAACGGTCCTGGGCCGCCCTCATCCAGCGATTGCCCGCGACCTTCGCCAGGTCGTCAGTCCACCTCGTGGCGGGCCTGCCTACGCTTCGTCTTCCGGTACGCGGTCGCCACTCCAGAACTCTTCTGCCCCAACGGCCGTCAGTTCTGCGAGCTATGTGCTCTGCCCACTGCCACTTCAGTTTCGCTATTCGGTGGGCTATGTCGGTTACTTTGGTTCTCATGCGGATATCCTCATTTCTGATTCGATCTCGTAGAGGAACTCCGAGCATAGCCCTCTTCATTACTCTCTGAGTGACCGTTTTTATGAATTGTAGGTATCAACGGATAATCCCATTTCACATTATTGCTTGGACGAATTAGGAGATGGATTGACTGTCTCATATGGCACACTTTAGTTTAAATGCTATTAAGTCGTGATACACATTACCAGTCGTATTATATATGGATATTTTTTTGCAGTGTGAATAATTTTACTGGTGACTCGGTGTCGATTGTAAAAGGAAATAAGTTTAAGTAACTTAAACAAGTGATGATTTTTTTTTTCAAAACCGTTTATTGCTCCTCCATTGAAGATTGGCAAAAACATTTTTACTAAGTAACTGTTACTTTTGTATACGTCTACGAACAATTTTTTTTTTGTATTGCTAATTAATAAAATATGAAAATGTTCGCACTGCAATAAAGTCACCAGTAAGTAAACTTGAGAATAACCAAGCGATGTGATAATTATGTGAGCTTCTTACCTAACCGTACCGGCGCGTATACTTTGACGGTCTGAAAAAAGACAAAACAAACATTTAAAATGACACACAAAGGGCGGCCAAATGCTCGTGCGCATAGCCTTCCGTATAATTTAGGCGCTTTGCACATGGAGCAACTATTGCAGCAACTGGCAACTGTCTGCCAACTAATATTTCAAATGGACTGCGCACACATAGCAACTCGTGTTTCCAGCTCCGGTGATCGTAAAAAGTTTTCAGTTGCTGTAATCGATGACTAGTTTAGTTCCTAACTGCCGGCATTGCCGCAACTAGCAACTGTTGAATATTATACCGGTTTTCAAAGTTGCCGGTTTCTGCAACTGTCAATCGCAACGCGTCGGGTGATTTCACACCGTCCATCACTCTCGCTGTGTCTGGAAATGCCAGTGACGCTCAAAAAGCTTACATATTGTCATGAAATTGCGGCAACCGTTAACGTTACAGCAACTATCAACTTTTACTGAAATCTTTTAAAATTTTGAAAGTTGCTCCATGTGCAAAGCGCCTTAGAGATTTACCGTGTATCCTTCTATACTCAAGACTTCTTACAGGTTTTCCTGTAATCCATGGATAAACGACTACATGCCATTTATTCAAAATTTACGCTTACTAGTTTCGAAAATAACTTCAAACTATTCGTTACAATATTATTAAAAAAGTATGTTAGAGATTGTGAAACAGTCCCACAGATTAAACATGATTGTCGACAAAGATTAAAAAAATACATAAAGAATGGCGCTACAGTACCGAATTCAAAACGATTTTTTTTTTAATAAAATTACTCTTCAAGTTGTGACATATTATAGCATTTATTAGTTGTAAGTATTTTTAGAACTTTTCAATCCGTCGACAACTGCATCCATGTTACTCAATACCCGCTACAGCGCAATTCTGGGTATAATAGGTTTTACGAGTATAACTCTTAGGAATCGGCGTGCATGTATGAAGAGAATGATGAAGGTAGACGAGGCACGAGAGGTTTGTCAGAACCGGGATGTCTGGCGCTCTACACTCTCTGCCTACCCCGTTAGGGACCTGGCGTGAAGATACATACATACATACTATTAAATATTTATTGCATCCCGCTGAACATATTTTCAATTAGATTTAAGATGTATTTTCAATTGTATATGAAAATAAGCCAATGTCATTTATACACGGATCTTGTACTCGACATCTTAAGATTAGCGACAGATGTCTATTGCCATCAAGCCAAAAGGCTATCAACGATTTATCGCCTTGCAATAGACATGAGTAAAAACATATGCACTACCAGGGAACTGGCCGCTTGACAACGTGTCCACCTTGTACAATAGCAAAAAAGCTACAGTGCTCATCAAGAAATAATGCACATCGAGCCTATGAAAGTGACAATCGGCTAGTTTCGGCTTTGTAGAGCGTTATCTCCGCTGCACACTGCCTACGTAAGCATCCGTAGTCCGGTATTGGTCAAAACTTGATAAAAATGGTCGACAAACGTCAAATAGGTAAGGTGCGTAAGAGATAACGCTCTACAGATCCGAAATAAGCCGACGTCTCTTACTGAGGTCGATGTGCATTATTTCTTTTTGGATACTATATATTTGATTGATTGTGGTGAAGCGGAGAGTTTTCTGACAGTACCTTGCGATAGTCGTTAGTATATATTTATATAACTTACCCGAGTCATATTAATATGCTCCTCGAACACATTAAATTAGGAAATATTCGTTAGGGATAGATAATATACAAGATAAATAGCTAAAGGGTAATTGTTTTTCGGTGAAGCGTTTAGGTGGGATCGAGGTGGGGGAGACTCGAATACTTCGATCTCCTCGAAAAATGGGTATACGTCGGGGAACATGGAACTGTGTCCAGGGCAGCGTGGAAAGAAATAGATTTTGTTAGTCTCTTAATAGCTGAATATGATGTTAGATTAGACCAGCGATACTCATTTTTTTTTTAAATACGGCTAATCTAGACTTCGTTTGACGAGTAGCATTCAGCGTTGTCAGTCAAAGTTTTAGATATAAACATACATGTCATGTATAGTTTAGTTATACATGATTCATTCCGTTCTTTGAGCTGTGGCGCACTTGTAATAAATGTTAAAATAATAATATGTGACGTATAAGAATAAAAGGCCGAGTATAGCTGGGTTAGTGCAAAGATCAATGATTGGTCTCCACTTCACTATTAGATAACTGGAATAGCAAAAGCTTGATATCGGCAGCTTATATCTATACTCGATAAAACATTAGTGGTAGAGCTCCAGTGTCGGAGCTCGCGGGCATAGGCACCACCGCAATACCTATGGCCTACCGTATGGCCCTGTAATTTCCAGCACAGGGGCACAACACTTAAGGTCGTAAGAGTGGCAACGCATCTGCATTTTGACTTTGGTCTTTGTGTGGGTGTCTATAGGCTGCAGTCATCAATGTGAACTGCAAGCTTGTTTACCATTACATTATAAAAAAACATACTACCACAATGCAGGTATTTTTTGTACATATATTTTGTAGTCACAAACGTAACAGCTGATGCCGTAATGTTATTGTGTTGCACTACAAAAATTACCTTCGGTGTTGGTGCACCACCAACTTCTATATCACGTCTTCTATTCACGTGTGTTTATTACCTAATCATCTTTAATGGTTGCTGTGTAAAAAGTCCCTTTTTGTACACTATATTCGGTTGCCGAATATTATTTGTATCATGTGATTATTTTCTTTTCAAGCAATAGTGGAGCGGATGCTTATCATTAATCAAATTTTTATGCATTTATTAAATACTAGCTGTTGCCCGCGGCTTCGCCCGCGTGGATGTCGTTTAAAAAGTAGCCTATGTTCTTTCTCACTGCGGTGTACAGAGAGATCCTCGCTAGAAGAATGCCACAGAGGACAACCCACAAAAACACCATCAGACCCCCAGAGTCAAAAAAGACTACGGAAGAAAAACTCGGCAACCCCAGAGAAATAAGACCCGATGACACTTAGGATGAAAAATTGACGAAGAACACAAATGAACACAATGAATTGAATCCCGAAACAAAAACGTATGATTAATTAGAAGAACTTATATTAAAACAGTCAGAAAAAATTGACCTTATCTTACAACAAATGAGCACTCCTTTGAGTCTCATAACAACACTGCTCGACAAATCCTCAAAATAAATTCATTGAGGATAGCCACGTGGAACATTAATGGCTTAACGCCAAATAAGTCAGAACTAGAGATGCTAATTGCAAATAACAAACTTGACGTTGTGCTGATATCAGAAGCGCACTGTACAGAAAAAAGCAACATAAAAATTAAGGGTTGTTACACCTATATTACTTATCACCCTGATGGTACTGGCCATGCTGGAACTGCCATAGCCATTAGAGCGAACATTAAGCATAATGTCTTGCCCGAATATAAAACAAGCTATATCCAGGCAACATCTGTTGTAGTTGAAAGTAAAGATGGACCCCTCAACATATCTTCGGTAAAGTGTCCTCCCAAGCATAAAATAGATAGTGCAATGTATTCAGAATTCTTCCACACACTGGGAAACAGATTCATTGTTCGTGGCGACTGGTATGCCAAGCACACATATTGGGGCTCCAGGCTCATAACAACAAGAGGTAGACAGCTGAAGGAATGCATCAGCAGAAATAACCTTGACAAGATTTCATCTGGCGAACCGACATACTGGCCTACAGATCCAAAGAAAAAGGCAAACCTGATAGACTTTTTCATCACCAGAGGACTCTCGAGAAACTATCTCAAAACTGAGCCTTGTTATGATAGTAACTCTGATCATTCTCCAGTAATCCTAACCGTAAGCACGACTATAATAAGCTACGAAGAACTCGAGAACTTGTCCAATAAATTTACTGACTGGGAAGGATTCAGGGAATGCATAGAGGAAACTATACAACTACATGTATCCCTAAAAATACCAGAAGAGATAGAAGATGCCACAAGCTACATTACTAGCCTAATACAGAATGCATGCTGGATGAACACTCCAATCGAAAAGGAAAGGGCTACCACTGGAAACATTCCTCTCGATATAAAAAATAAAATCCTAGAAAAAAGAAGACTGAGAAGGGTATGGCATCAATCTAGACATAAATCTGATAAGACTGCTTTAAATAAAGCCATAACTGAATTAAAGGAAATACTGGATAGTATAGATAATGCAACTCTTCAAAATAAACTGCAAAATCTGACTGCTACCGCATCATCAGAATATGCGCTCTGGAAATTCACAAAATTTTAAAAGACCACAACAATTTAAGTCTGCAATTAGAAAAAATTGTGGAGCCTGGGCTAGAACCGGTAGAGAAAAGGCAGAGACATTTGCAAAACATCTAGCTAACGTATTTAAACCGAACCACAGCGAATGCAATGTATTCGAGAGGGAAGTGGACGAACATATACTGCAAGACCTCCAACTAACACTTCCACCTTTACCAGTAACATTGCGCGAGCTTTCATGGGCCATAAAAAGAATGAAGAACAACAAATTCCCTGGATATGACCTAATCACTAAAGAAGTGCTGATACAACTCCCTAGAAAAGCTCTAGTGTTCAATGTAACACTCTTCAATGGTATCCTCAGGGTTCAACACTTCCCAACTATGTGGAAAGTATCCATCATCTCCATGATCAACAAGCCAGGAAAACCTCCAGATCATGCCACATCATACAGACCGATAAGTCTTTTACCTGTCATGTCTAAAGTGTTTTAAAGGATTCTTCTCAACAGAATAATGCCACTATTGGATGAAAATAAAGCCATCTCCAAACACTAATTTGGGTTCAGAAAATACCACTCTACCATCGAGCAGGTACACCGGGTTTGTGATAAAATACGGTATTCCCTTGAAGCTAAGGAGTACTGCTCTGCTGTTTTTCTCGACATCCAGCAGGCGTTTGACAAAGTGTGGCTGAGTGTGGTTGAATAAAGGTCTCCTTTCCAAAATAAAAACGTTGCTCCCTCATACGTACTACACTTTGTTGTATTCTTACCTGTCGAATCGCATGTTCCAAGTACGAGAAAGCGGAGACGCATCAGAAATCTATGAGATCTCGGCCGGAGTGCCCCAAGGCTCCGTCCTTGGTCCAATCCTGTATACTTTGGACACTCCAGACCTCCCTCAGTCAACACAAGTAATGAACGCTACATTTGCTGATGACACTGCACTATTAGCAAGCAGTACAGATCCACAAGCTGCTTCAAACATCTTACAAGAAAGCCTCAACAAAGTCAGTGACTGGATGCAAAAATGGCGCAACAAACCAAGTGCTTCTAAATCGATTCACATAACTTTCACGCTTAGAAAAGGAAACTGTTCACCCGTGCAACTGGGAAATAATACTCTGCCTCAATGTGACTCAGTCAAGTATCTCGGAATACACCTGGATAGAAGACTGACATGGAAACATCATATCAAAATGAAGCGTGATGAAACCATCATACGGTTCCGGACCATGAATTGGCTGATGGCACGCAACTCCAAACTTTCAGTGGACAATAAGCTCCTAATCTATAAAATGATTCTCAAACCTGTATGGACGTATGGGATACAACTCTGGGGAAGTGCTTCTTGTAACTTCAATTTCACTATTATACAGAGATTGCAAAATGGCATATTGCGTACCTTGTCGAATGCTCCATGGTTTCTCACTAATTCTGAGATACATGAAGCTCTGGAAGACAAAACAGTAAAGGAAGAGATCCAGCAGTCTTCAAGTAACTACAAAAATCGACTCGACAACCACCCAAATGATTTGGCTGCCGAATTAACAAAAATCAAGTACAGTAAACGCCTTAAACGCCATGACATCCAGACTTTACGTTCTCGGTGGTAAAATAGGAGTGCCTCCCACTGGGGAGACCCCTCGCACAGTCACAATCGCATTAACAAATTTGCTTATAGTCTTGGGACTGATTGCAGATCAAAAGAAAAGAAAAAAAAAATTTTTTTTCTTTCTCAAAGTCAACTCTATCTCTGTACCAAATTTCATTAAAATCGGTTCATTCGTTTGGACGTGAAAAGGTAACAGACAGACAGACAGACAGACAGACAGACAGACAGACAGACAGACAGACAGACAGACTGACAGACAGGCAGACAGATTAACTTTCGCATTTATAATATTAGTAGGGATTGTTTAAAACTTAGAACGATCCTTCTAATAATTAATTCGTTATTTTATAACGATTATTAACATTGCTAATGTTTCAACTTACTCTTTGCACATCTGAGTGTTTCTGCCCGTGACTGCTACTTCTCCTAGATTCAAGGAGCGATCTTGCTGCATCAGCTCGACCTGTTCTATGCACCCGTTAAGGCCAGGGTATTTATGTTCGTAGTTCAGGTAATCTGGCATTCCACCTGAAAAAATTGGAAAAAAAAAACACATTTGAATTATTATTGTATTTAATCGTTGTTACCCTACCAAAAAAGTACATAACGCTAATATGACGGCCTCTAAAGCTGTGAAAGGAGGGCTAAAGATGGCGATTCTTTCCGAAAAAAATTCGATTTTTAAATCGATCCGAAATGTGTTAAATCGATCCACGACAAAATCAACCTAGGATAAATCGGGGGAATCTAATACAATATCCAACTTTCACTATCAGTGGCGTCCATTGCATATAGGCAGAACGGCTACAACCTACGACAGTATCTCGCGGTTGGATTGGGTTGGGGTACTTGTTTTCTTTAGAAATACATTTATTAAGAATAAATTAAGCTTATAATTTTGAGTATTTGAAAGTATTATAGTTTATTTTTTTGATGAGGTGGTGAGGTGAGCCCTAACTATTTGCCATATGCATTGTACTTCTCAGCTATCGATCGAATAACGATTTTTTCGGGTGGAATTCACTGGATTTTACGGATCGGTCAATATAATTCGCATCGATGCGCATGTTTGTGTGAGTGTGCCATTTTGAACGTTTTGTACGTAGTTTCCATACCGTTCATATTTGTACTGTGGTTTTGGCGAGCACGAGTCTTACAGCCACAGGGTCGAATCTTTCGAAGTACGTACTGTTTCTTAATTTCTATAAAAATGTTTGAGCAGCTTACCAATGTATATGTTGGAGTCAGCATTCATGACACTGGACATGCCATTGCTGGTTCCCCGCATCGGGTGGTTGTCAACGGAGAGCTCTGCGCTCTGGTCGTTGTAGAGTTTCGCAATCACCTGATAATTTATTGACAGTTAAAAAAAACCGGACAAGATCGAGTCGGACTCGCGTGCACAGGGTTCCGTACAATTGTGATATTTCCTATGTTACCTACCATATACACTATAAGTTACATATACATTATGTTGTAAATTGTAATCAATAGGTATATAACTATTTTCAGCACCTTTCAATATAACTTTAAAATAGTCGTTTCGGAGAAAAAGGGGATGGTCTATATTCCGATTCTCTTTAATAACTTAAAAACTGTTTATTACATAATTACAAAAAAGTATATTTAAGATTCTTGTACTCGTAATAAGACATTTAAGTTACTACGTGCGCTTTGAAATCTTTTAATAAGTATAGCTGTAAATTTCTCCGAACGCTAAGCGTATAAAAAAAAACTAAATATTAAATGATTCTATGATTATAATAATATCTAAAATATTTATATGTATATATTTTTATTAAATCGAGTTGCAAACATGCATGCAGTTCACTTTGATGTTAAGTGATGACTCCAGCCCATAGACATCTACATAAAAACCGGACAAGTGCGAGTTCGACTCGCGTGGTGAGGGTTCCGTAATTGAAATAAATATTTTCGAAAATATTACAGACTAGCGGCCCGCCCCTGCTTCGCGCGGGTGCAATGTTACCTACCCTCTCCTATTTGTCTTAGCGTGATGATTATAGATACAGCCTAAAGCCTTCTTCGATATCTTCTATAGTTTAGGCAGCGTACGCAAAATTAGTAACTTTTCTAATTATTTTTTTACACCTTGTGTCTGAAAAACCCAAATATCTTATGGAACCCTATTTTTACAAAATAAAATATAGCCTATGTTACCCGTGGATAATGTAGCTTTCGAATAGTGAAGATATTCCTCGATATCTTTTATAGTTTAAGCAGCGTACGCAAAATAAGTAATTTACCTGGATGATTTTTTATTTACACCTTGTGTCTGAAAAACCCAAATATCTTACGGAACCCTATTTTTTTCAAAATAAAATATAGTCTATGTTACCCGTGGAAAATATAGCTTTCGAATAGTGAAAGAATTTTTAAAATCGGTCCAGAAGTTATTGAGCCTATTCAAAACAAACAAAAAAATATTACCTCTTTATAATATTAGTTTAGATTTAAAATGCAGGGACATAGCGGTTACGGTGGTACCGGCAGGGCGGGTTATATTATTAAGAATTTTAGATTCAATTTGAATACTCAAACTTCTTATAAGTTTTCCAGTAATCTATAGGCAAAGAACTATTTTCCACATTTTTTTCAAAATTTTAAGTTCAGTAGTTTCGGAGATAGGGGGGAGGGAATGGTCAATTTTCGTCGTTTTTCTTAAATAACTTCAAATTTGTTTATGCAAAAATTATAAAAAAAATATATCTGACAACAACCTCTTTCATTTGATATGTCACACGACACAGTTAACGAATTTTTTTTTTCTGATTTACCCCCCGAAAGTTTCGAGTCGCCGCTAGATGACGCTCCTTCAATTCCATACAAATCTGCGTTTACTCTTACGCGATCGCGATCGAAAATCGCGATCGGAAATCTCGCACTAGGCACTCTGTTGTTCCTGAGATTAGCGCGAACAAACAAACTCTTCAGCTTTATTATATTAGTATAGATATGTACTTTAAAAAAAACTGCTTATACATACCGTATGCCGTTCGTCATCAGTAACGACTACATTGTCAACAGTGATCCTGGACGCTCCACCTCCTAAGTTCCATTCCATGACCACCACGGCTCCTTCCACTGAGGGAACAAAAGTGGAGAATTTGAAGAAATTGTGTTAATTGCAGCAAACAGATTTTAGAGATCATAACAACTAAGTGTGAAGCGCGCATGGCCCAGCGGCTGCTGTAGATCGTAAGCGATCTACTCGGTTAAGCACTATGAGCGCGGTCGGGTAGTGTGATGGGTGACCGCTAGTAGTGGCAAATTAAATGCGCATTTTGGTGCTTCGGAGGGCACGTTAAGCCGTCGGTCCCGGTTACTATCGATGGATAGCAGTTGTTAAACCTTGTCGGAGGCCTTATGGGCGGTTTGAAAACATCCGACAGCGGGTTGGCCACTAACCCACCTATCTCCACCAATCCGCATTGGAGCAGCGTGGTTGGAGTAAGCTCCAGGCCTCCCCCCAAAAAGGGGAGAGACTCGTGCCCAGCAGTGGGATGTATAATGGGTTGCCATTATACGTAGATAAATTATTTGAATTTGAATTATTATTTTATTATTATAACTAAGTTTAAGATAGGATACTACATAATAATGGTCGTGTTCAGAAAAACTAAGATAATACAATTCGTCGACGAGGGGCAAACGGGTCCGTGACAGTCAATAGGTAAACAACGCGTGGACCACGCATCGTATACCTTTGATTTAAAAGATGACAAATTCACTCTTAAGTAAAATTACATGAAGCTTACATTTCAATGCCATACAGTGATAGGTTATCCCACAGCAGAATCATTTCGTTCATCCAGATATGCTGCAAACTTTTTTAGGCATACTTATAATCTAGAGAATATATACCCACTAGGTTGCCTATTAAAATTTGGCCGCATTTATTTTTACAATAAAATGTAGTCCATTTCACGGCAATAGGTATTTATAAAGACTAAAAAATCACTGCTGTCGTTGCGCACTTGGCCGGAGTTAAAAATTGAGTCGGCGTTGAGTGGATGTATACGAAGACCTTAACATTACCTCGTAGCATGATGTAGTCACCGCCATCGTCCTGGGCCTGTTGCTCGTGCTGGTAGAGAAGCACGCCGTCGTCGAGCGTGTGGAAGGCGATGGCCAACGTGGCCGGCTCCTCGCCATTGTAGGTCACCAGCTGCGACGGTAGCTCCAGGTAGCCGTCGCCGTTGAAGCCCACGCTTTGCAGGAGGTGCAGTGCTGCAAGTGATGCGTCAATGACGTGATAGTTTTTAATTAATTAGTTTTACGGCCATAGATTCATCAAGTCTTTTGCAGCAAATGTTTTGTAATTTTTATATTCTTCATTTCTTATGATAATGAATATCTACTGATACTGTATGATCTTAGTGATACTCATATACACAATGCGAGAGTAGATGGTTGCAGGGGCTCAGGAGAGTCAAGACTAGACCAGTCTTGACTCTCCTGATCTTGACCAAATAAATCAATACAATAACATGTTTTTTTTTTGTATGCATTGAAACAAATGTATAAACATTCTAATAGTTTACAACTATGAATTTAAACTGAATCGCTATTGGCTCTGCCTTTTTTCTTGGGTGATCTAGAAAGTCTAGTGTAACTAGAATTCTGCCATAAAATACTAACCCAAGTGACAGTTGATGCCGGCGAATCCTAGAGGGCAGTCGCACGAGTAGTTCATGCGGGCGGACCAATCTGGGCGGCAGACGCCTCGGTTGCGGCAAGGGCGGGCGGCGCAGGGGTCGCTGGGGCGGCGCGGGGGTTGGGGTGGCACCCTCGTCTCGCAGTAAGCGCCCGTGAAGCCTTCGGGACACGTGCACGACGTCGAGTCGTCGTACGGACACGAGCCGCCGTTCTGGCACTGCTGGCAGATCGTCTCCATCTGAAAGCATACACATTTGATGGTACGAGTACGGGATGGTCCACGTTCACTGCGTGATAGTGATGAATAGGGTAGGTAAGCAGGTCTAGAGCCTGTGCAGTATGAAAATCACTGTAGGTGTCATACAAGCACGCCCAATAACCATGACGAAGTCTTAAAAAACGGCGGGACTTATTGGGCTTGCAAAATTCATGCCCCTCTTGTTCCACCCGAAAATCAAGCACACCAATCGAAATTCATAAATTCATACAACACAATACCGCCCAAACACGTATTGGACTCGCATTCACAAGGTACAATTAACGAATTTTATCTAAGATACCACAAACTTCTAAGTACCTTTATGATTTTTTTCTTGTCATCAGTTTAGGCTGCTTTAGTTTTGGAAATGATTTTCACACAAATAGTATTGAAGTTATTGAAGAAAATAGACGATAATTATTAATTGGGGGAATGTACAATTTTCATTGCTTAAAATAATATGAGATATATTTTTAAAGTGCCAATTTTTGTTACACTCAAGTGTCCTTCCCCCTTCTACCACTTATAAGGTGGTGTTTGGAAGTCTGGAAAAAATCACGATAATAGTAAGAACCTATTAAACAATATAAAATATAACGAAATTAAAAGGAATATTATCACAGCTGAGTAGGCTTTACGAGTTTACGAGCAGTAGTCGACCAACTTATTAAAATATACTGCGAAAAAAAAGTTATTTAATTTTGTACTCTGTTTTTGTGTGCTATTTTTTTTATGTAATGAAAGTGGCAAACAAGTATGCAGTTCACATTGATGTTAAGTGACGACTGCAGCTTATAGACACTTACACAAAGACCAGAGTTCAAAATGCAGATGCGTTACCACTCCTGAGGCCTAAGGTGTTATGCCTCTGTGCCGATACACAGTGCCAAATACAGAGACGTACATTACCACCTGACCGGAACACGATAGTGCTGAACACTATCATTTAGAGGCCAGTATATTAGGTAAAGCGGTGGTGCCTACGCCCGCGAGCTCCGTCACTGGAGTTCTATTTTTATTAAATGTGTTCTATTCCAAATATTAGTTTACCTCAGGTATGTCTCCACGAACGTGATTGACGCATTCTTGAACATTGGCCGACAGGATTGAGGAATTCACCAAATCCAATAGACCATCGTGTAGCATTACCTACAAAATGAATAACGTGTGTTTTATTATTTCATTCCAATATTAAATGTGATTATAATGATTAAAATATAATTATAATATGTAGGTTTGTATTATAATTTAGGTACCAAATTCAATAGAAATATTATAATAAGTGTTAACGAAGTTCTTTTCACTTCATTTGATATGAAACCTAATTATTTTATCTATAGATGTTGTATGTCACTATGGTCAGAATGACCTGGTGATTTGATAGGGCTTCTGAAATTTAAGACTATAAACATTATTAACACAAAAACCAGAGGTCAAAACACAGGTGCGTTGCCACGCCTGAGAATTTAGTAGTAATGTATCTGTAACAGTTATTACGGAGCCATACATTACCATGTAATCGGCACAAGATAGTGCTGAACACTACCATTTGGGGGCAGATTTTTTATTTATTTATGAATACACAGTAAAATACATATTTTCCGATCAGCTTCACTCCCTTAAACCAGAGATGGTTTGTACGGAAGTTGCAATTCCTCATTAAACTTATTATTAGTAATAGATACGGTATACAAGAATAAGCAGAACATGTTTGTTTAACAAAATGTGAATCACACGCGGGTTATTTGAAATAATTAATCTAATGCGTAAACAACTCAGTAGGTAAGCAATCGGCGACTCGGTGCCGAGCAGACAAAAGAAACAAGTTATCGGACTTGCACCTACAGGCTGTTTCAATTTTACGGCACTTATTTTTTTTCTCATAATTTTTCTGAATTTATAGTGTAGAAAAGTAGTGTTGTTTAATTACATATAGAATAAGTAATGCGGTTGTGCCTACGTTATACCGCGGACACTCCGCCAAAATGCTAAATAAACGCTTATGTTGCTCTCTATTACACAGACATCAGTCAGTGACGTGCATTTACACGTGCACCTGTGTGCGTAGCACGTAGAGAATACCAAACGTCGGCCATGAGAGTTGAGGAGATTCGGTGGAGCGGGGAAATCGGACGGGTCGTCGAAGTGTCCATTCTATACGTTGTATTATTACATATTCTCTGCCTACGTTCCTAAACTCACAACTCCCTTCACTGGAGCCCACCAGTAAAAATGAGTGTTATTGCAACGCCACTCTCTGCTCACACCGTAAGGACCGTGGCATGAAAAGTACTATGAGTATGGCACTCCCAATACATACAAACATATTACAATTTGATTGATATAGAAGACACTTACATCTTTAATACAACCATTGAATCCTCCAGTGACACCTGTGTTGTTGTTGAGAACTATAGAGTCGTCCACGCCTCCGACAAACATCGGTGTCTCCAGGCGGAGTTCCTGCAATAATTAACGTAACTTCACGCCTGTAATCTTTAACTGCCTCAGTAGCCTAGTGGTAAAAGGCCACTACTAAAATAAAAAATAAACTTTGCTAAAGATCATCACATGATCAAATGCGTAGTTGACGATTCTATAAAGGACATACAGACAAACATTCGTTTTTATATATAAAGACTAGCTGTACACTGAGCGCGTTGCTACGACACCAACTAAAAAATGACAGTGGCGCCATCTGGCGAATTTGCCAACTCAGAAGCCTCTGTGGTCTCATGCACAACAACCTTGCTAAAGATAATCACATGATCAAATGCGTAGTTTACGATTCTATAAAGGACATACAGACAAACATTAATTTTTATATATAAAGAAGATTATTCAGTAATGTGTTGGTATAAATATGTATAATAATAATAATATAATATAATAAGATGCAGTCAGAGCCGCCGAGATAGTGCAGTCCCGCCGAATATAACCCATTACAAAGTAGATCAAAATTCTCGAAAGGGCCTCTACGTGTTGGACTCCCCATGTCCCCGCGCAAGCCTGACAAAGGTCCGGGGTTCAAATTGGACCCCGTGCTGACGAGAGATATAATATAATATGGTAAGTATTATATTATTACAATTTTAAACAGGCTACTTGATCAACACGGTTGAAAAACCTTGAAAAATTGTACGTACCTCAGGCGACTCCAGTTTATCTTCGTAGTTGTATTTCATGTTGATCTTGAGAGACACGATGTTGCCAGTGCGCGCGATGTTCACGTCCGTCCATTCGTTGGCTGCCAACGTTTGGTTGCTGGTCAACACAATGGGCGGGCTTCCTGCAAAATTATAATTGTCTATGTATTAATCTAATAAACGTAAGTGTTTTCATGTATGATTGAATGCATGCATTTACCTCTGCCTACCCCTTCAGAGATTATAGGCGTGAAGTTGAGTTATGTATTAATCTATTCTAATATTATAAAGAGGTAAAGTTTGTTTGTTTGTTTGTAGGGGCTAATCATCGGAAATCCCAAACCGATCCTGAAAATTATTTCACAATCACAAAGCTACACTATTCAGGAGTGCTATCCTACTGATATTATAATGCGAAAGTTTGGAAGTATGGATGTTTATTACACTTTCAAGAAAAAACTACTGGACGGATTTGGATGAATCTTTACAGTAATATAGGTTATACATTGGAACAATTAGTAATGATTCCAAAGTACACGAGGACGAAGTTGCGGGCAAACATGATATGCTGTTTTTAATTATGATAGTAGTAAAGTAGGTAAGAAAAGGTGAAGCGCGCATGTCTCAGCGGCTGGTGTAGATCGTAAGCGATCTACTCGGATAAGCACTACGGGCGCGGTCGGGTGTGTGATGGGTGACCGCTAGTGGCAAATTAAAATGCACGTTTCCGTTCTTCGGAGGGCACGCTAAGCCGTCGGTCCCGGTTGCTATCTATAGATAGCAGTCGTTAAACCTTGTCGGAGGCCTTATTGGCGGTTGGAAAACATCCGACAGCGGGTTGGCCACTAACCCGTATCTCCACCAACCCGCATTGGAGCAGCGTGGTGGAGTAAGCTCCAGGCCTCCCCCCAAAAAGGGGAGAGACTCGTGCCCAGCAGTGGGACGTATAATGGGTTGCCATTATTAAAGTAGGTAAAAATTGCAGCAGTCAATGCCTCAATTCCTTGTTTACTACGGAACTCAAAAAGGGGGTATTAAGGTGTAAGCGCGACTCACCGTCTCCCACGTCGTATCTGAACTCCAGTTTACGATTGCGCACCGCCAGCGAGGTGAAGCCGCCGTAGCCGCGCGACGTCTGAGCGCAGTACATGATGATGCCATCCGTCACGGGCGACGTGGCCTTCACTTTCATTGACATTCGCAGATAGCGCGACGTTTCGGGCTGCCTTATGGCCAGGAACGCGCTGCCAGTGAACGCTGGATATTCGATAGACTGCTTGTTGTCGCAACTGTAACAAGTTATAACTATTGACCAGCCGGACTGAACAAACGAATAAGTAAAGCAGTTGCTAAATGAGATTAGCAGTCAATACTTAGACTAGCGCGATCATTCTGTACCGAAGTCCTCAATGTGTCTGATATTACACGTCCATTTGAGGAGTAGAGTTAAGTAGGAAAGAATAATTTGGGTACTGGTGGTCGAGCTCCAGTGACGGTGCTCGCGGGCGTAGGCACCACCGCATTACCTTTAATAAACTTGCCGCTAAATGGTAGTGTTCAGCACTATCGTGTTCCGGTCAGGTGGTAATGTACGGCCCTGTGATTTCCGGCACAGAGGCATAACACCTTAGGCCTCATGAGTGGTAATGCATCTGCATTTCGACCTTGGTCTTTTTGTGGGTGTCTATAGGCTGCAGTCATCACTTAACATCAATGTGAACTGCATGCTTGTTTGCTACTTCCATAACATAACAAAAATAATTTAAAAAGGTAGGTACTTGTAGAAAGAGTTTCTGTGCTTCTTGAATTTTTTTAATACTCTATCTACAAATAAAAAAATACTGGTGGTACAGTTACAATTGTAGGAGTTCGAGGGCGTAGGCGTCACCGCATTATCTAACCGATGTGCCGGTGCCTAAATGATAGTGTTCAACACTATCGTGCTCCGGTTAGATGGTAATGTATGGCCTCGTAATAACTATCACAGAGACATGACACCTTTTGTCTCAGAGATGGCAACGCATCTACAATTTGACCTCTGGTTTTTATGTAGATGTCTATAGAGTGCAGTCATCACTTAGCATCAATAAAAAAATAAATAAAATAAAGTAAAATACGCTTACACTCAGTCCCACACTAGGCATAAACCTGTTTCGTGGGTGCCGTTGCACACATACACAAACACCCAGACCCAAAAAGGAATATCTACTTATTAGGCCTTACAAATATTAGAATGAAACGGTCATCGCACACCGCTGGACTAACCGGGTCGTCAAAGAGCTGCAAGCAGGTTTGTCACCTTCCTTACAATAAAAAAAACTGGTTGCCTGTAAAGTCGGTTTTACGGGCGAAGATTTTACGTGACAACGTCTTTTGCTCGGTAGAAAGGCATTCGCCGGTCCGGCAGGCCTCTCTCTCGTTCGGTGACTCATCGTTACGTTACCGGGCGTTACACTTTTTCATGAGTGACTCCGAGCCGCAACCTAATTTAAGACGTTGTCACGTCAAAACGTTATTCGTAGATGGGAATGTGTGGTGGGCGTCAGTACTCACTTCTTGCCGGCGTAGGGTATGGGGCAGGTGCACTTGTATCCGTCAGCGGTGTCGGTACACTTGCCGGGCCCACACAGCCCCGGCCTGCACGCCTCGCCGGGCCGGTCGCAGTGTATGCCCGCGAAGCCCGGCGCGCATATACACATGTAGCCGTGCTCGTTGCGCGCCTCCTGCTCCACAAATAATACAACGTCAGAGAATATGTAATAATACTACGTATAGAATGGACACTTCGACGTCCCGCCCGATTTGCCCGCCTCACCCAACCTCCTCCTCTCTTATGGGCGACGGTTGGTATATTCTACGTGCTACGCAGACAGGTGCACGTGTAAATACACGTTACTGATTTATGTCTGTGTAATAGAGACCAAATTAAGCGTTTGTGTGGAATTTTGGCGAAGTGTCCGCGGTGTGACAACGTTGTACTCACAATATAGAAAACCAAGTTTTGGCGCAAATGCGGGAAAGAAAAAAAAACTTGTATACAGTCGTGTTTTATATGTTAAATGTTGGGATTTTTATCATAAAGCATTCGATAACGTGCACAGCTGTAGGAAAGTGTTATTATGCAGTGAAAAATGATTTTTCGTGTTGCCACCAAAACTTTGTAAATACTCCTAGTAAAGTCCCCATCACTTTATCGGAGCCATCTCATCATATTCCATATGGAACCATCCAATCATCCGTCATCTTCCATATGAATATTCATTATAAGAAATGGAGAATATAAAAACTACTGAAGATTGGCTGTTAGGGATTTGAAACCGTGGCCGTAAAATAATTACGACTCGAATGCAAACATGGTCGACATTGCTGTCAAAATTTCATATCGATTTTTACTTTAACTAAATGACAATAATCTAAATAATCTACCATTATCGCTTGTTTATAACCTACGAAAACAAGAACATCAAACAGATTTTTACTATTGCTTTTAAAGAAGCTATAAATCGCTATGAAAATTTGACAGCAATGACAATGTCGATAGGCCGACGGCCCCTGGTCATAACCTGGCTAGGTTCGGAGCGGGACAGAGTGTTTGTTGGGCCGTACCTGACAAACTCCATCATTGAGACACAAGTTTGGTGTGCAGGTCTCACACTCCATAACGTTGACGCTGTTGATGCTGTCCATCGTAATGTTCTTCTCCTCCCTGCCGTGGATCAGCATGCTCACACACCCGACAAAGCTGCAAGAGAATGATACAATCAATTTTATCCTACACTGAAACATATATATGTATTATGTTTATGGCAAATGAAGATTGCAACCGATAGATTTTTACACAAAAACCGAATTATAAACAGAATTCTAAAATTCGTTTCGTTCGACTTTTTCGAATGTAAATGTGCTTCTACCTTATTTATTGATGTTTTTTTGGTATTTCAATTTTGTATTCTGTTTGTTGTTATTATGTCGTGATTGTCTATTATTTTGTATCTTTTTTTTAGTAGTGTCTCTTTCTTTATTATTTCTTATAATGACTTCTAATAAAACAATACTGTAACGATACAATGGTTGAGTTCCAAAATGCACTGCAGCCACTGCGACAGTGCTGTACTGTGGTAAATTTCGTTCCGCTATAGCTGACAATATACTGCCGCTAGTGTCAGGTGGAAGCGTATGACGTCATGGCTGACGTCATTTCTATACTCCTTGAACCACTCCTAGAACCTTGAAGGCTCCGGTGAAGCGTCAAGGTTCAATGGTCTCAGTGGTTTGATCACGTGACCAATATGTCACTATTGTTTTATTTATTTAGCCTGAGTTGCACCAAGATATTTGTTAAAGTAATTGTAATGTAGCGGAAAGATGCGTGGGCCAACACCTTACAATTCGATAATAATCGCTCCGCTTATGAATATTGGACCACGCATCAGAATCGTACGATCCTTTGTTCGAGCTCCGGCGCAGGAATTGAATATCTGCGCTAGTCTAGCCATTAAATTCACTTAAACACAATAAAACAACAAACTCGAACAACAAAAAGTAAGGTTTTTAAAACTGTGGAAGTTCGATCACAAACTCGATTCCAAGCTCGATACGTCACTGTCAAAATCTTGTCAAGAGTGCCAATTTTACTCGATCGATCGTGTGTACCAAATTTCATTTAGTTACATAAAATTCCACCGCAATCGAGTCAGATCGTGCGCTAGAGTAGCGTTCAAGAGTACCAATTGGCCAGTTTTCGATCCCAATCGTAAATCTTGATTGGAATCGAGAGTCAAGAGTAAGCCTGCTGGTTTGGATGGCAGCGCGGCGGCCGGCGCGGCCGCTCCACGGCCCAGTCTACTTTCAACTTATATCGAGCTCGCACGCGTCGCGCTAACTAGCATTGCTTTAACATTCGTCACTCGTAGTTGTACTTTAAGTTACGTAGAATGTTATTATGCTTATTGCTTCTAACCTCCATTAAACCATCATATTAATTTCATAATCATATCGTTCATTCTTTCACCTCTCATTCTCATTTCTTTCATGAATTAATTATCTTGCCTTCATAACATTCTTTCATATCTTTGCACGGGTTCAATACCTGCGCGTTGGTGGTAGGCAGTAACCGACCAGTAACATTTAGTAACATTTCACCTCCTTCTCTAACTTAAAAAAATCTGGAAATATGGAATATCTGGAAATTCCTCGTTCCTTCTCTAACTTCAACAATAACTTTAACTTTAACAAATATCTTGATGCAACCCAAGCTTATTGTTATTAAAAGATTCCATCGATATAAATGTGTAATTCGTAGAAATTGTTTTTACTAGAATAGAATAGAAAATATTTTTATTTCGAATAGATCTTTACAGATACTTTCAAAACGTCAAGAAATATATAAAATACCTAGAGTAAATTATTGTATCGCGGAACCTATTTTTTATATAAAACGAAAGTAACTTGTATTGTAGTGTGTGCTACATCACATACGAACACACTCTCATTGTACGTATTATAATTAATGTCTGAAGAGAATAAAGCTAGCATCCAACATGACTAGTCGTGTCACCTTACTACGGTATAACCGTGCATCCGTCCAGTATAATGGACAGCGCTCCGTTTCAAACAGCAAACAGTAGTAAACAATGGTGTCAAATAAAACGGAACGGCTTCGCAGTACACTGTACTGACATCACCTCTTGCAGTGGCCGCTGTGGATTGAGGAACAGCGACAATATAAAACGTACTTGGGGGTGTTCTGGAGTGCAGGCGGCAGGTCGTCTGTCCCGCCGATGTACAGCGGTTGGCTAAGATCAAGTACGAAGCTCGAGGAGTCTGCAGAGAACGGTCCGGTGTTGTCCACGTCCATTGTCACTACAACACAAAAACATACTTCAATTTTACCCTTTGAACGGAACAAAACGGCATATACGATACAAAAAGATCTCGTGTTTAAAAAAAAAGTGCTTTTTTTTTCATGAATTATGAACAACTATATTGTTCACGTTGATGTTAAGAAAAAATTGGAGTGTATAAACACTAACATAAATCTATATGTCTCAACAATCTGCCTCAGTAGTCTAGTTATTGCAGTTCTATCAGAAAATTTAAATATGAAGATGTTTTATTCTTTGTCTTCAGTGCTATTAGGATTTTTAATTTTCTAGAAGTTTCCCAGTGTCCTACAGAGTGTGGTAGCGATGTCAATAGACTTTCCAGCTAATACGTGAGACCGAACATAACGAAAGAACAAGACTGACATACCTTGACCTAATAGGTCGAGTACTAATGCGATGGTGCCTACGCCCGCGCAAAAAAGCAGCAGTCTCGAAGTAATAGACAATATTCGTTGTGTGTGTGTGTGTGTGTGTGTGTGTGTGTGTGTCACAGAAATTTCCCCCGACTTCGGTAGCTTAGTGGTAAAGCGGCTGGAATGGTTATCCTGAGGTCGCAGGTTCGATTCCTGCCCGAAGCCAAATTTTTCTTTAATTTCTAAAGTTCACTCGCATGTGTTATGCGAAAAATAAATAGTAAAAAATGACAGATTGTTTTGCATCGGTAATAAACGCTATGGCTGCTTCCCTCCGGTCGACCGGTGGCCCGTGTTAACACTGACCTCGGTTCTTGGTGCGGCTGAGGCGTACAGTGTGCCAAGCATTGAGTTGGACGGGCCTGTCGCCCCGCACCACTATCGGCCCGCTGCTCGTCTCCAGTGTTAACTGCGGCACCCCGTCTACCAGCTGCAGCGCCAAGAAGTCCACCGTGCCGTCCAGGTTCCTTCCGCCGTTGTACAGGATCAGACCGTTGCCGTCTGAAATGTTCATTATGTGAAACGTCTTTTAAAGTATAAATAGAGGATGGACATTGGAGCGCAACACAAACTGAAAAAAATATCTACAGTACGCAGCAACATATATTGCACATCGATCTTAAGGAAGGAGACTTCGGATAATTTCGGCTGTGTAGAGCGTCATCTCTATCGCACACAACCTTTCTGACGTTTGTCGACCATTTTGATCAAGTTTTGAGCAATATCGGACTTTTAGTGCGTGCGTAGGCAGTGTGCAGCAGAGATAACGCTCTACGAACTCGAAACCAGCCGATAATCTCTTTCCTAAGCGCAATGTGCAATATTTCTTCATGAGCACTGTATTTAATATCTTCAAAACTATTTGCCTTCGAAACATGCATTTAACGTCTTAAGCCCGTATTAATATAGTAGGGGAGCTCAAAAGGGGATTTTTGTAGTTACTCCAGCGCGTATATCATATCTTAATCTGACGCGCTCGAGTAAAAATACAAAAATAGTATCCTGGGCTCCCCTACTAATAGGCAGATTTCAAATAAAATCAAACATTTTATTACATGTCACAACAGAATGATGATATTTGTACATGACACCCTGTTAGGGTACAGCAAATCAAGAGTAGTTAACTTATCTAGTTTTAAAATAAAATTATATTGTAAGTATTATTGAATGTTTAGTTATGTTTATATGGGCGATTACATTTCTTCCTAATTATTTATTCATAGGGCTATTGTTTATAGATAATTATCATCACTCCGGCCAATGATGTCCACAGCTGGACAAAGCCTTCCCCAAAGACGCCCGCAGGTGTTGTGCGTCGTTAGGTGAAAATATGCCATAATCGCCACGATTGACATACGGATTGGCGATCGTAGTGGCGGTAGTGTTATCACAAGACGCGTTGTTTTATTTACTACCGATCCGAATGGTTTGACCGCCATAGCTCGGTGTACTGACTGCACTAGCGGAAGAAAGAGAATTCTTTCGAATTGCAGTGAGTCAAGAAAGATTCCAGTAGAAGAAAATTATTCCGCTAGTGGGCGGTGGGGTCGTCACGTCCCTACGCCATTATTGTTTATAGATAACGTTTGCAAAATGCTTTACCCATGGGTTTGAACGAAATCTCGATGTTGAAATTAATGTAGGCGTCTTTCAGAGTGGGCAGCGTCAACCAGCCGTCTCCACCGAATCTGGGAACGACACCGACCACCCGAAGAGTGGCACGAGCTTCCACCGCCATTCGCCTGTTACTGACTCTGCATATATACGTGCCGGCATCTGCTTCAGTTACACTGTCCAGGTGAAGGGTTGCCTGTAAGGAAACATGGTGTTAATTAATGAAGTTATTTATTTAAGATACTTAGCTTCGGTTACACTAAGATATTTGTTGAAACGGGTCATTGACCGTGGTACGGCTATTTAGTCCACCTGGGTGAACCAGGGAGAATTTTTTTTACCCGAGGTACACTTATTATGAATTGGGTGTACCAGGGCTAATTTTTTCTTTCCGTTGTCCACCTTAGTTCACCTATGTGTTCCAAGAGAAATATATTTTTCCCGTGGTCCACCTGTATTTGTGTCAATTAGTATTTTATTCACAATTGAAAATTGTTAGGTGGACCATGAGCAACATATTCCGTTGAACTATCTAGCAGGTGAACCACCGGAAATACAAATTACCCCAGGTACACCTCACTCACGAGAGGTGTACCATGGGCAGAGAATTTTACCTCTAGTTCACCCATGTGGATAAAGTAGGCGTACCACGGGCAATGACCGGTTAAAAGTTATGTTTTTTTGTGAAATTGAGCAGTAATTGCAAAATGCGTTGCACAAGTGTATTTTTGGCATACCTAGTTAAAGTTATCAGGGTTGACAGATAATTGAGGTTAACTTCAATATTAATACATCGAACATATTTATCGAACGTACTATCATCGAAATTTCAAACACAATTGAATGTAAAGGAAATGTCCAAAATTCTTACTTAAAATTAATGATTTACATAAAAGAGAGTGTCAGCCTATTACCCTCACGAAAAAAGCATAACCACATGTCTGAAGAAGTCAAATAATATATTTAATCCCAGAAAGATCTGCATTGAAAGACAAAATTAACAGGACTAACTTAGAGAAAAAGAAAATGAAAAATGAATTTAACTTAATTAAGTTAGAGAGGGGTGCGAAATGTTACAAGAGCTTTAACAAACATCTTGGTTCAACCCAGGGTTAGTGTGTATTTATTGTAGTAGGTATTGAAATATAAATTGATTTTCGATAATGAATACAGTTAATAATTACCTCATAATTTCTGACATGGCCCTGTAGTGGGGAGTATTCTCTTCTCCAATCGATAGACACGGGTTCTTCCAGATTATGCGAGCAGGGTAGGTCAATGGAATCTCGCAAACGAGCTGTGTATACCGCATTACCATCGTACTCTGGATAAGGCGATTCAACGGGACCTACAAAATCGTTATGGTTTAGAGAGGTACGTTTAAGTTACACGATCAGTCATGTTGGATGCTAGCTTTATTCTCTCCAGACATTAATTATAATACAAACAATGAGAGTGTGTGCGTATGTGACGTAGCACACACTACATCTCCCCTGTATTTGAAAAAAAAATGATGGAAAACATTTTTTGTGGAAAAAACCATTCATTAATCATTACTACAAAAAAAATATATATATGTACTCATTTATTTCGGCTGTATCTCATCTGGCCCGGTTACCTGGCAACACAATTCAACTTTGCAATATATTATTTATTTCAGTTTCAAATCACAAATTTTAGTAAACGTCACCCAACTTTTTTTAAAATAAACTTATTTTACAATGCTTTGTTGACGAGATTATTAATAGAAAAAAAAGTAATAGAGAAACTCCGTTCAAGTATTACGTAATCATATTTATTACAATTATTTACACCCCCACCCCCTTGTCTCTTACCCCCGCCCCGATGCTTACGTAAACATTGTTATAGGTATGCATTTTTCTCCGTTTTTTCAGTATTCCGTGTTTCCATTCATTCATTAGCATCGGTTATAATACCAGAAATAAAGAAATAGATTTAGGATAGAGTATTCTATATAGATATTTAAACAAATTTTATGCCCCCATTCCGAAAAAAATACAGTCGGAACAAACATAGACAATGTGTGGGTTGCCATATGTGTAAAAAACTAAATAACTACTGATGACGTAATCACTATTTAGACCTCCCCGCTCCCATGGGGGCATGTCATCAAAAATAAGCAAAGCAAAGACCCCGCCTGCCCCCCTATTGTGCTTACGTAATACTTGAGCAGCCCCTTATTTTTTAATCCACTATATCGATAATTATATAAATCGAACCTGGGATCACTTCAAGGTTGAAGTCCTCGTAGCTGACAATTCCGTAACGATCTTGGCCTGTGCACCTGTACACACCAGCATCTGAATCTTCAACGCCAGGTATCATCAGTAGAGCACTATCTCTGTATGTCTAAAATTATTAAGAAAAAAAAAATGTTTTACTGGTGTGTAGAGTTTCAGTGCGAAGCTCGCTGGCGTAGGCACCAGGTTTCGGTCAGGTGGTTATGTAGAGCCCCGTATTTTCTGGCACAGAGACACATCAGCTTGGATATCAGGAGTACCTAGTTGTCTTTAGGCAACAGTATTCACTTATCACCTTTGAAATGGAAACAAGCATATGCAAGCATGCCTTTATAAAAAAAAAGGTGTTTACTTTTATAGCAATTAGTGGCAGTACCATCATTTTTATTGTAAACCTAAACTGAAACGCTGTTAGCTTTGTCTCGTTTCTTCATATGCGCTGTCACATAAGACAATAAAACTGAATTGCACTATGACGTCATGGTACCGGCCATCAGTGCCGGATAAAGCCGGTGCGGGGCCCGTGGCAAATGTGACCATGGGGCCCTAGAGTTGCATTGCCTACTGAAATTCAGGATGTAAATAAAACATATTACATATTTAACATATTTGTATTTTTTTTGGGCACAGGCGCGGGGCCCGTAGCTTTTGCTGCCTCCTGCTGTATGGCTAATCCGGCACTGCCGGCACTATCATAGTAATAATATAATGTTAAATATAATGAACAATGGCGATATTAATTTTCTTACCGTCGAGTGCACAAATTCATTGGTGCCATATCGCTCCCATTTGACAACAGTTCCACTTTTCCGAGCTCTGCATTGTACCTCCACTTTATCTCCGACCCTGAACGAACGGCGTGGTTGTTCGATTGACACCAAAGAGGGGGTTTCGTACCGGGGCCCTTAAATTATTAGTTAATTATTCATTAACCCTTTACAGTTAATACAGAGTAAATTTCACGAAACGTCATATATGCAATGTTAACAAAAAGGTAATTCAAATATATAATTGATCTCAGAAAAAACGTAAGCTGTAGTTTAGACGCGAGTTCCGGATTAATTTAGAATATAGGTGAGATTCACCCTATTTTTTTTTTTGAGTACTCTTTACTGCAGGTAGCTAAAGTATTTTATTATAACATGTTCCCTAATTTACATCAACATTATATTAATACGTGAAGCAAAAACTTTTAACCCCTTTTTATGAAAATCCGCGGACGTCGGATTTGACACACTTATAGTTAAAGCCGCGGACCCAACGCAGCGCACGGAGAGGATAGGTCACGTAGGTCAAGCTTCGCCTTGCAAGAAAATATTTGAGACTGTGTCCACTGCAATCCACGGACACGCTATGCATGAATTGAAACTCTTGGCTTCCTCGAATATGCGAGCACGTAGCTCAACGCTGGCAACGTCATACACGCTGTATACGCGGACCAAGTTGTGCACGGAATTGGGGCCAGGTGGTGGGTGAAAGGGGCGAGGAAGCGACGCCTGTGCATAGTCGTGACACGTGAGTTTCGTGTGCTGCACTGGAAACGGTGACCCACGTTGTCAAACAAATTAACCCATGCCTCGTGTGCCCTTGCACAGCGTGCGCTTCGCTGGGTCCGCGGCTTAAATATATAGGAGAAGTTCGGAACACACAATTTCTCAACAATAATGCTTGTATCGTACATTAAATCAATAAATTAACATTTCTCACACTACCATGCATTTGACAACACAATAAATTACGTTCACATTGTTAATGTCAACCATATTATACGAACCTAATATCAACGATAGATATTAATTAACAAATAATCGATTTAATCGATTAAACTTCATCATTAAATACTTAACTGGATGCAAGGAGATTAATATATTATTATAGAGATGACATAGGGAACAAACAGTCGGTTTCGATTTTAAATTGATTTTACAGATATTTGTGTTAGAAATTTCTACGTCATCTGTCATGTGTCTTTCATGTAGAAAGTGTGGTAAAGTGCCTTTTGGGAACTGGAACCATGCTACCAAAGGTCCTGTCTAGTACTTTTGCATATATGAGATGAAACTTTGGATCATTATTAGCATAATGCGTATACCTCAAATTATTACTATTTTATATATATAAAAAGATATATACATAGTAGTCTGCCAATGACGACGCCTTGCACGACAACTAAGTATAATGAAATTATGTAAATTATTAAGTCCCAAATATTTCACGCTAAAATTTTTATGAAATGTAGATATCTAAGTTAACCAAAACCAACACAGTCACCAGACATTAGGAACATAACCGCTTACTACCCATACTTAGGTACTTACCCATTCCTAAAAAAAACATCTAGAAAAAAACAAAGGACGCTACAAAACATGCAAAAGCAGTAGAGACAAGTGCGGTAAACAAATAAAATAAAACATAAATACGTAAACGTAACTTCACGCCTGCACTCCCCGAAGGGGTAGGCACAGGTAAATACATGCATTCAAGCATACATGCAAACACCCACGATTCGCTGGTTACGTTTTTGGCCCATGTAACAGGTGGCGAGCCTGCTGACATGTACGGGCACATGACCGAACGCCGAAGTACTGGGAAACTTCCAGAAAATGGGAAAATCCCAATAGCACCAGAGATAAAGGATTTCACATCGTTATCTCTGATAGCCCGCAGTAGTAGTGGTCTGCTACCACTGGGTTACTGAGGCAGTTAATAGGTAGGTCGCAGATGTATGTGACTTACCTGCAGAGAATTTCTACATCAAATTATAATGAAATTATAACGATAGTTAAAAACACTATATATCTACTACTCTCCGAACTGTATAGAACCTATTGTACCTAAACATAATAAAATATATGCAAGGGAACGTAGTACGTGACCCGTTTCAATTTTTTAACTCCACACTTCCCCCCCTCATTGAGCATCTGTAGTATTTATTTGCTAATCTTCCCCTCGAGTTTTATCACGTAGTAATTCAGAAGTAGTTTTTTTTTTTTGCAAATAGTGCGTTAAGAATATATTTTGGCTCACGTTTATCTTTATTAATGCGGCGCTTGCCGCGTGACGTCCAAAATGCGTGCATATCTATATAAAAGTGAAAAAAAAATATTATAAAAAGAAGAAAACATTTTGTAACAGGAACTTAATTAACTGCAGAAGAAGTTTTCGTTTGGAAAAAACTTGTCACAATGATGAGACTTCGCTCCGGACATGTGCCATTTAATAAGTTTAAATTCTTAATGAATCAATCTGATACCCCTAATTGTAGTATATGTGGTAAAGTGGAAGACGTATACCATATTTTGGTTGAATGTGTTCGGGGTGAGGCTCATCGCAGGGCTTCATTAGAAATAGGACATTGCAACAGTGTCCTGGCAGATCCTACTACGGATGACGCCAGAATACTGTTGCAACTATATCAATTGTCAATGAGCTAATGTTGTTTAATTATTTTTTTTAAATGAAGAATGTAATTCATGTGAACGTATAGAGCGTCATGGTCTTTGACCAAGCTCTTTAAACGGAGATTTAAAAAAAAAGTTTTCTTATCTCTTATTTTGCGCGCCATATTTGATTATAGCTTGGAACAGTGAGATCGTGAGATTGAGATTATTGACTGCGCGACGAAAACTTAAGACCACTTCCCCGCGACCCCGCTCCTGTGACCAAGCGTGGTATTTTTAAAGACCTCTTTCCCATATGAACGGGTCACGTAGTATGGCTACGTTCCCTAACGTGTAGAAGAAAGGTATCAATTCTTACGTTACGGCTCCGATCCTTTAAAAGGTTATGGAAATGACAGAGGCATATAATCTATTACAGAGGCATATTGATAAGAAGCCTATGTAAAAGCTTGTGAGATTAGGACAGGACTTTTAAATTGGCTACTTATCAATATGCCTCGGTAATAGACACATACTCTACTAGTATATTGATGGATATTTGACTATATAACTTATATCGACCACATTCTACGGAACGATACTAATAAAACCGCTTAACATCGATTTACCTCATGATAAAGTCAACATTTGGATACTATCGATCGCTAGAAACGTGATAATACGACCAAGGAATTGGAAATAACGATTTAAGGTATCAAAAGTATCGATACTGTTCACGTTATATAGAATATATCGATGGTATCGATATCATCGATATCTATATGCTTGGTGTGTATATATACTAATCGCAATGACGATGGTATATATTGTACTCCGTCGAGTGTATTATTAAATCTTGCGATATAGGTGGTAACAAAATTGATTGATGATGATATTTATTACTATGAACAAACATAAAAAACAAGAAAAAGATTCGGACGAATTGAGAACCGCCTCCTTTTTTTGAAGTCGGTTAAAAATATGAAAATGTATTTTAATCTATTAAGTACATTCAAGTGATTGTTATATTTCGGTATTACCTTGTATTTTATACCTTGTACCATAAATCTGTTACCCAAATGTATACCGTACGTGCATGGAACATTGGAGCATGCAAATTTTGATATATAGACGAGTACATTGAAACAATATGTCGAACTAATATTTATTTAAAATACGGAATTTATAAATAAATATAAATATTCCATTTCGCAATGTTTCACACGCCATACATTGATTGTAGTAGGGACTCCAGTTAACAGTGCTTAAAGGGATAAGTTTTTTTTAAATGCCTGTACCATTTATTTACAAAACAAAACATACTTACCTATCACACGCTTACGCTAACTAAGCTTGCAAAAGCAATCAACAAGGATCGTATTATTCGCCTAAAATATCGCATAACTATAAATGCTTGTTGAATTTGTTGATTTATCACTCTAAAGCTAAAGTATCATCTTTTATAAACCCACAATATTATTTTATATAGACACATCACAGACACAGAAACACGAAATATTGCCCATAGAACAGGAAAAGATATCAGAAAGGCTAAATAAAGTCCAGTTAAGTAATAGATCGCTGATAAAAAGATTCACAGTTTGGATAGAAGTCTGTTTAAAATAACCAATTGCGCATTTGCATTTTAAGCTTAAATAAAAAAGATCTGAATACAAATAAAAAAAACAGTAACCATCATAATAAAAATTATAGTATGCTTAGATATCCTGTCGTGTTTTCTATTTTCACACCAATTAATATTTATGAAAAAAGTCTCAAAAAAGAAAAAAAAATAGTCATGAATAGTTATTCTTCCCTATTTTGGAGCCGGACAAGTAACTATCAGACGTGATTTTTTTTATTATTATTATGGCATCGCTATAACGCATATTGCCAAATAAAACGATATTCCGTATTCGTAATAAGCAGCGTAAAAGTCAGAGTCAGTCAGTCAATTTATCAGTCCGTCAGTCAGTCACAGTCACAGTAGGTAATTCAAGTAAAGCGATGGCTACTTTACCAGAACATTAACAATGAAGTTCTGGCGGCAACCCGAAAGGACGTGTTTTCGCACTATTATTCTATCTCACTATACACGGGCACTGTTATAACCCTATATCAAACAAAATGCCACCAACTCTATTTAATATAACTTAAAAATACACGAAGAAAATGAAATAAAATAAGAGCACCACACGCCTCTTTCAAGGTTTGCGCCAAAACTCCCAGACGTAATTTCTACATCTCCTTTTTTCATAGAACAATACAGATTAAAATTTTGATCTATACCTATAATTTTTGTGTCAGAAAAGGAGGATTAATCACTAAAAACACTATCGTTCCGTAGTTTTACCTTACTGATTTCGCAATATAAAATGATCAGTTTTAAACGACCCATATTTAAATATAGAAAACAATTTGGGTAAAATAGCTAGTTATTACACAGACATATAAAACCGTTCCAACAACAATTTCTGTTCTAATATAACCTGTGGCACATACATTATGAACCTGGACAAACAGACAGAACCACACAACCAGTTACACCCGACAACTGATTTACCGAATAAGTAAGGTTGCCAGAGCGAATTCGAAAACCGCTTGATTCTCCTCATTAGACAATTATTTTCGTCACTAGAGTCCTGACAATCGTCGTAACCGTTGCACAATAATTCTTCCTCTATACAGTCGCTGTCATCGTAACAACGAAAGCGCATATCCGGACATTCAACATAACCTTTGTGAGTGAAACAAAAACATTTGAAGTATTAAAACACAACTACATCCTGTAAAAAGTATTATTCACTGACCAACCACCACTTAATATTGTTATCTTTAGAGAAAAAAAAAGAATCCAATGGAAATAGCAATATTTTCTACATTATGTCAATCACTGATAAAAATACGTCAAATCGTTGTAGATTTCACCAAGTTTGAGTAAAGTCCGGTAACATTTATTTTCATTATTTTATACCGGCAATCTTTTTGGTGACAATGAAAATCGATATGAAGGTAGATCTCATTCTACTCTACTGTCGACGTTAATCATATCGATCAGTATATTGCAAAGTCTTCAAAAATCCCTTTAAGTCTTGAACTTCTTAATAGAAAAAGAATATTATTATTTAAAATAGAATCAAAGGGATCCAATTATCGAGTACCTGCACTATTTAACTTAAACGGATGTATGTTAAAAGTATTCGTTATATTCATAATAATCGAGCAATAATATCTATACTATTTATTATTTAAAAAATCATCATGATCTCATTTGTCGACTTACAATTTAATAGTTGCTATTTCCATTGGTTTCTTATATTCTGAAGAGAGATATTATTAGGTACAACTAAATTAAGTTTTCCACTAAGCATGCCAAGAAATATAAGAAACTATAATTATTCGCATAACACTCGAAGCATAGAGATAAGATGATAGACGAAGGAAAGTTGTGAGGCCACTTGATAGGTAGGTAACGAAACAAGCTCCAACTACTGAACCACAATGTAATTTGTTTGCTACTGGGACTCTCACTGACCCTCGATGTGTAGGTTGATGTAATTGCTAGTGTGCCTGCCGCTGCGGTCCCAGATAAGACAGACGTATCGACCGCTGTCGGACTTCTGCGCCCGCCTGATCGACAGGGAGCTGTCCCGGTTCTGAGTGACGGAGGCGGGCAGAGGCCTATCGTCTTTAGTCCACTGGATGGTGAGGCCGGGCTGCGTCACGTTGCAGCTCAGTCGCACGTCGGCCCCCACGTGCGCCTTCTGCTCGTTATCATGCGACTCCCACGGCACGCGATCGTTATCCTCTATGAACGGTTATTGTCACATGCAGTCATCCGCTCCTCGTTCGACCATTCGCAATCAAATTAAAAATATAATCAATTAAGCATAGTGTATCACTTATGGTTAAGTGGTATGAGGCAACGATCTGAATGTTAACTTGAACTCTCAAATTAAAATTGCAAATAAACAGGTGCCTTTACAACGAATCTATGTAAGTGCATCCTGTACATAATGGCTAAATGGTGCTGAGTCACATTTATGGGTTATGTGAGTGCTAGATGTACTTTGATGTCTACGTGCCTTAACGATACAGTTAATATTGTAATGCTAATGGATCAAATAGGACGTACCGCTCACGTAGACTTCGGCGACGGCGCTTTCGTTGGCCACTCTGTTCATCGCAAAGCATTCGTATTCACCAGCATCGTCTATCTCGATTTGATGGAATATTAATGTAGTGTTACGGATCTCCACACGTCTAAAACAATAATATTAAACTTTATACAAAATAATATTACAGATCTTCAAAAACCGGACAAGTGCCAGTTCGATTCGCGTGGTGATCGAAACAGTAGATACAATGTAAAAACAAAAACTTCAAAAGTTTGCAGCGATGTAAAAGTAAATTCGGTTCCTGAGGCGGAAAGTGCTGTTTGGCGAATTTTGGCCAGTTGCCCAACGGGTGGTTGGGAAACTGGCGAAAATACGCCAAACAGCTGGAGTTTAGTAACGTCCTCGGGGAGGTCAATAGGCTACCCACTTATTTACATGGGACAAAAACACAACTGGCGATACATGGGTGTTTGCATGTATGTTGTAATACATGCATTTACCTCAGTAACTAAAAAGTTATGTTTCATTTCCCTTAAGCCAAACATAACTGCGAATCGAACCGATAACGTGAAGATTGCGAAGCGAAGCGGAGACGTCAAATTAGGGCCAACAAACCGAACACGTGGCAAAAGCGAAGCGCGGCGGAATGTCACTTCACTCTTGTGACTCCTGTCTGAGAAAATGTGTAGTGAAAAAGATTCGAGAGACACTAATATACAATGTGTCAGGGATAAGTGACCGCCCGGCGTTTTTCGAATATTTGTACATAATTAGGGATAATTACTCTTACATATATGGGACTTCCCGACTTTGTTTTTTTTTTTAGTGATTTTTGTATTTTTTTTAATAAATACGCGTGACGTACTGCAGTTTTTTTTACGATATTTGACAGCTTTTAATATTGTTGGACATTTTTGGCTACACCTCGTATAACATGCTTTTTTTAAAAGCGCGCGCCCCTTTTTCTTAATTTCAGTTTGTCTTGGCGTCGCACGCCTGCTGGTTCGCCTCGATATCGGCACGCATAGGTTCGCTTTCTTTTTTCTATCTGACCAAGATTCAAACGATACTATTAATTACATTATAAAAACGCTATCTGGTATCCTTAAATACTTACCTGGAAGGTGTTTTAGAGAGAGGCCTCCATAAGATGCTCATAATATCGTCTCCGCTCACGACACATTCCACTACAGTGGATTGACCAGGTTGGACGGTCTGGGACTTTGGTCGCAGGCTGATAGTAGGAGGAGCCATCACGAGGAGGCTGGTGTAGGCAGATTTTTCTGTTTCCTTAGTCATTCGGTTGATAAGAATACACTCGTACTGTCCGTTGTCACTTTTTGAAGACTAAAATTAAAAAAGAACACTTCATTAATTTTAGTTCCAAATAAAATGCTTACAAAAGTTTTTACGCACCGATTTCTTTTTAATTTATTTAAAGTTAAATTACGTTGATATTTAATTTAAAATTAGGTACCTAAATTACTTTAATCAAGTGCATGAAATGTTTACTTAAGTTTTTAAAGTTAAAAAAGAATTATAACTACTGAATACTAACCCACTTATTCATAAACGTATTTTAGCTAAAGTGTTGCTAATCTCTCCTTTGTATTTTTTCTATCCTGCACATTTGACAATGCAACTGACAAAGACAAAGCATTCTATAGCTAAAACATATCTAATGAACGTTTATGAATAAGGGGGTACCTATTGAGGCATATATAATTTTTTACACAAATGTATTAAACAAACTTACATTGTAGATGATTAATTCTGTTCCTTCCTGTCTCGCGTTATATTGCAGAGGTTGGCGGTCACGTCTGGTCCACATCACTTCGAATTCGTCTGATGTTTGACAGCTGCAATACAGTACAATATTAAAATAGCCTTTACTTTATTATAAATACATATATATAATTAACGGTAGTAAACATATTATATTGTAATTTTAATATAACATTTGATTATTGAAGAACAATATTTTTTACTATTCATTCTTTATTCAATACATAAATAATAATATCATTATTAGACCAATAATTTAACTTGTCTGGAAATATTTTGATATTAAAGAGTATGATAATAATTACTGTGAGACGAGATTTTTGTAAATTAGATATATCTGAAGACTTACCTGATTCGACTATTCTGGCCTTCAATTGCGATCATGTTGTTAGGTCTGGGCTCCGGTGAGAACGGTTCTGGATCACCACTGCCTTCTGCATACGGGCATTTACATTACGTATTATTAAATGAGAATCCAGTATCAGAGTTAGAGGAAAAAATGCACATTGATTTGCCATAATCATTCAATAAAATAAAGATTATGAACTAAACTAAAAAAATACACTGTCTTGGGCGTTTTTGTTCTATAGAAACGTCCACGACAGTGTTATGCGCTAGCAGTAGACGTCTTTTGGGTAGAGTGATACTACGAACTACATACGAACCTATTCTGCTTTCTACTCGTATAACGAACTGGTTTTCAATGGTGTCTGCTCCTGATGAAGCGATGCAGGTGTAATCACCGGCGTCGCTTTCACTTACAGAGCGTATCATTAAAATTGCTGATCTCGGTGATGGTTGTACTACTACGACGCGGTCATTATAATCTGGAAATAAAGAGTCAAATGTCATTATTAAAGCACTTTGGCCGCTGCCTCGAATTTAGCGGGCAGCGGGGCGGCGGCGGCGAGGCGCGGGTGCGACGAGATGTTTTCCATATAATTATTTGTACCGGCCCTCGAAAACGCGGCACTTTGACAATAGGGAATATTCATGAAATTTTTTTTTTCGTCTTAAATTAATCATTACCTTATATATATCGTAGAAAAATTATAAATAGGCCTGAAAATATTATAGTTATTTTTCAAAGTGAAATTTAAAAGATTGAGTAAATTTGAGCTCTTCAAACGCCGTCATTAAGACGACGTGTGTTGTGACGTCACAACAAACGTCGAGTGTTTTTTACTCTAAACTTTTGTGTTACTTCATACGTATTTTCAATTTTAATTGCTCTACAAATCATGGAGGAAGCAAAAAAAGAAAGAAGAAAGAAAAAGCCATCTTACAAGTATTGTATATTACCTAAGTGCAAAAATAGTATTAGGAAAACTCCAGACAAAGTGTTATTTCGTCTCGACCAATGGTTTTGTTCGAGACGAAATAACGGCGTTTTGGAAGTTTGAATTTCGTTCCCTTATTTTGCACTATTTACATAATATTTAATGGCATTAAATAATTATTTAATTAAAAAAGAACTTTGTAATTATAATATGACGTTGATAAGTATTCGAGAAAAAAATATTTGAGACAATTTTAAATTTTATGCATATTCCCTCTATTGCGGTTCCAACTGTCAACCGCCCGAACGTCTGCATTGAAGTGTTGTGCAATTAGTAGTATAGTACCTACATTGTACAGTACCTACTTAAATTTAAACATAGAATAAGATGATATGTGTAAACTGACATTACCTATTATATTCATATACATATTTCTGACATATCATAAGTGGGTTAAGATAACCCAAATGATAAGGATCTAGGATTAAATATCTTATACTATCAATACCGAATCATAAGAAATAATAATCGCACTTTAAAAAATATGTAGTATAATGTTTCTCTATTAATAATGAATCAATTCGACACATACCCGAACCACGCTTGATGGACACCTGTGGTTCTGGATAACCATCGGCTCTGCATTCTACACGAACTTGTTGTCCCACTTCGGCCTCCATATAATCACTTGGCATCAGCGTGATTTCAGGTGAGGACCTCACTTTTATCACTGTACTGGCGCTCGCCGATCCAGCCACATTCTGAGCGGTGCAAATGTATTCACCTTCGTCATTCACTACTATGCTCTTGAACCTGTGAAATGGACATGGCTTGTTTGAGGCCCAGTTACACTTTTACAGGTTAGGTTCTCACTGCAGAATCATTTCGTTCATCCAGATATTCTGCAAACTTAATTTTTATGCATATTTATAATCTAGAGAATATATATCCAATAGGTTGCCAATATATAATAATAGGCTTATATTATATATATATATATATATATATATATATATATATATATATATATATATATATATATATATATATATAATATATATGGCCCAGGCTGTGTTCACTGAAAAGCTTACACTAGAAATTCTTACAATTATTTTGATGTACTGTTATCACATTTTTTACACTTAAATTAATAGAATTGGATGAAAAGGTTTATCACCTCAAAACATTGTTCTTGAGAATTTCTGTGGTCGGGGTCAACTGTCTTGGTCCCTGCCTACTCCACGTGACAATTGGCTCTGGCACCCCCCCGACCACACGACACTGCAGGTCAAACAGGCTTCCGAGGCCTACTGCTTGTTCATCTTTGGGATAAATTTCGACGATCGGTGGTTCTCTTCCTGAAAAATAAAACGGTATAACGTAGTGACAGTTTTTAGGGTTCCGTAGTAAACAGGGAACCCTTATAGTTTCGCCATGTCCGTCTGTCTGTCTGTCTGTCCGTCCGCGGTTTATCGCAAAAACTATTGGTACTAGAGACTTGAAATTTGGCACATGTATACACATTAATCACGCCGACAAAGTGGTAGAATAAAAACATGAAAAAAAAATATTAAGGTCCTCCCCTACATGTAACGCGCGGACTTTTTTTTTTATTTTCGATTTCCATATAGTGTAAGGTATTGTTAGATAGGGCTTTCAAAAATATCATGGATTTCCTAACATCATTTTTCGTTAGTCAAGTGTCCCCCAATTACAAAAACACTCCAAGTGCAAGTCGCGCTCTCGTACGAAAGACTTCCTACCAATTTCTATGAAAAAAAACGGCAATATAATCACGTTTATTATATGGAAGCCCCCTTAAATGTTTACTTATATGTTTTAAGTATTGGTTGTGATATCGGCAAAGAAAACCGTCGTATTTGAAAATATCAACTCTCTAGCTATTATATTCATAGACAGACAGGAATCTTAGTAATAGGGTCCCGTTTTTAAGCCTTTGGATACGGAATCATAATAAAGGAACATACTCGTAGTTTCATCGTTTTACGCATTAAGGATAAAGTATAAGACGATGTATAACGAATAACTTACTTTCTATGTCGACGTATACGTATGCAATTGAAATAGTTGCCTGGTTGGCGATGCCTTCGCAAACGTAGTAACCTCTATCGCTATCCTGAGCGTTAGATATTATAAGAGTGTAGTCACGTTGAGTGGTACCAGATCCAAATGTGCCATTAAGCTATAAAAATAAACATATTCATCATTTATTCAAGCATATATGAACACAGCCATGGTTCGCCAGTTACATTTATGTTCCATGATCGATATCCAACAGATGGTGGAGCTGTTAACATTTCCAGACTTAACTCCAAGGGTGGACTGGAATCCTTCCAAAAAAGGCAAAGTTCCAAAAAAATGTGGATGGTAAATTAATACTGTAATGTGCAGTCTGCAAGCTACAGCCCATAGACATCTGGGCAAAATTGGAGATTCCAAAATGCAGATGCGTTGCCACCTCTGACGACAAAAATGTGTTGCCTCTGTGATGGTTATTACGGAGCCATAGCTACAATTTGGCGCCAGATAGATTAGGTAATGCGGCGGTGCTTATGCCTCTGTGCCGGAAATTACAGGGCCGTACATCACCACCTGAATGGGACACGATAGTGCTGAACATTTAGCAAGTAGATAAGAAAATGGAGTAGTGCCTACGCCCGCTCCGTCACTGGATCTCTACCACCAGCATAATAATATATATATAGTTAATACGTACTTTCTTCCATATGATCTGCGGCAGCGGATATCCACGCGGCGTACATTCGATGGTGCCAATCTCGCCAGTAGGTATCGAGAGAGAATTTTTGGACAGTGTAACGTTGGGCTCATCATATGTCCTTGTGGTAAAGACGTTTATCGTGACAGCTCCAGGTTGTGCGTAAGAAGCCGACGTGCTCTGACACAAGTATACGCCTTGGTTGTCAAGAACCGCGTTTCGTATGGTCAACACACCGTTGATGGACTTTACGTTTTGTAACAGCGGGGTTCCGTCTTGTCTGCGAAATAATCGTGCGAAATTAAAACCACTCAATGTATACACAATTTCATAGATGCATGCTGATGACATGTCAAAATTATAAAATTATAAATTTTATGTTTTAATTTAAGTTTACATTGTCCATTAATAATAAAACCTAGGGCGACCTGGGGCCCCGACTGCCTATTATTAGAAAAAAGTGAAAAAAAAATATTTGTCAATTAAGTAACAAATGAATAAAATTGGATTGTCTGTTTGTAATATAAAAATAACCGCTTTTTACTAAATGTATACACGGTACATATACCAAAACAACATTTATTATAATTTATGTCTGTCTATTTGTTTGTTTGTTCCCGCTAATCTCGGGAACGGCTGGACCGATTTTGACGGGACTTTCACTGGCAGATAGCTTATGTAATAAGGAGTAACTTAGGCTACTTTTATATTAGCTTCGCCAACGACTTCGTCTGGGTAGATACTGAAGAATCATAAATTTCCACGCGGACGTAGTCGCGGGCACAGCTAGTATGAAATAAAATATTAAATATTAAATTTTATTGTCTTTGTAATATTTAGCCATAACTTGACAAACTCCTCTTTTTCAGATTTCCTGATGTGTTTTTACATTTTTTCATGACCCACTGAGGACTTAGTAAATATTTTGATTTTGGATGTCTGACGTGCGGCTACCTTAGACGGTTCACAATGACTGCGAGCCGATTGCAATACCACTTCCAATTTGGTATTGAATTCGACGACGTCAATCGGTATTCGTAAGCAGTCCGTCTATTCTTATTCCTTTAGTCTGAGTCTTCTTCATATAAAAAACATATAAAATGTATGCCTACACCACACCGCGAACACTCCACCAAAATTCCATACAAACGCTTAATTTGGTTTCTTTAACAGACATCAATCAGTGACGTGTATTTACACACGCACCTGTGTGCGTAGCACGTACAAAATACCAACCGTCGCCCATAAGAGGGGAAGGGGTTGAGTGATGCGAGCAAATCGGGCGGGATGTCGAAATGTCCATTCTATACGTAGTATTATTACATATTCTCTGCCTACACACCGTGAACTTGTAATAGTTGTAATCCCAAAGTGAAAATTAAAATTTTCCCTTATTTTTTGTGTAATGGAAGTGGCAAACAATATATCGGTTGCCTAACTAGCATAGTTGGCAATAAATGGCGCTGCTGCTACCATAAAGCAATGCAATAAATGTGAAGGAAAGATTTGACAAATCGGGCAGGACTTCAGTAGCTCAATTGGAAGAGCGGCTGGACTAGATTCCCAGTAGGCCGCGAGTTCGAGTCTCGCCTGAAGTCAATTTTTTCTTTCCATTTTTCTTTAAATAAAATGTCTTATGCCTCTGTGCCGGAAATTACAGGGCCGTACATTACCACCTGACCGAAATACGATAGTGCTGAACACTACCATTTAGCGGCAAGTATATTAGGTAATGCGGTGATGTCTACGCCTGCGAGCTCCGTCACTGGAGATCTACCACCAGTAAAAGTCACTTGCTAAAATTAGTATAAAATTCGTTCGTGAATGTTAAAATAATAATATAATATAATAATGGCAACCCATTATACGTCCCACTGCTGGGCACGAATCTCTCCCCTTTTTTTGGGGGGCGAGACCTGGAGCTTAATCCACCACGCTGCTCCAATGTGAATTGGTGGAGGTGGGTGGGTTAGTGGCCAACCCGCTGTCGGATGTTTTCAAATCGCCTTTCAAATAAGGCCTCCGACAAGGTTTAACGACTGCTATCTGTCGAAAGCAACCGGGACCGACGGCTTAACGTGCCCTCCGAAGCACGGAAACGCGCATTTAATTTGCCACTAGCGGTCATCCATCACACTACCCGACCGCGCCCGTAGTGCTTAACCGAGCAGATCGCTTCCGACCTACGCCAGAGGCGGGGCCATGCCCATCCATGCATGTTAAAATAAATTCACCTTATCCATTCCAAGGAGCCAGCAGGTATGTCCGGTGTCCCGGTGCAGATCACGTTTGTGCTCTGGCCTTCGGCGACGCTGGGCGAGGTTGGCGATATTGTGATTAGTTCCCGCGGCTGCCAAGGCGACTTGCGTTGAACGTTCACGATTGCTGTTACGTCTCTGCTTCCAGCGCGGTTCGAAGCTATGCATCTACAAGTTCAAATAGTTCATAAAATACCGAAATCCGTTTGCGAATAACTTACTAATCCCTACTTTAATATTATAAATGCGAAAGTAACTCTGTCTGTCTGTCTGTCTGTCACCTTTTCACGTCCAAACGACTAGACCGATTGTAATGAAATTTGGTACAGAGATAGAGCTGACTTTGAGAAAGAAGGCTTGAGGCTACTTAGTTATTTATAAAACGACATCCACGCGTAGTTTTAACTAGTAACATAAATACTATTTATATTAATTTAATAAATTTTAATTATGTTGTTATTTTTAGACAGTTTTAAACATTTTATTTAAAATTGTTTTAAATTATTAATGTATAAATGTTAACGTTTGCATGCTACTCTAATTCTAATGTTTCAACATTACTGTACCCTATTTATTGCAAAAAAAAATCATATTAGTAAGAAAGAATTAAAAAAATATGTTGCATCTACATACAAAAAAACTGTAAGAATAAGTCGACAAAACATTACAATTAAAAAACGGTCAAGCGCGAGTCGCACTCACGTGCTCAGAATTCCACGTAACTGGGTAATTTTATATGATACCTTTAAAACCATAGACTCCTTAGAAGCCTTCTGGAATCTAGAGACAATAAACTTTTAAGAATATATATTTTTATCAATATTTTTAACTTAGTAATAGGACTAGGATCAATAGAGGAGAGAGAAAGATGATCAATATGATCAAATATCTTCTATTTTCTTAAATAACAACAAAACTTCTTGCGTTAAAAGTTCTAATTTATCCCCGGAAACTGGCCTCCATGTATAAAATTCTTAATCTCTCATTTACATTTGTGTACTAAATTTCATCTCAATCGGCCCAGCAGGGGTTCACACACCTGTATTACCCTAATGTGTATGCAGAGAATGAATGTATTCAAACACCCGTGATTCACGAGTTACGTTTTCGTGCCAAGTAATAGGTGGCGAGTCTTTTTTTTTTATGTGGAAGTGGCAAACAAGCATGCAGTTCACATTGATGTTAAGTGATGACTGCAGCCTATAGACACTTACACAGAGACCGAGGTCAAAATGCAGATGCGTTACCACTGCTGAGACCTAAGATGTTATGCCTCTGTGCCGGAAATTACAGGGGCGTACATTACCACCTGACCGGAACACGATAGTGCTGAACACTACCATTTAGCGGCAAGTATATTAGGTAATGCGGTGGTGCCTACGCCCGAGAGCTCCGTCACTGGAGCTCAACCACCAGTAGAAGTAGAGTCTATTAACATTTTCGGACACGTTACGGACTGGCCAACTTAATCTACGACCCAAGGCTCGAACCCAGGACCCCAGCGAAGCAGCAGCAGCCTGGTACCACTAGACTAATGAGGCAGTTAAACAACAATAAACAACTTAACCTGTATTCGCCAGAGTCATCAACATTGGCGTTGTCGATGATGAGGAAGAAATTGTTGACCTCAGCTGTCCTTGGCAGGGGTCTGCCGGACGTTCTCTGCCAGGATACTGTCGGCGCCGGGTTTCCAGATGTGGTGCAAATCAGTTCTATTCTGTCTCCCTCATAGTAGTCGCGCATGTACGGTGATATAGAGACGGTAGGCACGGTCATGTCGTTACCTACAATTTTCAAGATCATTTATGCCGGTCGGTTTGCACAAGTAAAACGTAGCGTAAAAGTTGTCGACACACAGCCGACAACTTTTACGCAAAGTCATACAACAGCTGTCATTGTTGGTGTGTGCAAGACTAAAATTGCGCAATTAAAACGTTAGTGGTGTAGCCGACATTAGACTTAAAAAAATATATATAGACGAGCATAATATTTTTACAGTTTTTGGCACTATAATGAATAATACAATGCCAATCAATAATTTAGTTTTTCACAATTTACATGTTTTTATCTATTATTAGGAACATTGTACTTGTCTAACGACTAGTTTCACAGTTTTGTCAGACTCTTCCTTGATTCTGAGAAACGAAACTTTTCTAAACTAAGAGTGGGTAAACAAATAAAGTCAATAAGAGTGACACGTCCATTGAAACAAAGTAACCATTGAAAGTAAGACTTTCATTCAAAGTTGAAAGTCTGAGTGCAGTCTGTAAATTTTGTCCTAATATAATTATAGGGTGAAATCAGGAAGGTGGTTTTCCAGTGGCAGAAGCCATCGATCCCGGTTGCTATCGATAAATAGCAGTCGTTAAGCCTTGTCGGAAGCCCTATGGGCGGTTTGAAAACATCCGACAGCGGGTTGGCCACTAACCCATATCTCCACGGAGCAGCGTAGTGGAGTAAGCTCCAGGCCTCCCACCCCTAAAGGGGAGAGACTCGCGCCCAGCAGTGGGGCGTATCAAGGGTTGCCATTATTATAATAGATCGATCGTACTACCAAGACAGAACTATTTTGCTGCAGGAAAACAGCCACAATTCCACCGTGTACATATATTGTTATTGCCAATAAACCAGCCAATAATAATGCCGCAGAGGTAGGATAAATATTTACTTACTTTTCGCATAGAACACCCACGCCGGAACGACTATTCCATTAAGAATGCGTGAAATTATGTCAAATATGATATATTTTAGTTCATCCAAAAGCAAAATATTTTATTCTAAATTATTTAGAATCTAATTGTTAGTACATTCATTTCAATTGCGGGAAATTATGAAAAGTAAAGAATATAACAAGTATTGTATTGTTACCTGGAACTTTTAGTGTTGCGATATCTTGCTCGGTGGAAACTCCATCAGTAGTTGAGCAAATGTACTTTCCACTGTCAGATATTTGCAGATTGGTAATAAAAAGCATGCCAGCCCTTTGGTCGATCTGTGTCCTACCCATAGGCAAGTATCCGTCCTCTTTGGTCCAAGACACATTGAGTGGGCGAGGGGACATACGACTCTGAGCCAGGCAAGTGAAGTTCACCGAACTACCCACTTCTTGAATTTTAAATGTCGGTCCCTTTATTTGCACCGTCACTGTGCTCGTGGGTGGAGGACCTCTGGTAGTTCCTTCGGTCATAGATGTTCCGCCTGTAAAATGTTAAGACTTTATGAACTTGCACCTAACACACAATCGTCATTAATATTCCGGGCTCTGTAATTATACTGCTAAAAAGCGCTTGAGTTTTCTATAGCACGACTACCTAATCAACTAAGGAATCACGTGGTACCTAGAAATGATAAAATTTAAAAAATCGCATCAATTATGACGCGAAATTATAAATATTGTTTTTATATTATTTCGCATTAACACATGCTTGTGAAATATATTTAAAAGAAAAATGGAAAGAAAAATTTGAGTTCTGGCGAGACTCGAACTCGCGGCCACTGGGAATCTAGTCCAGCCGCTCCTCTAACTGAGCTACCGAAGTCGGAAGACTTCGGTTCCCAGCGGCCGCGAGTTCGAGTCTCGCCAGAAGTCAAATTTTTCTTTCCAATTTTCTTTTAATTTTTTTTTAATTAATATTGGTAAAACAGGTATCTTATTCATTGCATATTAAGGTTTGTAATTCGTTTATTTCATCATGAACTATTTACTAAGATTCCTTACCAATACGAATCTTTATAAATTCCGTAGGTAAGGATGTACAATTCATGTACTTATACATAATAGATGGGTCGCTAAATAAAAGTTAATAACAATAAAGCTCAAGGGTCAATTGGTGACTTATAAAATAACACAAAAATAACATACACATCACATCGCATGATATATAACAAACGTGTTGAATCGAGACGGCACTGGTGTGTTTACATAATTATGCGTTAATTTCCTTATGAACATTGAGTATGAGATGTACGCCTCACAATAAAGCGTAAATACTATTTGAAAGGACACCGGCAGTGCGATTGCACCATCTACCTTTCTCTGGTAACGTGGTGCTCAATACACCAGTGGTAAATCCAGTTTCGGTTATAGTATGGCATTCGTAAATAAGTCCTCGTTGCCTTGTGTCCCACAATGTGCGCCATTTGTGTTCTCCGTGCCAGCCATCGTTAAACAATCTCGAATCATAATAAAACTTCGGCGGTTCTACTTCTTTCCCCTCATAGTAGAACTGTATTGTGAGACGCTCAGGCGCTCTGTACTTGCACGTGAACACTACTTCGACGACCGGCGAGTCGGGATAGATGTAGGAGATCGTCGGATATAGTTCCATAATATTGCCTATGATAATATCATAATGTTTAGTTACAAGCAAATCTCTTAACCGGCCTAAATTACTTTTCGTTGAAATAAATGAGGCAATGACAGTTTACTGAGTTTACTACTACTGACATCCCCGAGCATAAAACTTTTTTTTTATGGCAGCGCTATTACGCATATTGCCAATGTGAAGTAAAACGATATTTCGTATTCGCATTTATTTAAGCAGCCTAAAAGTTAGTATAATACATAAGGGGTGATATGAAAAAATTGGTCCACGGCTACTTTTGAGGTTTAAGAAAAAATATATATTTGTATAAAATTGACGTTACATGCTGACTGATTTACTATGTGGCAGAAATAACTTAATTGAATAAGAGCTTACTGAGTTTTTTAAAATGTTTTTTTTTTCAAAACATTTTTGGTATTATGCCATTGAATGATAACGCATGTATTTTTCCTTTCCCTTCACTCTGTCTTGTCAGTTTGTAAAAGAGGGAATTACACATTCTATTAATATAAAATACTTAACTTTAGAGCATAGTTCAATTTTCAGAAGATTTTTTGATTACGTTTAAATTGGCATGTGTAGTCACAGCATTTATTCCCATATTTTTTTTCGTATCATTATTCTTAGAATTCCAACAAAATATCGAGACGAATTTTGAAATCAGAACAACGTAATAAGACTCACCAATAGTCGAGCAATCGGGCCCCGAGTATGGCGGACGGCAGTTACAGAGCACTTCGTCGTTGCTGGACAGGGAACAGTCGTGGCCGTTGCACTCGCATTGCGCACAGTTGCCCGACCGCTCCTTGTAGTAACCGCTCGAACATTGCTCGCAACTCGTGCCCGTGTAGCCCGGCGGGCATATGCACATCTGCACATATCGTCGATAATTGAGAAAAAGAAATAATAAAAGTGAGCGAGATCTGGTCGTGAAAGAAGTTTCCTACTAAAGCCCTAGTAAGTAAACAAGCTAATAGGTTAAGATCCCACTGCAGAATCATTTCGTTCATCCAGATATGGTGCAAACCTAATTTTTACGCAACTTTATAATCTAGAGAATATATATTTACTAGGTTGCCTATCAACTTTGGACGCAAGTTTTTAATTATTTATTTTATCTTTAACAGCCAGCAACTCTTATTTGTGGCCGATTTAATTTGGCTCCCGTATACCATAATAATGAGAAAAAATTACCTTTAATTTGATATATAAATAATACATGTACGCCATGGACGTAACAAGTTATCGGGACGGAACGAAAATACGTAGGGTCGGCCAAGTGCGCCACGGCAGACGTGATTTATCAGAATCTTAATATTGCCGTGAGGTGGAAGATATTTTATTGAAAGAACAAATAAAAAAAAAATCTTTCCCAAAACAAAAATATAAAAAATACTTGAGGCCATTTTTTTGATAGGCAACCTAGTGGATATAATATATATTCTCTAAATTATAAATATGCGTATTAAATAGGTTTGCAGCATATCTGGATAAACGAAATTATTTTGCAGTGGGATCCTAACCTATAACATTTAAATTAAATTATGAACTAGCTGTGCCTTTAGTATATACGGTACGATTTAACGTATTACAGTCGAATCTGCGGCAGATGGAGATATGAACTTAAGAACGTAGGGTTCTATAAGTGTTGAAGTGTACTCTTTTTGCTATACTTTAACGCACTTCGCACATTTCTCGAGGCTTTAGTGCTCGGTATACCGAACGTTAGAATGTCGGAAAGAAATCGCCTTTTTTTGGATATTGGATATTGGGGATCTAATTTTGTATGTGTACTTCTGTTATTGTCACTTATACTTGTTACTGTGTGCGTTCCTGAAGATCACCAATTTTTAAATTTTGTTACGCTAGGAATCAATTTCAGTTTTAGTTTTTTTTTTTAATTTTAATTGAACTCATTTGGACTTGTATATTATAAAGCTTTTTACAGGTGGACTTAAGTCTCATTTATATGGACTAATCACCAAATAAGTGTAAGTATTTAACGTAGGTACATAATTTTGAGATAAACAAATACCTATATTAAAATGCCTGAAATCGATTCGGTTATCGATTCTGAACCAAATATTTTCAGTGTGTGCGTTTATTAAATTACAGAAGTATACATGTCATATTGTATTTATGATGAAAAATTTGAAAAATATTTACCTCAACACCCTTGGCAACTGGCAAGTCGGGGTCATTGCTCTCAGTGGCGGTGTCCATTGATACGTCAGCGATGGAGGTGGAATAGATGTATGGCGATAAGGTGGCTCTCACAAGAACACGTCTAAGGTTGCTGAGAACACCCATGAAGTCATGGCGACTGGCTCGTAAAGCTGAATCGAGAATGTACCATCCATTTTCTACAAGAGGTACTTGATAGCTCTGAAACATATAATTCAATTAAATTGACTTCTTCCAAGAGATTGATACAACGAACGGTCGTGGGCTGCCCTCATCCAGCGATTTACTTCGACCTTCACCAGATTATCAGGCCACGTGCCTACGTTTCTTCTTCTGTAGCAGAGGAGAGATACTGAACCATCCGAGTAACGTTAGCCCTGTAAGGCTAGAATTTTGTACACAATACTACACACGTTTGTCCGAACATATTCACTCTCCGCAAAACTGTGCGTAACTTTCGTATGTGCACAATACTACACACTTGTGCACGAACATGTTCACTGAGCAGGACTGACACGTGTAAAAAACGTGAAAATTGGCTCTATTCTTATAGTACAAGTGGGATAATGTACACAACTAATACTTTAAAAAAATAAATAGATATTTTTTTAATCTTACCAGAGACTCATTGGCTTTTATTGGTGTAGGATTTGACCAATATAGGGAAATCTCATCACTGATTAGTATCACATCTTTTCCTGGCATTGATTGGTCAGGATAGCCACCAGTCTCATATTTCTGTCTCAATGATAGCGTTCCTCCGTAAGACAGAACCCGGTTCCCTGTCAAAAAATAATTGCATTAATAAATCGTCAGACAATTTTTATACCTACGCAGTTTTCTCGCGTCTTCATAGCCTTTACATAAAAGGTCATGTACGTCTGCAGGATAAGAATAAGTACGATCATAAAAAGTGGGTCGGTCGACTTTGACAGGATAACGATTCGTAGTCATTAACCCCATCCTGTTAACTTGAAGTGAAACATCAATATTGTTGAAAATTTGCCCCATGTGTTGTCTGTCAACAATGGACAATGCAGAGATCTCTATATTGAAAAAGCAAAACTTAACAAATACGGGTGGCGCTATGAAAGCATAAGATATATTTTAATAATACGTATTAAATTTTATTCAGAGTTCACTACAGATTATATCATTTAGTCTTTCAATTCAGTTTTTTTTGTTACAATGAGTTTGCATTGATGAAACATTCACATAAAAACATGTTAAAATGATAGGTTTGACAGCAGTGCGAACGCTAGCACCAACAAGACATTCATCGCAATACATACTTTATGCGACAAGTTGCGAATCATCATCATGTTTAATGTTTTGAGTGCAAACTAGGGGTTAGAGTCATTATTGATTGTTTAAGATTACGCAAATATTTGAGGTAGTAAAATTCACACTTCACTCGCGTACAACACTTAAATTCATAATCGTGTTTTGGAGCGCTAGGGCTATTGTGGCAGATACTAGAAACTTTATTTGCAGCGGCACGCTGGACACTTTTTCAATTTCTCTTACATATCAGTTAGTACTCGTTCCCTTTATTCTCCATGCTGTAAACGAAATCGAACTGACAACTCAAATCAGTTGCCATTTTTATGATTTTTTATGTAATGGAAGTGGCAAACAAGCTTGCAGTTCACATTGGTGTTAAGTGATGACTGCAGCCTATAGACACCCAAACAAAGACCAAGGTCAAAATGCAGATTCGTTACCACTCCTGAAGCCTAAGGTGTTATGCCTCTGTGCGGGAAATTACAGGGCCGTACATTGATACACCTGACCGGAACACGATAGTGCTGAACACTACCATTTAACGGCAAGTATATTAGGTAATGCGTTGGTGCCAACGCCCACGAGGTCCGTCACTGGAGCTCTACCACCAGGAACGTCAACATGGTACTATGTACGAGAGTTACTCTTTCTTTCCATTAACTTATTCGTAGTTCAATACAGATTGCTTACCGGGGAATACTGGTAGTGACCAATACAGTTCGTCGCTGGTCGGCGATTGGAAAATGTAAGACAGTTCACTTGCGTATGGCGCTGGGACAAATTCATCTTTTATTACATCGGGTCGCAGATAGTCCATGAGTGTATATCCACCATAGTTCTCACCAAATATAGGGGCCGCCATGGGAATTCTGGTGTAGTGACTAGCCTACAAATGTAAAGGAGTTACCATATATATTTTAATGTGTGTGTTGTAAGTGAGGAACATACATTGTAATTGTGCGGTGGACTGACTGCGCTAGTAGAAGAATTATCTTCCAGTAGAAGAAAATTCTTCCTCTAGTGGGCGGTGGGGTCGTCACGTCTCGATGCCAACTCTCTTGTCCTTATGTATGGTTCTGAATAATTTTGGCCTTTAGTGTGTCTCATGATTCACCAGTCTCTCAGAATGTAACTTATTCTCTCAATTTCAGACTCCTTTTCTCGATCTCAGAAATTGAGAGTGGAGTTACCACGTTATCTATCTGCTGCTAAATTAGTGTTCCGCACTGTACTGAGGCAAATATTTTTGTGTTGTGCGGGTACTACGCCATCCAAAAGCTATATTAACTAAAAGTTTTAAACAAACAAAATAGGTCTATGATATATTGCTAACGTATTTACGTTCATGGCTACTTGGCAAGGCGGTGTATACAGGTAAGTAAATATAGGTAACTGCTTGAAATAAAACTATTTTTACGGATTTATCTCGCGTATATTAAACTAAAATGATTTTTAAAATCAACCCGACGTTTCGGTCGCTTTTCAGCTTCCGTGGTCCCGGGCAGACTGAGGTGACATTTGTCTGACAGAAGTTTGAAAAAATTATATTATATGTAGCTACCTCCATCGATTTTGTAAACGCCTTGCGTAGCGTTCAAACGCAATGAGTGTAGCTCGCGAAAACCTAAGAACATATCATAGGTAACTGCATCAATCTGTTAACCAATAAACTACAAAGACTCAAAAATGGTTTCTTACTTCGTGACAGTCAGAGGTAACTCCGGAGCAATAACAGGGGATACATCCCTGCGGATTATTGGCGTCGAGATCGAATGTTCCATCTCTGCAGCGGTCGCACGATTCACCCTCGACGTTTTCTTTACAATTGCACTGACCATAGACATCGCAGGGTCCGTCGGTACCGCGAGGGTCGCAGCTGTTTTAAAAAAAATATATGTCAGTCGAGGTTTTTGTTTGAAAAAGAAGACAAAGGGAATGTTTCAAATGATAATTAATCAACAATATTTCCGACGACCGATAATATATTAGTATTAAAACTAGCTTACTAATATATTTCTTAGCACTTTCGTGCGCTCGTTAAAGAAACTCGTTAAAAAAAAGAAAGTGTAACAGACTTATTCACGGTTATTACTTAACCTATTTATATCAAAATATTATTACTGTCTATAAAAACTGTTAAAATTGTTGAAACAATAACATAATGGTAAATGAACAATATTTACTTGCACGAAACAGGTGACTGGCGCACGCAATTGTTGTATTGGTCCCGCACATAGCCCTCACTACACAATTCACATTTTTCTCCTGCGGTGTTGCCTCTGCAGTTCTGTACAAAAAAATCACATTAGGTATTAGTAAATACGCATTGTTAGCGTCGGGACCTGACGACCCACCGACCACTAGGCGTTCCAATTCCAAGTGCAATAACGCAAGATGGCCGGCAGCGTCCAGTGGTAAAACTACCACCATTCCGATCGACTACCGCATGCCAAGCGTGGCGAATATAGCATATCCCCTTATAGGGAAGCTATGGTACAGCAGTAGACGTTCGGCTGAAATTTCATGGCAATAAATGTATACGTGGAACGCAGATGGGAGTCGTTAAGATATATTTTTTTCTAAATTTAAAATAATACCCATACATGGGCGATACCCATTTTTTTTTTTTTACTGGAAAATAATTGTAAACTAAGGCAAATAAACAATATTCACCTGCACCATAAAATATATATTTCCAAATTAAAAAAAAATGGGTATCGGCAATGTATGGGTATTTTTTTAAATGCGATTTTTTTTCTAACATAGGTTGATTCTAATCATAGTTATTTTTGATCTGATCCTTAGCCTATTAATCTTTCCTTTTAATTCACTTTGAACGACGGTGTTTGTCGGCGCTCAGCAGTTATCGGTTTTCGATAGTGGTTAGTTTCCGAATATGATGAATAAAGTGAAAAACTAACAACTTAATGACATGTATTTTTGATACTTACGTAACAAACACCTGTTTCTGGATGACACATGTTAGATTGACCGTTACAATCGCACGGTTCGCAGTGTTCCAAGTAAATACCTCTCGAGCTCCTAAAATAGAAAGGTTTTTATTTCGGTAATTAAATTTAAACGGAAAATCCAATTAGTGCAACTTAAACTTATTTACGTTTACAAATTTGTCTCAATTACAGTCTAGTAGAACAAGAGACTTTTTATGACATGAAGTGGCAAACAAGTATACAGTTCACATTGATGGTAAGTGAATGTTGCCTGTAAACATCTACATTAAAACCAGATACTTCAATGTAGATGGTTTGCTACTTCTGAGGTCTAACATGTTAGGTTCGGTTAGGTTAGGTTTACCTCAGACGTGGGAAACAGAGGTATCTGTGGCGGAAATATTACAGGGACGTACATTGGCTGGAAAGACATAGATTAGTTAATGCGGTATGAAGCTCCGTCACTGGAGCTCTACCACTTATTCGTAACTTGAGAGCTTAACGTAGTCACTAAAAACATATTGATTAAAACAGATTTTTGATTGACAGACAGTTACACGGGTGATCTTATCAAGGTGCCCTTTTTCCTTTTGAGGTACAGGGCCTTAATCCTTAAAATATGTAATGGCAGAACTCACCTAGTAAACTCGAGACTTAGAGAGGTTATGACCCCACCGCCTTCTAGCGGAGAATTCTACCGCTAGTGCAGTCAATCAACCTAAAATTGCGGTCTAACGAGGGCGGTGGTAAATACAATGAGACGGGATGGGCAAGCAGCGTCCCGCAATAATAACTACCGCTGTTGCGATTGCCTGTCCACATGTCGCCGAGCGTGGCGATATCCCATAGAGCAACTCGGCCCACCGGTCGCGACGGACCAGAGGGTAATTAGCCATAGCGTTTATATATAGGGGGAAATACGTGTGACACACACTCACACTACAAAAATCGTCTATCACTACGAAACTCACACCTTGACTTTAACAAAATACATAAACAATTTCACGCACACATTTAAGTATCTGGGCGACAGGCATAGGACCATTTGGTCTTGTACTTTAACACAGGGGAAAGCCTGTATATGGCTACTCCCCTCCGGTCCGCCGCGGCTGGTGGCCCGTGTTGCTCTATGCGATATCCGTATGGGTAGGATTTTGTCCAGCAGTGGAGCTCTCTAGGCTGAAATGATGAACTTACCTGGTAAAGCCCGCAGCGCAGTCTTCACAAGATGTCCCTATGTACCCGCGCGGACAGACACACTGCTCCACGTGTAGCGCCAGCGGCCCATCACCGTTCGCCTCCGCCGTGTCGATACTAGCGCTCACTATTGAAGCCATCTCCGTATTCGCGGTGTACGTCGCTTTGATCAGAATCGTTTTAACGTCGGCTAAGGCAAGCAGGAAGTTCTCACGGGTTATTTCTTTTCCGTCGTGTCTGCAATTTACAATGATTTTGATCGATATTGCTTATTTCAAAAAGTACAGTATTTATAAATACGGTCGTTCAAACGTCTACTCAATAGCACACCGCGGACACTTCGCCAAAATTCCATACAAACGCTTAATTTGGTGTCTATTACCTAGACATCAATCAGTGACGTGTATTTACACGTGCAACTGTGTGCGTAGCATGTAGAAAATACCAACCGTTGCCCATAAGAGGGGAGGAGGTTGGGTGAGGCGGGGAAATCGGGCGGGACGTCGAAGTGTCCATTCTATACGTAGTATTATTACATATTCTCTGTCAATAGCTAATATTTTTTAAGATATAATGATTCAAAACGCTGCGAGTGATGAGTTAGGAAACAACATAAAACAGGTCATATAAAATACTTCAATGTTTAATAAGTATAGATAGAAGATAGAGGTTTTACCCCGTACGTTTATTATCGTATTTTCTTAACAAATCAGTGTATGGAAGTTTCTATAACTCTTTATTTCATATCATTTTATAGAATAGTCTAGTAATATCCTTTACCTCTGCCATCCTGTCTCCAAAAGCTGTACACTGGCATTCACATATCCATCGCTGCTCGGCGCAAAGTTGCCAAAGTAGTGGAACGTTAGAGTATTATTCTGTAAAAAAATAATTCCTTATATTTATAATTTTTGACAATAACCAATCAGGCAATTGCTAGTCATGTGACACATAAGTTTTTCTTTTTCTTCATTTATCATCATTGAAGGAATGGAAAAATGTTGTGATTATTATGTTTTAACCAAGTAGTTTAAATTCTAATTTTTAATTTACCATTAATATACGATTTTTCTTCTACTATATGTAATGGTTATTTACTCTAGGTAGTTTATGATTTATTGACGTTTTGAAAGTATCTGTAAAGATCTATTCGAAATAAAAATATTTTCTATTCTATTCTATTCTACATGCATATATTGTAAAATTGATCTGCTAATAGAGACCACTTAATACAAACAATTAAGTAAATAATTGCCTGCTTTAAAGCCTAATTTTTTTTTACGAGAGCCAAATTATACTTGTGTATGACAAATATATTTTCCAACCAATATTATATATTCTTCATAAAGCAAAAGCAAAATTAAAGGATGAAAATTAATTCAACCAAATCGATCAAACACGAACAGTTGCAGGACGAAGGTAGATTAATAGTTGTGATACTTGGAATTCTAAAGAGCCCAAAATGTTATAGAGGTTTTAAAAATAATTCCTCTCTATTGTCAACTTACACTGATGAGTTGAATGTCGGCAGCATTGTTCCTAGTTCCTTGACCGCCAGGCGCTGCTACATGACGAAGAGTGTATCTTAAAAAGCCTCCGTAAGATGTTACTTTGTCACCAGCAAAACTGTTCAGAAATGTAAAAAGTTTAATTGTTATGCACGATAAAAAGACATGTCTTCAAAAGTCAGTAAATTAATCCTAATAATTGTAGACAAAGTACCTGACAGGTAAGCTCCAATAATAGATGGACGGACGATATGCCAACTCGTTCAGAGCTATTTCTCCTCCCACAAATTTTGGTTGTATGTCTGCCTCAACTGCCGCATTGAATCTGACTGCGCTGACTGGTTCACTCTCGTATATTTTCACTTGGTCCGCGATTTGTGGCATATTAAACCGCACTGTGGTCGTTTTGCGACGTAAACTACTACTCATACACTGTTGTGAAACTCCCGAGCAGAAGCACAAAGCGCAGCCATATCTGAAGTATGTAAATCAACATTAAAAATTAAATATATATATAGTGCATTACATTGCTAGCCCACCCAATGGCAGTTTATACAAATACCTGGATTAAAATGACTTAAGCATCACTAATAGTTTTATATTTAATACGATTATTCAAAGCTCAAAATAGAGCCAAAGGAAGGTAAAAAGTGAAGCAATAAATGTAAAGGGATTTTTTTCACATTTCTTTTCAATAATGGCAAACAAATACCTGAAGTCCCTTGACAGATAAAACGAGCCGTCCATGCACTGGTCACAATAGCGTCCTTGCACGTTCTTTTTACATTCGCATTCATCAGGCATACGAACTATGTTAGTGCCTTCAGGGTTGCAGTAATGTGTCGGTTTTATTTTACAACTGTCGCCAGGTATCATCGGGTTTCCTTCGTAGCCTGAAGCGCATACACTGCAGTCTGAGCCTTCGTATCTGTAAACAAGCAAAATATTAATCTATATATATAAAAATCAATTGCTGTTCGTTCGTCTCGCTAAAACTCGAGTACGGCTCGACCGCTTTGGCTAATTTTGGTTTTGAATGATTTTTGGAACTCCAGGCAAGGTTTAAAAGGTAAGAAAATATGAAGAAATTGAAGGGGAATTTTAAAAAACACTATTTCTTTTGTGATGTACTTTCTTGAGATCCTTTATAATATTTCCTGAGCTGCTATTATTTTTCGTATCAAATCGTTCGACACCAATTTGACGAGCACTGTGCATAACATAATGACTGTAAAGAATAAACTTCTTAGTTTAATGCTAAATAGATACTGATCCGGCATCGGAAACCCAGCGGTGGACGTCGTTCGGCTGAAGTGATGAGGTACCATGGAGCATACACGGGCCACCGGCCGCGGGGGACTGGAGAGGAGTAGCCATATGCGGGCTTTCTCCTCTGTCAAAGTACAAGAAAAAATGCTCCCAAAAAATCATATCCCTGTCCCCAGATATTTAAATGTGTGCGTGAAATTGTTTATGTACAGTGCTCATCAAGAAATATTGCACATCGAGCCTATGAAAGTGACAATTGGCTAGTTTCGACTTCGTAGAGAGTTATCTCTGCTGCACACTGTCTTCGAAAACACTGATAGTCCGGTATTGGTCAAAACAAAAAAAATGGTGGAAAAACGTCATGTAGGTAAGGTGCGAAAAAGCTAACGCTCTACAGATCCGAAGTCTCCTTCCTGAGGTCGATGTGCAATATTTATGATGATGATAAATGATAAATATGTTTATTGTACTAGAAAAAGATCACATTCATTGTTGCCCTATACAGCTCACGCTACTTCAGATGATAGTTCCTTCCCTTAATGTTAACAAACTAGCACAACATAACAATAAGAAAACTTATAAAACAAATTTAAAAATGAATACTAAAATAAGAATTAAAAAAAAATAATACATCTTTTAAAAAAAAAATGATTTTAGCAACATTTTAACAAAATACAAGCAATTATTTCCTGCGTAATAATATAAACAAACTACCACGGCAATTTTGTACCTCGATATCAATACGAATTATGTTAATAAAATAAAAGAAAAATTATTGCATTATAAGTAATAAATGTTCCGTTTCATTTATTGTTGGATACTGTATTTTATATAAGTCAAGGTGTGAGTTTCGTAGTAATAGACGATTTTTGTAGTATGAGTGTGTGTCACACGCATTTCCCCCCGCAAAAAATGACAGACTGTTTTGCATCGATTATTAACGCTATGGCTACTCCCCTCCGGTCCACCACGGCGGCTAGTGGCCCGCGTTGCTGTATGAGGTACTGACCCGACGTGGCAATCGCAGATGACGTCACCCCTGGGACCGACGCTGCAGCCGGTGGCGAACTGGTTGCCCGAGTTGGTGAGCGGGCAGGGGCAGGGGGTGCAGGCAAAGCCGCGAGTCGGGTCGCCGTAGGTCAACGGGGGGCACGTGGGCCGCTTGGGCACGCAGTTGCCCAACCAGGCGCCGAAACTCTGGCGCTCGTAGCCCGCCGCACATTTCTAAAACCAAACAAATATGACAACAATGTGATAGTTATCAAGTAAATCATCATTGAAAAATAAGCTTCGCAGCGTTTTTCTTAAAATCATATTATTTACGTATGTATTGTTTATTCTCGTTTCATTCATAAGTCTTGTACATTTTATTTATATACTATATAAATTTAAATATATTATATATTTATTTTATATATTTATCATCATATATGTATGTAAATTATTTTATTGTTTGTTTTGTATGATTGTTATATCCTTATATTTATAGCAGCTGTACATATAAATTTATCAAATGTAGTTTCGTATTATTATATTTCAGCACTTATCTTACGTTATCAACACAACCCAAAGGTTGGCTGGTTGATAATGCAATGTAGTAGCATTAAGTCTATCATGTGAACTTTTTGTGTGCATTTAATCAATTCAATGCAGTGGATACGTAAAAAAAATTATAGCTTAGCATTAATTATTACCCCCGGTACACATTATTGTGTGTGGGTGTGTCATGGCGCACCTGGACGCTATTGACGCCGACCAATCTTAAAAGGCCGTTCAATGACATTTGACTAGGATTGTTTAAGAACCGAAAAGGACTTAAAAAGATCTAGTTATCGCGGTACGGAGTCTTCAGTCCTTCGTGATCATAACCGATAGAAAGGTGGATCAAACTGACAGAAAATTTTCGAAGTATTGATAAAATACCTATATTAAAACAATTTCGCTCCAAAATAATCGGACAGACAGCGAGAAGCGACTTTATTTTATACTGTGTAGCGATATATTCCGAAAGTTGTTTCATATTTAAAATACAATTACATATTATATTACACGTATATGTCTGTATCAACGATCATAAATACCTATGTACTACACATTTGAAAATCAGTTTAATTATTTCCAAGCAAATTAGCTTATTAGTTAGTGACGGACGCATACAGACAAACAACTTTTCTTTTATGATACAGAACCCAAAAAAAGCTCGGTCAGTTTTGGTGCATTAACGGTTTTTACCCATAGAGCAACACCGGAGGGGAGTAGCCATATGCAGGCTTTCCCCTCTGTCAAAATACAACCCCAAATGGGCCTATGCCTGTCACTTAGATGTTTAAATGTGTGCGTGAAATTGTTTCTGTATTTTGTTAAAATCAAGATGTGAGTTTCGTAGTAATAGACGATTTTTGTAGTGTGCGTGTGTGTCGCACGCATTTCCCCCCGCAAAAAATGACAGACTGTTTTGCATCGGTAATAAACGTTATGGCTACTCTCCTCCAGTCCGCCGCGGCCGGTGGCCCGTATTGTTCTATGTGTTTACCTGACATGAGAGTCCTTCGTAGCCTGGCGGACAGGAGCACTCTTCAACAAGACTGGCCACGCCCAAACCAACGTTGATGTTGTGCGCCGACTCCATCGTAAAGTCGGTTATGTTGACGCCGGCATTATTCACATCGGCTCGCAGCAAGATCGACTGGATATCGTCCAAACTAAAACAAAACAAGTTGAGTGACGTTCACATCATTGTTGAATTGTTGTCGTCGTTGTTATTGCTATCAATATTTCTTGTCAATTTCCCTCACCTTTATTAAATTACCTCCTAATGCTTGGTGCATTGAGTGTTTTTTTTATGTAATGGAAGTGGCAAACAAGCATGCAGTTCACATTGATGTTAAATGATGACTGCAGCCTATAGACACCCACACAAAGACCAAGGTCAAAATGCAGATGCGTTACCACTCCTGAGGCCTAAGGTGTCATGCCTCTGTGCCGGAAATTACAGGGCCGTACATAACCACCTGACCGGAACACGATAGTGCTGAACACTACCATTTAACGGCAAGTATATTAGGTAATGCGGTGGTGTCTACGCCTGCGAGCTCCGTCACTGGAGCTCTACCACCAGTGCAACGATTCTCATCCTCCAGTCATATTTCCCTACAATTTTCTTAGAAATGACGTTACTTTCGTTGAACACTTACGCCATCATAATGTCCTCTCGGCTAGCCGGACTCAATCCCGATGATTCTGTCTTTTGCCAATTACCCGGAGTTAAACGTGCTTCTATATATACTTTTCTTGATTTTTCACCCCGATGGAAATACACTAATTTTCGATATTTACCCTTTAACAAAAATAAAATATATTTATTATGATGTTCGCATATTGTATGTATTTAATTTCATGTTAATCACTCAGTGAATGCGCAGCGCCCGCCAATACTTTGATAAGGGATTAAAACTAATACAAAGTAAATTTTTGTAACAGTTTAGATTGTTAATCAATGATGAATGAGGATTAGTTAAATTTGTAATGGATTTAACCGTCAAATAAGGTTTAGTATATTATGAGTTAAGGAAAATTATATTAGCCCTAACAATAAGAAAAATCACATATTTATCGAAAGATGGCAATTTTTATTGACAGCTTTTGGGCGTATTGTAGGATTTGCCCGAGTTGGTGAGCGGGCAGGGGCAGGGGGTGCAGGCAAAGCTGCGAATCGGGTCGCCGTAGGTCAACGGGGGGCACGTGGGCAAATTGTAGGACAATGTGACTGTTAAAGTATATAAAAAACCTAACTAACAGAAAAAAAATCAGCTGGTTAGTAATTATTTGTCATGACCAAAAATAATGTATGTATGATATATACCTGGCGTGAAGACGCCAGGTCCGTAACGGGGTAGGCAGAGAGTGTAGAGCGCCAGATATCCCGGTTCTGACAAACCTCTCGTGCCTCGTTATATATACTTTTCTTGATTTTTCTTTTTTTTTGAAGATACATACTCGTACATACATACATACCAAAAATAATTACAGAAAAAGTTTACTTTATAACAAAACTGACTTTTCTATTTTGTTGCCCATTGTACAATGGGCAACAACTTTTATACTAATATAATATATATACTTTATACAAAATCAATTACACAATCAATTGATGAAGATATTTTGTGATACTTTGGTCTCACCATACAATTCACCGTTGTTTTACAACACTTTGACGTTATAACGTGCTACAACTTATAATGGGCCGTTTTGAATCATTTCACAACTCCCAACGACTTGAATCGTTGTATCTTAAAATCTATTAGACATTGACGAGATGTTTCAAGGACAATGCGTATTCATTTTTCTTTTAAAAAAGATTATTTAAAATAGAAACATTACTATCTTAGAAAATATGTTCTTTAAATATTTAATTAATTAATTAAAAATCTAGGTTTGCCCTTTCACCGTGCAAGTATATGAAATTTGAGTAAAAAACTTACCACAATGATTATGTCTGGAACGTTGTCGTTAAGCCCATACATCGGTGAATGCGGCGTGAGCGTGTACTTAATGTGTCCACCGTAAGATGTCAACTGGTTTTTGTTGTATGACTCGGGTAATGTCACATAAGGATATGCATTTGAACCTCTGACGGTTGGACTGTAGTACTCTACTTTTGTTACCTAAAATTTAAAAATATGTAATACATTATATATATATAATATACATATACGTAATTATTTATATTATACTTATGACTAAAAATTCTAATCATTATAGGCTATTAAACATACATAGTGATTGGAGTAGCACTGAGAAAAAACTAGCGTTTAATATCACAAAGGAAACTAATGAAATTGATCAGACATAACCTTTTATAAATTTAGCTACGTTTACGTAGCTCACGCCTGTAATCTTTGAAGGGGTAAGTAGAGGTGGCATACGTTTATCGACGATTCGCCAGTTACGTTTATGTCCCATGTTGAGAGTTCATTGACATCTCAAGGCACATTACCAAACTCTAAGGGACACTAGGAAGCTTTTAGTAATAAGAAAAATCACTTATAATAGCCCTTACCTCGGGGATCGAACACAGAACCCTAGAATATAGCTGTAAAGGCCTACTATCCCTAAACTACTAAGGAAGTCTAATCAGACACAATTTTTAATAAATCAATATTATCACCTCCAAAACGGCCTCACTAGCCTAGTGGTAGGAAGACACTACTACGACGCCGGAGTCCTGGGTTCGATTCCCGAATGTAAAATCCTTAATCACTGGTTCTATTAGGATTCTTGCATTTTCCGGAATTTCCCAGTACCTCGAATTTGGTAATGTGCCCGGTGATGTCATCAGGCTCACCACCTGTTACATGGGCCAAAACCGAACCGGTGAGTCGTGGGTGTTTGCATGTATGCTTGAATGCATTCAGATCTGCCAACCCCTTCGGGAATTACAGGCGCGAAGTTGCGTATCACCTAAAATAAAGTCGTCATGTCGATATAATAATATATAAATAAAACATTTAGCTACCGTAGCGCCGTTCCTTTGGGGCAAATAGTAGTATTGATTGGTGATTTGTTCCTTGTCAATCTGTACGTCACCATTGTAGGACTGGCGTACGCCTACAAGCCTGGTGCCACCTTCGCCGAGAAGGGTGGGCATGTTGAACGTGAACAGATCAGCACTCTTGCACTGAGTAGACTCTCCGAAGCAGAAACAACGTATACATTCACTCTCCGATCGGGCCTCACTGAAATGATAATAATCATTTGAATTAATTCAACGCAGCAGTGCTGCCGCAGCACTACTGGTCTCCATATATTATCTGTGAGATTATATGAGATAATATTCCGAGTAACGCGACACCGTCGCGGCAGCAATGCAATAGAAAATAGAGAAATAAATATGCCGAGTCAGAATACCTACCTACCTTTATTTATTACACAATCATTGCAAGTTCTATACATTGGTGTGTAAATAAATAAAAACAGTATGTGTACTTATGACCCGAAACAAATATGGCCATACAAATATTTGTCCCAGTACGGGGATTAAACTCTTGAGCCTCGGTTCAAACGGACGTCACACGCTGGTCCAACTGGTTCGTCAAATCAAGTTGCCCCGATGTGAAATACTGCTGCGGTTTGTTAAGTACTCTAAGCAAGTTGGATACCAGCTTTATCTTATTTTCTATGTGACCCCAGGACTGCAATTTGTTCGATTTGCCGAAGCTGTATTATTTATATTTTATAACACAACTAGCTGACCCGGCCACGCGTTGCTGTGGCTAAAGTTTTTGTTATATTACATTATAGTAAACAATCTAAGAGGAACAATAAGAGAACATCAGTCACGGAGTCTACTATGCTTTTTCACACAGATGGTATTTGAAAAAAAAATTGGTGATCTCCTTATTTGACTTTCTACTACTATAACCCTTTAGTACAATGAAATTATTTACGAACAAAGACGAAAATGTTGATGTTGGTATACAAATTCACTGGATTGAGATTTGAAGGGGAAGTACGTTGAACACAATTAATTAAAATGTTCTTACACTTGATATTAAGCAGAAATCAATAGGTACAAAATAAAAATTTATAGCGTCAACAACACGTGGTAATTATGCTGTTTAAATGTAGCCTATATGACATGTTTGTAGATTTACCATAGCAGCGCCATCTATTGATTACTTACTCAACCCAGTCGAAAGGTATCGACATCTGTTAGAATCATTTGGAGTTAACAGATAATTGTGACTGTCAAATAATAACAGACAAATAATTAGCAATAAATTAAAATTGCGACTACAATTTGAGATTTAAACTATCCTATCTCTCAAGTTGGATCGAACTGCACATGGTGTGCGAATTTTATTATAATCGGTTAAGTGGTTTAGGAGTCCATTGAGGACAAACATTGTGACACGAGATTTATATATATTAAGATTATGTAAGTATATAAGGTACAAGAAGGACGATTAATATTAGCAAGACCATTTTCTGAATTTCGGTGATGCCGTTAAAGATATTCCCAACACGACAAAAATTGAATGTTTTTCTAAAGCCTAGAACCAGAGCTAGCAATAGTTCATATATGATTACCTATTGAAATATCCTGGAGGGCATGGGCTTCCCGCTCTGTCCACTGTTACAATGGAGTCTCTTGTGGCGAAAATGGTGCCTCTATTGTTAATGGCTTCACAGGAATAAGCACCACTATGTTCAGGCTGCAAAAAAGGATTTACTAATTATCTGTAAACCTATATACGCACCAACGAATAATATATATTATTATGTAATTAATTTCAAAAGTGTAATCAATCATCAAAATTGGGGAGTCAAGACTTGCACAGTACGAATTGAATTAAGTAATTGAGAAGAAGTGTAATCTCTCTCATAAAACGTCTCTAAATCTTTGACGTATGACGCTACCTAGGTATCATTAAACATCAAAATTGTGATAAAGTCGTATTTAGTTCGACGCACTCTGTCAATCTGAATTGAAAAGTCCGTGATGCCACTTCTACACTATGCTTTGCACGCTACGACCTAAAACAAGCCGCCACCTCAGGATTCACACGGGTACAATTACCAATGTACGATACCTAGTATTTAATCGGGACGGTACGCTTAAATGACGCGCTTTTTACAGACTACACTTTAATCATCGTCGTAATTATTACCTACTTGTCAAAATTACGTAATGTAAAGAATAATAAATATTTTCAGTTTACATTTTAAAGTTATTATTTCGGTAGGAATTCATTCATTATAAGCAAAATAAGCGATGCAAATTCAGTATCAAAGGAGATGTTGCGAGCTCGGCTCTGGTTTGTACACTACCTCAAAAAATGGGTGAATTGAAGAAGAATCCGAAAAAAATACAATTAATTTATTCAAGAATATATTTTAGAGTTACAACCACATTTAATTTAAACGATTTTATCATTTTCATTATGATTATTAGTGGAATTTGTCAAAATGACATTGCCCGCCATATTCGCCATGTTGGTTTTGACAATTCTAACTGCAAATAATATTTTGTAACTGCAAACAAAGCTAAATAAGTGAATATATGCAGTAAATAAAGTTTTTATATTGATTTTGCCTGTTAATGATATTGTGTACAATACATGGCCGGAGGTCCATACATTTTTGCAACATCTCCTTTAATTGATTGTTCAATATTTTGCCTAAGATCAATGATATACCTATATAAAAGAAAGAGATAACACTGTCGCGGCCTTTTTTTGGATCTATTTTTGATAAATAATGCCACCATACATTATCCTCGTCCTACTCTAACAGACTTTTCACTTTACTCAGTGATAACGTAGCAGCCTATTTGTGAAAGATAAGATGGGTTCAGTATTTTTGAAGTCAATTCGATACTAACGAAGAAAACACCTTTCCTCCTTATAATTTTAGTGTAGAAAGATATTATGGAACAAATTCAAGAATACCGATCTGGCAGCTGTCAGTCCGTGTCAGCACACGTTGCTTACTACTACTTATACGGTACATACATCCTATCAACCCCAAAAACACATCCTTAGAGCAAAATCCCACCCGGATTTCGCGAAATTTCGTCCTGTGAGCATCTACGTCCTAAAAACTCGTATGCAAAATTTGAAACTCTAAGCACTTGTAATTCCTTATTATTATACAAATAACACATCGAATCTTTCAAATAACAAAAAAACCTATACATTTAGACAAGGTTCATGCAAGAAAAATTGCGAATAGGCATTCTTGAACTTGTTCCATAATAAATGAACATACCTGCATGTTGCGACAAATGAGCGTGCCCACTGTGCTGTTGGCGTTGGTGGCCACACAATTATCAGGCACATGTCCCCAGTTAAGTCGCCACGATATCAAAGGCGCTGGTACACCAACAGCTTCGCAAACCAAAGTGAGCGTTTCCCCGATATTAAGCCTCACGTTTGCCGGCGAAGGTGGCCGAGTGATGAAAATCGGTGCTGTTTGGGTGATACATTCGTGTGAAAAACGGTTCACAATAATTCAAAGAAATAAAATTGAATGTTGCAAGTATGTAGTATGGCCCCGTAATAACTATCAGAAAGACATGAAAACTTTGGTCTCAGGCGTGGCAACACATCTGCATTTTGGCCTCTGGTTTTTGTGTAGATGTCAATAGGCTGCAGTCAACACTTAACATCAATGTGAGCTGCAGGATTGTTTGCCACCATCCTTACATAAAAAAATAATTACCACTTTGTATTATTTATCTTATGAAAGTATAATATATATATATATACCCTAGGGTATAAAGACACAATCTGTGACCATATCTGAAATATCTCCTCTTAGAACTTACAGCATCCAAGTTCATCAGACTTATCTATACAGTCTGGTAGGTCATCGCAATGGTAACTCCTATTCACGCATTGCTTGTTTCTACAAGCGAACTCCGTAATCAAACATTGCTGTTGGGGGTCGGACGTGCAGTTTTCCTCGTCGGAACCGTCTTTACAATCAGATTCAGAATCGCAGACCCAAGTCTTTAACACACATGATCCGTCGCCACATTGGAACTCGTTAGGCTCACAGACGCGATGATCTGATAAAACAGAGAAGTATGTCACAATATTAGGCATTTATAACTGTAATGATATCTTAGAACTATTAATAAAATCGACGTTTTGTAGGCATAAGGTTTGAAAAAATTGTGAATTTTCCTATTTATTTTAAATGTATACAATATAAATGTGTGCAACCTTTGCTGGAGGTCCGGAAGAATCCCAAAGGATTGGCGGTGTGCGGTCATCGTGCCTTTGTATAAAGGCAAGGGTTCACGTATGGACTGCACCAGCTATCGAGCGATCAGTTTGATCAGTTTGGCAGCTAAAGTGTATGGGAAAGTCTTAGAAAGAAGAATGAAAGAGAAGTCCGACGGGTTGTTGTGGGATGCACAGGGTGGTTTCAGAACTGGAAGAGGATGTATGGATCAAGTTTTCTTCCTCCGCAACATCGTAGAGAAGCATCTGGCTGTGAGCTAGAAGGTTTTCTGCAGTTTTGTGGATTTGGAGAAGGCGTTTGATAGGGTATTACGAAAGGAGCTGTGGGACATTTTGCCAGAGTATGGTATTGATGGCAGTCTGCTCCGTGCAATACAGTCTACGTATGTGGGCTGTCAAGCATGTGTGCGGGTAGATGGTAACATGTCACCCTGGTTTGATGTTAACATCGGTGTCAAACAGGGTTGCGTGCTTTCGTCTAGGCTGTTTATTATATATCTGGACAAATGCCTCCAGAGGGTGAAGTTGATGGATGTGGGAGTGCGTATGGGTGACTTAGTGGTGAACTGTCTGCTTTACGCAGATGATGCGGTAATTGTTAGCTCTACACCATCTGGGCTACAAGCACTAGTCACAGTCATGAAAGAGGATTGTATGGAGAAAGGCTTTCAATTGAATGTGGATAAAACTAAAGTATTAGTATTTGAAAGAGATGAACAGAGAACAAATGCAAGGGTAGTAGTAGATGATGCAGTGTTAGAACAGGTTGATGAAATTGTATATCTTGGATGTGCTTTTAGCAAGGATGGTAGGTACACCACTGACATACAAAGAAGAGTGCTTGCTGGGAATCGCGTGAATGGAGCGTTGGGTAAGCTACTAGAATCTAAACATCTCAGCCAGCGGGCTCGACTAGCCGTACATAATGCTGTACTTACTCCAACGCTTTTATATGGAAGCGAGAGCTGGGTATGCAGGAAAGAGCATGAAAGTAAGTTGAACACGGTCGAGATGAGATCTTTGCGCAAGATCTGCGGTGTATCACTCACCGATCGCAATGAAGATGTAAGAAAGAGACTTTGTGTGAATGATAGTATCGGTGTAAAAATGAAAAAAGGCATGCTCCGATGGTTCGGGCATATAGAAAGAATGTCGAATGAGCGAATGACTAAACAGATATACAATGCGAATGTGGATGGTTGCAGAGGCCCAGAAAGACCAAGGTTGACCTACCATGACCAAATAGGTCGAGTTCTGTCTGATGGTGGGGTCAAAAGTCTTAGGAATCGGCGTGCATGTATGAAGAGAATGATGAAGGTAGACGAGGCACGAGAGGTTTGTCTGAACCGGGATATCTGGCGCTCTACACTCTCTGCCTACCCCGTTAGGGACCTGGCGTGAAGATACATACAATATTGACAAAATGCTGCTCAAAACCGCATTACGGAATAACTTCGATCTTATGCATTATACTGTGAAGTATTTAACATAATATTTCAAACGGAATTTATTTCTATAGTTCACATTACAATAAACGCAATTTGATGTTGATGAAAAATGAATGTTATGTTATTTTCCTTTAGATAGTGGGTACCATTCAACTATATTTTAGGATTGAACTGAACCTAACGATGATTACGAGATTCAGCTCCCTTGCATTATGTTAAGTTGCACCCAAAATATTTGTCACAGTTAAGTTAAATGTAAAATTTTTCAAAACAAACTTGTAAAAGTTAGAGAATATTTTGGTACAACCCAGGTCCTAAAATCTGCTGTACTTACTGCAAGCTTCGTCAGATTCATCATCGCAGTCAATTACTCCATTGCATACTTTTGACTTTGATATACATTGCCCATTATTGCATGTCGCCTCAGTAGCTTTACACATCGTTGGATGAGATGGTCCTGGGGTAGCAGCTAAGAAATAAAAAAAATATATATTATTATTCTAACAACATTGTTTGTACTTGTTTCATTATAAATATAAGAAAAAACGATTCCGGTCACACATATTTTACTGGTGGTAGAGCTCCAGTGACGGAGCTCGCGGGCGTAGACACCACCGCATTACCAAATATACTTGCCGCTAAATGGTAGTGTTCAGCACTATCATGTTCCGGTCAGATGATAATGTACTCTGTAATTTCCGGCACAGAGGCCTAACCCATTTGGCCTCAGGAGTAGTAGTAACGCATCTGCATTTTGACCTCTGGTCTTTGTGTGGGTGTCTATAGGCTGCAGTCATCACTTAACATCAATGTGAACTGCATGCTTGTTTGCCACTTCCATTACATAAAAAACATGAACTTGTGACCACTGTATTACTAGACCAGCCCAGTGGTGACGGGATCAAGTTTTCATTCAATTCCATTTCTTCTTAAAAAACTCTTTAATATATTTAACTCGCTTATATTATTGTGAAAAACAAAAATTAAATATAGCATTATACTATTTATATATATTTACATGTAAAACTTACGGGGATTTCTGACTATCAATGTCACTTTTATCTCGTAGCCCGGATATCCCGTTGGTTCACAAATGTATACACCGGCGTCAGATTTCTGTATTTAAAATATTTTGCATTAAATATTTTACATTAAGTTATGAATATCATATATTAAAACTTAAAAATAATAGTCATAGTCATAGTCATTTATTTGCTAACTAAGTAGATGCATAAAGGTCTTAAAATAGGTTGTAGTAATACTTAGTTGCCATTTTCTGGCACCGCAAAATTTCATAAAAATTTTAAATAATACATACACATTACATTTTTACACATTGTCATATTTAAATGTCTTATTTTATACATAACATAGTGATTTTAATTTACAATTTCTATATAATAATAAATTAAAGAAAAAACGGAAAGAAAAATTTGACTTCGGGCAGGAATCTATATAATTTTTACACAATGTACAGATCGTCATATTGATAAAAACTTATTTGATTATATCTAGCGATTTTTAAATGTTTGTTTTATTAGTTTTTTGAATAATTAGAATAATGATTAACTTAATGGAACATACTTATAATTGGCAGTTCAAGATTCAATTTCACTCACTTTATAATGATTTACAGTATCCAACAAGAAATATTGCACATCGTCCTTAGGAAGAACACTTCGGTTTCTTTCGGATTAATAGAGCGTTACCTCTTTCGCACCTGACATAAATGATATTTGTCGACCATTTTGATCAAGTTTTGACCAATACTATTATTGCTTACGTAGGCAGTGTGCAGCAAGGATAACGCTCTACGAAGTTGTCTCTTTCGTGGGCCCGATTTGTAATATTTATTGTTGGGTACTGTATTTAGTTTTTAATTGGATAACTAGTCACAATTATGCGCGCGTGCGTTCGTGTGTGTGTGTGTGTGTGTGTGGGGGGGGGGATTTAGTGTTAATTCAGTTGTGCGGGTCTAATTTTTTGCTATATTTACTAATAAAAAATTAACTTTACCGTAACTCCGATTATATCCAAACGGCCAATTCTCGGGTCGACGCCAGCTCTCAGCGGCCTTCCGTCCTCTCGAGTCCAACGCACTGGGATGCGAAGATCACCCTCGTCACGACAAGTGAACACTACATCGCCACCTATACAATATATTAAATTTAATAAGAATTCTATCACACACGAGACTACTTCGTATAAAAATGTACGTCTAATGCAAACTTGTTCAGTACGTTTGTGGGTAATAACAAACTTGACACATTAATTCTTGTGACACTACTTATCTGCGATTCGTATTTTTGTATCATTTAATTTTGTAATTTCTTTCAAATTTCAATTATTTAAAATTAAATTTAGACGTACAAATCTTTGTGTAAGTAGTCTCATTAGCCCGAATTTTCCCCGAGCATGCTGGATGGCTCATGCTTGAGTTGGAAACAGTGATATTTTCATACAGAAATATGTACTTCTCGATTTTCTATATTTAATTATAAAATAAGTGTAAATATTTTATATAACAATAAAATATTTACTCTTATTTATATATTCCAAGTTTCAAGAACTTCCAAGTTTACTAAATTCCTATAATAACAAAGAGATAAATGTACCCACTGCTTCAACGTTTTCTTTAATAAGGAGGAATTTCTCGTAAAGAGGAAGTCCAGGTAAAAAACAAATTCTAGTTAAAAAGAGATTGAGAGAGAGAGAGAGAGACAGAGAGAGAGAGAGAGAGAGAGAGAAAACAAAGTGTATCAAAGATTATTAAGTAACCAGTGGAATATATTTGTTTTTCATAGATATGTGGCTGTTAAAACGAAAAAGTATGTGTTTTACCTACAATTACCTGTTCAGACAAGGCATAACATATGTTTAGAGGATATTAAACTAAACATAAGAGTTTATAGGTACCTACTATATTTTATTAAATCTTATAAAATTAAATATTACACGATGGATTTGTTTTTTTTTTTGACGTCTTATACATACATGGGCTGTGTATGGGTTATACCAAGTGAATCGATATAATCTCAATAATTCATATTTTCTCAAATTTTATTATTTTATAAAAAACATGACATTTAGTTCGGCTTGTTTTTATTACGTTAAAAATTTAAAAGTTTTGTACCTACTACAACATAAATGTATATAATACACCAATGTTGATATGTATGCCATGATATGTAAACTTACCTGTGCCATTTATGATATCTGTTTACAAGAATATATGTATACCTATTTAATATTTTATTAGATAAAAAATAATTGGTATAAATTAAATGAAAACTCAAAACCAACGAATTCTCATGCATGGTGACTGGTAATCAAACGTTTGGAAAATAAGGTAACTCAAAATCTGTGCTGTTTTAGTATACTCTATATAGTATTCCATTATCAAATCATATTAAATGTGACCAGTAACTGTTCTTATAAAATGTGGAGATAAAGGTGTCCATGACAACACTTATTACAATTTAATGAACTGTCATTATATGTATTTGCATAGTCATTAAGAACTTACTAACTGTAATAATTTGGTATATGAATGCACTGTGCATCATATCATTGTTTCTGGACTATCCCCCTTATTCATCAACGTACTTTAGATACGTTTTAGCTATAGAATGCTTTGTCTGTGTCAGTTGCATTGTCAAATGTGCAGGATAGAAAAAGACAAAGGAGAGATTAGCAACACTTTAGCTAAAATACGTTTATGAATAAGGGGGTATATATTTTATTCCATCGCATCGAAAGTGTATAAAAATGTCAATTGACAACTTTGAAAATATTTTATTGTTTCAGTAAGTAGACATTTCAACAATGTTATACTAGACGTCGTTTAAAAATATATTTAGGTATACTTTCATTCAAAATTAAAATTAAGGTACGCAGCATTTTCAGTAGTTACAAACAATTTAATAAAAAACAAGATCAATTTAATCTCATTTATCAAAGATAAAGCTCAAGATTCAAATCCGGACAAAATAATAAGAACAGTTACATAAAAAATGCAGTTCATAGCATCTGCATACTTTATGCGTTAGATAAACCCAAATGAATAGTGTTATTACAACCCATTTTTTAAATCATTCCATACAATAAATATAATATATTTTGTTACGCCCAGTATGTACCCGGTATATTAGGCACACTGACTCACCCGGATTGGCTGTACCGCCACCATGAAAGAAACACAACTTAATTATAACTCGTTTCGATATTTTAAAAAATCATCAAAGTCAAAATCAAAACTAATCATTGTTACATACATAATAATATCAGCATCTGTAATGTTTAAGCTTAATTAAATACAAGCAGTTATATTTTATTCCACGTTCTACCGGCACTCCGAGGACAGGACCACGTCATATTAGATGTTCATAAAATTATGATGAATTAAAGCAATCCGTCACCTTAGACGAAAAGCTTACCTGCTTTCCATGTTCTTAAGTAAGATGTACAGAAAAAATATAACATATACTTTTACAAATATTATCTTAACAAACAATAGCAAGTAATAAATACTACATACCATATCTGACCTCTTGTGAATCGGGATACACACGTAGCCTCAACAATGATGTACCTGAAAAACAAAATATGCTTTAGATAAAATACACCTATGTTATTCCTAGAGGTAGAATACTTCTGAAACTTGGTGAAGAAGATCGTATGTTAAACAAAGATTATTAACGAGAGATCTATTTAAAATATTGATCCAACTTATTCAGCAGGACTAATATTGACAATATCTAACATTTTTCGACCAACTGTCGTTTTTGTAACTGTTGATAAAGTTACTAGTCAGCACAAATTGAAAACCAATTGAAATGAGTTTTTCTTTACTTTTTTTTGCGTTCAACATCATGAACATTATAAATAACACTAGATGTTGCGACATTGAACATGAAACAAATCGAAACGGAATTTTAAAAGTAAATATGTGCTTATTTGTCGACTTTTCCGTGGAACTATCGAAAAATAGATGATACTAAGAATGACAGACGTTGGTTATTTATTAACTTAAACTTATTTTGATTCTGTTTATACCGACTACGTAAAACATAGTAGATGACACTTTTGTAGCAGTATAGTAACTGAGACTTTTGTAATTCCTACAATGAATCATTTCTGTGAAATATGATTATAAATTTACTAGAAACATTATGTACGAGGTGTATGACCAACAAATTATAGAGCGCATCATAAATCGCGGTTTAGTTTTTTGAATAAGCAGTTACATTTTAGATTTTAAAGTACGATCATGTCATTGTTTTTGAGTTTACGTACGTCAGACATAATATTGAAGTAGATAACGCAAGTACATTGTACTTCGCGTATAACAAGGGAGATTTTTATATAATAATAATGGCAACCCTTGATACATCCCACTGCTGGGCACGAGTCTCTGCCCTTCTTGGGGGGAGGTCTGGAGCTTTCTCCACCACGCTGCTCCAATGCGGGTTGGTGGAGGCAATGCGGGTTGGTAGAGATTAAAGGAGATTATTACTTATTAGAGTTATTACTCAGTAGAGTAAATGAACAAATAATAATAAGTAATAATCTCCTTTAATCTCCACCAACCCGCATTGCCTCCACCAACCCGGTAACAACAAAGAGTAGTAACTCTTATTAACTACTTTTCGAGTAATATAATAACATTCAAAGGATTTAAACTTGACACTGTGTAGTGCGTCACTCGTCACTTTGCTTCATGTTACGGTTAATATGTATTACTGTTAAATCTTATTTTCAAAACAAGCAAACAGTGTCATAGAGATAATATTATATCGTATATGTTCGCACTATGCAAATACTTGCATTTACCTCTGTTTACCCTTTTGAAGATTGCAGGCATGTAATAATGTTATAATACCTACGTTCGTCTATTCTTGTGTTTTACAGAATAAAGATCAAAAACTTATAATAACTGCGTCGATCTTCTTACGTCACTGAAGGTAAAGAAAAGTGGTTGGTTGGTGGCACCTTGGTTTTCATACTTTCATACGCGAAGTAACGTTATCTATTTCAATACTTATATCTGTGGTCGAGTTCGCTGTTGTCATAGGGACAATGGACGCGTCGGTCACAGCATCGGTAGGATTCTACGCACGGACCGTTTTCACAACGCTTAAAAATTTAATGCATAAAATATACTTACATTATTTAAAAAAACGTAGATTACCTTTTTCCATGTAACCCAATGAACAATTCAATTTACTAAGACAAAGTACGACGGTACAGACATAATAACTATACCTTTTTAAATCAACGTTTATGAATCAGGACGTTACGTTACGTATTTTTTTTTTTAATTTTACTGATTGACAGATTCTTGACTAGTGCTAATAACACACGAAAGATACTTATGTGACGACCAGTCTCATACCATACTTACTGCAGAATCTGTTTCCATTAAAAAGTATTTTTTCTGATATATTGATACATATATATGCATGTTAAAACTATGTAATCATGCAAAGGACAACGTTGCTATTAGTGCACTAAGATTTTTTATGTAAAACATCGATCACTAGAACGATGCCTACAACAGTCACTAGCAGTATAAAAAGAAAACAAATAACTATTTAAATTGGCAACTCAGCGGTTCGTCCACCCAACTTAATCATTCTCGTGACATATTTAGTAGTACCTAATTGTCATTGGATCGAGATAGAATCGCTTCGCAGTCTTGCTCTAACATTGGCGTGAGCATTGGTTAGAGCAAGACAAGGGAGCGATTCAATGACAATTAGGTATGACTAAGTACATTTATCATCTTATTTTTTTTCTTCCATACCGCCCATTGATAGATATAACTATGTAACAAAAGCGATTAAGTAGGGGGTAGAGCCGAAGAGCTTAAGTGATTAATAATTTCTGAGAAAAAGATATCGAACGAACCCGTCTATCTTAACAAAAATAAAAACATTTTCACTTTGACTACATCATTCGGTTTTTCACAATAGTTAAATATTATTTTATATTATAACATAAAGATAAAATTAATCTTATAATATATAGCTATAATACGACTTATTCATATACTATACAGTAGATAAGTATTCTATTCTCTCGTGGTTAAGTTTTGCAAATGTAATTATTCAACAAAATAAGTAAACAACTGCACAGGTTTGTAAAACAGGTACAATGTTTTGTTTTATATTTTCTCATCATAATCATTGTGAAAAACCGAACGTACTAAGTTTGAAATTAAAGCCAAACAACTGCTTCTATAATATCACTTAAAATATAATATAAATAAAAATCTAAAGACAGCTACTTTTTCTACTTTCAATTTTCAAATTTAAATACTTAGGTGCAAAAGTGCAATTAAAAAAGTGTACAAAAATATTGTACCTTACCTTTACTTTACAGTGATCAGAGAGATAAAAAGAGAGAAAAGGGTAGAGAGGGGAGAGAGGGAGATTTTAGACCCTCCCAGAGCAGACAATGTGAATCGGATATACCTAACTTTGATAAATTGTTAAATGGTACCATTTCATGAACGTCATTTTGTAGGTAAGGTACAGATCAACGGTGTTCTTATATTGGTGGCGAATGTGTCATGAAACTATCATCAATACCTTCTAATAATTATATCTATGAAATAACTATATACTTTATTAGTAACGTTCCGCTTTTCGACCAAACTGTGACGAAATTTCAGACGTATATGTTATAACGAACTTTTTATGTTAAAAGCAATGAGGACGCGAATGAAGTCGGTTAGTTAATCTTCTACCGTAATGCAAAACTCCAATTTACGAATAGATAACTGGAGGCCGTAGAGAATTCAAATTTTGGTGTAAAATGTTTTTTTGACGTGATAATCTCTTATAAATCCGTGAGCCGAGCGTGCAAGCGAGAGCGGGGAACGAACGATAGCACGATCGGCCTTAGCGATGGACTTACGTTATCACGTAAAATTATCGACCGTAAACCAACTTTAAGAGGCAACCAATGTTTTTAAGCCTAGGTTGCACCACGATATTTGTTAAAGTTATTGCAACATTTCACATCCTTCTCTAACTTTATCAGATTTCTTTAAGTTAGAGAAGGATGTGAAATGTTACAATAACTTTTACTTTAACAAATATCTTGGTGCAACCCAAGATCAAAGATATAAATCAGGTAAGTGTTGTAAAAATGTATTTATTGTTACTTAAATCTAAGTCTACGTTACTAAAAAACGTCTACCAGTATAAGACCACCGTTAATATTGATAATTAACAACTCCGACATAGATTTGACATAACCAAGAAGATTTATAAACGCAACCAAAACAAAATATACGTAAACAGGAGGCTACTTCGAGGGGCTGTAAAGCAACACTATGGTCTTGGCCATCACATTTTTAAGCAGTATTAAATTTCTGTCATAATATTAGGGAACCCCAACGAAAAGGAGTTGTATGATTCTGTACCCACTCAATGTACACAGTATGCCAAAGAAAAGCTAATATATCAAATTTCAAAACGTTATTTTTTACCAACTATTTTTCATAATTACAAAATGACTTATACCAAGTTTAGGATTGGGGGGTTATTGATGTACCAAAACGACATCTATCTATCTAATATATAAAATTCTCGTGTCACAGTGTTTGTAACAATACTCCTCTGAAACGGCTGAACCGATCATTATGGTATATCCCTGAGTGGTAAGAGTGATGGTCCCCCAATTTTATTTTTTCGATGTATTGGACATGTAATTTTAAATAGCTGTAAGTTTAACAATTATTGTAGGCACTGTACACAGAGTGAGCACTGACCCCATCCATTTTTTGAAACATCTCTTTTAACAGTAAAAGATACAATTATCTACATGGACAAAAATAATATGGAGGAATATAGCACACTTTGAATTTGGCAACACGCATTCAGCATTCCATTATAAAGTGTTTGTTAAGAACGTGTATACCGGAACTCAGACAGTTTTGTTCGTCGGAGAAGTCTGAGCAGTCATAGAAATTGTCGCAACGCCTCAACAGCGGTATGCAGCGACCTTCTTCGCAAGTAAACTCTGTATGATGGCACGAGCTCGCCCGCGTCGCCGAAGACGCAGCCTTCGCCATAGATCGTGCTGTAGTTAGTATTCAGTTAACATTGGATATTAATCACTTGTTGCATATGCTGACAGTACACATTTTTTTTCGTCTTTTATTTTCGTTCTTTTACCTTTTCATTGGAATAATTTAAATTATGACAGCGTATATCTAAGATGAAGTTGGAAATATCTGCAATGCTTAAGGCTACAAACCGCTCGCAGTGAACCGCTCACAAAGAAAATTCAGTCCCCACAAAATCGATAACAGAGTTCAATTTCCTCGAAATTTGGGGAATCCTATCTTGCAAACCCTAACGCTTGGTAGCGTCAGACTAGCAAGCGTATTTGGCCAAAACTATACATCTAGCAATTTTAGACATAGTAAAGATTGTAAGTAAAAAAAGCGGGTACCCCATTAAACATAAAAAAGTTTGACACATGTACCATCTAACCTCATTGCGTCAAATTAATAATAATGCGACAAGCGTTGCAGATTCTTCACATATTGCAATAAAGTATTAGTGCTTTGTGTAACATACGAATATTATGTGCAATTTTTATCTAGTGATCAATAACTTGTGTACAATTTCACTTCACTAAAAGCGTGATAGTGCTGTGTGCTGCCAAAAAACCAATAGCTACCAGGGTTGTCACCTTTTTTTTTGTTTGAATATTGTACACAAAGATTTAAGAAGAGTAAGATTGACAATATGCACCGGCTGCTAAGCGTTTTTTTCAACTCGCGGACGGTCAGGTGACCGAAGAATCATTTACTCATTGTGCATTCGCCCCCTGCAGTTAAACTTAGTGAGTAAGAACCATAAAAAATGCTAAAGTGCTCAGTGTTGCAGTTAAGCATACTAAATCACTCAGTAGCATTATTTATCACCAGTATCAGTCATAATTTTGTACATTTTTTAAGTTGAATCATTTGCACGGAATACGGCGGTCATCTCGATTTTGTAGTATAATCACGTCTTTATACTCGTGTACGCCATTTTTGTGACGTTTTGTGACGCGACCAAACATTAATCAGGTGAATTCAGGTGTGTATGCCTCGCGCCTTGTTTTCGCGCCACGATTGACTCCACCCACTTACAATGGTTGAAGCGATTTTCATTCAAAAGCGTGTGTATTATCAATAAAACTCTTTTAAAATCTTTGATTGTACATTTTATAGAAATTATACATAATATTTAGCAATACTTTTGTATAAAACAATACTGCGTTATTTATCTGAGTGGACATCTGTGACATTTAAATATATTATTGAATCAACAATGAAAATAACGCTTTTGTCGTGGCATATATTATCATTTTCTTTAAAACATAGTACTGTCAATTAAAATATTGTATGGCCGGTACTTACAATATTAATTATATATATTACAAAAATACGGGTGGCACCCCTAAGCTAGGCGAATAGCCCACTTAGCTAGGTCACGATGGTATTTAGTTCAAGCGATTCAAAAATCTAAAGGTCTGAAATAGTTCAGATTCATATTACTAACATTATCATTATCAATATCTCTATCATAACTATCACGGATACTTGTGTAAAGATGGAACAAAACGAGTGACACTGCGTTTGCTGATCACGAGAAGTAAAGTACATTTCTTTAGCGTTTTTACCTTCTAAATAAATCCAAAGAATAATACTGAAAATGTCGCATGTGGTGTTATATCCCGGTAAACGCGTCGCCAACCGACGATCTGAGAGGGTAGGTTATTTCCATTTTTAATTGAAAACTTCTTTAGCGGCGTTGTGCACTTTTAGTGATAGGTAAAAAGTGTTAAACACGCGTCAGGACACGTGACCTGATCGAAATTTCGTAAGGTGGAAGGCTAGTCTAGTAGTCTTGTAGTAGGGAGGAAGAATCCTATTATATATTTTATATTTCTACCGCGTGGTTAATGCGTGGTAAATGCACAACGTTAAATTTCAAGTTTTCACTTCTGCTGGGTCAACCGGTGTGCAACCCGTTAGTTTTTTTTTTTTGGAATAGACTCATTTAGGCGGCTCGTCTCAAGACGGCACTAGTCTGCTTCACCGGGCAATCGGCTAAGAGCGCTATGGAGGGACACATAAAACATATGCGATTAAGGGCAATTACAATATTCACTCTGGTCATCGGTTGGCGGTATGGCAAATATGAGTGAAATTTGATACAAATAGTGCTATTTTTAACAGACTTCTGGCCTCTGTCAACGCTTATGTATACAAGTGTTATATAAATGACCTCGGAGGGAAACTATATAAAATTTTGATGATAGCAAGTTCTATTAAAATAAATATGTCTTCAGAATAAGTTTTATAAAAACTTAAATATTTGAACCATTGAATATTGAAATTATTTTCGTGATTTGATGATTGCGAGGCACTTAGTATATTTTATAGACAATATTACACAGCTGGAATATCTGAAGTGTCTATTGTTCTACGATTTTTAAAATCAAGTAATAATTTTAAAGAAGTTTTCTCATACAAAATGTATTTTTTGCCACCGAGCTGGCATTTACTCTGGGCGAAGGTATGCCACGGACTTTGCGTAGGCCAAATATCGCCACGTGCAACGGGGTGCAGGGCGCGGGGTGCGGGGCGCGGGGTTGCAGGATTATGCAGCGGCGATGCTCTAAGAACTTTTGGAAACATTTTTTCTTTTGTGTTATATATCAAGATTTTTAAAAAGACTTAGAACATAAGTGTCGTTGGGATTAATGTACAGAGGCTGCTTGCAAGAGTTGATGTCTTTATTTCAGGTAACCCTGTATAGGCAGCTCGTCTCGAGACGGCTAGTCTACTACACCATGCGATCGCAAAAGGTGTGTTCGAAAATCTACGCTCGCCTTACAATAACCGTTCGCTTTCGTAAATCTTACAGAATTTTTCACATATATGCTTGCACATGGGGATGAACTTGAAAAGTATTCATATGTCATCACGTGAACTTGCTAAGTGACCTTCAACAAACATAAAAGTAAATTATTTTATGTAACAATGTGCAATCATTTATAAATATAAATATCCGACATTCATAAAACTTGGGTACTTATCCTTACATGTGGACACCATTATGATTGGATTCGTCCATTATTATACATATATTTCGAAAAAGAAAATTCAATTGTTTTATATTATTTCGCATTAACACATGCTTGTGAATTTTTTCTTTAAAAATAAAAGAAAATTCAACTTTACAGTCACACAGAAAACACTTATGGAACGGAGGTGAAGCAACCCGCTTTAATTGACAATTTTTTTTTATGTTATTTTGAGAAGTAGTTTACTGAGATGTTTTTTTCATCTAAGTCGAATAGCTAAAGATTGGAATGTATTCACACGCTATAGGCGTTTATATCATCTATATCTGTAGATAACTGTTTGTATGAGACTTAATTTTATTTTTGAGCCACACTGAGTTTGTTCTATGTTGGAGTTCTTCTCCTTTGTTCCGAAGAACTATAGGATTGTCCAATGTTGGACAAACGCCTCCTCCAACCTGCTCTATTGATCTCTGTCCGCCGCCCATCCGGTTCCAGCATCCTAGGCGCTTCATCCTTGCATGGCTGAATGGAGGGTGACAGTCTACTACTCTCGTCAGCCATATTGGGTGAGTTGTTTATTTTAGTATCGTATCGTTGGCACGTCTCGATTTGCGGTACGCCAAAAGTAAAGAATATAAATCCCCGACATGTTGTTTAAGACGAAAGTTCAAAGTGCAAGTCAAATTAATAATAATTTCGAACACTTTCGGATAGTTAGAGTAACAATTTTTTTTCCAATAAAAAAATATTTAGCTTTTAATATTTGTCGGCATTTTTATCGACTTCTCAAATACAAAAGAGTAGTTATAGTGGCATAAACGTAGTAGTTGGACATATGGTATCCCGGACTTTTTGGTAGATATTTGATAGACTGGCCCTTTGCAACCAAACTTAGAGCGAACTGAATTTAGAGCGTTGCTGCCGAAGGTATGACATAATATATTACAACCCGATTAAACCTCCGTTAGATACTGTAGCTTAGTCGATGACAGATCTAATGCTTTTCCAATCTATGCTCACTACGTTTATATATCGATACATGTTATAAAACAAAGCCTCCGGCAGCGTCTGCAATCTATCTATCTGTCCGCAATAAACACAAAGCAATGGCTTTAACATTAATTGTTGGCATAACGATGAAATTCTCGGCATTCACTAAATATGTTTACAACTAACGGAGCAGTCGGTGAACACACATAAAATTAGACAAGTTAATTATTATTTTTTCCAAAAATTTCAACTGTCACATGACAGTAAAAACTAAAGTAAAGTAAGTATCCATGTACTTACTTATCGGAGGAGATGAAGTAACAAGGGGACAACTGTCTTCATCAGAGTTATCAGGGCAATTCCTCCTATTATCGCAATAATATCGTTTGTCAATACATGTTCCATCGCGACACTGGAATTCATACTCGCTGCATGAAACTGTAAAAATAGAAAAACAAATTGAGTATGGCCCTAACAATAATATGACTAATGACGCGCAGACAATTTTAAGCAAAAACATGTACATACATGTGCCTCACACATCTTTTTTTCTATGTCACGAAAGAAACAAAGAAGTACGCGATTCCTGTTGCCAATAAAATTAAATATATTTTATTTTATTAAGTTTACATTTTTTATATTATTAAGTTGGCAACAAACAAGCATGCAGTTCACATTAACATTGTTAAAGTGATGACTGCAGCCTAAAGACATCTACACAAAAATGAGCAATAAAAGCAGAGATTTCAAGTTAGAAATGTTGCCATTCCTGAAACCTAAACTACCGGAATAAACCGGACCATACACTAACTGACAAGAAAACTATAGCGCTGAACACTACCGTTTAGCGGCAAGAATATTAAGTAATGCACTGGAGATCTCATCATCGTCATCATTTCAGCAAAAAGACGTCCACAGCTGAACAAAGGCACCTGAATACTGTAGAACATTTTATTGTTTCCGCAGCGCACATGACAGATGACAGATTTTTGTGACTAACTTTTTTACAGGTTTAGATTATTATACAAGGTTACATTATTGCACTTTTATTAACTATCCCTATTTTATGAAAATGTAATGTGTCTACTCAGTGAAGATGCAGTTTTACAATGGTGAAAAAAATAATATTTTTTTTAAATGTCTTACAGTAGTTTTTGTGAGACGACGTTACAAACATACATACAAAAAAACAAATGTTTCCTTTTTTTTAATAACATTTATTAAGTTTAAATAAGTTAAGAAATAAAATAGTCAAAAACTGTATTTAATTACTAGCGAGTGTTAAATAGCGGTGTTGAGCAGGTTACGCTACAACACATTGCGACAGTGTATGTATGTATTATGTTTATAACTCTATTAGCCAATTGCGGTGTTTAAGGGTGTGCGTTATTTCTGTTACATGTTATAAGAGACAGATTGGCTGACCCCTATGCAACCAAACCTGAACTTGAGGCGTTGCTGCCGAAGGTATGACATAATATATTACAACCCGATTAAACCTCCGTTTGGTACTGTAACTTAGTCGATGACAGATCCAATGCTTTGCCAATCTATGCTCACTACGTTTATCTATCTATACATATTATAAAACAAAGCCTCCGGCAGCGTCTGCAATCTATCTATCTGTCCGCAATAAACACAAAGCAATGGCTTTAACATTCCTTGTTAGCATAACGAACTGTCCCGGGTCGGCTAGTAAATTATAAAATACTATATAATTATATACCTATGACATTTAGAGCTTGAAGAAAATCTTTTGACCTTTTATGATAATATGTGTGCATAATGTGTTTTCCGAAGAATTACATGAATTAAGATTGAGTTCAAAGAGCCAGATAAAAAATATTTTATTAGATACGAGTGTGTGTCGTTCGCGATTGAACGAATTGTAAGAACAGGGACTTCAAATTTGTCCGATCCATTGGTTCGTTTTGTTGAAAAGGAACCATTCGTTCGATGACCCGTCATAGCATCGCAGGTCGACAATTAATTAACGGAGCAATCGGTGACACATAAAAACACACAAAATTACACACGTTAATGACTATATTTTCCAAAATTTTCAACTGGCCCATGACAGTAAAGACTAAAGTAAAGTAAGTACCCATATACTTACTTATCGGAGGAGATGAAGTAACAAGGGGACAACTGTCTTCATCAGAGTTATCAGGACAATCCCTTCTATTATCGCAATAATATCGGTTTTCAATACACGTTCCATCGCGACACTGGAATTGATACTCGTTGCATGAAACTGTAAAAAGAGAAAAACCAATTGAGAAGACTGGCCAAATTAATAGTATATTAAGGTAGCTTGGAAACAGTAGGTCAAAAGAGCTCGGAGATCCCTCAAGTTATTGAATTCACGTTATTTTTTTTTTTCATTTACGAGTTGTTTTTTTATCCATTGCGTCCATACTCAATACAGGGTAAATGACTCTGTAAACAAAATACGAAACTTGCGAAAAAATTATTTGAATTTAGAACATCAACATTAGATTTTGAAAACCATATCATATTTTGCACTATAAAACGTTAAATATTTTATTTTTAAATACAGTAGAAGCTCTTTATTCGCGGGGTATACGTTCCGTAAATATGCCGCCAATACAGAAATCGTGAATATGGAATGGTAATTTATATAGAATTATAAGGTCAAAAATACAGTTTAATATAAAATTTTAACCATACATTTTGATAAGTTACATAATATCTTGAGGTTTAGGCAATGGCCCAATTGTGGCAGCATTCAATAATATACTTTATGTTTTGAGTAACAAGTTTGTTTTATCTAAATTTTCTGTTTGTTTACATACTTAAAAACACCGTAAACGGCGAAGGCGACTTCACCTCAAAAGAACCGTCGAACAAAACAAACAACGCCGTACAGGCGACAAAAACACAATATAGGCGTAGTTGTAATAAATAAAGTCTTCTTTATTTATCTTGACGCGTTGACAACGGAAATGCTTTTTATTTAGGGACATATGTACCGATGTACCGATTCAATCGGCGAATCACTTGACTTGAGTCACATTTTTTCAATCCGCGACTAGTGAAAACGCGAATGAAGGAAGCGCGAATAAAGATTTGTTAAAATTCTTACAAAACATAAACTTGCTAGGTGTTTCGATTTTTTTGATGAGAAGTGTACAATTAATAATTCGAAAAAAAATAACTTTTTACAATCACGCAGAAAACGCTAAGGGAACGGAGGTGAAGTAACATTCTAACTCTAGTCAACAATGAGTGCAACAGTCATAATCGCTTGAAGAAAATCTTGGACATTTTATAATGATATGTGTGCGTGATGTGTTTTCAGAATTAATAACATAAAATCCAGATAAAGATTATTTTATTAGATACGAGTATGTGTCGTTCGCGATTGAACGAATCATAAGAACAGGGACTTCAAATTTGCGCGATCTATTGGTTTGTTTTGTTTAAAAGGACCCATTCGTTCGATGACCCGTCATAGCATCGCAGGTCGCGTCGATCCGAGTGAATGAAACGAACCGAACGCGAGCCGGTGATATATATCGAATAAATTATATGTATCGATCGATCTGGCTCGCTGATTCAAATGAACTGCTGAGCTATTACGATGAACGGGTCCTTTTCATAGAACCAGATTTAGCTAACGACCTTTGATAAATCCCATCCTTGAATGAATGAAACAATCAATCATTTGAACGGGTCGAACGAATCAGGACTTTTTGTCAATAGATCAGTATTGATGCAGTTCTTTGCAATCGAACGAACGATACAAACTCATTTTCTAAATATGTTTAAAATAACACACGTTACTATTTTTTCCAAATGTTTTAACCGTCCCATGGCAGTAAAAACTAAAGTAAAGTAATCACCCTTGTACTTACTTATCGGAGGAGATGTAGTAACAAGGGGACAACTGTCTTCATCAGAGTTATCAGGGCAATCCCTCCTATTATCGCAATAATATCGGTTTTCAATACACGTTCCATCGCGACATTGGAATTGATACTCGCTGCATGAAACTGTAAAAAGGGAAAAACAAATTGAGAAGGCTGGCCATAAGAATAATATGGCGTTATAGGGTCATTTCGCCAGTTCACGACCGATTAGTGGAGTTGCCCAATTTAGAACGAAAAAATAAATAGAATTATTATAAGCAAAAATTGAAGAAAAATAATACACATAGTCAATATAGTCTTTTTTGCGTTTAATATCCCTTATTTTCATGTAGCACCTGGAAATAATTAAAAAAAAAAAAACAATAAAGCCGAAAACGCCGATTTTACCAGTTTTCGACCGAAATTTCCAGTTCCCGATTTCTAATTCGCCAGTTCTCGACTATTGGGTGTGATGTCAAAAAATGAGGCATTCAATATATTTTAAATATAAAAACTCGTACTATGTTCAAATATTAAGCATACAATATTATGACAGCAAAATAAAACAAGTGTCGTCGATGAGCTAAAGTCAATATTTCATTCATTTATATTTCCAAATATAGATTTACACTAAAACAAAATCGCACTTTTAGCATTATTCAGAAAATAGGAACATTATCTTTAATTCTCATCATATCAGTCTTTATGGCCTGCTTTATTAACCTCAACAAGTAATAAGTGAAGTTCAATTTTTAATGGCACTTTTACCTCAAAGGTAAAAGATCAATATGCTGTATTTTTTTTAATGTCATTAAGTTGACCGACAAGCAAATGGGCCACCTGATCGTAAGTGGTCACCACGCCTATGAACATTTGCAATACCAGGGGAGTTGCGAACGTGCTGCCAGCCCTGAAAGACTATTTTTGACGCTATTTTTAAAAACCCCATATTGTAGCACCGAGGGAACACCTCAGAGGGAAGTTGGTTCCACAATTTACACTTTCTGGGCAGAATCGAAAAAAAGACAGCTAAACAAATATCAGCAAAAAAACCAGAGATTTCAAAATAGACATGTTGCCGTACACTAACTGACCCGAACACTATAGCGCGGAACACTACCGTTTAGTGGCAAGTATGTTGAGTAATGCACTGGAGATATCATCATCGTCAGCATTTCAGCCAAAAGACGTCCACTGCTGAACAAAGGCCTCTCCCAAAGATTGCCACAACGAACGGCCCTGGGCCGCCCTCGTCCAGCGATTGCCCGCGACCTTCACCAGGTCGTCGGTCCATCTTATGGGGGTCTGTCTACGCTTCATTTTCCGGAGATGTATCACCAGTAATATCTCTATTAATGTGATCGAAATGTTCAGCGCTCCAATATTTTTATTTAAATTGACTCAACGCATTTAAGTAACTAGTTCAGTTGCAGATAACTGGATAAAAAATTTTTCGAAATTTGACGTATATTAAGCCTATCATATTTAATGTTAATTCTGCACAAAAGCAAAAAAAATTACGTAATATTACTTTTTATAATTTTAAATCAATTAAACTCACGGCAATTTTCTTCATCAGACTGATCATCACAATCATAATTTTTGTCACACTTAAAATATTTATTGATACACATTCCATTACGACACTGGAATTCGTCATCCTTGCAACCTGTAAAAAAATCAGGGATGTTAGGTTAGCTCCGTAAACGCATCCGAAACTATCGGATATCAGATATAAAAACATATCCGTAACCGAAACGGAAATAAAACTTTCGGATAATATTTGATATAGGCGTCACACAAGCCGCGCTCGACCGCTTGCATTATTTGTTAACTACTTTGTCGTCTTACTAACTTGTGAGCAATTTTACAGTCATGATATTTGTATTTTACTTTTGAAAGAACAATGGCGAACTCCCATACATGTTTTTATGTCAGTGAAATACTCACTGTCTTCAGCTCAAAAATATTGCTAATTATTCAAAATCAATTCATGAGTTGCGTAATATACAGTTTTTTCGTCAAAACCCCCAGGAAAAAATGATAAATAGGTTTAAAGTTTTATAGATTTTGTTACTGATATCAAGTTGTGAAGCAAAATCGGAATATTTCGGAAAAATCGGCTGCTTCCGACAATCATACACAAGAAGAGCTATAGTTATTAATCCACAAACAGTCCTAAAATTCAAAAAAATCCTACATCATCGAAGAAAACACCACATACAAAACAATACACCGCAAAAAGTGACAGAATCTGACAGAAGTGACAGATAACACTAGCACTGAATGACAGACAGCGGACAGATTACAAATGAATCTATAGCGATTATATATCAATCACATTGAATAAATTGGAATTTTAAACAGGAATTTTTATGACTGATCTAGTTATATCGGACGAGTAGTAATAGTATAAAGAAATAAAATAACTTTCTTGGTATCTGTTATAGTATACACAAATTACACCTAGCCTTTATGAAATTACATAATTTGTTCAAAAAACGTAGAAAAATATTTAAATACGATCTGTGCAAATGGTTTATAAATACGCTCCAATTTTTGACATAAAAATTTTCGTGATTGTTCTTTCTTAAAAATGTCATATACGTATCCGAAATTATACGAAACTAACGGCTAATCCCAAATAATTTCATATCCGTACATTATATTTCATAACGGTATAACAATCATTCCTATATCCGTATCCGAAATTTCAAATCCATAACATCTCTAGAAAAAAAACATGCTCTAAGCAAGTTTCGTTTCCCGAGGCGAAGGGAAGTGACAACCCTGCTACTCACTAGTGAAAGAGAATTCTTCTGCAAATGCAGTCAAACAACCATACAATGTCGGTCAAACTATTGGAATAGGACGGCAGTAAACGCAACAATGCGGGATGGGCAGCACCGTCCCGCAACAAAATTATCACCCCTGCAATAGCCAACCCGCCTCACATGATGTACAAAACTAATAGAAGGCCATTAGTACCCAGCGGCTACACTTTTACCGACTCTGATACCAGTCGCAATTTCGGCGAGGCAGAGGGTGCTAAGAATCTCCAGCAGGTGCTAGAATACCACTCCCAACGACAACTGGCGCTGTTAACACAATTTAGGAGTTTTGGCGAAATCCTAGAGGCGTGTGGTGCTCTTATTTTATTTCGTTTTCTTAGAGTATTTTTGAGTTACATTTAATAAAGTTGGTGGCATTTTGTTTCATATAAGTTCAGTACAGTGTCCGTGTATAGTGAAATAGAATAACAGTGCTAAAACACGGCCTTTCAGGTTGCCCCCAAAACTTAATAGTTAATGTTCTGGTAAAGTAGCCATCGCTTTACTCCAATAACTGATTATTTGTGACTCACCTGACATAATAAGTAATTGGCTGACTGACTGATTCTAACTTTTACGATGCTTATATACGAATACCAAATATCGTTTTACTTAACTCTGGCAATACCCGTAATAGCGATGCCATTTTAACTTTTAAAAAAATGTAAAAAAGAAACATAATAATAAAATACAGACATTGAGAAGACCGATCGATTGATCGTGGAATAAGAGGAAGAATTGACGAAGTTACAATGGGAAACTATAGGGTTATCTGAAGTCCAAAGACAGAGAGAAGAATAGCTAACCCTCAAATACATTAAACCTGTTTTATTTCCCGTAAAGCAAATTACAATCCCAGGGTGGTGCCGGTCATCGTCCACAAATCCCTCGTGAACATCATTGTCAAGATCGAGAGTGGCGTACCCAAAAGGTATTCGTTCGTAAAACCCACGTTGTTGACTCACATACCACATTGTCATGAAAGACTTCAATGCGAATGTACCGGGGTGGAGACCCACTGTGTAGAGCTGGCCGTGAGATGACGATCTCTTACGCCAGTGTGATAGCTTTGCTGGTATGCGTATGAAGAACCTCGGAGTGGCGCGAGATCACAAAGTTTGGCGTAGTCGGGAAACCGTTAAATAAATCTATAATGCATTAAGGGGACCGTAGATGCCAATATAGATGGTAAGTAAGATAATTAAAATTCTTACAATTTTTTTTTAATTTAATGAATGTGGCAAACAAGCCTGCAGTTCAAATTGATGTTAAGTGATGACTGCAGCCTATAGACAACCACCCAAAATGCCGATGCGTTACCACTCCTGAGGCCCAAGGTGTAATGCCTCTGTGCCAGAAATTACATACCTACACAGCACACAAAGACATTATTAGGTTAAGCAACGCGGAGACGATATTGTCCACGGACAATAAGAAATCAATTGTCATATTTTTCTCGCTGTCTGACGGGTTAAGGAAGCTTACCTGGCTTCGGCTGAGGGTTCACACAATTCTTTTCATCACTCCAATCGCCACAATCGTTGTAACCATTGCAGAGGTAATTTCTATTAATGCATTTGCCGTTGCCACATCTATAAATAAATAATTATATAACATTAACAAGTACACTGTCACAACTGCTATAAGACTATACATTGCAGTTCGTTAAACTATCGCCAATTTATTTTTTTAAAATAAGTATAAACTCGCATGGCATTCGCGCAGTCGCATATTGACAATGGTCGCACTTCGCAATGGAAAAATGTATGAAATAGAACTCGCAGTAGAACCAGCAAGGACTTACCGATAATTTCAAATATTTTTTATCGCATTTTGATAATATTACCTGGAATCCTCGGGCCTGCAATCACATATTTCGTCTTTGCCATCAGAACAGTCTGATGTTCCGTCGCAAATTTGATTTTCTTGTAAGCATATCCCATCGCACTTCAGTGTGGTGCATTCAACAGGTTCTGAAAATAAGAGAATTTTCAAGAAACATTTAACGTAACTTCACGCCTGTAATCCCCGAAGGGGTAGGCAGAGGTAAATGCATGTATTCAATCATACATGCAAACACCCACGATTTGCCGGTTACGTTTTGGCCCATGTAAGAAACATTTACATGAGATTAATTATTAATTAGTTGCATTAATTTAATTCGCATAGTCGTTAGTCGCACTCAGTAGGTATATAATATATAAAACATGAATTACAATCGCAAAGCGTAATTAACATGCATCATCTTTTTTATTTTAAATACAAAGCAAATATGATATATTACAAAATGCTATTAAATATTAACTTTTTAAAATAGTCGATTCTTCGTTTAATATTTAAATAAAAAAAAAATATTACAAAGATATTTTAATAATAAATATAATGATTGCCCTTTGTAGTGAATGGAATGTCTTTAAAGAAGAAAATTGATAAGACATTCCATTATTTTTATTTGATCTTAAGAAATCAAAATCTTCAGTTTCCTTATAAACGCACAGTTAGATACACTATACACCGCGGCAGTGAAATGTTCAGGATAAGAAGAGGATAGGAATAGTGCACGATGAGGAAATGTGTAGTGTATCTACATTTACTGCTAGACAAATTTTTAATTTGATATTTTATTAGGCTTTCGCGAGCTACACCCATTGATATAAAACATTTTTTTAAAGATTTATCCTGCGTACATTACACTAATGATTTATCCTGCGTACATTACACTAAAATTACTATTAAAATCATGACGTTTCGGTCGATTTTTACCTTCCGTAGTCCAAGGTAGGCTTAGGTTGTTTGTCGGACAATATTTGCAAATTATTTCAAATACCTCCATTGATTTCGTTGGGCTTAAGACGGGCATACACGGAATACACGCATGATAAATCCGTAAAAAAATTTTTGTTTAAGACTTTAAATTTTCAATTCTTTTCGTACCTCCTGTGACAGCTATAGTGATAAAATTAACATTATCTATCATACTCCTTACTGAAGTAATACAGACGGTCAAACTTAGGCTATAGTTTTCATAGGGGGTAACGTAAAAATCAAAGAGATCAAAAGCAATCAAGTTAGACCGTCGAGTAGGTCGGTAGGTAGGTCTCCATTAAAGCGTACACAGAAAATGGCACCTTAAAAAACTACCTACCCTTTTTTCCTAAATATTAATAATTACAATAGGTACGCATAAAACTTAAATGCCACTGACTGAAGTTGCCTGTGGAAACATGGCATCGTTCTATTTCATCATCGCATCGCATAGAGCGTTACGTAATATTTGAACGCCTTCTTAAGTTAACTTCAAGGAGGCATTTAAGTTTTGCGCGTACTGTAGATGAGAACATACCGCAGTCAAATTCGTCTTCGCCTGTGTCGCACTCCTGCCGACCATCACACCTGATGGCGCATAAGACCCTGGAGCCGCGATCGCATGTGAACGGTAAATGAGGCGGACAGGACGCTGTAATATACCATTTGCTATATTTTCCTAAGTGCTATAATATTTTGACAAAGATATCCCTTCCTCCCGAAGGCGCCGGGACGAGACAACCCCACCACCCCTCTAGTGGAGGAGAAGTCTTCCACTAGTGCAGTCAGTCAACCGAACAATGGCGATCAAACCATTCCAATAGGGCGGTAGTAAATATACAACACGGGATGGGCAGCAGCGTCCCGTGATAAAAGTGCCTCCACTGCGATCGCCAATGTGAATGCCAAGTGTGGCGATTATGGAATATTCTCTCCAAATGATGCAATCTGTTGTGACCGTCTTTGGGAAAACCTTTGTTCAGCAGTGGACGTCACTTAGCTGGAGAGATCCTTAATTTGGTGACCCTGGATTTTATTACACTATTCCATTTATTTTTTCTTGAGAACCAAAGTAAATTGCAAATAAAAGGCAAACGGAACAGAACGCGGGCAGAACACAAAAATGTAGCCTCCAAGAAGTTTGTCCGTCTGCTAAGTAGTGCTGTGATGATTGTGTTATACTTGCCCGGTGCAGGACAAAGTGACGGAAGTGATATTCTCAGTTTCTCTGCTTCTTACGTTACACGTTCCTTTTTTGTGGTAAATTTTATTGCAATGAAATAGGATTAACAATGTTACCTAAAATATCCTACAACTACCAAACCATGCCGCAAAATACTATATAATAGATTGAAAAAATACTATTAATACTATATAATATTAAAATCATGAAAGAGATATAATTATCTCTTTCATGATTTTAATATTTTTTCAATAATCTTAACTTATCAGTTGTATAAATTGTCATATCAATGTAAAAGCCCAGTTCGACATTAACATGAGATAAATAATATATTTTATAGCCAGCTCTTTGTTTCTGGTCTATTTTTTATATGAATATTGCAGTTCTTTAGTAATAGGACACAGATCGCGCGGCAATTTAAAATTTCATGTACTTACAGGGCTGCCAAAATGTGGACACAGACAGGCAATTACATGAAGAAAAAAGAATGGACAGGGCAGCACCGCTATCGAGGTACTTACCACAGTTGTGTTCGTCTTCCCCGAGTGGATGACAGTCTCTTCGACCGTTACATCGTAGGCCAATATTAATGCAAGTACCATCCCGACATTTGAATTGATCTCTTTTGCAAGAGCAGTTCCATTCGTCGGAACTGTCCTTGCATTCCACAGTCCCGTTGCACCTCGACTCGGCCTCAACACAGTCTCCGCTCGAGCATTTATATTCATAAGCCATGCAAACTGTGCCTGCTATAATAATTATAATGCAGAAACCATAACCAATATATATTTGTATAATTTATATGCTCAAGGACAGGAGTGACTATTGAGATGGTACAATTAATTTTCAAGCTGTTTTAAGAAGCTCGGAGCCTGTACTTGATGGATTTTTATCTTCGAAAATAAATCAGAACACGGCCACCATCAAAATTATATTTACTCAAAATAACCCTCTAACACACTAAGTATAAATCGGACTCACGAATAATTGGAAATAGTTGCAAAAATAGATTACACTACTGGTGAGTGACGGTCAAGATAGAAATTAAAATAACTTAGCTTCAAAAGCATAGAGCAACACGGGCCACCGGCCACGGCGGACTGGAGGGGAGTAGCCATAGCGTTTATTACCGACGCAAAACAGTCTGTCATTTTTTGCGGAGGAAAATGCTTGCGACACGCACGCACACCACCAAAATCGTCTATTACTACGAAACTCACAGCTTGACTTTAACAAAATATGGAAACAATTTCACGTACACATTTAAACATCTAGGCCACAGGCCCACATGGGGTTGTACTTTGACAGACTGCATATGGCCACTCCCCTCCGGTGTTGCTCTATGTTTAAAAGAATACAATCTCAAACTAAAATATAATCTTGTTTTGTCCAAACTATAATTTCTGAAACAAAATTTACTAATCAGGTAAGTGATTTATTGAAGGGACATAGTAGTTGCTTCAATAAATCACTTAGCACCCTCCCCCCTCTCTCTGAGTTTGGGAAAACTTAATGAACTATGTAACTTAACGTAACTTGGATGAACTATGTAAAAGTCCGACAGATCTACACTACAGACTACTCAAGCAAGATAGTGTGCCCTTCTAAGTGGCCGAACACAAATCGGATTCAAGGCCAGCAATGTTTGCTATTCGGAAACAGCAAGATTACCGATTTATATAGTTAATAAGACAGCCGACAAAAAAAGTTAAAATAAATAAATAAATGTCATAAAAAATAAATGACTTATTTGGAAGAACAATGAAATAAATACTGAGAAAGCTTAAAAGTTAAAAATTATTGAACTATAAATAATTATATTTTTGTTTTGTATATACTTCCATAAGTAATATTATGTAGGTAATGTGTACCTGGTAATACAGTTAGAATAGTTTTTTGCAGATCATACAAGACTGCAATGCACAATTATTATTGACCTACTAAGCAACGATATCCCACATTAATCATCACTGATCCATCTCAATAGACCACCCAGTTTATACAAGTGGAAAAGGAAGAGGTCGCTAAGAGAAAATGTATTTTAAATAATGAAGTTAGATATTTACACAAAAAGTAAACTTTTTTAAATAGCCGACTGATTCAAATAATTTGAAAATATATAAATCATTTGATCGGCAGTATTCGGAAAGAAAAATAAAGAAAACAAATATTAAAGAAGGTGTTTCATTCTGTATTGCTTAAAACATTGTTAACTAGGTATGTCAAAAAAGCTAATTTATCGAGAATTAAGTGAAAAATAAAGTAACTTGATTAAAACAAAGATAGATTTGTCCAGTCCACAGACATGTTAATATAAATGAATAATTTGATAGCTATTTATAATAATTTGATTTTTTTTTTAATTTTAACTGTCATTGTATAAACTGTACACAGAGTGGCGCCAAACTGATGATTGTAGAACAATCTATAAAAAAACTTAGTATTTAAAATACATTTTTTTCTGCAGTTACCGTTAGTTAATTTATCTTACATACTTAACCAAGGTTTAAAAAAACAGTTTGTATATATTTTAATAGCAAGGCTATGTTTTTAAATATCTGGTCTAATTAACAAAATATTAAGATTTTAAAATTTTGCCAAAGTTGCTAAGTCTTGAGCAACAACCTAAAAAAAGTTACATTACAGGCAAATTAATATGATAATAAGGAAAAAATTGCAATATTTAGTATTGTATCGTTTTTTAATGTAGAGTTTAACGTTCAATTCAAATTAACATATTTCTCATTAAGGAGGATATGTCACGACACTAGTCTACTTTACCGAGCAATTGGTGGTCACAAAAGGCTCTCAGGCTAACATTTGAACAATGAGATACTCGATTCTATTCAATATTTAAAAATCTTAATATTGAGATATTGTTAAATTAAATTAGCACTACAGTTTATTGTTGAATATTATATCAAGCATTTGCGTGAGTGCTATATTTAAACGGTTCTCATATGTAAGTCATGCTGGATATAGTACATCCCAGGAGAGAGAATTCACGTGTGACTCTCGCCCTTGATGTCATACACTACATGAAACCTACTTAATAAAAATTTCAATTTGAGAAAGGATCAAACCATAAATGCAATTTTGTTCATCAGAACCATCCTGACAGTCATGCGTTCTATCACAGCGTTTGGGTGCAGGAATACAGTAGCCATTGCCACATTTGAAGTCGCCGTCACCACATGCTGACCGGTAAAAGAAAAATACAAAACTATTCATCAGGGAAACAAAATGCTAAGCAGTTTAAAGGAGTAGATAGTGAAATAGTTCATCATTCGCAAGAAGATGAGAAGAATAATGTAAGAAAAAGAATAGAAGAGACGAAAATATGATGGAGTGACAAAATTCAAATGAATGTGAATTTAGAAGAAGTAGAAACAGAAAAAAGCAAGACTCTTCAACACCACAATCATTGGAAAACTTACGACAATTATATTCATCCGATAAATCTTGAGGACCACAATCATACCGACGATTGCATCTCATGTACTCTGGTATGGTCTTGCCCGTACTGCATTTAAAGTGTCCTGGTATACTCGCTGGAATGCATGCAATGCAAATTTATTTCTGCTGTTATGACATGTCGAATTCTCATTACACCAATCAATTATTGCCTCAATGACACACATTCGAAAACTATTTAACAGTTATAAAATATTAAGTTAGAATCAACTGAATAATTCCTAAGAACATTTGCTTGAAATGTGTATCTTTTTTTGTCTACTAAAATGTGGACTTTTTTGCACGCATACCTAGAGATGATATAATAATGTTATATTACATTTATAAGCACATGAAAAATATACAGGATGGACAATAAAATAAGACTATAAATGATTAAAATACTAGTCATACTCGTACTTATGGAGTGTAGAGTTAAGGAGGACCGTCTAATATGCCGGAGAATTTCAAAAGGTGTCCAGCGCAGCAAGTTTCAGGCTTCACAGACTGTGGCGAAACCCGGGTTAACTCGCAATAAGGTGATGTTGTGTGTGTGGTGGGATTGGAAGGGCATTATTCATTATGAGCTATTACCACCAGGCAGGACTATCGATTCTGAACTCTACTGCGAACAACTGATGAGATTAAAGCAAGAAGTTGAGAGAAAGCGGCCAAATCAACAGAAAGGGTGTGGTGTTTCATCATGATAACGCTAGACCTCACACATCTATAGCCACTCAGCAAAAATTAAGAGTGTTTGGCTGGGAGGTGTTAATGCATCCGCCGTATAGTCCTGACCTTGCACCTTCAGATTTCCACCTGTTTCGGTCTCTTCAGAATTCTTTATGCAATGTTAGGTTAACATGACGAGAGGACTGCCAAATCCACTTGTCGCGGTATTTTGATGAGAAGTCCCAAATTTTTTATAGCAATGGGATTTTGTCCCTACCTACAAGATGGCAAAAGGTTATCGAACAAAATGGTACATACATACTTTAGTTAAATTTAAATAAACTATATTATAAAATGTTTTGAATTATCTTAAAAAATGCGAAGAAACTTTTTCCCCAACCTAATATTATTAGGACTAAATTATTCCTAATGTATCCTATGCTTTCGCAGTGCCACTCTTATTTTACGTGTTTTGATAGACACTTTTTATGGACACTTTTGGTGATTATATTAAGATATTTTATTCAATTCAATTTTTGCAGACACACTTTAAATGCTGCAGGTACTCAGTTTAAATTAATGTCATACTCAACTTGTCCACTCAGTATATCTTTTTAATGTTAAGTGAATAGTCACGGAACTCGAGGCTTGTCCTATAACAATCTAATATAGCTTTTATTGGCCAGTTCCCCGATAGTAAATAATAAAATTAATTTTATCAAGCTTTGCGTAAGTTTAAGTTACTGCTCGATATGAAGAATTTACCTTCATTATGGAGTTTGTGTCTCAATATGATGTACCTACTATTTCACTTTCACGGATTTATCTTTGTTATTATATTTTTACAAAAGTTAGTACGAATTAATAATTAATTATATCTTACTTTTCATAAGCGCATAAAATATAATAAGCCTTAATGTGAAATTGACGTTAGTAGTAGTTATTGAATTAGACATAGTAGGACCAAAAGTAATGGATGACATCATTATTTTCAGCAGCTTCTCTCTTAGCTTAAAGTGTTAATAGATAGTAAACTTATCTATCATCTAAATAAGTATGACAGATAATCCTGGACAAATTTGTGCGACGTGAAATTGATGTTGAGCACATACGTGAAAATCTAATATATGAATACATAGTGTTTTATACGAGTCAAACAGATTGTGGAAGGTGTACGTGGTACTCTAGACGAGCAAATTGTGCCATGAAAAAAAATCTACTTAATTGATGAGATGAGCTACTCCACATGCATTTTGCAAATGATAAATGTATGAATCAAGAGAGGCACACTGAAGAGCTGAGCCGTCACAGCTATATGTCTTTCTTGTTGTGCAAGCGGCGCCACCTAAACCGCATACAATCGTCGTATAAGTATGAACATGAAACATCCAGAGAGCCAGATCGCTCGCGGACGTACGCTCAAATACACATCCGTGTGATATGTGAAATAAAAAGCTTCTATCCCTCAGGCCCCAAAAAAATATAACAATGGATTTCTTATTGTTCTCGGACCCTATATGTTGTTTCAGGGATAATTACACGCTTTGCTAATCAGCATCCTTACCTAAGTATCCCTTTGAATTGGATTGATGATAACCTTTAATGAATGCACTTTTTAATAAGTAAGTTAATAATAATGGGGTATCACTAGTTTTTTCTACCTTGCCACTGGACAGCTAGACAAGACTTTTACTCAATCTTTAAAGCATCGTGATAAAATAATAAAATGGCCAAAACTCTTACTTTTTAAAATTACGTGGTAATTTCACGAAATCTTGTGAATAAAAAATAAAAGCAGACATACATCACCCATAACAGCTTCTTACCCATGCAATTGCGCTCATCCGACCTGTCCGTAGGACAGTCGACGCGACCGTCACATCGTTTGCTGCGTTTGATACAACTGCCATGATCACATTGCCACTTATCTGAGCCGCATGCTTTTGGACGTAATTAGATGTTAAGTCAATGGAACCAAGGCGAAGTGTTTATGGTTAATATATGCATTCGATACCAGCAACGAACAAGATATTGAAAATTTTTAATTTGTCTAAGGACTATTTTACATATTTGCTTAAAAAGGCTCCAAAAGTAAATCGCCAGTGATTCTATTTCGAAAAGCAGTTATACTTGTGAATACTTGAACTGGCTTTGAAAACATGGTGTCTGAGACTCATATTTTACAACTGGGTACACTTTTTTTTTGTAATAATATATTAGTTTATTATGAGAGGATGTTTAAGTAAGTAAGCCCAAAGTATGCCAAGTCTAGGCATACCACTTAGTTTTATAATAATTATCGCAATGCCTCTCATGTTCGTTGCTATATCATCTTAATTTTTATTTAAGCGTTAGTTGTACTTACGGCATTCGACTTCATCGCTTCTATCTCTGGGGCAATCTCTAAAACCGTCGCAGCGTAGAAGTATTGATATGCAGGTACCGTCGCTGCACCGAAACATGCCACTATGTTTACACACATGTTCACCCGTCCAAAAAAATGACTCAACTTGGTCTACTTACCGTTCGTATACGTTCCGAAAAGTTGCGTGCACAGATAAATTGGGTCATTAGCTCGTTCGTTTCATTAATTTTTATAAAAAAAAATATACTCAGATGTTTTCAACATAATAAATACTAACCACAATTCTGTTCATCGGAACCATCATTGCAGTGATTGACGCCATCACATTTTTTTCTAGATTCGATACAAGTTCCATCGTCAGCGCATTTGAATTCATCTTCGCGGCATGCTGTAACAAGGAAAGGTGATTTTATCTCTGAGATTATCATTTTGCTTAAAAAACCGACCAAATGTGAGTGGGATTCGAATGCGAGAGGTTTCGTACAATAGGGGAAAAATTTTGTGTTCCGGCCAATGTACGATGTGCGGATACATCTAGTTCTATCCGGATTAAACTGGTTGTAGGCGGTGGCTGTTGGTCAAACCGAGATTTCACAGAAATGTGTTTGTTTTGGTAAGCAATAGGTAGATCTTCATAAATGTTCATCATCATCATCCCTTCAGCCGTAAGAAGTATGCTGCTGGATTTTTTTTTACTTCCCCGAAATTTCCACAATAGTTCTGTGCGACACAGAACGGTCATTGCCCGTGGTACACCTACTTAGTCCACCTGAGTGAACCAGGTGTAAAATTTTCTGCCCATGGTACACCTCTTGTGAGTTAGGTGAACCAGGAGTAATTTGTACTTCCGGTGGTCCACCTGCTAGATAGTTCAGCGGAATATATTGCCCATGGTCCACCTAACAATTTTCAATTGTGAATAAATAACTAGTTGACACTGATAAAAAAAAACATCCGACTTCAATTCCTTTCTGGTTTTAAATTCAAGATTATATTTTTTTTAGTGAATCCCTGGTTTACCCAGGTGGATAAAATAGGTGTACCATGGGTAATGACCCGTCATTAAGAGGAGTATGTCGTATGGGAAACGAAATTATTTATTTATAGCTTTATTTCCATACTGTTGAAGATTTGTATATTATATTTGTTTAATTTATTGTTATTGTTGCTGCTCAACAGTATGTCCCTAAAGGGTATAAGAATATGGGAAATATCAAATATAGTATACAGAGTTTAATATATCTAACGCATAAATCGTCAAAGGTGAGTTAGGTACGTTAAGACTAACTACTTTTGTTCTATGACTTTTGCCAAAACGCAGTACATGACATTATAAGAAATAAAATCGTTTCAAATGGGACTTCTATCCATTGTTAGCACTACATTTCATAGGTATATTTTTACATCGGTAAAGACGTCAGCTGTTTACGTAACGCGAAGTTAAGAGGTATTAGAACTGCAAATTCTATTTATTATGAATGTAGACATCTACACAAAGACCAGAGGTCATACTGCAGATTCATTGCGACCCCTGAGACCTATTTTTTATGTTTCTGTAATAGTTATTACGGGGCCATACATTACCACCTAACTGAAACACGATAGTGCTGAACACTACCATTTGGCGGCAGATAGATTAGGTAATGCGGCGGTGCCTACACCCTGGAAATCCTGCACCGGAACTCTACCAGGAAAAACTAAATAATGAAATCACTCACTACAGTTGCGTTCATCTTCGCCAGTGGGGCAGTCCACTACCCTGTTGCACCGTGATGCACCCTCGATACATTTACCGCTGTCGCAACGGAAGTCAGTCGCGCCGCATGATTCTGTAAATAAAAAATATATATCTTCAATCAAAGGTCCAATCAATATACCTGAAATACTTTATGCAGATTATGGAAAAATATGCTATGCTAAACGAACAGCATAGGTATTAGAATAGAATGCGTCAAAGGAAGTAGACTTTGCACAAATTTCTGCATTGAAAGAATCCACCACAATGTTCTATAAAATTAATTATCAAGTGTATCAGTGAATTCGTCCACCGTGCACTATAATATGGAAACAAAGGCTTCGTTTTGGCTAAGGAGTTTCGTCCATTTGTTCATGGGTAGATGGATAAGATTAATTGGTCTTAGAAATATGCTCTCATATTTAACCTCATAATTAATTATTAATTACACCTACTGTGATTAAAAAATATAATTGTTACTAGGTATTATATTTAGCAAGACCTAGTCACCGACGATTTCATTTCAATTTTATCATATTCCTATTTCATACGAGGGTGGATCCAAAAGTTCGTGGCCCAAACTACAAGGAGACATGACATCTTTTTAAATTTACCGTCATTTGTTAGTATGTCTTCTATTGATTTATTGTGCGCAGTTTAATTCCGATAGTGCACAATATAAATTTTCTGTGATTATTTGTTTGAAGCATTCTGACGCGATTTTCAATAATGGAGAAAATTGAACATCGTGCAGTCATTAAGTACCTCAATAAAAAAGGCCTGTCACCAAAAGACATCCATCAAGATATGGTGGGCACTTTGGGGGAGTCTGCTCCATCGTATTCCAGTGTCAAGAAGTGGGTAGCTGAGTTTAAGCGCGGTCGTGAGAGCATTGAAGATGATCTTAGGAGTGGACGGCCTACAACCTCTACCACGAAAGAAAACATCGATAAAATTTGTGATCTCGTACTGGGTGATCGACGTTTGACCATTGGTAAGATAGCTGAGACAACAGACATTAGTTATGGCCGGGTGCAACACATAATAATTGGGATTCCATAAGGTTTCTGCTCGCTGGGTCCCGAGGTTGCTTTCAGCTGAACAAAAACGAGTTCGATTCACAATTGCGCGAGACTGTTTGGAACTTTTTGAGACTGATCCCGAGGACTTTTTGTCTAGATTTGTTACCATGGATGAAAGCTGGGTTCACCACCATATTCATGAATCAAAGCAACAATCCAAACAGTGGAAAAGATCTGACTCACCTACACCGAAAAAGGCTAAAGTCGTTTTGTCGACTAACAAAGTCATGGCTTCTGTTTTTTGGGATGCGAAGGGCATTATTTTTGTAGATTATTTACCGAAAGGTCAAACTATTAATTCTAGTTATTATTGTAACCTTTTACGAAGACTACGACAAGAAATAAAAGAAAAAAGGCCGGGAATGTTGCGTAAGAGTTTTGTTCCATCAAGACAATGCACGTGTTCACACTTCGGTTGAAACAATGTCTGTAATCCATGATTGTGGCTACGAATTGCTGCCCCACCCACCTGATTCGCCGGATTTAGCCCCCTCAGATTATCATTTATTAGTGGCTCGAAATTTTCGACCAAAGATGAGGTGATAGTCGCAGTAAACGAGTATTTCGTCGACCTTCCGGAATCTTTTCTTTTCGAAGGGATAAACAAGTTGCAGTTCAGGTGGAAGAAGTGTGTTGAGCTAGATGGAGACTATGTCGAAAAATAAAATTAGACCCACTTTTCTTTCATTTTCTTGGTTGGGCTTCGAACTTTTGGATCCACCCTCGTAAAATGTGACTAAAAAATTAGTAACAACTACATGCATGCACAATGCATTGTGCATACTATATATATACCTACTTACATATTTCTATGTAACAAACATTTCTGTTATGATGGAATCTATTAACTGCAATGACTGGGATGAACACAAACATTATGATTTTCAACTGAATATTGATAAAACATCTACTTATTTTTTTCTTTCAGCAGTTGTAGCAGAATTGAAATAGAAACAATATTTTGATATACATCTATATTAATATAATTTTGTTTGTTTGTTTGTTTGCTTGAACAAGCTAATCTCAGGATCTCATGGTCCGATTAGATTTTTTTTTTTCAGTTTTATATAGTCCATTTATTGAGGACGTTTAAGAAAGAAGAAATATACAAAACATCATGTTCAGATGAATACGAGAGGGTATGTGGCATTGAACCCATGCAAAGCTGAGGCGAGCCACTAGTTTTATATATATCGCACCAAGATGGGTTTGTAACAGCACAAAATTGTTACAAAGCCAGGATTTGTTAAAGTAGTCTCAGAAACCAATGCCACATAAATTGTTTCTGTTGTGGTTTGGGTGATCCATTTGGTCAGACACAAATTAAACATTTTAGACTTCTCAGGGTCATACATCTCTCCTTGCAATCAGATTGAAAACCTCTGCGTGTTTAAATGTATGTTTGTAACGTTTTCACACAAAAACTACTACTTAGACCGATTTAAAAAATTCTATTACCATTATAAAGCTGCATCTCCACTTAGTGAGATAGGCTATATTATTAAATTCATTGTATCAGTGCGAAGCGGGGGTGTGCCGCTAGTCTCTAATAATTCGGGTCGACAGTGTCAGAGAATACCTGGTCAGGAGGCAGGAGTTTATGTTTAAATACGCTTACACTTACAGCATATATTATTTTTCGCCCAATTTTTAAGTTTATTAAAAAAATGTTGTTTTGTTTTTTTGATGTTGTTGATTGTCAAAGCTGTCAGTTGTCAGTTTCATTTAGGTTTTAGGAATGTTCTGTCGTTTACTGCGGACAGTGCGGGCTCTTCAATGTGAACTCAGTGTAGTGTACCGCGAAGCCGTTAATGTACAGTTTTCTACTATACTGATTAATGTTTAAAATTATATGAGGCCCCCGGGATACGGGGGATTTACCCATTTGAGGCTATGGAGAATAATGTCCTTTTATTTGCTCGCGCATCCTTCTAACCTTGTATTTGGAGGACTTAGTGGATGAATTATTAATAAAATAGATTCATATAGGCCACGTAGGCAATAGTGTCATAGTGATATTTTTGCTAGCGCGTTCAAATTCAGTTGTATTTTTATCCAGTGTATTAAATAATTTCTCGACAAAAATATAATTTTATAAACACAATGTCCTTGTTGACATGCTACAAGACTCGCGAGAAAATCTCGACCATTAAAAAGGGCCCTGAAACAATTTATTAAATATCGGAACGAAATTTTCCCCAGCATAACACTTTTGCAGTGGTCTCAGTGTATTTCGGAACAGCCAAGAAATATGTAATCTGTTACTTAGAAGAGAAAATGGGTGCGTTCCATTAAGGGCTCACGTCAGATAATCGGTGACCGACTTTTTGTGGGAGAAAATAGAACGAACTGATAGCAATAGTGCAACGCAGACGTCCTACAAAAAGTCGGTCAGAAATAAAATCGGTACATCCCGACCGATCCGATAATCGGTGAAAAATGGAACGTTCAGAAATGTATGTGGCGTCAACGCACACGACCTACTCACCGACTCACAGACAGTCGACCGCATGCACTTGCACGGGAATAGTCTAAGATCCGAACCTTCACCTATCTGTTTACCGAATTTACCATCATACATGAACAAACACGTCTACATGATCACCAATTAAATGTGTTTGAAACTATAAGTTTAAAACATATAAAATACGTCTTTAAGGTATTTCCTACGTATTTAACAAGACTGGAAAGGAGGTGTAAACTGGAACATAAGTAAATATAAGTGACTGCACCGATCTGTTACCAATAAACCTCAAACACGTATTTTATATGCTTAAAACTTTTGGTTTCAAACACATTCGGTTGGTAATCAAATACAAAAAAAAATCTTATTTATGGATAAAATCAATGTTTACTTTGGTAAACAGATAGGTGAAGGTCGACCTACGTACGTAAGGACGTACCATTGTTCATCAAATGTATTAATAATAATTGACATTCTTTATTATTTAAAAAAACTTGTCTGGTCAAAGTCTCACATCTTAGATCAGCTTGACCATAGAGCAACGCGACAACGGTGGCCCACGTTGCTCTATGAGCATAACGAACATTTCCTAAATATCCCTTTGAATAATCTCTAAGAGATTATTGGATCAACCCAGGACTTTCTTTTTCTCTTCTGTTTCTTAGAGGCCAATGGCAAACTTGCCTTTGTAAATCCACCTTCCTCCATTCTCATGAGATTCTTTCTGCTCTCTGTCTATGAGGTGCTGCACCACCGACAAAAAGACGGACGTGGGAGTTGAGTAGGCCACAAAATCGATCATAAAAATCGGAGGAAAAATCGGGCCGATTACACAGTTAATATATGAACAGTGTGGAAACTACGTACAAAACGTTCGAAACGGCACACATACACAAACATGCGCATCGACGCTCGAGTAGCGTGCGTCTCACTACTGCAGCACCGCGAGAACCGCTTAGGGCCCTCGTCGGTGCGCATGTTTGTGTGAGTGTGCCGTTTCAACGTTTTGTACGTAGTTTCCATACTGTTCATATTTGTACTGTGCCGATTATCTGTCCTACAAAAAGTCTGACGTGGGGGGAAGCCCTAAGGCCCGTGGTCGTCGAGAGCGATCGTTCGAAATCATGGATGACGTCACTGTTCGCGACCGCATCAAAAATAAGTAACAAGTTAACAACTACTTAATATTTATTTATGTAAACATAAAAATAACTACGTTATGAAAAACCGACTTCAAATCTAAAAAGTAAAAAATAATACAGATGTTATATTAATAATTTACTACCTATTATTTATATGTGGTATTTACTAATAGGATTGAAGTCGCTGCCAAGCCTTAAACAAATAATTATATTTTAATCACTTAAATATGAATACGAGCAAATTAATACAATGAACAAAACGTAACCGGCGAATCGTAGGTGTTTGCATGTATGCTTGAATGCATGCATTTACCTCTGCCTACCCCTTCGGGGATTACAGGCATGAAGTTACGTTTGTATTAACAATTAAATGCCTGCTTTAAATAATGATTTTGGATTGGCACCGACTTCAATCCTATTAGTAAATAACACATATATATAATAGGTAAGTCGGTTTTCCATAACGTAGTTATTTTTATTTGATACTTTTTAGTTTATTGCTACATTGTCAATAAGATTAATGTTCACAGCTGTTAAATTTGTAAAATCTGACTCTTTTAACTTCGTGACAATAAGAAAGGTACATAATTGAAACTGTTTAGATGTGTTGATACAAAATTATTACACGACTATACGAAATCAATGAAAAAAAATATTGATTTTTGGCGAAGTAATCATGGACTGTTAACTCTATAAATTTATCTACGAAGGAGTAAATAAGCTGTGTTGTGTCGTCGATGAGTAAATATGTCATTGTCACTTGTTGTCATGCGCATTAGGACTATCTAAGACGTCAGTGGGTTCAACGCATTGATAAGACAACAGGCTGTCTAATCTTATTCCTTTAGTTTGAGGTGAAAGTAAGTAAAAAATGGGATTCTGCTTTCTGTGAGTTTTTGGACGCACGTGGATAGTAGTTCTCGTAACATATTTATAGTATTCCGTTTAATTTATTCATTATTCTGCGTTATAATTGTTTGGTGGCGGTCAAGAAGTAAGTGTACGTGTTATATTTGTGTTGTAGTGTGTGAATGTTTATAAATTATCATGGAGGTGGATAAGCTGCCTCCCAAACCTCCCGATCCTCCCGAAAATGTTACAAACCGGAAGAGACCTAGCTCTCCCCAACCTGAGAGTTCAAATTCCAAGAAAACGGTGATTAACACCGAACTCCCATCGGCATCTATACAAACGGTATACGCTCATCCCTCCTTATCGGAAAAAAAGACATATTCCGAAGACGCAAAAGGACCGTTTATCGTTCATGTCTCCCGTACAGAACCTGACCCGGCAGCGGGCACATCAATTAGACCTATTAAGTTTGGTCAATTCTTATTTAAACATCAAATTTCGGACGTAACTGTAGGCGGTGTTAAAAAGGAGGGAAGAAACAGAATTTCGGTAGAATTTAAAAATGCAGTTGCAGCTAATAAATTTATTAACCATCCCGAATTGGAAAATAATAAGTTCACGGCTATAATTCCCACATACCAGGTGACTAGGATGGGCCTTATTAAAGAAGTGCCCGTAGACTGGTCCATGCAAGAGCTTGTAGACTTTGTCAAGGTTCCAGAAGGTTGCGGTATGATATTGAAAGCGCGTCGTTTAAATCGTAAGTCCTCTTCTAATGGAGTTATTGAGTGGATACCAACTCAATCAGTGGTACTCACTTTTAGTGGCCAGGTCCTACCCCCCAGGGTGTTTTGCTTCCACAACTCCTTACCAGTGCAATTATATAACCTACCAACTATTCAATGTTTAAATTGCTGCCGGTTTGGGCATGTTAAAAATCAATGTCGATCCCAGCCCCGCTGTTTTCGGTGTGGCGATTCTCATTCGGGTGATAGTTGTGATGTTGAAGAGTCAGAAGCTTCTTGCTTGCTGTGTTTGGGTCATCACTTTGCAAATAGCAAGGCTTGTCCGGAGCTTGGCAGACAAAAATGCATCAAGATCAAAATGGCACAAGACAACATATCTTTTGCAGAGGCTTCAGCTGCTTGTCCTCCTGTACCTAAATCCTTTGCTGATGTAACAAAAACCATGCCAAAATCTCCCTTCTATCAAAACTTCCCTTCAACTCTCATACATCCCTCACAGACATCACCTGTTAAGCTATCCCATACTTCTTCCCCTCTATCTCAATCACATTCATACAAGAAAACAACATTCAGATCCCCCCGACCCAGAAACCAAAGTAATAATGGGTATGATATCAGAACCCATAATGAATTAACACGAGATTATAACCCTCCCCCCCCTCAAAATGGTTGTGCCCTCATTGGGCAGAATAATCTTCCTGAAGAAAACTTCATTGAGCTCTTGTTCTCCCTTCTTCTAAATATTTTCAATAAATTTAATGATGTACCTTTACCGGACAATGTTGCAAATAAAGTTAATTCATTCATGCAGTCACTTAGTCAGTACGGCCCAGTTCCTCCAATGGAACTGTAAAAGTGCCAATATTCGAAAACACGAAATTATTCGAATTATTAATGATCATTCTCCAAACATTTTGGCCCTCTCGGAGACATGGTTTAAACCAGATTCGAGATTTCGTCTCAGGGGCTTCTATTGCCTCCGAGAGGACCGAAATGATGGATATGCTGGCTGTGCCATTTTAGTTAATAATTGTATTCCTTTTTCACAAATTTCCCTCCCAGTCCACAGTGAAGAATATAATGTTGTTGCTGTAAGAGCCTTAGACATTTCAATAATTTCAATATATATCCCCCATCCCATCATCTCCCTGATTTCAGATATTAAAAATGTTTTTTCCTCTGTTCCCCCCCCTGTTCTCATTTTAGGAGATTTCAATTGTCACCATCAATCATGGGGTAGCCATAGATCTGACAGTTTTGCCAATCATTTGATCGAGGTACTGGATGAATGCAACCTTTGCATTTTGAATGATGGATCTCCTACTAGGAGAACATTCCCATCCCAAAACCCCAGCGCTGTGGACCTATCCCTATGTTCTCCCAACCTTTCATCCTTATTATCCTGGAAAGTCCTCAATCAGTCCTATGGTAGTGACCATTGCCCTATAATAATATCCTCACCTAATCCAGGCCCTTTTTCAACACAACTAGAACCATTATTAAAATTTAACTTGCATAAAGCGGACTGGCCTGCTTACTCTCAGGTACTTAATGAAAAAATTGATGAAATCTCTCCTGTTTCTTCTGAAAATATTCTAATAGTGTATGATGAATTTGTAAATATGATTACACATGTAGCTAATAAGTGTGTACCTTTAAAGAAAATTAATCCAGGTCGATTACTATCTCCACCTTGGTGGGATGCAGAATGTACAGAGGCTGTAAATCAAAGAGATCTGGCAGAATTAGACTACAGTTATTACATGTCTGTTCAACATTTTATTAAATTTAAAAGATTGGAAGCTAAGGCCAAAATGTTACTGAGATCCAAAAAAAGAAAGTCATGGTTCCTCTTCTGTGAAAATCTATCTCCAAATTCCCATCCTACATTAGTATGGAGAAATGTCAGAAGGTATAGAAATGCACTCTCAGATATATACTCGGTGTCCACAAATATATCCTCCACTTGGATCGAACAATTCATGGATAAATTAGCTCCTCCATCTGTCCCAGATGAATCATCTAGTAGCATTTCTTCCTCGCCTAAAGCCGTTGACCGTCTCGAGCTACCTTTCACCATCGAAGAATTAAATTTAGTTCTTGACTATGTTAAGGACTCTTCACCAGGCGTAGACGGAATACCATATTCCTTTATTAAAAAGGCAGGCATTAAAGTTAAATTATTGTTCTTAGAAATTATTAATACAGTTTTCCAAACTGGGACTATCCCTGAGTCATGGAAAAGGCAATTGGTCATTCCCATTTTAAAATCTGGTAAGGATCCCTCTCTACCCACTTCATATCGGCCAATTGCCCTATCTTCTGTGTTAGGCAAAATCCTGGAACATCTGATTAAGAATCGCTTAGAGTGGTTTGTTGAGAATAGGGGCATCTTATCTAAAACTCAGTTCGGATTCAGAAAGGGATTTAGTGCAATGGATAGCCTCAGCGTATTTTTATCAGATATTAGATTAGCTTTATCCAAAAATAATTTTGTAGTTGGAATATTCCTCGACATAGAAAGCGCATACGATAATGTATTACTCGATCTTCTCAGGCATAAATTGCAGTATCTGAGTATTCCCTCGAAGATAGTACATTGTATAATGAACATGCTCTGTGGAAGAACTATCCAGGCTCGTCACAATAATTACTTTTCCATCCCAAGAACAACGTGGAAGGGCCTTCCCCAAGGATCAGTGCTCAGCCCCTTGCTGTTTAATTTGTACATAAACGACCTAGAAACTGTAGTAAATTCGTTCTGTAGTGTTCTCCAATACGCTGATGATTGTGCCATATACCTTTCATCCGATAGTATAGATAATGCTTCTAGTCGCTTAAATCTCGCTATGCATTACCTTAATGACTGGCTAGTTGCTCAGGGTCTCTCGTTATCCGTGTCCAAGAGCAACGTGGTTATCTTTACTCGAAAAAGAAATATTCCCTCAATAGAAATTACTATTGATAACATTATTATTCCAGTTAAAAATAGTGTAAAATTTCTTGGTTTAATTTTGGATTCTAGATTAAAAGGATGTGAACACTTTGATAATGTAATTCGTAAGTGTGAAAAAAACATAAATATTATTCGGAGTTTATCAGGAGTTTGGTGGGGTTCACATCCATACTCGCAAAGATTGCTGTATAATGCTTTAATACGAAGCATTATAGATTACGGTTCCTTTTTAATGGAACCTTGTAACAAAAGTAGTTTTGAGAAGCTCAACAAGATTCAATTAAAATGTTTGAGAATCATCACTGGATGTATGAAATCATCCCCAGGAAATGCTCTCCAAGTAGAGTGTTGCGATTCCCCATATCATCTGAGGCGTCAATACCTGTCAGATTGCTTTATTTTCAGAGCTTTACAGAACGATTCTCATCCACTTGTACCAAGACTTCTGGCATTAGTTCAGAGAATCCAGTCCGATAAATACTGGAAGCATAAAATTCCACCTAGAATAGTCAGCAGTTTCCAACGCCTGCAACGCTTGAATTACTCAATACACAAATGTGCAAAATGTCCTCTTTTTACAAGTAGTTATGACTCCCTAATTTTTAGGCCTAATATAATTTTGGATTTCGGAATTAATAAAAATTCTTTTACTGCAAACGATATATTTAAAAATACCCTATGTACAAAATTTGCTAATTATTTACCGATATTCACCGACGCTTCCAAATTATCACCAGAAAGTGGAGTCGGAGCAGCTGTCTGGATACCTAAATATAAAATAATATTAAATTTTAAGTTACCAGCCGTTTCGTCAGTCTTTACGGGCGAAATGATAGCCATTTATGAAGCGATAATTTACGCAGAATCGCATAATATTTCTCCAACCATAATATTTACGGACTCTCTCAGTAGCTTACAAGCAATTATGTCCAATCCTTTTAAAAATAAACTTAAATTTCCTATTGTTTTCCTTATCCGGGAAGCATTACTCAGAAGTCATAGAAGAGATGTTATCATTTATCTGGCATGGATACCTAGTCACTGTGGTATCATCGGAAACGAAATGGCAGACCAATGTGCGAAGTTGGCTATTGAAAATGGTTGCAGTAATTATAATTCTATATTTTGTCATGACCTTAAATCAGTAGCTACTCTCCAAGTAATGCAAGATTGGCAGAAAGAGTGGGAGCGAACTAAATTAATAAAAGGCAAGCTTTATGGATCAATACAACCCTTTATCCCCCCTAAACCATGGTTTTGTAAATTCCGGAAACTTGACAAGAGGTCTTGCTCTACTATATGCCGTTTACGTATGGGCCATGTGTGTTCGCCTGTTTTTCTCCACAAGTTAAGGATTAGGGATAGTTCTATTTGTGAATGTGGGTTAGATGAAGGAACCCCTGACCATCTATTTTTCAATTGTCCCCTTAACCAAGTCTCCCTACACTCCCTTCTTCCTCTTAAAATCCCCCGTCCTACATGTTTAAACTCACTGCTCATGATGGTGAATTCTCCCCTTGTATATACCCTTGGTAAATGTATACATGTAAATAATATTAGATTGTAGTTTATGTTCTAATACAATACTGTGTTCTGTTGATACTAACCTTTAATTAACTGTGATCGTCTTTGTCTTGTTTTAGGCAGAAAAACGCTGAATAATTAAAGTGGCACTTATTTTCTTTCTTACCGGACATCCCTCAGATCACCGGTCATAACTCATACGTCTAGTGCCTCCTTAATCACCAGAATTTGGCAGAATTACCCAAACCGAGGTAGAAGCCATAGTATAAAGAAGAAGAAGAAGTAAAAAATGCTCATAAAATAAAAACTAATGGGCCTACCTGAATAAAATTTTTATGGGATCAATTCGAAACTATTCCGCATCAAACACAATAAGAATTACGTAAATCGGTCCAGAAATCTCGGCGAAATTGGCGTAAATACATAAAAAAAAATACCAGCCGAATTGAGAACCTTCTCGTTTTTTTGAACTCGGTTAAAAATCCAAATAAAATGTAATTGTGGCGGGTTGCTATCCTTTACGAGTTGTACTGTATAGATGGCGCTTTTAATGAAACTGTTCAGATAAATCACTACACAAACAAAAGTAGGTATCAAGGCGGCGAAATCATTACTTGCGGTAATGAGGTAAACTTCGAATGTTAGTTTCAATATTTGTTTACAGCTTTTAACTACTTAATCGTCGGGCGAATCATGCTGAATATCTGCAAATTTGAGCGTTTGTAATTGAAGCAAAAAGAAACATATCAACAACAGTAGGTAGGTAAGTACTTGCATAACTTTATCATATAAATAGTACTGAGGTAAGTATACTTACTATATACCTATCACTGGAAACATTTTGTTCATATAGGTAGGTAGGTACGTACTTCCCGGACCAGGAGAGGGAGAGTCAAAAAATACCGCTTACGAAAGCAGTAATGGCAGTCAGATTAAGGCAATGACTTTCATAGGCTCACCTCCTACTACCTATGTATCTAGGTAGATACCTACCTAATAAACCTGGACCTAATACCTTATTATTCCTATTCCATGCTAATAGGTACTACCATACGAGTGACTCTAGGAATAACGACTGTTGGGATAGAGAATCTGCAGTGTCATTCAAATATGTCTCTACTTCTCGAGAGCCGAGCGTTAGTAAGTTGGTAGGTACCTACCTAACTTACGTTCTACATTCGAATTACGATTGAACTTGATCAAAAACTCTTTAGTTAGAATTAGTATCAAAATAATATACTTGTAACGCCATCTATGAGGTATTTGTTGTATCTGTATCACTTAGTGCAATGAATAAAGTAGTAAGTCTTTGACAGCCATTGTGTTTCAATATTTTTTTCTTGTAGACCCTTTACAATTTTTTCTGGTTTCTGTGGACCCCCGAATATCACATTCCCATATTCATGCCTACGTAGACCCCCATCGAGTCTCCCATGGACCACTTTGGGAATTACTGGTATGATGTAAGTAAATCGGTACTATCAATTTATGTGTTGAGATCCATTATCGTGGACCCCCATTTTCATTTCATGGACCCCCAAATTTATTTTTTCGCTGACGCAGACTCCTTTTATATTGTCATAGACTCCCAGGGGTCGATATAGACCACTTTGGGAATCACTGCTCTAATCGAATGAACTAATTTATCACATCGGTCAAACCGGTGGAAATAGGTAGATAATGGTTAATTCCTTTGTGCAGTGGTTAAATTTGAGTTAGCAATGGGAATAAATAAAAAATAATTACGCTTAGGTACACTCACACAGCTCCATACAGGTATAAACTTGTATCGCGGGTAGGGTTGCCAGGTCGCTGAACCTAATAGCCGAACAGACTGTCAAGATTAGCCGGACGTTTGGGTAAAAAGGCCGGACACCCGGAAAGAGTGTTCACCTGTGCTCGCTCGTTTAAGAAATGTAAAAAGCCTAACAAAAGCCGGAGTCCGTATATTTTGACCGGACACGAGGTCAAAAGGCCTAACTATGTCCGGCTTTATCCGGACGCCTGGCAACCCTAATCGCGGGTACCGTTGTTCCTACAACGTACAACGTACAAGAAAAGTTTATTTGTAACAATGTTACAGAAAAAAAATTACATTATGTAAGATACAGTTGCTACAAGTAGGCCTTCACAGCATATGCTGGTTGTGGGATAAGCAGCGCTGATCTTCCGTTACGGCCATTTTGTTTCGTCATAGACGACTGACTATACCTACATTTTAAGCAATAATAAAAAAAAAATAAAAAAATAATGATATAGAGATATTAAAGGAAGAAGGTAGAATTGCATCCATGATCGACAGCTTGGATAGGTAGATATACTTATGTAGGGTAGGTTATATTATTATATTATTAACGGACAGGACCACGGAATAGATAAATAAGGAACAGTCTATCGGGCCCGCGTACCGAGTAAACACAGTAAAAACTGATTGAAATGTACATATCACAGGTAAAATATAAGAGGAATACGATCACGTAAAAGCAATACATATCATGTTTGCATGAAACGACAATAAGGCGCGGAAAATCTCGTTTGTGATTGTGGAGCCATTTTTTTACTTCCATAAACATTTTCAGAAGCATCACCCTCGTGGTTAAAATTCTGAACGCGAGTAGGCCTACGTGATATACTTATCCTTGTATACCGAACAGGTCCACGTGAACTTTGAAACTTAAGTCGAACTACCGTGTAATCCCACCTTAGTTACATTCTTCTACAGTACACGTCTCGTATTTGAAATTTAAATTAAAAATGTGGAAAATGTCTACACTTTTTAGCTATGGAAGAAGGCATCTATATATTGCCAATGGCTATGACAGTTTAAACCCCAGCAGGAGTAGCAACGCATCTGCATTGAAATGGTACTATTTATAGTTATCGAATTCCAGTCAGGTGGATAATAATATGTACGACTCTTTAATGTCCGGTCTCTTTATCGGAAATTACAGGGCCGTACCTACATTACGACCAAAACAGCTTAGGTCTCGGGAGCGGAGTGAACGCATCTTTTTCATATTGATTTCTCTGGTTTTTATCCACTTGTCATCATTGTGATTGTGACTGTAGGCAAATGTAGTTAAACTTGTTTACCTCTTCATAATATAAAAAAATGTGTTACTACTACAACATTATTTCTGTACGTAAGTACGCAGTTTTAAGGGTCAGATTCACAGACCGCCCTATGAATTTACTTACTTTGAGAAAAGTACGCTTTGAACTGTCAAAACTCATAGGGCGATATTCACAGACCGCACTACGACTTTACTTTCAAACAAAGTACGCTTCGAACTGTCAAATCCCATACTGTACTGACAGTTCTAAGCGTACTTTGCTCAAAGTAAAGTCGTAGGGCCAGATTCACAGACCGCACTACGTCTTTACTTTCGAGCAAAGTACGCTTCGAACTGTCAAAACCCATACATTTCTGACAGTTCTAAGCATACTTTGCTCAAAGTAAAGTCGTAGTGCGGTCTGTGAATCTCACCCTAATGGGCTGTAATGAAAAAAAACACGGCATCGATGAGTTTCATGAAATCCATGGACGTGAATTTGAAAGTTCGTTTCGTTACATAACGCTTCTAATTAATTAAAATTCTATTGGTAGGTCCACACTTTTTACGATTTGAATCTATAAATTATGAGTAAAATATTTTATGCAATAACAATAATGTTAGTTATGTTAGTGTATAACGTATATTATTATATTTAAAGGACTCTTGTTGCCTGAGTTAAATAAATAAATTGCTATTAATTATTGTGCCCCTTTAGGAACGACATAAAAACTGCAAATTTCTTCACCGAAGTATTATGGACGGGATTTACCTTGGCACTCTATCGGCAGGTTGATAAAGTGTAATACTTTAAAAACTTGACATTCGGTACTCGGGCAGCTTTTAAACAAAAAATCGACTTCATAAAAAGGAGTTCTATATTCGACTATTAAATAGGTGTTTTTATAGGATTTCGTGGCCTGTATAGTTTCGCCATGTTCGTCCGAAGCGCTCATATCCTCTTTGTACTTACTAGAAAGCTGTAATTTGGCACGAATTACGAACGAATACATATTTTATATTATTAGATTAGCACCAAATTTTAACAAAGTAGGTAGTAAAATAAAAACTTGTAATTTTTTAAAGATCCTACCTGTAAAATGGGGATATCATACAACATTGTGTTTTTACCGCTGGATAGGTTAAAAAAATATTGCTAGGTTTACCTACAACACAATATTATGATTAGGAGATTAGTTTGGAACTCTCCCCTTTCCCTTCAAAACACATCGATATCGAAAAAAACACGACGATAGGATATCTATCGAAATTAAAAAGACAGTTGTCACAGCTAAGGATTGACGAGGTTATGAGTAACCTAATAGTTGATCAACTTATAAAATGTAGAGAAAGATTACATTGCGCGTAGCCCGACATCCACTTGGCTTGGCTTTTATGTAAGAATTCGTCCGTACAGGTTTGGTGACTGATTTGAAAAAATCTTGCGTCGTTTGAAAGGATACTTCCCAATTGTTTCTTTAGCAAGTTGGCATTTGATGATGGCATCATAGAGGAATCGAGGGAAACCCTTAAAAGTCCTGTCCTTGGTTAAGGACTTCTACAGCCTTTTCTGTAGTTTTAATACAGTAGCGTGAAATTATGATTCTTAGATAAGATTATGTCCAGCAAACACAACTAAAACCACTTAATTTCATTCAATTTTTTTTTAGGGTAAAAATTTAAGGGTTTCTTTCGATTTCTCTATGATGTCCTCGTCAGATTTAGGAGTTAATACGGAAATGACAATTTTTTTTTCTGCAATATAATAATCATACTTATTGACAGAAAATACTCAGCAGTGTTTGGATCAAGGAATAGACTAATCGTGGATTTGACTTTATTTGTTTATACTGTGGTTCAGTAGGTACGGGCTATATTAAAAAAAACAGTTAATATTATAATATTCTATCTATATTTTTAATATTTCTATCATTATAATATGAAAAATAATAGAAAACATATTTAACCTCAAAGAGAAATACTTACAACGTTATAGGTACTTTTGAAATTTGTAGAGATATGGTCGTAAAACTTAAGATCCAGGATATACATCCTACACTTCACTTTTCACTTATAGTGATGAGATTATGTATCTGGTTTTGAATATTGGTACTATGTTATTATTTTAACTTTTATTGAATTGGCTGTATCACGTATCTACGATCGTAGATACTCGTAAAAGTTATAGGTATTCGGATTAAAACAGACATTGATTGACAAAATACCATATTTTATAAATCTGTACACAATTACAGATGGTATGAAAATAAAAGGTCTATTTTTAGGTCTAAATATAGTCCAACCTTCCTATAGATTGAATGCACTATGTGTGTGTTATATTGTATTCGAGCAAATCATAGAGCAACTCGGCCCACCGGCCGCGGCGGACCGAAGGGGAGTAGCCATATCTGCTTTTATATTATCCATAGCTTTCTCCTCTGTCAAAGTACAAGACCAAATGGTCCTATGCCTGTTGCCCGAATGTTTAAATGTGTGCGTGAAATTGTTTATGTATTTTGTTAAAGTCATGATGAGAGTTTTAGTAGTAATAGACGATTTTTGTAGTGTGAGTGTGTGTCACACGTATTTACCCCTAAAAAAATGACAGACTGTTTTGCATTGGTAATAAACGCTATGGCTACTCCCCTCCGGTCCGCCGCGACCGGTGGCCCGTGTTTGCTCTATGGAGCGAATGGGTCAATTCCATGTAATTCTAGTTTACAAAACGTAGCAATGCTATCGCTCTTCCGCTCTCATTAGTGCATGATAAAATGGAATAATTTGTCATTTTTCTGTTGGTTGCAAAACAAATCTAAAATGTTTTTTTTTTATGTAAGTAAGGTGGCAACATGCAGCTCACATTGATGACTGTAACCTAGAGACACCTGCACAAAAACCAGAGATCAAAATGCGTTGATATTTCTGAGACCTAGGTTGTTATGTCTTTGTAATAGTTATTTCGGGGACAATATAGGTACATTAACATAACTTTGAATTGTGTTAAAAGAACTGGCATAGAGTGTGGAAGAGAGTTACATTTCTTCTCAATTTATTCGTAGTCTGTACCTACTGGTAGTCACGTGTTATGCAATTTTTTTTTTTTATGTAATAAAAGTGGCATACAAGCATGCAGTTCACATTGATGTTAAGTGATGACTGCAGCCTATAGACACCCACACAATGACCAGAGGTCAAAATGCAGATGCGCTGCCACTCCTGAGGCATTAGGTGATATGCCTCTGTGCCTGAAATTACAGGGCCGTACATTACCACCTGACCGGAACACGATAGTGCTGAACACTACCGTTTAGCGGCAAGTATTTTAGGTAATGCGGTGGTGCCTACGCCCGCGAGCTCCGTCACTGGAACTCTACCACCAGTAAAATTAGCACCAACATTATTAGAAAGATAGTGTAGTGTAAGTGACAAGTGCTAGGCGTAGGTACCTACGTGTAAATTTGCAAGAATGCTATTGTCCTTCAATTGCAAGCAACGGTTTATTATTCAAATGTTTATAGACAACTATGCTTATTATTCAAAGTGACGCAAGGTGCGAATAATTTAGGCCGCAACAGACTAGGGCCGGGCAGGAATGTATTTTTAATGAATTATAAATTCATTTACCTATTCCACTTTGTATTACAGATTTATCTCGAATTAGTACGTATTAACTAAATTCATATTTTTATTCTTATAATTTTAATCAATTTAAGATATTTACAATTTTGAACATTTACAACTCATTCATCGTCAGTATGAAATAAAAAAAAAACATTTTGTATAGGAAAGTGCCTGTCACGCCCATGGGTAGTATGAATAAAGCACGTATACGTATGTAGGTATACCTACTATTCTTAAATTAGATTTTTGTATGTCAGTCCCGACCTTTACCTACAAAGAGTAGATTATAAGAGACGGGACTGACTTAGGGCTTTTAAGACTTCTGGCAGTCTGAATATTTTTAAGCGTAGGCACATTTTGAGATATATTAATATCTCTTGTTTCAAAACACTCGCATGAATATGTGAGCTATGATGTATGATGTACATGGAGACAGTAAAAGGTCGACCTCAAACGAAATTGTGCCGTCGATCGCGCCATATAATAAAATTTATTAAAAGCTTTCAAAACTCTTGAAGACACAGGTGTACATACGTAGAACGCGGGCGCTGTGTAGAGTCATAGTAAAATAAGAATTCTTATTTTCTATTTCACTACGGTAGATTCTTATTTTACTACGGTAGAGTTTTATCTCAAGTTTGCTTTGCTATATTTACACAGATAAACTAAATCAGATGAAAATTTATTAAAGTAAACATACGGACATAACGTTACAGTGCATTCTCCACCAGTCAAACTTGTAGTAGTGGTACCTACCATGAATTATAAAAATAAAGTAGATGACAATGCTAAATCTAAATAATACAATTACGTTTTTAAAGACAATGTATAGATTGCTGATAAAACCAATCCTTAATTTAAGTGCTTGCACACGAAAGAAAAGAATTCCCTATATAGGTAGGTATTATTTTCTTTCGTGCGTTATGGAAATGTAAAAGCTACCAATATGTGAATGTATTCGATATTTAAAAATAAGTTAGCATAATGTCTTCTGGACCACAATCAGTGGTGTTCCCAATAAATGTTTTTTTTTCGTATCATGGTATGGTAAAGTCAGTGCCATTTGTATGGTAATAAAGGTTAATTTGAAATATTTTTGGAAGTCCACAAACTTGCTCTTTAGTGCCTAATCTAATATATAGGTAGCTCACGTTTGTAAGAGAATGAAGTTATTCTCTTATAAACGTGAGCCTAAAATGATTTTTATTGAATCTGAGACTTCTCTCAGTTTCTCAGTTTCACTGGTGGTAGAGCTCCAGTGACGGAGCTCGCGGGCGTAGGCACCACCGCATTACCTAATTTACTTGCCGCTAAATGGTAGTGTTCAGCACTATCGTGTTCCGGTCAGGTGGTAATGTACGGCCCTGTAATTTCCGGCACAGAGGCAAAACACCTTAGGCCTCAGGGGTGGTAACGCATCTGCATTTTGGCCTTGGCCTTCATGTGGGTGTCTATAGGCTGCAGTCATCACTTAACATCGATGTGAACTGCATGCTTGTTTGCCACTTCAATAAAATAAAAAAATAAAAAAAAAAAAACGTTGAAGTATATAATATTACCTATATAGGCGCCCTATCTCCGCCTGCCTCGTAACATATCGTTAAGATACAAATTATTTTATACTTAGGTACTAACCTGTTTCATATATTATATACCGAGTTGATAATTTTTACGTAAACCCAGATAAATATAAGCAGCCACTGTTCATTTACTTACATATTATTCATGAAGTAAACTATACCACTATTGATGTTACTTTTGACATATCTAAGCCAACAGACTAAACGTAAACGATTATAAAGGGATAAACAATTAACATACAACAACTGCCAACTAAAGGGCGCTATTTGTTAACTTATTACCATAATGATAGGCACAATAGAAGAGCTCTCAGTTTGAGTGGCGAACAACATTTTGTGCTGATGTGCACTATGTCGCACCGAAGTGTATTTAATGCAGTTTAGCAATAAAGATATATTTTTATAAGTTGTTGACATTATTGGCGATTTGTCTGAAAGCATATTGTCCGATAAATATAGGTTTTATAATTATGATAATGAATCGCTAAATGTGTTGCTAAGCGTAAAACTCGAGAACGGCTAAACCGATGTGGAAAGTGCAGGTAATTGTATAAAAAAAACCGGTCAAGTGCGGACGTCGGACCACGCGCAGTGTAGGGTACCGTAGTTTTTAGGCATGATTTATGTTATGAAAAAAATTAATATTTTTTTTCTATGGAATTGTTCAATAATATCGAGAATTACATTTGGTCGACTATTACTCGCAAACTTGTAAAGCCAACTTAGGTGTGATAGTTTTCATTTTTATTTCGTTATATGTAGATACTATTGCTGTTACGTTTGAATTTCTAACAGTAACCGTTTAGTTGGTAGAGGGGGGGACACTTGACTCTAACGAAAATTGGCAGTTAAATAAATCACAAGATTATATTAAGACATCCCTAACATTTTTGAAAGACCTATCCAGCGATATCCCACACTATATAGAAAATGAAAAATAAAAAAATAATCCGCGCGTTACATGTAGGGGAGGTACCCTAAATAATTTTATTTTTCATTGTTGTTGTTTATTCTATCACTTTGTCGGTGTAATTAAGGTGTATACTTGTGACAAATTTCAAGTCTCTAGTACCAATAGTTTTTGCGCTAAACCGCGAACGGACAGACAGACAGACAGACAGACAGACAGATGGACATGGCGAAACTATAAGGGTTCCTTGTTTACTACGGAACCCTAAAAACTGGAACCATGCTATCTAGTACTTATGTGTACCATGTTCAATATTATTTTATATAAGACTGCGACAGGTGAATACGGACATACATATAGACAGAACGAAATCTGTCGTGGCAGCTATTAATATAAAAAAAAAAACAATGTAGAGTGTTTTAGAGAAACGGACAGAACAAGATCTGCCGGGACAGCTTGTATTAAAAAAAATGTAAGGTAAACAATACCTATTGAGGTTCATCGAAGATTTTATTTTATTTCCGAACGAGTTAACATCCTTTGATGAAAAGATGCTTTGTAAAGTGAATACACTACTTTGACTACGTTGAATCTATGATAATCGACCAAGTGCGTATTCTTTTGCGTTATTTAAAAACAGCAATATAAGTAAGTAGGTAGGTAGGTACAATCAGTGTCGCCTTAAAAATGTAATCCATAAATTTCAATTTAATCGATTTAACGATAACAACAAACAAACATACGAAATTATTATGCCAAGGTTAGACATGTTTTAGGAAAAGCACGACATCTTGGATGTGTGAAGTCATTTGGACGTGACATTTTTACGCACGCACACATATTTATATTTTATGACGTGTGGGATTTTGCATACAGAAATGAAAATTGTCCATAAAATTACAAAACGATGTATCTACGCTGAAAACGTACTTTAGTGAAAACTAAGACATAATTTTGAAACATTCGCATATGTTATATCTGTTTTGTCATTTCGCTAATTATTCAACATCAAAATCACAAATCAACTATTTACCTATTTATGTACTCGTAAAAAAGCGTATGTACTATTATAAATTTATTTTCTATACGCATATGGTTAACAGGATTCTTTTACACACAGCCTATCAAATGGTCAAATATAAAAAATGGCGTAAGAAATGCCAATAAAAAATAAGCATTTTATTATGACACCAAGAACACTATTGAACACAACTTTATTGTCTGGAAAAACAACAGAGTGAGTTCACGTGGTTCAACTGCGTACCTCGAACCGAACTTCATGAAGGACGACGATTAAAAAAACTAGTTAAATAAACTATGTTCATGCCTTAAACGACAACAGACATTTAATATCGTTCTAAACGAATTTTAAATACTGCAATAACCGTTTCAAACTTACAACTGGCGCATCCAAATAGAAAAATTAACTAGATCCATGTCGCTACGGTAATAGGGACCAAGCAAGGCGGATCGTCAAATAAATTAAACTGTTATAAGTAGTCTACGGGTTGCACCAGGCACAGGGTGCCCCTTATTACCAAATTGTCCCCGACGTTTTACGTGAGCAGGCCACTTCTTTAGTCGCTCGCGAGTGTACTTTGACTTAACTAGGGCAGTTATAGCGAACTTTGTAGGATTGATTGCCGTGAGGAAATTATTGCTTATATACATGCCCAACCGGGGAACAAAGATTAATGGTACGGGAGACAACATGCCATGCAATTTGTACATGGGTTTTATTCTTTGCGGTTTGAAAATATCATGATATATAAAATATTGATTTATTTGATTTGGTTGAGTTCTATAGTCGCAGCTCAAGGGCGTAGGCACATGTACCTAAGCGGGTCATTTGACAAAATGTAAATGACGTTGGATGGAAACATCTGCTTGCCATCGTGGTGGTAGCAGACCAAAACAACTGGAGCCCTGGGTTCAATCATCTCCGAACCGGGATACATTTTTGGCAGTTCACCAGTTCGTAATGACCCAGGCAATGTCTATAGACTTGCTCGCACATGGGAAAAAATCATCAGTAACTGTAGAATCATGGGTTTCCACTGCTTCGAAGAAGACATGCGTGAAGTAACCATATGATTAATATGATATATTGCTGGTTATTAGGTACTTCTATTTTTAAATTAAGAGTAGCCGCATTTCATTGTACAAACTTTCCATACCCTTTGCCAATATCAACCGACATGTTTTAGTTACCGATATCTGACAATATGTAGGTATTTCGCATGTGACATTTTTTCTTTAGATATTGATATTTCAACCACGTAGAGCGTATAGATACATTGTCTTGTTTAAATCCCACTTGATTTACGCTGGTTTTCGCATAGAGTTAGCATCAATGTGCATATACCTATATCTTCTAATACACCTATATAAAATTCTCCTGTCACAGAAATACTCCTCCGAAACGGCTGGACCGAATATTATGAAATGTTGTGTGTATATTTGGTAGGTATGAGCGGTTGTAGTCTATTTTCTATATACCTAAATTTTTCGATTATGTTTTTTTATACCTCTAAGGCGAAACGAAGTATGTGGAGGCAGCTAGTGCCTCCTATTTTATAAGTAGATTACTATTGGGATGCAAACATGGTTTAGATAAATATTAATGAATCAACATAATGATTGGCACCGACTTCAAACCTATTAGTAAATAGCACATATAAATAATAGGTAGTATATAATTACAATTAAATCTTTATTATTTTTTACTTTGCAGTTTTGATGTCGGTTTTTCTTATCGTAGTTATATTTATGATTATATATAATTTATACCTATTGAACTACTATTATAAGATATTGTATTACTCTAGGCACTTATTTTGTACAACGACCCTTCAAAAGAGTTAGTTAGAAACCAATTCCAAATAAACCCTTTCATCAAAATATCGATATTAAAAATATAGTGGTAGTGGTAGTGGTAATAAAATCAATAATTATAAGTAGTTATACTTTCTAGACTTGACTAGGCTACATAATTATTTGCACCATTCAAGGTTAAACCGTATGTGACTGAAAATAACATTGAGAATAATATCGATGGTATGCAGCAGTGTACATCGATGTTCACTATTGTATTCTCACAAAATGAAACATGTTTCACTTGCTGTTGGATAAAAGCCATGGATTACCGGGAAAATGTAAGAGTTAGTGGCATGGACGCTATGCCTCTTGACTTATAAATGATGTGTGAACAAGTAAGAATACCAAATACCAACATGTATTCATCTACCCATTCGTCAAACAGCAGAATGCATCTGGTGTGCAGACATGTTCGAAATTAAGATTATTTTATTATATTATTATTTTATTATTTGTTATTCTTTATAAACAACAAAATTACCTTTACGTGTATTCAATGTAATAGGTACTTTTTTTTTTATATATGTAAACCTTTGTGTGAATTTCCACACCATTTTAATTGTAGTGCTGCTCATTTAACTCTCTAGGCGGCCCACAGTTAACTGGGAGAAAGTGTATAAGTATATGTAATATAATTGTGTCAATAAAGAGTAAAATAAATAAATATCGCACCAAAAACCGTTCCCTGTAAAATGATGCCCAGACGAGACCATATTACTCGCAGTGTCAAAAAGTAATCAGATCTGTTGTAGAGCCAAGTTTCTAACTCTACACGCTCTAAGTTGACAAACTACACTTCACTTTAGTCAAAATACATGGTTTGGCCGTTTTGCTACCGTAAGGTGAAAAATCATCCACTATTCATAACTTTTTGCTATACAATTATATGATTTTCGTAGTGGCGAAACGAACACAATCCAGAACTCCAGTGACGGAGCGTAGGCACCACCGCATTACCTAATATACTTGTCGCTAAATGGTAGTGTTTGGCTCTATCGTGTTCCGGTTAGGTGGTAATATATACGGCCCTGTAATTTCCGGCACAGAGGCATACCACCTTAGGCCTCAGGAGTAGTAAGGCATCTGCATTTGACCTTGGTCTTTGTGTAGGTGTCTATAGGCTGCAGTCATCACTTAACTATGTGAACTGCAAGCTAGTTTTCCACTTCCATTAAATAAAAAAAAATAAGACACCGATCGAGGTAGAATGTTATGATCCGTGTCCGCAATTAAAACCCGTATTCGAATAAGTATCCACATTACACATTCACAAAACAAAATCATAGAATAGAAAATACTTTTTAACAGAGCTTACAGAACCCGCCAAGGAACATTAAAGGCTAGAATATTAAATAAAATAATACTAGTTTTACACACAACAGACGTTTACAATGCCCGATTAAAATTTATAAAGATGCGCCAACCCGTCAAAGTGAGACGGGGTCTTAATAAACCCAGCCCCATACTTATTTGTATATCGTTAGTGGAAAGGACACAGGACAATGGCAATTGATGAAATATGCAAAATAGAAGCGTATTAGGTGGTCCCGATTTTGAAAGAATGTCATGAAAGGCACGCTTTACTTTGACTCACAATTTGTTTATTTAATTTTTTTTAGACTACGATCGGTGTTCATGACGTAATTTTACTAGATTTGAAAATTATACTACTGCTTTTTTCTGAGCTTCAAAAGGTATTAAGACAGTTTTAAATATAGAAGGATTAATTTTTTAAATAAAACTAGTTTTTCCGATGTATCTCGCGAAGGTAATTTTGAACTAAAATAATTATTTGTTATGATTTTAAATCATCATTTTTCCATTTGAAATCCCTACTTTTAATTCCATTTTTTTTGATAAAATTTAAACATCACAAAGTCGACAAAGTGATGTTTTAGTAGAGCTCCAGGGACGGAATTCGTAGGTGTAGGCTCATGCACCAACGCATTACTTAACTTGTCGCCAAATGGTAGTGTTTAGCGCTATCGGATTTTGGTCAGGTGGCAATTAACGGCCCCGTAATTTCCTAACAACAACTATCTATCACCTACATCTGCAACTCTACCACGAGTAATTAATTGTATGAAATATATGAACATACTGTGTAACTTCAATTCAAAAAATCCATCTCTGTATGTTAATAACATTAACATCGTCGGTGGTTAATCTCTCGGAAAGCCCGTAGGGTCGTTTCGTAAAAATTAGGATCGCTTAAAATGCATCTATTACCATCACAATAAAAGCATTAGCCATGTGCCATGTCATTTGTACTTGTAACGTCTCTGAATATTTACAGCAGCGTTTCTTAGAAAAACGATATTATGGTATCGTTCTTACGAGTACGTAACACTATAGATTAGTATGTATGTATGTATCTTCACGCCAGGTCCCTAACGGGGTAGGTAGAGAGTGTAAAGCGCCAGATATCCCAGTCCTGACATACCTCACGTGCCTCGTCTACCTTCATTCTCTTCATACATGCACGTCGATTCCTAAGACTTTTGACCCCACCATCAGACAGAACTCGACCTATTTGATCATGGTAGGTCAAATAGATCGAATCAATCAACTATAGATTAGTCAAGTGAAAAACCGGCAATGTGAGCCATGTCGCGTGTACCGGTTTTAGTACTACTAGCCTCCAAGGGTTAGTTTTCAGCACCATCATGTTCCGGTCAGGTGGCAAGGGCTCCGTAATTTCAGGAGGTAGAGAGGTACAGAGGCGTAACAGTTTAGGCCTCAAAAGTGGCTACATATCTTTTTTTATGTTCGAAGGTTGACAGAAAAGCAAACGGGGCCTGATGGAAAGTGATGGAAGAATATTTTCAACACCAGGGGAGTTGCGCTGCCAGCCCTGAAGGACTTTTTTGGTGCCATTTTTGAAGGACCCCATATTGTAGCACTGAGGGGACACCGCAGAGGAAAGTTTGTTCCACAATTTACACGTCCTGGGCAGAAATGAACGTGAAAATCGCACCGTTGAATGCTGCCAAGTGTCCAGGCGGCGAGGATGGAACTTCTCTCTTCGGCGGATAGTGCGATTTAAGAAAAGAGACGGTGGCATCATGTCGAAAAGTTCAACAGACCGCTCACCACTGTAGAGACGATAAAAGACGCACAGACTCCGGATGTCTTTGCGCAAGCTCAGATTTTCGAGCTCATCAGTGTGAACAATAACTTATGTTCCTAAGATATTTGGATGTCTAAAATATTCACGTAGGTGTTACAAAATTTCGAGTGATTGTCTATCAACTTACAGAATGCACTGAATCAAATCAAGAAACATTTGACGTGTAGTATTTACATAAGTAGCGTCCTATAAACATCTGCCTATCGTTCCGTGGTGTTACAGGCGTGAAGTTTATTAATAGAACGAACCCATGATCCGCTAATGATCCAACATTATGAAACTTATTGAAAAATCTACTGCTTTGAGCCGAGTGTGTCACAAAGGCTCCATGAATATTAATTAGCCTAGTCTCATAAGATCAATTACCTCCCCGACCGAAAGTGCAATGCTAGCTCTCTATAACGAGCCTCTTCCAAGAAATTTTGTGGCGGACTCTCATTCAAGGTTTATTTACTCTATACTAGCGATGCGCCCCGACATCGCACGTTGGCTATTATAGAAACCCAATGGTAAACCTGTTCTCGGTGATGATGTTCAGAGAAATATGAATAATATTGCTTTTAGGGTCCGTAAGAGGAAAAAGCACGAAATCTTATAAGATCACCCGTGTGTGTGTCTACTTGTCTGTCACAGCCAATTTGCCCTGAAAGTGCTTAGCCGATTGTTTTGAAATTTGATATATCTATTTAAGAAAATCAGTGACTCAAATATGGACGTGTAAAATAAAATACAGAGTTTCCGGTGACGGAGCTCGCGGGCGTAGGCACCACCGCATTACCTAATATACTTGCCGCTAAATGGTAGTGTTCAGCACTATCGTGTTCCGTTCAGGTGGTAATGTACGGCCCTGTAATTTCCGGCACAGAGGCGTAACACTTTAGGACTCAGGAGTGGTAACGCATCTGCATTTTAACCTTTGGTCTTTGTGTGGGTGTATATAGGCTGCAGTCATCACATAACATCAATGTGAACTGCATGCTTTTTTGCCACTTCCATAACATTAAAAAACATGGGGACACTTTCGGAGGATGAAATTGGTTGTATTTTGGAAAATGTTTTGAAAGTGCCGACATTCAAACATCGAGTTTTTTGATAAATTTAATTACCTACATAAGAACACATGTTAATACGTTCTCAAACTGTGGCAAATAATATGTTTCAGAGCGTGTGTGAGTGTGTGTAGAAGTGCTGAAGGAATACGCCTTAAGTCCGACAATGGAACTCTACCACCAGTAGAAGAATATTGTCAGAATCTTACAGAACAAATAAAAATATTTATAAAACTGCAGTCGTCAAGTAATTCATACGAACTTCCTAGAAATAGATAATAAGGGACTAACTATACAATAATTAACTATTACAGAGACTTGCGTAAGGTCTCAGGGGTGGCAACGCATCTGCATTTCGACCTCTGGTTTTTTGTAGAGGTTTATAGAGTTTATAGACTGTAGTCATCACTTAATATCCATGCGAACTGCAAGTTTGTTTGCCGGCTTCGTTATACAGAATAGACTTTAAAAAAAAACTGCAAATCGAAAAATGGTATTTCTGATTGTCTTTTTCATTGAATTGTGTACCTAGTGTACCTAGTACCTAGTGTGTATTTATTTATTCGTTCGTCTATTTACACATTTTTCAATTGAATTCCGTTTTTTGGAACATAAAGCTTATACAAAAATATTCATTACATTTGCCAACAAAACATTCGCTATGATTCCAGACTGGAATACATAGAGGCATAACTCCTTAGGCCTCAGGAGTGGGAACGCTTCTGCATTTTGTCATGTGAATGTAGTACCTACCTACCTACGCATTAGCAATTACTATAATTAAGTAAATGCCTCATCGAATTTAATTGCATGCTATACCCACCCGGGGGGCGGTACTCTTCTTCTTAACACAGACTATTGTAACAAATAGCCTAGCAAGAAGAATGGTACTATGCCCATAATTTAACTATTATGCACCTATATGTCAATTTGCCCTGAAATATGTACCTATTCCAAAAATTGTACTACATATGTTAACGTCAAATAAATTTCAAATTTCATTTTGACCTCTGGTCTTTGGGTGGGTGTCTATAGGCTGCAGTCATCACTTAACATTAATGTGAACTACATGCTTGTTTGCCACTTCCATAACATGAAATAAAGACATTTATTTAGAAGAATTAAATTTTATAATGTGTCAAAGGTGTACGTACTATTTGTATGGGAAAATAACATTGTTGGTTTTACTATATCCCTTATATTATTTCTTCATATTTTCTCACTTTTTAACCTTCCCTGGACTTGAAATAATAATTCGAAATCAAAATTAATTAAATCGGTAGAGCCGTTCAGTTTAACCTAACGAAAAGCAATTCATTTTTTAAACAAAAAATGAATTACGAGTGATTTTATGTCGGGAAGGGGGGAATATTTTAAGGGTTGAAAACGGTTTATTACGATTTCCGGAAAAACTACGAGTCCTATCAAAAAAGTTGTTGGTAATAAAAAGATTTACAACTTTAAATTTTGTACTTTTTCATTCACCAAAATTGGTGAAACTAATTAAGTACCTATCATACGTTTTCAAACGAAAATTCGCACATCAATATAAGTACCTGTTTCTGTGTTTAATCGTGTGTTTTATGTAAGTTTTTGTCACGAAAACTATGCTTTTTAATTTTTTTGGATAGTACCTATTCTAAGGTTTGTTGAAAATTATGATAAAGCATTTTCAATCTTTAAAATGCCGTCCCCCATCCCCTTTTCGACCTCAGATCATAATTTTTCCTTTCCTGTTTTCTTTTATATTTTCTTACTTTTTAATGGGTTTCATGGTACTCAATTTTCTTCGCTTTTAATAATATCGGCACTGGTATATACAAAAAAATGATAGACAAACATGATCAATCTGTCCTATGTCAGCATGCACGGGGTACCTAATAACAGTTCTCGCTTTACAGCAAAATTTACGAGAGTCCTGTGCGAGGTCCATTTGCAAAGGAGAAACAATTATTATGTTTTGTGGGGAGATTGGCGCGCGAACCGCACTCTGATTGTATCCCGCCTCTCGCAGACCCAACAAATATTAGAGTAGGCTCATCACAAATTGTTCATTGGTGGAAGCGTTTTTTAATACAACAACAAACATATCGTATCCAGTGTAGAGTGCATCATACAAAATATATTACATTTTGCTGGTAACATTAGAAATAAATATTATCGTACTTATCTATATCTACCTATCCCATCATATATCTATATAATAATGGTATCCTGATAGGTGGTACCTACCTACGTTATAAATAATGGATTGGTGGAAATTGGAAATACATTATCTATATAAAAAAAAATGAATCGCTTAATGTGTTGCTAAGCGCGAATGTCGAAAACGGTTGAACCGATTTGGATAATTTTGGTATTTAATTATTTATGGAAGTCCAGAGAAGGTTCAAAAGGTGACAAAAATGAATTAATTGTAAGAGAATCGGTAAAAACAACAATTTTATTTTCCCATAGCTACAAATAGTCCGTACCCATCAAACCTTTGATACATTATTTTGTTCTGAGAGAATACGAAGATTCCCGGGTCAGCTAGTTCATAATATTTCTTCTTAACCATAGTCACAATACATGTTCTTCATAACAGAAATGGGAATCAAGTTTTATCGCTAGCAACATCTACAATATAAAAAAAAAACTAGAACAATACTACTACAGTATTTTCTAAGGTTCCCAATACCTAGTATATTAGTACTTTATCGATCGATTGTGCGTACCTATCTCATAAATGTACTTTTTATTTTTTATGTCCAATGGGACAATCCCATATTATTATGTGTTTATTAAACACAATTAAATTACATTTCAGTTTAAAGCTCGCAGGAGTATTTTTGTTAATTCATTCTTCAGAAGACTATTCGTTTATTTTTAAAGCCACGTCACATGTAGTCTTTTCTATGCTCTGCATTGGACAGTGTCGAATTGACCGGACAATGTGATTAAACACGCCCCTAGAACATTGGGCGAAACGCTAAACCGTTTTATGCTGCTGAATATAAACATAGAAAGAAATAACTTTTTGATTTTTTGATGTTTTTCCTTTTATAATCTTCACTCCTCTGTTTTCCGTCGGCGTAGGCAGAGTTGTACGGACGCAGAAGATACAACCATGATTAACCAGTGACGTTTTAAATAACAGAAAAAAATATACGTTAATAATACCAGTGGTAGAGCTCCACAGTCGTAGTGCAAGAGTGTTAACACCACCACATTACGTCCAGGACAACGTCAACCCTGGCCGCTTGTCTTGTATGACGAGAGAGGGAAATAACCAAAAAGATGTACGTATTCAGACAAGATATTAATTTATTAAAATTCGAAATATTGGGCATTTTCAAAATTTAAGTAAGTGACGTAACCTAATCCAAGTATGTTTGTTTTTTGCATAAGTATTGTATTACAAATTAAAAAAAAAACAGAAAGAAAAATTTGACTTCGAGCAGAAATCAAACCTGCGACCTCAGGATAACCAGTCCAGCCGCTTTACCACTAAGCTACCGAAGTAGCTTCATTGGCGACCGTTACCGACTTTTTCTTTCTGTTTTTTTTTCTTTAATTTCTAAAGTTTACTCGCATATGTTATTGCGAAAAAAAATATTACAAGTACAAGAAAAATGGCCAACTATAAAATAAGGGTAACTTTCCGATTCTTTTATATCCTTTTTATAACCAAAAGGAAAAACGGAAAAAACAAGTAAAGGAGGCTGCCCACGGATAGTATCGCTAAATCTAAGTCGTGTCACTACTTTATAAAATCAGTAATTCCTATTGTAAATTAAAACAATGTTTGTAAATATTACGAAATAACAAATTCTCTGGAAAAAACTGATCAAAATAAGAGTCGTTGTCATGAACATTATATATATCATATTTCTATTATTGTAAGACATATTATTTATAAGAGAGAGTGGAGCTCTACCTCCGAAAGAAATTATTTTTATCAGCTACTGAATATCAATCATAGGAAAGTCATGTGTGTGATTTTTTAATATCTAATAATAGGTATGTATTATGTAGGTTTAAAATCGGACACAAATATGTGGGTCATGTATGCTCCAGAAACTGTGATACACAATAAAGATGGCAGTTACTTTTTAGGGTTCCGTGTCTCGAAAGAACAAAAGCGGATTCCTTAGAGGATGGCGCGTGCGTCGGTCCGTCTGTTTGTCCGTCAGCCAAGTTGCTTCAAAACTATGGTGCCGGCTGAGTTGTGATTTGGAGAACGTCGGCGTTTTATTTGTATAAAAATAAAGTCTAATTTGCAATAGTTTTGGATTACCGAAAACTTCTTCAACTTTCAGACACGGGAACTTATCATAAATAAATTATGTAAAATTTAGAAAGTACCTAATAATATACGGAAAATAGTTCTATAATCTTCAGGAGATAAAGGATGTAGGCATTATCTAATCTAACTGCCGGCAAATGGTAATGTTCAGCACTACGTGTTTCGGTAATGTATGGCTCCGTAATAACTATCACAGAGATAAGGTCTCTACTAACTAACTAAACTAACTACTGAACAACTAAGGCCTCAACGCATCTGCACCTTTGCTTTCATCAAGAACTGCATGTATGTTTACCACCTTAGTTTTATAAAAAGATTACTCGAAAACCTTTCAAAAGTAAACCTACGAAATCTTTTCATTGTACGGATCCCTGTGTCTGCCGCCCGTGAGACTCGGACGTGGCCGGTTTTTTTTTACATTCATTGCTCAACTACCAGATGTGTCTCGTTACTGCTGACATATTCATACTTTTATTTTTCACCAGCTGCAAGGTACAATGTGTATTTCGGTGGTCAATTATATTAATGTTTTAATTATACATTAATAATAATTATATTACTATAATGGCTTAGTTTTAGTAAGTCTCGGCTGACGTATAGCTACACAATTAAAGCTCAATTGCTAGGTAAGGTAAGTCAAGCTAGGTACCTATACTACCTATCGCGTAATGCATACTGATATAATAAAGAGGTAAAGTTTGCAACTTTGATAACTTAGATTTGTTTGTTTGTGGGGGCTAAACTTCGGAAATACTGAACCGATCATGAAAATTCTTTTACGATCCTAAAGCTACACTATTCAGGAGTGCTATAGGCTAATTTTATTAAGATCGTAATCATGTTGGTAACATTGCATCCGTGCGAAGCCGGGGTGAACCTCTAGTAAATTATAAAGTGATATTACATATTGTAAAAAAAGACAATTTAAAATGTTTTGATTTCAACATGTAATTCTCATTATGATTATCGTGTGTGTCAAAATACTCTGCAATTTTATCAGCCTCTATAAATATTTTACAACTCACAACGTTTCGAATAGCTGTTTCTTTTACCTATACTCTTCGATATAAAAAGTATTACGGGCTAACAGACCTTTTGTTTTTAAATACTCACACATCGATTTAACCCTCTCAGCTTAAGGTCCAAATCAAAACCTTTGCAAGTGCCATCGTACTATTCATAGCTCACAAATCTAAATCAAACATTGGCTTAGTAAGCTATGGAAGTAAATAGTATATATCATTATTATTTTTGCAACGACAGTCGTTATTCTGCACTCAACACTGAAACACTCACAAAACTATTGCCATAGGGCTGCGTCGGACGTTTTACAATCTATTTACCGTGCGTAGGACGTCGGCTCACTAATGCAGTTTAAGAAATGTACCCCATAATATCCGACAAGGTATGTAGCGACCGCCAATTTTAGTGTTTATTAGCGATCCGTCCCGGCTTCGTGCGGGTGCAACAAAGGTACCAATAGCATTCTGAAGTCATGTATAATGTTACTGGTATTATTGGAATATATATAATACGGGATGTTTTTATATACCTACTAGCTGCCCCGACTAAATTCGTATTTCCTTAGAAGTATAAAAAATTGTTCAAAATATCGAAAAAACATGTTTGTAGAGACACAAAAAATAGATAACAACCGATTCTCATACCTACCAAGTATACGTACACATCAAATTTCATTATGATCGGTACAACCGTTTCGGAGTAGAATTGTTATAAACACTGTGACACGAGAATTTTATATAGATAGATAAATCGGATGCCCCTCCGATCGAGCCATTGTAGAAATCGCGCGGGATTAAACGAAATATTTTTTCTTCCTGTCCTAACGATTAAACTGTTGATCCGGATTTCTTTATGTACAAGATAAATATTATCTACTTTCTTTAAATTTTAGATACAATAAACTTGTTTATTTTAATAAGCACCTTAATAACTTAGAAGTAGGGAGCTCAAGATGCGATTTTTCTCCAGCGCGTCAGATTTAGATATAGGAGATACCTTGCACCCTCTTCAGTACCTTCACCAAATCTAAGATTTCCATAAACGGCCGAACCCTTAGGACTTACGCCACGAGCTCGCCTCGCATCAAAATCGTCTGAATTTTTTGATGGGAACTTTGATTAGGTTCACTTTACATTCTCTATGAGTATCAGACATTCTTGCGTAATTTTTCACCTTCATTTTTGAAATAATTAAATGCAAAACAGGGTGCAAAGTATCACCCTTATCTTAATCTGACGCGCTCGAGTAAATACAAAAATAGCAACCTGGGATACTAGAAGGAATGGGTGTTAATGGGTGAGTATACAATTTAAATGACTGTATTGTACAATATTTTGAGTATATTGTTTTCTGCGCTCGACACTGACACAGTAATGTAACTACCGATACAGGACCACACAGCATTGAACCACTAATGCAGTTCAGGAAACACTGTACCCCACAATATCCGACTATGTAGCGAGTGGCGATCGACATCTAAACTTTAGTGTATAGGGGAAATCCCCCTAGCGCCGGACATCACATAGTACCGGACAAAACCTCTACAAGCAGGATTTAGCGTTCTTGATCGATATTTCACACGAGTACACTGACACAGTAATGTAACTACCGACACAGGACCACACAGCATCGAACCACTAATGCAGTTTAGGAGACACTGGACCCCACAATATCCGACTATGTAGCGAGTAGCGATCGACATCTAAACTTTAGTGTATACTCGTTCTAGCGACTCACCTCGACTTGGCAAGGGTGCGATTTAGGTGTACCAATATGACATTTTTTTAAATTGGAATAATTAGAATTCATTATTTAGTACAATGTTTAGGGAAAAGCACAAATGGCGACCTTATCGCTTTAAAGCGATTTCTTCCAGGTAACAAATTTTAAGAAAAAAACAAATCGAACAGTAACAGCGATGTACTAATTAGGAAAAATAAATCGAACTGGGATGTCTAATCACAACAGAACAAAGTAAAACCAAAACAAAAGAAAATAAACACATTTATAGAAAGAATAAAAACGTATAAAATACACAAAAATGACAGTGAGGAAAATAGGAATGTTAACGAAGAGAAGAGAACGAAAAAGAAAAAGATGGAGAGTTATAGAGACATAATAGTGTTTTACTCGAATTTTAAAAGTTTGGATTGTCTGAGCGTTTCATACAGTCAGGGGAAGATCATTCCACAAACGAGTTGCTGAAACTGTAAAAGATAATTATTTAATTACTTTCTTGTTCAATATTTTGACTTTTGTTTTCTGCACCCGACACTGAAGCACTAACAAAACTAGACGCAGGGCTGGAGAGCGTCATACCACTAATGCGTTTAGGGAACGCTGTAGGTACCTCACAATGTCCGACTATGTAGCGAGTAGCGACTGACATTCAATTTTAGGTTAACTAGCGACTTTCCCCAGCTTCAAGGGGGTGCAATTTAGACAAATTGTATTTATTTATGCAATGCTTTTTAGAAAATCAATAAAAATAAATTAGTCAAAAACCCTAATGTTGCATCGGCAATGTAGGTAATGTATCGATCTCTAAAAGGCTCTTCCATGATGCTGTACCTACCTATTGATACGCATATGAACTCAAATTAAATGTCGTGAACGTCCTAGTTGACAACGTTAAATTTAAGTGACTGGAAAAGTCATACAGACAGACCAGAAAGACCAGAGGTCAAAATGCAGATGCGATACCACTCCTGAGGCCTAAGGTGTTATGCCTCTGTGCCGGAAATTACAGGTCCATACATTACAACCTGACCGGAACACGATAGTGCTGAACACTATTATTTAGCGGCAAGTATATTAGGTAATGCAGTGGTGCCTACGCCCGCGAGCTCCGTCACCGGAGCTCTACCACCAGTAAAAGTACTTATAATTATTGTAAAATTTTAAAAAGAAAATGAATTATACTTACGTCTTATCACGTATTGAGATCTCAATGTGGTGAACTTGCACAATAAAAGAAGGCACAGCAAAGGTCCCCGTGTCTTCATTTTAATCACTGTGTTGTTTCATTTATCTGGATGTAACTGTCGGGCTATTCTCGGATCGGGTTCCTATGCAGTTTTCAAACAGTTTTACAAAGGAAATTTGTTGTGACACTCCACACCGTTTTTATTTTAATCAAACGATTCCTTCTAATTGCAGCTTGACAAACGTACGAAATGCTCACTGATTTTTGTCTGTTTTCATATAGGCCGCGCTGAAAATGTTCTGAAATTGACTTCGAATGAAATGCACTCAACATTGTATCTGAACGGTCGATTTCAACGACTAAGTTTACATGTAATTAATTGTCACTTGAACTTCGTAGTCTTTTTTCTCATTTAGGAATAGATTGGTCCAATCAACATATCGTTAACGTTCAAATCACGACATGAAGTACGACAAAACATTTTTCATAGGCATCGTCATAGATCATTCGTCTCTGTCACATCGCTACCAATTGACTACATTCCTGGCTAACTGATCGACTAATGAAACTATCAGTTCATAGCCGCGCTCAGAATCAGTTTAATTTTATGTAATTACTAGCCCCGACGAACTTCGTGTCGCCTTAGAAGTATAAAGTATAAAAAAATTAAGTATATGTCCATAAAAACAAAAATAAAATATTTGGGGAGAATCACCCAAACCATTAAGGGATATAAAAAATAGATTACAACCGATTCTCATACCTAACAAATATACCTACACAGAAAATTGCATAATGATCGGTGCAGCCGTTTCGGAGGAGTATTGTTACAAACAGCACTGTGACTCGTGAATTTGATGTATTAGGTAGATTATTATAATAATACCGCTTGTTTACTATATTAATAGTGAATTCTCTTCTCGCAAAAGCATATAAAATACATTTACCTATATAGAAGATGCGAGAGAAACATGCACACATATTTTCATGTTATCATTTACTATATAGGTAAATGTATTTTATATGCTTTTGCGATAAGAGAATTATATATATATATATATATATATATATATATATATATAGATAGATAGATAGATATAACTCTCGTAGAATTCTAGTGCGTAAAGGTGCGTAGACGCAGCCGTGCCGCAGCAGTCAGATGCCTATTTCGCAGCACAAAATTAGGTACGAAGTAGCAGAGCTAACCGTCCATCGTAAATTTTTAATATTAGACTATCGTTTAAGTTGATTAACTGCTTGATTGCCACTTTAAGCAGTTCTCTATACTAATACTAAAAAGAGGTAATATTTTTTTGTATGTTTGTTTGTTTTGAATAGGCTCAATAACTACTGGACCGATTTTAAAAATTCTTTCACTATTCGAAAGCTACATTATCCACGGGTAACATAGGCTATATTTTATTTTGGAAAAAATAGGGTTCCGTAAGATATTTGGGGTTTTCAGACACAAGGTGTAAAAAATCATCCAGGTAAGTTACTTATTTTGCGTACGCTGCTTCAACTATCAAAGATATCGAGGAATATCTTCACTATTCGAAAGCTACATTATCCACGGGTAACATAGGCTATATTTTATTTTGGAAAATTTCGGAACCCTATTCCGTAAGATATTTGGGTTTTTCAGACACAAGGTGTAAAAATCAATTAGAAAAGTTACTCATTTTGCGTACGCTGCCTAAACTATAGAAGATATCGAGGAAGGCTTTAGGCTATATCTATAATCATCACGCTAAGACGAATAGGAGAGGGTAGGTAACATTGCACCCGCGCGAAGCAGGGGCGGGCCGCTAGTAAAATATATAATACTAATTTATCTTTCTTTTTTACAAATGTTCTTGTTGTTAGTAGGAGTAAATAAGAATATTAATAGGGCTTATAAATAATAAATAAATAAATAAAATACGCTTACACTGACAGCCCCACAGTAGGTATAAAAATACACAAACACCCAGACCCGAAACAAATATCTGTAGGCCATACAAATATTTGTCCCGGTGCGGGGATCGAACCCGCGACCCTTCGAATCAAACGATGGTTTCACACCGCTGGACTAACCGGGTCGTCAAACTTATTCAAATAGTTCCACTTAAACGAATGCGAATAAAACATTAAAGAATTTAAAATGACGATTTTATCATCGTATTTAGCACTATTACATATTTAGCACATTTTGTGTGTTATATATTATATATAGGTATATTCTCACACGTTAATTTTCACGTTAAACCAATTAAGATATTTAAAAAAGTATTCTGACACAATGATAATAATCTAGCCATGTTCGCACACGGGGTTGTAAAATGCATTTTCCATGTTGAATATTATCATGTGACGATGACATGCCAGTGGTAGTCTGTCTATATAAAACAGCAGCACTTCTATTTTAAGCTTATTTATTTGTATTTAATGGCAATATTTAACATGATAAATGTTCATTGTTATGATAAGATATTATATAAAAAAAAAACAAATGAAAACAATAGGTATTCAGACCGACTATGTTGTTTAAGTATTTGGAGTGTAGAAAAAAAAATATTTCAAGACTGTATTACGACTTTGTTTGAATTACTACCCTGTATTCGTGCCTAATTATAGCTTTCTGATCCGAAGAGTCTCTGATACATGGGAAAACTATAAGGTTTCCTGTGTGTGGGCAGGAATCTCTAATGCCCGCGAGGAGTCTTTCAAACATCGGTACCATTTAATTGGTTTCACAATAAAAATTGAAAGTGAACGATCGTTCCGTGGGAACAGAAATCTTATTTATAAGACCGAGTCCTTGAAAATGGGCCCATCTGGTTTTCACGTGGCCACCTACGTCAGAAGTGAAGCGCTTCTCGCGCAAGTCAAACATGGAGAATATTAAAATTAGCCCTTAGGTTGCATGGCAACTAAACAAATATAATATAACAAAGTTATATATATAACTTGATAATATTTAATTTAATTAATGGTGAGACTTGGCGTCGGAATGTGACGAACCCACCGCTAATTAGTGGAGAATTCTTCCGCTATTGCAATCAACCAAACAGTGGTGGTCAAACCGTTCTAGTAGCGTGATAGTAAATACAACAATACGGGACGGGCAGCAACTTCCTACGATAATCCACTACGATGCGAATATGTTCTCCTCTAATAACTATTTTCTATATATTTTTTTCAAAACTTTTAAAGAAAAGGTTAAAAGTTTTTAGGAAAAATGGAGGGGGAATCAATGAGGTTAATATTTAGAGAAGACATCGGAAATAAAAAAGCCGGTTCCGTTTTTAAATTGATTTGACAGATATTTATTTACAGTGCTCATCATGAAATATTGCACATCGAGCCTATGAAAAGGACAATCGGCTAGTTTCGACTTCGTAGAGCGTTATCTCTGCTGCACACTGCCTACGTAAGCACTGATACTCTGGTATTGGTCAAGACTTGGTAAAAATGGTGGACAGACGTCAAATTGAAAGAGATAACACTCTACAGGCCTGAAATATGCCAAGTCTCCTTGATGAGGTCGATATGCAATATTGCTTGTTGGATATTGTAAGATGTTTACACGAATTAATTTACAAAACTTATAGTATACGTATTTATAGGTATATCATCTTCCAAATGGAACCATCTCATCATCGCCATCTTCCATACGGATTGTAATTTTAAGTTATAATAAAATAAGAATACAAACATGAAAATTAAAAGAAAAAAGGCTTGAAAAAATAATATCTGTCAGGTCTGTTCATCGTATATTTGATAATGGATGTACTGGTCCATTGACGATGACGATGAAATTGTTAGAACAAATTCAATAAATTATGTATCGAGCGTATCATGTAATGTAAATTTTACATAAATTAGCCTGCTATTGATATACGAATGAGTCGCTCATTTGCAGTCAGAAAGTCGTGATTTCCATTAAATATCCGAATACACAAAAATTTAACTTTAAGACGCAACATAAATGGTCGCAATCGAGCTAGATCTAAAATATGGAATTAACTTTTCTCATAAGAAATCCAGATGAGGTGACGGGTTGATCCTTGCCAGGCGATGGTTTTTGTACTTAGCATGTTATGATTCATCCCTCCTTTCTAGCCTTACAGGGCAACGATACTCGGAGGGTTCAGTATCTCTCCTACTATACGTACGATACGTAAAGTATCGCTTCAAAGTCGGCATTCGAACCGGTGCCTAACCAATATCCTAATGTATGTTTGTATCCGTCATTTACCTTCAATCATAGTAAGGCCTAAGAATACCGTATCTGCGTGTGTTATCTAAAAGGCGAAAACTTGAAAAAATAGACGTGCACGCGTCAAAAGAAAGTATGTCATTCCTTTTCAGTGACTTCGGTCGACAAGAAAGCTCGCTGTAATCAGTGACATGCTGCAAGAGTTTGGGTTTCTACTTTGTATACAATAGTGTAAGCATTAATTCGTGTGATTAAGAATTGGGTGATATCATGCCGCCAGTTGGTGACGTACGCACGGCCACGTTATCTGTTTTATCTTAAAGACGAATTTCATGAAATTATCAATTTTCTAAATCAAGTGTAAAAATAACTGACTCAGTAGTCAAGTGGTAGTATGCTACTACATTGGGGTGCTGGGTTCGATCCCCGGGACCGGGGTAAGTGCTACAAGGATTAGATTTTTTTTATTAAGTGATGGTGGTGGTAAACAAACATGAAGTTCACATGGATGTTAAGTGACGATTGCAGCCTACAGACATCTACATAGTAACCAGATTTCAAAGTGCAGATGCGTTGTCACACCTGAGGACTATGATCTTTTGCCTCTGTGATAGTTGCCATACATTACCAACTAACCGAAACACGATAGTGCTGCACACTACCACTTGGCGGCAGATAGATTAGGTAATACGGTGGTGCCTACGCCTCGAGCTCCATCACTGGACCTCTACCATCGGTGAAATTAATACCTAGTTGATTTCGTGGCAGTTTTCCATCGCTACCTTAGTTTTTAATCTACCCCTTTAACCTACACGTTTAAGTAATAAGGTTAGCAAATTTTTGATATGGGGTTTTGTTTGCGTGGTGTTACTGTAAGACATAGGTAGTGTGTATGTATCCATATATTTATTCAAGAAATAAAGTCGAAGAATTCGATTTGTCGTGGTACGACAACAGTAGTCCATGACAAATTATAACTCAGCCCACAGAGAGTGGTGCCACAAAATGCGTGACTGACGCGACGCTTACTCAGAAAACCAGCGATTGCAAATTGTAACGCTTCATGCATTATACGACTACGACTACTCCCCGGTTTCATAAACATAGATTTTGCTAGCGTAAAGTCGTAATAAATTATCGTTATTAGACCTTCAGTGGAGTTCGGGAGCGCAGGCGCATCTTAATGCCCGAAATGCTCAAAAGTTCTATACTTATTTCAATGACAGTTTGGGCCAACAAAAAGACGTTACGCTGACGAAATAAAAATCTCATGAAATTTTGTACCTTCCATACGTCTATTTTTACCGGCTGTTAAGTTTACTTTAGGCAGTAGTGGACAGTACCTATGTTGGACTAGGGCCGGTTTCTGGAAAGTTTTCAAATTCCTATTCGCGCAAGAGACGTGTTGACTGTAGTAGTCTGTTGGATTTTGGAACATTTGTCAAGTAGGTACCTAAATTGGCGGCGAAATTATTAGTTGACCTATGCTTTGATACAGGTTTTTTTTTTAATTTGACAACTGATTATAAACTGTGGTATTAGTTACTAATCGGTTTGTCACGCCAGTGTTAATAAATACTTTTGAAATAAGCCTATTTGCCGACACAAAAACCAGAAGGCAAAATGCAGATGCGTGGCCAAACAAGGATTCTCAACAAGGTTGCCACGTCGTTAAACCTAAAAACCGGACAGACCAGTATGTAAAAAGCCAAATTACGTTCATTTTAACCGGACACGGTTCAAAATGCCTAATTATGTCCGGCTGTAACAGGACGCCTGGCAACCCTACTTGCGAATCAATGTCTTATAAATCTACCCCAACATTGTTACACATGAGTAAAAGTATACAGGTAATCAAATAGATTGCCTGTTTTCATGTAACGTCAATTTACACAAATTAGCAAATGTTCCATTGGCTATATAGCTTTGTACCTTGATTTATAGAAAAAATACATGTCATTCTCTACGTATAATAGATGGCCTACTTTGTACATATTTTACGCGACGATCGAAGAATGACTTGAATCAAAATAGACATCGTTTTAAAAGTCTGTTTCGCTACATTTCTTAGTAATTTTGAAAGCGATGAATGAATTTGTTTCTATTAACATTCAGTTAAACATAACTTCATGATTTATTTATGTTATGAAGTGGCAAAAAAGCATACAGTTCACATTAAGTGCTTTGCCACCAGGTATGTGCTACGCTACGTTGCTATGGATGCGTTTGATACCCACCAAACATATTAATTGGTGCACATAGTACTGGTGGAAACGGATTCAACTAAGATATGTTTTTATAGAAGCGCGCATGGCCCCGCGGCTGGTGTAGATCGGAAGAGATCTACTCGGTTAAGCGATAAAGCCGCTAGTGGCTAGTGCCAAATTAAAATGCGCGTTTCCGTGCTTCGGAGGGCACGTTAAGCCGTCGGTCCCGGTTGCTATCGATAGATAGCAGTCGTTAAACCTTGTCGGAGGCCTTATGAGCGGTTTGAAAACATCCGACAGCGGGTTGGCCACTAACCCGTATCTACACCAACCCGTATTGGAGCAGCGTGGTGGTGTCAGCTCCAGGCCTCCCCCCAAAAAGGGGAGAGACTCGTGCCCAGCAGTGGGACGTATAATGGGTTGCCATTATAATTATTTGTTATGTTTTTTATATGGAAAGATGCGTGCTATGGATGCGAGTTATGGATGCGTGGTATGGGCCGTCGCGTATTGTGTAACGTACAGCTACATAGCATAGTATTGGTCACCATTTGTCTCATATTTTCGTAGCGTACATTTCACATCTTCGCAGGAAAAGCACCCTTATGGTACCTAAGTGAATACCTATAAACATCTACACAAAATCCAGTGATTTCAATGTAGATGCGTTGTCCCTCCTGAGGTCTAAGTTGTTCTACCTCTGTGCAAGAAATTACCGTACATTAACCGGAAGATAAAGCTGAACACTACCATTTGGCGGTAAGAAGATTAGGAAATGTGGCGGTCCCTACCTCCGCGAGCTCCTTCACTGAGCGCTACCATTAGTGACGTTTATATTTCTCAAAGTGGTAGAATGTAAATACATACATTGTTATGTGGCACTGAGAAAATACATGTACATAAGCATCGCGGGTGAAGCGACGCCTCGACCGGGGGCTCAAACTGTAGAGTTGTAGTTGCAACACTAGCATACTACCACTGACTACTGATAAATATTGTATCGAATGTAGTAAGTACTTTAAATAGGTACAAATATTTGAAGTTCAGAATAAGAAGCTTTCTATATTCGATTGACAATGTAAGCGCAGTACTTTATGTATGTGCATACGCAAAATACAGCGGTAAACTAAAAACGACTTAAAAATATTTGTTCTTTCACCCCGAGTTCATGTTCGGAACTTCAAGCCTAAGCGCCCTAACGCACCAGCGGTTAGCTGCGGCCATGTAAAAGCTGCTAGCCAGACGGCTACCCGCTCACGCGGCTAACCGCTAGTGCGTTAGGGCGCTAACGATCTTAATTTGCCACAGATCACGTGCTCATTTCTAAACGTTGATATTTATAATAACATTCAATTAAATAAAATGTCACGATCTACGTCATAATTGTTTGGTAAGGAAGTTAAAACTGCACTAGACAACTTCGCACTCAAACTCAAAGTTATCTCAATACCTAGCTGAAATTCAACGTAAGCGATATACGAAGCCAAAGATATGAAAAGCTACTTAACTACGAAGAAGTGGACGGACTATTGCACTTTTGCCGAACAGTTGAAATATGAATAGATGTAAAATATAATTGAGTGATTTCAATTCATAATAGTCACCATATTCCCCTAGAATTTTTGTATTTTTTTCAAAATTAAAGTTTCAGTTATAAAATATATTTTCCAACGTGGAAGTTCTATCACCATAAGATAGTGTTTTGCATGTTCCGATTAGATCAGCCTTACTCAACTTTCTACTAGGGTCGCTAGAACGTTTCAGCCATGGGGGACGCAACATGAATTAATTTACTAGGTAAAAAAGAGGGGCGGCGGGCCACAAAATATCTATCTCAGAGCTTTCAGGGTCCCCAACCCAAGGGGGGAGCGATGCATCTGCATTGTGACGTCAAGTTTTTATGGAGATGTCTATAAATAGCAGTCATCACTTGAAATGTTGAAATACATGGTTATTTACTGCTAGAATATAAGTTTACGTCTACAGTGATCACTGCCAATGTAAAGGGGTTCTCCTTCCTGGCGCTATAACTCCAGAACGCACGAACCGATTTCCACGGTCTTGTATTCGTTGGAAAGGTCTCGGGCTCCGTGAGGTTTATAGCGAAGAACAATTATTTTATAAAACGACATCCACGCGGGCGAAGCCGCGGGCAACAGCTAGTATTGGTATAAAAATGAGGAATTAGACGATGCGTTGACACGTGCGATAATGGAAATCTTTTTCCAGCTACTCGTTTAGTAACTAACAGCACTGCAATGCAAACAACGCGGTACCTATGTGGTGACTAAACGACTCGTCCATTGTATGCCTGTTATCGATGTGGGCGTTTATCGGGTCGTGTTTCTTAACAAGGCTCCTTCGACTCCGCCGTGTTTCTTTACAAACAACATCAAATTATCTGAGAGTTTTATTATCAAGGGTTGAACGTAAAAATACTTGAGCCATAACCATCGACGATGGGAGAAGCTGTGTTGTGTCGTCGATGGCCATAACCTGGTGGTAGAGTTCCAAGTGCAGGAGCTCGAGGGCGTAGGTACCACCGCATTACCTAACTTATCTGCAGCTACTTTTTTTATGTAATGGAAGTTGTAAACAAGCATGCAGTTCACATTGATGTTAAGTGATGACTGCAGCCTATAGACACCCACACAAAGACCAAGGTCAAAATGCAGATGCGTTACCACTCCTGAGGCCTAAGGTCTTATGCCTCTGTGCCGGAAATTACAGGGCCGTACATTACCACCTGACCGGAACACTACCATTTAGCGGCAAGTATATTAGGTAATGCGGTGGTGCCTACGCCCGCGAGCTCCGTCACTGGAGCTCTACCACCAGTAAAAAAGTAAGGGTTCTGTATTTATACGTTACTGTTACATCACATAATTTTAGTAGGAAACGACAGTGGTGATTTTTGCAGGTTGTTACTATAAACGAAGTTATTTAATTATTTTTATAGACAATAATCATTAACCCAAATTTTGAAGCCTTTTTTAGGATTACTGCAGATATAACCAATAATTAAATAATTAATCAAAGAGGCAAATGAGACAATGTGATCATTTAATCACTTGATCAATTTAATCACTGGAGCTCTACTACCAGTAAAAACCTACTTATTATTTAATAGTACGTAACTTCACGCCTGTAATCCCCGAAGGGGTAGGCAGAGGTAAATGCATGCATTCAAGCATACATGCAAACACCCACGATTCGCCGGTTACGTTTTGGCCCATGTAACAGGTGGCGAGCCTGTTGACGTCCCCGGGCACATTACCAAACTTTGAGGTACTGGGAAATTTCCAGAAAATGGAAAAATCCCAATAGAACCAGAGATAAAGGCTTTTTCACCATTATCTCTGATAACCCCCTACCCGGGAATCGAATCCAGGACCTCAGCGTAGTAGTAGTGGCCTGCTACCACTAGGCTACCGAGGCAGTTCTTTAATAGTACTAACTATTATTAAATAATTTACCATGAAATGGGGAAAAATAAATGTGTAAACTTATTTCATCGTAGCCTACAACATAGTTCGTGAATAGTTTCATAGGTAACGTAACGCACAAGAAATTGAGTCGGAATGGGAACGCGAACCAAATTACTGAAATTCCGCATTATCAAATTTGTTTCGACAAAAACCTTCATTGCGGGACACTTATTTAGAACTGATATTAATTTCACGAAGAGCGGAGTTTGCGTGCACATGCTTAGTCGTCTTTTCTGTGGTCCAAGATATCGAATGTAGCGGGATAAATTAAAAACGAAATATGATTGATAGCGGCTCTCGTAATGTGACATTTAAACGATTTAGAAAATTTTAACGGTTTTTTTAATTTGTTTGTACGACGCTAACGGCCGATTTTGAATTGCTGTAGGTAATAATTTATGTGTGAGATAAAAACTATCTTATAAATGTTTATCAGATGTCTCCCGAGGCCAATCTACCTATGCCTAGATAAAACATAAACCTTGATTGTTCAGAAGGCCTGAAGTTAAATAAAGTTTAAAATATACATCCGCTTATCGCTTATTGCTTGCCAACAAGGACTGTAATCGGTAAATAGTTGCTCTTTATGCAAATCAGTACATCGGCACGACAACTTTTGTGTTTTGTCTTTTAGCTTGTGAATCGTTATTTTCTTTTCTTTATATTTTTGCAAAATGATAAGACACAATATTTGTCATGAAACCACATCAAATATTTAAGAAATAGTTTGCTTTTCAATTCTATCTTTATGTGGTAGACTATAAGCTTGCAGGGGAAAACTGCGGTGAAGTTATGTACCTTCAACTTATTGAATATGTTTCTTAGTAATAATGATTTATTGCAACAGTTATATCTAAGCTCATATTTCCTTCATAATTAAATCATTGTGATTAATAGACATAATTAGAAATCAAACTCAACCAAAAAAGTATCTTACCTACTTAAAATATTAATATCTTACCTACTTTTAATAAGAATGTACTGCAGAGTGAGGTCTAGAATCTCATTTGATTTGTTCCCTCATTTCAATTGAACTCGATTGTTGGATGCCTAAGTTAGAGAGACTTCGACACCTTTTGTCGTTAGCCTAGTTGGCATTATGCTAAGGCAAACCCTGCAAGTTGTGTAGTTCAGGAAAACAAAAAGACTTCGACTTGCGCGGCGAACAAAAGTAGAGTCTATGTTGCAACAGTTTATCCAAGCAAACTTGATCCATTAAAGTATTTGTTCAAATGTATAATATTATGTTGTCACATCAAAATGGAAACGGTTTATGCATTTTATCGCCTAACAATACAGTAGGAAATGTTTCATTGGTTGATAAAATATATAAATTAACTCGTGGGTGTTTGCATGTATGATTGAATGCATGCATTTACCTCTACTTACCCCTTCGGGGATTAAAGGCGTGAAGTAACATTTTTTTACGTTTAAGATACTATTACCGGTATTAAGAAATGATGGTTTGTGGTGCAGAGCTGAAAATTAGGGGTTATACGTTTTTCTTGATTCTTGATTTTAAATATTACATCATAAAAAAACATTCTTAAAAAAAAATACAAAAAAATTAGGTGAGAAACAGCCTAACCATTAAGTGATATAAAAAATAGACTACAACCGTTTCTCATATCTACCAAAACCACACACACACAAATTTCATAATGATCGGTAAAGCCGTTTGGGAGTATTGTTACATATTTTAGTACTGTGACACGACAATATATACCTACACACCTAATTTTTTTTCTCCTTATTTTGCTATGCGAGAGTCAAATTAAATCTGGCCGCAATTAAGGGTGATTGGCTATGACAGATAAAATAATTTAATTAAAAATGCTATCGGCCATATTTTGACAGGCAACCTAGTATGTATGTATGTATGTATCTTCACGCCAGGTCCCTAACGGGGTAGGCAGAGAGTGTAGTAGTAGTAGATAGTAGATAGTGCAACCTAGTAGATACCTATATATTCGCTAGATCATAAATATGCGTAAAAATTAGGTTTGTAGCATTACTAAATGAACGAAATAATTCGGTGGTGGGATCCTAACTCATGATCACATAGCGACAGAAAAATGTTGATCATAATAATCATCATCTAAATTCAAGTGTGATGAATCATTCAGCGTACAGTTTGGTTAATTGATTAAAGTCATTCGTGTATCAACACGCCACTCTTAATTACCGCGTACATTCTCACTATTGTCGGAATGAAGATGGAGTGATGATTTGTTCGAATCAACATTCACTGTGTAACCACTCTATAATAGCTCTGATAGGTACGTCATTTCTCATCATGCAATTGTTAACAATAACAAAACGAAGTTCCACGTTGGGCCCGCACCTTGTACACAATATCAAAAGAAAAATACGTTAAATCACAAAGAAAATGCTCAAAAAACTATTTAAATCGTTATTTTTTGTCGGAAATATATATATAATGTAATTTTTGTATGACAACAATATGTCACCATATTGCTACTAAGACATTCTTGTATTGTAAATATACTTACGATAATTTAATAGATGGTATAATAAACGATTTGAATAGCTGAAAATGATAATATGATCCCATATGACATAATGCAATAAATGATTTGAATTGAATTGATTTAGTATTTTATGCTTCTTCTCTCAATATAGTGTACAAGGTGCTGGCCAAAGCTCCATACATTTTGGAACGTCTCATTTCATTCTTATAAACATTAAAGGAGATGTTGCGAGCTCGGCTCTGGTTAGTACACGTCCTCAAAAAATGGGTAAATTAAAGAAGAATCCGAAAAAAATACAATTAATTTATTCACGAATATATTTTAGAGTTACAACCACATTTAATTCAAACGATTTTATCCTTTTCAACTATGTTCAACATGGCGGCGATACAGCTGACGCTTGGGATCAATCTATTTAGATAGTATTTAGAAAATATCACTTTTTTTCTCCAAGTACCATAATCAAAAAACAATTCAAAAAATGAAAATGACAAAATGACATCGCCCGCCATATTCGCCATGTTGGTTTTGAGTAGCAATTCTAACTGCAAATAATGTTTTGTAACTGCAAACAAAGCTAAATAAGTGAAAATATGCAGTAAAAACATTTTTATATTGATTTTGCCTGTTTAATGATATTGTGTACAATACATGGCCGGAGGTTCATACATTTTTGCAACATCCCCTTTCTTCTAATGCCCTTAACGTTTGCAAATAAACTAGCTGTCCCGGCGAACTCGTATCGCCTAATACATAGATTAAAAGTGGAGATACTGACTGAGACCGCCGGCGGCTTTTGAACAATTGAAATCTATTGTCATATTTTTCTCGTGACCTGACGGGTTAGGAAATGGGGGTTGGTGGTAGAAATGTGAATATTAAGGATTATAAGTATTTTTGATGTGATATCTAAATAAGAAGCGCGCATGGCCCAGCGGCTGGTGTAGATCGTAAGCGATCTGCTCGGTTAAGCACTACGGGCGCGGTCGGGTAGTGTGATGGGTGACCGCTAGTGGCAAATTAAATGCGCGTTTCCGTGCTTCGGAGGGCATGTTAAGCCGTCGGTCCCGGTTGCTATCGATGGATAGCAGTCGTTAAACCTTGTCGGAGGCCTTATGGGCGGTTTGAAAACATCCGACAGTGGGTTGGCCACTAACCCACCCACCTCCACCAATCCGCATTGGAGCAGCGTGGTGGAGTAAGCTCCAGGCCTCCCCCCAAAAAGGGGAGAGACTCGTGCCCAGCAGTGGGACGTATAATGGGTTGCCATTATTATTTTATTATTATTATCTAAATAAGAAAACAAAATTGGTGGCCTACCATTTTGGGATTAAAAAAAAATTCTACAACTGATTCTCATAGCTAAAAAGTATGCACACTAAATTTTATGATAATCGGTCAAGCTGTTTCGGAGGAGTATTGTTACAAACACTATGGCACGAGAATTTTATACCTATAGGTATTAGATAAAAGATAATCATCAACTGAAGTGAATTCTATCGAACCTCGAATATATGAAGGTATGTTTTAGTTAACAGTAACAAAGTGTCCAAACACACAGACGACTTGAAGACAGGTTTTAGCCACTCAAAACAGAAGGTGGCTGAATTTTGACTCCTCTTTATGCTCCTTGTAACGTGCCACCATTTTCTGTATTGCCCTCGCATTGTTTTACACAAAGTCAAACGAGAACGTCTTAGATTCCTCGGTTTACGTATTTTATAGTACCATCTTACTCGTCAATATTTTGATTTGCTCGAAAACTCTGACATTTATAAAAATTTAATATTGATAATACTCAAAATTAACTGTAGACGATGATGATGAGTAAACTTAAGTAGAGTGGAAATTGATGACGTGGTAATGGATTTTTTTTAAGGTATAAGCTTAAATCAAATCTCTTACAGCGCGTTCATAAAGTCACATTCCATTTAGGTCCTAAGACATATGCAGGATGTTTGTAAGTAGCGTCGTATCATCTCAGAATGCCAACTTCGCAAAATGCCAACCGCTCGCAAAAAGACAACTTCTAAAATGCCAACTTCTCATAGTCATAGGTTTCTTCATAGAATGCGTGTACGTATACTGTGTTCACACGAGTATACTGTGCTAGTGACTAACAACAAAAAACGAATACCGTCAAATACCGAATACCCGTGTGAAAAAAGGGTAACACAATTAAACGTTCAATAACAAAAATATTAGAGTTCGAGAAGCTCAATAAAACATTTTTTTTGTAATGGAAGTGGCAAACAAGCATGCAGTTTACATTGATGTTAAGTGATGACTGCAGTCTATAGACACCCACACAAAGACCAAGGTCAAAATGCAGATGCGTTACAACTCCTGAGGCCTAAGGTATTATGCCTCTGTGCCGGAAATTACAAGGCCGTACATTAACACTTGACCGGAACACGATAGTGCTGAAAACTACCATTTAGCGGCAAGTATATTAGGTGATGCGGTGGTGCCTACGCCCGCGAGTTCCGTCACTAGAGCTCTACCACCAGTAAAATGAAGCATAAACAAAGTTTCTATGAACTGTTACTATCTCGCCCCCGTCATGGCGTCAACATTTCAAAGAAACTATTAATCCTACGCATGCGTCCAAGTTACAATGTTCTAATTACCACATTTTGTTTTACCTCCCACGCGTATATCATAATTTAGATGATTTATTGTTAACAAATAAATCTCTTATACCTACACAAGCTTTAGAAGAACCAATACTGAAATTATCACTTGTTAAAGACAAGTCAATTACAATCTATAATTTTACTTTACAAGTCGTATCGTTATTAGCAGTTTGTGTTAGCAAACGGTTGATTTTTAATGGACAAATGGTTAAACAATTTTGTTTAAAATTAAATCAAAGTTATGATAAAACAAACACGAGAGATAACTGTTGCGATAAGCGTTAAAAGAAAGAGGTGGAGGGTCGCGTTATCATATGGATAGCAATATTAGATCAAACGTATCAGATGACACGGAGGTGTAAGTGATACCGTACAGACAGACAGTTCTTTGTGACGTGTAAGTAACTACAACCACATCGGTTATATAAAACTACCAAAGAACGATACAGACAAGGTGATGTTCAGCTTTAGAGTAACGATACCTCGATGAAGCCTGTTCACTTCGATATTTGAGTGATGTGGTCAACTCATTTTCGATTTATAAACGAAGGCTAAGGATGAAATAAACAGCTGCTCCAAACATTAGTGATAGCAACATATTGTATGAGGAAACTGGATAATATGATCGATTTCAGAGTTAGTCACATTGTAAAAGCTATTCACAATGTTGAGCATAAAAGTGATTATAACATTTTAAGGCGGTACTTCATAAATGTTTTCTTCATCTAAAAAATCCGCAACATGTTCCTATAATACCATATCATCAATTTCACTCAATGGATATTCTGCGCATATTTTCTACACATTAAAAATTATGTCGATTGTGTTTAAAAACAGATATTTATTTTTTAAAAATGCTTAGTCTCTCTTTTCACTCTCTATTATGTAGTTGATCGTTGAGAGTCTCATTTGTTTATTCAATTAAACAAATGAGCCAAACATATTCTTTAATTATGTCAATGACATAAAACGATAGATTGCGATGATATTTCCTCAGTATTCTGATATAATGTGTATAATTATATCAAGAAACATGGCCCTCCGGACTATAGTTTCTGATAAGCTCATAACAGGTCACACATAGTATAAAATATTAAACACAATGTCATTTCATTGACATTTACTACTTCTAAGATAACATTAGAATCATTAATATTCTCAACAGCTACCATAGAAACCGAATAATATATACCTACCTCATATATTTCTCATAATAATTATATTAATATCATGTTTACCTATGTAAACTTAAAGCAATAACAAAAGCTTTGGTAATATATTATTATTATACGTACCTACCTACTAGTAGATTATTAAGTTTATGAACATGAACATTTCTAAATATTCGTAATTTGCGTCACATTTTATCGTACTAATGTTTTAAACGTGTGTTAATTACCTGCGATCAAGTATTTCGAAGTTTCAACTTTGCAACTGAATGTCTACTAGGATAAATTCAGTGACTCAGAAATTTACAAAATATTATTGGCTGTAAATTACATTAAAATGATTGATAAATAAAGATTAGACGATATTTCATATAATTACTTTTCGACTTTCGATCACCCAATTACTGCCAACGTAATTGTCACTGGTGGTAGAACACCGGTGACGGAGCTCGCGGGCGTAGGCACCACCGCATTACATTAATATACTTGCCGCTAAATTGTAATAGTGTTCAGCACTATCGTGTTCCGGTCAGGTGGTAATGTACGGCCCTGTAATTTCCGACGCAATCATTAGCTTAAAAGAATTGCATTTATTAGTATTAACTGACGTTGGAGAAGTAAGTTAAATTCTACAAACTACTAACGCTTATGACAAGACAAAGCCTTTAATAATACAAATACTGATAAGCTTCGATAAAATACAAAACGAATACATATTGAGAGGAATAAATCGAACAAAAATACACAACGCTTTCATAGCTTACATCTAAAACTTGATAGATAAAAACTCAATTTAATACGCATTAAACACGGGGGTGTACGTATTATGTTGCTCTTACAGCCAGCCACGGCCGCACATCAAAGGGTATTTAAATGTTGACAATAACAAAATAACAGTGTTACACTTCGAAGCATTGTTACACGCAAAATAAACCCTAAACTCCTTTGTAACTATATGATCATTCTCACGTTCACCGAACACTTGGCATGGGATGATATATTTAAATTACCATGCCATCTCACAATTTGAATTTGTGTTCAATCGTCTACATGCGACGTTCTAAGTTTTATTGAGAGATTCCGTTTTATTTAAAGACATACTGTTACATAAGCTTACTTAGATGTATTGTGTTTTCATTAGTGATTTGTGTAAATTCAACAATTTTTTCATGAGTTGAAGATGAAGTAGATATGCAAAAAATAGACAGAATAATGTCCAGGTTTGTAATTTTTAATAAATTTTAATTATAAATTAAATGGGGACCGAATTAAAAAAAACAGCAGGCGGTAGCAATATAGTACATAATTATAAACGCGTCAAGAAATTAAACAAAACGAAGGTATCTTTTAAAATCTGGGATAGGACTAAATAGAAGGACTGTTAAAATTTATTTACTGCTTTGTTAACGATAATAGACTAGTCTCCCAAAATAGCCTGAATATATTTAAAGGGACTTTTAACTATGATTTTACTTGTCCATTTATCATTATTATTACAATTTTCGCTATTTAGTTTTTTTTCTTTACTAAATAACTAACAGTTAGTCGCGAAAGCTTGTATTGATTAAAGAATATATTATTATGCGTACCTAAGTATTAATTTTTGTGTAGTGAAGGTGGCAAACAAGCATGCAGCACATTGATGTCATCGTAGACACAATGCAGCTTCTCATTGATGTTAAGTGATGACTACAGCCTATCTAGACAAAAAACAGAGATCAAAATGCAGATGTGTTGCCATCTCTGAGACCAAACTTGTTATGTCTCTATGATAGTTATTACGGGGTCATACCTATATTATCAATTTATCATCTAATCGAAACGCGATACCGAACACTATCATTTTGCGGCAGATAGATTAGGAAATGCCGTGGTGCCCACTACCTCAAGAAACTCTTCCACCATTCCTAAAAAAATCCTTAAAGGTAGGTATACGATTCAGATTAGTCTTTACAGATAATCGAAATCGAAGATTACATGAACAATGTTTTACATCGAGTTGTTTTCATTCCTGAAATGATCGTTTACATGGTGTTTGGACAACGATAAAAGACGCAATTGTAATTTCCAAATTCACTATGGCTCGGATAATCATGTTTATTTTGGACAAATCGAAACTTTAATGTTAACTTGTTTTCGTAGCAAGAAGATCAAATAGGTGACGAAGTATTATTTCTTTACTTGCTGCTAATAATATTATTGCGAGTGATAGTGACAGCATTAAAGAAAAACATAAGGACACTGATAGAAAATAATTCAACTGTTTCCAAGATTTTAGTCTAAGGAGCCACATAAGCAGACTATGTAGATACTAAATGTAGCAAAGGACAAATGTTTTTATTGTAATTTATCCATCAATCAAGTGTGAAGATAATATTTACTGCGAAATCGTTAAAGATGTTGTTCTCATTGCAGTTGTTTTCACAAATGATTAATAAAATGCTATAGGCTGTTAAACAATTTACATTTCTAATGTGCAATGAACAAGGTAGTCATTATAATGTAATTTACTCGCTGTAAACGTACGAGGTACTATGCGGCCAAGTATATAAGACAATGTTATGGTTCTCACCAGTGATGCCAATGCAAAATGTTGATTCCCCGCTTCTTATACGTTATTTCCCCGAAAAATTCCCGACACCGAGGTTAGAAAGAGACTAAAACTCGGAGTAAATAAAATATATTTCAAAATTTCACCTAAGCATGTAAATAATTTAATTCTCCAGAATTCCCCGATTTCATCCTACCCCCGAATGACTCCCGCACCGACCTCCCAATCCCCGCAAATCGGGGAATTGTCCGCCGATTGGCAACACTGGTTCTCACTGTTCTTAGTGAATGTTCGAATAGGGTTGTTAACCCAAACCTATTGAATACCGTTAGGGCTCAAGAGGCGTCTGCGCATCTTGTATTTCATAACCGGGAATCAAAGTCCTGGATAGAGAACGTCGGATGTTCGATGTATAAAGAATAACAATGGATATTTGTTTATACAATCCATGGGTATAATGGTTTCCTTTCAGAGAACTGATTAAGACAATTAAAGCTCTTTTAATTAAAAATAAGACTAGTCCGATAGTATAAAGATAATTGTTTGTAACGTATAATCTGAACTATCGAATTTTATAATTTCTTTAGCGTAAGTTGCTTTATTTATATTGGTCTTACGTGTTACCTTTTCTAATTTTATGCCTATGTTAAAAAAGATATTGATGTTTAAAAAATATTTTAGACAGAAAAAAGTCTTACCTATATATATCGTCTTATTTAACCAATGCCATTTTCGCTGCCAATGCGGCCTATTTATTTATTTATTTATTTCAGGAAATAATTGTACACTTAAAGTAAAACAAAAGGCCCATACAAATATATACCTTAAAAACTAACATACATATTTATTTAAACTAACTCTAACACTAATTGTCACGTGAAGACGGCCACGTGATACGCGGTTTATCAGCAGGAAGTTGTCCCCGGAATTTCCGAAATAATACCCCCTGCGGCCAGAACTCCTCCTTTGTATAAGTCGCCAGGTCATGTGTCGGGACCCTCACCAAAAAAGAATTGAAATTAACTTTATGGCGAGACTCCAACCGCTCGACTCTCAGGGTGAAATTCGTCTTTATCCGGATGTATTCGACGACATCCTCCACCTTCGTAGACCAGTGTAGTCTGGACACATACAGTTGCGTCGACGGCACAGCTGGACGCAACAAGTGTTTTTTTCCGGTCGGCGGCGTACCGCGTCGATATCGGGTGGCGGGCTTCTTTTTCTTCCTCTTTACCACCGTGAAACCATCCTCGTCGCATTGGTCCTTACGAGGACCCGTGACTACGGGTCCACGAGGTCTCTCATTGGTCTTAGGTTTGTTCCCCAGGGTAACAGGCCGTTTAGATGTAGGGGCAACGGCAGCAGCGGCAGCAGTTTTGAGCCGGCCGACTCAAAACTACTGACCGACGTATTTTGCGCGCCGCGTCTCATGTTCACATTGCAGGCTTCGGCTGACCTACATACCGAACTAGCACCACGTAATGAAACTAATTCAGCACGCAAATCACTGATCGTGTTTTCCAAAGTCTGCAAACGAAATCGAACTTCTTCCAGACCGGTCTTGAGGGTGTTGATCTCTTTCAGCAGCCTGGATACGTCAACATGGTCAAATGTGACAGGAGGCAGCTTGTGCAGCTGCTTCGCCACCAATGCGGGCACGTCATCCGGATCGGTCTCCTTAAACAGGGTGACGACATCTTGGAGACTTCGTTCCCCTTTGTCGTCCCTTCTGCGGGATGGCATCTCGTCTATCTTACCCAGCGTCTGGTAGAGCAGTACCTTTGCCGAGCAGATTTCTTCCATTCTGAAGTTAGACTTGCAGATCTGTACAATGCTAACTTCATCCATCGTGTCGATGGCATTCTGTATGAACGCCAGCAATTCGTTAGCTATAAGTTTCTCGGAACCCATAGCGGCCGTAACGTGCGCGGCCAGAGCCGCGCAGCTCGCGAAATATATTACGTTATTTCGTGCAGTGTGACACGTCTGTACTCGAGCAAGCACTACACTGCTGCTATGTTAGAGCAAGACAGTGAAGCGATTCAATCGCAATACAATGACAATAAAATGTTGACTTAAAACGTTACGAGAATGGGGATATTGAATACAATACTTTATTTTTTTGATCTCACCATACAATTCACAGGAATTTTACCACGCGACGTCATTTGAGCCGTTTCGAGTCGTTGTGAATCTCTTAACGTTTAAACTATATATTAGTTAATGAGACGGTTTAAAAATCCTTTATCTCTGCTTCTATTGGGAAGTTTCCCAGTACCCCGGAGTTTGGTAATGTGCCCGGATATGGCAACAGGTTCGCCACCTGTTACATGGGCCAAAACGTAACCGGCGAGTCGTGGGTGTATGCATGTATGATTGAATACATGCATTTACCTCTGCCTACCCCTTCGGGGATTACAGGCGTGAAGATACGTTTACGTATACGTTTAGTTAATGAGTAAGTAGGTAGATGTTTCAAAAATGTTCCACACCAGCCTAACACCAGCAAAAATTATTGTTTTAACATTTTGACCTTAACATTATACACCTAATTTATTGTGTGTTATGTTTAATGGTTTTTTATTGTAACAGTGTATTTTTTATGCGTTATTTAAAAAAATATATAATCAATTTGCACTTCTTCCCTTTATAAACATTATCTGTTCCTAATTGTATACTGCTTCGTAGTCGTCATTTTCGTAAAAACGGGCACAAAGTTTTTACTTCGCGGATTAATATCTATGTACTTTAATTATAATAATAGTAAGTGCACTAAGTAGGTAGATATTATTAACAATTAGGTAAGTAGTTCAAGTATTCTTACGATTATGCTTGTGCCACTTCATTAATCCATAAACTTTTAATATAATAATTGCGAAATGATTTCTGTCTGTCCGTCGGTCGGCCTGACTGTGACGCTGTCACGATTTTAATTATGCACTTGTTTATACATAAGCGTTTTTGAAATTTTGATCTAGTTACTTATGCGGATGAAACAGGAGTTTGTGCGGAAGTCCAAACGATTCTCAAATCTTTTTATCATATTTTTGTTTTTCGCAACATTTACACTCTCTAACAACATAGCTCATAGGTACGTGGATTTTTTGCCGTTTTTATAGACTATTGTACGGTACTATTGGTGCGCGATTCCGACTCGCACTTGGCCGATTTTTTCTGTCATACAAAAGCAAAGAGAACTCGAGTTCGACTCACCCAGGCACTATATTCAACATTTTACTATCCACTGAATATTTACTTCAGTTCTTTTAATTATTCAAGGAAACTTTTAATTAGTTCAAATTATGTTTTGAACTGTTTATTGACTTTACGCACTCCGCAATAAATTTTTCTACGTTTTAGTTATAAATACTGAGGGTCAATAAATCAGTAAGTAAATTTCAAAACCACTTAACTGTCTCAGTGTTCTTTTAGTAGCATGCCCCTACCGCTACGCTGCTACGGGCTTGGTACCCAGGCCACTTTATTTATCTTTAAATAATTACTTAACATAAACCAATAAAACTTATAAATAACTGGATTACAATGTGTATAATAAAACTGTTCACAGCATGCCATGGATATTAAAGAACTTAAAAAAATGTGTAAAAACACGCACGGTATTTTTAAAAAGAGCATGAAATCTTCATTCTCTGCTTACCGCATTAAGTGATAAGATTAATTTTTAAAAAGGTATATTTTTATATCAAAAGCATATATAGCTTGTTATCCTGACAAAATATTTAAAAAAATAATATATAAAAAAAAAAAATTTTTCATATAAAACATATAGACGCATATCCATTAAAGGTATTTTTTTGACGCTGTATTAAGGTTTAATGTCAATCTATTTTATTTCGATGTATCATTCGAAATATCTACCAAAACAGTTCGTGATATTTTGCAAGTAAACCTAGTATTAAATAGTGTGCAAAGTTTATAAATGAAAAAAAAATGACAACACCAACAGTACGTACGTACGTATGGTAAATGGTCCAATCAAAATATTATATCCGAGCTGTATCAAGTTAACATATTCGAAAGCGTATTTTTTGCACGACAATTAAATCTAGCTAATGTTTGCATTGACAACTAGATTATATACAGCAAAGCCTTCAAAACAGCGCAAACTGGGATTAAATTAGTCATACAATTAAACAACAACAAAAATGCATCAACAGTTGGAATTGAACTCTACCATTTATATATCTGTACGGGAATAATTGAACTCTACCATTTATATATCTGTACGGGAATGCAATAAATTTTACCAAAGAAAATTAGATGGTTTGAAACGATTACAAATGGTATAAAAGTTTCGAGTTAGCCACAAATCAGGTATTGGCAATTTAAGTTTTTAAACTGATCTGAGTGTAATCCTAGGGAAGTTCGGTGGGTTTCGCGGAGATGTGTCTAGTCCGTTCGCGGTGTGGAGTGTCGTCTTCACTGCGGAAAACTGTCACAAAACTTACGGGTGGCGGGCGTAGCGCGATAGGGGGAGCGTGCGGCCGACCGCTCGTTCTGTAAACGACTGACGAGTGACGACCGACTGTAGGTTGCTGTTGTCTGTTGTCGAGGCCCACGGTATGATACCCCAAGTCCTCTATAGTATCCATCCAGTGCCTTACAATGATACATCACTTCCAAAATGGTGTACCGACGTCTATAAGTGCATGGTACTCGTACTTAAATAACTCAATGGGGAATCTGCGTAGGTAGGCCTTTTAATGGCAAAACTTTTGAGCTTTTCTTGTATCTCGCTGAAATCGTAAGATCAAATATCCATGATATCCAAATATAGATATTCACAGGATGGAAATGATTGCACTGAAATGAAGGCACTCTGACAATGGCGCAGGTTCTCATTGTTATGGTAGAGCTTGCACGACTCTACAATTTTATAGGGTGATATTGTTCGGATCACCGTAAAATCGGCATTGTTAACTCAGTTTTTAAGAAAAGCTTTCTTATCCTTCAAAATAAAAAAGACTTTTTATATGTGTTTGTTGGTAAAAACTAATCATTTTCTGTGATTTTTTTTATAACTTGCGACCATTGAACGTGTAGGTATTTTGCACAAGTAATAAAAATGTCATTTACAAAGAACACCTACACTTACACTCTCTAAATCTATCACCATTTCTAAATTAGACACTTGTATTCCGTGGTAAAGTTTTTCAAAGGCTTCAAATCACGACAGACGTTAAAAAGAACGTAACTTCACGCCTGTAATCCCCGAAGGGGTAGGCAGAGGTAAATGTATGCATTCAAGTATACATGTACACACCCACGATTCGCCGGTTACGTTTTGGCCCATGTAACAGGAAGCGAGCCTGTTGACATCTCCGGGCACATTACCAAACTTCGAGGTACTGGGAAATTTCCAGAAAATGTTAAATTTCAATAGAACCAGAGATAAAGGACTTAACACTATTATCTCTGATAACCCCCTACCCGGAAATCGAATCCAGGACCTCAGCGTATTAGTAGTGGCCTGCTACCACTAGGCTGCCGAGGCAGTTTACGTTAAATAAATCGATATTAATATACGTAGGTAGTATACCTATGTGTAAACTGCCCCGGTAGCTTAGTGGTAGCAGGCCACTGTGACACTGTGACTGTGACACGGTGTGTAAAGTCCTTTATCTATGGTTCTATTGGGATTATTAATTTTTTTGAAAATTTCCCAATACCTCGAAATTTGGTAATGTGCCCGGAAATGTCATCAGGTTCGCCACTGTCACATGGGCCAAAACATTGCCGGCGAATCGTGGGTGTTTGCATGTATGCTTGAATGCATGCATTTACCTCTGCCTACCCCTTCGGGGATTACTGGCGTGAAGTTACGTTTTCCTTTTCCTTAGTTTTTTATTTCAACTCCTTACCAATAAAAACAGCTATGAAATAAGTACCTAAATAGGTACTATAATAATTGAATCCTGAATTATACAGGCCGAACTCAAAAACGTGTGGCGCTAACTACCTAGATGATTTTTTTTCTGTTTATTCCGAGTACGACAGCGTAATTTCTAATTAGAGGCAAAACATGACAACTCATCGGTGTTGAAACGTGAATATGTTTTGATATATCATCAATAGATATTGCACTCGAGCATATGAAAGTGACAATCGGCTAGTTTCGTCTTCGTAGAGCGTTATCTCTGCTGCACACTGCCTACGTAAGCACTGATAGTCCGGTATTGGTCAAAACTTGATCAAAATGGTGCACAAACGTCATATTGGTAAGGTGCGAAAAAGATCTCAGAAGAGAAACGCTCTACAGACCCGAAATAAGCCGAAATCTCCTTCCTGAGGTCGATGTGCATTATTTCTCGTTGGATACTATATATGTCAATGTTAAAAAATACATGTTTGGGCTCTCAGTGTTTAATTTATTCATAAATTAGTTACAAAAATTAATGTCTAGAAGTTGTTATGTGACTATGTTTTGTACACGCCTGTACCTCGCTATCGACACAGTCTTTGTTCATTATCTATTCGTCCCGTACGTGTGATAGGAGCTAGACACATTGCTTCCAAATATAAAAGTTCAATATAATATAAGTTTATTCAGTATCATAATTTAGTCTTTTAATTACGCCAACAACCCAATAAACTAAAACTCAGTACAGCAGTGCGCTCGGCTAACTAAATTATCATACGATAAAAACCTATTTTAAATAATAAAAGAAAATGGAACAAGTCTTGACATTATTAGCGAGATTATACTTAAAGCTTATAACAATGTAATTTAAATCGGTTACACTTTTCTTAAGTGGTTGTAATAAATAACAAAGACGGAATGTTGGTAGTTATCGCTATTCTGTAATCTATTCTAAAATAATCAACTGCTTAACGGTGATACGATAAAGTATCAAGTCATTGTAGTTAGAGAGAAGTAACTAAGTACATTGGTAAGTATGATTTTACAATAAGCTGACCGATACAATAAGCTCACTATGTTTTTATGTTACTTAGGCGGCAAACAAGCATGCAGTTCACATTGATGTTAAGTGATGACTGCAGCCTGTTGACACCCACACAAAGACCAAGGTCAAAATGCAGATGTGTTACCGCTCCTGAGGCCTAAGGTATTATGCCTCTGTCCCGGCAATTACAGTCTTAGTGGGTCTTAGTGGGTCAGTCTTGGTCTTCCAGTCTTGTTCAAAAGAAAAGTTTGCTAAGCACTTATCAGCCATTAAATGTCTAGTATCTATTTATGCAGCATGTTTGCCTACGATCAGATGGAAATTAATCTAATTTACAATGTTTGTGCATTATCTAACAGGACAGGCTAAAACGATTGATCTCTATTAGCGATGAATTGAGTTTAAATCAATTCAGTCTTATTTTCGGCAGTTACCTTCTATTTATACCAGTGAAAAATTAATCAGAAAATCCTCGCGTGGGTACACTGTTAATAAGTGACGAATGAATTGGAAATATATTATACACTTGGAAGAAAAATTAAATTACGAACAGAGATAAAAGCCTAGCAATAATGAAGAGTCAATAATTACTTTACTCTTTTTAAAATTTTATTTATAATTTAATTTAATGATTTAAATTTGTTTGACATCACTTAAGTAGGTCATATATATATATTATTATTTATATCAATTTGATTTGTTCTTTAGCTTATCGACTAATAAAAAAATGCTGAATTGTGTGTATTTTACATATTCTCTGAATTAATTTCGATAATTTTACAATATTACTAGATATTTGAATGCTTTATTGCAGAATTTGGAAGCTTCTTAATTCCGATGGGGCTTGGCAACAGCGGTAACATGTTTTTAGTGAAATTCAAAAATGGAACTGGCAATCTGGTAAATCCTGGATGTATAGATGTATACCATCCATGAATACGTACGACTACAACAAATTTAGAACTCCTCAACAAGTCCTTTAGAGAAACAGAAAAAAGTATTGTGCACCCATTGATATACAATAAACCCTTGTATATGTGTGCACCAATATCAGTGAAATAAATTAAGAGAACGCGTAATGAGACAGCATTGAATAGACTTAATATGAAATATAATTTAAGGTACGATTCTGAACTCCTCTGCACGCAGCAGTGCTGCCGCTGCAGTGCTGCATTGCTGCTTCGGGTCTTCATTATATTCTCTATAAGTTTCTATGAGATGACATTCAGAGACAAGCGACAATGTCGCGTCGTGGCAGCAACGCAATAGAAAATTGAGAAATATGGAGCTGCGGCAGCACTGCAGCGCCAGCACTGTTGCGAAGCGGAGCTCGGAATCGTACCATTACTCAATTTAACCAGCTTATGGTTGAATGGTACTACAGATAATGTTGACGATTCACAAAAACAAATAGGTATTCCATCGGAATATTGGAAGTGTTGTGACTGGAATTAACAAGTATATTTAATATTTAACTGAAGTCGTTTTGCATAAATTTTAAAACAAGCACTTTTGGTAGAGTTTCAGAACAATATTTGCGACGCGCGTGGATCTTGTTCTATCTACTATTTTTTACATAGAGAGCATTCTAAATGTTTCGCAATGTTTACACACAAAAGAAAATTGTCATTTTATCATTACTGAAACAAATTTTAGTAAATATTTAGATACGAATAAACTAAATATTAGTAAACATTAGAATCAACCAAACTTTGACAAGATGTACGTCAAAAATTGTATAGATTTCCACGCTTGTTAAACACTGTAGGCACACAGAAGTGTTTGACAAGCGAACAATAGGATACATGGCATGGAATCAATAGTTTCCAATAAAAATGCAACCCGTTTTCCTTGGTCAACGGCATCACGCGTGAATGGCTGGACCGATTTGGCTAATACTGATTTTGAATGATTTTTGGAAGTCCAGGGAATGTTTAAAAGGTAAGAAAATATGAAGAAATTGAAGGAAAATAGTAAAAACCACTATTTAATTTTCCCATACAAATAGTCCGTATCTATCAAACCTTTGACACATATCATATTTTCATTCTGAGGCAATACGAAGTTTGCCGGGTCAGCTAGTCTTTTATAAACATAAAATTGGTCGTTTATATACAGATCAACAAGATGAAGAGATATTAATTTTTTATATACCTATAATAATTTACATACATACAGCGTCGGGACGTAGGGTCTTCACCGTCCACTCGCGAAAGAATTCTCTTAGTGGAAGAGAATTCTTCCAAAGTCAATCAAGCGAACAATGTCGGTGAAACCATTCCAATAGGTGTAGGTGCAAAGCGTCATATGATAAAACTACCACTACGATCGCTAGCGAATAGGTACCTTCGCATACCAAGTCATTAAAGCATATCCCCTTCAAAGTTTATCTCCCCATATAAATATTATGGGGAGTTTTTTGGTCCAGCAGTGAACGTGTTATCATTTAAATTATGATAATGAATCTTACTGCCCTGTAATAGGTCTCAAGGGTGGAAACGCAACTGCATTTTGACCCTGTTTTGTGTTAAGCTGCAATCATCATTTAATATCAAAGTGAACTGCATGCTTGTTTGCCGCCTTTATTAAGTATATTTTAAAAAATCTTTAACAAATAATTGGCCATGTCATGCCGCTCTACGTTAAAATACGTTTTTACTGGTGGTAGAGCTCGCCCGCGAGCTCCGTCCGCATTACCTAATATACTTGCCGCTAAATGGTCGTGTTCAGCACTATCGTCTTCCGGTCAGGTGGTAATTAATGTACGGCCCTGTAATTTCCGGCACAGAGGCATAACACCATAGGCCTCTGGAGTGGTAACGCATCTGCATTTTGACCTTTGTCTAAGTGTGAGTGTCTATAGGCTGCAGTCATCACTTAACATTAATGTGAACTGCAAGCTTGTTTGTCACATCCATTATTACATTAAAAAAAAAAGAAATATACTCTATACAGACATATATGAAAACCATGGCTTAACGATATTAATTTTGGAATATCATTAGTTGCTGGCGTGTTACTGTGAAATAATGTAGATTTCGGCCATGAAATGAATGAAGTTTGGTAATGTTATTTATATATTAAAAACGGACAAGTGCACTATCTACTTTATACAGCAAGTCAATGAACTATTCGAGATAATTAACTGCATAGTTAGGTCTACTTGCATTATACGCTGATAAATTGGGTTAATTTATGAATAGAGTATTTACAGTATTAAGTCATAAAATGGCCTCGCGCTTTTATTAAGTAAATAGTTGTGCCCGCGACTTCGTCCGCGTGAGAATGTATGATTGTTCAGTATCTACCCAGACTAAGTCGTGGGCGCAGCTAGTATAAAAGTAGCCTAAGTTACTCCTTATTACATAAGCTATCTGCCAGTGAAAGTTCCGTCAAAATCGGCCCCGCCGTTCCCGAGATTAGCGGCAACAGACAGACAGAAAAAATTGTAAAAAATGTTGTATTGGTATATGTACCGTGTATACATACATAAGCATTTAGTAAAAAGCGGTTATTTTTATATTACAAACAGACACTCCTATTTTATTTATATGTATAGAAAAGAAGGTCATCAGACAAGCATGCAGCAAGATAACAGCAGACAAGCATGCAGTTCAGTAATATGTAGCAGTCAAAATGCAGATGCGTTGCCACCCATGAAACTTAAGTTGTTCTGTCTCTGTGATAGTTATTACAGGGCCATACATTAGCATCTAACCCGAACACGAAAGTGCTGAACACTACCATTTGGCGGCAGATAGATTAGGTAATGCGGTGGTGCCTACGCTCCAGCTCCTTACACAAAAAACGATTACAAGCATCTGTAATATAACGCATAACTCTAAAATAACTTAGTGCAGCCCCTCCCGTGTATAGTCCCATTTATAATGGCAACCCATTATACGTCCCACTGCTGGGCACGAGTCTCTCCCCTTTTTGGGGGGAGGCCTGGAGCTTACTCCACCACGCTGCTCTAATGCGGATTGGTGGAGGTGGGTGGGTTAGTGGCCAACCCACTGTCGGATGTTTTCAAACAGCCCATAAGGCCTCCGACAAGGTTTAACGACTGCTATCCATCGATAGCAACCGGGACCGACGGCTTAACGTGCCCTCCGAAGCAGGGAAAAAATGGAAGTAAATTAAGCGTGGAAGTAATTTTTAGCAAGCACAATATTTATCTTCTTCTCTACACTCTCCGCCTACCCCGTTAGGGACCTGTCCTAAAGATACATACATACATACAATATTGTTAATGGTATTTATTTATATAATTTAAAGTTGCACCAACAAAGGGTACACTATACATTTACAGAGATTTAAAAGAAAAATAATATTGTTTAGTGCCACCTCAATTACAGGTGTAAACTGCATGCCCAAATAAAACACAAGCAAATGGGAAAAAGATAAAACAAACTAATTTCAAACATTAAAACATTTTCCAAATTAAAAAAAAACATGCATTATTTTTAACAAATTCAATTGTGTGATTAAAATTTGTGAATTAATCCAATATCTTTGTCAACAGAACAAACATGGTACATGGTATGTACGTAATGTATTTCTGTTAATCGTAGATATAGGTAATAATTATACCTAATGAGTCAGGTTAGGGTTCCTTACGCAAAGCGTAAAAACAGGATCCTATTACTAAGACTCCGCTGTTCGTTCGTCCGTCTGTCTGACCGACTGTCACCAGGCTGTATTTCAGGAACCGTGACAGCTAAAAAGTATAAATTTTCATTCGAGGGGCACTCCCATACAGCTAACGGGTTTTTCCTCGATATTAATAAGGGTAATAGGTGGACATTTCAAATATTTTCAGGTTACCTAGTTATATATTTATTTAAAAAATAACTAAAAACAAATAAATGTTTAGTCCCATAGTATAAGTCCCATATAATTATCGTGATAATTTTGTCGTTTTGTTCAGAACACTTCGGGCTCGAGCCCGACTCGTACTTGGCTGGTTTTCAATAGAACGAAATCGAATTACTAAATTGTTTACCAGACAACTACAAGCCACAATGATTTGTCAGCTAAATATAGTCTACAAAACAGGCAAGTTTATAAGGTGGAAGCACACAAGACGCGGTAACAAGAGGAAACAGGAAATTTGTTCAGTTAATTTTAAATTAATTAAAACTAATAGTCACTTCAGAACAACGCATATTCGAAATAACTAGTCATAAAAAGCAGAAATTTGTCAATTCTTTGGTTGACAAAGGAAGGAATAAAGAGTGAGGGAATTTCCAGAATTTTCTACGGTAATGACACATACAGGAATACATTTTCCAGTCAAAATTGAGGAAGGCAGAATAGCAAGTCAATTGCATTAGGTATCAATTGCGCAGGATTAAGAAAGACGAAGTCAAGAATGCTTCTTAGCATTAAGTCCGCCTCATGAACTTGTTGTGGAAGAAAGCTTAAATAAATAAATAAAGACAAAGGCGAGATTATCAACACTTTAGCTAAAATACGTTTATGAATAAGGGGCTAAATGTATATAACAATGTGTGATAAGTCATAGCGTTTCCTTCTTGTTTGTATTTACAATCGCTTTCTATGAGGTCACGGCTTCAAAGCAGGCATTTATAGATCATAACACAATATGACTCGATTCAAACACATTGCATTGACAGTTAAATTATTTATAGCATAAATTAATATGTAATGAACATCGCAAGCGTTCTTTTCATTATTGCCTCATTTCTGCAGATATAAGACGTCATTCACCTGATTCAAAGTGTTTTATTTGGAAATTGAATAACATACTTACTTCTATGCCAATTCAAACCTTAAATATACACTTTAGTATATTGAACCAACCTTTATATGTATAATAAATTCTTAATTATTATCAACAAAGAAATTTATTGTATTGGTCTAAACAGCTTTCCAATTACCGCATCGAAAGTTAGGTATCAATTTGTTGCAAGATGATTTATACTATCTGATGATCTATATCTATCGATAGTAAGCTATCATATATTTTATACTCCTTCTTGGACTAGAATTTGAAAAGAACAGAATACAAATATTTTGTTTTGCACAAGTGTAATAAGAATGCGATACCTGACAAGGGCAAACGTTTTCAAGCCACTATATTAACGGGGCGAATAAAGTTGGATTTCATTGCCACTCCACAGTTACGAAGGTGACCAACCGGGTAACGTAGGCAAGTGTCGTTTGAAACTTGTTCAAGTGCCGCAGTGAAGTTCTACGTAGGGAAGTAGAGAAGCTTGTGTAACAATACAGAAAACTTTTCGCAGCAAAATGACAACCGACGCTTCAAACTTTAATTGGACACACACTGTAATATGCTACTTCATTATATTTAAAAACGCATGAAAGACTCAATGAACGTCTCTAATCATTTGATTAATACGTGAAGGAATTTCGCATCCCTTGGCGCGGATGAAAGAGATAACTGGAAATTTAATGCATCTGATTTTGACAGTAAGGTCGCGATTAGTTTGATCGCATTACATAAGTTCACAGGGTAGGCAGATTTTGTACAATTTCATACACAAGTCTAGCCATACCATTAAGCTAACTTATATTCCAAAAATAACCGTACCACGACCAAACTCATGTCAAGGTAGGTAACTTTAACGATATATCCCAAAAAGTTTTACAACTTGAGGTCCAGGGTTGATTTGATAACATTAAACAAATATTGTCCAACATTGTACCAGCTCCTAAATTAATTAACTTCCAAACTACGCTTATGAACATCAATTTCAATAACCCATTGTGACACACAATGCGCTCCAGCCGCATTGTAGTGCACAAATTTAAGGAATCAGTTTAACAATGTGCCATATCACAGTATACACTCGTGGACACCTAATACCCAAATAATCCGCTCAGTCCACCGCGACAGCCTGAAGATATGTCAGTCAATGTGTGCCGTACCACGTTGCGACCTGTACCATTGAGTTAAGCTAAAGGTTACGTGGCCGAGGAGATATTCCGTCACGATGAGGCATATCAAAGATATTAATGATTAAAGAAAGAATTTTTATTAAAAGCCATAGAATTTAACCATGTAAAATTTTACAACAATTAATCCTAAACCTTAAGTATTAATCGACACAGGTACCCAACGATCTTTTATCACGCGTAAAGCACAAAAGGCAGTTTTTCCAAATTTATTAATATTTCATATGTGATGATCAAAATTTAAGCATTCAGGACTTATGTGAAGATTAGTCAATCAGGAATATAGAAATGGCAAATGATTATTGACTATAAACTTCTTTACGAACGGACAAAATCTGATAAAATATCCATTACCGTATATTGAGGCATTGCTCGTATTTTCGAAGCCACTAAGATCTAATGAGGCAAGGTAATAACTACTTTACCTCATTAGATCCTAGCTCTGGATACCATCAAATATTAATGGCAAATATGTAAATAGAGCTTACAGCATTTACTTAGTACCCCGGACGGTCATTACGAATTTTTGGGGGTACCGTTTGGATTTTAAAACGCACCGGCGACTTTTTAACGTATGATGAACAGTGTCCATAAGAATGAGATATCGCGAAATGTATGTTTTGTGTACCTAGATAATATAACTATTTATGCAAAAACAACACAGTAATCACCTGTGTTGGGATAAAATAAAATGTAAAGATACGTACAAATGACCTAGAAGCCTACGTTCGCTGCACGTAGTGTAGACCAGAATTTTCATATTCTCTGATCACTGCAGAATATTTCAGATTGAACCCTTGGACCATAGATTTAGTAGTGATGCTCTGTTACCACTAAACCACTAAGATAAATCCAGTGACAATTAAAAAAGGAAAATTAGGAGTGCGATTACTGGTTTAAATTTTTGTGATGAATGATACTTATTAATGGCTCCTATTAACAATAACGGTTTTACATACGTCGAGTCTTTCAGGAGCAGTTCAAAATTTTATATAAAGAAAACGAATCATTGAAATTTTTGAAAAATAGGCACAACTACCAACTTTTGTCATCATATTGGATAAATCTTCCTTATATGTGTTCGTTATTGTCAGTAATTTATATAAAAATAACAATGTTAAAAAAAAAATGCTAATATTTAAAAACCTGCTATATCGGTAGTAATGTTCGCCGGGTCAGCTACTATAGAATAATATTCTAATACGGAATATCTCAATTTCTCCAAAAGCCCAAGTTTCAAACACAACACTCTAGCATCTTCTATTTCATTCATATTTCTTTTATTAAACAGAGTTGGTGAAACAACTTTGAACATACCCAAACCTCAGTTTTACTCGAGACAAATCAAACTGCGTTGACGTCAGTACGACACTAACTGTAACAGCACATTTCTCTGTAACCGGATTAGCAATGAACTTAGGCGTAAGAACCGTCCGTTCAATAAGAGTACGGCATTAAATTATTAAGGCTTCACCTTAGTACATACAAATTATTTTTTTAAATTAAAACATTCATTACACTCTGATAATAAATTACAATTATATGCTTGGACCATATTAGCAGTAAAGGACTTTTTGCATACTAGGCTCACTCATACGGTACGGTTTGCCTAAAAAAAAGGTAATATTTCAAAGTACCTATTAGGCAAAAATAAAGTTACTTCGAATAACCAAAGATTAATTCGTGTGTCTGTATGGCAATTTCGACCTATACCGTAAACTAGTACCATAAATTACACATAAACTATTTGAAATGTAAATATTTCATAAACGCGCTCTTAACCGACAAAATTGTGATTCCCCAAAATAAAAATTAAACGCCTACTTTGTAACTAACAAGAAAATATCGCAATTGCAACTCGCCCACGTGATATATAAGCATCTAAGTGACAAAAAGTGTACCCTATCTGTGTGGGGCGACTTCAAGGATCTCTTTGAGTAACATTAATCGGGTTTCATAGCGTTCATGCGTCCACTTCACAAGCACTGAAACGACGTAACCCACCTCTGAGACGATGATCCTTAAGGCTTCTCCATAAGGACGCTAGTCCCACGCACACGTCAGCAATCACAGTTTAGGAATGAAGACGGGACAAAGTTAAAGTATATCGCGTGTCCGCCTTAAACCGCACTTTAAATTGTAGGGATTATAATCGAGATTAGTAAAATATGTGTGCATAACTAAATACTAAGTCAGAGTAAGTAATTTTGGGGTTTATCGATGGTGGAAAATTTAATTCTCCAGTTGCAATTTAGGAGTTTGGGTTTATTGTGGCATTCGAAAAAATGTGAAAGTTAAAAAACACGAGAATAAAAGGGATAGCTATGAGTTGGCTAGTCAGCACATACTTGTGTACCTAATTTTGACGTGTCAAGAACATACCTATTGTTATAACTAGAGTCATATCTACTATCTAGGTATACCATTGGTTTCATTCTTAAATAGGACAAAGACAGTAGTAAAGTTAATCATTTGATTTATTTTAATCAGTTTAACATTTCGTGGAAACAATGTTGAATCAACTTTTTCTAAATGTGGAGATTGTAAAGTCTATCACAACGTGCACGATTAAAATTATTATAGTTACCACTGTGGGATTAAAACTTTGAACGAAAAGGGTGCGTTGCATAGCAACAAAATATTGAGTAAATGACAATGCAACAAGGCCAGGTTTTGTTTCGAACGTAATGTAAGGACTTTTTTGTACACAGTTTTTTATGGATTGAAAGTGGAAAACAAGTATAATACCTATATTGTAATGGTAAATTAATGTACAAAAAATAATTTAAGTATATTTATTTGTATACAGTTTGGTCCTGTTGGGAAATACGAAGTGTTATAATATAAAAATACTTGGCCATTTTTTAGTGTATCGAAACCCATAGTTTGAATAATTTGATCTACTTATGCCTAAGCATTTTAACTATATTGCGGAAATCTTGAAACTTCCTTATTAGGTATGGTGAGGTACATGGTGAGCTACTTCCTAATTAGGTAGGTGCGGTGACATACAGCTATGTCACAAATAAAATTATAATAGTGCTTGTACGGTGTACTACACCAATACACCTTACCGGTGGTACTTTCGACGAAATCGTAGGTCACGTCAGAGACATTTGTGTGGCGATAAGTCTAATCTATCTATATATTTAAAAATCAATTGCTGTTCGTTAGTCTCGCTAAAACTCAAGAACGGCTCTACCGATTAGGTTAATTTTAATTTTGAATTATTTCTGGAAGCCCAAGGAAGGTTTGAAAGGTAAGAAAATATGAAGAAATTGAAGGGGAATAGTAAAAAACACAATTTCACATTTTCCCATACAAATAGTCCGTATCTATCAAACCTTTGACACATTATTTCATTCTCAGGCAATACGAAGTTTGCCGGGTCAACTAGTAGGTATATAATATTTGGACTGTGATTTGAATGTCCGGAACCGTTTTTAATAGTAGGTACATACGGTAGCAAGGTACTGATGTCGGTTTTATGCAAACTTGTTGAAAAATATTTTATTCTAAAGGTTGATCCAGACATTGTAACGTACACCTCGATATAATTCTGTCTTAAGTAACTTCTACTGGTGGTAAAGCTCCAATGACGGAGCTCGCGGGCGCGTAGGCAAGGCACTGCCGCATTACCTAATATACTTGGCGCTAAATGGAAGTGTTCAGCACTATCGTGTTCCGGTCAGGTGGTAATGCACGGTCCTGGAATTTCCGGCACAGAGGCATAACCCCTTAGACCTCAGGAGTGGTAACGCATCTGCATTTTGACCTTGGTCTTTGTGTGGGTGTCTATAGGCTGCAGTCATCACTTAACATCAATGTGAACTGCATGCTAGTTTGCCACTTCCATTACATAAAATAACAACCATTTATAGAGCGCCGTGCGTATAGGTTGGTATCATAAACCATTAATCCTTCTTTAATAGGTTCGTCTGCACCAAAATTTTTGTTAAAGTTACGGTTTTTTTGAAATGTAACAATAACATTGACTTCAACAGTTAATGCAGAATGCGTTACACTAGCGTAGTTTTTGACATTGTTCAAGTTACTACGAGGGTTGACAGAATCCCTTATTACCTGACACATTAGGGTTAATTTTAACACTAACCAGCGCAGCTCGGTCAGATACGGTTCAAGTAAAATTTATGACGTCATTTATCAATTTTCAAAAAGTTTTTTTTTTTACTTAACTAGTATTTTTACAATTTTTTTAAAACGTAGATCAAAGTGATGCGACTTATATAGAATAAAAAATAAAATAGGTAATATTATTTTAATCGAATTACAACAAAAACTGCATATCCTGACACCTGATATCAAATATTACAAGAAAAAAAGATTTACATTATTATTTTGAGACAGATCAATTAGCCTATTGTGGTGATAACTCCCAAAGTCTGTACGCACCTTTAACAAAATGGGACTAGCATCGGACAAGTGAATGGCATGTGATTGGTTAATGAAATTTGAATACACATTTATTAAACAAACAATTAATGTACAATTTGCGATTCGATTGTTAGTGTAGACAATAACGTTCCAATGACCATCGCTAAATACAATTTTGTTAATCCCTGCAAATATTTGGTAAGCATTTACTCCATTTGATTATAAATCCTACACACCTTTTTCGGGCTCTGTCAATTAATACGTTTCGCGTCGGACCGCTGCTGTGCCGAAGCGGTGCGTTTGTCGTATGACGCACGGACGGTCATTTATTTTCATACAAAGAGCACGGCGCGGCAACAGTACGACCACAGTATAGATACAAATTATATTGTGGTACGACGTCGGTACCGCGAACGCTCGACAACAGGAACGACGCCAAACTGTTGCCGCACCGTGCGTTTCGTATGCAAAACAAATGACCGTCCATGCATCATACGACAATCGCACCGCTTCGGCACTGCAGCGGTCCGTCACAAAAAACCTAAATTGAAAGAGCCCTTCCAGAGGACATTTAAAATTTAGACATTACTTACAATCAATACATTACAATCAAATACTGGTGGTATGTATACGGTTTCCACGGAGTATTTTTAGCCGTTGATTTTAGAAATATTTTTATATTAATACTAGCTGTGCCCGCGACTTCGGCCACGTGAGAAAAAATATGATTGTTCAGTATCTACCCGGACGAAGTCGTGGGAGCAGCTAGTATAAAAGTAGGCTAAGTTACGCCTTATTACATCAGCTATCTGCCAGTGAAAGACCCGTCAAAATCGGAGACACTCAAATTCTATTTCTTTGTATGTATGTATGGTTATATGGGGATAAAAGTAGCCTTAGTTACTCCTTATCACATCAGCTATCTGTTAGTGCAAATCCCGTCAAAATCGATAGAGTCGTCCCCAAGATTAGCCCCGCCAAACAGACAGAGAGAGAGACAAAAATTGTAAAAAATATTGTTTTGGTATATGTACCGTGTATACATACATATGCATTTAGTAAAAAGCGGTTATTTTAATATTACAAACAGACACCCGAATTTTATTTATTTGTTTAGATTAGTGAGATAAATCTGTAAAAATAGGGTTATTATTATATTTCATTGAACACTCATTCTCGCTAAAACCTCGCGAAAACCTAAGTACAAACACATTATGTATGTTTTTGGTTTACAATTTTTTTTTGTTCACTTGCTCCAATAGTAATTTTTCACCCTCTATTTACGACATACGTACGTCACTCCCCCACCCCTCTCACATGTCAGGCTGCCGAACAATTTTATTTGATCTAAAACATTTGATAGCCTTTGTATGTTTTACCTTTGATTTTACTTTGAATTGAAACGCGGCACTGACGTATCCGTCGCATCCATCAGTTGTTAGCATCGGCTAAAGTAATTAGGTATGGCTATTCAAAATTTAAACTACATCGGTAGCTCAGTGGCAGTCCAGAGCCCAGAGAGCCGGTTCGATGACCGCGTAGGGGTATAAGCTGATTGGTCTGTGGGTATAAGTGAAACAAGGTACATTGTTTACGCATCTCCAATAGTAATTCGGACAACGGAAACTTTGTGACTTCGAAGCTTTATATTCGGTGAGAGCAAATCACTCAACAGTATTTCTGTGGTAAAGTGGCTGGACTGGTTATCCTGAGGTCGCAGGTTCGATTCCTGCCCGAAGTCAAAGATTTCTTTCCGTTTTTTCTTTAATTTCTAAAGTTCACTTGCATGTGTTATTGCGAAAAATAAATAGTACAAGTATTTCTGTACTACATATTTATGTATTTACACTTTCATGCACCCAAAAAAATGTTACATGAGGTGGACTTAATGCTATATAGCATTCTCTACTTGTAAACATCTCTTCAAGTCGTGTCCCTAACGGGGTAGGGAGTAAAATCAGCCTTTTCTGGCCCCCTCCCCTCTATTGTCACGCTATGTCACACTATCTGTGACCCCCTACAAATATTACGTCACAAAACCTAAAACCTCTGACATTTTTTTTAAACAATTAATGTCTAACAAATTATTTAAAAACAAAATGAACTGTAAACGTTACGTTCCCGTTGAACCTCCGTCCCCTCTGTCACATTTTGTCACGCTCAGCGAGATCCCTCCCCCACTTATGCGAAAGTATTTTATGGCCCCTAAGGTATCTATTATTATGATGATTTGAAAACACAAATAACTCTAACTAACTCTGAATATCACAGTTGAGAGACGACTTGTAAAAAAATTATGTGCTACCGTTTTCGAGGGGGGACACTTTAAAATTCAATTCCGTGGACAAGTTCGTCGAATACCTAAGCCAAGCCATCTCCAAGATATTATATTGACATACGCTTACTCGATAATATTGTATACCTAACGTGTTTGCTGTTTCGAGTCTATCACTTCCACGCTATAATATTTTAAAATGATAATATTTGATTTCACTGCCTCCAAATAATAATTTTCAGCGCTACCGTGTTCTGATGTTAATGAAAGACACTTAACAGCAACAAATGTATCTACTGCATAACAGTACGTAAGCATTAACATGGCCTCTGTTATTATGAATACTTCTACTTTTATGTTACAAAGTTGGCAAATAAGCATGCAGTTTATAGACATCTACTCAAAAACCGGGGCGATCAACACACTGCACGGCAGATTTTAACATTCTATGCAAATATTTCGATTTGTATCGAAAACACGCCTAGGGAAACATACTGCTGACGCGACGTCGCGCGGGACGGCAGTATGAAAAAAATCTGCCTGCGGTGCAGTGTGTTAGCGCCTAGCATCTAAGTTGTTCTGTACCACAGTAAAAATATGAAGTGACACAAATAGATACTTATACTACACATTGTTTGTATCGGTAAGACAGTAGACTGTTTTTTTGACCAAGATAGCGATGATTGTCACAACGACAGTCACAGTTTAAACAAAAAGTGAAATACTAAGACGGAACTATGTCATAAAATGTGTTAAACTGAGGTAGCGCACGCAATGAGCCCGTCTTGCCCTCACCGCTGGCACCGCATCGGCTAAAAATACAAACTCGACACCTTTTTGATGCAGTGTTTATAATACTCCCATATTGTTATTGCCTAGATAATACGGTCACTCAATCATAAAAAAAGTCTGTCACTAGTTCATTAGTTGCGTTGCTCTATATAATTATTGGCTAAGGAATAGGTTTATGGGATAGAATGCTTGGGTAATTATGTTTACTATTTTGAGTAAAATAATTATGTTTACTATTTTAAAGGTTCCGTAAGGTGTATTCGAGTAATTACGAAAGGATTTTCAGAGAGTTCGAAGGTTTCATATTATTATATGTTTATCGAAAATTCAAAAATAAGATATTTACTAGTTATAATGAATGTAAGATTTGGAATTACCTCTGTCGGCTTAATGGAAGAAAAAAAAACAAAAAATAGACATGAGCAATACCACCAGCCATTAATTGCAATAAAGTGATAATCTATGGAATAATTACAAATAATATTGAATAATGTACCAGGTTTCCTAATAAGGGTAAAAGGAAAATATAAATAAAAACACGATAAGCGGTTATTTTAAAAAATGGCTAACGCATACCTTCGGTTATTCATAGTAATCAGAGATAACTTTCAGGGGGAGCGTATTATGATGGCCGCCAAGTGAGTATCTACTCACAGAGCAAAAACAAAAGCCGCGTTTGATAGAAAACTCCAACAATTAGAATTACCAGATTTTCGAAGTTAGCCGAATGCACCATACTTAAAGGAACAGTCCTGGTAATTCTCCGATAGTTGGGGTTAAAGGGATTTTAATTATTACTCCATTTACCATCATCCCAACATTAAAAATAATATTCACACGATCAAACATGTTTTGCATTATTAACATAGTCGTTGGTGTCGTTACAAAGAAAACATTTTTTAAGCTATTGCATAGCTTCTATCGCGGGCCTTGAGCGCGGGGACCGAATTCAGAAATTCCGTAACGCAAAAAACCGGACGCTCCGGATTACAAATTTTAAACTCCTTTAAAGAAAGTCATGTATAATTTCCCCATCCGACCTCGTGGGTAGCGTGGCCGAGCGGTCTAGGCGCTGGTTTAAGGCACCAGTCTCTTCGGAGGCGTGGGTTCGAATCCCACCGCTGCCAAGATTGTTTTTGTTCATTTTTTTTTATTGTTTGTTTTACCATTCAATATTTAAAAAGTGCTCGGCTCTTATTCAAAGAGATCGCGAAACGGCTGGTCGACATTTCCCGTGACCAGAGGGCTAACCAATTTTTAGGTCAAAGAATCAGCATTGCCATCCAACGAGGCAATGCTGCCAGCCTTCTGGGTACCATAACACAGGAAAGCAGTGATGCGGAATTTTTAGACGCATGTTGTTTTTAGTTTAGGTATAACTTTATTTTATGTAAATATTATTTAGCTTTTAAATATATTTTAATTTAAAAAAAAAATGAAAAGTGTTAAAGATTATTGTTTCATTTTTCTATTTTTTTTTCTTTTATTTGCATTTTATTTTGTTTTGCATAATTTTAGATAATTATGTAAATGCAATAGCTTTACCGCGGCAGTCCTCGAGTGCCACACGTCTTTTTTTTATCCAATACACAACTATCTTCTATTTTTATCCGCACAAGAGCATAATTATTAAAGAAGCTGATGTCATTGTACTGACGCAATTGATGTATCATACAGTGTTCATTACTGTAAATCAATTTTAATTTTAACGATTGGGGAACGGTCGGCTGGCTACAAGACCGGGCTGGGATGCGACGTAAATATCAATTTACTGTGACAACTTCTGCCGACATCACAATAATATATTGACATGTTACTAATCATCTATACTTATAATAAATCTGTAGTAGTGTAAATTCTGTACATTAAAAATATTGAAAAATAAATACCAGGGGATGTTATTAGATCGATACCGAACACAAATATGTGATTAGAAAAATTTTTGTCTGTCTGTCTGTCTGTTTATTCAAACATCACATAAAAACTACCGGTCCGATTACAATGAAACTTGGTATGATTATACTTTAACCTTTGGCGCACAACACTGGGTACTTTTTATCCCGGAAAAATGTCTGTTTGTCTGTGTGTTTGTGCACGCTTATTTCAGAAACGGCTTATTCGATTTGCGGTTTTCACTAATATATTGTGGTAAGTTTCACTTAACATTTAATGTTTGTTCCATGTGAATCGGTTCAGAAATAAAAATATAACTAATCCTCCGCTGTCTGTCTGTCTGTCTGTCTGTCTGTCTGTCTGTCCGTCCGTCCGTCTGTCTGTCACCAGGCTGTATCTCATAAATAGTGATAGCTGGAAGGCTAAAATTTTCACAAATTATGTATTTCTGTTACCGCTATAAAGACTAAATTAATTACTAAAAATAAGAAAATGAAAATGTTAAGAAGTCTAAGAAGGCATCCAATAAAGGTGTTTTTTTTTCGATAACAACGGTAGCAAGTAGACGCTTAAAATTTTCACAGAATTTTTAGGTCTTATGTTGTACTACTATAATTATGCTATAACTATAAATGAAAACATAACATAAGTCATTTAAAAATAATGTTAACCGTTCACAAAGAAAGGGGCAGTTAAAAATAAAGTGTTGTTTACAGCACGTCCGACGCTTCGGTTGACGCTGCCGCGCTGTCAGCAGCGTCCGACGCACGCAGACGTCGTTTCCGTAGCGCTGCAACAGCGCAACATTCCAATCGCGACACTATCAGACACTTGTCGCTTGTCGCTCGCACTGATTTATACCGACATCGCTTTCGTCAAGTACACCAACAACTAACCAACGTTTGTTAGGCAGAACAGTTAAGGCTCATTCCAAGCGAATTCCATATTCACTGCCCGCACTGAGACTTAACTTTTTTTTTTGATGTTATGGAAGTGGCAAGCAAGCATGCAGTTCACATTGATGGTAAGTGATGATTGCAGCCTATAGACACCCCACGCAAAGACCAGGGTCAAAATGCAGATGCGTTACCACTCCTGAGGCCTAAGGGGTTATGCCTCTGTGCCGGAAATTACAGGGCCGTACATTACCACCTGACCGGAACACGATAGTGCTGAACACTACCATCTAACGGCAAGTATGTTAGGTAATGCGGTGGTGCCTACGTCCGCGAACTCCGTCACTGGAGTTCTACCACCAGTTAAAACTACTCTTGCTATTACTGTGTCATAGAGTCGAACTTTTAATACTTATGTTGTTTTACAGATACGTCAAAATATTATTTTGCTTTACTTTTTTTATTTAATGAAAGTGGCAAACAAATATGCAGTAGGTACACATGGATGTTAAGTGTGTCATTAAAATTGGTTTCATGACTGCAGCCTATAAACATTTACACAAAGCCCAGAGGTCAAAATGCACCCCTAAAACCTTATTTATTATGTCTGTGATAGTTATTACGGGCCCATACATTACCATCTAACCGGAACACTAATGCTGAACACTACCATTTGGCGGCAGATAAATTAGGTAATGCGGTGGTACATACACCCTCGAGCTGGAACTCTACCACCAATAAAAGAACTCTACCACCACTATACCTAGGTACTTGTTCTGAATTTAGTGAAATTGTACTTGCCAAAGTAAAAGATTATAACATGTCAGTGAAACAGTATTAGTATTAAAAATTAAACTTACTCAAAATATACGAGTAGTATATCTATCAATCAAAGTATATCTATCAATCTCGACCTAAGGACTCATAGACGAGCGGCTCTTTGGTGTCGGCATGTGTCTATGAGCGTCCGTGTGAGCCCTAAGATAGAGGGAGTTCCTCGATTAATACACACCGCGGACACTCGGCCAAAATTCCATACAAACGCTTAATTGGGTCTCGTTTAACACAGACATCAATCAGTGACGTGTATTTACACGTGCACCTATGTGCGTACAACGTAGAAAATACCAACCGTCGCCCATAAGAGGGGAGGTGGTTGGGCGAGGCGGGGAAATCGGGCGGGACGTCGAAGTGTCAATTCTATACGTAGTGTTATTACATATTCTCTGACTAAGGCTTGTTTCACACGCGCCACCACAACTACTCCACTCCGCCGCAGAAAATGTGGATATGGTTGGTAATGTGCGACCGAAGCGTAGGCTTCGGTAACCTTTGGCCAAAAATCTAAGCCGGCTGTGAAATTAAATGCTTTTAGTGGTAGTGCTTGTGTCAAACAAAATTCATCCAAAATAACATAAAAATGAATTTTCTGTAATGATAATTTCGCATAACGTTAGCATCAACTTCAACTCGATTGGTAATAGGTTATGGGTCGTCATGTTTATAATTGTGAAATTATAGTCATATATACATATTCATATATAAAACAAAGTGATATTAGTTACACTACTTATAACTCAAGAACGGCGGAAACGACTTTTTTGATTTTTGTGTTTTTGATAGTTTTTTTTCGAATAGGATAATAGGCAAGTCTACGAATATGTAATTCTTATTTGTAGAGGCAAGGATAAATAAATAATATTCATCAATAGGCGCGTTTACACAGAGCGTGTGTAAACGCACCTATTAATAAACAAAATAAAAAAAATCGTATAAAGCATCAGTTTAGCCGCCTTGTAGAGTTGGGTAGTGTAGGGTAGTGTAGGATAGGGTGGGGTAGTTTAGGGTAGGGTAAGGTAGAGTAGTGTAGGGTATGATCATAGAGCAACACGAGCCACCGGCCGCCGCGGCGCACCGGAGGGGAGTCGCCATAGTGTTTATTACCGATGCAAAACATTCTGTCACTTTTTGCGGAGGGAACTACGCGTGATACCCACACACACTACAAAAAAAGTCTATCACAAGTACATACTTGTTGAATTTGTCTCTTGTCAACGTTCCTAAAAACAAATAATATCTTAACAATAATTTTAGGTAAGTATTATAATAGCATCGTCTGTCCTCTAAAGTAGGGTTATCTAGGTTCGTCCGAACATGACATGACCGGTTCACTTATCGGTACTTAATCGGGACAATATTGCCAATTTAATATATTATAACCCATTACGGTTGAGAGAGACATCGGTTGTGGGTTACTCACAAAATGGGGACAAGCACGCGAACCCCCGTATATTCAATTTCATAGAGAAACTTATTTTATGTCAACCGAGTTACTCGCTCACGAAAAGAACGGAATTGATCAATGCTAATGCAAAGAATTAATGTCATAAATAACTTTTGATTTATGCCTACGCCGTACGTTCTCTGAGAGAAAACGGCTATTGTGGTCAGAAGTATTTAAAGTGACCAAATAAATTAAGAACAACTCTCTTATATGACTCATGACGCTAATATAACTATAATATTATATGTTTTCAAAACTTTTTGCACGAGGCAAAGAGTTAAAATAGTTGTCCGATGTAAATATATAGTTGGGATGTTTCTTTTAACAGTAATGTTTTTTCCATTGGCAAGAATGCCAAGAAATTGACAAGAAATTCATATTATATTAGGTTTAGAAGTCTTTTTCAGTCCTATTATAATATGATATATTTTTTTACCTTGATTGGGCGCTAAATAAACTCAGTGTGGGAAATATCCAATTAACACTTGATCCACGATCCAGGGATTCAACTTAAGAAGTTAGGCTGCAGGCTTCTTTTTTGTTCTATGGTTTGTTTTTTTATTTCTATGTACGAGTAGTACAGTATTAACTGAACGTTGGCTGCACTAATAAAATGTTTTTCTCTCTTTCAGGGAAAACAGTGTGTGAATAAAAAAATACCGTCAAAATTGTCTTGTCGCTTCGAGAAATGTCTCTACTCTTTGACGGAGCCGCATTCTACGATGTATATAAAATGTTCGGTTAGTTAATAACCTCTTTATTCAGCCTGATTTATGTGAAAATTTGTTAACAAAATCAATAAATGTATAAAACATGATTATTATAAGATTAAGTTACAAAATTATTTTATAAATTATAAGATAGGCATCAAGTAGATGTAATGACGACGATAGGTTTAAGAGTACCTAACACATATAGCTTATAATGTACTTTATAAAAAGTAGAAGACTAGACGACTAGACTTCACGCTACAGGCTATCCACGATGGGCAGGCAGAGATAAATGCATTCATACAATTCGCTAGATAGATCAATTGTACCACATCGCCGGGCACTTTAACAAACTCCGAGGGCAGCATTGAAAAATTGCCACTGAACGTACTCGAAAGCTCTTAGCGATTGCTCTTAGTAAGAAAACACTGTAACTTTTTACTGGTGGTAGAGCTCCAGTAAAGGAGGTCGCGGGCAACACCGCATTATCTAATCTACTTGGCACTAAATGGTAGGTAGTATTTAGCATTATCGTGTTCCGGTCCGGTGGAAAAGTATGGCTCTGTAATTTCCGGCGTAGAGGCATAACACACTAGGCCGTCAGGTTCGGATCCCACTGCAGAATCGTTACGTTCATCGAGATATGGTGCAAACCTAATTTTTATGCATATTTATATTCTAGAGAATATTTATCCACTATGTTGCCTATCAAAATTTGGCCGCAAGTATTTTTAATTATTCTTTTTTTATTTTATCAGCCAGCAACTCTTATATGCAGCCGTTTTTATTTGGTGTTACCGCGGCTATACGAATGAACGACGTCCGAATGGTTCCTCGGTCACCGGTCTCCGTTCGCGCCGACCAATGAACGACAAATTTCAAAAGTGCACATTAATCGCTCACTCGTTACAAACCCTTAAACGTTATACTACTCGTTTTTCTAATGTAATTTGTAAAAAAGGGGAAATTATACGTTTTTATACCATCTTCGTTAAGTAATTATTTCAACGCCTGATCCTGAGCAAGAACGACAATACGATCACACGAAACACGAAATACACGAAACAAACATTGGACCTTCGAGCCGCATCGTCATCATCTTGGATCAGCTAACGGTCAGGCCAGTCGATTCCTATCTTTCCCATCTCCTTAACCTGTGATTTGTTGTTAATATCGTGCTGTGTAACATAATTCCAGTGTCAATTACAACGCAAGTTCGGTAACGTGGCGCATACCCTCCTGCGCTTCGCTGTTGGTGTTAACCGTGAGTAGCCTTTGTTTCTCATAAACCGCTAGAATGAGTGATGATGATTATGAAACCGGTAGCACCACAAATATCAGTGACCTTAAAAAGCAAAGGGGTACATTAAAGGGACGATTGACTTTATTTGAAAAGTATGTGGGCCGATTTCAAGATGTCATATTGAGCGAAAGACAACAGGCAGAATTAATTCTGCGTATGGAATCAGTTTCACATATTTTAACAGCATTTACTAAAATTCAAGACAAAATTGAACAATTGTTAGATGAACAGGAAATCTTGAAACAACTTGAGTACAGGGAATCATTTGAGGATCAATATTTCAATATTATGTCTGTTGCTAAGTGTTTAATTAATAGCGACAAGGTTAAAGATGATTCTGATTTGCATTGTTCACATTCGCAGAGTCATTCTAGTATTAAATTACCTCAGATAAAGCTCCCTTCTTTCGACGGTTCATATGATCACTGGTTGGAGTTTAAGAATTCATATTTATCTATAATACATAAACGTAGTGATTTGGATGCCATACAAAAATTCCACTATTTGAAGTCGTCACTTTGTGGTTCCGCACTTCAAGTGATTAATGCTTTAGAATTCACAGCCGCTAACTATGCGCATGCATGGGAACTATTAGAAAATAGGTATCAAAATAACCGTTTGTTAATACATAATCATGTAAAATCGTTGTTTACGGCACAATCTATTAATAAAGAATCTCCCACATTAATCAGAAAACTTATCGATGTTGTGTTGCGTAATCTTCGAGCACTAAAATCCTTAGATGAACCCACCGATTCCTGGGACACTTTACTTATTTATATATTAGTTTCAAAGTTGGATTCATCTACGGAACGCGAATGGGAGAAATGTAAAGGTTCTTTATCTTCTGATTGTATAAAAGGTAAAATAAAACTGGATGATTTATTAAATTTCTTAAGGAATCGTGCTGATATGTTAGACATGATTAACAACAATCATGCTCGACCTACACAGAATAATTTTAAGCCTAACAATTCATACGATAGTAAAAAACGTATTGCGACTGCGCCAATACAACAGTCACATAGTTTTCTAGCAGCGCGTAGCAATAGTAATGTTAAATCTGATAGATCTATTCGTTTATGTATAATGTGCGGTGAAAATCATGCATTATACACATGCTATAAATTTCTTAATTTATCAGTTCAAGACAGAGTTAATTTAATCGAAAACAAGGCTTTGTGTCGTAATTGTTTACGTGCAGGTCATTTAATTACTGAATGTTCGTATGGGCCGTGCAAGCACTGTCAGAAAAAACATAACAGCTTAATACATATCGATAACTACGTAAACGCATCCACACCGGGATCGTCACAGGCGAGTGCGCATTATTCATCGCCCATTGATAAGAAACCGGTTTCTGTGGTGTCGTGTGCGTTTAACTCAATAGATGAGCAAAATGATTTACTGATAAAGAATGCGTCTTTATTACAAGCACCACACGTGTTATTATCCACTGCCTTAGTCGAGGTGATGGACAATAACAACAAATATATTACAGCCCGAGCGCTGATAGATAACGGTAGTCAAAACAGCTTTATTTCAGAAAAGCTTTGCAAACGTTTAAATATTTCGTTTTTACAGTCCACTATGCGTATATCAGGGGTAGGTCAATCGGTCTCCCAATCAAATCATTTATGCTATATTACTATGCGTTCAAAGGTAAGTAGCTTTAGTACAAATCTTAAATGTTTTGTATTGCCGCGCATCACGGCAACCCTTCCGTCGAATCACATCGACTGTGAATCACTTCGTATACCAAACGATTTATGTCTTGCGGATCCCACTTTCCACGTACCATCAGAAATCGATTTACTTATAGGTGCGGATGTGTTTTGGGATTTATTAGACGAAGATAGACTCAAATTACCTCACGGGCCATACTTACAAAAATCGAAAGTAGGTTGGTTAATTTCTGGGCCTATTTGTATGAAAAATTCACGCGTTACTTACAATAATACGAGTTGTAATTTTATTCAAACTTGCAATATAGATACACAGTTACGTAAATTTTGGGAACTAGAAGAAGTAGTTAGACCAGATTCTAAATTAAATGAAGAAGAACGTCAGTGCGAAGACATTTTTATTAATACTACTAAGCGTGACAATAGTGGTAGGTATTGGGTTCGAATCCCATTAAAGGAGTCAACTGACGCACTCGGTGACTCATACGAGAAGGCTAAATCGCGTTTTTTATCGTTAGAACGTAAATTAGACAGGTCACCGACTTTTAAGAAAATGTATAGTGATTTTATGCGTGAATACGTTGAGCTAGGTCATATGACTGCTATATCTGAATATACCTGGCCATATTATTTTCTTCCCCATCACGGGGTAATTCGGGAACATAGTTCCACCACTAAATTACGGGTAGTGTTTGACGCTAGTGCTACTACTACCTCAACCAAGTCATTAAACGATATACAGATGACTGGACCTCCACTTCAAAATGACATCTTCTCGATACTGCTTAGATTTCGTCAATATAAATATGTGGCTTGTGCTGACGTGGAGAAGATGTTCAGACAAGTACAGGTTCAGCGAGATCAGCGTAATCTGCAATTAATTTTGTGGCGAGAAAATGTAAAGGATGAAATAGGTATATATCAACTAAACACGGTTACGTATGGTACTGCGTCAGCTCCATACCTAACTATGCGATGTTTACGTCAACTCGCTCAGAACACAGATGATCAGGTTATTGCCAGGGTGATAAATGAAGATTTTTTCGTCGATGATCTCATCACCGGTGATGATGATCCTGTAGTCTTGTCACAAATATGCGAAAAAACTGCAGATGTTTTAAAATCAGCTTGTTTTCCGTTACGCAAATGGACATTCAATCATGACGTTAACGTTAAAATTGTCAAAGAGTTAGCTATCGGAGAACACAGCCAGAATAAAACACTAGGTTTAGGGTGGCAAGTCGACAGTGATGAATTTCATTTCACTACTCAGGTAAATAATCATTCAAGGATCACTAAGCGTATAATTATGTCTATAATTTCACAAATTTATGACCCCTTAGGTCTTTTATCGCCGACTATAATAATAGCTAAAATTATGCTTCAAAAATTATGGCTGAGTAAAATCGATTGGGATGACGCGGTTACCAATGATATACAATGTACCTGGGACCGATTCATTCATACTTTATCAACTTTAGGTAGTTTACGAATACATCGTTACGTAATGAGTGAAAATACACAATATCGTGAGTTGCATATTTTTACCGACGCGTCACAGGAGGCATACGGTGCCTGCGCATACATCCGTACTTATAATGATGAATCATCGATATGTGTTAACTTGTTATGTGCAAAAAGTAAAGTTGCACCTATTAAAAGCGTATGTACCATTCCGCGCCTCGAATTATGCGGAGCCTTACTAGGTGCGCGTTTATATAATAAAATAGTAAAATCCTTAAGAGTTACTTTCACTAAAGTATTATTTTGGACAGATTCCACTATTGTTATGGGCTGGTTAAGAATGTCACCTCACACTTTAAAAACGTTTGTACAGAATCGCGTGTCTCAAATAAACAAGCTGACAGGTGACTCATTATGGTTACATATCAATAGTAAGGATAATCCGGCCGATATCGTGTCGAGAGGTCTTATGTTAAGCGAATTGAAAACACATAATATGTGGTGGCACGGACCACCGTTTTTATTAGAACACAATATTAATTATTCTAATGCGTTTACATCTGTAGATCCTAATCAATTACCTGAAATAAAACCTCAAACAATTAGTATGGTTTGTAATACGACTAAAATAGATAATAATATATTAGATTTTAATAGATTTTCTTCATTTAATCGTCTGCGGCGGGCAGCGGCTTATGTATTGCGTTTTATAAGTAACGCCCGGGCGAGTAAACAAAACCGTAAAACCGGCTCGTTGACGGTTGAAGAACTAAACGCGGCGGTCACATTACTTGCACGGCTTGCCCAACAACAGTCATTTTATGATGAGTACAAAGATTTAAAAAAGGGTTTAGTTACAAAAGCGAAACGATTAATTAGTCTTAACATTTTTCTCGATGAACATAATTTAATACGTATTGGTGGAAGACTAATTAATTCTTCACTGTTCGATAATAATAAAAAACATCCCGTACTTTTATGTAGTAAACATAGATTTACAATGTTGCTATTCAGACATGAACATAAGAAATTATTTCATGGTGGACCTCAGCTCTTACTGGCTTGTGTGCGTGAGTCTTGGTGGCCTCTTGGCGGTAGGAACCTGGCTAGGAAAACTGTTCATGATTGCGTCACCTGCACGCGCATCAAAGGGAAGACGTTGCATCCGTTGATGGGTAACCTGCCGGCTGGACGACTGGAACCCGGGTTCCCTTTCATGCGCTGTGGGGTTGACTACGCTGGGCCAGTTAACATTTTGAATCGTAGAGGAAGGGGAGCTGTACCCACTAAGGGCTATATATGTTTATTTATTTGTTTTTGTACGCGTGCTGTTCATCTTGAATTGGTCACAAGTCTTTCTTCAAAAGATTACATTCTTGCACTTAAACGATTCATCTCTAGACGAGGTAAACCTGTCGAGATCGTGTCAGATAATGGTAAAAATTTTGTGGGTGCTGAAAAAGAAATTATTTCTCATCTTCAAAATAACAGTCATGAAATTTGTGATTTCACTAATGATAACAATATTAAATTTAAATTCATTCCTCCGTATGCTCCTCATTTTGGCGGTTTGTGGGAGGCGGGAGTGAAATCGTGTAAGCATCACCTGCGACGTGTAATAGGCTGTACTAACCTTACATACGAAGAGTACAGTACGGTATTAACACAGGTCGAAGCCATCCTAAACTCCCGTCCTTTGACAGCCCTATCTAGTGACCCCGATGACCTCAATCCTCTAACACCAGCCCATTTCCTCATCGGTCGGCCACTGACTGCTCCAGCTGCTAGAGATCTGACTGCCACGCCGAGTCACCGTCTCCAGAGATACGAAGTGATCGAACAGATGAGACAGAACCTTTGGAAGCGCTGGGCAAAGGAATACGTTGCAGAACTCCAAACACGAACGAAATGGAAGACGCATCAACAAGACATTGCGCTTAACAGCCTCGCTCTCATCAAAGATGACAATCTGCCTCCACTGAAATGGAAAGTAGGCAGAATTATACGCATTTATCCCGGCACTGATGGGATTTCACGTGTGGCTGATCTTTTCACCGCATCCGGCATAACACGTCGAGCCTGCTCGAAGATCTGTCCTCTCCCGGTGCCCGACTCGTGATCATCGCGCTCGCAGGAATTCGCCAGCATCGAACCTGTTGGAACCTCCTGCTTCCAAGGCCGGGCCCATGTTACCGCGGCTATACGAATGAACGACGTCCGAATGGTTCCTCGGTCACCGGTCTCCGTTCGCGCCGACCAATGAACGACAAATTTCAAAAGTGCACATTAATCGCTCACTCGTTACAAACCCTTAAACGTTATACTACTCGTTTTTCTAATGTAATTTGTAAAAAAGGGGAAATTATACGTTTTTATACCATCTTCGTTAAGTAATTATTTCAACGCCTGATCCTGAGCAAGAACGACAATACGATCACACGAAACACGAAATACACGAAACAAACATTTGGTATATCATAATAATGAAAAAAAAAAAGATTTAATTTGATAAATAAATAATACATGTACGTTATGGACGTAATAAGATATCGGGGCGGAACGAAAATATGGAGGGGCGACTTAACCGCGCAACGGCAGCCGTGAATTTTCAAAGTCTCTATACACATCGCCGTGAAGTCGAAGATATTTTATTGAAAAAACAAGTAAAAAAAAAAATTAGGCATACCTTTATGGCATATGGATAGGCAACCTAGTGGATATAATAATATATTCTCCAGATGATAAATAGGTATGCGTAAAAATTAGATTTGCAGCATATCTGGATGAACGAAATTATTCTGTCGTATTGTATTTCAGTATGGGGTGGTGCCTGCAAAACCAAACTGCTAAAGGTTGAAAGAGCACAAAGGGCGGTCCTTAAGGTAAGCCATTCTTTGCCTTTCCAATACCATACCAAGGATCTGTATCAACTCTCTGACGTCCTGACGGTGCGTCAATTATTTGGATGGGGCAAGATCTCCCGGGACTTCAATGGATATGGGGGTCCCACAGGGCTCTATTTTAGGGCCATTTCTTTTCTTAGTCTATATTAATGACTTACCCTACATTATCAATGATGGCCAAGAGATGGTATTGTTTGCTGATGATACTTCTTTAGTGTTCAAAATTAAAAGACAGGAGGTAGATTTTGACTGTGTAAACAATACTCTCTCTAATATAGTACATTGGTTTAGCGCCAATAACCTTTCGTTAAATAGCAGTAAGACAAAATGTATTAAATTTACTACTCCTAACGTAAAACAGGTTGAAACCAATGTTAAGATAAATGAGGAAGTATTGGAGATCGTAGAGTCCACGGTATTTCTGGGCATTACCGTGGATGCTAAATTGCAATGGGGTCCCCATATTGCCAAATTAGCTAATAGACTTAGCTCGGCAGCATTTGCTGTGAAAAAGATTAGACTATTAACAGACGTCGAGACGGCTCGCCTTGTTTATTTTAGTTATTTTCACAGTATAATGTCCTATGGCATTTTGCTATGGGGTAATTCCGCCGACGTCAACACTATTTTTGTACTGCAAAAGAGAGCTGTCCGGGCTATCTACGGGTTGAGTCCGAGGGTATCTCTTAGAGATAAATTTAAAGAAATAAATATTCTGACTGTAGCTTCGCAATATATTTATGAAAATGTATTATATGTCCGTAAAAACATTAATGAGTTTCCTACAATAGGTAACAATCACAGTATAAATACTAGGAACAAATACAAGTTGTCCATGCATGCAACGCGGCTGAATAGGGTCAGTAATTCTTTTAGAGGTCAATGTATACGGTTCTTTAATCAAATCCCCAAAAACGTTCAAAGTCTATCGATCAATAAATTTAAGAAAGTAATGAAAGAACGTTTATATAAATGTAATTACTATAAGACCAGTGATTATCTTAATGATAATACGTCTTGGGATTATAGCGATCGCTGCCAGGCTATTTCATGATCCTGTGATTTCGTGTATTCAGTAATTAGTATCTACTATTGTTAAGGGTTGAATAATGTGAATACCCTGGCTGAAAATGAATTCCATCTTTTATTTTGCCGTATGCATATCCGGAACAGTCATGCACGCTTAAATGTCTTTGCCTTTGGCGGCGTCGTGTGGCGGGTTGCTCACTTCCCTCTAAAATGGTCGAGGAGGGCAATGGCTGTCACATGCGTCATACTCGTGAACGGGTGCTGTTGGTGGGGACTGGTCTGTTCCGGTTTGCAGGGGCTACATCACATTTAGTAGATAGCAGTTTATTTGCATCTATGCTATGGACGTTGACATTATTTGATTTTTCACGATAATCTGTACTAGATTTAAGCTTTCATTTAAAAGAGCTCTTACTGAGTTTGTTGGGTAGCGGAGTTCTTCTCAGTAGTGACTGCACTTGGAACTCTGCTAAGTGAATAACATTGATCTTGACGAATAAGTTTTTCTTTTTCTTCATTTATTATAATTGAAGGAATTGAAATTGTATTCAAGTAGTTTAAATTCTAATTTTTAATTTACTCTTAATATATGATTTTGCTTTTACTATATGTAATGGTTATTCGCTCTAGGTAGTTTATGATTTATTGACGTTTTGAAAGTATCTGTAAAGATCTATTCGAAATAAAATATTTTCTATTCTATTCTATTCTATTCTATTTATCCTAAATGTTATAATGAGACATCATTCCATTCTGCCTTATGACCCTCTGCGGCCTAAAAAACGGCTACAACATAAAACTGACAAAGTAATTGGCAACCAATGGTCAACTGCTTTTTCTGGTAGATTTTTTGGATTTCTGGGCAGATTCATATACAATAAAGTGATCCAGAAATTACATATATATTCACTGCCAAAATATCGTTGTAAAAAGATTATATCTATTTGGCTTAAATCTCTAAGTTATGAGGAAACTGAAAATTTAATACTTGTACCGTCCTAAATAAAAAAAAATAAAAAAAATAATAATAATAATTAAAATATATATCTATGTAAAAAAAAAAAAATATGATTATATTGCAATCTCGTAAAGATAGCACAGCATACACATACACAGCACATACGTACACTCTTACACACACACACCCACACACACACACACACACACACACACACACACACACACACACACACACACACACACTAACACTCATACGCGCACGATTACAAACTTAAGCTTACTTAATTATTCTCTTTATTTATATTTATAAGTCTCTATATCTCACACATCGCATTACAAATCAACTAGTAGTTACACTTACTTGAGCTCCTGCTTATCTAGAGTTAGGAGAGGCTGGTAATCTGTCATACAGGTACCCCTAGTGCAGATACCAGTCTCTCACACAGATACACCTACCCATGCTTGTAATACGTAGTTTAAGATCTGATTATGTATTTTTCTGTGTGAGAGCGAAATCAATAAACGATTTTTATTTATTTTTTATTTTTTTATTATTCTGCAGTGGGATCCTAACCTATCAGGAGTGGCAACGCATCTGCATTCTCAAATCTGTGGTTTCATGTAAATATTTATAGGCTACAGTATAAGGTACTTACCGTCAATATAAAGTGTATGCAAGTTGGCCACTTTATGACATTAAAAAAAACTAAGTAAATATTTTAAATTTGATTTCACGTGTTTGTGAAGTTAATTTATCCCTAATCACAAATTCTTCGTTTTTGTTCGACATTCTCATTTGACATTCATTTTTTTTTTACCTCTTTCCCCTATCTGAGTAGCTTATAATATAAACAAATGAAGCATTATTAACTCAAATGTATGAGCGTGAGGTAACGCGATTGTAATCGTGATTATTAAAACATATTTACTTTATGGTGATGAGCTTTGCGAGCCGGATGCCATTATACAATTTCGTTTATTGCATGCTATGTGGACTTTATTATCTGTCTCAATCCGAATTCTCGTTTGGGCCAAAAATCGTGGAGTGCCAAATAAATTTCTCATCTTTATTCTTATTTTAAAACTATACTTTTAACACTCACGTAGCTGAGCACACAGCTTTTTTTATTGGTCGTATGTAGTGACTTGACGACGAGAAATCCTTATACCCTTTACTGTAGTGCTGAGCAGAAATAATGGTTAGCAGCCAATTCCTTTGTAGCCTGATGAATATACACAGGCAAAATATAGGGCTGTACTCTGAGGTTGCCACGAGAGAGGGGAACCACAAAATTGTTCCTGTTTTTCGGCAAATAATTGGGAACATGCTCTAAATAACATCTCCAAATCTGGTCCTGTTTTTGGATCAGTTATGTCGGACGCAATCTCTATTTCTGTCTATCCCGTAAAAGCAACTCGGCTTGTAAATACATACCAATTGTACGAGTAATCCGAAAGTAACTTGTGATAGTCTACATTAGCAAGACTAAACTTAAATGTGGTTGATGGCCTAACCTTATATGTGTGAATATATAATATAAGTGGCAAATCGTTAGTTTTCGCCGAGATACACCTCTATATATCTCGGTGAATATAATGCTGAACTTACTCCAACGCTATTATATGGAAGTGAGAGCTGGGTATGTAGGAAAGAGTATGAAAGTAAATTAAAAGCGGTCGAGATGAGATCTTTACGCAAGACCTGCGGTGTATCGCTCACCGATCGCATTCGTAATGAAGATGTAAGAAAGAGGCTTAGTGTGAATGAGAGTATCGGTGTAAAAATGAAAAAGGGCATGCTCCGATGGTTCGGGCATATAGAAAGAATGTCGAATGAGCGAATGACTAAAAAGATATACAATGCGAATGTGGATGGTTGCAGAGGCCCAGGAAGACCAAGACTGACCTACCATGATCAAATAGGTCGAGTTCTGTGTGATGGTGGGCTCAAAAATCTTAGGAATCGGCGTGCATGTATGAAGAGAATGATGAAGGTAGATTAGGCACGGTAGGTGTGTCAGGACCGGGATATCTGGCGCTCCATACTCTGCCTACCCCTTTAGGGACCTGACGTGAAGAAACATACATAATATACCTCTGTATACCCCTCACTACCTAATTTTTATTATTTAAATATTCGCTTAATTTGAATCAAAGTAGGTGCGGTGCAATAGCACGAAGAATGAAGCAGGCTATAATTGTAAACACTTGAATCTGAAGAATAGAGTTCTGTGGCCACTAAAATATGTAATTGCATCATATTCAATTGCTGCGGTATCTGCACATCCAGGTTCATGTGGGACTATTTATTTTTCACGTGCAGCTAACTGCAAAATGTTGAGTAGGTACCTACTGATGACAGAGTGGGGACTTCGGGGCAAAGTAAATTTACGTGCAAAGAAAATGCTCGCTTACAACGATTGAGTGATGCGTATAGCAGAGCAAGAACAAATCACGATTATGGGTTATGAACGGGTCCGATTAAGATTGGGGAGAAGGTGCTATTTATCTGACAGCAGTTTGAAAAAATTATATATAGCTACTAGCTACCTCCATCAATTTCGTAAACGTATCGTTCAAGATTAACTTATGGTATGTTGATAATCCCCATCAATCTTCTGTATTAACATTTGTATGTTTTTTATCCATAATACCATGTAGTATTTTTAGTTATGTATCTTTTTGTGTGCATTAAATTTAAATAAAAAAGAACTAATATGACCATCGTAACAAGTATTCGTGTAAGTAAGCTTTTAATTCAATGATGTACTGTGTAAAACTTATGTTCTTACTCACACAAAGCATTCCCAAACACCCAAATCTTTATCTTTATATCTTCTTAATATATATAAATCTCGTGTCACAATGTTTGTCCTCAATGGACTCCTAAACCACTTATCCGATTATAATAAAATTCGCACACCATGTGCAGTTCGATCCAACTTGAGAGGATAGGATAGCATTCATCTCAATTCATAGTCGTAATATTATGTAAGTACCTAAATTGCAACCGTGCTAAGCCGGTACGGGCCGCTAGTATATTATAATAATCTATTGCTGTTCGTTAGTCTCGCTAAAACTCGAGAACGGTTGGACCGATTTGGCTAAATTTGGTTTTGAATGATTTTTGGAAGTCCAGGAAAGGTTTAAAAGGTAAGAGAATATGAAGAAATGGAAGGGAAATAGTAAAAACCACAATTTCATTTTCCCATACAAATAGTCCGTATTTATATCAAAACTTTTAAACATTATTTCATTGTGAGGCAATACGAAGTTTGCCGGGACAGCTAGTGAGAAATAAAAATATACAAACATTTGTCCGGTTGCGGAGATCAAACCCACCATCCACGAATTTCTCTTCTTATGAAACTTCCTCATACTTCATCAAACACAACAAAAAAGAAATCACCCAAATTGGTTTAGCCGTTCTCGAGTTTGGCGCAACACATTAAGGGAATCATTTTTAGGGTTTTTTTTTATGTAATGGAAGTGGCAAACAAGTATGCAGTTCACATTGATGTTAAGTGATGACTGCAGCCTATAGACACCCACACGAAGACCAAGGTCAAGATGCAGATGCGTTACCACTCCTGAGGCCTAAGGTGTTATGCCTCTGTGCCGGAAATTACTCGGCCATACATTACCACCTGACCGGAACACGATAGTGCTGAACGCTACCATTTAGCGGCAAGTATGTTAGGTAATGCGGTGGTACCTACGCCCGCAAGCTCTGTCACTGGAGCTCTACCACCAGTAAACAAGGAACCCTTATAGTTTCTCTATGTTCGTCTGTCTGTCTGTCTGTCCGCGGTTTAGCGCAAAACACTTGGTACTAGAGACTTGAAATTTGGCACAAGTGTACACCTTAATCACGACGATAAAGTGGAAGAAGATTAAAAACATATATTTTTTTTTGTTTAGAATGAAATCTCCCATATTTTTTTTCCAATCGCGCTAAAAGAAGTACTATAACTTTAAAAAAAATACCGGTCGAATTGAGAACCTCCTCGTTTTTGAACTCGGCGTTTTATCATCGAGTAATACACACGTGATTTTTACTACAAAATCGAGATGGCTGTCGTTTTCCGTGTGAATGAGTTAGCTTAGCTGGAAATACATAAAGTGTTAAACTTAAAACAAATAACAAAATTGTGACTTACCTGTGATATGTATTGCTACTGAGTGATTTAGTTTGCTTTACTGTTCTGTTTTTAAAAACATTGAACAATTTGGCATTTTTGACGGTTTTTTCACACTAACTTTGCGCAAGGCGAGCGAAAGCACAATGAATGGATGATTATTGCCGCGCGAGCGGGAACGGTCACCTGACCGCCCGCGAGTCTCAACAAACGCTCAGCGTCCGGTGCGTATTGTTGTTTATCTAACTTCACTTAATATCTTTGACTCTACCGATCATAATTTTTATTCCGAAATATTTCTTTCAATACCAAGTTGTCTGGAAAAAATTGTTCTAAGAAATAAGCATTATTGTACTGTTTTTCTAGCTACTATATATTAATTCTCTCCTTTCGAGTGTATTTTGATCTAAAAAAAGCTACTTAATGGGGGGACGAAAGCTAGAAAGAACTTCTAAAGAATAATTTTGCTGCGTCATAAACTAACGCCTTATTAAATCATAACGTTTAAACGTAAAATTTTATGACTAATACAGATAGAATAATAACAGTATTAATAGTAATTTAATGCTGATTTTCGATTTTAAATATTTGTGTTTTTGATATTGTTTTTTTAAGAATTTGTCAATATGTTAAAGAGTTTTCGGTTTGTTTTTTTTATTTTACAGCACAACACAAATTAACTTACCTGGGCAATCTTGTTCGTCGGTGGAGTCTTGACAGTCTCGGAAACCGTCACACCTCTTATCGATAGAGATGCATCGAGTTCCGTCGCACGTGAATTCGTCGTGTTTACAAGCTGGAAACAAAAAACACAATTAAAATGCAAGTTATGTCAGGCACAATCAGGGAAAAGTAATTGTGGACTTTCCTTGATGGTGCATGGACACTTTACGCGGGCAATAAAAGCTATATTTGATTGGATTTGGATATGTGGCGAATTCCCTGACCCTTACATAATTATTATCCTGATCCCAGTAAATGAGGACGAACCAATATAATTGTAGCTAGTAAGTACAAAAAATATAGGTACCTAAATGTAGGTAAAAATAAGTTTTTATTTTATTTTATGAAGGTTCTTTCTCTTGATAGCCAAATTTTTTGCCGTGCGTTTCGTCGTGCGTTGTTCTTATTCCTGTTTAACACTTTCGTCGTTGATTCTAATAAAATTTAATTTTGATATCACAGGAGTGTACTTATCTCAATCTACAAAAAAAGCCGCAATATTCCACCGTACCTACATTGTTTTTTTAATATTTCAAAGTGTTTTGGTTGTATATTATAAAAGACTCTTTGGTACTTACTTCTAACACAATATTTTATTAAATCACGAAATGTAAAAAAAACAAAACGTCTCTTGCCAAAGATGTTAGAAGAGTTAAATTGACAATACGCACCGGCCGCTGAGAGTTTGTTCAATTCGCGGACGGACAGTATGTTCACGCGGCAAGAATCATAGTACATTAATTGTGCATTTGTCCACCGAGTGCAAACTTAGTGAAAAAAACCGAATAGTAGAGCATACTAAATCACTCAGTAGCATCATTTCGCATCAGTAAGTCATAATTTTGTTCATTATTTAAATTAAACATTATATTTCATCGTCTGTTATTAAATATTATCGTGTTAAAGTAGGGAATATTTTAGCTAACTTATTTCCACCGAATACGACGGTCATCTCGATTTCGTAGTACAATCACGTTGTTTATACGCGTAACTGATAATACGCCATTTTTGTGACGTTTTGTGACGCGACAACAAAGACCAATTCAAATTCTACACTTTGTCAAATTTTGAACACAACCCTTCCTCATGTCCCTAACTCTAGCTATTGGTGAAAACCACATGAAAATCCGAGCAGTAGTCTTTGAGTTTAATCGCGAACAGACAGACAGTTGCGGCTGGGGGACTTTGTTTTATAATATGTACAGATTGATAAATAAAAACATGGTATATATGTTTGTTATATACAGTCATCAGAGATCAGTCGGGAAGCAATTACGTTCGTCGTCACCATTCGGACAGTATTATTATGATATAAATATTGAATTCTGTTACATCGTTAATTCATTAATTAATTGAGATCAACAATCAATTGAACTTTAGATGTTAAACAAACTTAAACTTTTAAAACTTATATAAAAATATGATTTATACCAGGGGTGCAGTCACGTTCGTCGTCACCATTCGGACAGTCATCAAATCCATTACATTTGTCTGTACTGCATATAGTTTCAGAGGAATCCTCACATCTATACTCTTGCTCACACGATTTATATGTCACAGGTGACGCGGAAGTGGTATCTAATATAAAAAAAAACTTAGTTAAAATAAAAGAAATCATAACAAACTATAAAATAATAAAGAATCATGGCTACATTCGTATAATGAAAAAAAAAATAAGGTGGGGACAAAAACAAACAGCTATGACAAAAAAAAATTGAGATCCTATATTCTAATGATTAAAATATTGTTACCTCGCTGTAATGGCCAGAAGTGACTATTACAGATTGGTTAGGATCCCACTACAGAATCATTTCGTTCATATATATAATGAACATAAACCTAGATATGCTGCAAACCTAATTTTTACGCATATTTATAATCTAGCTAGAGAATATATATCCACTAGGTGACCTATCAAAATTTGGCCGCAAGTATTTTTTATTAAATTATTAAGCAGCCAGTAACAGTTATTTGCGGCCGATTTAATTTAGCTCCCGTATATCATAATAATGAGAAAATAAATATAACTACGTTAAGAAAAACCGACTTCAAAACTGAAAAGTAAAAAATAATTAAGATTTAATTGCAATTATATACTATCTATTAATATATTTATATGTGCTATTTACTTATAGGTTTGAAGTCGGTGCCAAGCCTTAAACAAAAAACAATTATATTTTAATCACATAAATATGAATACGAGCAAATGAATACACTGAACAAAACGTAACCGGCGAATCGTGGGTGTTAGCATGTATGCTTGAATTTATGCATTTACATCTGCCAACCCCTTCGGGGATTACAGGCGTGAAGTTACGTTTTAATACAATGAAATGCCTACTTTAGTGATTTTGGCTTGGCACCGACTTCAAACCTATAAGTAAATAACACTTATAAATAATTGCAATTAAATCTTTATTATTTTTTACTTTTCAGTTTTGATGTCGGTTTTTCTTAACATAGTTATATTTATTTAATACTTTTTAGTTTATTGCTGCATTATCAATTAGATTATTGTGCACATCTGTTAATTTGTAAAATCTGACTCTTTTACCTAATTTAAATTGTTTAGGTGTGTACAAAAATATTACACAACTATACGAAATCAATGAAAAAATTTTATCCACGAAGGAGTAAATAAGCCGTGTTGTGTCGTCGATGAGTAAATGTGTCATTGTCACTTGTTGTCATCTTGTTGTCATGCGCATTAGGACTATCTAGGACGTCAGTGGATTCAACGCACTGTATGACAACTCGCCGTCTATTCTTATTCCTTTAGTCTGAGGTGAAAGTAAGTAAAAAAATGCTCATAAAATAAAAACTGTTGGGCCTATCTGAATCAATTTTTTATGGGACCAATTCGAAACTATTCCGTATCAAACAAAAAAAGAATTACGTAAATCGGTCCCGAAATCTAGGTGAAATTCGCGTACATACATTATATATATATATATATATATATATATATATATACCGGCCGAACTGAGAAGCTTCTCGTTTTTTGAACTCGGTTAAAAATAGCTTCAATCTATAGTATAAAAATAAGTCGGGTTTTCCTTCCTGACGGTGTAACTCCAGATCGCACGAACCGATTTCCACGGTTTTGCATTCGTTGGAAAGGTCTCGGGCTCCGTGAGGTTTAAAGCATAAGAAAATTCAGGATTATTAAACGACATCCACGCGGGCGAAGCCGCGAGCAATAGCTAGTTTGATATATAAATAATACATGTACGTCATGGCGTAAAAAGTTATCGGGGTGGAACGAATATACGTAGGGGCGGCCAAGTACGCAACGGCAGCCGTAATTTTTCAGTCTTTATACATGTATACATGTATCGTTGACCTCACGTCAACGATATTTTATTGAAAAACCAATTAAAAAAAATATACTTGCATCGATTATTTGATAGGATTGGATATATATTCTCTAGATTATAAATATGCGTAAAAAATAGATTTGCAGCATATCTGGATGAACGAAATGATTCTGCAGTGGGATTCTAACCTAAAAATAGGGTTGTAGGTATGGTGTGTCAAACAGTGAACCAATTTGGCACAATTACACACGAACTAGGCTTTTTATTTTATATAATCCCCGCTGTTGCTTTTGAAGGGTCGCGGGTTCGATCTCCGCACCGGGACAAATGTTTGTGTGGACTACAGATATTTGTTTCGAGTTTGGGTGTTTGTGTATGTTTTATATGTGTACAACGGCACCCACGACACAGGATTATACCTACTGTAAGGCTGTAAGCGTAAGCGTATTTTTATTTATTTATTTACTTTTAAAACATAAATAAAAATATGATTTATACCAGGGGCGCAGTCACGTTCGTCGTCACCATTCGGACAGTCACTAAATCCATTACATTTGTCTGTGCTGCATATAGTTTCAGGGGAATCCTCACATCTATACTCTTGCTCACACGATTTATATGTCACAGGTGACGCGGAAGTGGTATCTAATATAAAAAAAAACTTAGTTAAAATAAAACAAAGCATAACAAACTTTAAAATAATAAAGGGTCGTGGCAAGAATTGTATAGAAAAAAAATTACGTGGCGACAAGGACGAACAGCTATGAACAAAATATATTTTGAGAACCTAAATACTTTAACATAAAAAACCTAGGTAAAATAAAACAAAACATAACAAAAAATATGAATATATTAACTTTACGTCCTCATGTTTTTTTTACGTAATGAAGGTGGCAAACAAGCAGTTAACATTCATGTTATGTTATCATAATGCAGATACGTTGCCACCCCTACGACCTTAGTTGTTATGTCTTTATGATAAGTTATACAAGCCAAAAAATTTTCTAGATCAATGGATTTTAACCTAGGTAGTTATGTTTTGGCACGTGGATAAGTAAAATAAAATAGTTCATAAACATTATTGTTTTGAAGTGTTAAACAAAAATACATTATTTTCTTTTAAAAATATTAAGTAGGTAACAAAAACAAAATAAACAATCAGTGTCTGCGGTGGAGCAATTATTTTCATCGTCATTATAAGGACAATCCTGGATTCTGTTACAGACTGATTCTTCGCATATGGTCTTGATAGAATCCGCACATTGGAACGTTGCCTCACAAGTTGTATTATATATTGAGGGAAGCGCGGTAGTGGTATCTGCAACGGCAACGGTAACAATGAACTGATCTGTCGCTAAAAATAAATAACATAAAGGAGGCGTTCCAAAATGTATGGAGCTTGGGCTTGCACCTTGTACGCTATATTGAGAGAAGAAGCATAAAATACTTAATCATTTTCAGCTATCAAGAATGTCATAGTAGCAATATGGTGACATATTGTTGTCATACAAAAATTACATAAAATAAAATTACATGAAAAACAACGATTTAAATGATTTTTTGAGTATTTTTCTATGATTCTACGTATTTTTCTCTATCTTTTTATATAGGTAGTGTACAAGGCACGGGCCCAACATGGAACTTATCCTTTGTATAAAATTTCGCTACAAACCCTGAATAAGCTTAATGTTAGTACCTAGCACCTAAGGTAATTCGCAAACTTGAGCCTATACTGTGGAAAGCGCGGAGAGTAGTTTCGAAGCCTATCTCAAAAAAATAGAACATTTTGAAGACAAACAAAACAAATATAAGACAACTTATTTTTGTTTCAACAATATTTCATCCATATTTTATTTTAAACATGTTATTTTAGTTATGACTGGATTTTCTAATTTGTTTTTGGTTAATGGGTTCAGTCCAAGATGATATAGAGTAGGCATAAAGTCTTGATTTGATATTGGACAATACACCACTCAATCTAAAATTACCAAATAAAAATGCTACATTTGCCACTAGGTGAAGCATGTGATAAATTGAAAATGTTGGGCAGAATTCGGAAATGTAAGTAAATTACTTCAAAAACATTAGGCAGGTTAAATCTAAGACGTGTTTAATTGAGAACATTGGATAAGACGAACAAATACGAAGGTGATGTTATAAGTCTTCATAATTAGCATGCATGTGTTAACAATAATGACTGCAGATGCAGAGGTGTTGTGCCTTATAACACATTATTTCAAGATTTCGATTAGATGCCAATAAATATAGACAAGTTTGTGTAGGTAACGTAACGTAATTGCCACCTAGATCATAGAAAGATATCCACTGCAAAATAAAACCTCTCCTTAGAGGAAATATTCTATAGTCGCCAGCCTTGGCATGCGGATTAACAATCGTAGTAGCGTGAGTTTTATCGCAGAACGCTGCTACCTGTCCCGCGTTATTGTAGGTATTTGGTTGATGGTTTGACCGAGTGCACGAGCGGATGGTGGGGTCGTCCCGTTGCGCGACGCCTTGTACCTAACTTTGAGATGATTCCACCTAATGAGGGCTCACCAGTCGGTGCCAGTGGTGAGTGAGGTCATGAAGTAGCTGTAAAAATTGGCGGGCGTTTAAAGAGAGTTTACGATTAATTCATATTTAATATATCGAGCATATTGCAATGTCGCGCAAATAAACTTTGTTATGTTCTTAGATTTGTTTTCTCACATTCATTGACCCGTTGCAAGTATTTTCCCTTGTTAGAATAATGTCTTAAATTGAATATTTCATAATACCTTGGATAGGTTCATTTAAGAATTAAACCTCTGCAGCCTGCCCACGACATGTTGCATTGCGAAGACCTCACTCTGCACTAGCGCCTCTAGTGGCGATTTCGCATGCGTTAGCCCGCCCCCATTGCCTACCTACATTTAAAGTGTAGTAACGCGCCTAGCTTGTTCTAGCTGTTAAACAATATACTGAGTCGGCGCGGGCCTGAGCAAATCTGCGGCTTTCCCTAATAATATGTAGAACCTATTATTTTTCTTCGATCAATTAGCTACCTATGCTATATACGTTCTTCACCAGTCCAGACGAAAAACGTCCACTGCTGGACCAGGACTTCCCCAAACACGCCTATCTCAACAATAAATATTTCACATCGAGCTAATGGCTTTGTTCAGCGCTATCTCTGCTACACACTACCTGCGTAAGCATCCGTAGTCCGACATTGGTCTAAATTTGATCAAAATGGCCGACAAAAGTCAGATAGGTAAAGTGTGAAAGAGATAACGTTCTACTACTCTACGAGAATATGTAGTTTATCGCGGGACACCGCTGCCCATTGCGCGTTGTAATCTTTACTACATCCCTATTGGAATGGTTTGACCGCATTTGTTCAGTTGACTGACTGCACTAGAATTCTCATCCAGTAGAAGACAGTTCTACCACTAGTGGGCGGTGGGGTCGTCACGTCCTGACGCCAGGAGCATGTTCTTACCAACGATTAATTATCGGGAGGAAAAGTTTGTGTATGTACATATATTATATTTGTAACGTTTTCACAGAAAAACTACTGGTCCGATTTCAAAAATTCTTTCACCATTAAATGAAAGCTGCTTCTTCTCTGAGTGACATAAGCTATATTTCATTCGTTGAAACCGTGCGAAGCCGGGGCGAGCAGCTAGTAAATAAAAAAAAAATGCCTCAATAGTCTAATATAGCAGGCCACCACTGCTACGCTGAGGTCTTGGATTCGATTCCGCGGAGGGATTCCGCACTCGGAGATTGGTAATCCGCTCGGCATGAATCTTCCCTCACTAAATGCAACCTACTTATTCTATTGCAAAGCTCTCCAATATTTTACTGCTGGTGGTAGAGCTCTAGTCATCAGTAATTACCTATGAAGAATACAAGGTTAATGAGATAAACCATTAAAAAAACTGGTTGCCTGTAAAGTCGGTTTTACGGGCGAAGATTTTACGTGACAACGTCTTTTTCTCGGTAGAAAGGCATTCGCCGGTCCGGCAGGCCTCTCTCTCGTTCGGTGACTCATCGTTACGTTACCGGGCGTTACACTTTTTCATGAGTGACTCCGAGCCGCAACCTAATTTAAGACGTTGTCACGTCAAAAATGCTTATATAACAAAATGCATGCTAATATAACAAAAAATAACAAAAATGGTACCCGTCCCACAATTTTCCTCGTCGCTACCATCTTTACAATTCTGACGTCCATCGCAAATATATGCTTTGGGTATGCAACGACCCTCGTCACAGCGTAGTTCGTCGCCAGGACAAGCTTCAAGCGGGGCAATATTTTCTACAGAGGACGTTATGAATCAACTAACCATGTAGTAACTGAGCACAAAATCGCCTATCGCCATCTGTTACGTTATTCTATCACGAAGCGGAAAAGCACCCGATGCCCGCGTTCTTTGTTTGTTGAATTATTGCAAAATAACCATCTTGGAAACGGAATTGTTGAACAATTATATTTTCTGATTGAAGCTTAACATTCTGATCCAGCAGAAATGTCCAAATCCGTGACAAATTTAATTATTCCTATTTTTTTTCGTAAATACGTGAGATGGCCGGACCGCCAATTTAATCTTGTGATGCGACGTTATTTCACAAAAATGGAAAAAAATGTGTAGTGGTTTAAATTGCTCAATTTTTTGAAAAATATATTTTATAGTCCCCATGAGAGTAGATTAAGACCTACATTTCTCTATATTTCCAAGTTGGTTATTTTTGTGAAAATCGATTAGAAATATGCGAACAGCCGCTGCGTGGGTAATAATTACCTTCAACCAATAGGAAATTATCATCTTACATTCTTTTATGTAATTTTTTTATAATATGTACATGATAGAATAACCCAAATTGTATTACAAAAGTTGTGTTTTCACGAGTTTATATAAAAAGTAAAATAAGTTTCATTCGGGGTTTAGTATTTGTTTTGTAAAAGATGGCAACAAGCGATATGATAGTTTATATACAATACAAGCGATTTTCACTAGAGATATCGTCTATGACTAATCGATAATTTTCATTGTAAACTTTATCACAACCAATTTATGTGTGAAATAGATACATGACTTTTTTTCTATTTTTAAAAAGCTTAAGCTTTTTTATTTTTTCAACATAATAATTATTATTATCTACTTTTATTATACAGCTAAATGAATTCCATGGAATCTGTTGTCTGTACAGCGACAACTTTCAGTATACTTCACAAAAAATGTGTTATTTGTAGTTATAATTTTTAATTTTTCCTTTATTCTTGACTTATGACCCTATCTTAATATAATTCGATCGATTTGAATGTTTTTTCTTGCGTATGCGTTTGGGTGGCGCCCTGGATCGTTGATTCACAAATCAGCCCGGCAGATGGCGGTGCAGTTGGTATCTAGGTTACATCCGTAAGGACATCATTTTCATATGACATTCGTCGTCCAATCACAACTAAATCGAAGTCTCTACTTGCTTAAACCCCTTACGATTCAACTAATATTATATTCCGGTAATTGGATTTCTGGGGCCTTGCTACAGATGTTCTCATTTGCATAGCTTCTTCAAATTTAATATTACCTATGTACATGGAAATAATGAATTTGAATACATATAGGTATGTTTTAGATTTGAATAGATGACATCACAAAACCCAGATGGGTTCTTGTCACAGAATATCCGTCTTCCACCATACGCGTGACGTAAATTTTAGTTACTTAGGCACTTCTCTAATATTATACAACAGTGATTGACGGATGATTGGACGACGAATGTCATATGAAAATGATGTCCTTACGGGTGTAACCTAGATACCAACTGCACCGCCATCTGCCGGGCTGATTTGTGAATCAACGATCCAGGGCGCCACCCAAACGCACACGCAAGAAAAAACATTCAAATCGGTCGAATTATATTAAGATAGGGATAAGTCAAGGATAGAAGGAAAAAATAAAAATTATAACTACAAATAACACATTTTTTGTTAACAGTTTCAGTCAAAAGGCAATAGGCACTTACGCATTATCACATTCAAGGCAAGTTGAGCATTTTGTTATAATTTCATAACTGCAATATTTTATTTCTCAAAGTATGACTGCAAACAGTTGACTCATCAAAATCTCTTACAGTAAAAATCGCTTGTCATTAATGACTATGAATAAACAATCTTTACCTCGTAAAATAAAGCAATAAATACAGGCTTAACACCAAAACAGTGATTAAATTGTTAAAACTAAGATTCGGGATGGAGTCAAAGCATTGAAATGAATTTTATTTTAGTTGTAAGTAATCAAGCTTCAATGTTCGAGGTACAGATGTCGGGTCGGAGTTACACCAGTGTGTATCGTCTTGAGAATTGATAAATGTTATAATGAAGCACGAAACGTCGATATTATTTAAAGTGGTTGCACAACGAACCATTATTGCAATTGTTAGGTGAAGATTTAGCCCAATGTGGATAAGAAAGAAGAAGTTGTGTATGGGTATGATGGCCCCAATAACAGCATAGTGGCTCTAACAGCGTAGACAACGAAGCTTCGTGAAGTGTTTTTTTTTACGATACAGGCAGGTGCAACTCAATATAGCTGTTAAATAACTACGTCCATCTAATACCATTTTCAAACATTTATACTATAATGGCCATCAAAATTGTTACATCCAATACTTTATAACGTTCTCGAATATAGGTTTATTTTTCAGAAAATGGTATTCGATGATAATAGCTTCAGAATTTTTAGAAATAATATAAATTATTATCAGCAACAAAATCACGTTGTTAATTGTATTATGATAATAATTTTATTTCTATAGTTCGATTGATGTGAGGATTAGTAGGTATGCTTATGTATTACTAAGGTAAGTATATTACTTTTTAACTATTTAAGGATTTTTTTTTTGGTGATAAATAAGTAAATCTTTTTGAATAATCGAATATGTTGTGTATATAGGACCTTTGGTACGACTTTTAATTTTCTACATTTTATTCGGCTAGTAATGAAAGAATAAGGGAAGTGAGTAAAAAATGGGACGCAATGTTTTTTAAGTGCCTCAATTTTTATATTTTTTTATACAAATTGGAGTTCATAATGGTAATAATATTTTTGTTCCATTGTGTTGATAACATCAAGCGTATTTCATAGTAGTATCATACTTGTTTATTATTTAACAAGAACCATTAGTCCGGTCAAATTAGACCAAAATATTGTCGTAAATTGCATTGATTCGCAACAAGCTTGATTATTGGATTTAACAATAGTTCAATAGTCAATTATAAACAAAACCTGAAATTATAATTATATTAATTCAAATAAAATTATAGTTATATTAATTATATTGTGTGGCAATAGATGGCGCTACTGCCACCATAAGGCAATGCAATAAATGTGAAGGAAAGATTTGACTAATCGGGTAGGACTACGGTAGCTCAGTTGGAAGAGCGGCTGGACTAGATTCCCAGTGGCCGCGAGTTCGAGTCTCGCCTGAAGTCAAATTTTTCTTTCCATTTTTCTTTAAAAATATATTTCACAAGCATGTGTTAAAACAAAACCTGAAAGTTCCCCATGATTCTGTATATCCGGTGTATGAAAAAATATTCAAAGACAAATCTCATCAAAAAAATGAAATTTGCCTACGACCCACCGTTTTGGAGATATAGATAGCGACTCAAAAAGTTTTGAAAAACTTCAGCATATTCAACTAAATCTTGTTTTTCAAACATTTTGACCAATCTGTCGGTTTACCCCTCCTATCAAAAGCAGATGTCGTATCACAGCCAGTAATTGTATGTAGAAATAGTATGTGGTTTCGACACTTTGCAAAATAAGATAAACATTTAGAAGTATGTATATTTCCGATTGATATTGAGCTTTTACTATTTTCAAAAAGAAAGCAGTTTTTTGAAAAATATTTTATATATAATTAATATAAATAAATAATATTATATATATATATATATATATATATATATATATATATATATATATATATAATATTATATATATATATATATATAATATTATATATATATATATATATAATATTACAACTCTAGAGATGAATATACGTGGTGTACTCATGCATGTTATGACGATTACAACTTTTACAACTTTTTGCACCGCTATATCTCCGGAACGATGGCTGGTAGGAAAAAAGTATTCATACATTTTGCGTAGATAATTTTATAAGCCACAATTTAGTCACAGGTATTTTTATGATAAAACTTTCCGTTTTGCTGAAAAAATCTAAAAAAAATATTTTTTGAACATTTGACCTTGAATAAAAAAAAATCCACACACGGGAGTGTTGGGGAACTTTCAGGTTTTGTTTTTAATTGTATAAGAACAGTTGTACCCATATTCAGCTTGTTGCGAATTTATGTAGCACCGAATGTCTAATTTGACTGGACTTTTTATTATATAGATTGCTATATAAATAGATTTATTTTTACCTGTATCTTAAAACGTCATGTTATAGTAAAATCACATTTGTTAACATCACGTCATTTTCTGTAGGCATTACTTATAACTTTATTGTTAAAAAATAATACCAATAACACCTGGTGAATGTGGCTTCACAAGGACAAAAGCTATATTGTATATGCCTACTTCAATCTAGGTTAAACCATATTTAACGTTCAGTAGATACCTAAAATCCTCGATATAAAATGTATAAGGAGTCATACAGACGAGCAACATTTTGTTGACGACAGATAGCAGCGCGGCCGTTACACCCCGTCCCCTATAAATTAAGAAGATGTAGAGATGAGAGAAAGGTACTTATGCGGCCTGTACGGGCTCTATACAGTACGTACAATAATAGTTATTATTATTCTAGTATTATACTATCAATGACACAATGTTATGACGGTATTTTGTACTAACAACAAAGTTTTTAAAGATGTTCACAAATGTCCCTTAATTTTTATATCAAACTTTTTGACTTGATAATGTTTTGACATGTATATTATATTTTTCTGGAAATCAATGCAGATAGCGATACCGATGTGTGTACTACGTGTGATCTATGATAGAAGTACAAAACTTGAGTTTGATAATGACTTTATTCTTACAACGTGTTAACGCGGTATTAACGCACACTCTCAAACACCCCGATTAGAAAATTGAGTTATAATATATTAACTGAAATTTCATGTTTATGTATCTACTAATTATTTTTTCTTTAAGAAATAAGTTTTCCTCAATTTGTACGAATAGTATGCACACCCTATGCATACTTACCCTACTTACGGCCGCAATGTGATAACCTGCGTACCCCTATTTAACACTCGCTAGTAATAAGATTTATTTCTTAAAATATTATTTTTTATAACGTCAACGAGTTCTAATAAACTTGTTGAGACTGGCATTTTATTTTGGATGGACGTTAGTCTCATTTTCGTTTGTAGTGACTGTTCACCAAATGGATGACCATAATTTCCTTAAGTTGTAATTAATTTTAAGACATAATATTACCTATATTAAAAATGCCTGAAATCGCTTTAGTTATCGATTCTGAACAAACTAGTTTCGGTATGTAAATTTAATCCTGTTACACATTGTATATTTTAATTGTCAGTGCAATCAACATTTTCCCAACCCTACTGTTATCGATTCGGAACAAACTAGTGTCAGGGTTGTACATTTAATCCTGTTACACATTGTATATTTGAATTGTCAGTGCAATCAACATTTTCCCAACCCTACTGTTAACGATTCTGAACAAACTAGTGTCGGGGTTGTACATTTCATCCTGTTACACATTGTATATTTGTATTGTCAGTGCAATCGACATTTTCCCAACCCTACGACGACCTAACCCTATCAATCGTCAACAAAGTGAGAGTCGTCTGTATGAGACCTAAGGAACCCGTTTCAGATCTATCGAACTAAGATTTGTGAAGCGTATTATATAATCCAACCAAATACGAGTCTAACCTGGGTCGATAATTTTCGCGGTAAAGCTACCGTTGACCGTGAAGTTCCCAAATCTGGACCTCTTTGTTATTTGCTGTTCTAACTTTGACTTAATTCGGTCTATGTCGTCGGGTCCAGTTGTGATGATTTCCAGTGTGACTTTACAAGAAAATTCATCGTCAGGTCGTGATCTGAAAAAAAGTACATTTCACTTTAATAAAATTATAATAATATGTATGTCTACGAATAAGTAATGTACGGCTCTGTAATTTCCGGCACAGAGCCGTCACCGTAGGCCTCCGGAGTGGTAACGCATCTGCACTTTGACCTTGGTCTTTGTGTGGGTGTCTATAGGCTGCAGTCATCAATTAACCCCGAGTTGCACTGAGTGTATGTCTCCTTTAAGCATTAAAAAGGTGGACGATTGAGCAATATGAGAGGAGTGAGCACGGCGCTGATTTTCAATCGGAAATTGAAATGAAGTTTATTGTCAATCTTACTAGACTATTAACAAGGTGAGTCATCACAGACTTTTTTATGACAGACAAGCAGACATACGGGCCACCTCATGGAAAGTGGTCACCGTCGCCCATGAACAATTGCAACACCAGGGGAGTTACCAATGCGCTGTCAACCTTGAAGGACTCTTCTGACGCCATTATTGAAAAACCTCACGTTGTGGCACCGAGGGAACGCCTCAAAGGGACGTTTGTTCCACAATTTACACGATCTGGGCACAAACGAACGTGAAAATTACACTGTTGAGTTTTGCCAGGTGTCCAGTCGGTAAGGGTGGAACTTCCCTCTTCGACGGATATTCGAAAGTTTTCTCAATCACGATGTTTTCAGAAAACTAAAACAAAAACTGTCGAATATAAACCCTAATTCGGACACAATTTTCTTAATGATTTCCTTAATAAATGGAACACTCAGTGACATCAAAAAAGCTGCGTTCTGTTAATGATGATTTTTTTTATCAAAAGCAGATCTGGCGCTTTACACTCTCGGCCTACCCCGTAGGGGACCTGGCGTAAAGATACATACATACATATAAATGCAGATGTCCAAATGAAATATATTTTTTTCTGAATTCGCTCTACAAAATATTTTATTTTTATGTATTTCTAAATCTCTTCTAAGTCTGCATAGAATTTGCGCAATTTGAAGATAGGTACATCTTGATACTGCTTGCTATTTTTTGAAGATATATAAATATTTTAATGTTACTCGTAGTTTCTCCGTGGTATATGGACAGGTCAAATCTTAACATTGTTTTTGAATCGCAATTAAATCGATTCGCTGCCCTACTTTACCCAATCGTCGGGTGATAAAAAATACTCACTGAATACAAAAATGACAGGAAATGTTTTTTTCCAATAAATTTATTATTATAATATTATCAATGTCTTTGCAATTACTTGCCGGAAAAAACTCATTATTAACCAGCGTTGATACTTTATTAGGCCGAACGAATTCCAAACCGCCGGCGGGCTCCTGTCGCTTGATTTCTTTTTTTTGGTGACGGTATTAACAAAATCGTAAATCCCTTGTAATGAAAACTAAATAAACTTAATCTAATTATTACCAAAATAACACATACTGTATTCTGACGAGACTGGCCTTTGCAGAAATATCCCCAAAAAGAGAGTTTGCAGCATCGGCGAGGGATTTCGAAATATTCTTAAATTCTTGTGAGTCCCTGTTGGAATATTCTTTTTTGTATGGATCCATAACAACGAAGGTCACTCGAAGTGTTTCTGAAAATTGAAACATTGAAAGAATGCAAATACGTTTATTTATACGGCTTTGTAATTTCCAGCACAGGCATAACACCTTAGGCCTCAGGAGTGGTAACGCATCTGCATTTTAACCTTGGTCTTTGTGTGGGTGTCTATAGGCTGCAGCCATCACTTAACATCAATGTGATCTGCATGCTTGTTTGCCACTTCGGTTACATAAAATATATATATATATATTTCCATATCTCTAGCATCAACGTATAAAGGAGTTCAAAACGTAGGTACATCTCATTATTTAAGGGATTTAGGTCTTACTAAAAGTAAAAGTCTACTAATACTAGCCTTAGATACTTTCTAAAAATTAAATATCAATAAAATCTAAAGAATGAGAGTCAGCGGTGGAAACTTTATATTGATATTTATTAAATCTTTTTACTGGTGGTAGAGCTCTAGTGACGGAGCTCGCGGGCGTAGGCACCACCGCATTACCTAATATACTTGCCGCTAAATGGTAGTGTTTAGCACTGTCGTGTTCCGGTCAGGTGGTAATGTACGGCCCTGTAATTTCCGGCACAGAGGCGTAATACCTTAGGCCTCAGGAGTGGTAACGCATCTGCATTTTGACCTTGGTCTTTGTGTGGGTGTCTATAGGCTGCAGTCATCAATTAACATCAATGTGATCTGCATGCTTGTTTGCCACTTCGGTTACATAATATATATATATATATATATATATATATATATATATATTTCAAACTGGTGGTAGAGCTCTAGTGACGGAGCTCGCGGGCGTAGGCACCACCGCATTACCTAATATACTTGCCGTTAAATGGTAGTGTTCAGCACTATCGTGTTCCGGTCAGGTGGTAATGTACGGCCCTGTAATTTCCGGCACAGCGTCATAACACCTTATGCCTCAGAAGTGGTAACGCATCTGCATTGTGACCTTGGTCTTAGTGTGGGTGTCTATAGGCTGCAGTCATCACTTAACATCAATGTAAACCGTATGTTTAATTAGTACTCCCAATACCTACTTTAAAAAAAATCTATCTGGTGTAATCCAAACTCCAGAAATTATTTCGTATTTCAAAAACAGCTGTTGAAAATATCTCGTTAAAACTAAATTTCATTAAAAGGTTTCATCAAGACATTACAAAATTTTTCATGTAACATTATAAATTTTAACTAAGATTCCAATTGCCGTGAAGCAACTTACTTACTTTCTCTTATGTCTGGCTCGAATTGATTTGTTTCTTCTCCAGAACCTTCGACAAGACTGAAATAAAAAAAAACAGTAGGTAAAGTTATTGTTTTATTTTTTTTTAAGAAAAATGGAAAGAAAAATTTGACTTCAGGCGAGGCTCGAACTCGCGACCTACTCGGAATCTAGTCCAGCCGCTCTTCCAATTGAGCTACTGAAGCCCTGCCCGATTTGTATAATAATTGTTTTATATTATTTCGCATTAACACATGCTTGTGAAATATATTTTATTTTTTTTAAAGAAAAATGGAAAGAAAAAAAAAATAAAACAATTATTAAGGGTAAAAGCGACTTCTTTACGATATTCAATAAACTGAAAAGTCTATTATATCGGTTGCCTAACTAGCATAGTTGGTAATAGATGGCGCTGCTGCTACCATAAAGCAATGCAATAGATGTGAAGGAAAGATTTGACAAATCGGGCAGGGCTTCAGTAGCTCAATTGGAAGAGCGGCTGGACCAGATTCCCAGTAGGTCGCGAGTTCGAGCCTCGCCTGAAGTCAAATTTTTCTTTCCATTTTTCTTTAAAAAAATAAAATATATTTCACAAGCATGTGTTAATGCGAAATAATATAAAACAAAGTTATTGTTGCTGGCTATTTATGGTACATTAATACGAATAACTAGCGGCCCGCCCAGACTTCGCACGGGTGCAATGTTACTACTATCATGATAAAATATAGCTTATAGCACTCCTGAATAGTGTAAATTCCTAATCGTAATCTTTCTTTCTACAAAGAATTTTCATGATCGGTTCAGTATTTCCGAAGATTAGCCGCTACAAACAAACAGACAAGCAATCAAAGTTACAAACTTTACCTCTTTATTTATTATATGTATAGAGTATAGACTATATGAATAGTGAAAAATAAATAATCTACACTTATATTATAAAGAGGAAAACTTTGTTTGTTTGGTTGTATTGAATAGGCTCAAAAACCGACCGACCGATTTTAAACATTCTTTCTCTATTCGAAAGCTACATAATCCACGGGTAACATAAGCTATATTTTATTTTGGAAAATATAGCTTAGGGTTCAAATATTTGGGTTTTTCGGACACAAGGTGTAAAAAATCATTATATTTTGTGTACACTGCCTAAACTATAAAAGATATCGAGGAAGGCTTGAGGCTTTATCTATAATCATCACGCTAAAACGAATAGGAGAGGGTAGGTAACATTGCACCCGCGCGTAGCCGGGGCGGATTGCTAGTGTATGTATAAAGATGTGTAAAACATGTAATAAGCTTATAGGTAATAATATCAAATAATGGATCTTGCAGAGATCAAAATTCGACCTATTGATATACACATCTGCATTTTCCCAACACATCTATATTGTAATTTCTGTTTTCTTATAGATGCTTATAGAATACACTATTCACTTAGCATCAATGGGGCTGTTCAGAAAAAATCGGCCCAAAGACAAATTAGGTGATAGTTTAGTAAGGAAAAGACGCCATATTAGCGATCACATCTAGTATTTGTATACTCTTTGATCACATCTTAATGTCAGATGTACCTATTTTACTATGGCATATTACAATTATAATAATATCAAGACAAGTTAGTCTATTCTGGCCGTAGATTTATTATACTACTTCGATTCTGGCCGAAATGCATTGGTAGGAATACTAAAACAACAATTTTGCCGTTTTTAATTTGTGGTCACAAAAAGTTTTGTAAGATCTTAGTTTTTCTGAACACAGCCTTGCATACAAAATTTGAATAATTTTGAAGTTTGGCGATACCTAAGTCTCGGAGCAACGTTAGGTTAGGTTAGTCAAAGTTGTGGGACCACTTTTTATGATGTATAGGTACCTACTTCTTCCCAAATATTTACTTATTTATTCGTAGTTTTTTAGCCATTAATATAACATACAATATACCTAGGCATAATGTAACTTACATATCTTCGTCATCTTCGTTGTCTTCTGGTCTTGGTTCTGAGTCGAAAAAGACTGAAAAGGTTACAATTATCAATCAATATCAAGAAAAAATAATATTTATAATAAAATTAGTTACACCGTGTAACGTGAATAACGCTCAAACATCCCAATTAGAAAATGCAGTTACAATCATAATACATGAACTGAAATAACATGTCTATCTATTAAATAAGTGTTGTTTATTTAAAAATATGTTGTCATCAATTTGTACGAACAGTAGGTATGCTCATCCCATTCTTATATTTATTATATTTATCATCTTATACTTATTTTTTTTAATAATTATTTTCGATCGAGTTATGCGTTCGAACCGCTGCGGATGAAGGTTAAAATATTAATAATAAAGGGATTACTCATCATCATCATCATTTCAGCCACAATACGTCCACTGTTGGACAAAGGCCTCCTCCAAAGATTGCTACAATGAACGGGCGAAGGCCTTGACCAGGTCGTCGGTTCATCTTGTCTGCCTACGCTTCGTGTTCAGGTACGCGGTCGCCATTCGAGAACTCTTCAGCTCCCACGACCATTGGTTCTTCTATTTGCCCGGCTCACTGTCACTTGAGTAACGCAATGCGGCAATGTTGGTAATCTTTGTTCTCATATTGGTTCATTCACATATCTATGATTTTGTTTTCTGCGTAACTTTGAGCCTTCTTATGAGGCCCATGGGCCCATAGGCGCATGTTTTTTTATTAAAGGATAAATGGATCTATATAAACTTATTGAGATCCATTAATTTATTAATCAAAATAAAATAAGCAGTCAAGATAGAGTCAACCTCGCACATAAAGGATCAGTAGCAAGTAATAATTAGTTTTTTTAGTCTAAGTATGGCAATGCCCCATAATTATACAGGGTGTAATCGTTAAGTATGCACAGGCGATTATTCCGTAACTATTACAGATATCAAAAAACTTTAAACTGAGTAAAATGCCATTTATATATTTTATAAAAAATAAAACGAGATATCCATAAATTTTACATTAAAAACTTACATGCTCTCTTCAGGCGTCGCAGATAACCACCTATACCGGGGACTGCATCATTGACCTCTAAGAATTCATTAGAGGCTTCATTCTCGCCTTCCCAGTAAATGTCCTCCGCTAAAGACACCTGAAATTAAAATAATGGAAATTTTAAAAAATGCTCTTCTTGTAAAATTGCTTATTAGGAGGCATTAAAAAAAATATTTCAGGAGAATTATCGGAAATGGTAAGTCTCAGAAAAAAATCATAAGAACTATTTTTATAGAAAACTATAAGATCTATAATTTTGCTCTGAAATACTTTTTTGATAAAACTTACAGTTTTCGAGGAAAATCGAAAAAACCGAAAATTTTGACCTTGCAGCCTGAATAAGTCCCTTAGCACACATGGGACCGATGGGGACCTTTGAAACTTTGTTCGTCGTGCTAAAACTAAGGTTTATACAAAGATTTGGCTCTGTCGGAATTTTCTTTATTTCAATTGTCCAAAATGACCGGACTATTTGTATGAAATTTCGTTTCTGCAGGGACTCAAATTTTCTAGATTCTTTTAAAATTCGACCCCTAATAATATATTTTTGGATAAACCCAATAGATTAGTAATGATTATCATTGCACCCGTGTAAAGCCGGGGCAGGCCGCTGGTATACATACTTAGTTATCTAAATAAAAGATTTAGGTATACGCAAAATTACAACTTTTTGTGACCAGTATTGAGGTTACTTTCTATACAGTTTCGGCTGTTCCTGTCAGTCACTCTCAGTCAGTTATGGCGTTGGGACGTGACCACCCTCCAGTTGGACCTTAAGTGGAGGAGAATTGTTCCGTTAGAGCAGTCAGTCAACCGAAAAATGGCGGACAAACCATTCTAACAGGTGCCAGTAAACAAAACAACGCGGAGTGGGCAGCAGCGCATCGATTTGGGTTACCATCGGATTTCTAGGCCTTTGCCCGGCCCTACCTATTCCTTGTCCGAATTATTATTTAGATGGAATATGAGAAATAAAACTTACATTAAAATGTAGTATCAAATCAGTCTTTAATCGTTATTAACTTGCCTTTCTCATTCTTTAAGGTTGTATTGAATCATCAACAATGATCTGACCGTCTAATCTGATATTATCTGATCTGCTAATAAAATGTCTGGACATTTATTGAATGTCAGGCTTTTGAAATTTCTAAACCCTAACCCTAGCCGCGATGAAACTGCCGCTATTGCGATCGCCAATCTGCATGCTAAGCGTAGCAAATATGGTATATTTTCCCCATTAAAAAAAAACAAAATTCAAATAATTTATTTCAAATTGGTCTACAAGAACACTTTTGCATTGTCGGGTTATAAGTTACCTTGAGAGAATGACTTATAATTATAATCCAATAGGTATTAATAAATACCAATTTAATAATAATATTTAACCGATACCTGAATCATCAAATTTTTCAATTCCTTCATCTTTAGAGTCTTGAAGACTTTGAAGCCTTTCGGCAGAACTTACGCTAAGGCGACATATATTTTGACTGTATTTGTTAACTTAGGTGCTTACAGTAAGTACATATATCTTAGTATATTAATACATACATAAGTAAGAATTTCTATAAGATGTAGGAGTAGGTACTTAAAGCAGATTAGGGATTGGTCGGCGCAGACCCGCCCCGCCTTAAACGATCGCAATGTGACGGCCCCATTCACCGGATTATCACTTAAAATGATACAACCGTCGAAACCTTGGGTCGCAAGTAAAAATAGTACCTACCTGCTATCCCGATATCTAAACAAATAAATAAAATTGGAACGGATGGACAGATTTTGACGGATCTTTCACTTGCAGATAGCTCATGTAAGGAGTAACTTAGACTACTTTTATACTAGCTGCGCAAACGACTTCGTCTGGGTAGATACTGAACAATAATAAATTTTCACGCGGATGACGTCGCGGCCACAGCTAGCATTAATATAAAAACGTTTGAAAAACTAACTTTCTTGATGACCTTTTTTATTTGTTTATATCTAATACAATTATTCTGCAATTTTCTTAGTTGCTGATCATATCGTTGACATTTGCATTTAATTTTCATTGAAAAGGAGAAATTTCATATCTGGTCATCATCTCATATTTAACTTGTGCAAAAACGTAGGTAACATGTGTGACTAGGTTCGGTTGCAACTACTTACATTAGCTATTAGGTACAAAAATTGTGAAGTACCGGCATAGAATATGTAATAATAATAATAATGGCAACCCATTATACGTCCCACTGCTGGGCACGAGTCTCTCCCCTTTTTGGGGGGAGGCCTGGAGCTTACTCCACCACGCTGCTCCAATGCAGATTGGTGGAGGTGGGTGTTGGTTAGTGACCAACCCACTGTCGAATGTTTTTAAACCGCCCATAAGGCCTCCGACAAGGTTTATCGACTGCTATCTATCGATAGCAACCGGAATCGACGCCTTAACGTGCCCTCCGAAGCACGGAAACGCGCATTTAATTTGCCACTAGCGGTCACCCATCACACTACCCGACCGCGCCCGTAGTGCTTAACCGAGCAGATCGCTTACGATCTACACCAGCCGCTGGGCCATGCGCGCATGTTGTAATAGTTAAGCTAAAAATTTGTCGCTGGGTTGTTACATTTTAATTGTTTAATGGCATCTTAACTTAACTGTTAACTGTAATCGTCCAAAAGGCGCTGATTAAAGTTATAGTAACACACGTGCGGATTTGGTACGGCGGACCGAATCCGCCGACAAAATCTGCTCTCGCCGTACCCCACCAGATTCGGTCCGGCGGACCGTATGGGCCGACCAAATCCGCGCGAGCGGACCGCATCAGTCTTGAATAATAATTATTATGTCCGCCGGGCTCCTGGATAGATTTGCGTACAGAATTCGCTGTCCACTTCGTACCAAATCCGGACGTGTGTTACTACTAACAGTTTTAATGTCAATTATTTGTCAGATGTTGTTACTTCACAAGCAATCCTGGTACCTTCAACAATGTCAAAAATACGGTGATGTAACGCATTCCGCGGTAAGGGCGGCTACACAAAACTGCGATGCGATGCAACGCCGCATCGCAGGCGATGCATTCGTGCAAGCTCGCAAATATTTGCGATGCTATGCGAATTCGCAGTTATGTGTCGGAGCCTTTACTGTTAACGTCAATGTTCTTGTTGTTTTTTTTTTAATATGATGGCATCGCTATTACGCATATTGCCAGTGTCAAGTCAAACGATATTTTGTATTCATCAGAAGCAGCGTAAAAGTTAAAGTCAGTTGGTCAATTATCAGTCAGTCAGTCAGAGTCACAGTCAGTAATTCGAGTAAAGCGATGGCTACTTTACCAGAATATTTACAATGAAGTTTTGGGGCAAACTGAAAAGCCGTGTTTTCGCATTGTTATTCTATTTCACTATCCACGGGCACTTTAATAAACCTATATCAAACAAAATGCCATCAACTTTATATAACACTAGCTGTTGCCCGCGGCTTCGCCCGCGTGGATGTCGTTTTATAATCCTGATTTCTTTGCTATAAACCTCACGGGGCCCGAGACCTTTCCAACGAATGCAAAACCGTGGAAATCGGTTGGTGCGTGCTGGAGCTATAGCGTCAGGAAGGAAAACCCGACTTATTTTTTTAATATAACTACAAAATACACCAAGAAAATAAAATAAAATAGGAGCCACTACACGCCTCTTTCAAGGTTCCCGTTAAAACCCGTTCTTGTTGTTATTCTGTTGTTAATTTGACGTAAATCATATGTTTAACAAATACGTTGATGCAAACGAACCTATTCTTGTCATGTCATAGAATAAAAGACGAACTATAAATAAAATAGACACTCGAGCCGCAATTAAAGAGCGGTTGGGCACGCAGTCACGGCAGCAGTGGAACGCGAAGGGATTTCTTTGCAATTTTTGTTAGTCCTACATGATCCTCAGACTGGTGTGAACGACGCGATGTGCAAGATAATGCTGCGGGAATGGCCTTCCTACGATATTTTAATGTTATATACTGGGAAACTGGTGAATCATGAGACATAAAGAACATAATAATACAGGATCATACTAATATCCTACTAAATATATATAAATGGGCAAGTTTGTGAGTATGGATGTTTGTTACTCTTTCACAAAAAAACGACTGGATGGATTTGGATGAAACTTTATAGTGATAAATAAGTTACACCTACATCGGAATAACATATAGGCCACAATTTGTAATGATTAAAAGTCACGCGGACGAAGTCGCGAGTAAAATCTTGTCTAATATACAATGTGTCCCAGGGATAAGTGACCACCAGGCGTTTTTCGAATATTTGGACACAATTAAGGATAAATTCTCTTATATATTCGGGAGGTGTGTCAGGACCGGGATATCTGGCACTCCACACTCTCTGCCTACCCCGTTAGGGACCTGGCGTCAAGATACATACACTTCTTCCCAATTATTATTCGTAGTATTTCGTAGCCGACGCGACGGTACATGAATTTAGTTCTTAGATAAAAACATGTTTGGATAACTCAAATTATTATTTATAATTCTCTATATATTTTCCTATCAACTGGTGTACAATGAAGAATATATTATTGTTATGCTTAAACAGCACTCATGCTCACACGATTATTCCTTTTAAATAGTGAGTCTTTTATCAATCTATCTATATTATACAAAAATCGATTGCTGTTCGTTAATCTCGCTAAAACTCTATAATTGTGTTCGAGTTCAAAGTCACTTCATACAATAATAGTTTAGGTCAAATTGTCAATAGATGGCGTTGCGATGATTTACATCACGTTATATTTGGTTAATTTTAGTTTTGAATTATTTCTGGAAGCCCAGGGAAGGTTTAAAAGGTAAGAAAATATGAAAAAATTGAAGGGAAATAGTAAAAACCACAATTTAATTTTCTTATACAAATAGTCCGTATCCATTAAACCTTTGACACATTATTTCATTCTGAGGCAATACGAAGCTTGCCGGGTTAGCTAGGAATTAATAAATTTCATAATTAATTTACTTGAAGGAAGATGAGAATAATAACAACGACAGACGAGACAATTAAAAAAAATCACCTTTTAAAACACTTTTGATAAAAACTCCTGTTTAATATAGCGAAGACCAAAATTAACATCGCACAAACCATGCGTAGACTTCGCAATAAATATTTTTTAATGAATATGTCTGTAACAAAAGTGCTTCTATGGAGAGTTTTCTCTTTTATCGTACAGTTTTAAATGCTTTCTCAATTTTAATTTTTGCGAACAAAATGTAATATTGTGAACTTTACTATATTCTTAAACGTCAAAGGGAGTAAATTAAATCTACTGATTATTATATTTTTCCTACAACTGGCCACTTACCTATTTACAGGTTTTTCTTTAATAAAATATCACAGCGTGGATATAATATATCGAATCGCCTCATTGTATTATTTTCATAAACTTGTGACATTTAAAATGATACGAAATGTACCAGAAAATTGTTATAGAAGTAAGTGGTAAGTGGAAAACCTCAGGGAAAACAACAGGCAAACTAACTTCACTTCACTTTACACATTACGAGCAATAAAACAATTTTATCTGTCCGAATTCCAAACAAAACAAAAAAATGCACTACGTTATTACTATATTCAAATTTTCACTTCTGGCGGCACTCTCGGTGTGCAAATCGTTGTTTTTTTTGTACAATAATTATAAAGCCATTGCCAGAATACACTTAACTACCGATTTTGCCTTCATAGTTTCTGATAAAGTGGTCTTTAAGAATGAAAATTAGCTGAAATTTGTATAGAATTGAAAGTTTGTGTAGGTACCTACACAAACTTTCAATTCTTATTACGATTTTTTTATGTAATGGAAGTGGCAAACAAGCATGCAGTTCACATTGATGTTAAGTGATGACTGCAGCCTATAGACACGCACACAAAGAAAAAGGTCAAAATGCAGATGCGTTTCCGCTCCTAAGGCCTAAGGTTATGCTTCTGTGCCGGAAATTACAGGGCCGTACATTACCACCTGACCGAAACACGATAGTGCTGAACACTACCATTTAGCGGCAAGTAAATTAGGTAATGCGGTGGTGCCTACGCCCGCGAGCTAGTCACTGCAGCTCTTCCACCAGTAAGAATCATATTATAATTTCATTCCACGTGGGGAAGCCGGACAGATGCTAGTTAGGTACAATAAAAATGGCATTTATTACGTCACAGTCCATGAGCCATTCCGCTATTGCTCCTCATCAAAATACATGCCTTAACCCAGTTTTCCAGCCTAAACAGAAATAGTTCCTTTTACCGACACAAATGAACCTAGTTCTAGTTTACTACCGTAAGAGATCGTAAAACGAAACAGCAGTAACTTGTGATATTGGCGAATATACTTATTCAGCCAATTTGTTGAAATTGACGATGGCATGGTACAAAATTAAATGTGTGCTAACTAGGTTATTATCATGTGGGAACTTTGCTCTTACTCGCCACATAGGCAACGATAGACGTAATTGGACCAATAATTCTATTGGTAGCGCTAAACATAGTTCGCTATCGTCGTTTTTGAACCGACGAAAAGGAAGGAGGAGGGTCTCAATTCGTCCGGATTTTTTTTTTAAGTGAACTTTCAATGTGTTTGTATTTTAGTGTGTGTGGTGGTAGAGTTCTAGTGTAGGCGCTCGAGGGCGTAGGCACCACATTACCTAACCTATCTGCCGCCAATTGAATATTTTTTATGTAATGGAAGTGGCAAACAAGCATGCAGTTCATTGATGTTAAGTGCTGACTGCAGCCTATAGACACCTACACGAAGATCAAGGTCAAAATGCAGATACGTTACTTCTCCTGAGACCTAAGGTGTTACGCCTCTGTGCCGGATATTACAGGGCCGTACATTACCACCTGACCGGAACACTATTGTGCTGAACACTACCATTTAGCGGCAAGTAAATTAGGTAATGCGGTGGTGCCTATGCCCGCGAGCTCCGTCACTGGAGTTCTACCACCAGTAAAATTCTCAGTTTATTTTAGTGTTTAGTACCTACGTGTTCCGGTTAGTTAGATGGCTCCGTAATTACTGTCACAGAGATATAACTACTCAATTTGAACTGCAAGTGTTTGCCACCTTCATTATATATATATTAAAATCAATTGCTGTTCATTAGTCTCGCTAAAACTCGATAACGGGTGGACGGATTTGGCAATTTTTTGTTTTGAATTATTTTTGGATATCAAGGGAATGTTCAAAAGGTAAGAAAATATGAAGAAATTGAATTTGTGGTTTTGAATATGGGAAATAGTCAAAACCACAATGTCATTTTCTCATACAAATAGTCCGTATCTATCAAACCTTTGTCATAATAAATCATTCTGAGGCAATACGAAGTTTGCCAGGTCAGCTAGTATATAAAATAAAAACATCACGGTCAGTCTTTTACGGGGGAGTATAAAAAGAAATCTGGTTCTTATACACCTGCATCCCATTAAAATGCAATGCCGATTTCGAAGACTCTCGGCATTCCTCAATTGTTATCTACACTTACCTACCAACAACGAATATTGCACATCGACCTTAAGAAGGAGACTACGGCTGATGTAGAGCGTTATCTTTTTGCACCTTACCTATGTGACCTTTGTCAACCATTTTGACCAAGTTTTTAACCAATACCGGACTATCAGTGCTTGCGTAGGCCCGTAGGCAGTGTTCAACAGAGATAACGTTCTACGAAGTCGAAACAAGCCGATTGTCTCTTTCGTAAGCTCGATGGGCAATATTTCTTGCTGGGTAGTGTAATAGGTATTTTTTTCAATTTTTTTTTTCCTCAATAAGTTAGGTTTGATACTTCAAAGCTAATGATTTGTTAGATTATAAGCTGTTGACATTTTTATTTCGTTGGTTTGTTGAATAAGCGTGCAATAAAAAAGAAGATTGTCGCTCTTATCTCTTTCGCACCTTACCTATATGACGTTTGTCAACCATTTTGACCAAGTTTTGACCAATACCGGCTCTTTGACCATTAAATTTTGGCATAATCAGTAATTTGTGGTAGTTGCCACAATACAAAAATAGAATAGAATAGACCAATACCGGACTATCAGTGCTTGCGTAGGCGCGTCGGCAGTGTGCAGCAGAGATAACGTTCTACGAAGACGAAACAAGCCGACTGTCGCCTTCGTAGGCACGATATTTCTTGCTGGGTAGTGTAATAGGTATTTTTTTCATAAAGTTGTCAATAAGGGCCCTAACTCAATAGGATGGCATGGCGACGTCGCCGGCTACTTATCCAATTAGAATGGTGTGGAGACATAGAGTAACACCGAAGGGGAGTAGCCAGATGCAGGCTTTCCCCTCTGTCAAAGTACAAGCCCAAATGGGCCTATACCTGTCGCCTAGATGTTTAAATGTGTGCATGAAATTGTTTCCGTATTTTGTTAAAGTCAAGGTGTGAGTTTCGTAGTAATAGACGATATTTGTAGTGTGCGTGTGTGTCACACACATTTTCCCCCGCAAAAAATGACAGACTGTTTTGCATCGGTAATACACGCTATGGCTACTCCCCTCCGGTCTGCCGCGACCGGTGGGCCGCGTTGCTCTATGTGTGGAGACGTCGCCACTAGGTGACCAGTAGTGTTGCCCAAAATCGGTCTTGGTCTTGCAGTATTGGTCTTGTTCTTGCATTTTTGCAAGACCAAGACCAAGACCAAGTCGGCCTAATTTTAGCAAGACCAAGAACAAGACTGACGGTGCAAGATTTAAGCAAGACCACACTGCTTAACACGTTGGTCTTGCTCAAATCTTGCAAGAGCAAGACCGATTTTGGGAAACACTATGACCTGGTGAGTTAGGAATCATGTATTTCCATATTAGCAGCTTGGATACATAGCCGGCGACGTCGTCATGGCGTCCTAGTGAGTTAGGTCCCTAAGATAAGTTTGATACTTCAAAGCTAATGATTGATTAGATTATAAACTGTTGAAATTTTTATTTCGTTGGAATAAGCAGGCAATAAAAAAGAAGATTGTCGCCCACTCTCGGTGGCCCACGCACAGAGATAGACGAGAGTCAAGAAAGGGAACATCGTCGACTCGTAGCGGTTCTGAAATATGTGGTTTTTCTCTTTCCTTCTTCTTGTTTTCTTTTTAATATAAGTGAATAACTACTTTAATGCTTTATGCTTTGTTTTTTTCTCGTCGCAAATATATTTTTCTGTTATAAAATCATCCAAGACTACACTACACATTACACTTCCACTTTGTGAAATTGCACTGAAACTGTATTAGTTCAATCTTATTACAAGACAAGGGGACAAGCTCGCAGGGAATTTTCTTTGAACTATGTTACAGCTGTGTGATCTTGCCACTGTCCACTACCACTTAAGTACGACCAGCTTGGTTCTGGTAAAAAAATTCTCATGCCTCATTATCTTGCAGAATAAGAAAGATTATTTTTTTTTTACTGGTAGTAGAGTTCCAGTGACGGAGCTCGCGGGCATAGCCACCCCCGCATTACCTTATATACTTGCCGCTAAATGGTAGTGTTCAGCACTGTCGTGTTCCGGTCAGGTGATTATATACGGCCCTGTAATTTCCGGCACATTTCCGGCACAGAGGCATAACACTTTAGGCCTCAGGAGTGGTAACGCATCTGCATTTTGACCTTGGTCTTTGTGTGAGTGTCTATAGGCTGCAGTCATCATTTAACATCAATGTGAACAGTATGCTTGTTTGCCATTTCCATTACATTAAAAAAAATGGTATCTCCAGCCAAAAGGCGTTCACTGGACAAAGCCTTCTCCAAAAAAGCCCACAACAGTATTGCGTCATTAGGAGAGAATATACTTTTAATTTGTATATTATATAGTTGAACAATAATGAATTCAGTTTCATGCTCACTGATTGATTGACGCACTAAATTTATCTCTCAACGAATTTTTCTTAGGTTAACGTGTTTATTTATAAGAAATACTATACCGATGTATGTATTCAAAGATGCATATTTATAGCGGCTTTGATCATGACCTAATTATGTTAACATCACCGGAACGATATATTTAAAAACAAAGTAAACAATACACCCACTCGCCTTACCTGTTATTTTATCTATTTGTTGGATCTGTGGTTTTAGACACTGTTGCCGAGTCTACCATCGCTTTATTGTGAGAACTATAAAATGAAATCATGTATAGGTATAAAGACTAGCTATCTTCATTGAAATGGAGTTCTCTTTGAGTATATTAATTCAGAAATCTCGTTATTGTTACTAATATGCATCGCAATTTAATTTTTAATTATATACCTAAATAAATGTTGAATCGCCAAACCAAAGAGTTCTAAATAGTTAAAATAACGGGCGTTCTGAAATGTATACCGGTGCCTGCCTACGTCCCTATGTTTCTCTTTGGTATAATGTTTAATTGTTTAAATATGAGAGCTAATGATTGTATTTACTGTCCACATGGATTACTAAGCACAAAAAAAAAACATTGAATGGAGATTAAACTGTTAAGCCTCGAGATTTTTTAAGGTGTTACCACATACATATTACCTACTAGACAGCTGTGTCGTTAGGTAATTTTTAAGTCCTCGAATTTTGTCAACGACACTACAATAAATGAAAATTTCAAGGTTTTTAAGTTTTTAACCTTATCTATCTGTCGCTTAATGGTAGTGTTCCACAGAGTCGTGTTCCGGTTAGATGGTAATGTATGGCCGCGTGATAACTATTACAGGGACATAACAAGTAATGCCCCAGGGTTGCAACGCATCTGCGTTGACGTCTAGTTTGACTCTAGGCTTTGACATCCCTAGACTGCACCACTTCATCCATGTGAACTGCTTGTTTGCCACTTTTATTACATAAAAAAGAATGGAATAGCAATGAAGACTGGTTTTAATTTAACTCATCTGCCATTATGGCCATACCTAATAGCAGATATTCTCTTCTATATGGGTATTTACTTTTGGGTCTTCACCTCTTAAAGTTCACCTATTCAGAACGTTGCATTCATCTAATAGATACCCCTATTATCGGCCCACTGGACTTCAAACAGATGCACCATTTAAATTTGAACTTCACAACTTTGAAAAACTTCACGCGTGACTTCAACCCACCACCACTAGAATTACTAGTCTACTCGCTTGACCGAGCGAGTAGGCTACTGTACTGATCTACCATTTTGGTAGATCAGTTGGTAGAGCGAGTAGACTAGTAATCCCAGTGGATCCGGGTTCAAGTTCCGCCTGAAGTTTACTGGTGGTAGAGCTCCAGTGACGGAGCTCGCGGGTGTAGTGTAGTGCTGAACACTACCATTTAGCGGCAAGTATATTAGATAATGCGGTGGTGTCTACGTCCGCGAGCTGCGTCACTAGAGCTCTACCACCAGTTGATATTATTAAGTAACCCCTACAAGTCCGTATCCATCCAAGATCTACTCAGTCTACTACTACTGCTTTAATGAAACGAATAACCTATATATTGCTAATTAAATCATTGATTGATATTTTTACCTGGCTAACTGCGGATGCGGTAAAATCTAAAAATAGGCCAAATTGTTTACCCCAGGAACCACGACTGCTCCGCTTCATAGCATTTCTTGCCAGTAAACCACATATCGATTCCGTATTTAACGTTTTAAAATAACCCACAGTAACACATAGCAACAGAGATTTGCAAAGTGAATAACAGAAGTTGAGTTTTGGCGGGAAGCTTGAAAGATGCGTATGGTGCTCTTATTTTATTTTATTTTCTTGGTGTATTTTTGAGTTATATCAAATGAAGTTGGTGGTATTTTGTTTTATATAGGCTTATTACAGTGCTCGTATAGTGAAATAGAATAACAGTGCGAAAACACGTTCTTTCGGGTTGCCTCTAAAACTTCATTGTAAATGTTCTGGTAAAGTAGCCATCGCTTTACTCGAGTTATTGACTGTGACTCTGACTGACGGACTGATTCAGTTTATTCAGTTTATTCATTTATTTCATATAATTAGGCTCCTGGAGAGCACTTTTACATCGTCATTTTTTTTTAAACTAACCTAAAGTGAATAGCCACTAATAATAATCAAAAACACATAATAAATTAAATAGACACTGAACAATTTTGTATAATATGGAAAGCATCAATTATTTACAAATTCCTCCATTTCCCATGATAAATTGACTGGCTGGCTCTGACTTTTACGTTGCTTATTACGAATACGAAATATCGTTTTACTTGACACTGGCAATAGGGTAAAAGCCGGATAGTTGCCTCGGACGGATACATGCCCCGGTTTTTAATACACTATGTTAGGAGTATAAGATGTTTTGGCGCTTTACTACAATAAGTGGAGACCCCCCGCAGGCCTCAGTGCCGCATAAGCCATCGAAATAGGTGTACGTGTTTTGTTCGTGTGAGTAAAAATCTTCCGCGGCGAAACCTTGACGGACGCTATAATTATATTGGTAAGTAATTTCTATTAAATATCTTTAATACTGATAGTGGTTTCAGTCAACTTTTTGTTTTTCTGCATACATTAGAGTTCAAATTACATTGTGTGATATGTTTTATAGTTAAATATTTTTTATTTATTTCACAAATAAAAAGGGCAAGTATCCGCATCAAAAAGGATAGTTGCCCTACTTACTTTCGCGGATAGTTGCCCCTATAGTAGCTAGTAGTATTGTTACAAGCAAAGACGGATTCTAATTTTTTTGTTGTTTTTTCGAATTTTCTGTGACTAACTTGTTGTAAATAAAACATATATCTATTTAACTGTTTTATACATTTATTCTAGATAAACAAAATGCCTCGCAAGTATAAAAGAAAAGCAGGTTTAACTGGACAGAAGATAGTTTGGCCTTGGAAGAATTGAGAGAAAAAAAAAAGTATCAATGAAATTTCCCGAATGTACGGAATATCCTCTCGAACTCTACGAAGACGCTACAAAAACAGTAACCAGCAACTGCTAACTCAAGGTATATTTTTAAATTAAAGGTGTATACCTATAGTAGTAAAAATACATCAATTTTATGTCCATAATTTCTTATCTGACACAATTGTATTTTTTTCACTTCTAGGAAAATATCCTGTTCTTGGCTTCCAGAATGAAAAAAGACTGGTGCTCATATATTGAAGCTTGGGGACGCCGGTTTTCCTCCTGACAGAATTGTGATTCGTCAATTAGCTTATCAGTTTGCCGAAAAGTTGGGATTAAAGCACAACTTTTCATAATTTAAATAATTAAAATTAAAAACTATTTAATTAACGTTAATTAATATTTTAATTATTCTTAACAAAAGATCTCAGTAAATTATATAATAAAATATAAAGACTGTTAAATAATGAATAAAGATTACTTTAATTGATATAAATTTCTTTTTATTCTTATTAAATACACACCGAGGTTACTATCCCCGCGTGAGGCAAGTATCCCCCGAAGCATTTTCCGCGCTAGGCTACTATCCGCCATAGTAGGCCACTATCCCTTTTTTGAGAGGCCATGTAAAACAGTATTTATTTAAAAACTTTGCTAATTATGTATAAAAAAATAGGCTATTATAAAAGATAAAAGACCAATGTTTTGAAATTCATACAAAGCCATTTTCAGCAAGTTTATATTTTTGAAAAATAAAGCTTTTTCGAAAAGTGGGGCAACTATCCGGCTTTTACCCTATGCATAACAAGCGATGCCATAAAATTAATAAAAAAAAAAACAGAAGTACGTCATTAGTGACGGATTAGCTCATAAGCAAATAAAAAAGTTACGCCAAAGGGTAACAAGTACTATTGTTACCCTAACAATATCAAAAAAGTATACTTACCTATAATTTTGTCAACGTAAATGATGATTTATCAAATATACTGCATATAAATACAGATATAATATGGGTCATCTATATATATAAAAATCAATTGCTGTTCGTCAGTCTCGCTAAAACTCGAGAACGGGTGGACCGATTTGGCTAATTTTGGTTTAGAATGATTTTTGGAAGTACAGGGAAGGTTTAAAATTAAGCTATATTTGTATATTATTATTATTTATATATTAAGATATATAATTACAATATAACAAGTATTGCTAAATGAAAAACGATCATTATAAAAACGGTATTGTATAAAGTCAGTAAGCTTTTTAGTAGTTGGGTACCTAATGTCCCTTGAAAATTACGTCAAGACATACCTACATCCTAAAGTGTCCCATGTAAAGTAGGTAAGTGTAAGCCCTACTACTACATGACAAAAATATTAAAATGTATAACGAAATATGGTACCTAATATCGATGACTTTACAACTAATTATACACATACCTATGAACTCTACAAAAAATAATAAAAACCGACCAAGTGCGTGTAGCGACACGCACAACCGTTTTTAGGATTCCGTAGTAAACAAGGAACCCAGGTACACCACTGACATAGAAAGAAGAGTGCTTGCTGGGAATTGCGTGAATGGAGCGTTGGGTAAGCTGCTAGAATCTAAACATCTCAGCCAGCGGGCTCGACTAGCCGTACATAATGCTGTACTTACTCCAACGCTTTTATATGGAAGCGAGAGCTGAGTATGCAGGAAAGAGCATGAAAGTAAGTTGAACGCGGTCGAGATGAGATCTTTGCGCAAGATCTGCGGTGTATCACTCACCGATCGCGTTCGTAACGAAGATGTAAGAAAGAGACTTTGTGTGAATGATAGTATCGGTGTAAAAATGAAAAAACGCATGCTCCGATGGTTCGGGCATATAGAAAGAATGTCGAATGAGCGAATGACTAAACTAAAAAACTAAACAAAATAGGTCGAGTTCTGTCTGATGGTGGGGTCAAAAGTCTTAGGAATCGGCGTGCATGTATGAAGAGAATGATGAAGGTAGACGAGGCACGAGAGGTTTGTCTGAACCGGGATATCTGGCGCTCTACACTCTCTGCCTACCCCGTTAGGGACCTGGCGTGAAGATACATATAACAAGGAACCCTTATAGTTTCGTCTGTCTGTATTGTCTGTCCGTCCGTCCGCGGTTTAGCGCAAAAACGATTGTTACTAGTCTTGAAATTTGGCACAAGTAAACACCTTAATCGCCGACAAAGTGGTAGAATAAAAACAAGGAAAAAAATATTTATGGTACTGCCCCTACATTTAACGCGAGGATATTTTTTTTAATTTTATTGATTTTTGTATAGCGGTGTTTCGTCGAATAGGTCTTTTAAAATTGTAAAGGGTGTGCATACTATATTATTTTTCAATATATTTACTAAATCGAAAAATGATCGTTGACTGTTCGTGACTTCTTATTAAGCTTTAAAGTGCCAATTTTTGTTAGAGTCAAGTGCCAACTACCAACTAAACGGTTGTGGTTAGAAGTTCTGATGAAGAATGATTTTAATAACTAGCGGCCCGCCCCGGTTTCGCTCGTGTCCAATGTTACCTACCCTCTTCTATTCATCTTTGACATTATCTAACACTGAAAGAATTTTTCAAATCGGACCAGCAGTTCCTGAAATTACCGCGTTCAAGCAAATAAACAAACAAACTCTTCAGCTTTGTAATATTAGTATATAAAATAAATTGTGATTTAAGGTATTGGTTTTCTTTACAAAATGAATGCTGTATTTATGCGTTAACCCAAAAATATCTTTGCGTTTACCTATAAAATGTGACTACCGATAGTGGTCTCCCAGTAATAGATTGGAAGTATTTTAATTAAAAATAACTGGAATGTTTTTGTACTGCACTCGTTTATTTTCTTAGACCCCACATTTATGCTTTATATTTATCGTACATTCCTTCAGACGTCCGCTCTACCGTTCACACGTCTTTTGTGTTCACTAACGAAACCTTAATACAAAGTTATTCTGAGTTTAAAAACGAATAAAGAAAATTATAAGTATTATGTTGCCATTTCCTTTAAAAAGTATTGGCTGTAAGCATATATTGGCATTGAGAAACTTACCAAACATGAAACAAATGCCAATAGCCACTCATATCCCGACCTGGGGATCGAATCCAAGACCCCAGTACTTAGGTAGGTCAGGTTACCTATATCTAATTCCAATCCTGGTGTAGAATAATTTAAGCTGACAATTTCAGAAGGTCTTTAATCGGAAAAAAAACCTAATTTAAAAAAGTAAGCACGAAATGTCAAATTTTAATACAGATCAAAGTTAGTATTTTTATGTAACCAAGGCAAACAGACATGCAGTTCACAATTCACATAGATGTTAAGTGATGAATGCAGCATATAGACATCTACATAAAAACTAGAGGTTAAAATGCCAATGCATTGCCACCCCCGAGACCTTAGTAGTTATCTTTGTATGTATGTATGTATGTATCTTCACGCCAGGTCCCTAACGGGGTAGGCAGAGAGTGTAGAGCGCCAGACATCCCGGTTCAGACAAACCTCTCGTGCCTCGTCTACCTTCATCATTCTCTTCATACATGCACGCCGATTCCTAAGACTTTTGACCCCACCATCAGACAGAATTCGACCTATTTGGTCATGGTAGGTCAGCCTTGGTCTTCCTGGGCCTCTGCAACCATCCACATTCGCATTGTATATCTGTTTAGTCATTCGCTCATTCGACATTCTTTCTATATGCCCGAACCATCGGAGCATGCCTTTTTTCATTTTTACACCGATACTATCATTCACACAAAGTCTCTTTCTTACATCTTCATTACGAACGCGATCGGTGAGTGATACACCGCAGATCTTGCGCAAAGATCTCATCTCGACCGCGTTCAACTTACTTTCATGCTCTTTCCTGCATACCCAGCTCTCACTTCCATATAAAAGCGTTGGAGTAAGTACAGCATTATGTACGGCTAGTCGAGCCCGCTGGCTGAGATGTTTAGATTCTAGCAGCTTGCCCAACGCTCCATTCACGCAATTCCCAGCAAGCACTCTTCTTTCTATGTCAGTGGTGTACCTACCATCCTTGCTAAAAGCACATCCAAGATATACAATTTCATCAACCTGTTCTAACACTGCATCATCTACTACTACCCTTGCATTTGTTCTCTGTTCATCTCTTTCTTAGTTATCTTTGTGATAGTTATTACGGGGTCATACACTACAATCTAAAACGGACACGATAGTGCTGAACACTTACATTTAGCGGCAGTCAGATTAGGTAATGCGGTGGTGCCTACGCCCTTGAGCTCTTACACTGGAACTCTACCACCAGTAAAAAGGTATGTAGGTCGTACAAATGTTGCGTATAACCACTAACGTATCAAATTATAATGTAGTAAAAATAATTTCGAAGACTGCTCGGGCAGGGTAGATGTTGTTACCTCATTAATACCTACTGTAATGAAGGCGCACCTTCTCTAATTGTTACTCCAATTAGAACAAGATCTTATTGCCAGTATGAGAAATCTACTATCACTAAATTATTAAAAGTAAAAACGTTTTAGATACATTTCTACTGTCGCGCCGATTTAAAGAACACAATTTGAAATATTATTATTTAGGTACATAAAGGCGTTTGTCTGTCTGTCTGTTCGTATTGAGTGAATTGAATTCAAGTTTGGTATAAATATGTACCTACATCAGTGACCCAAAAACGTAACGTAAATAAAGTCTGAGTGATGAATTGGAAAATTTTAAAAAGTTAGTACATTAGATATCAAATAAAAGAGGCATCGCACGTATTATTACGATTTTCAACGGCATAAACAGACTAGCAATTTTCAGTTGAAATGTAGATAGCTATACTTGTTTTATATTATTTCGCATTAACACATGCTTGTGAAATGCGAAATAATATAAAACAAGTATAAAAATAAAATAGATAGCTATACTACCTACCTAGCTATTATATGACTTGCACTTCAGGCTTTTTCGTATCAACGTATTTTTAAGTTGAACCAGTGATATATCTATAGAAAAAATGAAATTATAATAATCCAATCGGTACTTTATACACAATCCAATTCCATGGAAAATCAGGTAATTTGGTCAATGCCTTAATCGCACTGAAATATGAGTATCATCGAATTTGATTTGAGCTCTCTAGCTAAATTGAAAACAAATGTGTTTTCTGAGCGTATTAGTTACGTTATAGTACAACAACGTTTCGTGCTGTAAATTATGTTCTATGATTTTTGAATAATAAATAAATATTGATATTTGATATGGCAGTGTCTGATTATATTTCAATATTAATTTTATAAATGTAACTTTACACCTGTAATCTCTGAAAGGGTAGGCAGCGGTAAATGCATGCATTCAAGCAAACATGCAAACCACCTACGATTCGACGGTCACGTGTTGGTCCATGAAACAGGTGGCGAGCCTGTTGCCATCTCCGGGCACATTACCAAACTCCGAGGTACCTACTGGGAAACTTTCAGAAAATGGAAAAGTCCCAATAGAACCAGAGTTAAGGAATTCTAAACCATTATCTCTGATAGTCCCCGACCCGGGAATCGAACCCAGGACCTCCAGCGTAGTAGTAGTGGCCTGCTACCACTAGGCTACTGAGGCAGTCGTTAATTTGATACATCTGTGTCTCCGATGAAAAAAGGAAAAGCCACGAAAGGCCCGTACCATGACGTCTTATTGCGATACAGTTTAGGACTGTTAGAATTTTGTTTCATTAGTTTTATATAAAAGCGCGTATGAAGAAACGAGACAAAGCTAAATTACAGAGACAGACCCATATATAGCAATAACCAACCTCCGTTCTCTATGAGGTCATGACCATGGAGCGGGTGTTCAACACACAACTGTTGCAGTATCTAGAGCAGTGATTCCCAAAGTGGTCCAGATAGACCCCCTGGGGTCCATGGGAGACTATATGGGGTCTACGTATATGCGTAAATAAAAATGGGATATATGGGAAAGTGATATAAATGTTAGCAAGGGGGTCCACCGAAACCAGAAAAAAATGGAAAGGGGTCTACAAGAAAAATAGTTTGGGAACCTCTGATCTAGACGAACACCAGCTTATCACCGACCACCAATACGGCTTCCCTCGTGGCAGATCTGCTGGTAATCTTCTGGTATATCTTACGCGCCGTTGGCCACACCTGTATAAAACGCTCAGAGAGAAAGCTGGCTATCGAGTTGCATAGCCAAAGACCTTACGATGATAGTTTCACGAGAAATGCCCTGTGGCTGTCCGTGTCGGCAGCCTTAGAAATATCTGAGCTTTCAGCCTATGCTTTCCCACATCTTGTCCAATACTTGAGCCCAACGGGGCGTGAGATATACTAGAAGATCACGAGCAGATCTGCCATGAGGGAAGGGCGAAAATTAAACCTAAGATTAAATAACACAGTTAAGTTTTCGAAACAACAATCATTTTGAAAGGAATTTCTTAAGAAACTTCACAAAGAAGCCGTTTATAAATAGGAACATTTTACGCAAGTTGAATCTACGAAAAAGAAACGTGCAAGTGGGTGGGTACCCGTTCGTAGCAACGTGCAATTCGCACGTGGGTAGCCGTTTCAACTAGTTTCAAGTTTCAAGCATCAAGATGATATAGGTAGGTATATACCTAAGTTTTTAGGGTTCCGTAGTAAACCAGGAACCCTTATAGTTTCGCCATGTCCGTCTGTCCGTCCGCGGTTTAGCCCAAAAACTATTGGTAATAAACTTGAAATTTGGCACAATTCACGCCGTCACACTTAAATCACGCCGACAAAGTGGTAGAATAAAAACATGAAAAATAAAATTATTTACAGTACCTTCCCTACATGTAACGCGCGGATTCTTTTTTTATTTTTCGTTTTCTATGTAGTGTGGGATATCGCTGGATATATTTCAAAAATGTTAGAGGTGTGCTAAAGTTATTTTTCGATTTAGTTAACTGTTCGTGGCTTTACTTTTAAGTGCCAATTTTAAGAAAAAAAAAAGAAAAGAAAAGAAAACATTTATTTGGACAGCACAGAGACATGACGATACAAATTGCCAGACGATTGGGGTACAATTAAACAAAAAGCAAAAAGCAAAAACAATAACAATTAAAAAAGAAAAAAAAAGAGATTAAGTCTCACGGCTGGTCCAAATGGGAGCCCAGATCAGCTTCATGTCAAGTCGATCACATCAATCGACTTGACGCTGATTTTCATCTGGGACCCTGGTGTTTCACGGATGTCAAGCATATCAAACAAATTAAATTAATAAAATTAATAATTAAACAAATTAAATTTAACAATTTTAATTTTTAATTAATTTTCGTTAGAGTCTAGTGTCCCTCCCCCCTCTACCAACTAAAACGTTGTTATTAGAAATTCAGACGTTACGGCAATATAGTAGCTACATATAACGAAATTAAAAGGAAATCTATTACACCTAAGTTGGCTTTACAAGTATGCGAGTAATAGTCGACCAAATGTAATACTTGAAATTTTTGAACAACTCCATTGAAAATATTTTCTTATATTACTTACATTAATCGAACCTCAAAACTACGGAACCCTACACTGCGCGTGGCCCGACACGCACTTGACCGGTTTTTTTGAAGTTATACTTTTGGCGCGATTGTGGAACATAATATGAGAGTGAATTATGAGTATTATTACGATGCGCGCACACACCGACAGATAAAATCAACAGTCTCAAGTTAGTTGCTAAACAGATACAAACAACAGTCTGAAGCTAGTTGCAACATTTTTTTTCATGTTGTTTTATTTCTGGTAGGTATGTATGTTGGATTGTTACGCTAAAGAAGTATAAATTCTTACGTGCGTACCTAGGTAAGTAGTAATAAGTACACGTACGTTTATTTTCAAATGCGTTTTCCCATGGAGAACATATTCACTGCGTGACAAAACCCCTAACTTAACCCATTCTCCATTAGAGCTCTACCATAAGCAATTATTCGTCAAAAGGATATATGTCATAATTACTAACAATTTATCTTCTACTTAAATAAAAATCAATTGCTGTTCGTTAGTCTCGCTAAAACTTGAGAACCGTTGGACCGTTGGACCGATTTGGCTAATTTTGGTTATGAATGATTTATGCAAATCCAGGGAAGGTTTAAAAAGTAGTAATAACCATAATTTAATTTTCCCATACAAATAGTCCATCAGCTAGTCATGAATAAACGTCTATGTATAATAAACCTTCGCTTGTCGTCTCATCTTTGTATGCTTAGCAGATTAGAACAGTACAACACTCGCGATTCTAAGAAGCCTTGGGTGACGTTATAGGCTTATTAGTAAGCCGAAATAATTTGCCGGTTAAATCCAGTTCAAATGTATGTAATAGGTATCATACATATGCATTCAAAATCATAATTGGTGAAAAGATAAATATAACTACGTTAAGAAAAACCGACTTCAAAACTGAAAAGTAAAAAATAATAAAGATTTAATTGTAATAATAAACTACCTGTTGTTTACATGTGCTATTTACTAATAGGTTTGAAGTCGGTGCCAAGCTTTTAACAAATAATTATATTTTAATCACTTAAATATGAATACGAGCAAATTAATACACTGAACAAAACGTAACCGGCGAATCGTGGATGTTTGCATATGTATGCTTGAATTCATGCCTTTACCTCTGCCTACCCCTTCGGGGATTACAGGCGTGAATTTACGTTTTAATATAATGAAATACCTACTTGAGTGATTTTGGCTAGGCACCGACTTCAAACCTATTAGTAAATAGCACATATAAATAATAGGTAGTTTATTATTACAATTAAATCTTTATTATTTTTTACTTTTCAGTTTTGAAGTCGGTTTTTCATTAACGTAGTTATATTTATTTAATACTTTTTAGTTTATTGCTGCATTGCCAATTAGATTAATGTTCACCTCTGTTTAATTTGTAAAATCTGACTCTTATGGCTTCGTGACAATTAGATACCTAATTTTAATTGTTTAGGTGTGTCGATACAAAATTATTACACGACTATACGAAATCAGTGAAAACATTTTATCCACGAAGGAGTAAATAAGCTGTGTTGTGTCGTCGATGAGTAAATGTGTCATTGTCACTTCTTGTCATCTTGTTGTCATGCGCATTAGGACTATCTAGGACGTCAGTGAATTCAACGCACTGTATGACAACTCGCCGTCTATTCTAATTCCTATAGTCTGAGGTGAAAGTAAGTAAAAAAATGCTCATAAAATTAAAACTGATGGGCCTTTCTGAATCAAATTTTTATGGGACCAATTCGAAACTATTCCGCATCAAACAAAAAAGAATTACGTAAATGGGTCCAGAAATCTCGGCGAAATTCAAGTAAATACATAAAAAAAAATAAAAAAAATATACCAGCCGAAATGAGAACCTTCTCGTTTTTTGAACTCGGTTTAAAAGTAGATTATACCAAAACACGTCATAATAAAAACAAGTCAACAGAAGTTTTTAGGGCTCGGTACGTACTGAAAAGGTAAACACGGGGCCCTATTACTAAGATGCCAACCGCGCACTAGCGGAAGAATTTCGTCTACTGGCAGAGAATTCTTCCATTGGTGCAGTCAGTCCACCGAACAATGGCGGTTAAACCATTCCAATAGAGCGGTGGTAAGTGCAATGGCGCAAGATGGACAGCAGGGTTCTGCAAAAAAACTACCGCCACCGCGATACGTATGCCGAACGTGGCGATTATGGCTTATCCCCCTCCCCCCTCAAAGATGTCGCACAACTGTTAGCATCAGGGCTTTTGTCCAGCAGTGGGCGTCTTTCAGCTGAAATTAATGATGATTGATTGAACCAAGTTGTCTGGTGAAGACAAAACATTATGTACTTATATATTACTGGTGGTCGAGTAGTAGTGTAGAGACTCGAAGGCGTAGGCTCACCCCATTCCCTTTATTTATCTGTCGCCAAATAGAAATGACTATCACAGACAAAACAAGTTAGGTCTCTGGGGGTGGCAACGCATCAGCATTTTGACTTCTGCTTTTTATATGTCTTTAGGCTGCAATCATCACATAACATGCATGTGAACTGCATGCAATTTCGCCACCGACGTTACATAAAAAATATAGGTATAGTATTTGTTTGACAATGATGAAAACGATGCGGTAAGATTTAAGAGAAGCGACAAAGATAATCGGGGACATGACGCCAGCTTAAATAAACCCGAGTGAATATTTAGAATTACGGTTAAATTAGATAAGATAGGTAAAGATCTAAGTCCAGGTGACTTATTTTTATACCATACTTGAAATATACCTAATCTAGGTATAAAAAGCCTAGACATCTCGTAATTTCAATAAAAAATCTCATAATTTCCAACTCGTTTATCTGAGGAAGTAGGTATCTACAGATTTGATTTGAGCAGATGATTTTATATTGAACTAGCTGACCCGGCAAACTTCGTATTGCCTCACAATGCAATAATGTGTCAAAGGTTTGATAGATACGGACTATTTGTACGGAAAAATGAAAAATGAATTTCTTCATTTCTTCCATTCATATTTTCTTACCTTTTAAATCTTGCTTAGACCTCCACGAACATTTCAAGACCAAGGTAAGATAAATCCGTTCAGCCGTTGTCGAGTTTTAGCGAGACTAACGAACAGCAATTGATTTTTATATATATATATATATATATAATATATAGATTAGTGTATTCATCAAGGAAGGCTATAGGCTCAGACATCATGCTATAATCTCTAGGAGCAGGGTAGCGGTAAAATGACCGGGTCTTCAGGTGACAGTGGGTAATGCCGATCTTCGATCCGATTTATGGTCCCGTAATAACGATCACAGAGAAAGTCAGGGGTAGCAACACATCTGGATTTTGACCTCTGGTTTTTGTGTAGATGTCTACTGCAGTCATCACTAAACATCCATGTGAACTGCATTTTTGTTTGTCACCTTCATAAAATCTTATATCTTATATAAAATATACGGAAAAAACAGTGTTAAACCGTACCTACAAGAAAAGTAAATATTAGTTTTTCAAAAGGACTGGGTATAAAACGTACTGAGCGTTGCTTGAGAATATTACCCACCATACTCACCGCTAATAGGTACCTACTTGATTTACACTTTGAAAGTGTTAAGGAACTAGTACAATCAGTATGTAAACAGATACACTAATATGCTATAAAATGATAGGCGTAAGTTAAAAGTGAGAAGGTGCGAAGTAAAGTATGTAACCTACCTATGTTCTTAACGGATAATTGAAGAATAAAGAATTAGTTTGACTAGAAGTTTGATATAACCTACCTTTCATTTAGTTCTTACCACACACTGCCTTTTTCATAGGTTTCAAAATATAAGTGAGTACGTAATGAATTGAAAATGAACTCGTTAAATTATTCATAAGAATACCTATTGTTATTATGATAAACCAGGATTTATGGAATATAAATTCCAATTATAGTACTTGAGAGTAAAAATGAAAAATGGTTCGATGGTTCGGGCATATAGAAAGATTGTCGAATGAGCGAATGACTAAACAGATAAACATTGCGAATGTGGATGATTGTAGAGGCCGAGGAAGAACAGGACTGACCTACCATGATCAAATAGGTCGAGTTCTGTCTGATGGTGCGGTCAAAAGTCTGCGGAAACGGCGTTATGAAGAGAATGGTGAAGTTAGATGAGGCACCAGAGGTATGTTAGTATCGGGATAGCCGGCGCTCTACACTTTCTGCCTACCTCGTTAGGGACCTGGCGTGAAGATACATACATACATAATTGAGAGTTTTATAAAATATATTGAAATGTTATATCCTGTATGCTTTATTTATTGCGTTGGATGATTGTAGGTTATTAATAGATACGTTCTTTAGACTGTGAGTCTACGTAATTACTTATTCGTAGCTGTGATTATAGTATTCACTGAATCATGACGTCACGCAATGGCCGCCTGCTTTTCGTTTTGTTCTCACCGCGAATGTAAAATTTTGAATTTACAAAAGTAAAATCAAACGAAATGTTTTATAGCACAAGATATATTGTGTACTTATCTATTGTCATTTCAATTTACAATATTTTCTAATAGTTTTAATATCGGTCAAAATAGCCAATTTCCTTTTCAGTCCGATATAGTTTTATAGCAATCGAACTAGATCTGGGCGTGCATTACGACGACATTGACGACACGGCTTGTTGACGTTTCGTTGGCCCACTTTGCTGTGGGATCAGTGCCATTAATTAGATTCTCATTTACGCTGCTAAACTACTGAGCAGAATTGAGTCAGTAGCTATCTTTAAGATTCTGTATCAAGCATTAATTTTTTTTATTTCGAATTGGGCATGAGGACAATTTATAATTAGGCACAGTGCCCATCAAGAAATAATGCACTTCGAGACTATGAAAGTGAGAATCGGCTAGTTCCGGCTTCATAGAGCGTTATCTCTGCTGCACACTACGTAAGCATCCGTAGTCCGGTATTGGTCAAAACTTGATCAAAATGGTCGACAAACGTCAAATAAGTAAGGTGCGAAAGAGATAACGCTCTACAGATCCGAAATAAGCCGACGTCTCTTCCTGAGGTCGACGTGCATTATTTCTTGGATACTGTACAAACTAGATAAGTAGAATTCATTTAACTCGCCAGAAATTTTTGCTTTTTTTTTATTTTATGGTCCAATAGATGGTAATGGTCTCGTACGAAAGCTCCAAGTCACTCAGCGGTCAATGGAAAGGGCTATGCTTGGCGTTTCCCTACTGGATCGAATCAGAAATGAGGAGATCCGTAGGCGAACGAAAGTCGCTGACATAGCCAAGCAGATTTCCAAGCTGAAGTGGCAATGGGCAGGGCACATAGCTCGGAGAACCGATAGCCGCTGGGGCAGAAAGGTTCTCGAGTGGAGACCACGTATCGGCAAACGCAGCGTAGTACGTCCACCTGCAAGATGGACCGACGACCTAGTCAAGGCTGCAGGTACCCGCTGGATGCACGTCGCTTCCGATCGGTCGGCATGGAAGTCATTGAGGGAGGCCTATGTTCAGCAGTGGATGTCCTATGGCTAATATGATCATGATGATGAGATGGTAAATATATTTACACGGGATAGGCAGCAGGATCCTGCGATAAAACTACCACCACTGCGATACCCTAACCGTATTCCTACCGCGGCGATTACGGCATTATGTCCTCCTTATGACGAATCTTTTGTCCAACACTGGACGTCTTTCGGTTGAGACGATTTATTGGCAAAAAAGTTTAGAAGGTACCGATCGTTAACGCAAAAAAATGTTTCCAGTTAGTGTTGTTTTTGCCATATTGTATAATGTTTTTTGAACGTGTAACGTAAGTATGGTTTCAAAATAAATACTTAATTAGATATTTATTGAAAACTGAAATGATTTTAATTCATCTATTAAATAAGTTACTTCCAGACCTCTAAACCCAGCCCTAGGGAGAAAATAAATTTAGCTTGCAATTTTAAGATATGTTTTACATTTGATATTGCTTCAAACATTTTTCTTAAACATGTTATCTCGCGTTCAATAACCTAGTTACATTGCTATCAAATCACACCCAGCATTCGCTGAGCGAGACTAATAATTTTGCAATATTGTACGTGTGTTTGCAACACAATGCGTCCCATTAGTGGTATGACAGGAATGTGTTTATTGTGCATCGTACACCGGATGAGTCAAACGAGGAAAAGGTATCCTTAGCTTTAAATTAGCAAATTCCTCTCAAATGGATCGTAATTTTGTTTAATTAAAATGAAAAACAAAAAAAAGCATTCAAAAATTTTTAAGTCTCCGTAAAAATTCCTTTCAATTTGTCACAAGTTCTGTAAAACCACAAGCAGGCACCATGCGATGACAACTGACTTTACTTGTATTACGGTACAATATATAATTCTACCACAATTACTGTAGCATCAAAAAGACCTCCACATAAAAAAATCGTGTAATTGAACGATAAATTTGCGATCGCAGAAATCGTCGTACCAACTCAGAAACCTTCGTGGGCTTAAGCTGCGGGCCCACCGCGACGCATGCTGAGCACGGACACGCGGCGCATTTTAGCTGCGTGTATTAATTTGTTTGACAACGTGGAGTACATGAAGACCCACGAACAATGTAAAACGTGGCGTGGCACGGCGCACGGAGGCTACGCACGTCCCACTGCAATCCAAGGATAGATTGGCAAGCTGTACATAGTCGTGGGCTATATTCGTGTACTTCCAGTGGAAACGTAGACACACGTTGATAGCGTTGAGCTATATAAGCGCCTATTCGAGCTAGCCCCGCATATATCAATGACGTCAATTCATGTGTAGCCTCTTCGTGGGTTGGAGTGGACACTACCACATATAATTTCATATAAAGCGAAGCCTAATACACTTGCGTAGCCTCTCCGTGCGTTGCGGTGGGCCCGCACCTTTATGTACAACAACCTTGCTAAAGACCGGTGCCGTCACTTAATCAAATGCATAGTTTACGATTCTATAAAGGACATATAGACAAATATTCATTTATATATATGTATATATATATATATATAGATTCTTAGCTCTGGTTTACTTCAACGAGTTTTATACTAAGATCGAAATATGTCGGATGAATAAACACTAGTCTATACTTATAGTAAATCTGTAGAAGTGTAAATTCTGTACATTAAAAATATTGAAAAAATAAATACCAGGGGATGTTACTAGATCGATACCGAACCCAAATATGTGATTAGAAAAAAAATTGTCTGTCTGTCTGTCTGTTTGTTCAAGCATCACAGAAAAACTACCGGTCCGATTACAATGAAACTTGGTATGATTATACTTTAACCTTTGGCGCATAACACTGGGTACTTTTTATCCCGAAAAAATGTCTGTTTGTCTGTGTGTTTGTGCACGCTTATTTCAGAAACGGCTTATTCGATTTGCGGTTTTCACTAATATATTGTGGTAAGTTTCACTTAACATTTAATGTTTGTTCCATTTGAATCGGTTCAGAAATAAAATACTTATGTCAATTTAAAGAATCGTATCGAATATTTTTAAGCTATTCTGTATCTTAGTTCTATCTTTTAGGGAGTTTCGTACCTAATAGGTAAAAACGGACCCTACGGATAACTAATCCTCCGCTGTCTGTCTGTCTGTCTGTCCGTCCGTCCGTCTGTCTGTCACCAGGCTGTATCTCATAAATAGTGATAGCTGGAAAGCTAAAATTGTCACAAATTATGTATTTCTGTTACCGCTATAATGTAGACGCTTTAAATTTTCATTGAATTTTTAGGTCATAAGTTGTATTGTAGCTTCCATAATAAATCTATATAGATACAAATAAAAAAAATTGGAGTGTCTTTTTGTAACATTAAAATAACCGCTTTTTACTAAACGCATATGTATGTATACACGGTACATTTTTTTTTACTTTTTTTATTTTTTACTTTTTTTTTTTGCTGGCAACACTGGTCGAGCTAACAGCTGTTTTTGACTGTCCCGTATTTTATTAATTTAATTTCTATTTATTATATATTATTCTCAAATAATTTTGCCCAGTAACAATTGTATACAATTATTGTTTATATTGTTTGTGAAAACCGTGCTTAATAGTGTATTTACTGAAGAATTAACGAAGAAATTGCCGGCCGGCTTTTTGACATTTGTATCGTACGTATATTTGAATCATAAAACACGTTAACAAGTTGTTAATCATTGTTATCTCCATTCTAGGGTCTTGATCAGAGTATATAAATACTCATTTATATTAAATAATCGAAGAATTGACGAATTACATACCCGATCGGTATATAGAAGTGTTAAAGTTTCATAACCACACTTCTAAACTGTTAAACAACTTTTTGGAGTTTAATTATCAAACGCTGTTTCTTGTTTACCTTTATAATGATGACTCGCAAGGCCTTGTCTCGCCAGGAGGAGTCCAAACTCCAAATGGCTTTGAAGGAATTGAAGGCCACCAAGGATTTGGTTGAACAGTTAAATAGGGAGAGAGATGACAATGAAAAGGAACTATTAGAAGTGTTAGCCAGGGATAGCAAATTAAAACAAGACATGGCAGAGTTACATATTCAATGTATAGCCTTAAGCGAGGAACGGGACAAACTCCAGATGATAGTAGACAGGTTCGACCAATGCAGTGATGAGTATGAGCAAGCCCTGAGACGCATCACCGCATTGGAAGTTGAATTAGGAGAGGCCAATGTACTAATAAACAGCTTACAAACTGACAACCTTAACAAGACAGCCTCCCAGAACCAAAGTCTATTTGAGGAGTTGGTCCAGTGCGCTCCAGACCTTGATAGCATTAGTCAGCCACTTGTAACTATTGATTTGACATGTGATACACCTACACATAATATTGTAAATAGCCGTAAGAAATTAAAGAAGTACATTAAATTGAATAAATGTATTAAAAAAACTCAAAATTTAATAAAATTACATAAAAATAACATAAAAAAAAGCAAATTAAATTCCAGATTGTTACAAAAATTACAATTGTTCTCATCTAAAATAGATAATAACAGAATTAATTATGAATATGACATTAATAAATTACATATTGACATCAACCGATATAAGGACTCATTGTCTGCAATGACCACAAAGTATGAAACCTCACAGAAGGAAATTCGGGAACACATACTGGCCATGAACAAACTAGTAGACCAGTGCAAATATAATTCAGAGCAATTTGATTTATTGTTTAACACCCAAAATCATTGTGGTGATACGCTCAATTCAGTGAGTTCAGAGACTTTATGTGATCCTCCTGCTAACCAGCCCCAGAGCTCATCTAGCACAGTTTCTAACAGTTCCTTATCATCAAATAATGTTAAACAGAAATATGTAATGTTCAGTGATGACATCGGTAAAGACTTTGGGCACTTATTGAATTTTAGCTCGGGACAGTCAAAATTTATAAACCACTGCATGCCAGGGTTATCATTTGATGGCATATTAGAAAAAATAACAGCTTTTAGCTTTGAACAGGATGCCACATTAATTATATTTATTGCTAATAGAGGTAATTTAAATAAAAAACACTTTATTAACAAATTGGACATCTTACAGACACTAAATGTAAAAAATATTATTTTATTTACATTACCTTTTAGTAAGAGTCTGTCTGATAAGGAAAATAATTTAAGATATTTATTAAATCTTACAATTGACAACCTGACTTGTTATAATAATAAATTTAGTAAAATTGACATTAATCCCATTATTAAGAATGGACTTTCTTTGACAAACAATAAATACTATCTTAGTAAATATCTGAGAAGACAGGTAGCTTTATCGCTACAATATTATATTGACCATACAGCCAAGCATTTGGCTACCAAAACTTTCCCTAGTGGGGAATCAAATTTTCAGACATTGGAATGTTTTCCAAACACTTTATTTACAACTGACAACACAATATTGAGTAGTTGCACTACCAATAATGTGAAAAACAACTATACACAATTGACATCTAATTCGGTTCTTGAACCAAATAATTTAAATTAAATTTAGAGACAAAAGAGACAGCCTCTTGCTCCCACTTTAAAAAGGTAGAGAGAAATCCACCACTTAGTAATAAAATTAAGTTAAGCAAAAAAAGTAATATTGTTAACCTGGTGCACCAGAATATACAAGGGATGATGGGTAAAGACTTAGAAATTGAGTTATTTATGAATGATCGTAATGTAGACATCTGTTGTTTTACAGAACATTGGTTGAAATCCCATGAATTAATATTCAATTTCAGCAGGCACCAGGTTGGTAGTTCGTTCAGTAGAACACATGCAATACGTGGTGGCTCTCTAATATTGTTAAATAAAAACCTTAAATTTAAGGAACGTAGGGACATAATAAATCTGTCTATTGAACGAACTATTGAAATAGCCTGTGTTGAGCTTGAGCGCTTGATAATTTTATGTATATATAGACCTCCAAGTGGGTTATACGATTATTTTGAAAAACAATTGGATGAGGTGTTGACCAAATTATTTGAATTGAAGAAACATATTATTGTTTGTGGTGATTTTAACATTAATCTACTAGATGAAACGCCAACATGTATTCGATTTAAATCATTACTGATGTCATATAATTTGCATAATGTGTTTCTTGAACCTACCAGAATCACCCCGTGCTCTGCAACCTGCATAGACAATATATTTATTGATTTCAAACCTAACCAAAAACATGTTTTTACTGAATTAAGTTCTGATCACTGTGGTCAACTAATATCCTTTCATGATGAAATCAAAAATAGAGATTCAAAACATGACATAGTGTTTGTTCCTATCAATGCGAAGCGGATTAAGAAATTTAGAGAAAATATTAAGCCAAAACTTTCATATGTACAGTACCATGATGATCCAAATATATTATACAGTAACTTTTTTGACATTATTGCAAAAGAGTACAATCTAATCTTTACTAAAAAGACCAAAAATGTAAGAAGTCATAAGTCATTTAATGAATGGGCGACTGTTGGAATACATAAGAGTAGGCAGAGATTGTATGAACTTTATGGTGAAAGATCATATAATCATAGTAATTCTTTTAAACATTATGTTAAAATGTATTCAAAGATATTTAAAAAAGTGTGTGCCATAGCTAAGTCACTACATATTAAAAATAGAATTAAAAATTCAGCTAATAAAATTAAAGCGACATGGAATGTCATTAATAGCGAAACTGGAAAATGTACTGAGCGCAACTCTGATTTTAATTTAATTATTGACAACGCACTTATTTCAACTGACAAAGAAGTTGCCTCAGCATTCGAAACTTTCTTTGCCAATATTGCAGTTTCTACCACCGAAGACCTTATTTCTTCTCCTACCGTCGCTGAATCGTTATTACTACATAGTGTAAAAGAAAGTAAATTTAAGTTTAATTTTAAGTTAGTAAGCACTGCAGATGTTATGCATGCTTTTAAATGTATTAAAATTAAGAATACTAGTGATTTATGGGGCATATCTGTAAAAATTGTACACTCAGTAATAGACATAATCGCACCATATTTAGCGACTATGTTTAACAACAGTATTGTAAGTGGTGTGTTTCCTGATTTAATGAAAAATAGTAAAGTTATTCCATTATTCAAATCCGGTAGTACAAGTGACCCCACAAATTTCAGACCCATTTCTGTGCTACCCACGTTAAGTAAAATTTTTGAAAGGCTCATTTTAAATCAATTACTTTCACACTTCAATCGTTATAAACTTTTACATGTAAAACAATTTGGATTTACCAAGGGTTGTTCAACTACTGATGCAGGTGTTGAACTTGTCAAACACATTTTTGAAGCTTGGGAAGAATCACAGGATGCTCTAGGGGTATTCTGTGACTTATCCAAAGCATTTGATTGCGTCCAGCATGAAACATTGGTCAGAAAATTATACCACTACGGAATTCGAGATACCGCTCTCGAACTTATGACTTCATATTTAAGCTCGAGAACCATGTATGTTGATATAAATGGAACGAGATCTCCTGGCACTTCGATGGATATGGGGGTCCCGCAAGGCTCAATTCTGGGTCCATTTCTGTTTTTAGTTTATATTAATGACTTGCCATACATTGTTAACGATAATCAAGAAATGATATTATTTGCAGATGATACCTCTCTCATATTCAAAATGAAAAGGCAACAAGTAGCTTGTGACGATGTAAACAATGCCCTCTCTAAAATAGTACATTGGTTTAGTGCTAACAACCTACTGTTAAATAGTAGAAAGACAAAATGTATTAAATTTTGTACACCTAACGTTAAACAGGTTGCAACCAATGTGAAACTAAACGAGGAAGCATTGGAATTAGTAGACTCCACGGTATTTCTTGGCTTAACCGTGGATACAAAATTGCAGTGGGGTCCTCATATTTTCAATCTAGCCCGTAGACTAAGCTCCGCAGCGTTTGCGGTAAAAAAGATACGATCCTTAACTGACGTTGAGACGGCTCGATTGGTTTATTTTAGCTATTTTCACAGTATTATGTCCTATGGAATTTTACTATGGGGGCATGCCGCCGATGTCAACACCATTTTTGTTTTACAGAAAAGAGCTGTGCGTGCTATCTACGGGCTAAATCCACGAGTGTCTCTCAGAGATAAATTTAAGGAAATAAATATATTGACTGTAGCTTCGCAATACATTTACGAAAATGTACTGTATGTACGTAAAAATATTAGCGAATTTCCTAGTAGAGCTAATGATTATATGAATACTAGGAACAAACACAAGTTGTCTGTGCACACAACACGACTGCATAGGGTGAGTAATTCTTTTAGAGGTCAATGTATACGCTTCTTTAACAAAATACCTGAAGATGTTCAAAGTCTTTCGATTAATAAATTTAAGAAAGTTATCAAAAAACGCTTGTACATGTGCAACTATTATAAAACATGTGATTACCTTAATGACACTGCACCATGGGATTGAAGCGATCGCTCCCAGGCTATTTCGAAAACCTGTACTTTGGATTTACAGACTGTATTAGATTTAAGTTTATATTCAAAAGAGCTGTACTGAGTTTCTTCAGTGGCGGAGTTCTTCTCAGTATTGACTGCCCTTGGAATTCTGCCAAGTGAATAACCTTTATTATGACGACCAAATTCATTCTTTCTCAGTTTCTTTTGAAATGGGGAAATGGAGGAATTTGTAAATAATTGATGCTTTCCATATTATACAAAATTGTTCAGTGTCTATTTAATTTATTATGTATTTTTGATTATTATTAGTGGTTATTCACTCTAGGTTAGTTTAAAAAAAAATGACGATGTAAAAGTGCTCTCCAGGAGCCTAATTATATGAAATAAATGAATAAACTGAATAATATATACCAAAACAACATTTTTTACAATTTTTGTCTGTCTGTCTGTCTGTTTGGCGGAACTTATCTCGGGAACGGCTGGACCGATTTTGACGGGACTTTCACTGGCAGATAGCTGATGTGATAAGGAGTAACTTAGGCATCTCCATTCATCCATACACATACATACATATAAGTAGAATTGGAGTGTATCCGACTTTGACAGGACTTCCACGGGTAGGTAGCTGATGTAACAAGGAGTAACTTAGGCTACTTTTATCTCCATAGTCCACACATCCATACATACATACATACCTACATACAAATAAGGTGAATTGGAGTGTATCCGACTTTGACGGGACTTCCATGGGTAGGTAGCTGATGTAACAAGGAGTAACTTAGGCTACTTTTATCTCCATACAACCATACATACATACATAACTACATAAAAATAAACAGAATTTGAGTGTCTCCGATTTTGACGGGACTTTCACTGGCAGATAGCTGATGTAATAAGGAGTAACTTACGCTACTTTTATACTAGCTGCGCCCACGACTTCGTCCGGGTAGATACTGAACAATCATATTTTTTCTCACGTAGACGAAGTCGCGGGCACAGCTAGTTCCTAATAAGTCCGTATATTTGGATAAGATTACCTCTTCCTAGTAGTCCAAATATACGTGAGAATGCATGATGTCATTTAGACATTGTTTGATCTGATAACAGAATGACGCTATTCAAATTAATTCGCGATGAGAAGGTGCACGCGTGTTACAGGCTAATGATTTATACTTTTTGATGTTGAGAAGTTGAGAATAAAATCTTTGTAGCTAGAGGTGGACCGTATTTTGGTAGCTTGATCTTCGTATGATGCCTTTAAAGTTTAAATTACATACGTACCAATTATACGACCAATCACGCTCAATCGTATAAATATTATAAGTGCGAAAGTTTGTGTTTCTTTGTTTGTTTGTTACTCCTTCACGCAAAAACTGCTGAACCGATATCCATGAAATTTGGTAGACACATAGAGGGTCACTTGGATTAACACATACTGTAACACAGTAATGTATAATTGGATGCAATAGAATTAGTTCACCTTAATAAAGCGGTATACGCCAAAATCGTGCAAATAGCGGATTTATAAATCCGTTTTCTGAAAGATCTACTGTAGTTAAGAACATATAAAAAATATCTACATGTAAAAAATATCACTATATAACGATAATGGTCACTTCTTCTGCATATTTTTCTTTCGCCGGTTTTTTCCATAACGATATTTATATTTAGATTTTATTTGTCTCAAAATCTTTGTACTCAATACTCTGAAAAATAAATATCATCCAACAAAAGTGGATAAAAAATTAAGAAATCTCCTTTTTTAATTTCATTTTATTTTATGGTGATAAATTTGATAGGTGTTTTGTTCATATAAAACAGCATCGGTAAATTCATTCTCATTTCAATAGGTACTGCTCTCAGATGCTGTACCTACTACTTTCGTTCAAGGTGTTCGACGCATCTAAAGGTCTTAAACAAGCTGATTAAAAACGTATCCTCCAAACTTTTTTGTTGAGCCACGGTTGATATTTTGTATGAAGATGCTGTTTTTTTGCGCTTTTTCATTGTTGGTCCCATAGTAAAAGGTCTACATCATGGGTAAGTTATAGGTACGACAATCATATATTATTTCTGTGGCATGAGACGTGTCTCTTATATACTTTTTTAAAACCGACCCAGGAATCGAACCCAGGACCCCCAGCGTAGTAGTATTGGAAATAGTTTCTGTCTTTGTTACTATATGTTAGGTACCTTTACCTTAGGTTCTTTCTTTCTTTTTTCTTTCTATATCTTTGCTTTCAAGTATTCTGAACATTATTCAACCGAACAATGGCGGTCAAACTATTCCAATAGTAGGTAATAAAAATAATAACGCGAGATGGGCAGCAGCGTCCAGCCAGAGAATATGTAATAATACTACGTATAGAATGGACACTTCGACGTCCCGCCCGATTTTGCCGCCTCACCCAACCTCCTCCCCTCTTATGGGCGACGTTTGGTATTCTCTACGTGCTACGCACACAGGTGCACGTGTAAAGACACGTCACTGATTGATGTCTGTGTAATAGAGACCAAATTAAGCGTTTGTATGGAATTTTGGCGGAGTGTCCACGGTGTGGTCCAGCGAGAAAATAAAACTACCGTTACTGGGATCGCCAATCCTCCTCCCAAGCGTGGCAATTATGGCATAATCTCCCCTAATGAACTTTAATTTTTGTGCAACGATGTGCTTTTTGAACACCTGTTTTCTATCTTTCTTTATAATTTTCTTTCAACTGCTATCTGCATTATTTTTTGCCCACCAACACCGCAACGTGAAAACCCAGATTGTTATTTTCACTTTACTGAGCAACGGGTGAATCGATAGACTGTGATAAGCTTCATTTTCGTTGATTGAGCTGTAATCTGACGGCTGATTTTTAAGGTTCATTTAATGATTGAAATTTTAGTAAGTATACACATTTTTTTATTTATGCACGAACTACCTATGATGATTGTTTAAATCTTTTCTAGCAAATGTGGATTTAGGTACGACGGATTACTCACTAGACGCTCTACTTTTTTAAATTAATCTATGCCGATTTTTGTTCAATTCGTGCTTTTGAAATAAATTGGTCCGTTTTGAGTGATAATTAAAATAGGTAGCGTTCATGATGGTAGGGTTCCTCTAAATTTGTAAGTCATATTAAAGATACAAATCTAGACCAGATTGTTAAAGGACGATTGATTTTCTGTCGGAACAAGCAATGTCGATGACTTTAGACTTTAGATAATTAGAAACGATACATTTTGGGTACGGGTTCGTTTGGCACCGACTCCAAATTTAATTTTTTGATTTATGTTACATTTGTTTTCGGCGGTTTCATTTTTGTTGAAAAGTTTTACTGCAAAAACTCGAGTTATACCAACAGCACAAGCAGTAGCTGACCCGGCCTGTTACTTTAGGGTGATTAAATTGAAACCAGATATTCCCCTAATAGTCTAACGCAAACCAATTCTCGTTCTAATGATTGTATACAGTCAAAGTATTGTCTGTTCATAGTTACAAAAGCAATAAAAAACAGTTTTTATTATTTTAGCTTAAATTAGGTACCCATGCGTCCAAGTGGGCTTTTTTCTCCTACATTGTAGGTGTTGAATGAATTTTTGTAACTGTACTATATCTTTATTCCGATTTCCATTTTGTACGATTGATTTCTCAATGTTTACGATTTTGACAAGCATTTGTATAGGCGTATCGACGATAAAAACCATTTACGTATATCTTTATAAAAAGTTGATAGTTTCGGTTTCGTGATTTACGATTGTACATCAATATTTATTACGGCATTATTGTAGAAACATGTTATTCAATATTTTAAAAGAAAAAAAGATTTTAACATAAATGACACTGCATGCTCTCATCCTGCCGGAAGGAATTAACGTGAAAAAAAAAACTATTTTTTTTTAATTGGATTTTCTCAATGACATTAGCAAGTGAATGATTAAAAAAAAAATGGACAGCAACATTTGATTTCAGGCAAGACTCGATCCCGCTACCACTTTTTGTTAACTTCGGTAGCTCAGTTGGGTGAGCGGTTGGACTAGAGATCCCAGTGGTCGCGGGTTCAAGTTCTGCCTAAAGTCAAATTTTTCTTTACGTTATAAAAAAAAATATTTTCAGGTCATGATTCTGGTAAAGAGTACAAATCAATATTCCATATTGTTGATAAGTCCATACTGCCGTCGATAGATATAAATGAAATGTATCTTCACGCCAGGTCCCTAAAGGGGTAGGCAGAGAGTGTGGAGTACTACAGAGCGCCAGCTGTCCCGGTCCTGACACACCTCCCGCTCCTCATCTACATTCATCATTCTCTTCATACATGCACGCCGATTCCTAAGACTTGACCCCACCATCAGACAGTATTCGATCTATTTACGAAAAAAAGTCAATGCAGAAGTATTGAGCTTATGTGGGCCTCCAAGATAATGCAGTATTGCGCCTACAAAACTACATTAAGCGGAAGATAGATTTGATAATCAAGCATCCTGACTAAAAAGGAACTCTACCATCAGTGATTACTTGGAAAATACTGACATCATCCAATCTTCTTCGTGTTTTATAATAAGGGCAACCCATTATACGTCCCACTGCTGGGCACGAGTCTCTCCCCTTTTTTTGGGGGGAGGCCTGGAGCTCACTCCACCACGCTGCTCCAATGCGGATTGGTGGAGGTGGGTGAGTTAGTGGCCAACCCACTGTCGGATGTTTTCAAACCGCCCATAAGGCCTCCGACAAAATTTAACGACTGCTATCCATCGATAGCAACCGGGACCGACGGCTTAACGTGCCCTCCGAAGCACGGAAACGCGCATTTTTAATTTGCCACTAGCGGTCACCCATCACACTACCCGACCGCGCCCGTAGTGCTTAACCGAGCAGATCGCTTACGATCTACACTAGCCGCCGGGCCATGCGCGCTTCAATGTGTTTTATAGTTCCTGGTATTGTATAAACAAAGCTACATTAAGAAAATAGAAAATAACACTGAATAAGTACATACTCGTTTATTTATTCGGACATTGTTTTAATTGGACGAAACATATGCATCACGTGATAACTTTTGTCCTACAGTTACTAATAAAAAAAAAATTATGGCATAGACAGCTTTTGAGCATAGGACAAAGACCATTTGAAGGACAACCCCGACGCCACAAAAAAAATTAACTAACTGATAGAAAAAAAATCGGCAGCTTAGTAACTATTTTTCATCACCTTGTTAAATATACATGTTGGAGAAGGGGAGCGAAACTTTTGATGAAACCTTTAATTTTGTAGAATCCTATTAGTAATGGCAACCCATTATACGTCCCACTGCTGGGCACGAGTCTCTCCCCTTTTTGGAGCTTATTCCACCACGCTGCTCCAATGCGGGTTGGTGGAGACAAGGGTTAGTTGTTAGACAAGGGTTAGGGTGGCCAACATCGGCCAACCCGTTGTCGGATGTTCTTCAAACCGCCCATAAGGCCTCCGACAAGGTTTATCGACTGCTATCTATCGATAGCAACCGGGATCGACGCCTTAACGTGCCCTCCGAAGCATGGAAACGCGCCTTTAATTTGCCACTAGCGGTCACCCATCACACTACCCGACCGCGTCCGTAGTGCTTAACCGAGTAGACCGCTTACGCTCTACTCCAGCCGCTGGGCCATGCGCGCTTCCTCCTGCAAGAATCCTATTAGTATTCCTAATAAAATTATATAAGTTAAACGTTGACAACCACAAATCATTGTTGCAAGCGAATAACTCACGCGTGATTTTTAATTTTAGCAACAAATCCACGGGGAGAAAACGGAAATTCGATCCGACATACGCATAAACAAACCTGATATAAGAATTTTCAGTGCATTCAACGTGGCGCTTGGTGCTAAGTCTTTTCATATCAACCGTGCATTAGTTATAGCAGCGTATGCGGCCGAGAGAATGTTCTACGATTGTTTGCTAGAGAGAGCGGGTGTGACAAAGGACTCTCAGGTGTCGCAAGATGCGGCGTCTCGCTACGAATATGGTTGGAATACGAATTTAGGTATATCTGTAATTATGTACCTATGTTTATGAGAACATTTGAAACAAATGGTAGTTAAAAAAAATAGTTAAAAAAATAATCTTGGACCAAATTGAGTTTAGAGCACGGTATGAGAAAATTAAAGTCTGGATACGTGTTTACAACAATTTTGGTAAATGTTAGCTAATGGGGTAGCAGGGATGAAAGATGTTGATTAAACAATTTTTTTTTATTACTTTGCGGATATTTTTTTGTTAATTCTCAAGATTACCTAAATTACCCGAGAAGATATATATTTTTTATGTTATGGAAATGGCAAACAAGCATACATCTCACATTGATGTTAAGTGATGTGACATCTACATAAAAGCAGAGGCCAAAATGCAGATAGTTCCCACCCCTGAGACCTAAGGTGTCATGTCTCTGTGATAGTTATTACGGGGCCATACATTACCATCTAACCGGAACACGATAGTGCTGAACACTACCATTTGACGATTGATCGACATGGTGCAATAAACTTATTATTACCTTTGTATAATTTTGTAAATAGATCTTAATTTGATATGTTCTTAGGTTATCGCGAGCTACACTCATTGAAATAAAACTAGATCTTAATTATTAGAAACCACTGGTGTAGATATTGGTGGCTAGTTACCCATCCCGCCTGACGTAGCACCACGATGACAAATCAGATCATGCTACTTAAATTTCACACCGTAAGCATTGCATTTCCACTAATCGTTTTATGCGAAGACGTTGATTAATGGTTTACACATTGTAATGCCGAGTCTATACTTTGCCTCTTAAACTCAATCCCAATATCGTACCTTTGATTGGAGAATCGCGATAATCTAGATCAGAGGTTCCCAAACTATTTTTCCCTTTCAATTTTTTTCTGGTTTCTGCGGACCCCCTTGCTAACATTTATATCACTTGCCCATATATCCCATTTAAATTTACGCATATACGTAGACCCCATCGAGTCATCGATTGATCCTCTATAAAATCGGATACAATATATATTTTTTTAAGGAAAATGGAAAGAATTGGACTTCATGCGGGACTTGAACCCACGACCACTGGGAATCTAGTCCAGCCGCTGTTCCATTTGAGCTACCGAAGTCCACGCCTGATTGTCGCATTCTTCCTTCACATTTATTGCATTGCCTTGGGATGGCAGTAGCGACATCTATTGCCAACAATGCTAGTAAGACAACCGATATAACAAACTGTGCAGTTAATTAAAATTAAATTTAGTAAAGAAGTCGCTTTTTCTCTGTATAATTGCTTTTAATTTTTTCGTGATAACGAACTTAAAATATTAGGTTCAATCGATCAATCATACCAGCCGAACAACGTCCACAACTGAACAAAGCCTCCTTCAAGATGCACACAGCTGTTCAACATCTAGAACAGAGGTTCCCAAACTATTTATTCTTGTAGACCCCTTTCAATTTTTTTCTGGTTTCGGTGGAAAAATATAAATATGGGATGGGTAAAAATGGAATTATGGGATTGTGATTTAAAGGAAGGGGTCCTTTAAATCACAATCCCATATATCCATTTTTATTCATGCTTTCCTGGACCACTTTGGGAATCACTGATCTAGAGGGGTAAGCGATAATCGCCACGCTTGGGATACAGATTGGCGATCACAGTTATGGTAGTTTTATCGCAAAGCACTGATGCCCGTCCTGCATTTGTCATTGTTCGGTTGACTGTCGGCATAATTGTAACTAGTGGAACGAACTTCCCTCTGAGGTGTTTCCTAGCCTATAGACGTCTACACAAAAACCAGACGTCAAAATGCAGATGCGTTGCCACCCTTGAGACCTGAGTTGTTATGTATCTGTGATAGTTGGGTCCATAGTTATTAAAGCAAGTAAACGCTGCGGCATATATATATAGGTATCTTTGTGGAAAACTAAGGTCTCAATGTAGATGCGTTAGAATTACCTACTAAATACGGGGTCATGAACTAGTGCATCGAACCGGAACACGATAGCACTGTAGTGTTTAACTGTTGTAATTTTAATTATGCTACTGCTGCCTACGCATTTCAAACTTATCGGATTTCAAAGATCGTGGTCAACCAGATCAATATACCTGTTGTGTGTGCAATTCAAAATTAATATAATCAATAGATAGGTACATATAATAAGACAGTACAAATCGAGTGTCTGTACATTTAATATTTTCCCAAAAAACGGAAAGGGGGTGATTAAAGAAGAGTAGGTAACAGAAACCAAAAAAACATTTTTGGAATGTTTGTCTGTCTGTCTGGGAGGTACGTTATAACTTTGAAACTATTAAACGGATTTTAATGCGGTTTTCAAAGGTGAATTACTGACATATAATTGCCAAAGCGGAGCGTTGTCAAAATTTGTTTCGTTAAAATCGGTAAAGGGAAAAAGAAGTTTACTTCAAGCACTGCCTCACAACTTTTAAACAGAGTTGAATGCAGTTAACATAAACATATTTAATTTATACTAGCTGTGCCCGCAACTTTTTCCGCGTAGAATTTAACAAAATCATTGTTCAATACCAGCTAGTTTTAAATATAACGAACAAATTAAAGGTTTTGTGTGTTAAATTGATTAACTACAAACAGATACCTACCTGTACAAAATTAAAAAAAAAACATCAACCACTCTCCATCCTCATTAAAAACGTTCTCCTGAGAGAAAGAAATCCCGAGCACGAGTTGATATTTGAAAAACAATTCTTTGATGACTCTACCGCACTCAGCTACGTTACATATACCAACGTATTAGACACAATAAACATTAGGGATGTAACGGGGTGGTTTTATCGGAACTGAAGTCGGAGTTTACCACGTTTAAAAAGACTTTGTTTGGTACGAACATATTATTATCACTACGTAGTCGCTTCCCGCTGCTTGGCCTTTTTTTATCTTTATTTTCATTTAGGGGCTTTTAATCTAGCGAGACCATGCCACGGCCTGTCTGTCCCTATATAGCTTCAGTCTTTAAAACTACGCAACGGATTTGATATAATTTTCTTTAGTTGATAAAGTGATTCAAGATTAAGGTTTATATGCATAATATAAGTAGAGAAACACTGATCATTTTAGCGGTTTCTAATGTGAGTTTGCGCTTAAATTGCAAACGCAGGCTTAACACTACGAGATAGATCAAACTTACTAAGCAACTTTAGTATTGTAGACCTAGTCTACAAAAAAGGTCACAATGGCATATTTTATGTCTATTTCTCAGGAATTACCTACAATAACCATTTTTATCCTTTACTTTTTACGTGAAATAAATTCTTATTTATTTACGAAGTCAAATAGATTAGGTAATGTGGAGGTGCCTACGCCCGTGTGCTCCGTCACTGGAGCTCTACCATCAGTGAAAATTATATAAAAAAGATAATGAATACATATAAATATATATTTGATCATACTTCTACACTAATTTCTAACTTATAAAGCATTATGATATAATACATATTATAGAGCACTTGCATATAATACAGCAATCAAGAGCGATTAGCGAGAATAGGTACCTACAGATCCCTTAGAAGTGAATCCTTAATGCTTCTATGGTACTTCAGGGATTTACCATTTGACATCGTCGCACCCTAACCGCGGAGGACAAAGCCTCAGACTACGCAAATACTGCAGATGCATATTTTCTAAATGACTTATGACAGTCCCTTGCCAATATCTACGAAAAAAAAATGTTTAATAAAATACAAATGACATTTTTGTAATTGATACAACTTTAAGAAAAAAAATCTATCACAGGGAATTTATTTTTAACATTATTAAGATAACAAAGTTACTTACAAAAAAAAAGAATAGTAATACATTAATTTAAAAAAGTTTATATAGGTAGTTCCAATTGCGTGTAAGCTTACTTAAACTTATAACTGTTTTACAAAAATGGAATAAATAAGTTATAAAAGCCCGAACAAGTTTAGTCATAAAAATCCCCAATATCAGATTTATAGAGTTAAAAACTCATTATTATAAAATTATCTACTTTCTTGCCATTGTCCTTCTAAAAGGCAGCCGACTAATTTCACAAGTTCACAATTAAATCCTGTCTCTCTGAGGCTAAACACCACAGTCGTAAGAGATGTTCGCTTATGACAAGTTATATTTTAAGTGTGACAGTTTTTAATTTATCCGATTTAGTAAAAAACTTTACAATAGAGTACAATAATAATGATACTATTTTTTGTTTTTAAACTGATAATTCATTTAATAGCATAGGTTTTCTAAACGACTTCAAAATATACAACTAAATGGAATTACAGATAAATCGGCAAAATTTAAAGACGTAAATGTATTTTCTTATCGATATAGGAGTTATATTAGGATAATTGATTTCTGAATAAGACTATATACCTATATATAGTTACAATTGTTATATGTTTAGTGTGTCTAGCAACGCCAGAATGCAAATTATTTCGTTACTCCATGTGATTTATATAAATTAATAAAATAGAAAATACATTGAACAATATTTTTTAACATTTCTTTTCAATAGGTATAAGAAGTCGGTTAATAAAACGAAAACTGTTCGCAATATGTTATGTATCATAATTTAAATCTTCTTGCATTGTTGAAGGTAATAACAGCGCTATATAGATGTTAGATTACATCTTTCGCAGGGGTTCGGTGTAATAGCTCATGAAATGTATGTAAGCAAGACGAGGATGTCTGCCACTCCAACGAGACCGACAAAAAGTAAATAGGTATCTACAGCTTTGAAAGTCATTGTCATACCTCTCCGTAATCCCTTTTCGACTTTTCGATCTTTTTATAGAGAGATCTTGATGGTCTATAATCGTTGTTTTGTTATACTTGAAATTTGTAATAGAAAAGATTTCTGTAGAATAAAAGCTCATTTGTTTTAAATTTTAGGGAGTATAGGGATACATACTGATTCTATGTATTGATTTTTTCGTCGTTAAGAACCTCATAATGGAACCTATAATTCGTAATGTGTGTGATAATAATTTATAAATAGATGTGTACATAATTTTTGTGTTAATGCCACTCTGTTTATCATTTCATCTAATATACTTATTTATCTATTTATTTTTCTGCACAATTAACGCACAAGAGGCGAACTTAATGCTAGACAGCATTCTCTACCAGTCAACCTTTGGGTTGAGTAAAAAAACGTAGATTGGTAGTGCATTGAAAGTGCGTTGGATACGGTAAGTTAAAAGTCAATATATAAAAACATATTTCATGAATAAATACGACTATATATTAAGAAATACATATAGGAAAATATATACATACATATCTAGACAATAACATAAATAGATATACATAACAACAACATAAAATAATATCACGAATTCTATATTGTAACGAAAAGAACTCAAAGCATCTTGAGATAATAGTCTCGGAGCTTTCTTTTAAACGTGATTTTACTGGAAGCTTTTCTTATATCCGTAAGTAGCGAATTCCAGAGCTTTATTGACGAAACAGTAAAAGAGTTGGCCATGAAACCAGTACCGTGAGTGGGAAGAAGTAGAGTAAGAGATTCCGATGTGATGTGATGTTTATCACTCATCTAATATATAAAATGTTTGTATCACTAGTGTAGTTATAAAAAATTAAACATATTTCGCATATCATACACTAGTTGCGCCGACGAACTTCGTATCAGGTGTATAAAAAAATTACAAGTCCAAAAAATCTCTACAACTTATTTGTGCACAGATGGCTCCATATACAGACCAGCTTGAAGGTACTAAATTAATTAAGCCGGTCCTATAGTCATCACTTTTACATGATCTAATTTTATCTACCAAATATTTAGTACGCAATATATATACTTTAGCAGAATGATGCCAAGTGCTATATTGAAAAGCCTAAACATTTTACATATCTGCCTAGTGTTGCGTGTGCATGTGTATAAAAATCTGTTGTTATGAAAAACGTGGGTTTCTGATGAAAAGCATGTAATCCGTTCAGACAATCGCCTATTATACCGTTACACAGCTGCCCGACGAAAACATAATACCACGGATACTAACGATAAACGCATTTTCTTTCCAAGATTTTCTCAGTTTATTATGAAAATGTAAAACTAAAAAATTTCGAGTTACAATCCGTAATTTTCAGATTAGGTGCAGTATGTGGTTACTGGTGGTAGAGCTCCAGTGACGGAGCTCGCGGGCGTAGGCAACGCCGCATTACCTAATTTACTTGCCGCTAAATGGTAGTGTTCAGCACTATCGTGTTCCGGTCAGGTGGTAATGTACGGCACAGAGGCACAACACCTTAGGCCTCAGAAGTGGTAACGCATCCTCATTTTGACCTCTGGTCTCTGTGTGGGTGTCTATAAGCTGCAGTCATCACTTAACATCAATTAGAACTGCATGCTTGTTTGCCACTTACATTACATAAAAAAAATGTCAGCACGTTCACACAGCAATGTTGTTAACATACAATTCATAGTTCAGAAGTCTGTGAAGCCTTAAATGTAGGTACAACTTGTCCGAAATAATTACAATTCTTTCAATACCCTACAAGTCCAAAAAAAAAACACCGAAGGAATATCGTCAGCTCGTAATACATAAATTCATACTCTAATGGCAAGTCGTTGTCATCTATGCATGAAATCAGCCCCAGGATTGCCTTTCTATTGTTATTCAACGAACATACTCTATGCTCAGTGGTCAACGAATTTTGTCTCTTATGGTGAGAAACCTCTTTTGCAAGTCTGATTCTTATCCTTTTTCGTGACCTGAAGGGTTCAGGGTGATGCTTATATTTCAATATAGGGATAAATACGAGGTGCAACAATATTGATTCATTTTTTATGAATTACTAGCTGACCCGGCAAACTTCGTATTGCCTCCGAATGAAAATATGACATGTGTCAAAGGTTTGATAGATACGGACTATTTGTATGGGGAAATGAAATGGTGGTTTTTTACTATTTCTTCATATTTTCTTACCTTTTAAACATTCCCTGGACTTGGAAAAATCATTCAAAATCAATATTAGCCAAATCGGTCCAGCGATTCACGCGTGATGCCGTGACCAAGGAAAACAGGTTGCATTTTTATATATATAGATGATTACGTACGTACGTACCTAATAAGAAGTATTCGATAGTTTATACTTGTATTTTTGATTAGTAAGTAATTACTCAATTTTGAAAAAAGATTTTTTTTTTTTTGATCTTACAACTTAGCTGGCAACTTAATCGGCAAGTTTAATTCTAAGACTTGATATCAACGAAAAAAATCTCGAAAGATCAAAGAAGCAATTATATAATATATATAATATTTTAATTACTGAAGCCAAACAAATACTTAAACTCCATCCATCAAGACAATAACCACTTCACAACCGTTTGACTAGTCTATGGATCAATCAATGTATCCATTTCGTGTTAAACAAAGCTGCGCGGCTGAGGCGGTCAAGACGCTAAGAGGGGTTTCTTGTCGACGGGCTCACTTTCCGTTGCGACGTCATCCAGTCCATATTGAGATTGATGTTAGAAACGGGCGGCTTCAGACTGAGAACCGTCCGGAATACTAAAAGGGGGCACGCGGCCATTCTTCGCTCAATTAGCCCCCGATCCGACCGGGGTTTGTCTCGCCCCCGATGACGCCTCGACACTTCGCCGCATACCAAATTAACGCCATATTTTTCATGTAAGCCCCGACACCAAAGTACAGAAATGAGTGCCTAACTTAGTGTCCGTGATCTTAGAGCTTACCCGCTGCCATTTCGGCCTCGGTCCACGTTCTCGAGATCGCATGATTCGTAGATATATTGGTGTACTTTAATAAGGACATAGAATTTTAGTTTAGTATTTTTAAGGCCAGATTTTGATCAAGCATTCATTGTACTTATTATGTTTATCTTTTACATATTATATAATACAAACATGGAATAATTTCGAGAATTAAGTCAACAGTTCTAGATTTTAAATATGAATTAGGTATGTGTAATCATTACATTGGTGTACTATACAGATTTTTATAATTTTTTGGTTTTGTAATTTATATTATTGTAAGTAAATATACATTTTGCTTGTTTTTTACATTTATTTTGTACACATGCATTTAAAATATACCTTATGTTAGTAAGTAAGCATAATTTTACTTCACATAATATAAATGTAAGTTTGTATCTAAGTAGGTACTTACACAATTTGGAAATGGATGGAATTGGTTTTCTTGTTTTTTTTTTATTTTAAGCCCAATTAACATTTTCGGTGGACCTGTGATTTTTTTTGTGAGATTTTTTTTATCAGGGAGTAGGTAATAACGAGACAGGAATACCACGGCTCACAAAATTTCAGTAATTTTTCAATATTTTGGTGCTAGTGTTCTAAATCACCACAACAGGACTTATTGTCATATTTGCAAAAAAAAAAATACTATAAGTATTGCATCTTTTCAAAACCTTTTTTAAAACTTTTTTTCTATCAAGAACTCTAAAAGTCGCTGCTTTTAAAATTCTTATTTTTACGTTACACGCAAACACGCGTCTCTGATTTACATTATGCCATAGAGCAACTCAGCCCGCCGGTCGCGGCGGACCGAAGCGGGAGCAGCCATAGCGTTTATTACCGATACAAAACAGTCTGTCATTTTTTTGCGGGGGAAATACGTGTGACACACACTCACATTACAATCGTCTATTACTACGAAACTCACATCTTGACTTGACTTCCCTCCGGTCCGCCGCGGCCGGTGGCCCGTGTTGCTATATACCTATACTCTATGCATTACGCGTATCAAATGTTAGCTCAATCGGCCCAAGTAGTTTTGAAGCATATCGACTATGACTGACGGACAGGCTGGCAAAATATAATGGTTTTTAGTTACGTTTTTTATTTAGTGGTGCGGCACCTAAATGTGTAACGAATCTATAGGTAGCTATGAATGCACGCATAATGCCCGTTTTCTTTTGCCTACCCCTTCAGTTAAAAGAGTGAAGTTACTTTTTAAAATGCATATGTAGATAAAAGCTATTGAAATCTTTACAAATTAAAGAAAAAACAAAAATAAAAATTTGAAGATGAGGACCTGAGAACCTGCGATACCCAGTCCATCCGCTTTACCACTAAGCAACCGAAATCCCACCCGATGCGACAAATTTTGCTTTCCTTTTTTTGATTTTTAACCGATTTTGTGTTCACTCGCATTTGTTATTGCGAAAAATATATATTACAACTATTAAAATCTGTTTGTTCAGTCTTAGTGTGACGTGCGCATAATAAATAAATTAACCTGAAACGTCTCCTCAACATTGCAGGGTTTCACATTACACTAGCATCACGTATTGTTGGCCACAGGTATACATAAAGTGACCATTATCGTTGTCATTGAAAGTGGGAAATATTAAACTAATAGATATAAATATAATCTGATAGAAACATATCTGAGAACGGGTACGGTGTATCGAGTGGTGTTGGAGATGAAATGTAAAGACGTAGATTGGGACTATATATATGGTGTGGTTTATTACTGGTTACTTATTGTATAATTATGGTGCAAATGGTACAATTGAGTAGCCGGAATAATAATTTACTGGTGGTAGAGCTCCAGTGACGGAGCTCGCGGGCGTAGGCACCACCGCATTACCTAATATACTTGCCGCTAAATGGTAGTGTTCAACACTATCGTGTTCCGGTCAGGTGGTAATGTACAGCCCTGTAATTTCCGGCACAGAGGCATAAGACCTTAGGCCTCAGGAGTGGTAACGCATCTGCATTTTGACCTTGGTCTTTGTGTGGGTGTCTATAGGCTGCAGTCATCACTTAACATCAATGTGAACTGCATGCTTGCTTACCAATTCCATTAGATTAAAAAAAAAAAATACGGGAGCATACGCGGTAATGAGAACTTTAAATCGCCGTTAAAGTTGGTAATAGAGTTCGCGCGAAATGGTAACCGGACGCGAATAGGTAAAATGGTAAATAAGACCGGCGTTAATGGTGACTGCACGTGAACTGACTATTGCGTTAGGTATACGTAAATCGATGCGCGGCTGCAGTGTCGAGTGCATCATAAAATGCAAGTATGTCCCATACAGGGGGCGCTATTTTACACTTAAGAAACGGTAACGTGACAATCATTTATGCCTAACTAAACTGCCTCAGTAGCCTAGTGGTATCAGGCCACTACTACTACGTTGGAGGTCCTGGGTTCGATTCCCGGGTCGGGGGCTATCAGAGATAACGGTTTAAAATCCTTTATTTCTTGTTCTAATGGGATTTTCCATTTTCAGGTAGTTTCCCAGTAACTCGGAGTTTGGTAATGTGCCCGGGGACGGCAACAGGCTCGCCACCTATAACATGGGCCAAAAACGTAACCGGCGAATCGTGGGTGTTTGCACGTATGCTTGAATGCATGCATTTATCTCTGCCTACCCCTTCGGAGATTACAGGCGTGAAGTTACGTACGTTTTTAAGCCTATAGAATAATAATAATATAATCTTTGTCCTCTTTATTACAGCATAATCTGTAACTCGATTCAACTAGCTGGCAATCCCATCGATGAATTGGTTTTTACTCTTTATCTCTATTTCTTTAGAGTGTTGGTTTTTATGAAAATGGGCCACTTTACCATCCCAATGTCCTCAACGGGACAAGATACAGGAAAACGGGACTGTCCCGACAAAGCAGGACTTATGGTCACTATAGGCATACAGCGCAGTCATGATATTAAACAATGTGCATATGTTGAAGCATTTTATAACTAGTTGAAATTTATTTTGAATACGATGACTCATTTAGTAAGTAGGCTAAACGCCCATTTAAGAACTACATTTCGTAACATCTGTATTGAGTGGCGAAAAGCTTAGCGATTCTTTAATTGCATTTATGCAGGCTTTCCCCTCTGTCAAATTACAAGCCCAAATGGGCCTATACCTGTCGCCTAGATGTTTAAATGTGTGCGTGAAATTGTTTCTGTATTTTGCTAAAATCAAGGTGTCAGTTTCGTAGTAATAGACGATTTTTATAGTGTGCGTGTGTGTCGCACGCATTTCCCCCCGCAAAAAATGTCAGACTGTTTTGTATCGGTAGTAAACGCTATGGCTACTCCCCTCCAGTCCACCGCGACCGATGGCCCATGTTGCTCTATGGGTAAACAGGCATACAGTTCACTGGGATGGTAAATGAATACTGCAGCTAATAGATAGATATTACACAAAACTAGAGACCATAATGCAGATGCGTTGCCCTAAGATCTAAGTTGTTTTGCATCTGTGATAATTATTACGGTCCCATCTAACTAAACCTCGATAGTGCTTAATACTACCATTTATTTAGCGGCCGATAAATTAGGTAATGCTCAGATGCCTACGCGGCTACGGCCTCTAGGGCTCGAGCTCTACTACCAGTGGTATAATATTGCCGCAATGGCACACTTTTCTCTACATCTACATTTTTGGGAAATTCTCTTGCACAAAATTCACTTCGTCAAAGTTGTATCGAGTCTCTTCTGGCCTTAAACGTCGATGTGTTAATATATTAAATACATATTGTATCATCTCTATCATTGTATCGATCAACATTAATGTATCGGATAGTACCTATACATTGAAATAGTAAATTTTGGTATTAATATATTTTAAGTTTCTTCATAAATGTCCAATATAAGAAGGATATATAAATCACAGAAATCTATATAACAAGACAATAGATATAGTGTGTTGCTAACATCGCATGTCGCAGTTTTTTTTTTAACACAGGTAAGAAAAATTGAACCGCGTTCGTGAAGGTTTAAAATACATTCTATAAAATTTTATTTACCGACATTTGAGTATAGGCAATATTTGTCAGAATTGGTGTCGAATACTGTTGAAGCGACACCAATTTGTGGATACAAGTTGACGCAATGACGCGATCATGGCACATCTGGTGTCTTGTTATTTAGTTTTCTGTATCAATTCTATCAATCAAAGCATACAAGTGAATAATTATTTCAATCTATAATTAGCACACCGAACAGAGAAAAATATATAAGAGCCTTGATTTATTTAGTTTTATCTTATTACATCGTTATTTCAATGTTTTAATTCAGAGCAACTAAGACGGCTAGCTATTTTCCTTCAAGGGTTCTCTACTACTACCTACTCTAAAAAGAACAATCCGTACTCTCAAAGGATGAATGGTTTATCTGCCCGTCTGTCGTTCTAGCTGTGTGTGTCTGTCTATCTATCACAGTCAACTTGCTTCTTGCAGATTGAATTGGACACCCAAACTCAGGTTAAGGGGAGGGCCCCTTAACCTCCAAATTAGAAAAAGAAACTACGAGGTCACACTGACAGGACAGACTGATGCGAATGTAAATAAGTGAATCATCATCCACTCACATTTTCATTGAACTAAATTATGGACGTCTGAGTAGTCTGTACTGTCTCCACATCCAATCATGCCTATCAATTATATGAGCCCTGTACTAATTCATCCACTCTTTAAATATGATTTATGCGACGTGCCGATAAAAATGTAACAACGTTCAAATGATTGAAAACCATTCACACCAATTGATGGGTTAGAGGTTATATTAACTCGATTTAAATATATTGTGAATGTGTGACGTAATTCCCACCCAAGCTGTTTATGGTGATACTGTCATGTTCTATGTTCTGTGACTCATGACTCATGTGACCGTGTCGTCAATTTCAAGATGACGACTGACATCTGTTACAAGACAACTTTATGTGCCTTCTTAAAAACTGGTAGAATCCAAGTAACACAAATGTTTATAAAGCTGAAAAGTTTGTTTAGTTGGATGTAATCAGGATACGACCAACAGGAGTTGAGCATCAGTGAAAAATCAAACAGAAGCGTAAGAAATATACTCTTTGATCCTTCCGTTTCGTCTACCCGTGCAAAGCCATGGGAGATCGCTAGTAAATCCATAATACTAAACCATGTTCTATTAGTGACCGCTGGACCTAGTTGGTCCAGCGGTGTAAGACGTCCGCTTGATTCGAAGGGTCGCGGGTTCGATCCCCGCACCGGGACAAATATTTGTATGGCCTACAGATATTTGTTTCGGGTCTGGGTGTTTGTACATGTGTTGTATGTGTACAACGGTACCCACGACACAGGTTCATACCTAATGTGGGGTTGTGAGTGTAAGCATATTTTATTTTATTTAATTAGCGTATTAATGAATATATGTAATGCCTTCGGCGATTTCATTTAAGCTACTGGTACCAAAATAACACTAACATCTGCCCCCACGGTTTCGTCTATGTAGGCGACAGATATCATCATCATTTCAGGCGAAAGACGTTCACTCCTCGATAAAAGGACGTTGCATCATACCTATGCCATGCTTGAAGGCCGACCGCCTAACTAAAATGCTTTCGTTTTGGACGTTATATTGTCCGTTTCATACCGCATATTTAAACATTTTGCTCTTAAGTACGAGTATATACCTGCGGACGAAAATACTTCTAGGAAAACGTTAGGTGGTACGAACTGATAAGATGTTATCATAATCGAAAGCTAAACGAAAGCATTTGAGTTAGGCGGTCGGCCCCCTGGCATGCAGGTTCTATCGCATAGGCGGTAGTTTTATCGCGTGACGCTGCTGGTACCCCTCGTTATTGTCGCATTTAGGTACTATCACTGGTGGTAGAGCTCCAGTGACGGAGCTCGCGGCCGTAGGCACCACCGCATTACCTAATATGCTTGCCGCTAAATGGAAGTTCAGACTATCGTGTTCCGGTCAGGTGGTAATGTACGGGCCTGTAATTTCCGGCACAGACGCATAACACCTTAAGCTTCAGGAGAGGTAACGCATCTGTATTTTGACCGTGGTCTTTGTGTGGATGTCTATAGGCTGCAGTCATCACTTAACATCAATGTGACCTGCAAGCTTGTTTGCCAATTCCAAAACATAAAAAACTATCCTTTTCGATATTTAAAAACAAAAAGATTTCTAATATTGATATGATTACTGTAAGATGTTGTTAGGTTAGCTTATTACGTAATAACTTAAGACTAAAGGACCCGTAGGTAGGGACTGAATAAATTAACTGATATAACATTACATTAATTTCACTACTTTTGACAATAGAAGAACTGAGTTGCGATACTTGATTTTTTTAACAAGTTATGTTTTTCTTTTATTGTGGCAACTACCATATTATGTGGTATTTTTACCAAAATCTGGTGACCAAAGAGGAATAGTATTCATCCATAAACATAATCATGTTTGACGTTGATTTTATTGATTTATAATACTTTTTGACCGTAGTAATTTAATAAAAATACTACGGCTACGACCATATGTAGCGCCATTTATGAGTAGGTAACAATAAAAATAACAAAACAACATGCTGATTCTCTGAAATGGGATAAAAATGCGCCCGCGCAGACGATGACGAAATCACGGTTTATATAGTCCAGTGTTATTGAATATGGATTTGTTTTTTCATTGCTCTACGTTTGCCTACGAGCAAACAATTACATCACTCGGATAATATTATAGCTCAGGAAACAGGGTTTATATAAACATTGTTCCCCAGACTTTGTTATGGTGACCACAGCGCCACCTACAGTGTTAGACCGTTGCACTCGATAGTTTCATGGATAACTACCACGCACCGTCATCTTATAAAATACTAGCTGTGCCTGCGACCTTGTCCGCGTGAGAATTTATGATTGTTTAGTATTTACCAGGACGAAGTAGTAGCTAGTATAAAAGAAGCCTTAGTTACTCTTTATTACATAAGCTATCTGCCAGTGAAAGTTCCGTCAAAATCGGTAGAGCCGTTCCCGAGATTAGCCGAGACAAACAGACACTCCAATTTTATTCATTTGTATAGATATAGATGTATAGATAAAACACATTAAAAACCGGTCAAGTGCAAGTCATCTGTACAAGGTTCCGCACAATAACAAATTGTTTGCTTAAACGACTAGCGACTTTAGGTTATCCTGTAAGGTAAAAACTTTCGCTCCGCTTCCGCTTATATAAAAGATTGTTTGATTAATATCAATGGTCAATCTTTGTCTGTTTTCTTAAATACCTCAAAACTATCAAAATGATAAATATTTTGAGATCCTCACAATAGGGCCTTATACAACACCTATAAATATGTCACACAATATAATAGGCACCTACATATAGGTACACAACGAAATATTTCTTACATACAAGTAGGTACAATTATTTTTAGTCGTGCGAATTTTTTGTGACCATTTTATTATTATAATTTATACTATTTTTTTTCTAACAAGCATGCAATTTAGATGAATGTTGAAGTGATCGCTGCATCCTATAGACATCTATACAAAAACCAGAAGACAAAAATGCAGATGCGTTTGCCACCCCTGAGACCTTAGTTGATATATCTCTGTATATATTACCGGGCTATGTATTACCATTTCACCGGAACATAATAGTGCTGAACACTACCATTTGGCCGCAGATAGTTTTGGTAATGCGGTGGCCCGCTATTGAACACCGACACTGGAATTCTACCACCAGTAAATAGGTATCTCTCGGTATCGATAGTCGAACATACTTTTTATATAGTACTCCTATCTCTTTTTTTTTAAATAATGATTTGTGGAAGCGTCGTTCTACTTTCCTGCACGCGCAACCCACACACTTCGCGCTGTATACTTGCTCTCCGCACATGTTAAGGCGGTTTTTTCATTCATAATTAATATATTTATATTGAAACACTTTTGTATAAGTCCAATAGTTAATATTTTAAAACGGAAATCTCAAAAATTATAAATCTTATGCAATCATTTGAAGGGTCCACTGCAATAATGATAAATGTCCAAAAAATTTCAAATCTCAACGAGTAATGCCATTCGGTCACGTGACAAAGCTAGTTAGACATCTTGTTTACAAACTCTGCAATATTGCTTGCAGTCACGAGATAAATACGATTTTAATATTTAGCTACACGGCTAGAACGCTCAACGTCACACGTGTTCACAGCAATAATGATTAACGTCCGTCGGGTCGCACTGACCGCCATCTTGCTGTCAAATCAGCGGCGTTCCCGCGAATTTTTTTGTCAGTATTGTTGAGGCTAGCGTCCTGTATGGTTATATTTTACGAATTTAAGTGTTTTATTTCTTGAAATTATGGCTGAGAGCGACGAAATAATCAGAAAAACGAAAAAAAGAAAACAAACAGGAAGAATGAGTGATGTATTAAAGAAACTTCGGCTCCAGGGTCACGAAATTGGCGATGACTGCAAGTGTAATCGTTTTAAATGTTTCGATATGATAAGTGAAGACCAGAGAAAAAGAATTATACGACAATTTAATAGTTTTGCAAACAGGTATGATCAGGATAATTATTTAAGCGGACTTATAACCGTATCTAATGTCAAACGTCGTCGTCCACGAGTAAGTGAAGAAAATGCCAATTTACATAATAAGTTATACTCTTACAAGATTCGTATGATTGGGGATGATACTTACGAATTACCGATATGTAGAAAAGCTTTTATTTCCTTACATGGTATTACTGGAAGAAGACTTCAATTTCTTCAAAAATCACTGACTGAGCATGGCGTTGTTCAAAATGATAAACGGGGGATACATGTTAAAACAAAGCTTTCTAAAGAAACTACTGATTTGATGTATAAACAAATTGACACACTGAAAACCATTAATGGTAAAAAAGGCCACTATAATTTGCATGAGAGTCAAAAGATATATCTGTCGGATGAGTTGAACTTGTCTAAAATTCACAAAATGTATAATGAAAGTAATCCAAATCACAAAGTTTCATACGAAACATATCGCAACTTTTTCAATAAAAACTTTAACATTTCTTTCGGCTATCCCAGGATGGATACATGTTCAACTTGCGACGAATTTCAAGCTGAAAAAAAACATTTTGAAATCAAAATTGCTTCTCTTCCTGATGGTCACGAAAAATCCCAGATTTTATCTCAACTTCGAATGCTCGAAATAGAAAACATAGCACACAAAAAGAGGGCTGAAGTGTTTTATGATAAGAAAAGAAAAGCTCGTTTGAGAGCTAGGCAAGATCACAAAACGGTAGCAATAGCAATGGATTTTTCCAAAAACCTTCCTGTACCCAACATAACCACAAACGATGTTTATTACAAACGGCAACTGAGTTATTTTATGTTTAACATTCACGTGCTTGCAGATTCCTCATCCTATTTTTTCACCTATGATGAGAGCATTGGAAAAAAAGGATCCGACGATGTAGCCTCTCATCTGTTTCACTTCATATTTAACGAAATCGAGGCACAAGCAAAGTCTATCATAATATTTTGTGACTCATGTAGTGGTCAAAATAAAAATTACACAATATTTAGAATGTTACACTACATAGTTCACTGCTGCAATCGCTTAGAATCTGCCACAGTCATATTTCCGATAAGAGGGCACTCATACATGGAATGCGATCGTAACATGGCCTACTTGAATCAGAAAACTAGGATTGAACTTCCTGAAGAATGGGCCGAACATTTGCGTGGAGCTCGACAGAGACCAAAACCTTTCAATGTCATTGAATGCTCACAAGATGCATTCAAGGGCTGGACTGCATTTCTGAAACCGTTTTACAAAAAAACTTGTCCTTTCCCCATAAGACCTGTGCGAGAATTTAGAGTCCAGAAAGAACACCCACGGCTCATGTTTCATAGAAATTTCAATAATAGTCCGTGGGAATCAAGTGTGGTCAACACACCAGTTTCTTTTCGGTCTATGAAAACAGTTAATGAGAGCGAATTCAAATTACCTGCTTTGGCTTATAAAGACAAGCTACCTATATCAACAGCTAAATATAACGACCTGCAGTTCCTGAAAAAGTTCTGCAGGCCTGAAACTAGATGTTATTACGAAGAACTTCCTCATGCTGCAAATATTAAAGAACCAGAAAATAATTAAAACACCCATTTGGACACCTATCATTATTGACTATTAATGCGGTGTGGACAGTGATCATTATAGTCGTGATTTTTTGAGACTTCCATAAGATTTCATTCTTTTTAATAAGTTTATTATACTCTAAGATTGATTATTTTCCAAAGAAATAATATTATAATACATGTTATGTAACTTTAATAAACAATATTATATTATATGCTGGTCTGAGTTTTTTTACACCGTTTATAAATTTAAAACCCAATTATCATGAAACAAAAGGCAAAGGACATTCATCATTATTGCAGTGGACCCTTCATTTACAGTGTAGGTATCAAAATAATCAACTGTAGATATTAAACGGGTATACTAGATACATCTGAGAGGTACAGCGGATAGGTACCTATATTGTTAAGTGGGTGCTAGAGCTCCAGTGGAGATCGCGGGCGCAAACACCACAGTAGTGCCTAATCTACTAAGTTTCAGCGCTATCTTGTTCCGATTAGGTGGTAATGTAGGGCCCTGTAATTTTGGGCACATAGGTTCAACAACTTAGACCGTTGGCAACGCATCTACCTATATTGAAACCTCTGCCTATAATTAGTACAGTATTCACTTACTATTAATGTGATACTTCATGTCTTAAAAGTAAAGTAAACTACCTAGTTATAAATAGATGTATGAACATGTGGTGTAGGTATTATTTCACAAGCATGGCTGAGATGACTGCATTGTTTCTAAGAATAACTAATAACCTATAATCTCGCTGACCAAATGACATGTATTATTTGTTTTTATTGTTTTACAAGTTTTTCTAGTTATATACCTACCTCAGAGAAATATTAACAGACAATAGGAGTCGTATCAGCGCGTGACATTGTAGCCGCAAATTGGAGTCTCGTCGACACCAATTCCATTGAGCTATCAAATCTGTGTCGGTATATCCAGGACATCCTGGTAAACCTCTATTCTCGAGATACCATTAAAAATTGACTTTTATTCGACTGGAATAGATTTTTTCCCCGGTAGGTCCCATACAACAAACGTGATTTTGTTGTAGTTTTTTTTATAGATGTGCGGAACCCTTCGTTCGCGAGTCTGACTCGCACTTAACCGGTTTGTTATATGTGTTACTTTATTCAAAGTTTTTCCAAATAAGATCCTAGTATTTACTTATAAATTATCGCTTTACTTATACTACACTCTAACCCAAATAAAAAAATTGAGCACATTTTTGTATTGGGTGCAAACAGCCGTTGCAGTCACAGAATGCATGACTCACACCAGATAAGATATACAACGATCATTTTACATTTGCATATACATTGCTGTCTCGACACTGCATCTTTTGAAGCTATATAAACAAAGTCTTCACTGTAAAGCAAACTCATGATGTCTTGCACTCGAAACTGGTCTGAGACAATGAAATTTATATTTATTGTTATGCATAGTAATTCCGAGAAATTTCCGTGGGATGGCGCTTGTGCGAAATACTCAATGGTTATCAGAAACTCACGTACACCAATAAATTGATGAAATAAAGCCACAGAATACATTGTAGTAGTAGTATACTTAATTCTACATACTTAATACTTACGTTGATAATACTTACAAGTGATAAAGTCAATAACTTATAATAATATATCATTGACAACATTTCATATTTTTAACCTACATGTTTTATTACATTATTCAAAAGTTAATCCAAAACTAGGGGACCCGTGTTTAACCATTTTTCGAAATTTTGTATTTTTAATTCATAATTTCTACTTTGAAAGTAAGTGTATTCTAAAAAGACGTATGTGCCATTTGACGTCACACATAGGGTGGAATGGCGATAGAACCATTGCATTGTGCCGTGACCCTTTAAAAAAATTTGTAGATGTCACTGTCTTGTCGTTGTCAGCTTGTCAAACTCGATGTAGGGCTATCTTTTTATTTTAAAAATATCAGTACCAGTGTTCGATATATCGAAAAAAAATCGATATATCAATTTTAAAAATTATTAAATTTAAAAAAAATTCTTTGACCCTGTGTGTCGTCGATTGATCTCTGCCTTGATCCAACTACAAATAAAAAATATCAATATTATATCAGCCTAAGGGCTAAGTCGTTGTTGAAGACTTTAAAACTTGTTTTTTTTTTAAATAAATAAGTTCGTGGCAGCATTTCATAGACTTAGTAGTAGGGATGGCGATTCTTTCTGAAATAAATCAATGTTCGAATCGAAGTGTCCAAAATCCTTTGACAATTAAATCGACATTGAAAAAATCGATCTTCGATTATCGATTTATTTTTGATTTGGGATATGTAATACTAAATTTCAAGGAAAACAGACGACCAAAAAAAAGCAACTCAACAGTGTTCAATGCTGGTATAATGCTTCCTATACTCAAGTTTAAACGTTAAATCTTATGATCCGTATGTTTCATATGTCCCTATGTGAATTAACCAAAAAGATCAATCTTCGATTTTCCAGGGCATAGTATCGATTCACTAGATCAATTCGGTACTGTGGATCGATTTAAATAAATTATCATAATTATTTAAATAAGAACCGATTTTTTGGTTCCTAAAGATCGCTAATCCGATTAATAGATCTCAGGTCTCGGATCACCATCCCTACTTCCTAGTTTTATACTTTGACATTGACGTATCCGTATCAATTTGACACATCTTGTCACAGAGTATGTAACAATAATGTTTTCATACTAACTACTACGTAACTACTTCATTCCACCATATAAGTGACGTCATCCCATGTTTTTCCGTTTTATTTTTTTCACAGAAATTAATAAATAAAAAAATACAAAAAATATATATTTGAACTCAGAAAAGAAAAACAAAGAAACGGTATTTAAAATATAAATATTTTAAGCCCTTCTAGGAACGTAAAGCCGCCGGCGGCTAGGCACAATTGAAAATCAATTGTCACCTACCTATTTTTCTCTTGACGGGATATAGGAAACAGTCCGAATTTGTATGGAAATTTGATGTGGTTTTGTACCTGGTACGATAAAAGAGCATAAAATGTATACCAGTCACAACTATTCAAATCCACAAATTCTTTTTTATTTCATAGTAACAGAATATTAAAATATTTTAAAAGCTATTGGAACGGAAGGACTATTTTTGACGATTTTTACGTACCTACTCCATATCTCTATAATAGATACATGGTTTTCAATGGTTGGAGGACCGCCAACTTGTAAATATTAATATTACCTACCTAAAGTTTAAAAAAATACCAATTTTATTTTACTTATTACATGTTAATTACCATTAGGTACAAAACCACATTTTGTGTTTTAGTGTAACTAAGAACGTTTACGTTTAGTTTAGTCATTTTTATTGTTTACTATTTTCTTTTTGTTGTAGGTAGGCTAGTATAAGTCATTTATATATTACTACTTTTGGCATGTCTTAGGGTTACGTCAAATAAAGAAGTTTTCATTCATTTCATTCACATTAAAAACGGACCGTCTCATTCACCTCTATTAGGTTGGGATCCCACTGCAGAATAAAATATATATCCACTAGGTTGCCTAGTCGCTGGTCCCTGCCTGTTATTTTTTTAAATTTTGGATAAGAAAAATTGTTTTTTCAATTAAATATTGTCCACCTCATATATAAATAAATAATAAAATATATAATAAATATGTATAAAGACTGAAAAATCACGTCTGTCGTTGCGCTCTTGGCCGCCCCTACGTATTGTCGTTCCGCTCCGATAACTTTTTACGTCCATGACCTAGGTACATGTATTATTTATACATCAAATTCTAATAAAAAGCTATTTTTTTCTCATTATTATGGTATACAGGAGCCAAATTAAATCAGCCGCAAATAGGGGTTGCTGGCTGTTAAAGATAAATAATTTAATTAAAAATACTTGCAGATATAATAATATATTCTCTAGATCAGAGGTTCCCAAACTATTTTTATTGTAGACCCCTTTCAATTTTTTTCTGGTTTCGGTGGACCCCCTTGCTACATTTATATCACTTTCCCATGTATCCCATTTTTATTTATATACTTAGACCCCATCGAGTCTCTCATAGACCCCGGGCTGTCCACCTGGACCACTTTGGGAATCGCTGCTCTAGATTATAAAGTTGCGTAAAAATTAGGTTTGCAGCATATCTGGATGAACGAAATGATTCTGCAGTGGGATCTTAACCTATATTGCTTTACCCTGAGGTGTCTAAAAAATAAAGGACCTTATAATCAGATCTCCCTGAAGACCACGAACCATAAAAACGATTTACTACACTTGTATGCATAGGTACTACGCATCTTGTCAATACCTATATTTAGTAAGTAGGTATACCCTACTTAACCCGTATATGTGACACTTCAAGTACTTTAATCGGACATAGACATTATATCATATTATCACATGGACAGTATGATAATCTAAAACCTAACTAGGTAATATCTAAGTAAAAATTTAAGTGTCGATATAGTTTCCGGCCATGTTATGACAAATAAACACTTGTATTGAGTAATTAACAATAAATTTAAATCTGATGTTATTTATTTACTACTTATAGGTACATAATATATGTTGCATTCCTTTTTATGGTACCACATTCTGTAGTGAACCCATTTATGTTCGCCACGCTTCCATGTTAGGTTGTTTTTTTTTAAATCCTATAATTTTTTTTTTATATGGCATCGCTATTACGCATATTGCCAGTGTCAAGTAAAACGATATTTCGTATTTAGTTAAGCAGCGTCAAAGTCAGAATAAAATACAGTCAGTCAATTATTTACTAAGTATGTCAGTCAAGTGAGTTACAGTCAAGTTATTCGAGTAAAGCAATGGCTACTTTACCAGAACATTTACAATGAAGTTTTAGAGGCAACCTGAAAGTTCGTGTTTTCGCACTGTTATTCTATTTCACTATACACGGGCACTGTAATAAACCTATATCAAACAAAATGCCACCAACTCTATTCAATATAACATAAAAATTCACCAAGAAAATGAAATAAAATAGGAGCACCATACGCCTCTTTCAAGGTTCCCGCCAAAACTCCCTCCTATAATATTATAATATACACAATATAAAATGCATGAGGCAAATACCCAAAAAAAAAAAAATAGCTGTACTCACAAAAAATGTGAAATAAAAAAAAATGGAAAGACTGCTTTAATGCAATATTATAATATTATCTGGAGCACAATTATGTCAACGATCGGGACCCATACGAAATCTAGACCAGCACATCAGCCTAATAATGGGTACCGACTGTTGAAATAATTATACTCCAGATAATCCTAGTTGTACTACTCGTCTTGTTTTATTCTTTTTAATTATAATTAACTAGGTGGAGCCCGTGACTTCGTCTGTGTATGATCACTGTGTAGTATTACACACAAAATCTTTATAAATTGTAACCTATGTGTTATTCTGATTTATAAGCTTTATTATTGTAAAGTTTCATTAAAATCCATTCAGGAGTTTTTACGTGCAGTGTAACAAACATCAATCCATCATACAAACATTCGCATCTATAAAATTAAGAATATTAAAGCGGTCGCGTTTTTTTTATTAACAACCTATTTGGCATACAGTTTCAATTCTAAACCAACTGTATTGTATGACAAAAATAAAACAGTGTTTTATCTATATATATAAAAATCAATTGCTGTTCGTTAGTCCCGCTAAAACTCGAGAACGGCTCTACCGATTTGGCTAATTTTGGTTTTGAATGATTTTTGGAAGTCCAGGAAAGGTTTAAAAGGTAAGAAAATATGAAGGAATTGCAGGGAAATAGTAAAGACCAAAATTTTATTTTCCCATACAAATAGTCCGTATACCTTTGACACTTTCATTCTGAGGCAATACGAAGTTTTCCGGGTCAGCTAGTAATAATATAATATTTGATGAAATTGTACAAGAATTAACTTCAAGGCATTTTAAGTGGGTAGGATTGTCTCAGTTTAAAAACTTAAACAAGTTGCAATGCGTTGCTGACCCACATATCCGACGACAACACCGTGACTTCATTTTCGTAAAGGAGGACAAGCATTTCCAAAACGATGCGCGATGTCTACTGATTTAAAGTTTATTGTTCGCCGAGATTATTTATTGTTTTTAGGGTGCCGTAGTGAACAAGGAACCACCATGTCCGTCCGTCTGTCTGTTTGTCCGCGGCTTAGCGGAAAAACTATTGGTACTAGTGACTTGAGATTTAGCACTAAGGCACACCGGACACTCCACCAAAATACACGTGCACCTGTGTGCGTAACACGTAGAAAATACCAACCGTCGCCCATAAGAGGGGAGGAGGTTAGGTGATGCGGGGTAATCGGGCGGGACGTTGAAGTGTCCACGCCGACAAAGTGGTAGAATAAAAACATGAACCACAGGTAAACGCTGGAAAAAAATTTTTAGGGTAGGTACCTCCCATTTACATAAGGCACGGATATTTTTTTTTACGGTCCTTTCATTTCTGACTTATTAGGCTAAATATGATTTTAGGATAAAGAAGATTTTGATGAACGCAAATTTGTTGTCTAAGAAAAGGCGTCCGATTTCGTTCAGATCATCGGTTTTAAGAATACCGTAGATATCTCACAAGGAACCCACAAAATTTCGACATGTCCGTCCGTCTGTCTGCAACTTAAAGAGACTTTTAGTAGGTACTATAAAGTTGTAATTTGCCATAACCATTGTTTTAAGTGACTCCTATAGGTACGTAAATTGAGGAATATTTTTCTCGTGCATCCCATAGCGTGGAGTATCGTTATACCTACCTGTAGAATTTAACGAAACCGTTCTTCGATTAAAGTATTCGTTTGTTAAATAATAAGCTTTATAGTGTCCATTTGTTTGAATCAAGTGAAGGTAGCAAAATGTGGTAGTTGGACCTGTAAAAAAATGCACAGTAGCTTTTTTCTTCTCATTTTTGTCGTTATGGTACATTTAATTACCTACTAAAAACATCTTTAGATTTTGTAACCACCGATGCGTCTTTTATTTCAAACAGTAGGCCTCGAGATTCGTTCGTCTAAACACGCACTCTTAAAACAAAATTTAAAAAATTGTTTAGCCTCGCATTTGAGTCAAACTAACAAAGAAGCATATATTTTTATGGTACACATACCATGGGCTCTGAGTATTGTAATTTAGCTATAGATTGACAAGCATACTTCTTACATAATGGTGTGTGGGACGAATTCTATGAAATATCGAGATTTTGTATGTCAAGTAATACTCTTAACCTTAAATTAGAACACACAAAAATACTCTAGTTGAAGTTGATTCGAACATTTCAAGTTTGATGATAATAATATAGAATCAAAGTGAAGATAACTTAGGCATAATGATTTAAACAGGTGTCAAACAAATAAGAAGGTACCTACTTACCCTGTCCGATGACTTTCATATTATACGTACCACAGTCCAAGGACGTATTAATATGTTTTTATTATACTGTGATATATGATAATACCTTAGTCTGGTTGGGATCTTGGCAGCTAAAATATTTTAATTTAAAAATCGTTACAACATGGTTCCTAGGCTATTTAGCGTTTAAATTGTATAATTTCATTATTTTATTTACTGGTGATAGAGCTCCAGTGACGGAGCTCGCGGGAGTAGGCACCATCGCATTACCTGATTTACTTACCGCTAAATGGTAGTGTTCAGCACTATCGTGTTTCGGTCAGGTGGTAATGTACGGCCCTGTAATTTCCGGCACAGAGGCATAACTATTACAGCTTTATAAGGCCCAAGTGCGGCCCCATCTGGAATACCCAAATATCAACTTGGTCCACTCGACTCCCTACAAAGACGCGCCGTTCGTATTGTTAACGACCCAGGACTTACTGACAGGCTCGAACATCTGAGCCTGCGCAGAGACGTTGGGAGTCTATGCGTTTTATACCGTCTCTACAATGGCGAGTGCTCTGTCGAACTGTTCGACATGGTCTCACCGTCACCGTCTCTTTTCCTACACCGCACTACCCGCCGAAGAGAGAAGTTCCACCCTCACCGACTGGACACTTGGCAATGTTCAACGGTGCGGTTCTCACGTTCGTTTTTGCCCAGAACGTGTAAATTGTAGAATGAGCTTCCCTCTGAGGTGTTCCCTCGGTGCTACAATATGGGGTTCTTCAAAAATGGCGTCAAAAGAGTCCTTCAGGGCTGGCAGCTCGTTGGCGACTCCCTTGGTGTTGCAAATGTTCATAGGCGACGGTGACTACTTTCCATCAGGTGGCCCGTCTGCTTGTCTGTCAATCCTTTGACATAAAAAAAAAATAAAAAAAATAACACCTTAGGCCTCAGGAGTGGTAACGCATCTGCATTTTGACCTTGGACTTCGAGTAAGTGTCTATAGGCTGCAGTCATCACTTAACATCAATGTGAACTGCAAGCTTGTTTTCCACTTCCATTACATAAAAAAAAAGTATTTACAATGAATTACAATGACATTATAACAAAAAGATTTTGTTTTAAGTAATCTACTTAAATATACAAATAAAATTGAATTACCGAAATGTTTGTAAGCCCAAAACTTCCAAATAACTTGGTTGCCTACCTAAATCTTTTTTTTACGTGTACGTTAATGTCAGGATTATGTGTACCTACGTGATAAAATGTTATATATTACAAAATTATATAAGGAAGTTTTTAATATTTAAGTTTTATCACACTAGTACCTACGTACCTAATATATTTTCTGGCACGTGGAAGGCCATTGAAAAAGGTACCTACTTTATTCTTACTAAAAATTTACACAAGTAAAAGAGCACCGCAAAGTTTAAATTCAGGCTCAATTTCTGAAAAATAAGAAATAAAAGAAAAAAACGGATAGAAAAATTTGACTTTGGGCAGGAATCGAACCTGCGACCTCAGGATAACCAGTCCCGCCGCTTTACCACTAAGCTACCGAAGTCCCACCTTAGCTTAGTGGCAAGGCGGCTGGACTGGTTATCCTAAGGTCGCAGGTTCGATTCCTGCCCGACGTCAAATTTTTCTTTCCGTTTTTTCTATTATTTCTAAAGTTCACTCACACGTGTTATTGCGAAAAATAAATAGTACTATTCTGAATTATAATATTACCTAGTTAGTTTGTTTATCAACGAGTAACAGGACATGGAAAAAGAATTTGAAGCACACATTTTTTTAAAGATTGTTCAATTTAACACTACGTTCTCACTTAATCGCTAAAAGCAATGTTAGTGATGAAAAAAATCCTTAACAAGATAAACAGATGATAGCATTTTAACTGTGCGCGAACGTCATATGCATTGATAATCATAATGGCTGATAAGTCTTACACAAGGTCACTGACGAATAATATGTGCTGTGGGTAGGGCAACCACCTTTGGAGAAATCAGGAGATTTTAGACATAAGTATCATATTTTACTTATAATTACGTAACAAAGCTCCACCAACCCGCATTGGAGCAGCGTGGCGGAGTAACCTCCAGGCTCCCCTCCAAAAAAAAGGGGGGAGACTCGTGCCTAGCAGTGGGTCGTAGAAGGGTTGCCATTATTATTTATTATTATTAAGTTTTACCTAACAAAGTAATGATTATGCTATTTTCATATTAAACAAACCGGATCTTCTAGGCTGATTTGGAGAAACTTAGTACACTTAACGTTTTATTCTAGAGAGTAAGCGTTTGGAGTCTTTACTTGATCATGTTTTTTACAATAATCACTTCAAAAATTCTATAAGCCTATTCAGACCTGCGCGTTATTCGCTACCGACGTCGGGAGCGGTAACCGCATGGTGATGCGGTATATGAAGTTCCGCGACTATGTTCCGCTCTAGTAACTGAACTTCATACAAAACACCCGAGCGAAACACGCTCGTTAATTTCTCCTCTCTCCATGTCGGTAGCGAATAACGCGCAGGTCTGAAGAGGACTTTATTCGGATTGTGATTATTTTAATTTTTCACTTTTTAGTGATTTTTGAATTCTTTTTTTAAAAAGTTTTTTTAGTTATATTTTTGTACCATAACTCGCATCATGCAGTTGACTTTCAAGCTTCAAGCAAACCGGAGACGTCGATGTTAAGCCGGTATCCTGGACACGCACCACGGAAACCCATTCACTCGTTGTCAAATCCGGAGGGGTGGCAGCCCTAGCTGCCGGGTTTTTAAAATAAAAACCTGCGACCTCCGAGTAAAATAACCTATCGTGCCTCCTTTAACAAATGTAAAACTCTATTTGATAGAGCGAGAAAGAGATTGATTATCAAGTCGATGAAATACCTAAGTTATGTGTTATGTCTTGCTGAATATAAACTAAATGTATGAAGCTGAAACCTTGGTATTGTTTTAAATGGAAAACATTCACATTGCACCCATAGGTGTTTACTTAAGTCAATAGACTAACAATCTGGTGGTAGAGCTCCAGTGACGGAGCTCGCAGGTGTAGGCACCACCGCATTACCTAATATACTTGCCGCTAAATGGTAGAGTTCGGCACTATCGTGTTCCGGTCAGGTGGTAATGTACGGCCCTGTAATTTAAGTTAAAATGTACGGCCCTTAGGCCTCAGAAGTGGTAACGCATCTGCATTTTGACCTTGGTCTTTTTGTGGGTGACTATAGACTGCAGTCATGACTTAACATCAATGTGAACTGCATGCTTGTTTGCCACTTCCATTACATAAAAAAAAATCTATTACTTGGGACTCAAAACGAACAACAAAATGGGAACAAATACGTAATTTGCGAATCGTGGGTGTTTATATGAATTTTTACCTCTACATTCCCTTTGGGCAATATTTCCATAAACATTTTTTTAAAAGCCTAACGAAACATAGCTTACCAATGCCAACAAGAAAATTAGATTTGCCTTCATCTCTTCCGGAGAAAAATGACCAAAGTTATGAGTCTAGTTCACAAGTTGATAATGGTGAAATAATAGAGATAATGGTTGAATGATGAATGATGTATGTATTATGTATGTATCTTCACTCCAAGTCTATATTCGATTAATCACATAAAACATTACAAAAGTTAACTATTTCAATCCAAAAAGAAAGGTTCAAGTCATTTTTCTAGACATCATTCGACATCAAATGTTCTATCGCACGTATTTTTACGACAATTATCGCAATGTTTCACCATTTTCTATTGTGAACTAGAGACTATTTAAATTCTAGAGATACATTTATTCTGATAACTTACTTTTTATACGTAATAATAATTCATACAAATCTCATAGAATTTATAGACCCTCATACGACTCTCGACAATTTAGCGACAAATGTAGCTACTTAGATATGAAAGAATATTTATAAACAGCAACTATCAATACCATAATATAAATGATTCTACATAAATTAACTTCAGTGTAAGGTATTTATAATCGTTACAAGCATAATGAAAGTTGAGGCATAATCCTTTTGGGCACAGTCCGTATTAGTTTAAATAGAGCTAAATGTTAAACAAAATTACATTGACAGTGTCGGATAATTTTATCCATTAAAATCCGCATCACTGAATGCACCCGACAATATGGCGAGTTACCCGACACACGCATAACATAATTATACTTTACGGACCTAAAATTAAAGTTATGGTCTGAATAACGTGACCATTTTATCCTCACACAAAATGGGACATTCTCAAAATTAACCTTCAAGGAACCAGGGCGGAAGAGGCTTACTAACGAACGCCCAGCTATAACACCCTTCTTTAACTATCTCAGGTATCGCTATCGATTGCTTCAATAATTACCGTTCAAAACGGGACGTATGGTCACTTTAGGTATAGATGGACGTTCCATAATATTTAGACCCATCAAAAATATAACTGTCTAAAATAACAGTCTTGCAGGGTTACTCGTAGTCCCAAGTAGAAAATTTAATGTGAAACAGTCCTTAACTATATTACGGCTGCATCTATCCAGCAACTATGTGATAATTGTTACCCGATTAGTTAACTATCGACATTTCATAGACCAACATTAGATATGTGATTGATTTATTAAATAGAATAAGATGATCATTGTATGTACATAACAATATACATATACAACTGCCATAATGTTAACATTCGCATTACGCAAAGCGAAATGTTTCCTGAGCATTATCACCAATTAGAGACGAAAGGATCGTGCCAGAAGAATCTCAAATGAGCTTCCACTCATTTGAGATTCTTCTGGCACGATTGTGATATCTTAATGGCGGACAAGTTTTTGGAAATTAAATGCGTGACATTCTAAACGAGCGGTAATTTTTGAGCGAGGGTCAGCTGTCTGTCTACTCAAGTCTGAAATCGTCAAATCCTCCTGCCTTGCAGTTTATCACCAGTACCACCAGATGATAATAATGCATGCCATTGCTGGATGCATCCAACGTTTCATTCATTCATCCAAATCTCAGGAAATACAAGTTCTAGGATAGGAATTAAAATTTGCTTGGGAGTCCTTTTTAGGACGTCGGTGCTCGCTAAGACAGAATTTTGAGAAATTCGATTCCTAAGGAGTTGCGTTTTGGGTTGATCTGTATGAGGAGCCTCAAATTTTGAATAGTAATTTTGTTTAGGACGCAGGTGCTACCTATGACAGGATTTTGCAAAATTCGACCCCTAAAGGGTTGTATTTGGGGTTGATAGTATATGTATGAAACTTATACAGCAGGTCGGTGGCAAAATATCCGCTTTCGTAACCCAATAGATTAGTATCGTATTAGTAATAATGAAGATAACATCGCACCCGTTCGAAGCCGGGACAAGCCGCTAGTACTAGTATAAATAGCATGTCTATCATATGAATTTAAAATGCTACGCGTGATACGCGGTAAAATAGCTACATGTGTCGCTTAGAAAACCGTTTACGAATTATATATCTAATTAACGTGATTCATGTGAGTCTGTGAGTATGCAAAATGAATACATAAATACTGGTTATAGATGAACTTCGGTCAGCAAGAGATGTGTCTAGAAGGCGAACTTGAAGGTTATATGTAACTGCTTACCGTTGGTATATAGTGCTATCATCACTATTCCTAAGTGAAAAATATTAACAATTTATTGATGGTTATTTAATTTTAATTCTTTAAATGTAGATATCGTGATGACGTCACTTTGTAGGCTGTATGGTGTGATACCATTGTATGTAAACAAAAGACCTGCTCCTCACGGCTGACGTCAAATCATGTTTGTTTGTTTGTTTAATTTGAATTTAATTAAATATGTATACATGTATGTATGTATGTATCTTCACACCAGGTCCCTCACGGGGTAGACAGAGAGTGTGGAACGCCAGATATCCACCTCCTGACACATCTCCCGAGCTTCTTATAAAAATTGAATTAATAAATCTACAAAAACATCACCTACGTCTTAAAAATGCTTCAACTAAAGCTACGTAGTTCTGCCGTAATAAGTAGTGAGATCTATACTCCATTCAGATAAACTTGGCACAAATGGTAAACAAACATCTCTCGGTCACAAATAACGATATTCCAATTATACACTGAAATTGATTGAGGACACTAGTTTATAACACATTATTATATTACACATTGATTTCCATAAAAAATAGTGTAAATTCACTTAGTAAATTAAATTAATTTACAATTTTCGTAATTACGACGCAACTACTTTTTACAGATTATATAGACTATGTTCGAGTTTGACGTCCAGTAATAGGGATGGGATTAAATGAACAAAACAAGGATAGAGAACGGAATGTTTTCCAATGTAAAGAATGATTACTTTATTTAAATTCTTTGCAGGATTTACGAAAAACTGTTCATTTAAAAATACTTCGTTGATTAAAATGCTGGTAATACATTAAATATTTCAAAAGAAAGTATAAGATTTCTTGATGGATGTGTATCATTCACTGGCGATCATTATCTTTCATATTCAAATACTCATTCTAAGGACCTACATCACTCAATGATTCACATCACTAATTTTTCGGTACACCATTTTTTACACTGCCTCGGTAGCCTAGTGGTAGCAGGCCACTACTACTACGCTGAGGTCCTGGGTTCGATTCCCGGGTAGGGGGTTATCAGAGATAATGGTGAAAAAGCCTTTATCTCCGGTTCTATTGGGATTTTTCCATTTTCTGGAAATTTCCCAGTACCTCAAAGTTTGGTAATGTGCCCGGAGATGTCAACAGGCTCGCCACCTGTTACATGGGCCAAAACGTAACCGGCGAATCGTGGGTGTTTGCATGTATGCTTGAATGCATGCATTTACCTCTGCCTACCCCTTCGGGGATTACAGGCGTGAAGTTACGTTTTACCATTTTTGTTTACCTTTTGTGCCAAGTTTATCTGAATGGGGTATAATTTAAACCCATATGTAACATGCTAATGACTGTGTCAAAGGTAGATATTTATCTAACAAATAGAAAAACTTGGCCATCGCACATATAAAATATGACGAAAATAGCCTGATTGACTTTGAGAATAGGATATAACGGCTGTCTCCTTACTAAGTGATAAGAGCACTGCCGTGCTCCAGATTATGCTTGTAGTCACTTGTAGTAGTCTTGAAAGGATCAAATCTTCTTTAAGTACTTCGTTTAGGTATTTCATAAATGTATATTTTTTATATTAAGAGCTCTACCTATTAGTTACAATGTAATATTTAAAACAATATCTTACATCCTAATATCATAGTTATCTATAGTTAATCATTCCAATATATCTACGCTGTATTATACATAATACATATTTTACAATTTTTTTCTAGTAATGTGAGCTGCCAATTGTTTGACATATTGATAGCTCTTGGCCTTATACTCACCTTATTCCAAGAAACCGATAGCCCTACCTACTGGAGAATCAACTAGAGCGAGCATACATCGGCTGATAAGTAGTTATGTACTATTTACCTGTAACAAAAATATATTATTATTATTTATTTATTACATTACAAATTTGATAAAATATCGGAATATTCCCTAATAAAAGAGGATAAAGAGTGTTGGAACGAAATTTAGTTTGGACGACATACCTACTTTTATCAATTTTGAGATATAAATATGATTTTTTTTCTAAACTGCAAATAGAACTCGATTAATATTACTTGTCACTGCGAAACCCTTCAAGGGCGAGTCCGATTCGCGCTTGACCTCCTTTTATGTGTGGAATACTGTAAATACTATGCACATTATAAGATCTCATATCAGCTCGCTCATACGACTCGCGTGTGTTGTATTTACTTTAAAGACAAGGTCTTGGCAGTGACTTCACTGTAAGGGTGCTTTTCCACCAGAGATGTGCTATGCCGCTATGCTGAGAAGATGTGAAATCTACGCTACGAAAATATATGACCTTTTCCACAGATGCTGAGCTATGCAGCTGAACGAGGAAAATCCCCTATGAAACGCATCCATAGCACACATTCTTCCATATATATCATATATTTTTTTTATGTAATGGTATTGGTAAACAAGCATGCAGTAAACAAGTCACATTGATGTTAAGTGATGACTGCAGCCTATAGACACCTACACAAAGACCAAAGTCAAAATGCAGATGCGTTACCACTCCTGAGGCCTAAGGTGTTGGCCTCTGTGCCGCAAATTACAGGGCCGTACATAACCACCTGACCGGAACACGATAGTGCTGAACATTACCATTTTGCGGCAAGTATGTTAGGTAATGCGGTGGTGCCTACGCCGGCGAGCTCCGTCACTGGAACTCTACCACCAGTAAAAAATATCTCTAAGTTGAATCCGTTTCCACCAGTGCTGAGCTATATGCACTAATAAGATAAAGATTTAAAAGACTTTATTTATTTTCTCCAAAATGTTTTCTTATGATTACGGTAAGTAGGTGATTTGAAGCTTATTAAAAAAAATATATTTTATTTTGTTTAACATTAAACTCAGGGTATTTTGGAGACAGGTACGCTCAAACTAGGTAAACCCTGTGCTATGAGTCTCCGGTCTCCGCCTCAGGATTTTGTCCACTTAATTACTTGTACAATTTTAGTTATAGCTCATGAGAGTAATAAAGAGAATTAAATACTATAAGGGAACGCTTCGTCTGTTCAAAAACGATTTTGCATAATACATACTACTAATGAATATGATTGGTGGATATCAAACGCATCCATAGCATAGCACAACACTGGTGGAAAAGCACCTAAAAAAATCTTACGTAAGTGTCAAAGTCAAGCGAAAACAATTATGATGACGATCAAGTCTTCTTTTTCTTTAAATAAGTAAGTAAATATACTTTGTATGTATGTTGCTTGTATTTGTTTCTATCTTAATTTTACGCTTGTTAATCTAGGAGAGAATGGACAGAAGTTGTGTATCTATAGTTTAAAGGAGACGTTCCAAAATGTTTGGAGCTTGGGCCCGCACCTTGTACACTATATTGAGAGAAGAAGCATAAAATACTAAATTATATTCAGCTATTCAAATCGTTTATTATACCATTAATGTAACTGTCGTAAGTCTATTTCAAAAACAAGAATGTCATAGTAGCAACTGGGTGACATATATTATAGTTGTCATAGAAAAATTACCTAGAACAAATATTTCCGACAAAAAAAAAAAAAATTTTTTGAGTATTTTTCCATGATTGTACGTATTTTTCTCTATCTTTTGTTAAAGTGTACAAGGTGATAAAAAATAATAGGAAATATAAAAATATGACGCTCACAATTTTTTTTGTGGCATGAAGTGGCAACCAAGCATACAGTTCACATTGATGGTAAATGAATAGTCTATAGACATTTGCACAAAACCGAGAGGTCAAAGTGCAGATGCGTTGCCACCCCTTTAGCCTAAGGTGTTGTGTCTGTAATAGTTATTACGGGGTCATACACCATATAACTGGAACACGATAGTGCTGAACACTACCATTTAGCGGCAGGTAGATTAGGTAATGCGGTAGTGCCACCGCCCTAGAGCTCTTACACTTGGAACTCTACCACCAGTAAAAATAGGTCATACGTTGACAAATTAAATTATACCATACTAGCTGACCCGGCAAACTTCGTATTGCCTCAGAATGAAAAAATGTGTAAAAGATTTGATAGATACGGACTATTTGTTTGGGAAAATTGAATTATAGTTTTTACTATTTCCCTTCAATTTCTTAATATTTTCTTACCTTCGCACCTGGACTTCCAAAAATCATTCAAAACCAAAATTAGGCAAATCGGTCGAGCCGTTCTCGAGTTTTAGCGAGACTGACGAACAGCAATTGATTTTTATATATATAGATTAACCATGTATAAAATATGTACATGTTGAATATATGGAACATGCACAGAGGTGATCTGTGAGAATACCTATTTATGTAGCTAGCGACAGATCAGATAACGTGGGTGCTTCGTTGACCATACACGTCCATCGTATAAATTCTCACGATTTAAATTAAGTGAATAGGTAATAAATCTTCAGATTACTCATTCCAAACCGTTTTTAGGGTTCCGTACCTTAAAAGGAAAAAAGGAACCCTTATAGGATCACTCGTGCGTCTGTCTGTCTGTCTGTCTGTCCATCTGTCACAGCCAATTTGCTCCGAAACTACTCGACCGATTGAGTTGACATTTGATGAACATATGTAAATTGGTGACCCACAGAAGAACACGTCAAGTAAAATAATAAATTTTAAACAGAGGGGGGCCACTTTCGTGGGGTAAATCAGAAAATTAAAAAAATCGTAAACTATGTCGTGTGACATATCAAATGAAAGAAGTTGTTGTCTCAGATATATTTTTTTTATAATTTTTGCATAAACAAATTTGAAGTTATTTAAGAAAAACGACGAAAATTGACCATTCCCCCCCCCTATCTCCGAAACTACTGAACTTAAAATTTTGAAAAAAATGTGGAAAATAGTTCTTTGCCTATAGATTACTGAAAAACCTATAAGAAGTTTGAGTATTCAAATTAAATCGAAAATTCTTAATAATATAACCTAACCTAAATAACCCCCCGCCGGTACCACCGTAACCGCTATGTCCCTGCATTTTAAATCTGTAATATTTCCGAAAATATTTATTTAAATTACGGAACCCTCACCACGCGAGTCGAACTCGCACTTGTCCGGTTTTTTAAACTAACGTAAAATAGTTATCTTATAAGTGCAAAAAATATTGTTCGTAAGTAAGTACCTACATCTTTTAAATATGTTAAATAAAATTTTATTAAATTATATTTCTGGAAAAAAGGCATAGGTATCATGACACCTTTTAATAGCTAATCTTAATGAATCGCTATTAGCTTTGTTTTATTGATAGCAATTAACGCACAGTCAAATGAAACAAAATTTAAACAGTTGCTGAATCTTTCACTCAAAATTTACTCTTGCTCTGAATCATCTTTTTTGCTGTTGTTAAACATGTAAAACATTATTATTTTGTCTATACTTAATTAAGTGAATAAATCAGTTCACGAACAGGAGGCATAGTTCTGAGAATTAGTTCGCGAAGTTGGCATAAAATGGCTCTTAGAACCGTAGTTCGTTTGTGAACTACGTTTAGACTACCACCAAGCAGTCCCAGACTAGCTGCGGGGACGGGAGGCGGGGTGCAACACTCTTCATACATCCGCTGCATCTAGATTGAGCAACGCTGATAGCGATGTGGGCCAACAAACTTATCACTATTTTATCTTACTTCTACAGGTCCTGCGTCGAGTTATTATATTAATTGTGAACTTGCGCTCTTTGGTTCTACATACGACGACCCCTTTTGTCCAGAGGCAGAGAATATGTAATAATACTACGTATAGAATGGACACTTCGACGTCCCGCCCGATTTCCTCGCTTCACCCAACCTCCTCCCCCTCTTATGGGCGACGTTTGGTATTCTCTATGTGCTACGCACACAGGTGCACATGTAAATACACGTCACTGATTGATGGTAATAGAGGCCAAATTAAGCGTTTGTATGGAATTTTGGCAGAGTGTCCGCGGTGTGCCAGCTGTTTCATACGACCGTTTTGATTCGAAGGGTCGCAGATTCGATCCCCGCACCGGGACAAATATTTATATGGCCTGCAGATATTTGTTTCGGGTCTGGGTGTTTGTGTATGTGTTGTGTGTGTAAAACAGCACCCACGACACAGATTTATACTTAGTATGGAGCTGTGAGTGTAAGCATATTTCTTTACTTATTTTATTTATTATTAATCAATAAATAAAAACTACTGTGTCTTGAAGGATTTTCGTTCCCAAGATGAGTTAGTCAGGATTGGCACACATTTTAAGTATCTGTATAGGTACGTCTTAAGGAAACAAATCCTATGACTGATCTACTTTTTCTTTTCTATTATCAAGATCCATAATTAATTGCTTAGTTTTGTGAATTAACTTGATAAATATCTAATAATCATTTACACTCCATAATCAAATTATTTTTTTAGAATTAAGCATAATAAAATGTAACTTAAATTTAGTATAACGAAAAATGTCACTTCTTATAACATCTACGATAAAATCTATAATATAGTGTCCGTAGTAGCACCTATGATATGTATATGCTAAAACGAAATGTAACAATTATTCTTAAATAGTTTTTTATCCAAAAAGAAGGCCATATTTATACGCGTTTGCCACACTTGAACTTTGTTGGTTTCACTCATATAATGTAGGTAGGTATATGGTCGATGGTTGCACTTTGCACTCAACATTCCATTGTTTTCATTATGTCAACTTTTCCGCTCTACAGTGAAAGTTGCAGGAGAAGTGAGATTTAAAGCAATACTGCAGAAACGGTAAATCGTGATTGAATAGCTTGGTTAAGCATTTAAACTTAAATTGGTCAACTTTTAAGGTTCCGCCTTTTATGCCTCCAAGGAACCCTTATTAGTTTCCCCGTGATCGTCCGTCCGTTTGTCTGTCCGAAGCTTAGCTGATAGAAAGCTGTAATTTGGCATGAACTTTTCTACTTTAATGGCCTGACTAATATGTGCCTACATATTAGTCAGGCCATCAAAGTAAAAAAGTAAAGATGTTATTTTTTTCTCTTAACTTCATAGTGTGGAGTATTGTTTGATAGAACTTGTCCGCTTTGTTTGTCACCACACTAATTTTGTACTGGCGTGACGATAGGAAAACAGTACGCTGATGTGAACACATTCATAGAATCACATGCGACACCAAACGGAATCATGCGTGTCGGCACGGGGTGGTCATGGGGCTGTGTGAAAGCGCTTTTAAATGTAGTAAACATGTAAATTAATTAAAAATCATCTAGAAACTACCTCTGTAAATTAAATAACAAATGGAAACAGCAGATAAAGTGAACAGAAAAATGTAATTATTGTGTAACCTTTAACCCCTTGCAAGACAGTGATAAATTATGGAAGTTAACATTAAATATCTGCAATATAAAATATTTATAATTAACTCGTGATTTGTGTCATATAATAATACGTTTAAGCGAATTGTCGCTCTTATCTTAAGTGGTGCTTGTGTAAAGCATCATGGGTTGGGTCACTGACGATAAACTAATAAGATAACTGTCCCCAAAAAAAAATGGGATAAATGACATATTTTTCGTACAATTATCGCAAGTGTAGCTAAAATTGAGAAATTAGTACAATGCCGGGTTGGGTGATAACAAGTGGGATAACCTCGAGGCTGGCGGTCATCGGTCACTTACATTGTAAACATCGGTTCTGGTAAGGGTGCGTCCACATCTAACGAATGCGCCGCGAATGTGCAGCTCCCGACCGGCTCGCGAGCTGCGCATGCGCTGCACGTATTCAGTTACTGCAATAGTTTCGTGCGTCTCTTTAGCGCAACTTATGCGAAGCTTGTATAGAGAAAACGCCCGGTGCGCGATCTGCACGCATTCAATGCTAGCGCTTACAGTTCCGTTCACATAGGACCGACGAGCCACTAGCGCGCCACTAGCATACGGCACAGGACTGGCGCTTGAACCTAAGGATGCGTCCACACCTGGCGAATGTAAAGCTCGCGATCCGCTTACGAGCTGTGCATTATAGGCTCGTGCGCCACTACTGCGCCGCCTGCTCGCAACTCGCGCGCATAGTATGCGCGCCAGCCGCCGTATGCGAGCGGCGCGCTAGCGGCTCGAACGGCGCAAATCGGCACCACTAGTGTTGGGTAGGACACGCTTTCAGAATGAGTTTGTAAGAGGAGTCTCTTTTTTGTACTGAGCCAGTACTTTGTCCCACTTCAAATTACGTGAGGCGATGACGTAACGCGAGGCCGCCGACGCGGCGAGGCGGCGAAGTGAAATGACGCGTCGCGGTGCATTTGAAGTAACATGACAAAATTTGTCGCGAGACATAATTTGTACTGGCTCTTACAAAGTGTGTCTGACTCACATTTTGTAAGGGACAGGACGCGTAGTAGGTGTACCACGGGCAATGACCGAAATTTTGTCATGCGATACATTTGAAGATTTTGAAGTGACAGAATGGATTTGTTTGTACCTACTAAACATAGTGTTAATAATAAGATGAATATCGAGAGATATTAATATTTTTTATGATTGAACTAAGATTTGTTTTGTAATTTGTAGGTTTTGTTTAAATTAAAAGTTAAGTCATTTTTGATAAAATTAAGTAATGTCAATAAATTTTATTATTAATGAAGTGGACTGGCTCAACGCCCGCGGTATATTTGCGATAGTGGAACGACAATTTCAGCGGTCGTGGTCGCGATCATTGGGGTCGTTTGGTAGAATAGAATAGAATAGAATAGAATATTTTATTTATTTATAACAATGTACCTACAACATCGAACATATTTACTACAAACAATTATATTTGAGGACATTGGTATAAATTGGTCCTAGCTCAGCATTTTACTGATTGTAAAACAAGCAGCGCTGGTCTTCCGCTAGAGCCATTTTATTTGGTCGAACGTACCCTATGTGGTAGTTCATTCTTCGTCCTAGTCACACACGTCACATTTGATTTAAGAGTACAAAAGAGCAAAGATAACCGCGACATTTTAATACGCGGCGCTTATTGGTCTGTTTTGAGGAGTAGTACCCTCATTGTCCTCACGTCAGACCGTCACCGTTACACTTTTTTGTCTTAGTCACACACGTGACACACTAGGTAAGAGTACAAGAACAAAGAGTAACGCGTCTTAATATTTGAAGCAGTACAAATTATATTTTTGTCGCGTCCTTACAATGTCAGGTTTTGTACGGGACAAATGTAAGGCCTCTTGTAAGTCCTACTCAACACTAGGCGCCACACCGCTCGCATAGAATTGAGTGCGCGCAGATCGTGCGCCGCGCTCACTCACGCAGCGCAATATACGAGCTTCGCATAAATTGCGCTAAAATGGCACACTCGTGGCGCATTCGCCAGATGTGGACGCAGCCTAAAAGTTACATGTGCAGCTCGCGGGCAGATTGGTGAGCGGCAAATTCGGCAGGAGTCACCCTAACATTGCTTGTCAACGCTTTGTGTCTCTTTCTGACGAAGTGCAATTTGAAGGGGTTTAAACTCTCGCAAAGGCAGTTTCAACGCCTTCAAATTAAAATTACCGGAGCGAGAGTTACACGGGAAATTCTTGACGGACGCAGGTTTACTTACTGCATAGAGCAACACCGGAGGGGAGTAGCCATGTGCAGGCTTTCCCCTCTGTCAACTTCGTAGATCATCATCGAATTCGTTGTGAAAACACTGATTAAACAATGGTTCAAGACGCATTCTCCCATTTCTCATTTCTTAAATTTTTACTTTTATCTCTTAAATTTTTTGAGATTCATAACGTAATAGGAAAAGATGGAATCATTATAAGATTACTCGTGCATCAGTCTGTCTTACACAGCCATTTTCTCCGAAAGTAGTGGGGCGATTGAGTTGAAAATTGGTATAATAAATACTACATGTACATTGTGACTGAAACATGCACATAAATAAATAAATGTTTTATAAAGAGACCACTTTTAAATCTAATTCATCCTTTTTATTTATTTTATGTAGATTTTTTGATGGTTAAATTACATTACCACATGACCGGAACACGATAGTGCTGAACACTACCATTTAGCGGCAAGTATATTAGGTAATACGCGAGCTCCGCGTATTACCTATATATAAAGCGGCATAACAATGCAACAAAGTGATGAGTAGTGTGTAAAAATAATTTAATTGTTCCAAAATGAAGGAGTAATTTTACAGTTCACCTACCAAACTAGAGTACCTTTAGTAAAACCTTCTCTGTCATATTATTATGTATCCTTAACGATACGTTAAACGATGAAGGTATTGGTTAGACAAACTGTTGTTTAATATCATTACCTTACGTAGCCGAATTTGTCTCAGCATTCATGCTTGAAATAGAGTATTAACTCAAGTTTAGACAAGTGGTGAATCTAGTTCCGAGTGGAGTTTGCAGCGGCAATGTTAGCCGCAAGAAGTACAAACTGTGAATAGCTGGTCTACGAATATATTTGTCCACAGGCATCTAAATTATAAGATAGTAGGTATGCTAAATTTGGTCCTCAAAACTGTTTGGGTAGCATGTCACTGGTTCGACATTTTTTACTTACCTACACAATCACGCTTACGTAAGGATCCCACTACAGAATAATTTCGTTCATCCAGATATGCTGCAAAGATAATTTTACGCATTTTACGAAGTACGACCAGTTATCTCATATCCGACTTATGGATATCTCAGTGTAATCATTTGTGACATTTATTTTAAGTTACATTCTAAAAAATAAGGGTTAAATTGTCACATAGCAAAAGGCGCAGCTTCCTAGTAAATAATGTAGTGGAACTGTCCACCTTAGTCCGTTTTGTAATGAAGCAAAATTATATAAAAATCAATGTCTGTTCGTTAGTCTCGCTAAAACACGAGAACGGCTTTACCTATTTGGCTAATTTTAGTTTTGAATTATTTTTGGAAGTCCAGGGAAGGTTTAAAAGGTAAGAAAATATGAAGAAATCGAAGGGAAATAGTAAAAACAACAATTTCATTTTCCCATACAAATAGTCCGTATCTATCAAACCTTTGACGCATTATTTAATTCTGAGGCAATACGAAGTTTGCCGGGTCAGCTAGTAGGAATATACAATTATCCAAACCTATTACCTATATAATCTTAGAAATGATTGTACGTGAACGAGGTTATAATTACTTTTAATATCGTTTGTTTAATAAATAATACCTTCATGTACCTCATATGTTTCTGTCGGTAAATAAATCGGTACTACTGTTATAAATTTCTACTATTTCCGTACCGAAAGTTTCGAAGCGAACTCCCCATCCGATTGCCCGTAGGATACTTACGGTATACCTACCTAGTCGTCAACTACTTCATTAAAAGTACAGTCGACATTCAGAGATTGAAATTGCTTAACCCTATCATTGCTACTAAATTATAAGTCATTTTCGTTCCTATTTTAAAACAATCATTTGGAACTGAAGAGATCTCGTACGGAAATTCCTTCAATAAGGACGCTCGGATATTTATTACGAGGCCCTACATAATCATCTAACCGGCACACGATAGTGCTTAACCCTACCATTTGCCAGAAGTTAGAGGTAACGCGGTGGTGCCTACGCCCGCGAGCTCCGTCGTCAGAGCTCTACCACCAGTAATAGTAAGGGAGCCCAAGAAGAGATTTTTTAATTAACTCCAGTGCGTCAGATTAAATATAAGAGATACCTTGCACCCTGTTCAGTGTGTTCAGTACCTCCACCAAAACTAAGATTTCCATAAAGGGCCGAACCCTTAGGGCTTCCTTTACGAGCTTGCCTCACAGCCAAATCGTCAGAATTTTGGATGGAAGCTTTGATTGGGTTCACTTTACATTCTCTCTGAGTATCTGACATTCTTGAGTAATTTTTCACCTTCATTTTTGAAAGAATCAAATGTTTTTGAAAAGAGTGCAACATAAACGCGGCATGGGTCAAGAGCGTATCAGATATTCTGAGAAGGTGTAAAAATTCAGACGATTCAGAAAATGGGTAAGATCGTAGCGACCTTTTGAATTTTTTTAAGGACTATCCTTCGGAAGCGGTTCTACATACAAATTTAGTGGAGGTAACCAACAGGGTACTAGGTATCTCCAATATCTTAATCTGACGCGCTTGAGTACCTAAATACAAAAATTGCATCCTGGGCTCACCTACTATAAAGGAAAGCTGTATGTGATTTTTTTTCTATAATTTATTAGGGACTTTGAGTTGTCGTGCGACTATGCCAGCCCCGTGGTTGCGAATTAATGTCACCTAATCAAGAATTTATAAGATCACATATACCATTGCAAAGCATTTTACTAATATCAAAATATTTATCTGGATGTGATACTGCCGAAGAAGAAATAATCGCTCGCAATAGCACTTATCCCCCGACCCGGAGATCGAACTCAAGACGCCAGCATAGCCACTGCTGAAATCTCTAGATTAAATGCTGAGTTGTTATGGACTCAATAAATTCCATTAGGCATATCTACCTTAAAGTCTTTCATTTATTTTCGTAGAATTTGAGCAAACTAACTGTGCACTTGTGATAGATGGATAGACTCAGATATCTGTATCACGCAATATAACTGAAAAAATACTGTATCATCCGTTTTCCATATTTAATGTACGGAATTATTAAAAAATCTGATAGGTGTCACCGATTGCTTAAAACTCCACCCTTATCAGGTACTTAGTAAAAAAATATTGATACTTTAATATTGATAAGGTAGTAGTACTAGTAAGTACTTTTCCGCTCCTAAAAAAGAAAAACTCCACTAGGTACACCACTAACATAGAAAGAAGAGTGCTTGCTGGGAATTGCGTGAATTGAGCGTTGGGTAAGCTGCTAGAATCTAAACATCTCAGCCAGCGGGCGCGACTAGCCGTACATAATGCTGTACTTACTCCAACGCTTTTATATGGAAGCGAGAGCTGGGTATGCAGGAAAGAGCATGAAAGTAAGTTGAACGCGGTCGAGATGAGATCATTGCGCAAGATCTGCGGTGTATCACTCACCGATCGCGTTCGTAATGAAGATGTAAGAAAGAGGCTTTGTGTGAATGATAGTATCGGTGTAAAAATGAAAAAAGGCATGCTCCGATGGTTCGGGCATATAGAAAGAATGTCGAATGAGCGAATGACTAAACAGATATAGTTGCAGAGGCCCAGGAAGACCAAGACTGACCTACCATGACCAAATAGGTCGAGTTCTGTCTGATGGTGGGATCAAAAGTCTTAGGAATCGGCGTGCATGTATGAAGAGAATGATGAAAGTAGACGAGGCACGAGAGGTTTGTCAGAACCGGGATATCTGGCGCTCTACACTCTACACTCTGGCTACCCCGTTAGGGACCTGGCGTGAAGATACATACATACATTAATAAAAAAGAAAAACCGAACCCGAAAAGATCACTCGTGCGTCTGTCTCTCCGTCTGTCATACAGACATTTGCTCCGGAAATAGTGAGCCGATTCGATTAAGATGAAGTTTGATACAGGCACGATACGAATACGTATGCACCTGTACTGTATTAGTAGGCCAAACATACCGTAAAACGTATATAAATCAATTTCATATAGGGGTCAAGTGACCCTGACCTGATATTCATTAGAAATTCAAAATAAAATAACCATTCGTTCCTCCGTCGTTTCCGAAACTTCAAGGCCTTAAATTTTGAAAAAAAAATACAGAAAATAGTCCTTTACCTACAAATGACAGGCAAACATAACAACAAAAACAATATTATTTATTGTACATATAATTGAACAATTGAATAATTCAATTGTTACATATACATATAGGTATCTAGATTAATATTAAATTTAACGAAAATATTCCTGCGTCGAGTATTGTGATTCGGTCAATCCCTGGTATCTCCCCTGTAAACAAACTGGTTCCGTGGGTTCGATGAAACATTCACCTATCTGCTTATTGTTAGCTATCTCGTATCCGATTACCTATATCTAAAGCGAAAGTTGCACCGCCCTTAATCGCATATGTCTTATGAGGCCCCCCATTACGCCCTAAGCCGAGGATTGGACCCGCAGCGGTCTCCTCTAGGCAGTTGAGTAAATTTATTTAGACTGAGAGCCGCGGCGAGCATTTTATTAATTATTTTTACCAAAAAACCGTACCTACCTGATCATAATGTTCCGAAATTTACAGAACTATGGCAGTGCAAACTTTCGGCAAGCTTTCTTTTTATATAACACTAGCTGCTGCTTGCGGCTCCGCCCGCGTTTAAGTCGTTTTTCGCGTAACCTGTGGAAACTCATCAAATCATCCCATGGCATCCCACAGGAACATTTTTTCGGGATAAAAGTCCTATAATCTAAGTCAGCTAATACCCTCTACATAACAAATCTCATCAAAATCCGTTCAGTAATTTTGGCGTGATTGACGGACAAACATCCAAACATCCAAAAAAAGAAACTTTCACATTTATAATATTAGTGTGATTAGTGTTATGTGAGGCAAACAAACACGCAATTCACTTTTATGTCAAGTGAGGACTTCAAAATATAAACGTTGCCACTCCTGAGATGTAACTTATTTTACCTCATCATCATCATAATTTCAGCCAAAAGACGTTTACTGCTGAACAAAGGCCTTCCCCAAAGAATGCTACAAGGAACGGTTCCGGGCCGCCCTCATCCAGCGATTGCCCGTGACCTTCACCAGGTCGTCGGTCCACCTCGGGCCTGCCTACGCTTCGTCTTCCGGTAAGCGGTCGCCACTCTAGAACTCTTCTACCCCAACGGCCGTCAGTTCTGCGAGCTATGTGCCCTGCCCACTGCCCCTTCAGTTTCGCTATTCAGTGGGCTGTCGGTTACTTTGGTTCTCATGCGATCTCCTCATTCGATCTCACAGAGAAACTGCGAGCATAGCCCTCTCCATTGCTCTCTGAGTGACCTTGAACCTTCTTATGAGGCCCATAGTGAGCGACCATTTTTATTTTACCTCTCGCGACCGACTTTATTTTACTTCTGTGATAGCTATTACGGGGTCATACAATAACATCTAACGGGAACACGATAATGCTAAATATTATCATGTCGTGGCAGATGGATTAGGTGCGGTGGTGCCTACGTCCTCGAGGACCCTGCTATTCTACTTTACTCTTCAACCACTGATTCTGCGATATACCTAATGACACATGTTGTCATACACATAATTAGTTCGCGACGTAATTTTTTTTTATTAGGTATGGAGCTGTTCAAGTATTACGTGAGCACTATGGGGGGGCGGGGGGATCTTTGCTCTGCTTATTTTGGATGACATGGGGGGTAGGGGTGTCTAGATGATGATTACGTCATCGGTAGTTATTTACTTATTACATCAGTAAAATCTAATCTCTATTCTAAATCTATTTTCTTATTTTTTTAATTATAATTATAACATTATAATTATTAAAAAAAACAATAAATTCTTTGAAAAATGTTTACGTAAGCATGAGGGGAGGGGGTAAGAGCTTTGCTTACTTTTGCTGACAAGGGGGATGGGGGGTAAAGAATTGTAATAAATCTGCTTACGTAATACATGAACGGCCCCTATGTTCATATCTAATTGAATTAAATAAAATATTTTATCCGCCCTTGTCAATTTTCAAAATTTATTTCCAAAGAATCATGGCAAATTCCATACATTGATTTGCAGAGCAAAAATAAAGGAGATAGGTACAAAGTAAAACAGTTTCGAAATAGGTTTTACGTAGAAAACCTAAAGAATTCCTGGTACCTATTTAAATAGGTATTTATACTTGTCTCTAGTTCACAAGTTGAAATGGTCAAATATACCTAAAGATGTAGTTGTCAAAATAGGTAGTTGCGCGTGGCTACAGAATGATGTCTAGAAAATGTGCTAAAACCGTTTTTATTAAAATAATTGAATCAAAAATGGAAAAAAAATTAACAAAAGCGTGACATAAACAGAGTTAAAAAATTAATTAAATGATACTTATATAATAAGAAATAATATTAAAATAATAAATCCTTTTCATTTTTACTAATGGATGAGCTCCAGTGACGGAGCACGCGGGCGTATGCACCACCGCATTACCTAATATACCTACTTGCCGCTAAATGGTACTGTTCTGCACTATCGTGTTCCGGTCAGTTGGTAATGTACGACCCGGTAATTTCCGCCACAGAGGCATAACACCTTAGGCCTCAGAAGTGGTAACGCATCTGCATTTAGACCTCTGGTCTTTGTGTAAGTGTCTTTAGCCTGCAGTCATCACTTAACATCAATGTGAACTGCATGTTTGTTTGCCACTTTAATTACATAAAAAAAACAATTAAATATTTATAGGTACCTATATAAAAATGAAATGGAAAGTTATTAATATTAGATCCTGTTTGTACCATATAGGTAGATAGGTATTAGATTATTAGGTACATTTAAACGCAAAGAAAAAATAATATTTTCTCATACACTTTCGCATACTTTTTAACTAAAAGCAATTATGGTAATTACGTTAAATTGAGTACGTAAGAATACGATTAGAACAAAAAGATTGCATCGTCTTTACTTAATTTTCGCCACGTGTTGAAGGCGTTTATTGCAGCCACGTGAACAATATGAAAAGCTTTTAAGAAGTGTTCTATTTTTAAGATGCCAAATTGAGTTTCCAGGTCTAAGAGTCACGCATTTAAAGGTTTTATATCTATATAGGTGGTCGTGATTATATGGACTTCGAGGAAAAAATTCCCTTTATGATTGTGTGTTAACACTGAACACGACAAAACAGTATCTAGACTTCTTTTGACTTCAACGTACCTACACGATAATAATTGAAACTGAATTTAAAACTTTACAATTAAGAAAACATTCGAGTCCTCGCACATATCTTTACTTCTCTCTCTCCCTCTTTCTCTATCAAATTCAAAATAGTTTTCTGATTTATAAATAGGTATTTTTTGTTGGTCACACTTGCTCAATTTGTAAATATTTTAAAAGTGGGACTGATTTTGAAACGCCATTCAGTCTCAATGATATATTAAATGTAGGTACCTAGTTATCCTGAAAATGTGATGTCGTTATTTATTTAAACCGGTTAGTACCTTCGTTCCAAAAAATAAATTATTAACTCACTCTTTTTCGATCAGTTTAAATATTAAAAATGTACAAGTATTCTTAATTATATCACCACAAATATTATAGAGTTTCTTTCAAACTTTTAAGGAAAATCTACATTGTTGATTGAATGCGAATAAAATAAAAAAATATTCAAATTTAATTAATTGAAAATATATATTTGTTTTCATTTTGAGTCAATTCCTTTTAAATAGTTTACCTAATAGATGTTTTTTCATGCATTTGTGTTAAATGTTGTGAATATATTTTTATTTCGTCGATATGATAACTCTCTGAATAACATAATAATAACAATGAAACATTTAAAGCATATAAATATTTAAATTATGTGCGTAAATTCTCTGCAAAAAAGTGTGAACTTACAAATTAACCAGTCCGGTTAAGAGATCATGGCAATAATAAGACCTTAATTAGGTATACTAAATCGTATTAATTGCTTCTACGAACATGTGAAACGCTATCATAGAGTCACAAATTCCAAATGTTCAGTTGTAGATTGCACAAACCGGCTCGGCCGTGGGTTAAACTTTATTATTTTTAGTTATTCGAACTTAGGTTTAGTGACCACGAAAAGTGAGGTATTTCAAAAAGTTAAATTCGCGTGTAAAGTTCAACAAAAGTTGTTCGTACGCTAGCAACAGGCGAGAGACTTTCGCAGGGTGGCAGGGAAAGCTTACCTTGGCTAGGGTCACCAGGAGCAGAAGAAACCCGACCACCGGACGAGGCTTCATCTCGTCCGATACCGGAGTGGTATGATGTCAAGTTTGGTGAGATTGTGGCTAGCGCGCAACCGTCGACTGTGCCACGCTAGCGTCGGGCGACGAATGGAGTGCTGTGGCTGTGGCGGACTGTGGCGGGCGGCCGATCCCGAACTTCGCGTCGAGAATCGCTACCTTACAAATCGCAATAACTTTACGGTTCAACTTTAGGATGCATCGCACTTATGTACGCACCAGCGACCGCGCTTTGCAGCGTGCAGCGTGCACCGCGCACTCGTTACGCCTCTACGAACCATGCTTATTGTCAGCTTTAAGGCTCGAGAACAAATGCCAAATGTATACTACCTATTAGGGTACACTTTCGATACTTACTTCCTTAATTTTATTTGTTATTTAAAGCATTAGATTTCGATATTAACAAGTTGAAAACCATTTAGTTGTTAAAAAATGCAAAACGCAAAAACAAACGAATAGCTACGTAGATATTTTTAAACTGTACAAACTGATACAGCAGTATGATAATGATATCTCGTTTTATCGTAATTCGCTTGGTTTTAAAATAACAAATATATCGAAAAATCTTTCGAAATGATGAAATTAATGTATGCATAATCTGGATTATCTCGAATACCTCTGTAAATAGGTTGCAAGGATGTCGCGTAAGGAAAGTGTTGCATCTCTTTCGCTCAGTCGAGCCTCAGTCGAGTTCCATGACCCCTCTCTGGCGCTTATCACAACGTAAGTTATCCAGAATATGAAAGACTTAACTCGATTTTATTTCATACTCAAAAATTATATGTAACACACTTGTATTAGAGTTAAAAATAACACCGATGATTTGTTATTACGATAAACTATATTTACCTCCTCGTCGCACCCAATTACTCAGACGCCGTCGTTTTTACTTGATACAGAAATAAAGGATATCCAGTTTATCTGAAAATAAATATCTTATTACATATTTTCAGGTATTTATTGCCGCATAAGTCCGTCCGACTGTAAGAAAGCGCAGCTGAAATCTTTTGAATAAAATTGCGTTAATTAATTATGAATTTAATAAGTGGTAGAGCTTTAGTGGTGGAGCTCATGGACTTTTACTTTCAGCCTACTTGACGGTAAACCTTTTGATATTGATTGACTGGCAGATAGCGAATAAGGAGTAACTAAGGCCATTTTTATATATGTAGGTATAAAATTAAACCACGTTGTGCTAACGATTTCGTCCGCGTAAAAACTGAACAATAATTTTGTAAAATTTTATGCGAAAGATGTCGTGGGCATAGCTAGTAAAAAAATAATTTCATATACCTACCTATGTGCTGCATATGGCCGAATACTCAAACGTCATTTAATTTTAAGCAACCCTCAAATGTACGCTTTCTCTGTCGTTTGAACGTGATTTATAGAGACAGAAGACTTTTAAGTCCCACTTAGATTTAAGGGCCGTTTGAGTATTTGGACGTTAGTCTGCTATAACGCCAAAACCTATTTCTGCGCTACCGTATTCCGGTTATACGGATATTTTTTTATGTCATAGAAGTGGTAAACAACAATGCAGTTCACATTGATGTTAAGTGATGACTGCAGCCTATAGACACCAACACAAACTCAAAGTACAGATGCGTTACCACTCCTGAGGCCTGATGTTATGCCTCTGTGCCGGAAATTACAAGGCCGTACATTACCATCTGACCGAAACACGATAGTGCTGAACACTACCACTTAGCGGCAAGTATATTAGGTAATGCGGTGGTGCCTACGCCCGCGAGCTCCGTCACTGGAGCTCTACCACCATTAAAAGTAATATTAATAAGGCCACACAAGTGTATTGCATGACGAATCACTGATGAGCCCATTATTTTTTGCATGTACATCTGTAGATATAGAGGCGCTGTGTTAGTTATCGTCCATTTGAACTAGGTAGGTATTTGCGAGTTTACGTAAAGGCAGTAAAAACACAAAAAATTGGTTTAGGTCACGTAGACGTAGTTAGGGTCCTTGGTTTAATCGCTAGGTCGGTAATTTAGTGGTATCAGTGCCGGATTAGCTTTATACCTAGCAGGAGGCAGCAGCTACAAGCACCGCGCCTTGAGGGGGCCCGCGCCTGTGCCCAAAAAAAACCACAAATACCTATGTAAAATATGTAATATAGCTTAGCTATTCCAAAGTGAGCGTTGGCCACACTGTAATTATACATATTATTATGTTGCAAGTTGGCAATACCACAATACTTACATGGGAAATCCCCTAATATTGTTTTCGATTCCTTTTCGTAAATGTTCTGTTTTATTGACATACTAAATATCAGTAGGCAATATAACTCTAGTGCCCCATGGTCACATTTGCTACGGGCCCCGCACCGGCTTTATCCGGCACTGAGTATTAGAAATAATACTTTTCACTGGTGGTAGAGCCCCAGTGATGACGCTCGAGGGCGTAGGCACCGCCGCATTACCTAATCTATCTGCCGCCAAATAGTTGTGTTCAGCACTATCGTGTTCCGTTTAGATGGTAATGTATGGCCCCGTAAGAACTATCACAGAAGCACAAGATCTTAGTCCTCAGGGGTGGCAACGCATCTGCACTTTGACCTCTGGTTATTGTCAGGATGTCTATAGGCTGCAGTCGTCACTTAACATCGATGTGAACTGCATGCAGGTTTGCCACCACCATCACATAAAAAAAAAATTGACGCTGTCCAATGTTTGAGACATACTTAACGTTAGTGACGAATTGTTGGTATGTATGTATCTTCACGCCAGGTCCCTAACGGGGTAGCCAAAGAGTGTAGAGCGCCAGACAACCCGGTTCTGACAAACCTCTCGTGCCTCGTCTACTTTCATCATTCTCTTCATACATGCACGCCGATTCCTAAGACTTTTGATCCCACCATCAGACAGAACTCTACCTATTTGGCCATGGTAGGTCATTCTTGATCTTCCTGGGCCTCTGCAACCATCCACATTCGCATTGTATATCTGTTTAGTCATTCGCTCATTCGACATTCTTTCTATATGCCCGAACCATCAGAGCATGCCTTTTTTCATTTTTACGCTATCATTTACACAAAGCCTCTTTCTTACATCTTCATTACGAACGCGATCGGTGAGTGATACACCGCAGATCTTGCGCAATGATCTCATCTCCACCGCGTTCAACTTACTTTCATGCTCTTTCCTGCATACCCAGCTCTCGCTTCCATATAAAAGCGTTGGAGTAAGTACAGGATTATGTACGGCTAGTCGCGCCCGCTGGCTGAGATGTTTAGATTCTAGCAGCTTACCCAACGCTCCATTCACGCAATTCCCAGCAAGCACTCTTCTTTCTATGTCAGTGGTGTACCTACCATCCTTGCTAAAAGCACATCCAAGATATACAATTTCATCCACCTGTTCTAACACTGCATCATCTACTACTACCCTTGCATTTGTTCTCTGCTCATCTCTTTCAAATACTAATACTTTAGTGTTATCCACATTCAATTGTAAGCCTTTCTCCATACAATCCTCTTTCATGACTGTGACTAGTGCTTGTAGCCCAGATGGTGTAGAGCTAACAATTCCCGCATCATCTGCATAAAGCAGACAGTTCACCACAAAGTCACCCATACGCACTCCCACATCCATCAACTTCACCCTCTGGAGGCATTTGAAAGAAGTGAAATAGAATAACAGTGCGAAAACACGTTTTTTCGGGTTGCCTCCAAAACTGCATTGTAAATGTTCTGGTAAAGTAGCCATCACTTTACTCGATTTACCTACTGTGACTCTGACTGACGGACTGATAAATTGACTGACTGACTCTGACTTTTACATTGCATAATACGAATACGAAATATCGTTTTACTTAACACTAGCAATAGGCACAACAAGCGATGCCATTAAATTTAAAAAGGGGAATCCAGTCTAGTACTTTAGTACATATAGGTCAATATAACAAAGTTTATTTCTCTTCTTCTGGAATCTGCTAACAGACACATTTGACTATAAGATAGGTGCAGTGATGAAGACGGTTGGGCGAGATAGGACCAATGTCCCAGCTCCCCATTTAAATCAGTACATTGGCTTGTTTCAATCTACTAACTTGGCTTGAGCAGTGGTGCAGATAGTGGGTTTGGGTGAGTTTTAAGACGGTCTCTGTACTTTGATGAGTAGCGCTTTGCTTCTTTAGAGATGTTTGGCATTTCAAAGGCTGCAGTCATCACTTAACATCAATGTGAACTACATGCTTGTTTGCCACTGCCATTACATAAAAAAACGCACGGTACCTATGTGTGTATGAAATGCTGAGCGTTTTCATTGACGACTTGTTAGGGTTGTCGAATAAAATAACAATAAATTAATTTTTGTTAACGTAACCGGCGAATCGTGAGTGTTTGCATGTATGATTGAACGCATGCATTTACCTCTACCTACCACTTCGGGGATTGCAGGCGTTTTTAAATCAATTTTTAAACTGTGTATGAAAAATAAAGATGTGATATCATTGTTGTTGTTTACGTTTATATTATTTGAAACTTAATATAGATGAACACCTGTGAATATTGTTGGACCTTTCCGGCTACACCTTGTATAAACAAGCGATGAGCAGCAGCATCCTGTGCTGCTGCTCATGCTGCCATAAAACTACCGCCACTGCGATTGCCAACCCGCATGCCAAGCATAGCGATTATGACCTATTGCCCTATTTTTGGGGAAGGCTTATGTCTTCTTATGAGAGCTGCGTTGCTACGTAAATATACTTAATATATTCTATTATGATAATTTTAAATACGTTAATTGAAAAATATCTTGTGTATTATAGGAAACATTACAAAATATTTCTAACAGCTCTTTTCAAAGTACGATTACAAAGTTTTCTGTTTCGATACATCGGTACCTAGATTTAACAGTGTGTAGTTTTATAATAATAAACAACGGCATAGAAATAGGTTAGTGCGGTAGAAACTTGATCTAGCAAAGTAACCTTGCACGACCGTAATAGTTCAGGTTGACTTAAAAAAACAATGGGAATTTAAACGCAGGAGCTACGGTCATTAGCAAGATATAATGAATTGAATTTAATGATTATAAACATTTTTAAGTAGGCGCTATATTTCGACTGAATACGTAAAACAAATTTTATAACTACTCTTTTTGTTAGAAGTTTCAAATATTCGTAGGTCGAAGGTTCGTATGCATACATAAACTTATATATTGACATTGCCTATAAACCAAAGAGAATTCTTAGGCTTAGGTGACAATTCATCCGTCTTAATGGACTATCAGTCACTTAACAAGAGCATTTTAGAAGGAGCAGTGCCACCAACTTATCTCTGAAATGAAGGATGTCATCACCGTCGTATCGGTGTTGCTAGTTAATTTTGTTTTGCTTAAAATTGGGATGAAAGGAATGTTGGGTAAGTTTTAAATGAGTAAAAAAATCTGTGTTTCTTTAAGTTATTAGGCTAAAACCTGTCTAGATTGTAGCGAGAGTGGCTACAGCATGGTAAATGTACGTTAAAAAAAACAAATTGATGTTTTTAAAATTTATTGGAAACCAGGTTTACAATAATTGTGATCAGTCATTTTTGATGAATGTGAAGCAAATATTGCTTCACCTGGTCAAAAGGACATACTCCGTCAATTCCACAACTGTCACTATCCGAATCACTTTCACATTCACTGTCACTTGCCACATTAATTATAAAAGGTTTATCTAAATACGAGTCTTGTTTCAAATACTCCCCTTCTAACTTACGAACATGTTTACAATGTTGTACCCATTCATGAACTGAAATGGAATCAAATGCTTCTTTGACAAGGCGAGGGATTTTCTTATTTTTGTAATCAATATTTACTTTAGCCACGTTTCTTTTCATTGCGCTCCATATTAATTCGATCGGATTAAGATCACAGTGGTAAGGGGGTAAATACAAGCATCTATGACCATTTTCAGCTAAAATCTTTTCAAAGTCATATATGGGTTCTGGCCTGTTTCTTTTGATTATTTCTAAGAGTTGAGGTTTTGTTAAGCCTTCGTCGTAATCAATTTTATTTTGCGTAAGTCATAATTGGATTTCCTTTTTTAATGAATTTGATTTTGGGACTCTGTTAACGCAAATACGATGATGCATTGTCCATTACTATTATCGATGTTTTTTTTAGATTAGGCACTAGTTTTTCTATTAATCACTTTTTGAAATGTGTGCTATTCATTTCGTCATGATAGTCCACTTTTTGAATTCGACTTAAACACTAAAAGTACATTTTCAACAAATCCAGTATTCCTACCAGCATGGACGATTATATATCGTTGCCCTTTTGATACAGGCTCTAGTACGCCTTCAACGCCTTCTCCTTGCCAACATGAGCTAGATGTATAAGACGAGTAAATATAAGTTTCATCTAAATAAATTAAAGACTTAGGATTAGACGACTTACTATTTTTGTCTATTTCATGCAAGCTGATATGCCATTTCGCTCCATCAATACTTTACGATTAGACACCGTTTTTCTTTAAACGAAATCCTAATTTATGGAGCAGTTTTCGAAGAGTTTTTCTGTGTCCTGTATAATTTATTTCAGTCCTTAAGACATCTAGAAGCTTATTGACAGTAGGCACTTCCTTCCTGGCAGAATAAAATTCATGAACTTTCCGTCTAATAACTCCCTGGTCAAAATCATCATCAAATCCACTTTTACGTGTTCGTTTCTTGCCTGGTGTGCGAATTTTAGCATCGGATTTTTCTGCTTCTTGCCCCTTTCTGACAATATTAGATATTGTTCCTAAGCTTACACTTGTAATAAAATAATTCAGTATACATGTAGCAGGTCAGCTGGCTCACTCCAAAGATAGGGTAGAAACAAAGAAACTATTATTATTACTCATTTAAAAACGTAATCGTAAATACAGATTATTTCAAATTGTTCAAATAAAAATCAAGCCAAAGCTGCTACCGTAAATTAAAAATATAAAGAATATTCCGTAAATTAAATTTAGCTAATAGGTATACTTATTAAAATTGGGTAATTTGTGTGATAAGAACTAGCAACACTCACCTGTAGCTGCCGCAATTCGATTGTATATTTGACTAAATGGAATTATGGGAGCCTGCTGTCGAGATTCTTCTTCAAAAAAGGATTTAACCTTTAGAATAATATTCCGGACATCACTTTTCATGGCTTTCGGCATATTCAACAGTTAAAATCAAGAAATATAGCAATAAACCAAACACAGCACACGAAAGTAGTAGACACTGACAATCCAATGACACTTCAACATGGCGGCTTTTGTTCCTTTTTTTGCCATTTCAGAGATAAGTTGGTGGCACTGTACAATAATTTGATTTACTGTTAATTGTCGGTCATTGGTCTCGCTAAAAGTGCACACGTAAAAAAACCTTGAAACTGAGTATATTTTTAAAAAATACACTGTAATGGATCCCCGTGGCGAAATTGACAATTTATTCCGGTCATAAAAATAGTAAAAAGTATTCGTTTACTTCTTGTGTTTTTAGGGTTCCGTAGTAAACAAGGAACCCTTATAGTTTCGCCATGTCCGTCTGTCTGTCTGTCCGTCTGTCTGTCTGTCTGTCTGTCTGTCTGTCTGTCCGTCCGCGGTTTAGCGCAAAAACTGTTAGTACTAGGGACTTGAAATTTGGTACCAGTATACACCTTAATTACGCCGACAAAGTGGTAGAATAAAAACACGAAAAAAAAATATTTAGGGTAACCTCCCCTACTTGTAACGCGAGGACAGTTTTTTTTTAGTGTGGGGTGTCGATGGATAGGTCTTTTAAAAATATTATGGGTGTCCGAACATCATTTTTCAATTTAGTTAACTGTACGTGACTTATTAAGCTTTAAAGTGCAAATTTTCGTTAGACTCAAGTGACAGACTCAAGTGACCCTACAGACTAAACGGCTATTGTTAGAAATTCAAACGTTACGGCAGTAGTAGCTACATATAACGAAATTAAAAGGAAAACTATCACATCTAAGTTGGCTTTACAAGTTTGCGAGTAATAGTCGACCAAATGTATTTTACTCGAAAATTTCGAACTAGTCCATAGAAAATAATTAATCATTTTTTTAATTACATCTCTTACTCTGTAACTACGGAACCCTACACTGCGCGTGTTCCGACACGCACTTGACCGGTTTTTTTATAATGGTTCAATATTCTTAGAATGTTCATTTTCTCAACACGAATTTTTCGTATACTTATCTTATAAAAGACCTGATAGATAATTAATATAAACTCTCACTTAGGATTTAAAATTAGTTAATGTTTATGCAGTACACCTGAATAAAGTGGGTCAATTATGCGATGAGATGTTGGTCTGTTTATCCCACAGTTTTAAAGTATTTTTGTTATAATAGACTGTTTCTTGTAAAGATTTTTAGAGCGATGATTATAAATATATGATTTATAGTTCAAATGATTACTGTTTTAAAAACTGGTTGAGAATATATTATTTGAATATTTATTGTAATGTGCTCCATTGTATACCTCGGTCGCACAACCTGCCTCTGATTTGGTCAGAGACCCGAGAGCCAAATTAATCCGACATTATACCGAAGATATCCCGGACATTAGCCTGTACGAGATTAGGATGGCCCTCAAACCGCTTAAGAACAACAAGGCGCCTGGAGAGGACGGAGTCACGACAGAGCTTCTGTAAGCGAGTGGATCTCTGTTACTGAGAGTCCTTCAGAGGTCTTTAAATCAGTCCTATTCGAAGGTACTACGCCAGAAGCATGGAACCGAGGCGCGGCAAAGCACCACTTTTCTTCAAAAAAGGTGATAAAGCCCTATTGAAGAATTATAGACCCATCTCGCTTCTGAGCCATGTCTACAAGCTGTTTTCGTTGAAGTGTCTGTATAAAAATGCCACCATGTCAGTCCGAGTACAGGACCAATGCACGAAGGCGATTCCTTTGCAGAGGGGAGTAAGACAGGGAGATGTCATTTCACCTCTGCTCTTCACCAACCAGCTCCTGGAATGGGATGGACTAGCCATCAATGTCAACGGCGAATCCACGACTTATGACGATATTATAGTCATGGCAGAATCGCTGCACAATACTTGAAGACCTCAATCGAGTGTCCTAAAGAGTGGGCCTTAAAATGACCATGAATAAGACCAAGGTCATGTTCGATAACCTTGTACCGTCCATTCCAGCGTCCGTTGGGAACTTGATCCTCGAAGTTGTCGACGAATATATCTATTTAGGACAAACTACATTACTAGGCAGGTCGAATTTCGAGGAAGAGGTCATTCGCCAAATCCAACACGGCTGGGTTCAGCGTTCGGGAAGTTAAGGAGCGTTTTCTCGGCTAACATCCCGCAGGCTTTGAAGACGAAAGTCTTTAACCAGTGCCTTTTTACCGGTGATGACCTACGGTGCCGAGACGTGGTCTCTCACTATGGGTCTCGTACGAAAGCTCCAAGTCACTCAGCGATCAATGGAAAAAGCTATGCTCGGCGTTTCCCTACTGGATCGAATCAGAAATGAAGAAATCCGTAGGCGAACGAAAGTCGCTGACATAGCCAAGCAGATCTCTAAGCTGAAGTGGCAATGTCTCAGTCTTCTCAAATCCCTTGCTTTATGCAAAGTAATGTTATCAGAAGTTTTAATATATAAGCACATAGGTTTCGTTCTGGCCACTATCCCTCGAATCAATTCGGATTTTTAATGAGGGAAGTAGCTTCTTCCAACTGTGTTAACTGTGGTACGAAGAATGTTGTCCATCTTAAACTCGTAGAATGTGTAAAACTTGTAGGAGAAAGAGAATTATTTATGCAAACATATAAAATCAATAAGTATGAAATAGGAGCAATAACAGCTTTATTAGGACAACCGTTTAGTGGCGCAGCAAAATCATTGTTAAGTTTTATATCATTACATAAAGTGTCTTACTCAATGAATAGGTGTATATTGTAGATTAGGATATGATGGGGCTGACACCTGCACCAGACAAAAGCCTCCAAATAAAATTAGTTCTACCCCTACTACTTCGCTGAGGTTCTGGGTTCGTTTCCCGGGTAGGGGGTTTATCAGAGATAATGGTTTAAAGTCCTTTATTTCTGGTTTAATTGGGATTTTCCCATTTTCTGGAAATTTGCCCTTACCTCGAAGTTTTTATAATGTGCCCGGAGATGTCAACAGGCTCGCCACCTGTTACATGAGCCAAAAACGTAACCGGCGAATCGTGGGTGTGTGCATGTATGCTTGAATGCATGCATTTACCTCTGCCTACCCCTTCGGGGATTACAGGCGTGAAGTTACGTAAAAGTGGATTAAAAAAAAAGAATCACTTTATGAATAAGCCTTGCGGCATGACGGGTTTATTGCACTCCTTACGGATTTAAATTCGCATGCACATTAGGCTTGCATGGTAGATTAAAGCCCAATCCTCTCAACGTAAAATAAATTTATGTAACTACACGCCTGTGTTCCCTGAACGGATAGGCAGGCAAATATTTATTTCTCGCGAGCATACTCGGGTGAACCCATAGTATATCGCGTCTTATCTTTACTATATATCTTTACTATATAAAGTGGTATGGTTTGTAAATTTGAATGTTCGTTTGTAAGGAATCTACGGAAATACTGAACCGATCATGAAAATTCTTTCACAATCAGAAAGCAACACTATTCAGGAGTGCTATAGGCTATATATTTTATAATGATAGTGTAATTGCAACCGTGCGAAGCCAGGGCGGACCGCTAGTCTATACCTACGTATAATAAAATTTTAACTGAGTACTGTCTGTACATGATATGGTATTTTCTATTATAGGTATGGCTCTTCCTCGTGTAATAGAAAATACCTTACAGGGAGCCGAACCCTTTCATGCAATAAATTCAGTATATATATATATATAAATAATGTTTGTCTGTATGTCATCGATGAACTCAAAAACTACTGGACCGATTGTCATGAAAATCAGTACGACCATGTATTTGTACACAGAGGAAACGAATATGACATGTTCATAGATGTAACTCGCCACCAGGTGGCGCTGCAGAGTAGCAACTTCTGTCCCATTCAAACCGATTGTCATGAAAATCAGTATGATGATGTATTTTTAATTGGTTTATTCCCGCTGTCCCCGAGTCCCCAGCAGCACAAACACAGGACGACCGGAAGCAGGAGCCGAAGGCGCGGCTGTGGCGTCATGCCCCAGAAAGGGGAGAGTGTCACTAGGGACGCATGAACACTGAGAGTAAAGAACTTGTAGGAAGTCAAGAACACATGCGCGCGCGATATAAGCTAGGAGCAGTTCGCGCATTTCCCGCGATTCAGCCCATATAACCAGGATGGTTGGTGGGGCCATGGGAAGGCGTGGTGGGTTATAATAAATAATAATGGATAGTGGTAGATGGTAGTTACCACCAGATTATTTTTCTTAAATTTATTTTTGTTGCTGGCGTAGCAACCCGCGCCGGGTACAGCAAGTAGTAAATATGTTATTGTCTTCTTTAGGGAAGACTTTGTCCAGCTGTGAACGTATTGGAATGAACTGACGACCCAGGTAGTCCAGCGGTGTGAGACGACCGTTTGATTCGATGGGTCGCGGCTTCGATCCCTACTATACTATTCGATCCCTATTTGTATGGCTTACTGATATTTGTTGCCGGGTGTGGGCGTTTGTGTACGTGTTGTGTATGTTCAATGGTAACCACGATACAGGAATATAAATACGTAGTATGGGACTGTGAGTGTACGCGTATTTATTTATTTATTATTTCAGCTGCAATTTAAAATTCCCTGTTAGAGCGTTCTGCTTACTAAATAGAACTGAATGCTGCTGGAGGTAGAGCTCCAATATATCAGTTAAAGAGTGTAGGCAAGGAAGGCCACATCATCTGCAAAATGCTAGTTTTCACTATCACCAAAGAACACTTTATTGCTGTTATGTGAGCGCTAGTAGTGTTTCAGTTAGTTACTTACCGTGTATTTTTTTTTTAGTTTGCTAATGCTTTTTTATTGGGAGTTTTCACAGGCCATTTTGGCACGAGGTAGCACCTACAGCGGATGCACCTGGGTGAAGATTCACTGCGCAGAGCTTTTGCTGAGCACGAGGAGACAATGGAACATCTCTTATGCCAATGTGATGGCCTTGCTGGTAAGCGTATGAAGATCCTCGGATTGCATATTCTACACCGGGAGATTATAAAGTACTGTACATTAGGGATACCATTAAATAACGTAACTTCACGCCTGTAATCCTCGAAGGGGTAGGCAGAGGGTGCGTGCATTCAAGCATACATGCAAACACCCACGATTCGCCGGTTACTTTTTTGGCCCATGTAACAACAGGTGGCGAACCTGTTGATATCTCCGGGCACATTACCAAACTTCGAGGTACTGGAGTAAAGGAGACTTTACACCATTATCTCTGATAACCCCCTACCCGGGAATCGAACCCAGGACCTCAGTGTAGTAGTGGCCTGCTACCACTAGGCTACCGAGGCAGTTAATCAGTTACCAGTTACCATTAAATACATCTCAGATATATTTAAAGGGACAATGGATGATAGTATATAGTCTTGGAGTTGGTCTTTTGTGTTCAACCCGGGAATATAGATCCCAATAGGTCGAAGTGTCCCAGTGTAACAGCTGACCCCTCAATAAGATAAGATACCGTGTAATACAGATCCGCAATTATTCAGAGTGCCAAATTTCTTAGCACACAGGTGTGGCCTGTATCACTAAATCACAAACCATCAACGCAAACTATTATACTTACTGGCCACTTGCTATTGATCACAAAGTTGTTTCCGATTCTCATAAAAATGATAGTATGGAATATACCCTAATTATATTCTAAGGTGGTGAAAATTCAGGCAGTTAGGTATTACTTGCTACTATTCCCCTTCGTGGGCCCTTCCCCTTCCCTTCGTGGGCGAGTCCGCCTCACGCTTGGCCGCTTTTCATTATTTAACTGGTGGTAGGGCTCCAGCGGAGCTCGCGGGCGTAGGCAGCACCGCATTACCTAATATACTGGCCGCTAAATGGTAGTGTTCAGCACTATCGTGTTCCGGTCAGGTGGTAATTAATGTACGGCCCTGTAAGCATAACACCTAAAGCCTCAGGAGTGGTAACGCATCTGCATTTTGGTCTCTAGTTTATCTGCGGGAGCCTATAGATATAGGCTGCAGTCATCACTTAACATCAATGTGAGCTGCACACTTTCATAACATAAAAAAAAATTCTTAATTTTTCACTGAGGTCCTAATTTCCAAACAATTTAAGACATCCACATACATACCTTATCATTATAGCAAGAACATGAAACACACCTAGTATTTTATTTTCTTTTCCTGTACTTTCTACGAAATTCAAAGATATTAGATGATATCTTTTACGAAATTAATAAGCTTTTTGGCGAAATAAATAATAAGCATACGTAAAAAGTATTTATTAACAAAAAACATTTTTATAACCATGTACCATAATTTCAATTTTTATTCATTCCAAGTCAAGTGTTATCACACATATCTACCAAGTAGAAGTCCGAATTTGTAATAAATTCGATGAACATACACCTCGCCCGGATTCAACACTGAATTTGGAAAGTTTTTCTGCAAGGAAAAAGTTAATTTTGTACTATTATTAAAATTTGTCATCGGAATGCGTAGAGCGAACCCTTGCCTAGAAGCTAGGTTTTTTAAGGTTCCATAAACCTAAAAAAAAAACATTTTGTCATCTACTGGCCGTTAATCAAATGGCAGAAGGCATCTTAATGTCTCTTGATGTTTTTCTTTAATATCTTCTTTGTCCAGACCTAGTCCAACGTTTAACTATATGCTTATACATTTTTTTTTTTATGTTATAAAAGTTGCAAACAAGCGTGCAGTTCACATTGATGTTAAGTGATGACTGCAGCCTATAGACACCCACACAATGACCAGAGGTCAAAATGCAAATGCGCTGCCACTCCTGAGGCATTAGGTGTTATGCCTCTGTGCCGGAAATTACAGAGCCGTACATTACCACCTGACCGAAACATGATAGTGCTGAACACTACCATTTAACGGCAAATATATTAGGTAATGCGGTGGTGCCTACGCCCGCGAGCTCCATCACTGGAGCTCTACCACCAGTAAACATTATAAGACAGACTGACAATACAAACATTTAGTATGAAATCTGCGTCCAGTGATTTATGTAAGAGAAAAAAAAAGGGGCGCATATTATTATTTCAAAATACAGTTTTTTATAAATCAGGTCTCTTATCACCGAGTGACAGTAAACAGATCCAATCCCAAAGAGCAATAAACTATACACTGGCATATTTACAAGTTGTGCCGCCAAAAGCGCCTACTAAAGATCTACGGCCTAACTCGCGATGGATCAACGTGCCGCGTGTGGCCAGTTAGGGGTAATCAGATCTCTGCGTTGGTGGAAAAAGAAACGCTTACTAGCTGTTAACAGTGTCAGTCTATTTCTCATCATGTCTTAGGTAAATTTTTTTTTTTATAGTAATACAAAAATAGGTACTAAAGTATACGAATTGAAATTTAGTAGTCGTTTTCCCGCGACAGAACGATATGCCTTCAGTGGTATTGTTGTAATATATAGCTCTAGGGGCTCTGATATAATATTATGTTTACTAAGTGCGTTAAGGTTCTCCTTAGTCTCCAATTGTTTGTACGACATTATTCAGTATACAAAAGCCCAAATTGTAACCACACACCTATACCAGTGCGCTGGCAACGTCAGAAAGTGAAAAACAGTGATATGCATAAAATTCAGCGGCGTCGTGTGGCGAGTTGCTCACTTCCCTCTAAAATGGTCGAGGAGGGCAATGGCTGTCACATGCGTCATACTCGTGAACGGGTGCTGTTGGTGGGGACTGGTCTGTTCTGGTTTGCAGGAGCTACATCACATTTAGTTGATAGCAGTTTATTTGCATCTATATGCTATGGACGTTGACATTATTTGATTTTTCACGATAATCTGTACTAGATTTAAGCTCTCATTTAAAAGAGCTCTTGCTGAGTTTGTTGGGTAGCGGAGTTCTTCTCAGTAGTGACTGCACTTGGAACTCTGCTAAGTGAATAACATTGATCTTGACGAATAAGTTTTTCTTTTTCTTCATTTATTATCATTGAAGTAATTGAAAAATTTTATGATTATTATGTTTTAACCAAGTAGTTTAAATTTTAATTTTTAATTTACTATTAATATATGATTTTGCTTTTACTATATGTAATGGTTATTCGCTCTAGGTAGTTTATGATTTATTGACGTTTTGAAAGTATCTGTAAAGATCTATTCGAAATAAAAATATTTTCTATGTCTATTTCCATATCTATTTCTATTCACAGCTTACATGACTTTGATACGGTATAACTAAAAGAAAAAAAGATCGATTTGAACCAAGCCATATCATAATTATTTACCCGCGGGAGTACATACATAAAAATTACACCGTGTACTGTCATTTTGTACCGCCCTGTAATTTCCGGCACAGAGGCATAACACCTTAGGCCAAAGGAGTGGTAACCCATCTGCATTTTGACCTTGGTCTTTGTGTGGGTGTCTATAGGCTGCAGTCATCACTTAACATCAATGTGAATTGCAAGCTTGTTTGTCACTTCCATTACGTAAAAAAAATAGAGAGATACTAACATGGTTTACGGCATCTGGATAATTCTGAGGCATTAAACAGAAAAGTCCGTGTTTTCTATAGATGGCGCCCTGTTTGCCAGTAAGTGGGACGTAGCCATATGCCTTTTTTCCCTGGAAATAAAGAAAAGTACATAATATATATATCGTAGGTTGTTTTAACTGCCTCGGGCGGATGGTGGTGGGCCACTAATACCCTTTAAATTCGTATGGAGGTATATTTTTATTTCCTTTAAAGAAAGCAAATATCTGTATTCTCCTCTTTAGTTTTGGTACTCTACATTCTCATGTTTCAAACTTTGGTCATCCTTACAAATTAAAAAATAAACGCATGTTGAAATTCTTAAAAAAATATGAATATCACATGTTGGTATGCAAAGTGTTGATCCATCCAATTTTCATACTTGCAGTTTCTTTTTATGTCATAAAGTGGCAAACTAGCAGACAGTTCACAATCATGGTAAATGAATGCTGTAGCTTATAGGCATCTTAATAAAAACCAAAGACCTCAATGTATTAAAGACGAGAGTATTCAATAAAGACATTATCTAATCTATCTGCCACCGTTGTTTAGCATTATCGTATGCTGAGAAAGACTCTCGATCCCACCTTAGGAACACTAAATTAATAATAGATTCTGTCAATCACCTCTTTATCATCTATCATCTCCTCTCCTTCCTCATTCGACTCTTCACTGCCTGTCTCGCTCGCTCCTGACTCAGATCCATTCTCGCCTTCCTCTCCTTCCCCCGGTGACTGCACAAACACACAATCGGTTACTTTCTACAGATATCTTGCTCGCGCGCATCGTACTCTTATGATCAAGTATAGCGCTCGGGAGTTTAAGCTAACCTTGAAAGAGGCGCGTGGTGCTCTTATTTTATTTAGTTTCCTTGGTGTATTTTTGAGTTATATTAAATAAAGTTGGTGGCATTTTGTTTGCTATAGGCTTATTACAATGCCCGTGTATAATGAAATAGAATAATAGTCCAAAAACACGGCCTTTCAGGTTACCTCCAAAACGTCATTGTGATTGTTCTGGTAAAGTAGCCATCGCTTTACTCGAATAACTGTGACTGACGGACTGATAAACTGACTGACTAACTCTTTACGCTGCTTATTACGAATTACGAATACGAAATATCGTTTTACTTGACACTGGCAATATGCGTAGGTAATAGCGATGCCATACTTGAGTTTAGTTATCGCTAAACCACGTGTCACCAAAGGAAGAAACACCACTTGAATAGAAAACCCCTAACTTATACCTAGTAGTTCAAAACTTCACCTCAATGATCCTATCCGGGTCAGGTAACAGGTTTCCAGTGTACAATTGCATCCCCGGTTGATTGCTGTACAATTCTAGAGCTCTGCCCGTACCAGGGTGCACAACTCTGTAATTAATGAATACAATGATGTTAAAGTACCGCCAACATTGATTTTGAGAGTGACACAATTGGTAGACGTGTTGCCTGCATCCTTTATAAATAATAATAATGGCAACCCTTGATACGTCCCACTGCTGGGCACGAGTCTTTCCCCTTCTTGGGAGGAGGCCTGGAGCTTGCTCCACCACGCTGCTCCAATGCGGGTTGGTGTAAATAAGGGTTAGTGGCCAACCGACCGCGCCCGCATCGCTTAACCGAGTAGATCGCTTCCGATCTACATCAGCCGCGGGGCCATGCTTAACCCTTTATAAATATGGATCCTATTATAGTATAATTTGTGCTTTTCATTGTAGTCATTTTGGGGTTTTTGTCATGTTATTCAGTTTACTGGCGTCGGGACGTAACGACTCCACCGCCCACTAGCGGAAGAAATTTCTTCTACTGGGAGAGAATTTTCCTCTAGTCCATTCAGTCGACCGAACAATGGCGGTCAAACCGTTCCACTAGAATATAATGAATTCTTTAGAATTTAAATATGCATAAAAATTAGGTTTGCAGCATATCTGGATGAACGAAATGATTTTGCAGTGGGATCCTAACCTATAAGAATCAGTATCATTATCTTACGTACCTAGCATGGAAAGTGATATCCTGAACAGTGCCCTGTGTGACACAGTAGTTCACATCATATCCACCCATCGGTATTTTTGGTAGCATGGTCCTCAAAACTCGTGGTACTCTAAAATCGAACGCCGTTCCACCAACCACTTTTTTCTCACCTGTAACAAGTTTATTGTAATGATAATATTAATTTTCAAATTAATTATCACGGCTCTATTGGCCATAAAATGAAGGATTTCCAAGGACAGAAATATTCATAGATCTAAAATATAGTTCGCTACTTTGATTTGGTTGACTCCCCTTTCCTCGCCTGACGCTCGATGAAAGGAGAATCAACCACGCATGTACTGAATTCGCTAGTACAAGGGCTATTACTGTTTGAGGTAGGCAAAAACGGCCGGTAAAGTAAAGACTAATCAGATGGATTTGGTCTTTGTATTTGCACCATATTACTCCTGAATGTACGAGTACACACTCGAATGAACATTCGTGGCCACATCGTTGCCATATGAGCATCAGGTGACCTCTCCGTACGGTGAAAGGAATGCTTCGTCGTAGAGCATATTGACAGCATATTTATTATAAAGTAATTGAGGGTAAGATTGAAAATTTTGATCATTACCTGTAACAACACCGTCATCGTCGGCAACTGTGTATTTGTCTGCATTCACAGTCACAATGTGGTCGTATAATGTTTCTTGTCCTGATTTCTGGAAAACGATATATGTAATATTATTTATAGCACTGTTTTTTGTCAGTTCCAATATCATGTAGAAGTTATAGATAAAAAAATAATTCTAAAATAATAACAAAGTTGCCATTGGTACCAAGGCCTGAGGGGATATAATAATTATAATAATGGCAACCCATTATACGTCCCACTGCTGGGCACGAGTCTCTCCCCTTTTTGGGGGGAGGCCTTGAGCTTACTCCACCACGCTGCTCCGATGCGGATTGGTGGCGATACGGGTTAGTGGCCAACCAGCTGTCGGATGTTTTCAAACTGCCCATAAGGCCTCCGACAAGGTTTTGACTGCTATCTATCGACAGTAACCGGAACCGACGGCTTAACGTGCACCCCGAAGCACGGAAACGCGCATTTTACTTTGTCACTGGCGGTCACCCATCACACACCCAAACGCGCCCGTAATGCTTAACCGAGTAGATCGCTTACGATCTACACCAGCCGCGGGGCCATGCCGCGTGGCAAATATGGCATATCCGCCTTTTAAGGAGGCCCCAGCAGTTTTTCAGTGGAAATGATGAAGTCTTCTAAAACAACAATGAACTTACATGACCGGCCAGATTGAAAAACGGAGCGCTGGTCAAATTGACAACAGTCGGTTCGCTGGTGGTGCATTTCATTTCGATCTGCAAGGTGTTGTCGCAGGTGACCTCGAACGAGACCTGCGCCATCACCGTGCCGGGGTACCCTTCGTGAAACCGCTCAGACACGTGGCTCATCACCACCTTATTGCCAGTGACGTATGAACGCCAGTTCACCTGAAAATAACGTAAGGAAGACTATGAGAAATCTTAAGACATAACTGATGGTAGAGTTCCAATGCAGGAGCTCGAGGGCGTAGGCACCACCGCAATACCTAATCTAGCTGCCGCCAAATGGTAGTGTTCTGCACTATCGTGTTCCGGTTAGATGGTAATGTATGACCAAGTAATAACTATCGCAGACGTAACAACTTAGGTCTCAGGGGTGGCAACGCATCTGCATTTTGAAATTTGGTTTTTAAAATCAATATAAGCTGCATGCTTGTATGCCACCTTCTTAACAAAATAAAACATAAGGGGAATTAACATAAAGGGATGTAAATACATGCATTCAGTCGAGCCTATTTTAATATGCTTTATGAAAAAGAAATTTTTTTTTTTGCTATTTGTAAAATTTTATCTATATATATATATATAAATTTATTGCTGTTCGTTAGTCTCGCTAAAAGTCGAGAACGGCTGGACCGATTTGGATAATTTTGGTTTTAAATGATTTTTGGAAGTCCAGGGAAGGTTTAAAAGGTAAGAAAATATGAAGAAATTGAAGGGAAATAGTAAAAATCACAACTTCATTTTCCATACAAATAGTCCGTATCTATCAAACCTTTGACACATTATTGCATTCTGAGGCAATACGAAGTTTGCCAGGTCAGCTAGTACAACATAAACTTTATATAAAAAAGTACTAAAACATTATCCCACCTTATCAAAACCAACGTATCCACCATTGTAATGATCATGTCCTTTGTTCAAAGATAGCATATACATTCTGCCCGATGGTCGCACCACCACCGTACCATCGCGTATCAGGTTGGCGTAGCGGCCAATCGTCGCACCGAAGTATGGATTTTGAGACTGAAAGTATTCTGTAATGTGCAATTAATATACCTATAATTAGTAATCGTACTTGTTACTTTGTTTAGTGTCATTAAATTTATTATTTTTTTGTTATTAAGGTGTCAAACAGGCATACAGTTCACATGAATGGCAGGAGCGTAATTACCGCTGTATCTAACGTAGGTACCAATTATTCAAATACAAACAATAAAATTTATAAAGTACCTTCCAACGTATCAAAACCAGCAACTACGTCATCAGGAACTCCTTTTTTATCGGGCACTTGGATAGATGTTATTGTGGCCCCATACGTTATGACCTGAAATACAGTACAGTATTAATAAATTACTAAATATTTACCAAAAAATAGTTAAATTCCAATGTTGAGAATGGATACTGATCTTGTCGTTTATCACGTAAGCTCGCGTCCTATTTTACTAGCCTATTTTACGAAAAACAAATATCCTACCTACATATTACTATACTTTGTACAAAGTTTGGTTTGAAAAACTGGAACGTTTAAACAAAAGTTCATATGATCTGAAATCCGTTTGTTACTAGTTATTTATGTTTCCCAGTTGAAAACCTGCATCAGCCTAGGTCAACGCTGAACTCGTATCTATTGGGTACAGTTGTGAGATACTGTGTGTTATTAATAAGCGAAAACAATTACAGTAGTAGTAGGTATAAGTAAGGTTTACAAGTTATCGAATACTACTACTATATCAATATAATTATCTAATTACGAATTTAAATTTCAATGTTCAATTTGTGCTACGGTTTTCCAACTTTACCTGAACAATCATCCGGTTCTTCGTTCGCCAGGTATACCTTCTTACGATGTCAATGTTAGAGCTCGATGCACATGGACTGGATTGCTCGGGCTCGATTTCTTCGATTTTATCAGATGTTTTCTTTGATGTCTTACGAAACAAATCAGATCCGCGGTCTTTAGTTTTTGCCGGATGATTTTTTGGCATAAAGCCAAATCCATCAACGATTAGTTCCACGTCAGGGACTTTAACAGGTTCAGGCTCTGGATTCTTTATATGTCTAACATCTGAATCCCCACTTGCCTTCTCTTCTAATTCTTCGTCAGCCATTTTCACTAAGAATTTTGGTTACTATTGCCAAATATATTTTTATTTACATTTACAAAATTTATTTGATAACATCTAAAATTTTCTCATTTTTTGCGCAAGTGACATTTAATTGTAATTTTTATGACTTTGATTGATACAAATTTTACAGCTTTAAAAGTGTAATAAGGTTTTAATGTAAAAAGAACAGAGAACCTTAGAGTTAACATGTTCGTTTTCTTTAGACTGTGCTTAGAGTATGTTTTTCAGTCAATACCTACTGGATATTTCAATTAATATCTACCTTTTCGAACATTTTTAATAGGTAATAATCTACCTCTGATTTAAATAATAAAGCATTAAGAATTGCCTTACCTCCTGCCTAAATTGTTGGACCATTATTTGATGGTTTAAAGTGACCGCAATGACTAAAGCAAAAGTGACTACTATCGTTTTATTTTGAAGTTACGTAGGATAATTACGCACTTATCCGTAGTGATATTAAATATAGCAGTTAAGTACTTATAGGGGATGGGTATTAGTTACTTGGGAACTACAACTACAACATTGAAAATCAAATAACAAAATATTATAGTAATCTGTATTGTGATGATAATAAAAACTATTGAACCTATAAACGTTTTATCAACTTGGCGTAATGCAACATATTTTATAGAATTGTTTAAAAGTGAGCTATGTGCGATAGCGATAGTCGGCAACTCGCTACTAAATCGTTAAAACCTTACGTAGTATTTGTATACTCTTTGGTCAAATCTACCAATACGCCTACCTCAATGCATAATTTTGATTATTTTTTTTTGTTTAATGAACATGGTTTCTCCATCCATTGCCGTAATATGCAAGGCTGGTTTGATAAACAGTTTTCACTATATCGCTCATTGCGAATCGAAGTGATTCATAGTATATTCAAGGCTACTGACGTTTCGCAACCTAACGACATTATTGATTATTTTGTTTACCGTATAGTTTCGTGTAATACCTATTCAAAGTTGCGAGTGGTGGTGCTTCAGCGTTGAAACTCAGGCAACTCAGGGAAAGTTCTAAACAAAGATTTTGACGTGCAAGTTTCTAAGGTTGGCGATTCTTTCAGAAACAAAACAATTCCAAATTAATTGACTTTCTTACTTACAATTAAAATACTTCTTGAGTAAGAATATTTCATATAAATAAAATAAAATACGAAATACGCTTACACGTACAGTCTCACAGTAGGTAAAACATGTGTCGTGGGGGCCGTTGTACACATACAACACATACACAAACACCCACACCCGAAACAAATATCTGTAGGCCATACAAATATTTGTCCCGGTGCGGGGATCGAACCCGCGACCCTTCGAATCAAACGGTCATCTCACACCGCTGGACTAATCGGGTCGTCGAAAATAAAAATGAATCTCTAAATGTGTTGCAAAGCCCAGAACGGCTGGACTGATTTGCTCATTCTTGTTTATTTTTTTGTTGTTTTTGTAATAGTCCGTAGGTTTTTATGAAAGAAAAGGAAATAGATAGTTGAGAGGAAGATTAGAAATTTTAAGAAAACTCAACGTTCATATCGAATCTTCTGAGGTCAAAATGCAGATGCGTTGCCACCCCCGAAACCTATATTATCTATCATGTCTACCATTACAGGATTGAATACTAAAAATGATGAAGCTGACTATTTATTAATAAGAATATATTCTCAGCCAGGGACGAATATTAGTACATTTTATGTAGACTTGCATTCATTGCCATAGTGAGGTGTTACATATACTTGTACCTTTCTACTTACAATGATCATATAGGTTGGAGAAAAAGTCTTTTCGCATTATAGTATGTATGAACTTGTAATAAAATCTCTTTGGCTGTATAGTATTTGTATCTGGCTGGTTTTGGTATCATTGAAAGTTAAAATTTTAAAGAACATAATTCCAAATTCAAATTAGGCAAATGTGTGATTTTCATTTGTTTTTCGTACTGTCAAGATGACTGAATCTAATGAAGAAATTCGATACATTTTAAAATTTTACTACAAAAAAGGTAAATATGCAACGCAAGCAGCGAAAAAAATTTGCGATGTTTGTGGACCTAGTGCAGTGTCTATGAGAGTAGCACAAATTTGGTTTAAGCGTTTTCAATCCGGACTATTACGACGTAATGAAACCGAATCATTTTTGAAGAAGCTGATAACTGGTGATGAATAGTGGATCACGTACGACAAGAACGTGCGAAAAAGGTCGTGGTCAAAGGCCGGTCAGGTTTCACAGACTGTGGCGAAACCCGGGTTAACTCGCAATAAGGTGATGTTGTGTGTGTGTGGTGGGATTGGAAGGGCATTATTCATTATGAGCTATTACAGCCAGGCAGAACTATCAATTCTGAACTCTACTGCGAACAACTGATGAGATTAAATCAAGAAGTTGAGAGAAAGCGGCAGGAATTGATCAACAGAAGGGGTGTGGTGTTTCATCATGATAACGCTAGACCTCACACATCTATAGCCACTCAGCAAAAATTAAGAGAGTTTGGCTGGGAGGTGTTAATGCATCCGCCGTATAGTCCTGACCTTGCACCTTCATATTTCCACCTGTTTCGGTCTCTTCAGAATTCTTTATGCAATGTTAGGTTAACATCACGAGAGGACTGCCAAATCCACTTGTCGCGGTATTTTGATGAGAAGTCCCAAAATTTTTATAGCAATGGGATTATGTCCCTACCTACAAGTTGGCAAAAGGTTATCGAACAAAATGGTACATACATACTTTAGTTAAATTTAAATACTATATTAAAAAATGTTTTGAATTATCTTAAAAAATGCGAAGAAACTTTTTCCCCAATCTAATATTATGATGTTCGATTAAATGCTTGGGTACCTTGTAGGTACCCAAGCATTTAATTGGTTGGTAGTTACTACCTACCAACCAAGAGATCTGTTGGGTTCGTTACACAAACAGAATTACATCGTAGAAAACCAGATTAAGCAATAGTCGCTTTCTATTTAGGTAGTTGTATGATTATTATCACTGTCTTGTAATTATGTACAATATTAAAAACAAAATTAACTATTTAATTACTTATGGGTATTTTAAGACTGTCATTTAATTTAATAAACAACTTAGAGTTTATATCACAGTACCTACAGGAAGTAGAAAAATACATTTTCAAAATAAAATATTTTTTCTAGAGAAAACAAACAGAGCCTGAACCAGCTCATTTAATATTTTTAAATTCTAAATTAGTTAAAAAGTTCGTGAATCAAATCGGAAAAAAAATAAATTAAAACGTTATTCTTTTCAGACTCTCACTCAGTATCGTGTAAGTACTCGTATTACTAAGTATTAACTTTATTAGGTATCCAAATCCAGCTGCTGGTTCAAAACAGTAGTATAGACTAGAGACTAAACTACTGTTACAGAAAAATCTTTCCTTTGAACTTGTTTTTTTTTTAGGAAAACTAAACAGTTAACTGCGTCGAAATATACTTTAATTAAAATGCATTGTTCAATTTTTTTAGAAACACTGTAAATAGTCAAAAATAACGTAATATTAGAGCATAGTTTGATTTCAATCCGTGCCTACTCTACGCAAGCTGTTGTCCAATACAATCCATCCAAATTTGTTACTTGCATCAATTTCGTGTGTTTAAAATAAAACACTATTTTTTATTCAAAAATTTATTTCATATTCGGAAATGTTATAAATTAAAAATACGGCATCGCAATGTTAATATCTAAGTCTTACTCTAATCATCATATAAATTAGATCAATATCTCATTCCTGAAATGATTTGAAGCCATTTCCAACTGCTTCCAGAACAGTATAAGAATTTGTACATTTTTGAAAATTAAACCCAGAACACTTTCACACTTTGTTTATCGAGTTCAATGGCATCCGATTTCCATTTTTCTGTCTCTTCTAGAACATCGGGTAGCTCTTCCATGTAACTGACTTCTTTACAAGGTGATGGTGGTATTATACTTATAATCGGTATACCTATCTCTTGAAACGAGCTCATCGATGAAAACCCACTCTCGTCTTCGATAAAATGAGATGCGTGATTAAAATCGATTAAACTTTGCGTGCCTTTCCCATTTGGTGACTCCATTCCATTAAGCTGTTCTTGTTCATTTTCATATAATTTGACTTCAGAAAAGTCATTCTCTAAAACGCAGCTTAACGTAGGAGTCGTTAGATAATCTTTCAAAACTCTGTCGGTAGCTTTACTGAACAAATTTTTTGTATTACAGTTGTTATGACTGTTGTTATTAATATTCAAGTCCATAGAATCATTAGAATGTTTTTGAATCAAATTTAATGAATCAGATGAAAGCTTCTGTGTATCCGTTTCTGTTTCGTTATTTTCACTTAAGTTTATAGTGTCATTCTCGATTCCCTCTGTACAGGCACATACGAGATCGGGTAGTTTGGTGCTAAGAACTGTATTGGCAAGAGTAATGAGTCTTGTCATCTCTTCGGTGATTTTCTGTCCAGTATCGTTTTCAGGTGCAAAAGACAGCTTCGACTGATTCCTAAGAAGATAATTAATGTTAGAACTTACACTCGCAGCATAATACATATCAAAATAGATTTATATTTATGTGTGTGTGTATCACGCCAGGTCCCTAACGGGGTAGGCAGAAAGTGTAGAGCACCAGATATCCCGGTCCTGACATACCTCTCGTGCCTAGTCTACCTAGATTTATATTTAATTTGATTAATATGGAATAACTTCTTATTTTTGCTATCGAATAACCCCCTTACTCATGAACGTATTGTAGCTAAAGTGTTGCTAACCTCTCCTTTGTATTTTTCTATTCTGCACATTTGACAATGCAACTGACAAAGACAAAAAATTCTTTAGCTAAAACGTATTTAATGTACGTTTATAAATAAGTAATAGAATATAAAATATGGCTTAAAAGACTTGGCATATACTCGTAAAATAATATGAATATTCACGCTTACATACTAACTCTAAATGGAGCTTGGTACCTATGAAGTTAGATTGAATTAAATTTTGCGTATGCAAAGCTGCGGACGATCAGCACTAGCAAAGAATATGTAAATAATGTACTAGTTGAGATCTATACAATACGATCAACTTACCAAACATTACAGTAATCTTTGTATCCATTAACATTGCTGATTGATTTGCTAATTTTTCGTGTACTGATTTTTTTTGGATTGATAGAATATTCGAGACTCTTGTTGACATGCAGGACGGATCTAGAACGTGGCAAATCAGCCACGTTGAACGATCTTGGTAGTCCACGTGTACTTTCTTTTCTAGGACTTTCAATTTTCTGGCACACAATATGTTCCTTGACTCTATTCAAGAAAGTCACAATTTGCTTAAGCAAAGCTATATGCATCTGTCTGTTAGTTTCAGTCTGAAAATAATACTCTGTTAGTTGTCACTTAAATAACATAGTCAAGAAGCATGTATAGTTCTGTAGGAAATAAGTATTAAATTCGCAAATTCATTCGCAATTCAAGTTCGCATTGCGGACACGTAAAAACATCAAATAACCACATAATCTGGTGCACCAGAACACACAGCATACGAGTAAAGACATATTATTGTCTAACTGACCTGTCCCAGCTGCCATCTCAGGGTCTCCACCTCCAAATTCAGGGCATTGACTTCAGTGCTTCGAATATCAGAATTTTTCTTCGACTTATCGGGAGGTTTACCCGTATCTTCTTTAAACTCCATATCAATACTCTTCGAAAGTTGAGAAAACAGCTCAATTCTTTCTGGAACCTGCAACAAAGAGTTGATGCACATTAATAAGTGTGCCAGCTAACTGTAACTTATTACTAGGTACAATACGAAGAGGAAGCTGTGATACATGCGTGCTATAAAGTAGTTTCACCAAAATTATTGTTGGCTTGTAGACAATTTCGTGTCTTGCTTAATCATGGGAACTAAGTTTGAAAGTAAAACCGTCACTGACTAGTTTACGTACAGCCAGCTGTTTGACTGTTATAATCTCATCGTTTAAATATTTCTTTAATTAATAGGATTAATTTTATATTAATTCTAATAATTAAATAAGCTTATTTTTATATTTAATTATATAAACTTTAACTTCAGATCAGCTTGAACTCATTTATGAGTTTACTGTTTTTTTTATTGTTCTATATTTATTTGTCAGTACCATTACTTGCAATTTTGGATGTGTATATTTCATCACAAAGAATTATATAACAACAACAACACAGCGAAACATGAGTTTCACTCAATTTTCGCATAAGTTTTTTTAATTATTTTATATTATTTCGCATTAACACATGCTTGTAAAATATTTTTTAAAGAAAAATGGAAAGAAAAATTTGACTTCAAGCGAGACTTGAACTCGCGGCCTACTGGGAATCTAGTCCAGCCGCTCTTCCAATTGAGCTACTGAAGTCCTGCCCGATTTGTCAAATCTTTCCTTCACATATATTGCATTGCTTTATGGTAGCAGTAGCGCCATCTATTGCCAACTATGCTAGTTAGGCAGTTTTTTTAACCAAGAGCAGTATCATTAATTTTATTCAAATTCGTAAATCCAAACAATTATTGTATAGATAACAAAACAGACAATAGTACTATTGATGTTGTCTCATGGATTGTTAAACTTAATGATCCTACCAGTCCTATCTTCATTGTTCGATCACTTTGTGATATAACAGGAGGGCTGACAAAAACAAATAACATTCTCATTAGTCTCTTTTCTGTAAAATAAAAACCTGGGATGCACCTTTATATTGTCAATCGACTGTGTCACAGACGTCCCACGTTCTTGTATCGAAAGAGCCGCTGATTGACCTCTATACTATGCGAACAATACAAGAAAAATCTATAGGCCGTTATAATGAACAACGACGATGACAATAGACACATTTTTTTTTGTTTGTAATTCCTAAAATAGGGAAAATAGAGATAAAATGATACTTTGAATACACTTAGTTATAATAAAATTCTCACATTGGTACGGTTAACGTTTTTGAAACCACTTTCAAAAAATGGCTACACCTTGCCGTCTGTCAGTACTCTTACAGTTTTCGTTGTACAAAATATATTTATATATACCACCTGCGCGTATTGTACTTGCGAGCATAGAATGTTATCACATCCGACATAATCCGTGGACCATGGTCAATTATTCTCGTAATTTATGGGCTTAGCGGATACTACGGATACTGTTTATGGCGTAGGTGCCTATTATTAAATAAGCGGGTCAAATCCAAGCGAAATACACGTTACGAACAAAAGAATATGAATAAACATTGCGCGCGGTGCAACTATTTTGATAGTTTTAGCACAGTCTAAAGAACATACTAATTGATGTTCGAGATACGACATTAGATATATAAACGCTCATTTGTAATTTAGTTTAGTGGTTTGTTTTATTGCAGTTTAATTGCTAAGATTATATATTAGACTAGCGGCTTCGCTCGGACCCAATTTTAGCTACGTTACTACCTACTACTAATACAGTACTAATCTAGTAGGGTTGCGGAAGCGGTTATTTTCCCTTAAACCGATCCTGCGCTATCTGTTTCATACATACTATCAACCAAAAAACCGCACCCTTAGGGCTCGATTTTTTCCATTAGGCAAAATTCCGTCCATGAGCGTCTACGTCCTAAAGATCCCCGATCCAAAATTTCAAATTCCTAGCACTTGCATTTTATACTATTTTGTGATGAGTGAACAAGTGACCTTTCGATTTCCTATAAAATAGAAATCGATCTAGCCTTTCTCGAGTTTAGCGCTTACAGCACATTTAGCGACATACGTCAATAAAAATCAAAATAATTCACACCAATAAAAAAATATTAAAAAATCAAGCGAGTCTCATCTCTTATCATCGGTGTTAGCATTTAAATTAATTATTTTCATGACCACAATGTTATGCGACAACTTCTAAGATATTCTTTTTAATTATAATATTATTAAAATCGCATGGAAATCCGTACAATCTTTGAGTTTATCGCCAATAGACAGACAGACGCGGCAGGGGACTTTGTTTTAAAGATTATTAAATATTAGCTATTAATAATTTAAAATGTATTTTATACGAACACATAATAGATTAACCCAATTGGGTGGAGTCGTTTGGGGGTATTAATGCGCTTACAAACGTTTCGGTGGTTAAATTTTATTTATATAATATTAATATATATTCTTTTTTTTATGTAATGGAAGTGACAAACAAGCATGCAGTTCACATTGATTTAAAGTAATGACTGCAGCCTATAGACACCCACACAAAGACCAAGGTCAAAATGCAGATGCGTTACCACTCCTGAGGCCTAAGGTGCCTCTGTGCCGGAAATTACAGGGCTGTATATGTTATTATGTATTATACCTGTCCGGAACACGATAGTGCTGAACACTACCACTTAGCGGCAAGTATATTAGGTAATGCGGTGGTGCCTTCGCTCGCGAGCTGTCACTGGAGCTCTACCACCAGTAAAAATTCTCTGACTGTGGTGACAGAATTTCAAAACCATCGTACACTTTCGTTTGTTCAAAAACTTTTCTTTTAAGATAATAGACGTTTCACACATTAAATGTTTAGGAAGAAATGATTATAACATTTAACTTCGGCAATGGTTCATCTATGTTTTATGTAATGGGTACGTCTTTGTCTCACATTTATTAATGTGATACGCTAACGATGAGAAACAATTACGTAATATAAACTTTCTTTATAATTTAGCTCTCGTTTAGTTTATTTCTCAACACATGGGTATCTATCACTGTCACTTGTTTGACGCAATTAGTTTTAATTATTTTCATTTCCACTTATTTAATGTCCATGGTATTAGAAAGATTCTGTTCAAAAATACATATATATATATATATATATATATATATATATATATATAAAAAAATATATATATATATATATATATAAAATATATATATATAATATAATAATAATGGCAACCCTTGATACGTCCCACTGCTGGACACGAGTCTCTCCCCTTCTTGGGAGGAGGCCTGGAGCTTACTCCACCACGCTGCTCCAATGCGGGTTGATGGAGATAAGGTTTAGTGCCCGACCCGCTGTCGGATGTTTTCAAACCGCCCATTAGGCCACCACCACAAAGCTTAACGACTGCTATCTATCAATAGCAACCGGTACCGACGGCTTAACGTGCCCTCCGAAACACGAAAACGCGCATTTTAATTTGGCACTAGCGGTCACCCATCACACACCCGACCGCGCCCGTATTACTTAACCGAGTAGATGGCTTCAGATCTACACAAGCCGCGGGGCCATACGCGCTTCAAAATAAATATAGGTATATTCATATATGTAATAGTTTTGAATAAATTAGTAGGTACCATCGAAGAAGGTTCCGGTTATCCAAAATCATTGCAATGAAGACTTTGACATTTTTTCTATGGTACCTACCTTTAGGCGTCGAAACGTGGCGACGCCACCACACACTAGTGGAGGAGAATTCTTCCGCTAGTGCAGTTTAAACAAACTATGGCAGTCAAACCATTCTAAAAAGGCTGTAACAAATGCAATAACGCGGAATGTGGGCAGTACCATGAGGTACCATCTCGGGATAAAACTACCGCCACTGCGATCGCCAATCCAGGTGTCTAGCGATTAACGCCCCGTTCAGACGGGATCGTGTCTTATAGTCGTAACACACGTCCGGATTTGGTACGGAGCGGACAGCGTATTTGGTCCGATGCGGTCCGCTCGCGCGGGTTTGGTCGGCAGAGTCGGTGCGACGGACCGAATCCGGTCGTATGTTATTACTATTATTCTGTCGGATCAGATTTTTTTAGGAACCGGGTCAGTAGCAACAGTATTTCAATGCTAGAGTTCACACGAGCGTTCGGTTTTAAGATCCGACAAAAATCCTAATCTTACTCAAGTTGAAATCCGTTTTGGCGGCTTAAATCGGGCCGAAAATGTAAGATCCGGTTTAAGCGACATAGTTATCACATGCGTACACACGGTGTAAGTTCAGTCTTTAACAATCGAATACATCTCACGCCCAGAATCGCAAAATAATGGTTTGCTACAGTGCTAGTAGAGCTCTACTTCATCGTCTGTCGAGACTACAGAGGTTATCCTCCAAAAGTGGTCCCCATATTTGAAACTAATAATTCACACATATAAAACTATTTATTTGGATATAATGAGATAATTTGGTGATGCCTTTACCGTAATTTAAAACATCAAAAAAACAAAAATATAAGTCCTATTTAATCATATAGAATTATAACTTACTGGTTGTAGATCCAGTGTAGAAACCCGAGAGCGTAGCCACGGTATTATTAAATTGAGGTAGGTATCTGCCGTCAAATGGTAGTGTTCAACACTATCCGTATCGTGTTCCGGTTGGACGGTTATGTGTGGATCCGTAATAAATATCACAGAGACATAACAACTTTGGCCTCAGGGGTGGCAACGCATTTGCTTGCTACCTGTGCTACCTAAAAAAATAGAACCTATAGATAGCACTAGTAGATATCTTACGCAATCAACATGTGGTGTACACAATTAGGTATGCATTGAACGTCAGCACGCATTGGAGCCGATGTCGATATACGTGAGAGAGCCATTAACGAACTTTGTCACAAAAATTAACGTCACGCACAATCAAATTTGTATTCTATGACTTCAGACGTATCGATTTTTACTGACATAAAAAACTGGAGATCGTTGTTATTTAAAGTGACACTATTTTCTGATATTTCTAATAATAAATATTAATATTATTATTTTCTGTATTGTTGCAGAACAGCAATTTAAATTCAACATTTCGGTAATTGATAATTAATCCCGATGAAAAATGTATATCCAAAAATCTATTTCCTATTTAATGTACAATAGTGTTATTGAGAATGAAATTAATAATTACATACCTAACCACATACACAAAGTGTACCCTATGTAACCGCATATGTATTAAAAATCTATCCTGATACAGTTTCATTTACTGCGAAGGAGAGAGTGTCCAGTAATACCACAAGTAATACATAGAAAGTACAACAACGGCGACTTCATTTACTTCGAACTGTTTCGTGAGCATTTAAAAAACGAACAGTGTCACAATGTATTCGATTTATAAAAAAACTAAGTCAACTAGTTCACTCGAGATCGCTTACAATATCAGGTTGCGATCGGTGCAGAGTTCCCTACGATCTCGAATGTCGGATGCAGTCGAACAGAACCACGCATCAAGGTTAAAGGTGTACGTTTCTTTTGTGATAGATAGAAGAGGCCTTTATACTATCAGATTTGTCGTGCTCTACCTAGGGGCTCCTTCTCCCTATTTAGGGTGCTGCTAAATACACTGCGCTGCAAATCGTGTCCTGTGTGACACATTAAGGCTGGGTTGCACCAAGATATTTGTTAATGTTATTGTTACATTTCCCATCATTCTCTAACTTTTCTCTAATTTACTGGTGGTAGAGCTCCAGTAACGAAGCTCGCGGGCGTTTACACCACCGCATTACCTAATATACTTGCCGCTAAATGGTAGTGTTCAGCACTATCGTGTTTCAGTCAGGTGGTAATGTACGGCCCTGTAATTTCCGGCACAGAGGCATAACACGTTAGGCCTCAGGAGTGGTAACGCATCTGCATTTTGACCTTGGACTTTGTGTAGGTGTCTATAGGCTGCAGTCATCACTTAACATCACTTGAAATCTGTTAAAGTTAGAGAAGGACGTGAAATGTTACAATAATATGAAATCCCCGCAGAGCACGAAAATCCGGAACCACGATTTTCTACTGGAGGTAGTGTTCCAGTCTTGCAGTTCGAGGGCATAAGAAACTTCGCATCTACGCTAGTGTTCAGCAAGCACTATGCATGGTTTTCCGGTGAAATGGGATATGATCCCCTAGCAGTAACTGTCACAGAGGCGAAATAACTTAGGCTTCAGAGGTAGAAACGCAGTGTTGAAGTATTCATTTACCGTCCATGTAAAAATAAGTATGGTGCAAATCCACTCGATTTCTCTGTTGAAACCTTAAGGGACTCTAACTCCTTGTTTCTTATTCCACCCTTTACGAGAAATCTTGTAGTGTATCAGGCTTTTTTACATTTAAGTTCATAATACTTTTCACTGATACTAAGTATTATTAATTGGAGAACTCGAACGGTTTGAGTGAGTGGTCGGCTGGTGTGTTTTGTAGTAGAGGGTGTCACAATTTAAATCGGTCGGTTAGTCGGTGTGGTGAGGCAAGCCCGTCATGCATAGGCAGCGGCGCGTGACGCCGGCATCCGGTAGGGCCCTCGGAAGCATTCATGCCCCACCCCTCTACACTCTATCCCGAACGACAAGTGCATGGGACACGCTCGTCGTCCTACATACGTGAAAGGCTAAATCGTGCAAGCTTTACGCTTTATTGACATATCGTGACAGGTGGCTCATTCAAATTCAAAGGGGAACTTTTGGGTTACAAAAGAGACAAACAAGCAGTCCGCTTTGATGTTAAATCAATATTGCAATATGTTATAGTGGTGGACTAAATTTTTACTGGTAGTAGAGGTCCAGTAATGCAGCTCGCGGGCGTGGGCACCACCCCATTACCTAATCTAATTGCAACTAAATGGTAGTGTTCAGTGCTATCGTGTCCCTGTCTCTTTTTATGAAGTTGTTTATAGGCATCAGTTTCACTAACCATCAATGTAAACTAAATGCTTGTTTGTCACTTGGTGACATAAAAAAATTTACAAGTAGGTACATAGAAATAAGAGCTCTCAATATGCGCTTGAAGTAGTTTTACTTTTGCACCAATATCACCAGGCCATACATTATACATACACACAAAATAGAAAAACGTAATGATGTACACATTTATCGGTAAGCAGATTAGGTAATACGAGCGTTACACCCTTGAGCTCCTTTTCAAGATCTGTTCCACCAGTGAAGTTAAGTTAAAATTCTACATTACGCAAAAGGATTTTACTAGTGTTATATCACATGTGAGTAAAAAAAGTAAGCAGCAGTGAATAAAATTGCGCAAGAGTTCGCAACGTTTCGCAGCCATTATACTCCCTTGAATAAGATCTGATATATCAGTTGCGAACACAATGTCTATTTGTTTGTTTTTTTTTTTGCAACGAAGTGTATACTGTAAATTTTCGTCAATTGTGAACTGAATCAACAAAGCGTAAAAACAATATACGTAATTCTTCATCAATAACCAACAAGAGCTTTGAATATTTAGAATGTTGTACTCTAGGCTGGAGCGCCTTCTGCGCTCGCCGATTGCCCGGTGAAGTAGACTAGTGCCGTCTCGAGACAGGCCGCCTACACAAAGCCAGACCTAAAAAAAAAAAAAAAAAATAGAATGTTGTAAGTTCCACTTTGTGATTGTATACGTATACAATCAGGGTAGATTAGCTTGTCCTACATAAGTTTTGAAATGTATTTCCTTCCCAATGGGTTGGCACAAGTGTATTCATGACCCACGATTGACCAATTATGCGTCTTGAACCCATGAAGCTGAAGGTTAAGCTGGAGGCAACACTACGAACAACAGAATGAGTCAAATATCTACAACATCTGTATCAGATCTCTCTGTCTGTGGTGTGGTCTGTTATCGCCATCTCTTTATTTTGCCATATATTAAAATGTGGATCCACGTTGACTGGGAATAGCGAGCTTTACCAGTCTTGAAATAAATATTTGGAGTGTTGTCTCCGTTTTCATGCTAAGCTTGAACCCCATCTAATAGCGGGCAGCATGTTTACCATTCTTATTCTTCGGGTGTGTTTCCAAACTATTGGTATGAATATTAGTGTGAATTAGTTGGTGAGCAAGATTTTACAATTGTTCAGTAGACTGGAACTTTAAACCCCAACATGGCCCTGCGAGTTTGAAGGGTACAGCTTGCCCGTCCGTAAACCCGTCGGCCATCCGTCGCATTAGATTTTTATAAGTACAACATCAGTCCAGACAGCCTTTTATTTACAACTCAGTTGCTTTATTTAATGATCAAGCACTATGCGGTGATCGCTTTTTCTAAAATCAGTTCCGGATTAGGTCATTAGCAAATTAAGAATACTTGCTCATATAGGAGGGCACACAGATTTAGATATATATTTACAAAAACAGGATTTTTGATGAGCATATAAATAATAAATTATTTCAGTGATATACTAAAAAATGGGGAGTTTTTCCTTTTTTTTCTCATCAAAGAGAAAACATGTATAGGTGCATAGGCGTTGATTGATTATTTCATTAAAATGCCTTATTCCGAAAACTGCTATTCAGTTTGCAGTACCTAACTACTACTGAAAACTGAATAGGATACAAAATACAAATTTCAAGAATAATATTATTTGCCATATTCGCCGTCTGGATACATATCTGTGATCACGAAAATATTAATAACTAGCTGTGCCCGCGACCTCGTTCGTCTACGTGAGAAAAAAAATGATTGTTCAGTATAAAATCGGAGACACTCAAATTCTGTTTATTTATGTGTAGGTATGTATGTATGTATGGTTGTATGGAGATAAAAGTAGCCTAAGTTACACCTTACCACATCAGCTATCTGCCAATGAAAGACCCGTCAAAGTCGAAGACACTCCAATTCTTCTTATTTGTATGTAGGGTTGTATGTATGTATGGATGTATGGAGATAAAAGTAGTCTAAGTTACTCCTTGTTACATCAGCTACCTACCCATGGAATTCCCGTCAAAGTCGGATACACTCCAATTCTACTTATTTGTTTGTAGGTATGTATGTGTGTATGGATGTATGGAGATAAAAGTAGCCTAAGCTACTCCTTATCACATCAGCTATCTGCCAGTGAAAGTCCCGTCAAAATCGGTCAAGCCGTTCCCAAAATTAGCCCCGCCAAACAGACAGACAGGCAGACAGACAAAAATTGAAAAAAATGTTGTTTTGGTATATGTACCGTGTATACATTCATATGCGTTTAGTAAAAAGCGGTTATTTTAATATTACAAACAGACACTCCAATTTAATTTATTTGTATCTATATAGATTTATTATGGAAGCTACAATACAACATAAGACCTAAAAATTCTGTGAAAATTTTAAGCGTCTACATTATAGCGGTAACCGAAATACATAATTTGTGAATATGTTAGCTTTCTAGCTATCACTATTTATGAGATACAGCCTGGTGACAGACAGACGGACAGACGGACAGACAGACAGACAGCGGAGGATTAGTAATCCGTAGGACCCGTTTTTACCTTTTAGGTACAAAACCCCCTAAAAGATAGAACTAAGATACAGAATAGCTTTAAAATATTCGATACGATTCTTTAAATCGACATTACTTTTTTATTTCTGAACCGATTCACATGGAACAAACACTAAATGTTAAGTGAAACTTACCACAATATACTCGTATTAGTGAAAACCGCAAATCGAATAAGCCGTTTCTGATATTAGCGTGCACAAAAACACAGACAAACAGACATTTTTAAAGTACCCAGTGTTGTGCGCCAAAGGTTAAAGTATAATCGTACCAAGTTTCATTGTAATCGGACCGGTAGTTTTTATGTGATGTTTGAACAAACAGACAGACAGACAGACCGACAGACAGACAGACAGACAGACAGACAGACAGACAAAACATTTTTTAATCACATATTTGTGTTCGGTATCGATCTAGTAACATCCCCTGGTATTTATTTTTTCAATATTTTTAATGTACAGAATTTACACTTCTACAGATTTATTATAAGTATAGATTTGCTAAGCGTTTAATGTGATACCCACCTTCGAATTTAAAATTACTTATTCGTAGGATACACACCCGATATTTCATATACTTGTATGTTATATTAGCACATGATAAAAGCTGTCTGGCATACTCTGGCAGATAAATAAAACATATACACGAGATCAGGCGAGTTCTTTGGAGGTAAAGCTGCAAATCGTGAACCTTATGAATTATTCTTGCACGATAATGTATGATGGTAACGATTACAAATGTAAAGCATCGCAGCCGTACACACATGACCTCATAATACAAACCTAAAGTAAGTCGCTAATGCTTTGTCTCGTTTCCTCACATGCGGTGGTATTTATACAAATGAAACAACATTTTGGCAGTTCCCTAATTCAATCGCAATAAGACGTCATGGTACGAGCTTTGGTTGGCAACGATCTTGACTTTTGACTGACAAAAGTTTGAAAAAATTATATGTAGCTACCTCCAATAATTTTTCCATATAATTTTTTCAAACTTCTGTCAGACAAATGTCACCTCAGTCTGCCCGGGACCACGGAAGCTGAAAAGCGACCGAAACGTCGGGTTGATTTTAAAAATCATTTTAGTTTAATATACGCGAGATAAATCCGTAAAAATAGTTTTATTTCAATGAGTGTAGCTCGCGGAAACCTAAGAACATATCAGTATTATATTATCCCTACTTTACCTCATCGATTATTTGATTATCACCGAACACTAGTTCTTAGCTGTCAGCAGATAATCGTATAAAACAAATTAAATTATTCAAGAATACATAAGGCAACGGTAACGATATGCTTTCTCTCGAAAATACAGGTTATTAATTTGATTCTGCTATAATATAGTATTCTTTATTAAACGGTGCACTGTACCAAATATACTGTGTGAAAAAAATTGATTCCTTGTAGTCTTACCAATTTTGTAGATAAAAAAAATAAAACGAATACTTACATATATATATTTATTTTTTCTGCCGCTTATTACACTGTCCGGTCGACAGGGCCCTAACTCAGTCACACGCTCGAGTAGCGAGCTAGCGAGTGATTCGGAGCTGTAGCACCGCGAGAACCGCTTAAAGGCCTCGTTGATGCGCATGTTTGTGTGATTGCGCCGTTTCAATGTTTTGTACGTAGTTTCCATAATGTTTATATTTGTACTGTGTGTAGTTAGGGCGTTAGGCGGACCGGGCCACTCCGGTCGCCCTAATTAGGGCCCTAACTCCCTTAATGTTATTGCACTACCCTGACCCATGCTATCGTACCCTGAATACCGTGCCGTGTAATAAGTCGTTAAGGCATTCTCATTCGAACAAGGACATAAAATATTAAATTATTAGAAATCTGATTTAAAAAGATACTTTTAAATCCTTGCAAAAGTCTTAAGTCACGCCTAAGTCACATTATTGTTATCTTTGTATGATCAATCTATTATCAATATGATTGTTGAATCAAAATGTTTGTCTGTGTTATTAACTCGAAACCGCTTTGTGTTTATTTACAATACAATACAGCTATTAGCATGCAAACCGCCTATCTGTTGTTCTCATGTGCATATTTCAGGTTACGTAATTTTAAGGCTACTTACTATACGACATATACACGCGTATACGAGTAAGAATATTCTTTAACAATCTTGAAATATACAGTGTTTATTCAAAACTAACTGTGCCCGCGACTTCGTCTGCGTAGAATTTAACGAAATGATTGATCAGTATCTATGCGGACGAATCCGCTACCCTTCGAATCAAACGGTCGTCTCACACCGCTGTGTACTAACCGGGTCGTCAATCTCCGAGTGAAAGACCCGCCAAAACCGGTAAAGCCGTTCCCGAGATTAGCCTGAACAAACAAACAGATAGACAGAAATTGTAAAAAATGTGGTACGTATCTGATCCATATAAAAATAGTAATATGTGCTTATAAAGGAGTTACAAGTCGACATGAAAAATTGACAGCCATGAGAATGACGACTGCAATTTCGATAGGCGGACGCACCCCAGGTAGACACTTTCATGGCGATCATTCAAACATTAGCTAAGATTGGTAGATTCATAGATTTATTATCTACGTAGATTTGAGGTAAGATTCTACACCTCACATACATTAACACGTCAGACAATTTATTAACCGATTTTTCGTAGAACACCACTAAAATCAGATTGGCCGTCAAAAAAGAAAATGTTTCGTCATCGTCGCATCACTGTTCATCATTAGAGGTTACTGGACAGTTGCAAGACCTTATGTAAAACACGTCACGTCCGCAGTCGTGTCGGTCCCGCTTTATTTATCTACTCGCGTTGGATCCGGTAACATATTTGTATGTGTATTGTGTCGTGGGCATTACGCGACGGAACTCTTATGTGGGCTTTTTTTTATACGTTTATCATGACATTTGAAGGCATTGGAACGTGACCATCGCCCTCCAGTGGCCGAAAATTCTTCTACTAGTGCGATCAGTCGACAATGGCGGTCAAACCATTCCAATACGACTGTAGTACCAAAATATAATAACGTGGGATGAACAGCAGCGTCCCCCGATAAAACTAAAGCCACTGCAAGCGCCAACCCGCCTGCCAAGCGTGGTGATTTTTTTATGTAACGGCGGTAGCAAACTAGCAGTTCACATTGATGTGAAGTAATGACTGCAGTTTATAGAAAGACTAGAGGTCGAAATGCAGATGCGTTGCCACCCCTGAGACCTTAGATGTTAAGTCTCTATGAAGATGTCATGTCAAGATGTTATGTCTCTAAAGACTACCATTTGCCGACAGATAAATATACTGTAGCGTTTATACATTCAGCTACATAAAACCAGAGATTTCAAAGTAGATGCAAGACCACTTCTGACTAATTCTTAAGTTGTTGTGCCGTAAATTACAGCGCCGTACAACGTCTTTATCAAATACATACTTTGAGCTTTACTTAGCCGACTCAAAAAAAATAGTTTCCGTCGACGTCCTTACTACGATAATGATCACAAGTGGTTTCATTATGCGATAGTGAAAGTTAACTGCCTAGGACTATAGTTCACCGTACTCGCGTACTCGCACATCCTATCAAAATGATCCGTCAGTGGAATTATATACTAGCCTTAAGAACTTTCAACAGATGGTCGTGCTATGATTTATCTTCTTCTTTGTCGTATTCTTCATTACTGAAGGTCGTGCCCGTTTTGGTAAGTATAGGTGGAGTAGCTGACTAGTTGCTTCCAGGCCGCTCTATCTTCAGCTTTTCTGAGAGCTGCAGTCACTGACAGTCCAGTGATTTCTTTTATGGCGTCAGACCATCGGCTAGGCCATCCGTCTACTTTACCCACCACAACCAGTGTGTCGAAATTTTATCACTGAAGTGCTATCACTTATAACTGTTTGTAAAACCTCTCGATCTCTATAAGCTCAGGTTTCGACGACACGAATCTGTCTTTCTCCGTCTTCAGCTTAGTTAGACGACTGATCTTTGATGAACACTTAAAATCGATTATGAACACAATTGTGGGATATAGATGATGATTTATTGTCTATCGAAACTTGATACACCACGTATATAACAATTCTTTATTTGCTATCTTATAGTACAACACTTCAATCTCTTACAACGAAAATCAGTCCCTCTCTGACGCACAGAACCGCGGCAAAAAAACCCTGTCACCTTTATGTCATGATGACATTTTTGCATTAGGCTGTCGCCACGCCACCCTCCTACGGAGAAGGAGAATCCGAAACATCAAGAAATGTATGGCCGCTTTAAAACAGTCTTAAACTGCAGTAAGTCGCGAATCAGTAACTTCGTGATCTTTCTGTAGAGCCTTTTGAAGACACTGTATATGTATTCAGAAGACTTCTCTGTCGCAGAGAAACCATCTGCCACATTCCTAATTTATACGCATTCTATATTAATATAATAATGGCAACCCTTGATACGTCCCACTACTGAGGACGAGTGTCTCCCCTTCTTGGGAGGAGGCCTGGAGCTTACTCCACCACGCTGCTCTAATGCGGGTTGGTTGAGATAAGGGTTAGTGGCCAACCCGATGTCGGATCACGCATAAGGCCTCCGACAAGGTTAAACGACTGCTATCCTATCGATAGCAACCAGGACCGACGGCTTAACGTGCCCTCCGAAGCACGGAAACGCGCATTTTAATTTGCCATTTGCGGTCGCCCATCACACACCCGACCGCGCCCGTATCGCTTAACCGAGTAGATTGCTTCCGATTTACAGGCTGCAGGCCATGTACACTTGACATTCAAGACTACAACAGAAAAGATCGAAAATATTCAAGGTTATCGATACATTTTAAGGCCTTAGCTGATGACTAGTGTTGTAATGTCCATGTTAAAGCGGCGCAAGCGCATTATATCCGAAAGAAAAGACAGTTCATTTACAAAACCACACCTGTTATTGTGCCAAGGATAACGTCTTCTGTTTCCGGTTAAACTCCGTTAAACATTTCTTTTGTTACAATGTACCTATTTTATACATGCCGTGCTGTGCAGTTGTTTAGAAAAATCAAGGAAATTGGTTCTATTTATTAAATTGTTTAGCGTGTTTCAATTATCTAAAATCGTATTATATTCTTGAGATTTTTTAAATCTAGGCTATTATTAATACACGAACTTTAATGCTTTGCTCCTTATTAACTACACAGTGCTATATTTTTTCGTTGTTCCGGATTTACCTTTAAAAGAAGGAGGAAAATGTACTTAAACAGTAACTTCGTAGTTTGGCTTTTTCAATTGTTACAATAGAACTCGATACTCATTAATAGGACATACATATGACCTGGACTTTAACATGGTATAGTGCCAGCCCCAGACTAGGTATAAACCTGTGTCATAGGTGCCGTTGTACACACACAACATATATTATAGACAAACACCCAGACTCGAAACAAATATCCGTAGGCCATACAAATATTTGTCGCGGTGCGGGGATCGAACCGTCGAATTAAGCGGCCGTTACACACCGCTGAACTAACCGGGTCATGCCGGGTCATCAACTTCATATCTATACTAATACTCGTACTAGATGACTTGGCGAACTCCGTTCTGTCTTACCATTAAGTTACCTAAATAATCGCCACGCTTGGCATGCGGATTGGCGATCGCAATGGCAGCAGTTTTATCGCAGGATGCTGCTGCCCATCTTGCGTTATCGCGCTTACTACCGCCCCATTGGAATGGTTTGACCGCCACTTTTCGGTTGACGGACTGCACTAAACAGTGAAAGAATTCTCTTCCAGTAGAAGAAAATTCCACCACTAGTGGGCGGTAGGTTAGATAACTGTAGACGAAAGCCATTTTGTGTTTCCATCTTATTTATTTTATTCTGCAGTGCTTTCGTAAATAATCGGTTTTTGTAATACTTACCTACCTTATGTTTTTCAACTATCTGTAAATGTTACAGAGATTAAAATCTAAGTGAAAAATAAATAGAAAGTGGTTTAAAATTCTCTCAATATTTTTTATAAGTACAAGCATCATTCTGAGAAGTAGATGCATTTGTCCAATGAAGCGTTTCTCGCTTCAAATAACAGATGCTTTCTAATTATTTGTCAAGAAATTAATCCATTTTATTACTTACTAGTTGTGCCCGCGACTTCGTCCACGTGAGAAAAAATATGATTGTTCACTATCTATCCGGACGAGGTCGTGGGCGTAGCTAGTATTAAAGTAGCTTATGTTACTCCTTACTACATCAGCTATCTGCCAGTGAAAGTCCCGTCAAAATCGGAGACACTCAAATTCTATTTATTTGTATGTAGGTATGTATGTGTATTTTATTTTTGTAAAAATTATTGGTGTACAATAAAGAATATTCTATTCTATTCTATTCTATGTATGTATGTATGTATGGATGTATGGAGATAAAAGTATCCTAAGTTACTCCTTATCACATCAGCTATCTGCCAGTGAAAGTCCCGTCAAAATCGGTCAAGCCGTTCCCAAGATTAGCCCCGCCAAACAGACAGACAGACAGACAAAAATTATAAAACATGTTTTGGTGTATGTACCATATGCATTTAGTAAAAAGCGGTTATTTTAATATTACAAACAGACACTCCAATTTTTTTTATTTGTATAGATAGGTTAGGAACCCACTACAGGAGTATTTTGTTCATCCAGTTAAACTGCAAACCTAATTTTTACGCATATTTATAATCTAGAGAATATAATATATATTTACTAGGTGCCTATCAAAATATGGCCGCAAGTATTTTTTGCGAAACTAAACCTCGGCTATATTAATTTTGATCTAATTATGTCGAATCCTGTGATTGTAGTTTTGTAGCCTAAATTAATACTTTATTAGTCACAGGTTTACTTAGTTCTTATTACGTCCTGAGTCAATTTATAATTCATTATGGAAATCGTGCTATTGCACGATTTCCATAATGAATATATTCCATATAATAATGAATTTTCACAATTATTGTCTATTGACAATAATTGTGAAAATTTCTTCACTTTGTTCTTTGCATATTTTCATGTTCAAAAATATTATTATGTACACAAATGAAATATCTCGTGGGAATATATATTTTATTTAGAAGATAAATCGTATCTTATCGAGTTCATGCTTATATCTGGACAACTAGGTATGTAGGGACTCATTACGAAAAACTCGTACTTACATCATATAAAGTTTTATTCTTCTTAAAACATTTGAATTCCTCGGGATCAAGAGGATTCTTTTCTGAATTCGTCGAGATCTTTGCCGTTTGTTTCTTTTTTAATTACTCCCTCGATGTCGCAGAATTTTAACATTTCATACATCGTTTGAAAGGGTAAAATACAAAAAATTACAAATCAATATATTAGTGAAATACAACTTTCACGTTTGTATGCGACTCTCTTTAGAGTAAGTACCTGCACTCCCAAGTTGGTCCTATTGGCGATTTGGAAATTTCAAATCCACTTGGGATTTGAAGGGGATCATGGACAAATTGAGGAAGAGAAACCCTCAATAAATTGTGTAAGCTTACCTATAGTTTTAGTTGTGTTTTCTTATTTTAAATAGGTACATATTTGCATCTGATACACGCTACTGCAACCACGTTGGAAGCCACAGCTTTCCCCAAGTGTAAGGACTTAGAGGATAAAAAGTACGGAAATATTTCATGTCGACATAAAGATATTATCAGCAGTTTTTGGACAGACATGTACGTGTAAGTTACATATCAACATTTACACTAAAAATCGAAAAATTAAAAATAATACAAAAAATGCTCTGAACCAGTAAATCATATCACTGAAGAGTTAAAAAATATTGATGGTAGGGTTCTAGTGTAGGAGCTCGAGGGCGTAGGCACCACCGCATTACCTAATTTATCTGCCGCTAAATAATAGTATTCAGCACTATCATGTTCCGGTTAGATGGTAATGTATGGCCCCGTAATAACTATCACACAGACATTATAACTAAGGTCTCAGGGGTAGCAACGCATTTGCATTTGGTCCTTGTGTGGGTGTCAATAGGCTACAGTCATCACTTAACATCTGCATGTCTGTTTTCCTGACTAAACTGCATTATATAAACTAAATATCAGAAATAAGAAAAATCGTATCAAACAGACAACCTAAACGACAAACAGACCTAGAATAGCATTAAGATTATTAAATTATTTTTATGTGGCACCATACAGATAACATTTCATGGTTGATCTATTGTCAGAAGAAAGTGTAGTCATTACACAGCTTTTTATTGCATTTTTTACAAATTGCTACGTACTTGGTTCAAAACTTAACTGATTACGCGATTAACTGAGTACTTTGATTGCACAAACAAATACCTACGTTCAACTTTAGACCAATATAACTATTAGGTAAACAATAATGTTTATACAGATAATACCAGTGCGAACCATTTTAAATAAATATTCTGTATATCGTCTCCATATAGTTGACCCCACTGTGCGGCGTAATGTAGAGCTCGGAGCACGCGCGTGCGCGAAGTGGAAAACCACCATACAGTTCACATTGATAGTAAGTAATTCTCTAGCCTATAAATATCCACCGGATCGAAACACGATAGTGCTGAAACACTACCATTTAGCGTCAAGTAGATTATGTAATGCGGGCCCGCGAGCTACGTCACTGGAGCTCTATTACCAGTAAATTATTGTCATTTATGTATCTACTGATACGAGAATTAAAGAAGGAGGCTCATCAAAGCGAACGCCCCTGAAAGTACTCTCCGGTAAGCGTGCAAACTCATCGTTTGAATAAACAGATCGAGAGATTCAACGTTCTTAAATACCTATAGCCAGTGGCGGACTAAAGGGGAGGGGCGCAGGGGTGGTCCGCCACGGGCCTCCGGTTCTGAGGGCCTCTAAAGATTGACTGACCGTTGGGAACCATGAAAGATTTTTAGAGCTTACGGTGGGAAATTTCGTTTTTTTTTTTCGTTTTCTTATTATAGAATCTACCTACCGTATCAATCATACAGGGGGTGGGGGGCAATACGTGCGTGTGCGAGGGCCCCAAATTTTACCTCATGACCTTTTTTTTAGCTCGTGTATCAGGCACTGGGCCTCCAAATACTAAATGCCGCCCCGATCCCCTGATGACCTTAAAATCCGCCACTGAATATAGCTGAGTAATTCCAGTCATTTGGCCTCTAATTGTTCAGATACAAATGTCCCCAGAAACATTGCAAGGCTAACAGTTTGTAATTAACACGACTATGCTCCCAGGTGCTTGATAAACAACAAGTGAATAGACATAAGTTACAACAGATAACGCTGCCGTGAGGTGACATCCTGTTATCGATTCACACGGTTAAAATATTCAAGTTTGAGCAGGATGGGGGACGTGAGTCAGAGTATTCGTACAAGTTCACAAACATTGACGGAAATAGATACATGACTTTTTACTTAAAGAGTCATGGCATGTGCCAGATCACCCGGAACACACCAGAACCTTTTAATTATAATAACAATATAATAATGGCAACCCATTATACATACCACTGCTGGGCACGAGTCTCTCCCCTTTTTGGGGGGAGGCCTGGAGCTTACTCCGGCACGCTGCTCAAATGCGGAATTGGTGGAGGAGGGTGGGTTAGTGGCCAACCCGCTGTCGAATGTTTTCAAACCGCCCTTAAGACCTCCGACATGGTTTAACGACTGCTATCTATCGATAGCAACCGGGACCGACGGCTTAACGTGCCCTCCGAAGCACGGAAACGCGCATTTTAATTTGCTACTAGCGGTCACCCATCACACTACCCGACCGCGCCCGTAGTGCTTAACCGAGTAGATCGCTTATGATCTACACCAGCCGCCGGGCCATTTTCGCTTCACCTCCACTTTTTAATTATTTCTGTACAAATACAAATCAATGTCATACATATTCAATACAGTGCTCAACAACAAAATATTGCACATCGAGCTTAGGAAGGAGACTTCGGCTTATTTCGGGTAGAAGGTATTGTAGAGCGTTATCTCTTTCGCACCTTACCTACTTGACGTTTGTCGACCATTTTGATCAAGTTTTGACCTATACCGGACTATCAGTGGTTACGTAGGCAGTGTGCAGCAGATAAAACGCTATACGAAGTCGAAACGAGCCGATTGTCTCTTTAGTAGGCTCGATGTGCAATATTAATTGTTGAGTACTGTACATCTGAGTGACACACCGATATAATATTGCCTGGTATTTCATTTTTTTCCATCATCATCATCACTTTAGGCTGAAAGTCGGATATTGCTGGACAGAAGACTTGCCCAAAGTTAACATAACAACAGTGTTGTGCACACAGAACAGAAAAAAATTGTTGTGCATACCCCATAGAGCAACACGGGCCACCGGCCGCGGCGGACCGGAGGGGAGTAGCCATAGCGTTTATTACCGATGCATAACAGTCTGTCATTTTTTGCGGGGGAAAATACGTGTGACACACACTCACACTACAAAAATTACTATGAAACTCACACCTTGACTTTAACAGAATAGAGGGACATAGAGGGCGCCAGGTTTTCATTGCACACGGGCGCTACACGAGCTAGAGCCGCCCCTGGTCATTGTGACATACCTAATAATATGTAGAAACGAGACAAAGTGTTAGCGACTCAGTTTAAATTCGCAATAAGAGGTCATGGCACGACCGCAGATGGGACCTACAAAGAAACCTCAAGTAACCTCCATGATGTAACCTAGGTCACCGACCTTGGCCATCGGAGTATGAAAACAAAATCGAGTTAAAATACTGCGCCCTGACACGAAATGTCATACGTGGCATGACAGAATAGTGAGTCGATGTATGCGTCGTTAACACGCAAGTAATAAAGCAAACATTGTAAACAATTGACTTAATAATCGACAGCGTAACTACTATGTTGCACTAAGTACATTACGGAAACAACTTGTTCCTTTATTTTTCAAATAGATCAAAAAAAAATATGTTGGCTTTCCGTGAAATTCGTTCTGGGCGTCATTTCCCTTGGGTAAAGAATTTTTTAAAACCTTTTAAAGCAGTTCCCCGCACGCCATCTATACATATCACACAATCAAGTGATTTTAGCTGTGCGTTAGTTAATAAATTAGCCAGTCAGACCTTTTCTGGGCTCTGTAGCTTACAAGGAACCTTTATGGTTTCGCCAGGTCCGTCCGTTCGTCCGTTCACCCGTTCGTCCGTTCGTCCGTTCGCCCGTTCGTCCGTTCGTCCGTTCGTCCGTTCGTCCGTTCTTCCGTTCGTCCGTCCGTCCGTCCGTCCGTACGTCCGTTCATACGTCCGTCCGATAGTCCGTTCGTCCTTTCGTCCTTTCGTCCTTTCGTCCGTTCGTCCGTTCGTCCGTTCGTCCGTTCGTCCGTTCGTCCGTTCGTCCGTCCGTCCGTCCGTCCGTCCGTCCGTCCGTCCGTCCGTCCGTCCGTCCGTTCGTCCGTTCGTCCGTTCGTCCGTTCGTCCGTTCGTCCGTTCGTCCGTTCGTCCGTTCGTCCGTTCGTCCGTCCGTCCGTCCGTTCGTCCGTCCGTCCGTTCGTCCGTCCGTTCGTCCGTCCGTCCGTCCATCCGTCCGTCCGTCCGGCCGGCCCCAGCAATGCTCGGAGGCTCTTAATAAGTAGTAGAAAGCTGTAGTTTGGATAGATGTAGTAGTTGAACATTATTCGCGCGGAAAAGAGGTGCAATAAAATATTGTTTTTTTTATTTGTTGGCGTAACTAATATTGCCCATTGAGGATTTTATGAAATAGTCGCATTGCACCTCAGGGTCTGAGTGCCCAGAAAAAAAGGGAATTGCCCTTCATCGCGCATATAACATCCAAGAGGAAATAATAATACACATAATATATAACTCGATGACCCAATGACTTTCGAACTCAGATCGAGAACAGTATAAATAAACAACACTTGATTATAACTCATTAAAAATTAGGTTAAGTGAATCGCCTTTAAATATGGAAATAGCCAAGTTTAGATATGCGGCATCCTGCGCAATAAGAGGTTCCGTAGATGGAAATCTAAATCACAAAATTATTGGATCATTTCCAAATCTTTTTTTTTTATACGAAGGTGTTCACATGGATTTTTGGTGATGAAAAAAATGCAAGGCGTTCGAAGTTAATTTGTAATTTCACTGCGGAACCCCAAGAATAATTATTTATAACCACTTTGCCCGATATAATATAATTGTAGTTGTCACATCAGTAATATGCAGACAATGGCCTACGTACCGTTACGATTCGCGATGTGGGCGGTGTATGGGAATTTGCATTGATTTGTGAACACAACGCTATTTGACTGCGAAGTCTTGTAACACGGAGTATTAGATTAAGGTTGGTGGCTCATTTAGCAACGGTACTCGACTTAACTCTAGAAGTCAATCGTGGCAAGCATCATCACGCCAGCCGAAAAACGTATACATGGGAAAACTCTAAAAACACTTATAACCGACCCGGGATTCGAACTGAATCCTCCAGCAGAGAATATGTAATAATACTTCGTATAAAATGTACACTTCAACGTCCCGCCTGATTTCCCCGCCTCACCCAACCTCCTCCCCTCTTATGGGCGACGTTTGGTATTCTCTACGTGCTACGCACACAGGTGCACGTGTAAATACACTACACTGATTGATGTGTGTTATAGAGACCAACTTAAGCGTTTGTATGGAATTTGGCGGAGTGTCCGCGGTGTGCCTCCAGCGTAGCAGCACAATAGTTGTCTGCAACCACTAAACTGCTAATATAGATTTTTGCGTTCCTTTTAAAAAAAAACAAATATTTTGTAGTGTTATAGGTATGGAAAATAGTCTCAAAGTAAGTCAGTGAAATCATTTTTTATAAAATAATGGAACATTATAGAATAAAAACCCATAAAGTACGAAATGAAATTAAACAAAGAAAGAACGAATGGTTTGTTTTAAAGAAAGAACGGTCTGTTAGATAAATATAAAGTAGATAAATGAGACATTACAGCAAGTCGTCACGGATAATAACAGTTCATCAAGCTAAGCAAATAATTATGTTATTTACTGATGGATCTTCAATAACAAATGCAATGAGGCATGATTAGTGCAAGTAATAAAAAGCCGAATATTTTATACACCGCAAAAAACACTATTAGTCGAGTAGTGTGAAAGCTACATTTTGACAATAATATATGAAAAAGATGAAAAAATAGTGCAACCTAAAATTCGTTTAGTTTCAAGTAGGCGGTTTACAATCCTGTAAACTATGGTTGTGACGGAGACCATTTTAACGAACGCGAATGCGGAGGTGGAGTTACAGAGCTTGAGCTCCGCTTAAGTGAAGGTTAAGAGAGGCAGAGGATAAATAAATGGAGGAAGTGGATAAATAAATGTAGGTATAAGGTGATTGATTTAATAATTAGAAAAATTTAAGGAGTAATTTCATACATTATTTTAAATTACTTTTACTATGGGACCTATCCTGAAATCACGAAAATTAGCAGATTAGCAAAATGAACGCTTAAAGTTGTCTAATTGATTAAAAAATCACCTTTTTAACTGACTTCGAAAAAAGGAGGAGGTTCTCAATTCGTCCGGATCTTTTTTTTTTATGTTTGTTCCCCGATAATTCGAAAACGCCTTTAACGATTTCGATAATTTTGGTTATTTGAAAGGGTGTGCCTCCCAGTTGGTCCCATTGTAACGATGTCAATATGTGATGATGGGATCCTGGAGAACTCGAGGGAAGCTCTTCAAATTTCATAGCACACTCGAAAGATTTTCGATATTTTTTATTATAATAATGTTCCGTGCCTTGTGGCCGTATACCTCACAGGTGGGCCCATTGTCACCATGACAAGATGTGATGATGGGATCCTGGAGAAATCGAGGGAACTCTTCAAATTTCATAGCACACTTGAAAGATTTCGATATTTTTTATATAATAACATTGTTCCGTGTGTTTGCTTTCGGAGGGCACAATTTGATGAAGTGGAACTGATGATGAAGACTATATATGGTACCTTCTTAGTTGAAATACCTACTTTTACCGTAATAATACTAATAATAGTTACTCGTTTGTTTAAAACATTGTTATTATAAACCGCGATTGTTCGAAAACGCCTGTAGCAATTTGGACATGTTTTTTGTTTGAAGGGGTACAGCTGGGCCCATTGTCACCATGTCAATATGTGATTATGGGATCCTGGAGAAATCGAGGGAACTACTCAAAGTTCATAGCACACTTGAAAGGAGATGAAGATGGAGGTGATGATGATGGAGGTGATGATGATGGAGGTGATGATGGTGGCGGTGATGATGTTGATAGAGGTGGTAATGATGAGAGGTGATGATGACCGTGGTGTTGATGGTGATGATGATGGTGGTGATGACGGTAGAGGTGATGATGATGGAAGTGAAAATGACAGAGGTGATGCTGAAGATGATTATGATGGAGGGGATGATGATGGAGGAGATGATGATCAAGGTGATGATGATGATAGGGGTCATGATGATGAAGGTGATGATGTAGGTGATGATGATGGAAGTGATGATAATGGAGGTGATGATGATTAAAGTGATGATGATAATATCACTCCAATTTAAATTAGCCTTTTGCTTGACTGCCTAAGAACCAGCTACTGGAATAGATAGTTTTCGAAACTGCTATTAGAGTTCAACAGCGTTTCGTTGCCGTTCCAGAAAAGCCGCTATTATACACCTCTAGAACTGATGATAAAGACTATAGATAGTACTTTTGTAGTTGAATTACCACCCTGTTTTTACTGTAATACTTAATATTAATAATACAACTGAAAAGCAAAAATTTCCTTGGCACCGACTTCAAACCTATGAGTAGGTAGGTAGCCGTAGCCCATATTAAAGTACATAATTGAGTTTATTTTTCGCTTTTTAGTATTTTTGTCTATTCAGTTTTGAATTTCTTATAAAAACATGACGAAAGTATTTTGTTTTTTTTTTAAATCTCTACTGAATGAAATTTGATGCTAGCTAGAAGTATAACTTACAAAAATGTTTAATTATAATACGCCTCTTAAAAAAAAGCTGCGCAATAATTCCGTTAAAAAAATGCGGATATGAATTTCCGTTACAACCCTACTCTAAACCTAGCATAAGTAGACAAACAATAAGTCAAAGATACTACCCACAGACGATCGAGTTGTTCGTCCAATTAGACCGGTCCAATTTACATGATGCATGATGACAGTTGTCTAGTTAACATCCACGCATGGTCAAGTAAACCGCATTAAGCATTTTAGCCCTCAACGCCTCGAGCAATCGTTTTCTGTCGTCGTGTGTAATCGAAAACACGTAAATGGAATACAGTGCACGAGCTACTTGTCTTCAGTAAAGAATGACAGCCATGAATGCACACACACACCCTCACTTCAACACAAGCCAAAAGCCTTCGACAAATATGCCCGCCCAACAGGGTTTTGTGCCATTGGGAGTGTATATGACATAACCGCCATGCTTGGCAAACGGATTGGCGATCGCAGTTAGTTTTATCCACAGAATAGATAAAGGTTTTATCGGAGGACGCTGCTGCCCATCCCACATTATTGTATCTACTACGCCCTATTGCAATTCTTTGATCGCCATTGTTCAGCCTGGCTATACTAGCGGGAGAATTCTCCACCATTAGTGGGCGGTGAGGTCGTCGTATCCTGAATTCCCGACGCCCCTTCATGAATGCACACAGACCCTTATTTCGAATGAAACTTTTTTTTTTGACTTTTTTAAGTATGTAAAAGTCTGTGTATGATGTGTATTATTTTGTAAAAATAAAGGCTTTCTCAAGCTTTTTATTATTATCTACAAGTCCGTCAGTTTCCGTTTCCGATTCCGAAATAGTTTCTGATTAATTTTTAGAGAGCAAATAGAGCTACATAGAATACATTTTGCATCCGATGGTTACTTTCGCCAATCGATCATCCAATTGCACTATAAACAAAAGAAATTTAATCAAATAAATTTAAATATTTCTTTTTTAATGAACTGCCTCTGTAGCCTAGTGGTTGCAGGCCACTACAACTACTCTGAGGTCCTGGGTTCGATTCCCGGGTAAGGGGTTATCAGAGATAATGGTGTAAAGTCCTTTATCTCTGGTTCTATTGGGATTTTTCCATTTTCTGAAAATTTCCCAGTACCTCAAAGTTTGGTAATGTGCCCGGAGATGTCAACAGGCTCGCCACCTGTTACATGGGCCAAAACGTAACTGGCGAATCGTGGGTGTTTGCATGTATGCTTGAATGCATGCATTTACCTCTGCCTACCCCTTCGGGGATTACAGGCGTGAAGTTACGTTTTTTTTATTTTTTATGAAAACAGCTACAACTCCATTTTTCATGGCTATAATTATTTGGCAAGCTTGCAAGAAGAAACGTAGCAAGTTTTAGGTAAAGAAATAAAGAAAAAATGTTTATTCGGAAAACCATTGATTACACACTTAAAGATTTTAAAGACATTAAAAGGAAAAGAAACATTGATTATCATAAGAATAAGGTAAAGACAAAAACTGAAATAGGTGGATCAAATTGTCCAAAAAGGTCCTCAACTCAGCATATAACCCGGTGCTGGGATTATGTTGCAGCCAAAGATGTTAGAAAAGTTGGTGCACGTGTACTCGTATAAAGACGTAATTATACTACAAAATCGAGATGACTGCCTTAGGCCTGGTATCCACCAAAGCGGAGAGGAGGAGGAGACGAGGAGAGACATGCTTCAAATCTGGCAGGTTATTTCCATCAAAGCGGAGAGGAGATGTGTAGAGGAGAGGAGATGTGAGCTTTGTACAGCAGAGATGTGATGTGAGCTGTGAGATATCGAAACCAGTGAAGTTCTGCAGGCAGGCGGCATCCGTCGCGCTGCCCGGCCGCCCGACTAGATACTTCTCCGCTCTACCGCGCCGCTAGCTCGCTCAACGCACAAAATTGTATAGAAAAATAAGACATCTCTTCTCCTCTCTGCTTGATCCATTTTCACTCGAGCTAAGCAGAGAAGATATGTGGAAATAACAAAATCGGATAAGTTAATTCAAACATCTCCCTGTGCCGGAAATTACAGGGCCGTACATTACCCCCTGACCGGAACACGATAGTGCTGAACACTACCATTTAGCGGCAAGTATATTAGGTAATGCGGTGGTGCCTACGCCCGCGAGCTCCGTCACTGGTGCTCTACCACCAGTAAAAACCGATTATGGCATAATATGCCATCGACCACGAAGGCGCGAACAAATGCTACTATAAAATATTTTTATTGATAATGTTATATGACCTCGATCTTACCGAGCTGACATACATTCTGAACGATACCACCACAAGATACGGAAAAATAATATAATAATCAACAATCTCACTAAGGCGCATTGCAAACTTTCCGTTTTAAATGTGCGATTATTTTTTAATCCTATTTACTTTATCGTGTCTTCAGGCCTGTATCCCCCGAAGTTGTAGGCAGAGGTAAAGGCATGCATTCAAGCGTATACAATCAAATACCTACTCACAATTCGCCATTTACGTTTTGTACCGAGTTGATTGCCATCTATAGGCACATTACCAAACTCCGAGGGAAACACTGAGAAGGGAAAAATCCCAATAGCACTAACCCACGATCCGGGGATCGAACCCATGACCCCAACGTAGCAGAAATGGAATGGACAAGACTATTGAAGCAGTTCTAAAGATAAATTTTTAAAAGTCTATAATTATTTGCATCATTTAGTACAAATGTGCGTAAGAAATCGCGACATGGTTTGCACATGTCATACAAAATATATCTATGTTCCGAGTTTGGCTTTAATTTATATTTTTTATCAAGAGAACCTACTAGTAGTTAGGTGAAATCGGCCCTAGTGGTTTGCTTAATAGCCGAATGTGCCCGAAACTTTTATCATGAATTTAGTTGGATTGAAAAATGTTTTAGATATTCTGTAGTTTTAGCTAGTTTGGCTCTCTCTTTCTCTCTCTTACTATGTTGCAATGTTTTAGTAGATACGAAGACTTCGTTAGTGCGATTCAGCACATCATAATGCTTAGTTCTTAATTGTGTTACAAAGTAAGTACACTAGATGGCGCTTCGGATGGAGACTTCGACTTATTTCGGTTCTATAGAGCGTTATCTCTTTCGCACCGTACCTATTTGACGTTTGTCGACCATTATGATCAAGTTTTGACCAATACCTGACTGTCTGTGCTTACGTAGGCAGTGTGCAACAGAGATAACGCTCCACGAAGTCGAAACGAGCCGATCCTCTCGTTCGCAGACTCGATTATATTTATATATATAGATATTAATTGTTGAGTACTGTATGCTAGTTAGCTTCATGCATCTCGACCACTACGATTATCACTGCTTTAAAATAATAAAGATAGTTTAGGAATTAACTTTCTATGTACGGTAATTACGACCATGGCGTGGCCTTGCTGTAAAATTAAAGAGAGTTACATTCGCGTTGATTTCTACTAGAATTTATTTCCGCTTGACGTCGTTTAAAATTTAGATTTTCCGCCATTAATTAAATTTTATTTTTCTTCGTTTAAGAACTACACAATCGATTACATAATTAGGTTAAGGGCTAACGCTGATTCTGATACTGTGTTTAACGTACATATCTACTTGATTTTTAATTACCTGCACCTAAATCTCATTTTGTTCTATAAGCACTGCTCTTACTTCAATAAAATAGTTGCGCAGTGGGTACTTTGTACAATTACTATAAATTATAGGTATGAAAAGCATCCGATCTTCAAGGACGCCCGGTCCGTCGGTGGTCGGCAGAACGGGTTCCGCTGGGAACTTGCCTAAAATATGCTAAAATGAAGCTTTAATAAACTTATAAGTTACTCGAACAAGAATGTCGGAAATATGAGAAATTATTTTTATAATTGTTTTAAACGCGTAGATATTTTTAGAAGGTACCTATGCGTAATTTAGTAAAAAGGGAATGGTGATTGTTTATTGTAGGTGTAGCTTATTTATATCATCAATAATCATCATCATCTCTTCAACCGAAAAATATCCACAGCTGAACAAAGTCTTGTCGTGGTCACCGTTGTGCGTCATCAAGGCAGATCAAGGCAGACCACAATGCCACGCTTGGCATGCGGATTGGCGATCGCAGTAGCGGTAGTTTTATTGCGGGACACTGCGCTCCGTTCTACGTTGTTGTATTTACTACCGTCCTATTGGAATGGTTTGACCAGCGCGCGTCGGTCAAGCAAACAAGCAAACAGTCATTGTTTGGTTCTCACAATTACGAATTTAAAATAAAAATATACCTAGTACGTATAAAAAGTATTTGAAAAGTTAAGTGTATAAACAGATGGAGAACTAAAAAAGACAAAAAGCTATTCAAGTTATTTATTTGCGACTTAATTTGCGTCTGGAATTGGTCCAAGCACAGGTGAAGAAAGATATCAATGTCTCTATTGTAGACCAGAATTTCAATGCATTGGCTACACATTCTGACTATCGGATTTTAATAAGATGTATTATTGTTATAAACATGCAAATCGAAAATATTGTAATTACGATTTTGAGATCCAAATCTTGTGGTAAAATTAATTTGCGCAAAGAAAAATGGTGATTCAAGATGTACGTACGTAGTGTATTATTTTGTGAAGGAGACTAAGATCATAGTCGATTCGACGGTTTATAAGGGAAACAACATGAAAATATTCCAGTCTATCTGCGTAACAACTAAGTACACCACACAACCCATGGCACTTATGAAACTGGCAATTTTCAGCAAACATTTCTGAATGCTCTCAATTCTATGACTAAGAATCCTATGGTATGGAGACCAGCTTGACGAATTATACTCCAGCATGCTACGTAATAAATAGATGAAAAAAATTGGTTTCTTAAAGTGTACATCTTGATATGAAACCCAGGAGCTTCGTTCTATAATTTAGTCTAAATGATTGTGAAACGTAATACAATAATCGAAAATTATACACAAGTCTTTCACCGAATGCGGTCAAAGAAGGAAGTTATCGTTAATTATAAAAGATGAGGTTATTGTTTTCCTTCATGAAGCTAATGAAATGAACAAGCACTTATTTGTATTCGGTTGCATGTTGTTTTCGTCATAATAGAGAGATAATTAATTAGTGCTGGTGTTTTTGTTATTTAGCTGCATTATCAACTGTAGTAAAGTCGTCTGAGTATAGAAGACAAAGACACGATAATCAGTCATCTAGATCAGTGATTCCCAAAGTGGTCTATATCGACCCCTTTTGGGGGTCTATGACAAAATGAAAGGGGTCGGCAACAGCAAAAAAAAAATTGGGGGTCCATGAAATGAAAATGGGGGTCCACGATAATGGATCTCAACACATACACTGATAGTACCAATTCACTTACATCATACCAGTGATTCCCAGTGGTCCATGGGAGACTCGATGGGGGTCTACGTAGGCGTGAATAAAAATTGTAAATATGAGAATGTGATATAAATGTAGCAAGGACGGGGGTCCACAGAAACCAGAAAAATTGGAAAGGGTCTACAAGAAAAAATAGTTTGGGAACCTCTGATCTAGATCATCTATAAATATTACAAAGAGCAAAGGTCCCAAATGACTGCCTTGTGGTACCCCTTATAGAACTAGAACTCTTACTACATGAGACACGTAACCTTCCTCAGTCTTCTATGGCTTAAATAAGAATGAATCCATAGAAGTATGCAGCCATATAATATATGTAGATATCCTTCCAATTTCCTAGAAAGTATAAAATAATAAACTTGCACAAAGCCTTTGGCGAAGTCTGTGTAGATTAGGGCAAGTCAACTTCAATTCTCTTAGCAAACGCACTACATACATAAACTAGAGGTGATTAGACTCTGAACTTATAATGTGCAAGTGAATTGCTACTGAACAGGTTATCGAAATCGACATGTTTTATAATGCACATAAATTGCATGGTTACTGCACACAAATATGGAGCTATCATTATCCTAGTTAGATTATTATGCTTAATAATATTATTACCAGTTTCCGGCCGCGACGAAGTTCGCGTGGATGCGGCGTCAAAGTATGGTTCTTGCGTGGACGCAGATCCAATCCAAGTTAGGTAAGTATAATAGTTTATAATAATCTAGGTCTTCTAGATAGTACATTTAAGTAGGTATACTCAATAAAATAATTTTCATTTGTTTAATATCTCAATCGTTCATGCTCTTTACTGTTAGTTTGAAATATGAAGACAGCTACCACTTAATTAAAAAAAAAATTTTTTTTTCACTATACCAATTTATTATAATCAAAAGACAGGAATGCACTGCCTGTATCTAGGTGTAGTACTATTAAGGAGCACATCTTGGACATTTATTTCATGTCATCAATCATGAAAACTACAGCATGAATATGCATTTAGTCAGTAAAAACGTATGTTGGAATAACAGTTTTAATAACACCGTTACTGTTTTTAAGGTAGTTGAAACTAGACTAAGAGACTTATTGAGCGTATGTATGTGTATGCGCATAATTTTTTATCCGTACTCGTATGAAATCAACATACCTATTTTGGTCCTGTTAACTGTGTCAAGAGCAGTGGTAATAAAGGCCCCATACTCATCAGATATGTGATGAACCAGTTTAAAACCTGGCCCGTGTGGGAATATCGTTTTTATAAACTTGTCTGCCATAGTTCTATTCTACGAAGGTTATATCGAGATATGCCAGAAGTTTTTTTTTGCTAATTATTGAGTACTGTATAGTCTGTCACACGTTTTTGTGTGGCAGATATAATTAAATAATGCCTGGTTAAGATGAATTCTTTCTGGCGCAATATTTTTTTTATAGGTAATTATAGTTTATTAATACACAATGTCATTATTTATCTATTTATGTTCTTTTGGATTCCGTGTTGAACACGGAATCCAAAAGAACATAAATAGAAGGGTTAAACCTGGAATATTTTTTTTATAAAATTCCAATAAATCTTTGCATTACTGGTGTATCTCGTCCGAAAAATTAAATTGCGAATGAGAATCGCAATAAATACCAATACGAATTCGCAAGTGCTAAATTTATAAAGCTAGGTTTACGTAGGACGTTCGTTTATATTAAGTTTTAATTTAAGGCTTCGTCATAGTAATATATCTACTAAGTATTTGGTTTTCTAAAACTGTTCAGTTTATACCTACTATTAACTTTGTCCTATTGTACATTTAAATCAAGTATTATATTTAAACTAGCTGTAATCCGTCTTGATAGTCAGATCTCAGTCCTATCTATGGATCAAGAAAAATGGAAGCATAATGCTTGAGATCTGTTTATTAATACTGCTTTAGATTTAAAATACATTTTTCATAGTAGGTACCTGTATTTGAAAAAATCCATCAAATTACAACATCTCAATAAACGAAACCGCTGACAAAGGCAAGTAGGTGCGTAATATGAAAGGACTCATTAAGCGACTATAGTTAAGATCCCGTATTGTAAAGATTACAACACATAAAACACATTCAACATTTCAAATTGAAAGCTAAGAGGATTTCAAAATTATCTTATTTTAATAACGCTCACAATAAAACTTGTGAAGCAACTTTAGTTGCAGCTGTAAATCACCTCAAGAGTTCGCACATTTTTAGTAAAAGCAAATTTAATAAAACGGCTAATTGCGAGTCGGACTCGCGCACGGAGTGTTCATCGTACCATCATCTTTAAAAGAAAATCATGTTTGTTATATTCAAGCTGCCATCTTTATTTTAGCATAGAGTAAAAAAAATAAAAATTTCGTTTGTTGTATGGGAATGAAAATAAAGGTAACCCTTTAATATTCACTTTATTTTTATTTTATTATTTATTTTAAAAGGTGACAAACAACAAAATATTTTTATTGTTATTTTAAGCGTCTACCTGCTACCGTTATTTCAATATTGAGCAAAAATACGAAAAAAAACCCTCTTATTGTATGGGGATCACCTTTAATATTTTCATTTTTAAAATTTTTTGTATTTGTTGTTATAGCGGCAACAAAATCACATAATTTGTGAGCTTTCTAGCTATCACGGTTCATGAGATACAGCGTGGCGACATACAAACAGACAGACACAGCGGAGGCTTAGTAGAAGGGTCCCGTTTTCACCTTTTAGGTACGGAACCCTAAAAACTGTGTAAGTATATCTGTAGATAGGCATTTAATCTTTTTGTCAGACGTACCTATACAAATTGTCAGACATCTGTTAATGTTACCTACCTTAAATAATAATAGATTGATCTACAAAAGCGTGACAAAAGCCACACGTTATCAATAGTGTTCTATAGCAAAGAAATGAATATGCACTAAGCAGTGTAGTACCTGCTGTTTCTATAGTTCTATACCAATATCTTAAAGAGATATTTTTTTTTTTATGTAATGGAAGTGGTAAACAAGCATGCAGTTCACATTGATGTTAAGTGATGACTGCAGCCTATAGACACCCACACAAAGACCAAGGTCAAAATGCAGATGCGTTACCACTCCTGAGGCCTAAGGTCTTATGCCTCTGTGCCGGAAATTACAGAGCCGTACATTACCACCTGACCGGAACACGATAGTGTTGAACACTACCATTTAGCGGCAAGTATATTAGGTAATGCGGTGGTGCCTACGCCCGTGAGCTCCGTCACTGGAGCTCTACCACCAGTAAAGACTAGATAATGTAACTTTGATTGTTTGTTGACTTTATTGGTTTATTTGTTTGTTTGTAGACGCTAATATTCAGGAGAATCAGGAGTTTTTCATTATTATAGCAGTAGTGTAGGTGACATTGCACCCGTGCGAAGCCGGGGCAAGCTAGTGTATTACATAATAATAGAATGTTAAATAAACAATTTAAAATTATTTATCAATTTAACAAAACCGTCGGATTGATTATGGCAATCACGCATGCAAACACATTAGAATCCATTGAAGCATGAAAGCACGCTACAGAAAATAAAACATATGAAATATCGGTTTTTTCCGTAAGTCAGTTACAAAAAGATCCAAATCTGCACGCCATCGCTTGTTATTAATTGAAACTACTAGTAATAGGCCTAATTTTGTATCATTACTGATAATGAGTAGGAAGCATTGATCATTATAAGCGTATCTTCAATCAAAATTTCTTTCTCATCGTCCATAGAAGAAAAGAAGTCAAACAATGACTAACTGTATTTCTTTCGCAGAATTCTTTATGTGTAATGTATTCTATAACCTAAACCGACTTTTTAGAGTTCTGTGCTCTATGAGAAAAATGGAACCTTTATAGTATAAAGTAGGGGAGCCCAAAATAGGATTTAAGGATTGACGTGAGCACATCAGATTAATGTATGGGCGATACCTTGTAACCTGTTGAGAACGTCCACCAAATGTTTAGAGGTACCGCCACGACCTTACCTCATTCAAACCCTCAGAATTTCGTCCTTTTTGGATATCAGACATTTTCGAATAATTTTGCACCTCTGTTTTTGAAAGAATCAAATCTTTCCGAGAAGAGCACGGTATCAATATTTTTAAGAGGATGTACCTAAAATGTGTCCAAACCAATCATGTCATACACAAAATTCAGACGATTCGCAAGAGAAGTAAGATCGTAGCGATCATTTGAAACCTTCGCTAACCTACCGGCGCGGCCACCTACCTATTTATACATAGGGCCGCAACTTTTTACTTTAGATTTGGAGGAGGTACACAACGGGGTAAAAGGTATCTTATAGATAAAGATACACGTTCGAGTAAATCCAAAAATAGCATCGAGTGCTACCTTGCTAGAGGTACACTTGTGTCGTGAGTTCCTGGACCGATTGAGTTGTTTGATACCTGTGCTTGTTTCATATAAATTATAAGCCCAGACAAAGAAGATATAGAATTTATGAACGTGTTATATAAATACAGGAATTTTAAACATGGAAATTTCTTTTAGTATATAAGTAAGGACCCGTAATAGATGTCACAGAGACATAACCATTTAGGTTTAAGGGGTGGCAACACATAATCATTTTTGCCTCTGGTTTTTGTCGGTTGCCGTCGTGATGACTGCAGCCTCTATTCCATCAGGCAGTTCACATCCATCGTAATTATAATCGTATGGATCTAATCAAGGCAAGCAAGATTTATTAAACTTATATCATAATTTCAGCCAAAAGACGTCCACTGCTGAACAAAGCCCTTCCCTAAAGAATGCCACAATGAACGGTCCTGGGCCGCCCCCATCCAGCGATTGCCCGCGACCTTCACCAGGTCGTCGGTCCATTAAAATTATAAGTGGCTGTAAATTTTGCGAAGAATTGTGCAACTTATCGAATGACCTACTGATTGACGGATGTACCATTGTTAATAGGCCTTTGCAGCGGCGAATAAAGCGTTATTAAGAAATCTTTAATGAAATAGTATCTGAAGTAAAAAAAGGTTGTATCTAACGTTCACTTTGGCATTGCCTCTTCAAGCCAACTTCTACGCATCTGTTACTTTATGGGTTAGTAAATCATAACTTTATACAAAATATTTGTTATTTTAATGTATTTTTTTTTATTTTAAGACTTTTTTTGTTCAAAAAATTTTACTAATTAGAAAACTGTTAGTACCTACTTTAAAAAATCGTTATTTAATCGCTTGCTCAATATGGAATATGACCAATACAAAAAGTTAAACTACTTGGTTTGTTCTGTTTTTTTTATTTAAAGAAAAGCATGTGTTAATGCGAAATAATATAAAACAATTGTTCTGTTTTGTTTTAAAATAAGTATTGTCCTTTTTCTTAATAAAATTAATTTTTCATCACAAATAATAAGTCAGCATCGCTTTTTTTACAATAATTTCCCTATTATCCTAAGATCCTAGAGTACAGAGTACTATGTGGTACTATAAAGTAGCGTGTCGCATCCACGCAAATTCACGCGATGCTTATAGTCCGGTCAATTTAGCCGAAAAATAGGGGTAAACTTGCATTAATTCCCAGAAAGCTGCTTAAAAAGCTGCAAAAATTTGCATAGATTTCAGGGACACTATTGTTATAAAATTGTGAAAAATCCTCATCGATGCCATGTCTGCAAAAACTTTTATTCAAGGTCAAAGGTTGAAAAATGGGTTTTAGAATTTTTCAGCGAAACGGTTAGTTTTATGATACAATATATCGGCCAAAAATTGGAGATCATGCAATTATCTACAAAAATTGTCCTCACATATGTTTTCCTAACACTAACCATTATTGAGAAAAACAATTACTTTTAATACAATTAAAAATAGGTAATTATTTTCATCGTAGTTTCTAATTCATTGATTTAAATCGATATAAATCAGATATTGAGCAATAGTCGTGTCTACAATCCGTAATAAGCCAGAAAAAGTTCATAGATATTTTTAATTTAAAGTAAACGTGAAATGGGCCTCCTTGAGTTACGCAAACAGCACCTTTGTGTAGACAACGTAACGTTGTCTGTGCCCCTTGTGACCTGCGCGTGCGACCACCCTTCTAACTCGCTTTGCAATTGACATTTCATTCCCGATACTTACATAACCGTTGACCGTATCTGGAATTATCCCGTGCTACTACTAAGTGAAAGCAGATGTTTCTGCAATAGTTCCCGCCTGTTATTCGTAGAAGTAGGTATAGAACGACTGGTCGTACAGGGAAAAGTGAAGGGAACCCGATCACCTATGCGCTGGACTGACGAAGTGAAATCCGCAATGGGAAACCGTGTGTCAGACTGCGCTAGACAGTCCACAAACCGAGGAAGATGGCGGGAGATCGTGAAGAGAGCTGTGTCTGCCTCCAACACCAACGCGGACGCCTCAACGTGACCACGACCACTCTGACACGAGTGACACGAAACAGAAGAAGAAGGTATCACTAATGTATTTTGTGATTTGCACCAAGCTGGTTCTCTTTCATTCTCTCCATCAAAGAAATATATGGACGTATGTTGTTTATAATTTTAAAATAATGCGTACACACAGCTTCCGAGATTGATAGTTCTTTATTTAAATAATTTATAGTGACTTATTCTTTTTTTATCGATATCGAATTATTAGTACTTCCCTAGTTCATATCAAAATAGGATACGGTATGAATCATATACTTTATTTAGAGTTGGATTATTGATGCAAACGAAGATGTTTTTTTAAGTTATGGCATCGCTATAAGCATATTGCCAGCGTTAAGTAAAACGATATTTCGTATTCGTAATAAGTAGCGTAAAAGTCAGAGTCAGTCAGTCAATTTATCAGTTCGTCAGTCAGAGTCACAATCAGTAATTCGAGTAAAGCGATGGCTACTTTACTTTACCAACGAAGATGTTGGACAGATGTGAACAGTTAAAAGTAAAGAATACATTACGTATCACAATTCTTATTTGCCCGATTTCTCGTCTTCCCTTGAAATTGATTACAATTCTCACATTCGGTATAACCAAGGAGATATAGCCCAACAAAACAATAGTTTTTCATTATCTGCCTTTCATATCGCGTGAGCGTTGCCACTTACAATGGACCTGTGCACTTCCGCCAGAATAAACGCTTGGTTCAATTCACACCCTGGTCCACCACGGTTGGTGAACACGGTCTATTGTCGTACGACGCAAAACTGATTCACTTATAGATTGTTTTTATGGAGCATCGACTCCATTTTTGTCAAAAAGGCTAACCTTTTTAAGGTTCCGTAGTAAACAAGGAACTCTTATAGTTTCGCCATGTCCGTCTGTTTGTCTGTCTGCGCGTTAGCGCAAAAACTGTTGTTACTAGAGACTTGAAATTTGGCACAAGTATACACCTTAATCACGCCGACAAAGTGGTAGAATGAATGTATGTATGTATCTTCACGCCAGGTCCCTAACGGGGTAGGCAGAGAGTGTAGAGCGCCAGATATCCCGGTTCTGACAAACCTCTCGTGCCTCGTCTACCTTCATCATTCTCTTCATACATGCACGCCGATTCCTAAGACTTTTGACCCCACCATCAGACAGAACTCGACCTATTTGGTCATGGTAGGTCAGCCTTGGTCTTCCTGGGCCTCTGCAACCATCCACATTCGCATTGTATATCTGTTTAGTCATTCGCTCATTCGACATTCTTTCTATATGCCCGAACCATCGGAGCATGCCTTTTTTCATTTTTACACCGATACTATCATTCACACAAAGTCTCTTTCTTACATCTTCATTACGAACGCGATCGGTGAGTGATACACCGCAGATCTTGCGCAAAGATCTCATCTCGACCGCGTTCAACTTACTTTCATGCTCTTTCCTGCATACCCAGCTCTCGCTTCCATATAAAAGCGTTGGAGTAAGTACAGCATTATGTACGGCTAGTCGAGCCCGCTGGCTGAGATGTTTCGATTCTAGCAGCTTACCCAACGCTCCATTCACGCAATTCCCAGCAAGCACTCTTCTTTCTATGTCAGTGGTGTACCTACCATCCTTGCTAAAAGCACATCCAAGATATACAATTTCATCAACCTGTTCTAACACTGCATCATCTACTACTACCCTTGCATTTGTTCTCTGTTCATCTCTTTCAAATACTAATACTTTAGTTTTATCCACATTCAATTGTAAGCCTTTCTCCATACAATCCTCTTTCATGACTGTGACTAGTGCTTGTAGCCCAGATGGTGTAGAGCTAACAATTACCGCATCATCTGCGTAAAGCAGACAGTTCACCACTAAGTCACCCATACGCACTCCCACATCCATCAACTTCACCCTCTGGAGGCATTTGTCCAGATATATAATAAACAGCCTAGACGAAAGCACGCAACCCTGTTTGACACCGATGTTAACATCAAACCAGGGTGACATGTTACCATCTACCCGCACACATGCTTGACAGCCCACATACGTGGACTGTATTGCACGGAGCAGACTGCCATCAATACCATACTCTGGCAAAATGTCCCACAGCTCCTTTCGTAATACCTTATCAAACGCCTTCTCCAAATCCACAAAACCGCAGAAAACCTTCTGGCTCACAGCAAGATGCTTCTCTACGATGTTGCGGAGGGAGAAAACTTGATCCATACATCCTCTTCCAGTTCTGAAACCACCCTGTGCATCCCACAACAACCCGTCGGACTTCTCTTTCATTCTTCTTTCTAAGACTTTCCCATACACTTAAAATGAAAACATGAAAAAAAAAATTTAGGGTACTTGTATCGCGCCGATATTTTTTTATTTTCGATTTCCATATAATGTGGGATCACGATAACAGATAATGTGTATCTTTGGATAGGTCTTTTAAAAATATTATGGGTGTTCGAACATCATTTTACGATTTAGGTAACTGTTCGTGACTTATAAGCAACCTTTACCTTACCTTGCAAGTTTGCGAGTAATAGTCGACCAAATGTATTTTACTCGAAAATTTCGAACAAGTCCATAGAAAATATAAATTATTTTTTCATTACACCTCTTACTCTGTAGCTACGGAACCCTACACTGCGCGTGGCCCGATACGCACTTGACCGGTTTCTTATGTACTCTGTAGAGAGTGAGAGGTGGGTACCTATCACGTCCTAACTACGCGAAATTTCAACTGACTCCGTACAGTATAAACCACTGGCCGGAGTAAGTTGAGGTGATCGAACACCAAGTTCGACCCGAGATTCGAAGCGAGACTTCTTCTGTCTCGCTTTGAATCTCTCTCGCTCGAATTCCTCTCTCGCTTTTGAATGACTTTTACTTACGTTTTTTATTTACGTTAAATTTAAATAAACTATATTAAAAAATGTTCTGAATTATCTTAAAAAATGCGAAGAAACTTTTTCCCCAACCTTATATATTTGTTTACTGCGCCCGCAACTTCGCCCGCGTGAGATAACATGATTGTTCTGTGTTCAGTATCTACCCGTACGAAGTCGTAGGCGCAGCTAATATAAAAGTAGCCTAAGTTACTTCTTATTACATCAGCTATCTGCCAGTGAAAGTCCCGTCAAAATCGGTCTAGCCGTTCGCAAGATTAGCCCCCCCAAACAGACAGACAGACAGACAGACAAACAAAAATTGTAAAAAATGTTGTTTTGGTATATGTACCGTGTATACATACACATGCATTTAGTAAAAAGCGGTTATTTTTGTTTTACAAACAAACAGACACTCCAATTTTATTTATTTGTATAGATGTATAGATTATACTAGTGGTGGTAGTGTCGGATCTCGGTGACGTGACGTGATTAGCGTATAGTAAACACATCGCATTACTTATTATATTTCGAAATTAAGAGAATTAGAGCATAAAACATTCAAAAATAATAACTTTTTACAAAAAAAATAACTGTTGAAATAAGAAACTGAACACTGTTTGGTGTCGACTCCAAATCAGTAAGTTACATCAGTATAGCTATAGCTTTAATTTTTGTTCCCTTTTCAGTTTCTCATTAATGTGCTCACATTTTTTGTGAAAAAGTTACGTATGATCTGATGTGCGCTTTAAAAAACTCACATCAGATCATAGATATACTTAAATGTATTTTAGTAACGTAACTTCATGCCTGTAATCCCCGAACGGGTAGGCAGAGGTAAATGCATGCATTCAAGCATACATACAAACACCAACCATTCGCCGGATACGTTTTGGCCCATGTAACAGGTGGCGAGCCTGTTGACATCTCCGGGCACATTACCAAACTTCGAGGTACTGGGACATTCCCAGAAAATAGAAAAAGCCCAATAGATCCAGAGATAAAGGCCACCATCATCTCTGATAACCCCCTACCCGGGAATCGAAATTTATGTATTAGTAACACATCATAATTCTTGTTGAACACACCGAGTAGGTAGGTAGGTAGTACATATTCATTAATTTGTGTATGCTTGCAAGCTGAAGTGGTCGAGGTGCCACATTCTAAATTCGTAGGTTTTAAGGATATAGAAAATACTTGACTAAGGTCATTGCCATCATCCTGCACAAAATCTGTACTGTTAACATTATATCCACTTGGATTTGGAATTCAAATAACAAAACGGGATCCCCATGACATCACTGGTACAACTGTCTGTCATATTTACATAAAAATAATACTCGTACCTAGTTCATTGAGGAGCTCAATATGCAACTTTTAGACATAATGTCTAATGTGCATTTCAAATTTTTTTAAGCATAATTCAAAACAGATTAAAAAATATAATAACTGCCTCGGTAGCCTAGTGGTAGCAGGCCACTACTACTACGCTGAGGTCCTGGGTTCGATTCCCGGGTAGGAGGTTATCAGAGATAATGGTGTAAAGTCCTTTATCTCTGGTTCTATTGGGATTTTTCCATTTTCAGTACCTCGCAGTTTGGTAATGTACCCGGAGATGTCAACAGGCTCGCCACTCGCCACCTGTTAGTCCTGTTACATGGGCCAAAAACGTAACTGGTGAATCGTGAGTTTCAGCATGTATGCTTGAAAGCATGCATTTACCTCTGCCTACCCCTTCGAAGATAACAGGCGTGAAGTTACGTTAAAAAAATATATTTAAAATGATTGCAAAGGAGATGTTGCAAAAATGTATGGACCTCCGGCCATGTATTGTACACAATATCATTGAACAGGCAAAATCAATATAAAAACGTTTTTTACTGCATATTTTCACTTATATATATATATAAGCTTGGTTTGCAGTTACAAAACATTATTTGCAGTTAGAATTGCAACTCAAAACCAACATGACGAATATGACGGGCGATGTCATTTTGACATTTTCATTTTCTAAATTGTATTTTGATTTATAGTAGTTGGAGATAAAAGTAATGTTTTCTAAATACTATCGAAATCGATTGATCCCAAGTGTCAGCTGTATCGCCGCCATGTTTAACATAGTTGAAAATGATAAAATCGTTTGAATTAAATGTGGTTGTAACTCTAAAACATATTCTTGAATAAATTAATTGTATTTTTTTCGGATTCTTCTTTAATTCACCCATTTTTTGAGGACGTGTACGAACCAGAGCCGAGCTCGCAACATCTCCTTTAAAACTAGCCGTTTATAATTGTGTGTCTAACGGCACTTACAGTTTGAACGTAGTATCAGGGAACAGGCCGATGGTACATACGGGCCACCTTATACGATAGTAAATAAAGCCATAATTACTTGCTTTAAAGTAGGAAGTTTGGTGAATAACAAAAAGCAGTGAGGAAGATGCTGCCAAATTTCTTGCAATGCCGTCTAAGCCTGGGTGCACCAAGATATTTGTTAAAGTCAAAGTTATTGTCACATTTCACATTCTTCTCTAACTTTAAGAAATCTGATAGAGTTTTGGCGGGAACCTTGAAAAAGACATGTGTGCTCTTATTTTATTTCATTTTCTTGGTGTATTTTTGAGTTATTTAAATAAAGTTGGTGGCATTTTGTTTGATATAGGCTTATTACAGTGCCCGTGTATAGTGAAATAAAATAACAGTGCGAAAACACGTCCTTTCGGGTTGCCTCCAAAACTTCATTGTAAATTTTCTGGTAAAGTAGCCATCGCTTTACTCGAGTTACTGACTGTGACAGAGTCACTACTGACGGTGACTGACGGGCTGATAAATTGACTGACTGACTCTGATTGACTTTTACGAACATATTACGAATACGAAATATCGTTTTACTTGAAACTGGCAATATGCGTAATAGCGATGCCATAACAATAAAAAAAAAGAAATCTGGTAAAGATTAATGACACTTCTGTAATTTGACACTTCTAAAATTACACAAAATCCAGCGACACCAATAAATCACGCTTCAAAATATCACAAATTGTTTAGAAATAAATTCAAACGTATGAAAAACATTACCCTTCTCTTCGACAGTTGGTTAATAATTTAATTATGAATAATAATTAATAAGATTATCATTTCGTCCTTGCTATATGGATGTGTACTGCGCAATGTTTGGATTTTTTGATTACCTATATACCGCATAATTATTAAGTGGATATAATAACGCAATAAAAATGGAAGTTGAACATCATAAAATTGGGAGACTTCAAATTTGACAGGAAGTTACGCTGTTAGCAGCGTATAAATTAAAACAATTAGGTATACTCATTACAATATTAAAATCGGAGCGCATTAATTACATATCTTTAGTATAAACATTGTGAGAGTAAGAGAAACTAAGATATCAGATTGAGCTCATTTTTAAAAATTATTTAAAAAAGGTTTATTTATTGAATTTAGGTAAAAGGAAGCTAAAAGACTTATTTTATTACATTGCAAAATATCTGTCAGTCTATAGGGTCAGCATGGTGTAATAAAAAGCATGGATATCGGATCAATGAATACGACTTCTTCTTGTCTTAACTTTTATTCTTTAATTCTCTGAGAAAAGTTTTACGTAATACGTTTTACGGTGTATTTACGTTTGCGTCCAAACTGACTGTGAGTTCCACAATTAATTGGAGGCAGGGCATCTGAACTTCTGAAGGGCGATAAATGATTAAAAGATGCAAAGTTCTTACCGTACGGCAATTATATGTACTTAACACAGTCCTAAAAAAACATTCGGAAATCGACTATAACCCTGAAATCGACTACAGTAGACGTAGATGGGATATAGTGTGTACAAGATAAGAGGTGTATAGAACCTCTTTTTCGCACCAATTCTACTGTTATCAAGGTCCTAATATATATGACAAATTGAATAAAATTCTTAACATATTCAATCTCACCTCCAAAAAGTGTAAAATCAAACTTAAAACCTTTTTACAAAACCTTTTTTACAAAATTATACCGAAACAGAACAACTAATAAAGTAAATATTTTTTTTATTTATTTATTTAACTTTTTCCTTGCAAACATATTCCTATCATATGCCTATCATATTCCTATAAACATATAGGTATGTCTTTCAGATTCAAACAATTTCATAATTTTCACACAGTTCATTCATTCATTACACGCATTGTCATTTTCACGTTAAATCCTACATACTTAAGACAAAACTACCCCGTCACGGGATATACCTACCACCACTCTTTTACTGGTGGTAGAGCTCCAGTGACGGAGCTCGCGGGCGTAGGCACCACCGCATCCGTAGTGTTCATCACTATCGTGTAATTTCCGGCACAGAGGCATAACACCTTAGGCCTCAGGAGTGGCAACGCAGCTGCATTTTGACCTTGGTCTTTGTGTGGGTGTCTAAAAAAAACCATACCCAGCATCATAGCTAGCAACATACCTATCTACTAGTGGTATAGTCGAGTTCAAGGACGAAGGCATCACCGTATTACCCATAGATTTATTATCTACTTCATGGTATTACCTTAAAATTTTACTGGTGGTAGAGTTCCAGAGCAGGGACGGCGTAAACACCACCGCATTGAATGGAACAGAAGATAATATTGTTTATTGTATACCAGATGTTTTGTACCTAATTTATCTGTCGCCAAATGGTAGTGTTCAGCACTATTGTGTTCCGGTTAGATGTTAAAGTATGACCTCCTAAAAACTATTACAGTGACATACAACGTAGGTCGCGGGAGTGGCAACGCATCTGCACTTTGAGCTCTGGTTTTGTATATATGTCTATAGGCTGCAGTCATCACTTAACATCAATGTTACCTGCATAATTGTTTGCACCCTTCCTTACATAAAAATAGCTAGTGTTCATCATTATTGCTTGCCGGTTAGATGATAAGTACGTATAGGTCTCACCCAACATTTCAGTAGGTAAATATGTAGTGATATTTTTCTTTCAGGTCCTCGTGCGTTTCCGAGAGAAGTGAGTATTTATCACAACAAAAGTTCTCGCTTGGGTGGGCACAACAGCATCTTTCGTCGTGTTTTTAGATAGGTTTGCGCGTATTACTGTATTTTATTCAGCTCCGTGTTTTGATAAACCTCGATTTTGTTTTTATTACTTATACTTTTAATGAAGTTATTGAATAAAGTGTATGTACTCTCTTCTGACGTATTTCGATTTAGATCTAACTGGTTGATATTTGCCATAGTGGAGATTACAATGGGAACCATTCAGACGTCCCTTTGCTGGGCGCGAGTCTCTCCTCCTTTTCGGGGGATGGCCTGGAGCTTACTCCACCACGGTGCTCCAATGCGGGTTGGTGGAGATACAGGTTAGTGGCCAACCCGTTGTCGGATGTTTTCAAACCGCCCATAACCACAAGGTTTTAACGACGATTAGTGGAGATTGCGTAGATGTCAGTAACTAGTGTTGTGCAGATTGTGAAGTAGGTATATGACCATTTTCATATTCAAGTTCTCACCTATCGACAAGGAGATTCTGAACTCGTTTGCCCCTTTTGAATCATATTATAAACGATTCATGGATGCAAGCAACCATGTGAACTACTATACATAACTATGAGGTGTCTGGCTCGATTCCCTGATTGTGAAAAATATAGGTAAGTAATTACAGGAGGTACGATCAAGTAACAAAATAAACGTAAATACGAGTATAATACCTAAATGCAAGCAAATTTATTCGCTGAGATGCAATGAACATACAATTCCAATTAATATCATAACACTTGGTGTCACAATAACGAAACCACTTTCACTAACATTTCCACACAATAAAGACTTACATTAGCTAAATAAAACAAATCGCTTGGCCCATCAAAATAAACCGTTGTCCGTGACATCGGCTCTATTGCTGTTTAGAAAAAACCGGTCGCAAAAAGTAAGGTTTGCCAAAAAAACTGAGTAAAGGCACTTACATTGTTGGGTGCCTCCCGCTGTTCGGCCGGGTGCAGCTTGAAGACAGTCTCTCTAATCCCTGACACTGGTCTGGAGGTGTAGCGGTTGGAGAGCTTCCTCGCGAAATTACTCTTGAAGTCCTCACACCGCATTATGGACTCTACGGGCTTGGCGAAATCTTCGTCGGCGCAGGTGAGGGATCCTCGGGGATGGAACATTTTTATTCAAAACAACCGCGTATCGAGAACATCGAATGAACGGAAGGAACTGCGGTGCCGCGGTGACGACTGGCGCGACCGTTAACTGTTGAGGTGAACATTATACTGAATGGTTCGATGGTTCGTTCATTTCGCACGGTGTCCACCTGCGCACATAAGCTAAACTAACGGAACCGGGTGACGCTATAGTACTCTTGTTTTATGTCACTTTCATATCACAAAATATCATATCAATGTCGATAGAATAGTTTCAGTAGGTATACTTTCCAATTCGAGATAGGTACCTAATGATAAAAATCTCCAGGAACATTTTCATTTTGGATAGCGCCATCTGTTGTGTATATGGTGACTTGTATTAAAGGAGCTGGTTTCCACCGAACCACTCACCGATTGAAAGTAACCAAACTCATGGTGATTAACATGGTGGCTAAAAGATTTCGCTAAACTGCCTATAGATGGCGTGGAACACATAATTTATCTCCTAGGTACATTATAACTGTGGTACCTAGGTACATTTCAATGATTTCTTGGTTTTTTTACTTCTTAGCTTGGAATTATAGACAGTTGATACTTAGTTAGATTAGGTGGCTTGCACATTACCTATTGTTTGTTGAACTAGAGACACTATTCAATAAAAAGTACCTAGTAACTACGCAATGCATTTCCAGGAACATCTGCTTGCTTTTAAACAATAGCCATAGATGCTCTTTGTGGTACATACGGTACATTACGGTACACCTACTTTATACATACAGATAATTTGAACTGGTTTTCTATATTCGCTCTCAAAGAATATTTCAACCTCTTTTTCTGACAAAACGAAACAATTAACTTATCTGAAAAAATTGCGAATGAATTTTTAACGAACCTATCGTAGATAATCATATTTACATTTACCTGGATTTGATTAAACTGCGCGATAAAATCTAAAGTAGGTACAACTTTAGATATATGTATACCTAGCCAAAATCTCAGTATTGATCTTCTATCGAAATATGTATGTACATCATAATGTAAATACCTATCTACCTAAATAGATATTGAAGTTAACTATAGACAGTTCGTACAATTGATGAGAATTAAGTTTAACGATGCGCGCGCACACCAACAAATAAAAGCGACATTCTGAAGTTAGTTGCTAAACAGATAAAAGCAACAGTCTGAAATTAGTTGCTAAACTTTAATTGTCGTTTTGTTATAATTCTGGTACTTATATTGAATTGTCACGCTGAAGAAGTTCTTACGTGCGTATGAAAATTCACTCACTGTTTTTTATAAAATTATATAAACAATCGTCTTCAATGACACAAAAAAAATATTACGAAATAGGTATATAACATCCTCTTTACGCTAATTACGTCCGATTAAGAAATATCCATATATTATCCATATTATTATACGTCCATACAATAAGTACCTACCTCTGCATCAAAGGCAATGTTCGATTTAGTAATAATACAATAGTTTCATGGCCAATTGCGGATTTCCTAAATAGGTATTAGCGACTGAAAATTATTGTAAAGATTTCCTAAGAGTAGGAACCATAATTTACTTTTCGGAGTACTGAAAGCACAAGTTTATTTTGCGAGCATCTAATCTGAGGACACGGTAATTTCCTAATAACATTTTCATAAAAAATGTTCCAAGCGGAGATTAACTCTATATCTATATCGAAGCTCACTTTGTTAAAAAGTTATCAGATATGAGATCTGATAAAGCCAAATTTTTAACTCTATACCTAATAGTTAAGGATCCCACTGCAGAATCATTTCGTTCATCCAGATATGCTGCAAACTTAATTTTTACGCATATTTATAATCTAGAGAATATATATCCACTAGATTGTCTATTAAGGTTGCATATCAAGATGTGTTTACTTTTCTTTTTAATTAGGCATTCATATGACTGGCAACACCTGACAATTATATTTTTGTTTATAATCAAAATGATATGACATTTCAAATTCACTATAGAAAATTTTAAAAATATTTTAACAGTAAAGAAGAATTAAAATTATGTTGTATTCAATGTATATACTTTACATAAACAAATCCCATTGAATACTTTGTAGATGTATGAAAGTGCAAAACCCCGGTCCCGGTCTAATTGAGATGAACTCGGCAATTTGTAAGGACTTCGATCTGGTAGAGATAGTCTTCATTTGTGTGGCCTTTACTTTCCTCCTCATTGTGGTGACACAAGCTAGCCGAATCATGTCCTCTGGATTCATTAACTTCACACCCTAAACCTGGTTTCGAATTCCAAGTAAGTGTAAATACTTATGTGGCACAGTGTGCAAAAGGATGGATGTAGGTACAATGTAGGTAGAGTCCCAAGGAGCTCGAAGGCGTAGCCACCACCGCATTAACCTAACCGCACTAACCTAACCTAACCTATCTGATTCTAAATGATAGTGTTCGGCACTATCGTGTTCCGGTTAGGTGGTAATGTATGGCTCCGTAATAACTTTCATAGAGACATGACACCTCAAGTCTTAGGGGTGGCAACGCATCTATATTTTGACCTCTCGTTTTTATTTATTTATATGTATATAGGCTGCAGTCATCACTTAACATCAATGTGAGCTGCGCGCTTGTTTGCCACTCCTTACATTAAAAAAATATCTTGATGCTAATACCACAGTGTCCACAGTATACTTAAAGAAAACCACTAATTTGTTCGTTTTCTTTAGACTGTGCTATTACCACTTGGAAAAGGACTTGGCGTGAAAATTAAACTTAAAATGTGCAAAATAATATAGTAAAATACACGTAAATAGATGAATAGAGACTCCTGCAATTTTTAAGCCCCTCAATCATAGGTAGATTTTATAGGTACCTACCTATTTTTTAGTATTTTTTTTTATAATTGTCGATGAATAACATTCATCGACAATTATAAGTAGAGTACTCCTACGTAATGAACCGTTTCATTAACTTGGTACCTAAATCTATAATAATATATTCCATACTATTGAGCTGATCAAGTACTGGTCGGACTTTAAACACGGGCGCTATATTTTCAGCTAAATTTTCCATTTTTTTTGTGCCAAGTAACATTCTGTGTAATTTTGATGTATCTAAACACCCAATTTCTTCGCATTACTTACAGTTTTAAAGTACATATCTACATCTTAACGTAACGCGTAGTGTTTGCCTTTTTCTGTTCAAAATACGCCGACTGGTAAAACCTACAGGTTTCACCATCAATAAACGGGTGCAGCTGGCACCTTTTGGGTCAAAAGTGTACAATGAAAAGAACAGTCCAAGACTTACAAGTGTTATGTGTACGATTTTTGGGGCCATACCCACAAAACTTGCATAATTAACAGGTCCATAGAGTTTACACGTTTAATTTAAGGGATGATGAAACTTGTAAATTAGGGAAAATGAGTATAATGAAGTGTTGTTCGCCATGACTGTGCTATCGTGTTATATAATGTTACAATTTACAAATTGAGAAACACCAAGTGCCGGTCGACGGCTATTTTAATAGCAGTTTGGTAATTCAACTCGACGCAACACCAACATGCTTTTATACTTTTATTTTGTACGCAGTTGATCCACATTATATGTAGAGCGTTGTTGATACTGTAGAGCAGGGTTTCCCAACCTTTTTTTGACGAGGCCTTCAGGACTATGATTAATACGTTCTATAAAAACGTAACTACACACCTGTAATCCCCGAAGGAGTAGGCAAACGTAAATGCATGCATTCAAGCATACATGCCAACACCCATGATTCGCCGGTTACATTTTTGGCCCATGTAACAGGTGGCGAGCCTGTTGCCATCTCGGGGCACATTACCAAACTTTGAGGTACTGGGCAACTTCCAGAAAATCCCAATAGAACCAGATATAAAGGCTTTTAAACCGTTATCTCTGATAACCCCCTACCATGGAATCGAACCCAGGACCTCCAGCGTAGTAGTAGTGGCCTGCTACCACTAGACTACTGAAGCAGTTAAATATATAATACGTTCTACCCCTTTACTTTTTCAGTTAATATAAAAAGAAACTAACATATTTGTCTTGATTTGTCGAAATTAGTATAAACTGCGATTAACGACGGACGTCGTCGGGTTTTGAAATAGTGGCAGTAGTAAAAAAATAAGGCAAAGTACCTGATATTGTCATCATTGCACGCATACATATTTTTACATAATGCATAGGTACTTCTGCCGCTCCTAGGTTGGTAACTCCTGCTGCAAAGAATTGTTATGGGCTTCTTTCTCTTATTTTAAGCGCAAATGACATCGTGTTGAACAAAATAACATAGCTGACTAACGTATTCGTGCAAATCACCAAATTTGTATATATATTTTTTTAATTATTTTATGGAAGTGGCAAACAAGCATGCAGCTCACATCGATGTTAAGTGATGACTGCAGCCTATAGACACCCGCCCAAAGACCAAGGTCAAAATACAGATGCGTTACCACTCATGAGGCCTAAGGTGTTATGCCCCTGTGCCGGAAATTACAGGGCCGTAAAAGTTATTGTATTCATATATAAAAAGTATTGCTGTGCCGGACGTATTTTCTTTCTACTCTTTCTTATCAAGTACAAGAAACTCATTCAATCACTTCACTAAACACATTGTGAACACCTTAAAACAATTCAATAATACATGATATATCATCACATACATATACACCTGAACTCAAAATACATACCTAATCAACTCTATACTCACTTTCTCACATCTAGATATTGACTTAAGTCGCCCGTAAGCCGTAGCGAGGACGTCTGTCAAGTCATCCACAACATTACTTACTCCTCTTGTATAAATATTCAAAGGAGGTGAAAAAAATTCTTATAATTCTTATCTTCCCATGATAGTATCATAATTAGCAAAAAATTTCGTGGTGCAACCCAGGCTTTGTGTTGCGGAAGTTACCTACTTTACAATAGAACTTATTGTTTTGTTAAGATCATATGCACAGATATTTATGTTGGAGATCAAGAGATTAAGACCGATTAAGATTAACAGTAGTCGACTACGAGACTACGAGTTGTTATAAAATTGATGAGACTTATGACATCAATTCATCATAGAGTATGCTGCAAATAAATACACCTGTTTAGTTGACCAAATTTACATGAATATAGAAAAATCTATCATAAATTAAGTAAATGTTTACTTATTACTTGTTTACCATCGGATAACTTTAACGAGAACTATAATGATCTATATATAAATATATATAAATCAATTGCTGTTCGTTAGTCTCGCTAAAACTCGAGAGCGGCTTTACCGATTTGGCTAATTTTGGTTTTGAATGACTTTTGGAAGTCCACGGAAGGTTTAAAAGGTAAGAAAATATGAAGAAATTGAAGGGAAATAGTAAAAACCACATATTCATTTCCCCAAATAGTCCGTATCTATCAAAACTGACACATTATTTCATTTTGAGGCAATACGAAGTTTTCTGGGTCAGCTAGTGTACATTATAAAAGTAAAGTGAAGCCACCCATTTGTACTTTTTATAGTATCGAGAGGAAAGTTTATGATAATTTATTAGCACGAAGTATGTAGTACAAATTGAACGAGTATCATAAAAATAATAAACACTTGTACTGTTTGAGTTTTGTTAATATAAAAAGAATACCTGAATAAGAAACATAACATTGTCTTAATTAGCAACCACGGGCTGGCATAGTCGAACGCCGACTCAAAGTCCCTAATAAATAATAGACACAAAAAAAAATAACATTGTCTTCCATTTCATCAGTTTCCATTTCCCATTAAAATCAATTCCTTCCTTCTGCGCTCGCCGATTGCTCGGTGATGTAGACTAGTGCCGTCTCGAGACAGGCCGCCTACATAAAGCCCGATCTAAAAACAAAAAACGAAATAAATATAAAGTTTGACAAAAAGATAGATCACCGCTTCTGCCGAAAAGCGTCAACTACTGGACAAATGCCTTCCCCAAAGCTGCTCACAACTGGGGTGTCCGTAGGGGAAATTATGCCATAATCGCTCGCCATACGGATTGGTGAACTCAATCGTAGTTTCATCGTTACCACCACCACAGTGCCGGATTAGCCATATAGCAGGAGGCAGCAAATGCTTCGGGCCCCGCGCCTTGGGAGGCCCCGCGCATGTGCCCAAAAAAAAACCACAAATATGTAATACACCTTAGCTATTCTCAAAGTGAGCGTTGGCCGCACTGAAATTTTATACATATATTATTATGTTGTAAGTTGGCAATACCACAATACTTACAGGGGGAATCCCATAGTATTGTTTTCGATTCCTTTTCGTAAATGTTCCGTTTTATTTACATCTTAAATTTCAGTAGGCAATGTAACTCTAGGGCCCCACGGTCACATATGCTACGGGCCCCGCACCGGCTTTATCCGGCACTGCACCACCACCATCCACTAAATCTCACCTTCACACTTTTTTCTCTTCTCTTTCTTGTTCCGCGTATAAATGGAGGCCATGAGGAGACGGCATTATCAATTTCTGTTCACAAAACACTACTGTATTGGCGGCAGGTAGACAATTTTCCTATTATAATCGTGGTGATACAGTACGGCTCGCCCTTTGCGTTGACCCAACCTTGGCCCGCTAAGAGAATGCCTTTCATCTCGAGAGTCGAGTCGTTGACTCACAACTCACAGATTACTGGTGTGTGTCGTCACCGGCGTTCGCTTCGACATCTCTGCTAAACACATCAATGCCCTGAACAAACATTTCGCACACATACATATTTTAGTCTAGTTCACAAGTTGCAAATGGTGAAATATGGAAATAATGGTCTCAAAAATACGTTACCTTATTCGATGCGAGATATCTAGGAAATGTGCTAAAACCGTTTATTTATAACACATAAAAATTGTAAAAAAAAAACCGGTCAAGTGCGTGTCAAAACACGCGCAGTATAGGGTTTGACATTTAAAAGCTTAATAAGTCACGAACTGTTAACTAAATCGAAAAATGATGTTAGCACACCCCTAACATTTTGACCGTGGTTTTTGTGTGGGTGTCTATAGGCCGCAGTCACCACTTATCAATGTGAACTGCATGCTTGTTTACCACTTCCATTACATAAAAAAAATATGTATCGCAATTTTGTGAACCTACTGGACCACCAGCAGGTACAAAAGTTATGGAGATCTGAGGCGTAGACGTTCTTCTTCTTTCTTTTATTCTTATAACAATGGTTTCGCATTTACCTGCAAATCTGGTGCTTACCATCGAAGTGTTCAAATTCGGCGTGCTTCAATGAAGAGATGGATCAGTGGCGTAGATAGTATGCATGTACCTATCTACGCGACGCAAAGTGCCTTGTTACAACTACTTGCTTGGACAATTTTTTTCTAAATTATAGTTCATATATATCTCTATATTACGTATAGCATAGCTACTAATTGACTCTGCAAACTTCGTATTGCCAGAGAATGATGTGTCAAAGGTTTGATAGATATGGACTATTTGTATGGAAAAATTTAATTGTGGTTTTTACTATTTCCCTTACAATTTCTTCATATTTTCTTACCTTTTAAACCTTCCCTGGATTTTCAAAAATCTTTCAAAACAAAAATTATCCAAATTGGTCCAGCCGTTCTCGAGTTTTAGCGAGACTAACGAACAGCAATTTATTATTACAGATAGATGTACAGAGAGTTAGTGACATTTTTTTTTAAATAGTTTATTCATGTTAGATACGGAGTCTTTCAGTCGTATACATATTGAATTTTACGTTTCTTTAAATTAATGAATATTTACATGGAAGATGACGATGATTAAATGCTTCCATGAGAAATATGATGAGATGGCTCCAGTAAAGCGATGGGGACTTTACTAGAAGTTTTTAGGAAGTTTTGGAGGCAATATGAAAAATCACTTGACTTCTTATAATAATATCACTTTCGTACACTCGTGAACGTTGTCGAATGCTTTATGATAAAAATCCCACCATTTTTACACATAAATATGCGACTATACACAAATTTCGAAAATGATATCACGCAGCGACTCAGCTCTTTTCCGCGTTCCCGCCAAAACTCCCAGTCTAGTGACAGTATGCATTGTATTGCATGTAGAAAAAAAATTCCTGAAAAATGTTTGTTTCTCAGGTTCTTCGCGGCGAATTAAGATGAGACATGTCATGACATGCACCACTTCTAAAGTTAGACGCTAAGAAATATAACTGTGAAAGCCGCTTTTAATTTCACTCAGCAGTTTTTCTGTTATGCAAACAAACATTCAGACAGACAGACAAAAATTAAACAAAAAATCACAAAATCGATCAGCGGTTTAGGCTGTGCGTTGAACCGTCAGTCAGTCATTCAGGACAAAGCATTTTATATGTAGAAATATGCGATCAACGTCCAAGGCAAAAAATAAGACTTTATTTGCTAATCTGAGTTTATGTTATCAGAAAATTAGCCGTTCGGAACGTTATGTTATTTTTATACTTATCATCTCGTTACATTTTGTCAGATTTTTTTGCTGTGATAAAAAAATAAAACAAAAAATAAATAGAAACTGACAATACCTAATTGCATTTTATTTTTAGAATGATAATAATAGTTTTTAACCAGAACTCTCTAGAATCATATCGTTACAAGGAAGCATAAAAACTAACACATTGTTTAGTATCAAAATCGGTTTTTTGGAACGGGGTTAGAGATACAAAAAAGCACAATTTGCTAAAGATAATAGTATGCTAATTATGTCCAGCTTTCGGTACGCCATACAAAAACAATTTCACGCACACATTTAAACATCTAGGCGACAGGCATCCTGCATAAGAATACTCCGCTCCGGTCCGCCGCGGCCGTGGCCGGTGGCCCGTGTTGCTCTATGTGTTTAAAGGAATAACCCTGAGACATGTAGATTCTCAGGAACCTGCATGTCTCAGGGTTGTAGCCGCTTTTTTATTTATGAACACGTAGAAAGAATATATTCTTGGAGAGGAAGCAAAAAATTTGGAAGGAGGCTGAAGGAGCACTGGGATTTTTTTCGAAATTCCTAAGTTATGACGGGATGAAAACGGAAATGATGGACCGTGCAATATTTTTTTTAATGAAATGCATCTAGATTGGTAACCATTAATCAAAGTGGATTGTCATAGAAATAAAGTATTTATTTCGGAAAAATACGATTGTAGCAACACATTATAACGTACCTATGCTATAAAAATGCTGTCGACGCCAACTTAGCATTTGCTCGTCAGTTATTGCATCGATTTGGTGCGGCGCATTCACACCTCAACTCGCCTAAATTAACCACTAAAATGTAACTGTGATAATCCTTATTATATCATGGTGGTCACCCTGATAAAACCGCTATTACGTCATAGTGATTTAAAAGAAAAATAAACCAAGGTCACGCTGCCAAAGCCGTCCCCGATAATCGCCATCGGCACTCATATCTACTGCAGAATGTATAATGCAAAAACTAAAACCGGCCTAATGCGAGTGTCACGCATACAGGCTGACTTGTAAGATACTTTTTGAAATATTTTTTTCACGATTTCTGAGTAAGCTCCATAGTAATACCGGCTTTTAGTGTAGGAAGTCCGGCCAAATTGGGCGCAGACAGTTTTTTTTTTTTGTTTTAGCAGATAGCAAGCCTAACTATTCACGGCAATATAAAATGTATTTGTAACGGTTTGGTGGTACGTGGTAGTGCTCCATTGACGGAGCTCGAGAGCGCAGGTGCCACCGCACTAGCAAAGCATAGGTATACATTGAAAATTCTGGTTTTATATAGGTAGATAGAGAGAGGGAGAAAGAAAGAGAGAGTATAGAGAAGTAGATAATTCCTCAACATCAAATTAAACTCTAGGTATGCTTGATTTCCACTTCATGACATGGAATAAAAGAAATACGTATAATATATTACATAAACAACATCCAAATCGAAATATAATTAGGTTTTCACAACATGGATCAGAAGTTACCGACCACAGTGGACCCCGAAATAACAAAAACGAATTATGTAGGCCAACGCCACGCCAACCGCACTGCATTACATCATTATCTGGCGTAAGTTGTGTCATTGCTGTGCACTCTTGTATTTGGTACACCGCACTACGATTTACTGTGACTGATCTTTGGACTAAGTAGGTAACCTTTAATGCTTTTGAATTATGAAAAGTGAAGCAACAAAGTACCTATTGTCATTTAACATCATGTCCAAAATTCACCCGTTTCGTTTTTGATATTTTTGACAAAGAAAACTGATGATGTTGTAATGAAATATCAGTAAAGTTTATATTTTTCAAACAAGTGCAAAATAAATTTGTAATAAATCTAATAAGCCAATCCTTACATGTCTGATGATTTTTTTTTGTTAGTTCATAAATCACACACGAGCATTGAAAACATAACTGAATTCCATTGAAATTTGCTTTAAAAGTTTTATTTAATTGCAATAATTTAACAAGCATTGAATTCAATTGGTTTTAACTGTTTAATCAAAATATCTCCAATTTGATAAAGCTAAAATTCAATCGCAAGTCAATCGTAATTTCCAAAATAATCGCAACTGGGAAGTTGCGATAGTTTTATATTTTTATAGCTGGGAAGCTAGACTCACATTTTCGGGTTCTCCTATTCATAAAGTGTTATTCTATCCACATTTGGACCTTCCCGAAATTCCTTCGTAGGCTAAAAGTTGAACTCAGCCAATCCTATTGTTAGGGCAGCATACATTATCAACATTTTACTGGTGGTAGAGCTCCAGTGACGGACCTCGCAGGCGCAGGCACCACCGCATTACCTAATCTACTTGCCCCTAAATGGTGGTGTTGAGCACTATCGTTTGCCGGTTAGGTGGTAATGTACGGCTCTGTGATTGCCGGCACAGAGGCAAACACCTAATGCCTCGGGAGTGGTAACGCATCTTAATTTAAATCTCAGGTTTCATGAAGATGTTTATAGGCTAAAAGCCTATTAGGCTATACCTATTGCTTACAATCAATGTAATCTGTATGCTTATTTGACACTTCATGAAATAAAAGAAATGTTAAAAATAAATGCAAAAATTATTTGTATTGGTTCTTATATAGGTATACTCACGCCAGGTCCCTAACGAGGTAGGCAGAGAATGTGGAGCGCCAGATATCCCGGTCCTGACACACATCACGTGCCTCATCTACATTCATCATTCTCTTCATACATGCACGACGATTCCTAAGACTTTTGACCCACCATCAGACAGTACTCGACATATTATGGTTCTTCTTACATGTTTATTACAATCAACATGAGCGCACGTTTCCAGTGTCTGTTGACCCCACCATCGAATATTATCTGAGCCCATTGGGTCAAGGTAAACCAGTCTTGGTTTCCTCTGTCGCTTTACATGATTGCACATTTGCATCGTATATCTGCAAGTGTCTGTCATTATAAACTTTCTGAATTTCCTCGTCTTTATATATAAATTATCAAATTATATTATCGACCTCAGTGGTCTAGTGGCAGTAAGTAACTACTGTTACGCTGGGGTTCGATTCCCGGCTCGGGGAGAGACAAAGGTGTGAAATGTTGTTTATCTGGTTCTATTGGGATTTTCCATTTTATGGAAGTTTTACAGTAATTCAGAGTTTGGTAATGAGATGTTAATAGGCTCGCCATCTGTTACACGAGTTAACACGTAACCGGCGAATCTTTTAAGGGTTCCGTTATTTCCTATAGAGGTGCGGAATCCTAAGAATGAAAAATATTCGAATATAAACGTAATGCGTGTAGCTATTTGTTCAACAGTTGTAAAGTTTCGTAATAGTGATGCAAAATTACGATTGCATGGGTAAAACGATTTACGATTGTAACAACAAAATAGACTACGACAAAAATATGTAAGCGTGTCGGCTTGCGTGTCAGATTGTGCTTCTGCACTTTATATCATTTATTGTTGGGTGACTTTGTACAATGATTTTTTTATTAGAACATCCGCTTAAAGGTACGATTCAGAACTCCACTGCCGCAACAGTGCTGCCGCTGCAGTGCTGCCGCTGGAGGCTGCCGCAGCACCATATTTCAGAGCTGCTGCTTGTCGCGTAGCTAGGAATGTAATGTCATATAAACTTATAGTAAATATACCTATGGAGACCAGTAGTGCTGCGGCAGTAGTGCTGCGGCAGTACTGCGGCGGCAGCACTGTAGCGTGCAGCGGAGTTCGGAATCGTACCTTAAGGATTACTTTTAATCATCGTTGTCGAATTTAGAGAGATTTATTTTGAGATAAAACTCGACAACGGATGGACCAATTTGGCTAATTTTGGTTTTGAATGATTTTCGGAAGTCGAGGGAAGGTTTAAAAGGTAAGAAAACATGAAAAAGTTGAAGGGAAATAGTAAAAATCACTATTGTATTTTCCCATACAAATAGTCCGTATAATATATCAAACCTTTGTCACATTATTGCATTGTGAGGCAATACGAAGTTTGCAACTTAACTAGCTTTAGAACAGCTAGTTAATTATAATAATTCTATTATAATTTCCTAGAGCTCGCTCTAGGAACATCTAAACCAACCTACTTACTTAATATCGCCCTTTGTAATAGGAAATATGAAAACTTTGTAATTGTGAATCATTCAAATTAGCTACGGTTTAAATAATTTTTGTTTTTAAAATATCGATATGTCGTGGACTCTATCAACATTACCAATAAATACCATCAATATGTAAATACTAATTATCTCATTCAACAATTAACTGTTCCACATTACCATTGCATTAACACCCGTTATACCTAACCTCAAGTATCTAATAAGTTACTTAATTTATGTAATTAAAGTGTAGCGTTTTAATCAGTTGCGGCCAACATTTGGTTGATCTATCGATTTCAAAATGTATCATTCAAGTAATGTGATATAGCTGTGAAACGATATAGAGACGAAATTGATACATATATACTCAATAAATGATGCATTTCATTCGATTTAGTTAACTGTTTATTGAGAAATCATTTCGAGAATGTCTAAGTAATAATATATGTCTTAAAGTATGTGTTTATCCTTTTTGTAGTTCTTTTATTTTAGGTATTAGATGTGCCTTTTGAAATTATTGTTTCTAAGACCGTCTTAAACATACGCTCCATAAATTTTAATTATCGGTAGCCTCTATTCTGTTTTTCAGGATTATGGTTTGATGAAAATAGGAAAATCTAATTCTACTAATAAGTAGTTCAATAACACATTCAAACAAAAAAAAATTATCAACTTTTTAATTAGGTAAATATTTAATAACAATTAAGTATTATTAGCGATTTTTTTTTTTACTGCAGCCAAAAATGCAGATGCGTTACCACTCCTGAAGCCTAAGGTGTTATGCCTCTGTGTCGGAAATTACAGGGCCGTACATTACCACCTGACCGGAACACGATAGTGCTGAACACTATTATAGTAGTATATTAGGTAATGCGGTGGTGCCTACGCCCGCGAGCTCCGTCACTGGAGTACCACCTACCACCAGTAAAAAGTAGTCCTGACAAACTTTCCTTTTTTTTAATCCGTAATGTTTTACGAATAAAATAAAACCCTGGCCCGCCAGCGAAGCGAACGATTAAGGTCAGTGAGTAACTGAACCTAGGCCTAACAGGCTGAAGCTTCCCTTTTTCATCCATTGCCTATCAGCTGAATCCAGTTCCAGTTCAAATCAATATTCTGGTTTTAGCCCATCCTCGCATAACTATGTATTTGAAACTGTTGGCTGTTAGGTGCATTGCTGTTTCCAAATGTTGCCAGCACCTCTAAGATATAACAATATCAAGGTGTCTAAGCTTCGAAGTGATAAAGTGCGTGCCAGAGAGGCATTTTGTGGTACATGAGCAAAACAGAGTGCGCGGGCGCAGCGTCGGTCAGTGCTAGTCCGTAGGTCTCAGTGTAAGGTGTCTGCATCGCAGTAGAGCCTGCGGTCCACAGATTTTTGCGGAATATCTCAATCTTACCACGTGAGTTTATATTTACCTAATTTATTTTAAGAATTGTACCACCGTTTAGCTCTGCGAACATACGGAATATTAACACTGCGATTGTATTTTTTTTTAATTCTGTTTTCCAAATAATAACTTTGCGTTATGTACTTAGTTGTTTTTAATTTTTTGTTTGAATTTTTGTGGAATATTTTTGTGATATTTTAAATAATTTAAAACATCGTATTATCATTACCAGAACTGTAATTTATGTAGATTGTGATTATGTTTGGGTATATGTTTTAATTACTTAAATAAATCAAGAAAATCTTGTAAATTATAATAATCGTAATTATCAAATATTAAGTGAAAAAAACCAGTGAATCCCAAATGTCAGAACTGTTTAAAATCGGAGAATGGTAGGTAGCTCAATGAGAAAATGTTCATAATTTTATATTAATTAAAAAAGTTTTACAAAACTCGTACTTGGTTATCATTTTCTTTTTGCAATAAATATATATATAGCTAACCTTAGCTGATATTTCGTGACTTAATTTCTAGGATGCCTATCCTCAGACTTGTGACGAAATCTAACCCCGCATTGTTTTGTAAAATTCATTTACTTTATTGCCAACTTTGTATCAGTTCTTTTTATGTACCTGCATGTTGATATATATAATGTAAAGCAGACGGCTAATTTTGGGCCCGCAAATCGTAACTAGATAACCCATCGCACAGTATACATTTTGTTATAAAGTTAACAATTTGCAGTCTAACCCAACCTAGATGTGTAAATTCTGTACATTGAAAATATTGAAAAAATAAATACCAGGGGATGTTCCTAGATCGATACCGAACACAAATATGTGATTAGAAAATTTTTTGTCTGTCTGTCTGTCTGTCTGTTTGTTCAAGCATCACACAAAATCTACCGGTCCGATTACGATGAAACTTGGTATACTTATACTTTAACCTTTGGCGCACAACACTGGGTACTTTTTATCCCGGAAAAATGTCTGTTTGTCTGTGTGTTTGTGCACGCTAATATCAGAAACGGCTTATTCGATTTGCAGTTTTCACTAATATATTGTGGTAAGTTTCACTTAACATTTAGTGTTTGTTTCATGTCAATCGGTTCAGAAATAAAAAAGTTACGACAATTTAAAAAAAATATATCGAATATTTTTAAACTATTCTGTATCTATATTCTGTATTTTTAAGGGTTCCGTATCTAAAAGGTAAAAACGGACCCTATTTCTAATCCTCCACTGTCTGCCTGTCTGTCCATACATCCGTCTGTCAGTCACCAGGCTGTATCTCATAAATAGTGATAGCTAGAAAGCTAAAATTTTCACAAATTATGATCACCATTCAGGATGCCAAGCGTGGCAATTATGGCGTATTCTTTCCTTATGACGCACAACACTTTTAGGAGCATCTTCGGGAAAGGCTTTGTCCAGCGGAGATGGATGGACGTCTTCCGGATGTAATTATGATGATGGTGATGGTGGTGGTGGTGGTGGCATTAGTGGTGTTGGTGACATTGGTGGTGTTGGTAATGGTGGTGGTGTTGGTGGTAGCGTTGGTGTCGTTGGTGGCATAGGTGTTGTTGGTGACTTTGGTGGTGGTATTGGTGGCGTTAGTGGTGCTGGCGGTGGTTATTAGTGGCGATTGGAAGCCACCAATGGCGTTGGTGACGTCGGTGGTGTTGTTGGTAGTTTTGGAGGCGATGGTGGCATTAGTTGTGGTGGTGGTGGTGGTTTTGGTGGCGTTTGTATCATTGGTGGCATTGGTAGCGTAGGTGTTTGGTGATGGTGATGGCGTTGATGGCGTTGGTGGCGATTGTAGTAGTGGCGGTGGTGGCGGTGGTGGTAATGACAGTGGTGGTGGTGATAGTGGTGGTGGTGAGGATGGTGGTGGTGGTGTTTGGTATTAGTGGGTAAAAATGCACAACGTTAATGTTCAATTTTTCTCTTCTGCCGGCTCTTACGGAGTGCCTATATTATGCATAGATCATTATTTTATTTTGCATTATCTGTTAGAAGCGCTAATTGACTGAAACTTTACAAAAGTTTATAATAATTTTCTATAAAAAAATTGTGCATAGAAGTTTAAAATGCCTTTTCGAAAATATGATTCAGCATAGGATGGATGCGTGTTTAAACACATAAATAGCAATATTTCGCAATCCTAGCAGCCCGTGTGCTTTTATCCCCGATGGCCATACGTCTAATAGGTATCGTGTACAGAGAAGCATTACTGCAAAGTAGATTTTTTTAGCTACCCGAAAGTGTTTATGATCCAAAACTAACCAAAATGTATACCCAAAAGCGCCGCCCAAAGTCCCAAAGCCACTACTCCAAAGTTGCGGGCACAGCTAGTCATAAATAATATACTTCAATTGCTGGCAATTGAAAATGCCCTGTAAAATAACATAATTTGTACAGTGTTACCTGGGACCAGAAATGTATGGAACAGTATCATTCTCCTTTGAGTTTTCTCAAGTCCTTAAATAAGGTAGGCAGTCAAAATGCGTAGAGCGTCAAACATCGCGCTCCTTATCATAGATTATAGACTAACTAACAGACCCTGAATCCCATACTTATTTTCATGAAGTTTTTCTGAATATCGTCCAAGTTTTTTCGAATTGCGGCATATTTTACTTTTTACTTTGTTTACCGACATTGATAAAGCCGGCTGATTCAAGTTAAGCAAACATTTTTCCCCTTAAATGTACATTCTAGATCTAACAATGAGTTGACCGAAACCAGTGAAAATCAAATGCTTATTCAACCAGATTTAAAATATGAATTAGCTATTTATTTTCGTCATAAATCCTTACCCCTTCGAGGTCCAATTGAGAATAAAATATTTAAATAATTATCATATAAGTAGGTTAGGGTAGGTAGGGCTACACGTTAACAAGTTGTTGATGAGCCTGACCTATTTTTTCAAAGTTTGGAGTAGAGTTACACTTGTCAGATAGTATATAATAAAATTTTAAAAAAACATACGGGTCGAATTGAGAACTTCCTCCTTTTTGAAGTCTGTTAAAAACTGAATGAATATTAAGAATTCAAATTGCATAAACTTCGATTTAACTACATACCTAGTTAAGTTCAGTGTGTCACGTGGAGTAAGTTGTATTAAGTATTTATTATAAATGTAGAGTCATATAGCCCTTGAAGAAAAAGTATAAATTATAGAAATTAGCAAAAATTAAAAAATAAGTATTTATCAATAACATTCAAAGGTTTTTAATTTCATTGTTTATTCTGTTTGAGTTGTTGTGAGTGAGAATCGAACTTAAAAGAACTTGTATTTTTATGCTCCCAATTGCACTTTACTCATGAGCACTTAGGTATGAAAAATTGTGACGTAAATATTACCCCAATATCAAAATAGTCATCTACATCTAGTCAGGTAAATACATAGGTATTTCACATTTCAACATTCTTTTATGAGTAAAAATATTATTAAACATTGCTCTGTGCTGTTTTTAATTTGCAATATAAAGAAATATTTATTTTGGATAAAATGTGGTAACTTAAATATTATTTCACTTTTAGGGTAGATTATTTATTTTCTGTACATCAAATGAAGCCAGATGCCATCAAAATTGCATACATACGTTAGTTTTAGGTAGGTACATTTCAGTTGTTTACATCACAGTGAAGTTCGCAATCGCGACACGAACAGTAATTGACTAAACCACGCTTACATAATTTTGACTCGCTCTTATACCTACTTAATAAGTTTTGCATTGCCTTCGGATGCCGCTCGAGTGCTCGAGACCTAGTTCATAGGACGGTAGTTCGTGATCGGTTATAGAAATGTACATACTCTATTGGCGGATTTATTACCAACACTAATAACCTGAAGTAGTTATGTCAAACTTTGTACATACCGTTTTTTTATGTATTGATGGTGGCTAAAGAACGTGCAGTTCAGTGACGATTGAAGTGTATAGATTATACACATTATACGTACAGTATACGGACTGACTACACAAAAACCGGTCAAGTGCAACTTATTCTTTTTGAAAGCCGAACACTCAACTAATTAAAAAAAATACATTACGAAACTATGATATCCAACATCGCACCTTTGATATCAGAGTGCTATTTCCCTGTATGTTACCTGCTATTTACCTGCTACTTACTAATAATTAAACGCTGAAATTTGAATGTCGATTGACTTTCACTTAGTTCAAGCTCAAGGTCAAAATTTGAGTTTTTAGGCTATCTCAAGTAAATAGTGTATGTCCACATGTAGAAGTTACTCAAAAGCGTTGTACCTATCTTAGTTTGTACATGTCACTGCGTCGTTTTATACGCGCCATCGATTTGACTGATTGTCTCGACCTGCAATGCTTAGCGACCTACTTACCTACCGAACTTGAATATATGTACATATTATTATGTACATATATTCAATACATAAATTCTCTTCTGTTGAATTTCAAACGACACTTCGAAAACGAAATTATATTGTAGTATACTCTATATCCTCTATATAAAAAAAAGCCCTCCGTTGAGGCAATTGTCGTAAAAAGGAATAAGTACCTACTGTTTTCCCTTCACAATCCAATAATAATTGGAAATATGATAAAAAAAATATTATTAAATCAGAAAGTAGCTGACCCGGCGACTAGCCGTTAGGCTATTATTTTTGCCTCCCCTATATTTTGATATCGTAGTTTACAATCATATCAATTAGGTATATTTTCTATCAATAAAATTACAACTTTATGTTTTATGCTTCATTATCCTGAAGTTGAAGTAAGCAACTTTTTTTCTATGGTTAGAATCATTGGGAACTATGATCTGAGCCTTGATAATTTTAACAGTAATTTTGTAAACAGAAATTTTAAAAAAATGAACTAATTCTGCAGCCCCTTAAAATTTGCCGCCCTAGGCTCCAGCCTGCCTACTCAGCCTGCTGGTAAATCCACCACTGCCCGGCGAACTTCATAATTGATTTTTATATACAGGGTTAATTTACAAATCTTTATATATAACACAAAATAAAAATAAAAAGTTTTCAAAAGTTCAATAGAGCATTGCCGTTGCAGGCGCTGCGACACGCGTGCGCGCTGTCACCTCGCAACCCGGCTCTCAGCTGTACGTGGCAATATTTTACCTAGACAACGTGCGTGGCGTGCTTGGCTACGCTCTCAGTAAATGCCAGTTCAGAGGCAAGATATTATTTTTTTTTGTATAGCAAATTTAAATTTTTAAAAACTTTAACTGCCTCGGTAGCCTATTGGTAGCAGGCCACTTCTACTACGCTGAGGTCCTGGGTTCGATTCCCGGCTAGGGAGTTATCATAGATAATGGTGTAAAGGCCTTTATCTCTGGTTCTATTGGGACTTTTCCATTTTCTGGAAATTTCCTAGTACCGAGGTACTAGTAACTTTGGTATTGTACCCGGAGATATCAACAAGGCTCGCCACCTGTTACATGGGCCAAAAACTTAACCGGCGAATCGTGGGTGTTTGTATGTATGCTTCAATGCATACATTTACCTCTCATTTTCGTGGCACGAGTCAGGACCGGGATATCTGGCGCTCTACACTCTCTGCCTACCCCGTTAGGGACCTGGCGTGAAGATACATACAAACATTTACCTCTGCCTACCCCTTCGGAGATTACAGTCGTGAAGTTACGTTATTAATTTTAAATAGTTGTATACCAAAATGTTGTTGGTATTGATGTAGAGAGGCTGCCTGCGTGAGTTATTCGTCATCTCGCACGACAAAAATTCGCACGATCGGGCAACTTGGCACCTTTAGATTTTACCTTATACTTCTGTCGTCAACTCGCACGCTCATACAAAGCACAGCCAGATAACGATTTTTGTAGTTGACTGTACATAGTTACTTCACAATTTTATGGTCGGGCGAGTTGACGACAGAAATATTATTTAAATTCAAAAGGTGTCAAGTCGCCCGATCTTGCGTTTCTTTGTCGTGCGAGATGACGAATAACGCGCCTGCGTGAGTGATGCGCTAATTTCACTGTCTTGAATATTTTGTTTCGTACCGAAGATATTTTATAACATATTTTACAAATATTTAATAGGTATAAGCTTCCGGCTAAATCTTTACAATGGACATTTACCTCCACTAAAGAATCTTATTTGTTAACTAACTGACCCGGCAAACTTCGTATTGCCTCACAATGAAATAATGTGTCAAAGGTTTGATAGATACGGACCATTTGTATAGAAAAATGAAATTAAATGTAGAGATTCCCGTGGGAATTAGTGATTTTCCCACAGTAAAAAGTAGCCTAAATGTTGGCCAGGCTTAGTATCTATACACCACAAAAAGTTTCATTCGAATCCGTCCTGTATCTTCGGAGATTGGAGATGGACAAAGGGACAAACAGACAGAAAAAAAAATCATTTAAAAGTGTTCTAATACTATTTTAACTGCGCCCCCAATTGGTTTTTCGTAAATATATACAATATACAGACACGCGGATTTTACTGTTTTATTATAAGTATAGATATCTAGGTCATGGCCTACCTGTGTGCGAAATTTCATTCAGTACATTATACCTATCATTTGATATACTAAATATGAAAGTTTGAAGGTTTTTTTCTTGCTTAATCACGTAAAAACTAGCTCCCTTATTCATAAACGTACATTAGATACGTTTTAGCTATAGAATGCTTTGTCCTTGTCAGGTGCATTGTCAAATGTGCAGGATAGAAAAAGACAAAGGAGAGATTAGCATCACTTTAGCTAAAATACGTTTATGAATAAGGGGGTTAGCTTATAAACCAACGCCCCGTTCTGACTTTATCTGTGTTGAAGAGAATTGTTCTAAGAAATGGATAGTTTAGTAAAATTTAAGTAATGTGCTTTCTATTGCGTGGTTGTACTTTTTTTTTATTAACTACCAAGTATATTGTATATTAAATAGATTTATTTAAATAGAAAGCATCTTTTATCACTGGTGGTAGAGCTCCAGTGAAGGATTTTTCGGGCGTAGGCACCACCGCATTACCTAATCTATCAGCCGCCAAATGGTATTGTTCAGCACTATCGTGTTCCGGTTTGATGGTAATGTTTGATCTCGGCTACTGGTAATTTGGTGTAATTTTCAATCATCAATTCCTACCATCTGTAAACGTTATATCACATACGAAGCTTCAAGTTGCAAGATATCTCCTTTACTAATAGGATAGAATAATTATATATACATATATAAAAAACAATTATTATTGCTGTTCGTTAGTCTCGCTAAAACTCGGGCAGGACCGATTTGGCTAATTTTGGTTTTGAATGATTTTTGGAAGTCCAGGGAAGGTTTAAAAGGTGAAGAGAAGAAAATATGAAGAAATTGAAGGGAAATAGTAAAAACCATAATTTTATTTTTCGATACAAATAGTTGGTATGTATCACTCAAACCTTTGACACATTATTTCATTGTGAGGCAATACGAAGTAACCCGGGTCAGCTAGTATCTGATTCAGCTAGTATAAAAGAACGTATTCACGTCTGCATTCCGCGAAGGGTTACACAGAGGTAAACGTATGAATTCATATACAATGCACCAGTTACGTTTCTGTCTATAAGCATATTTATTATTATCATACTAGACACATAACCGCACTTCCAAAAAATAAAAAAAACGCTATAGTACTTCCCGATCGGGGGTACGAACCCGGGATCTCAAGACAGTAGTGGTTACTAAGCCACTACTAAGTTATTTGAATACTAAAAGAAAACATAATTAGATATGTCGATAATTTAGTTCATAAAAAGACATCAACGAGCACACACAACAATGTAGAGTTTTGTAAAATGATACTCGCCGCTTGTCCATATGGGTACCTTTTGCTGTCTTTTGTGTAATAAATTTCCTTAATTGGTTTTGGATAAGCGGCGATTCCCCAACTGTACCTACCTATAGATATTTTACTTAGACTTCAAGTTGATGAGAAAGAACATTGTCTTGTGCCGCGAATTGGTTCTTACAATGTTTTGATAATATATAGATAAGTTATAATAACAATATGCTAGATACTACAACTGCCCCACAGTAGTCTAGTGGTAGCATTCCACTACTGCTACGCTGGGGTCCTGGATTCGATTCCCGGCTCGGGGGCTATCAGAGATAAATGGACAAAATCCTTTTTTTTTGTAATGGAAGTGGCAAACAAGCATGCAGTTCACATTGATGTTAAGTGATGACTGCAGCCTATAGACAAGAAGAAGAAGACACGAAGACCAAGGTCAACATTCAGGTGCGTTACCACTCCTAAGGCCTAAGGTGTTATGCCTCTGTACCGGAAATTACAGGGCCGTACATTACCACCTGACCGGAACACGATAGTGCTGAACACTACCATTTAGCTGCAAGGCTTAAATTAGGTAATGCGGTGGTGCATACGCCCGCGAGCTCCGTCGCTGGAGCTCTACCACCAGTGACCTTTATCTCTGGTTCCATTAAGATTTTTCATTTTCTGGAAGTTGCCTAGTACGGCTGTACTGGCAATACTGGTACATTACTACTACATTACCAAACTCCCGAGTTTGGTACTTTGCCCGTAAACGTCAACAGGCTCGCAACCTTACATAGGCAAAAAGCGTAGCCAGCGAATCGTGGGTGTTTGCATATATGAATGTATTAATTTACTTTTGCCTACCACTTCGGGTATTACAGGTGTGAAGTTAAGTTTTTTTAAATATGCAAGATACAAATAACCTAAAACTAGACCGAATGTAAGCGTTATATAACATAAATTATAGCGTTGGGCAAGCGACGAATGTGGTGTCGTGTTGCCCAACGTTGCGTGAGACGGTAGACAAAACCCACATGATCTTACTCGATGTTGCTACACTAGATGCGCGTCAATATTTTGCAAGTCCGTGACGAAATTGTCAGGCGAGCACCACGGAAGAGCCAGTTGAGCTTTTTGACAATTATATACCTACGACCATCGACGCCACAACGCAGCTTCTTCTATCGTCGATGCCTACGACGATCGACGCCATCATTTTGAACTTGACATTATTATACCTACGACCATAGATTTATTATCTATAAATCTATACCTACGACGAAATATATCTAAACTTCTATACTTTTTATCTTTATACAAATGCACAGCGCATTTTACCAATTTTTCCCCAACATGATCAATTTGGAAATCGAAATGTCTCTATTTACCGCCAAAAACAAATTGCCAAATTCAAATTGGTATCTAACGCTAACGGATTTAACCGCCAGATAACGTTTTAAAATCTAGAAAAATTTCAGTCATGACATAAAGAAATATGTATTGTGTCAATTCTATTTCTTAGTTAGTTGTTACATTATTTTGCAAAATACAGAAAATATATCTCGGGCAACCGCTGCCGCAACCTTAAAGGTACGATTCCGAACTTGGCAGCACGCAGCAGTGCTGCCGCTGCGGCTGCCGCAGCACTACTGGTCTCCATATATTACTCATATAAACTCTATTAGAGTTTATATGAGTTTACATTCCGAGCTACGCGACCGTCGCAGCAGCAATGCAATAGAAAATAGAGGAAAATGGTGCTGCGGCAGCACTGCCGCTGCTGCCGAGTTCGGAATCGTACTTTGATGTTCTAAAGATCGTTCCAGCACAAGACTCTGTCCCAAGAATGAAATTCAAGTGCGACAAAATTACTGAAACCGTACCACGTTATGACAGTAATGATACGATACGGATGTATAATATAAGTAGAAGGAATGTTGGTAAACTAACTAGTAGGTCTACTCATTCAACGAAAAACGAAGTTTCGTTTCTTAAAGCGAAAATCTAGAAAGGAGTTTTGCGTCAGCAATCGGTGAATTGGTGTTTAAGTTAATATGACCAGGTTTTTTTATTCGTTTACACTCACAGCCTTACAGTAGGTATAAACCTGTGGCGTGGATGCCGTTGTACACATTCAACACATACACAAACACCTAGACCCGAAACAAATATCTGTAGGTCATACATATAAGTATTTGTCCCGATGCGGGGATCGAACCCGCGACCCTTCGAATCAAACGGTCATCTCACACCGCTGGACTAACCGGGTCGTCAAGTTTAATACCCAACTTCTAAAATTTATGGGATCAATCTCTACTACCTTAGCTACCTACCTACCTTAAAAATATCGTAATACAATATCCAACAAGAAAAAAAGTTAGCATTCTGAGAATTTAGCATTCTGAGAAGTTGGCGTTCTGAGAAGTTGTCATTTTGCAAGCGGTTGGCATTTTGCGTAGTTGGCATTATGAGATGAGACGAAATATTGGACATCGACTTTAAGAAAGAGACTCGCTTATTTCGGGTCTGTAGAGCGTTATCTTTGCACACCTTACATATGTGACGTCTGTCGACCACTTTCATCAAGTTCTGACCAATACCGGACTATTAGTGCTTTACGCAGGCAGTGTGCAGCAGAGATAACCATGAGATAACGCTCTGCGAAGCCGAAACTAGCCGATTGTCTCTTTCGTAGACTCGATGTGCATTATTTCTTGTTGGGTTCTGTTTGTAGATGTAAAGCAATTTTATTGTATTATTCCAGAATGTCACGGCGACTTACTAAGCGTTTCCTGACTGCAGCCGACGAGTACAAGTGTACGCTGCCAGCAGAGACACAGGCCATCGCAGAAGAACAACTTCGCGAGACTGATAATTCTAGATCGCAGGCTCTCGAATCGCTACGCAGTTGGTTGGAGCAAAATCCCAAATTTATGGCAATAAGAATGGGTGAGTATTCAAAGATTTATTTATTCCTAAAACAGACGAATGTGTTTTGAACAGATAGTATAATGTTTCCAGTTTTTGTATAAGACTATCATAAGCAACCCTTAAAGATTTACATACTGCTCATATCAGCGATTGGTAGGTTGATCTTGTTGATTCTCGCCTCCGGATAAAAAACTTACCTTAGTTCACATGTGCCTCTTTACCTGAAAGTATAGGCTAACATAAAAAAATTGTTTAGTAACGCTTTTCATCTAATGCCGTTTTAGCAAATACATATATTTTGTGACACCACAGTAACCATGAAAATAATAATTGGACAAAAACTAAAACTTACGTCAAATTCTTACCGGAATGCCAAATCAAACTATGTCGACATAGAAATAATAATAAAAATGGCGACCCATTATACGTCCCACTGTTGGGCACGAGTCTCGTCTTTTTGGTGGGAGGCCTGGAGCTTACTCCAGCACGCTGCTCCAATGCGGATTGGTGAAGATACGGGTTAGTGGCCAACCCGCTATCGGATGTTTTCAAACAGCCTATAAGGCTTAATCACTGTTTTCTATCGATAGCAACCGGGATCGACGGCTTAAACGTACCTTCCGAAGCACGGAAACGCGTATTTTAATCTGCCACTAGCGGTCACCCATCACACATCCGACCGCGCTCGTAATGCTTAACCGAGAAGATCGCTTATGATCTACACCAGCCACGGGGCCATGCGCGCTTCAACATATTTATCATCATGTCGACATAATTATAACTAAAGAAAAATGTGCGTAAATACCACAAAGATACACGAGCCATCTACAAAAAAATACTTTCGTAGATGTCTTAGTTCCGCCATGTAAAAAGCATTGATCATTGCCAATTTGGCATACTAAGCAAAATTTCGTAATTTTGGCTATTTGTGACTTTGTTGCACTGAAAGTGCGATGTACGTTGATTCGTTCGAGGTAATGTTAAAGCAATATGTGCCATTAGTTACGGGGCAATACGCTTCTAAGTGGTGGTATGCCTTCACTATGTAGGTATGTGGGTTAGTGATTGCAGTATAATAAACTAGTGCACCACCCTAGTGGCTCTAATCGCGAAAGTATTAATTGCATTACATTAAGATATCTGATATAACTACTTAAGAATTTTACAGCCGATTTCTGGAACGTTTGTCGTCTCTATTCACGTAACAGCAAATTAACATTCGCGTCAAATTTAAATGAGTAATAGCCCCCACTGACAATCAGTTAAACTGATCAGTCGGACTGACGTAAAACTAAAATTTGATCGTCAATGGCGAATCATAAATCCACAGTTTTAACTGAAGATGCGCCCGGAATTTTTCCGTACATTTCATTTTTTTTTTATAATTTGTCATGACCATAGATACAGAGTCTTTCAGTCGTATACATATTGAATTTCACATTTCTTTAAATTAATGAATATCCATATGGAAGATGACGATGATTAAATGCTTCCATGAGGAATATGATGAGATGATGGGGTGGCTCCAGTAAAGCGATGGGGACTTTACTGAAGTTTTTACGAAGTTTTGGAGGCAATACGAAAAATCACTTTTCACTTCATAATATTACTTTCTTACACTCAGATGTTAAGACGTGGCAAACAAGCATACAGTTTACATTGATGGTAAATAATACTATGGCCTGTGTAGCCTTTAAACATCTACACGAGACTGTAGGTTTCAATGCAAATGCGTTGCCACTCCTGAGTTCTAAGGTATTATGCCTGTGGGCCGGAAATTACAGGGCCGTACATTACCACCTTACCTGAATACGATAGTGCTGAACACTACCATTTAGCGGCAAGTAGATTAGGTAATGCGGTGGTCCCTACGCCCGTGAGCTCCGTCACTGGAGCTCTGCCACCAGTTTAAAAATTTGTATTGTTCAGTATTGTTGCTCAATATTAATACAAAGAAAGAATGATGACAAACTGATTTCAAAGAACATTTTTGTAAGTAACAGGCCATCGGTGTCTTGTTTTTGTACAATATTGACATAATTATAAATTATAATAAATCCTGATTCTGATTCCGATTCAAATATTTTTACCTTAAACAAATTAGCACACCATAATTATTTTTTACAAGGATTTCCAAAAACCCGGCCCTCTATTAGAGACAATTACCTTAGATTTAGATTGATTAGCATCCGTTCAATTTGACATTAGCTTCAGTTCGTGAATGGGGAAATCTAGTTGGCGTAAATCGTTTGGAGTGACGCCAGTTTTATGACAAAAGTTTTATTAAAAATTGACCGTCAATGGGGGCTATTAAGGACACCTGTCATGTTATTACGCGTTATTCTTTGACATCTGAATGCTTTGACACACATTTTCATACATTTGACTACAGATTTAGAAGTTGCGGTCATTATGTTCAGACATTACGCCAACAGGCGTATGGCGGTTGCCATAAAAAAAATCGATTCGCCACATGAAAGTGTTAAAACGCTTTTCAAGCTACCAAATTCGCACTTGACGTGGGTTTTGACAATTACTTAGTTATTATCTAATAGGTTGGGGAAAAAGTATTTTCGCATTATAGTATGTATGAACTTGTAATAAAATCTCTTTGGCTGTAGTATTTGTATCTGGCTGGTTTTGGTATCATTGAAAGTAAAAATTTTAAAGAACATAATTCCAAATTCAAATTAGGCAAATGTGTGATTTTCATTTGTTTTTCGTACTGTCAAGATGAGTGAAACTAATGCAGAAATTCGATACATTTTAAAATTGCAATGGAAGCAATGGGATCATGTCCCTACCTAAAAGATGGCAAAAGGTTATCGAACAAAATGGTACTTAAATGCTTTAGTTAAATTTAAATAAACTATATCAAAAAATGTTTTGAATTATCTTAAAAAATGCGAAGGAACTTTTTCCCCAACCTAATATATTGACAAACGTTCCAAAAAGTGTCCCTTAAAATTGGTGCATAAGTTTTTAGTAGGAGTCAGAGGCGGCGTAAGGCGTGGGTGGTGGGGTCGACCCCCTACGGTATCGTGTTGCAAAGAGACACCCGCGCCTTGGACAAATCTATGATCAAGTACATATCAAAAGAGATGATGGCACCCCCTCGCCGCTTCCACAAATACCGCATTTCCCCCGTTTCTAGAAAGAGCCTTATTTCAGAGGGCCTAGTGAAATTTCCTATGCCCATATTCAGTTAACCTTAGTCTCGCCACCACCGGTGATATATTCCATTACACATAAATGTACTGACAAATCATTCGTTTTTTAATATAGATGATAAATAATTTGGTCACGCATGAGGACGTGCATTTGAATGCCTCTTGGAGCATGGATTATGGATGGATGACCTTGTAAAGATCTTGAATACTATATTTAATATGACCGCAAAATTAAAAAATATTATATTTATATTAACGGATACGCTATTGGTTTTGCAATGTGAACCAGGTATATACCTAGTTTTAACAAAACTTAAAACAACATCATCAAAATACATTTGTTTCGAATGTTTTATCCAAACCATCCAAATTCAGAAGGCTTCTTGATAAATTGATTTTTACTTTGCCTTTTCCATTAATACCTAACTAGGTATACTGTGTTGAAATTGAAAAAGAAAGTGAGGATAGCGGGTCTGTGTGTGTGAGAATCCCTATATAAAACTTTAATTATTGTTCCGCTTCTCAGTACATTTTGTATGTAAGTTTAATCGACTTGTTATTACTCCATTTTTTTACGCTTTGATTGAATCACCATAATGTATAATAGTCCCAAATTACCAATTTCTAACACAAACAGTTTCTGAAGTCTGAACTAAGCTGCGGTCATACAGATAGACGGACGGACGGACATCGCAAAACTATAAGGGTTATTTGTGGGCTACGGAAAAATGTTCAATATCAAGTTGTTGTTTGTGATGGTTATTGTTTCAACGTGTTGCCTAAGTTGTTTTGCCTATAAAGAGATTAGAAGGCTATTTTTGAGTTTCTCATTAATAGGTAGGTATACTTACATCTATACCGGCTTATTCATAGTTCGTAATACACGTATTCGCGGTAGTGTCTAATTAAAATCAACTATGATTTCTAGACTCCAACTTCTTGCTTCGATATCTGCGGACGAAGAAGTTCAGTGTGCCGATGGCGCAGGAGGCTATCGAGCGGTACATACTCCTGAGGCAATCGTGGGGCATCGCCTTCAACCAGCTGGATTACAAATTGCCTGTCATGATGGAACTCATCAACTTGGGGTAAAATTGTCACATATTCTTTAAACACCCAATAATAAATCTAGATCTTTCAAATTACTTCGATATTTGATACCTATCTATCTACCGGAGCATGGGTGACGGGTGACAGGACATAATAATTCAGAATTATGTGTATAGTGTAGGTATAAAAAATATATGGAATAACTTCATATCTGGTCACGTCATCGACTTTTTTAGTCGTAGCAACCGTTGCAGAGCAAAAACGGTGAAATTTTTGTAGGTGTAGTTTCAACTGCCTCGGTAGCCTAGTGGTAGCAGGCCACTACTACTACGCTGAGGTCCTGGGTTCGATTCCCGGGTAGGAGGTTATCAGAGATAATGGTGAAAAAGCCTTTATCTCTGGTTCTATTGGGATTTTTCCATTTTCTGGAAATTTCCCAGTACCTCAAAGTTTGGTAATGTGCCCGGAGATGTCAACAGGCTCGCCACCTGTTACATGGGCCAAAACGTAACCGGCGAATCGTGGGTGTTTGCATGTATGCTTGAATGCATGCATTTACCTCTGCCTACCCCTTCGGGGATTACAGGCGTGAAGTTACGTTTTTTGTAGGTAAAAAGACGAGACGATTGACATTTTACGCGCTTTGCCTAGGTCACACCGCGGACACTCCGCTAAAATTCCATACAAACGCTTAATTTGGTCTCCATTACACAGGCATCAATCAGTGGCGTGTATTTACACGTGCACCTGTGTGCGTAGCACGTAGAAAATACCAACTGTCGCCCATAAGAGGGGAGGAGGTTGGGTGATGCGGGGAAATCGGATGGGACGTCGAAGTGTCTTTTCTATACGTAGCATTATTTCATATTCTCTGCCTAGGTACCCATATACCCTCCCTCCCCCATACAGTGTATGAATTAATTTATGTGCTTTTTATGTGCAGGTATATTTTCGTGGGACCATATAAAGACAAAGCTGGTCGGCGTGTTGTCATCTATAGGCCTGGTAGATATGAGAATTTGTAACCATCATCATTTGTATACAGTAGATTATATTATTATTTATTTATTTTCAACATTTTAAACTTAGATATCAAATTAATTTAGTATAATATTAATCTTTTTTTTTCTATGTTATGGAAGTGGCTAACAAGCATGCAGTTCACATTGATGTTAAGTGATGACTGCAGCCTATAGACACCCACAAAAAGACTAAGGTCGAAATGCAGATGCATTGCCACTCCTGAGGCCTAAGGTGTTATGCCTCTGTACCGGAAATAACACGGCCGTAGATTACCACCTGACCGGAACACGATAGTGCCGAATACTACCATTGAGCGGCAAGTATATAAGGTAATGCGGTGGTGCCTACGCCCGCGAGCTTCGTCACTAGAGCTCTGCCACCAGTAAACTCTTTTGGTAGGTATTTACTTGGTATAATTCATCTCTTTTCATTATTTCTATTGTATTTTATGTTAATATTCCTACAGGTAGGTACCTACATGATTGTACAGAATATTTTATTTATTTACCTTCAAGCTTTTAAGTACCTATTAAACTTTTATGCGTAACTTTTACAACTTAAGGCAAGATGCTAAGTTACTATGAACCTTACCCACCTAATACTAATAGGTTACATCGGTGGTTTAATAGGCTAGTTAATTTAAACTAAACTCTACGCAAGTATTTGGAATATTGGACAACCACGTGTATACCTATAGTAGAATGCTTTACCTATCACTAACTGATCCGGCGAACTTCGTACCGCCTTTAGATTTTATTTCAAATACCTACATACCTATTTTCTATTTTAAATATTCATACAAACCTTCTTCTGACAATAACGAACGCATAAAATTAAAATTTATCAAATTGAAGTAATGCGCCTACAAACATTGTCTGACTCCGTAGCGATATGTATATATATTAAATGCACAAATGTAGGTAAAAATTTTAAAGAAATTAATAAGTATACCCACCTATATATTGAATATTCATCCATTTTCAATTTATTTATTTGCACCTTAAATTCATAGGCAAAGCCAACCTTTCCAGTCTTCACGGTTCCTTTTTTACTGCAGCTTCTGTAAGCCTTTTGTAAGTCTTCTATTGCATGCATTAGTTAGTATTTTGTTATCACGCAATCTTAGCTTTTGCCTTTTTTCATTGTTTCCATCTAGCGGATTTTGTCTTTTTTCTGGACTGTTCATAGTCAACAATAATTACAGTATCCAACAAGAAATAATGCACATCGACCTCAGGAAGAGACGTCGGCTTAGTTCGGATCTATAGAGCGTTATCTCTTTCGTACCTTACCTATTTGACGTTTGTCGCCTATTTTGATCAAGTTTTGACCAATACCGTACTAGGGATGCTTACGTAGGCAGTGTGCAGCAGAGATAACGCTCTATAAAGCCGAAACTAGCCGATTGTCACTTTCATAGGCTCGATGTGCATTATCACTTGATGAACACTGTACTAAGTAGGTATGCATGTAACAAAGCAGGTAGGCACATAATAAATAATAATTAAATATACACTTACAGAAAGTATTAGGTAATCATCATCCAAAGCTCAATTTACTTCTTACATACCTGTCGAGGTTTTACGTAGTCACATTTACCAATTTTCACATTAACCCTACGCTACGTCATACGCTTAGTAGGTATAGGCTAATGATTGTAATTATTATTGATTGATCTCTGCTTCGCTTCCTAGAACCGCTCTCCATAATAAAAGCTGATTGAATGTGGCAACCGGCAACTCTGCAACACCAGCAACTCAATTAGTGTCCCTATTAACTATTTGCAACCGAATGCTTCTGCGTACAAATTGTGCATTTGATACGCAATAAACTTTACCTGTCTGATTTTGATTGTGTATTCTACATTTTCATGCAGGGAGGTAGTTGACAATTAAAGTTATGTTAGCTTTGTCAATGTCCCAAAGTAACCAAGGACCGCAGGATCTTTTTAAATTAACCTATTTAAATAGTGAGTTTTTTGTTAGGTTAGGTTAGGTTAGACCTATAAAGATCAAAGAAACCTCTGGGAGTCCCGGGACACTCCGGCAATGGTAGATACGACACTGAGTAGAACACTAACTAGTCCATTTTAGTATAGAAATTGTTATCGCATATTTCAAGCTAGTACGATTATGCTAACGACATCTAGCGGCATCGAAGCAGAGACTAATCGTTCATATAAGTTAAAAACACTTTGCCATTCATATCACCAGGAGTGTTCGATCCCTACAAATTCACAAACCAAGATATGTGCCGCGTAATGGCCATTTGCTATGAAACTTTGATGGAGGACGAGGAGACGCAGGTCCGTGGTTTGGTTCACTTCGCTGATGGTTCTGGAGTCAGTTTCCCCCATCTTACCCTCTTCACACCAAGAGAAGCTGTACGGATTGTCAAAAATGGCGAGGTAATTTCCTTTTTTTACTCATCAACTCATGATAGAAAAAACTTGGACAGAGAGGACACAAAGGATTTTTTTGCTCAATTGTTTATCAAGCAGAAAACTTGGATAGGACAGGAGTAGGTTGACTCACTTGCTCACGGCATCAAAAGAAGCTTTAATCCGGCACTGCTATGGCCGATCCCAATATATAGTACTTCGATCGGAGGATTGCAGCAATCTAGATAGAAAACGATCCCTCGATGAATCCACTGATAGGGGTTCAGTAAAAATAGACAGCAAAATTTTTATTCTCGTCTTTTATAATAAGATCGAATAATGGGACCTGCGGCTAGTTAATTGGTGCATTAAAGTCGAATTTAATTTAATTTTTTACCTTTTGGAGCACTCGAATACTTAGGAACATGCATTGGTACCTACTCATTTTATTTTCAAAATACATATATAGAGTTGCTACCAGGAGAAATAATGAATAATGATGTTTTCCTAGTGGTGATATACATACTTATTCTTCTTTTTTTTAATAGGATTAAAACGTTTCTCTAATAAGGTACATTCAAATTTTTGCAGCGCACCATTCCTCTCAGGCATAAAGAAATCTATGGCGTTAACGTGCATGCCACAGTGAAATTCGCGCTAGACTTTGGTATGGCTCTCATTTCTGAAAAAATAAGGAAGCGAGTAAAACTCTACACTTCAATAGATGACGTTGAGATTGACAAAAGGCTGTTGCCACAAGAATATGGTGGCACGATGCCAATGAAAGAAATGATCGGTAAGATACAAAATAATTACTTTTATATTTTTCAGTCCTCCTTCAAATCTAAACCTACAGCATCGCGGGATGGTTTTCACTTGCCGTTAGGGCAAAAGAAATACCTACTGCAGCTCTTTAAATCCACATACCAACACACTACAAATCCATTGTAACGATTGTCTCTGCTCCATAGTTATGGCATAGAATGAATAGGTTTTAGGGAACAGTTAATTATTTACCTACCACTTAAACTGCATTATGAATAATCCTGACACTGACAACATTCCTGATTTTCCAAATTATTAGATAACTAACATCGAAATAAACAAGTTCTTGAATTGGTGAATGTTTCTCAATCGTGAATTTTCTGATTTACAGAATTATGGAAAGAAGAGTTAGCGACTAGACGGGATACGCTATTGCTGGGAGACAAAATGGCGGTTCGGTTAGAGATGTACAGCGAGGCTGCGAGAGAGGGCGCTATATCCGCATTAAGGGCAGGCGCGAACACCTGCGCGGGCGCTGACACCGTCGGCGATGCTATGCGGGGTCTTACGGGCAATTTTAGAAAATTAGAAGTAGACTAATTCATTTATTAATCAGTTTTTGTTGTATAACTAATTAAATAAAAAAAAACAATGACGGTATTATACTTCACAATCACAAATTGAGAGAAAAGAAAAATTATCTGTTTGGACAAGATAAAATAAATAATTTATCTTTCTTATTTTCTAAATCCAATAGTTTGTTTCGTGAAATATTTCGTTTTTCAATTTTTAAATCGAACAAGTAACCACAACATTTGCAATGTTATAATAGTTTCAACACCATTACGTCACTTACAATTTACAATGTGGTTTCAGTTTGTATACGATGACCCAGATTCTGCTGCGATTAACTGACATGATAACTCGATTTTTGTGATTATCTTCTGACTGAGAAATTAGAACGGTTGAAATTGTTACAATTAATTTCGCTGAACTAATTCAAATATAGGTAATGTTAAGTATGTAAAATATTAAGTAATAGGATAGTTACTATTTTTTGATAATGGGCACTCAAATTGCATCGGAAACTCAATTGTAGATGTAATATTATAGTATAATTTAGTGTAGTACCAGGTACCAGATGTTTCGAAGGAGATGAACGAGAGCCGATGGTGTTCGATTTTAGTTTGGTTCAGATTCGGCAGATTACATCTTCCATTACTGTTGTAAATGTACATGTCATTATAATGTAAAATTTACTAAATAAAATAAAAGAAAGGTTTTACTCTTATTATTTATTTATTAAAAAACCCATTATCTACCTAAATTTGGTAAAAAATAATACAGTTTCACACCATCACTTACCAAACGAAAACTTTCATACAAATGCAACAATTATTAAAATCAATACTTAGGGATTGGCACGTTAGGATTAGCTTCATATATAACTATCTTACATGTGTTCTATTTTAAAATAGTAGGTACCAACATATCACTATAGAGCAAGAACTACGAAGGAACTGCAATATGCCCACGTGATCATTTTTATGTTTTATACAACGTGTAACAGGATTGAATGTACAACTCGAAACTAGGTTGTTCAGAATCGATTTTAGGCATTTTTAATGTAAATTATGGTCACCCATTTGGTGCAGTCAAACACGACGTCAATACGAAAAAGACTAACGTCTAACCAAAATAATATGCTAGTCTAACAATTTCATTAGGGCTCGTTGAGACGTGCAATCTGTTATAAATAATAATTTAAGCAATAAGATATTGAAATGAATCTTATTACTAGCGAGTGTTAAAGATGGATGCGCAGGTCATGCTCCATCACATTAGGACAGTGTGCGTATGTGCGTATGTTTGTGTTTTATGTGCGGCCGAAGGTAGACGTAGGGTAAGTATATATGCGTAGGGTGTGCATACTGTTCGTACATATGAAAACAACTTATTTCTTAAATAAAAAATATTAATACATAAACATGTATTATAATTAAACCTCGATTTTCTAATCGACTTGTCTGAGAGAGTGCGTTATTCCCTTTACACGTTGTATAATCCACATCATTGGTCACAGGTCACAGTGTAGCTCTAGCTAAACCCTTTCGATATCGTAACACTACCCCTTGATAATATAAAATAATAATATACATAGGGGAAAATATATATAACAGACATTTAATATTGATAGAACCATGTTCTGAAAATGATGACTTTCTCATATAAGTAGGTATCATTTCAGTATACAAAATGCGTATTTAAGCATCCTTTCTAACAACCATAGAAATTGAAGAGTTTATTTTATTGCCACGCTCACTTATCTATTTTATTATAAAAATTATAAATCCGTATTTATTTTTTGGTGATATAAAACCAGGGTTAATAAGGGCCATTTTACGCCAATCTGGAAAGAAAATCTATCTTCAGAATATTTTTAAGTACTTACCTATATATGGGTAATTATCACGAAATCGGGAAATTCTTGTCCTTGGAGTTTTATATAAAATCTAACAAAGAAATGGATGTTACTAATATTTCTATACAATCCACATCATTGTATCTAAAAGCTCCACATAAGATTTTAGAGCCGTATAAATAAATAAATAAAAACGCATAACCATAATGTTCCCAAAATCATTCCCTCACTGTGTCCCAAGTACCAATTTTATTTACTTTGAATTAGCTAAAAAGTATAAATGACATTCGAATCGTATTCAAGTAAGTTGGATTACCTAAAAAATATTATAAATTTGTGGGGAAAAACCGATATTAGCGTAATAAAGTAAAAAACGCGTTAAATATTTGAATATTTATTTGTGTCTCACAAAAATAAATCATTCCCTCACACTATTACTAACAGTTGAATAATGAACGCATTTTAAATGAAATACGAACGCTGCCATTAGTTTTTGAAAGTTGGCAATTTCAAACTGGCGCATTTTCTGTGACTGTGTTCGGGAGCGCCGCTGCAAACAAGGGTTTTCTTTGTCTTTATGGTTAAATAAAATTTTTGATCGTCATTTCAGCACACTCTAAAAACACAAAAGGTAAGTTCTTTAACTGATTATAAGTTGCACAGATAAGATTTTTGCTTTTTGGGGGGGTAATTTCCTTAAGCAGAAAAATCGTTTTAAAAGTACGGCTATGTCACGAGTCTTTTACGGTTATTCTTTATTTCGTCATTCCCTCACCATCATTCCCACATAAAAAAGTATGGCGAGGGAATGATGATATATGAGGGAATGATTTTTGGGTGGGCTAATAGGCTTTTTTTATTGTTCTCTTTTATTAACTCTTGAATTTATTATTTGCTATATTGTTGTACATTAAAAAATCTCAAAAAAAAAGAAGATAAGCAAAGAAGCAAAGCGCAGGGAAACTATGAAAGCTGATCCTGTGACACTTGAAATACTTCGCGAAAAAGAAAGAATTAAAGAATATCTGAATCAGTAGCCTAGTGGTAAAATGGGGTCCTGGGTTCTGGGGATATTCTGATATCCCCAGATATTACATCGTTTTCTCTGGAAAACGATGTAATATCGTTTATCTTTGGTTGTATTGGATTTTTTTCCATTTTCTGGAAGTTTTCCAGCACCTCATAGCTGGGTAATGTGCTCGAGGGTGTCAACAGGCTCGCCACCTGTTACATGTGCAAAAACGTAAACGCCGAATCGGGGGTGTTTGCATGTATGATTGAATGCATGCATTTGCCTCTGCTTACCCCTTCGGGAATTACAATGACATTGACGACAGCAATGTCGAAAGGAGGTCGCATCCCAGGAAAGAAAGATCTTGTTTACAAGATCTTTCTTTCCTGGGATGCGACCAATTCATCAATTTCATCAATTTGTTTTACTGAGCATAACTCCACACCTGTAATCCCCGATGGGGTAGGCAGAGGTAAATACATGCATTCAAGCATACACGCAAACACCCACCATTCACCGATTACGTTTTGGCCCATCTTACAGGTGGCGAGCCTGTTAACATCTCTGGGCACATTACCTAACTTCGAGGTACTGGGAAATTTCCAGAAAATGAAATAATCCCAATAGAACCAGAGATAAAGGACTTAACACTATTATCTCTGACAGCCCCCTACCCAGGAATCGTACCCAGCGTAGTAGTAGTGGCCTGCTACCACTAGGCTACTGAGACCGTTAAACTAAAGTTTACTGTGCGATACCATGAAAACTTTGCACAAAAAGTTTCTGACTACAGACTAAGCTTGACTACTTTCTGTAGATTTCGGCCTTTTTGGGCAAACATAAAAGACCGTAACACAATCATGCGAATGTGTGATCCACGCAAATATTCAACGGATGATCAGTTTTTTTGTTGTTAACAATGCTCATTGAAATAAAACTAGTTTTCGGATTTATCTCGCGTATACTAAAATTATTATTTAAAATCGAACCAGGCGTTTCGGTCGCTTTTCAGCTACCGTGGTCTTTTGTGATTTGCTGGAGTTACTCATTGATTTTACTTATCGTTAGAGAACAAAATTTCGTTTAATATAAAGATTTCTTTGAAAGAAAACTAATTTCATTTAAAAAGTTTCATGACTTGTCTGAAATAATCATTCCCTCACCTTAATTGTCATTCCCTCACTTTGATTTTTTTTTATGTCCTCATAACTTTTATAAAACGCGATAATTTTTGGGACCACTACATAATCGATGTTTAGTAACATTAGTACTATCAATCTCACATAAAATAAATATCAAATAATTACAATATTATTTGTCATTTCAAGATAGCCGAATTTCGGGATTTCGTGATAATTACCCATATACACTAGGGTGTTATCTCAGTTTATATTTATCCAAGTTTATATATCACATCAAGCTGAAAAATGGCCTTATCAACCCACTTTGAATTAGTTTATTCAAACGTGTATAACGTTAATTAAAAAGAAATCTTGTTTACAAAATTAATTAATGTTTGACGTAATCACCGCTATCTTCATTTTCGGAAACTATATATTCTAACCCCTTATTCATAAACTTATTTCAGCTAAAGTGCTGCTAATGTCTCCTTTCTTTTTTTCTACACAGCGCAATTGACAAAGACAAAGCTATATATAACTAAAATGTAAGTAATGTTCGTTTATGAATAAGGAGGTAAATATTCAATGTCTGGTGGCATTAAGTCCGCTTATATACTCGGCACATTGAGGTATAAATAAATATGCGACAAATGCCAGAATACATAAATATTACCTTTCATATAATAGAACGAATATCGTTATTTAAAAAAATGCAAAAAGACTAATAGAGTTAGTTAAAAGAGGAAAAATGTATGAGAAATGTCGAAAAAGGGCTAAAAATAAAAACAATAATTAAGAAAAGTTCACTTTTACCCTTTTCAGTCCGAGATTAACTTATTAATTTGTTGGACATTTGATTGGAATCATGGTCACATATAAATCTAAAACATCGTGGACGTCACGTAATCTTTTAAATTCGGACTAGTCTGACAATCCAGCGCACGAATAAGTAGTCACTTTAATTAAATTATCATTCGACAAATGTTGTGAATTTTCGTGGCCTTTAAATGCAGGCTCGCCAAAAGCCGCCTTTGTTTTAGATATAACAATCTGAAGTTAATATTTATCGAAGGAGTAACATATTTACTAAACAGTCTACAGATGCAGCAATAAAAAAATTACATCCCTAAGAACAGATTCAAGCAAGCCTAACAGACAACATATTAATGCTGGGTTGGTTGGTGTTTATTGTAACGTTTCACATCCTTCTCTAACTTTTACAGATTTTTTTAAATTGTTTTATATTATTTCGCATTAACACATGCTTGTGAAATATATTTTATTTTTAAAGAAAAATGGAAAGAAAAATTTGACTTCAGGCGAGACTCGAACTCGCGACCTACTGGGAATCTAGTCCAGCCGCTCTTCCAATTGAGCTACTGAAGCCCTGCCCGATTTGTCAAATCTTTCCTTCACATCTATTGCATTGCTTTATGGTAGCAGCAGCGCCATCTATTACCAACTATGCTAGTTAGGCAACCGATATAATAGACTTTTCAGTTTATTGAATATCGTAAAGAAGTCGCTTTTACCCTTAATAACTGCGCTGGACTAGATTCCCAGTAGGTCGCGAGTTCGAGTCTCGCCTGAAGTCAATTTTTTCTTTCCATTTTTCTTTAAAAATAAAATAGATTTCTTTTAAGTTAGAATAGGGTGTGACATGTTACAATAACTTTAACAAATATCTTGATGCAACCCAGGCTAAGTGTGTTCGATATTCACCCATTCAAGTGACTAATATAGTCATAAGATATATGATATTTGTTACTCGGAATAATCGAATATAATGTATATTAGAATAAAGGCTATTTTTATTTTACGTTATAGTCATAACAATTTTTCGTGTCGCTATCATCGACTCTGCCAACATTTGGAGTCAAATTCTGATATAATTAAAAGAACATGTGTCACAATTCTATGGGATTTGGAGCTCGTAGGATCATGACTCCTCACAAAAATCAGGCACGACAAGTCAAAATCAGATCTACGCAAGTTATGACGTTTCTTCTCTACCACGTAATCTTTATATGTCAATAACATAAATCAATTTGCGTAAAATGGTTGCCTGTATAAAATAAACATATGTTACTATGTCAACGTTATATATATAAAGGCTATGAAATCTACATAAGTTACTATTCTAACCAAACACTATCCAGGAACACTGTTTCAAACATTATTGTTTATTTAATTGTATTACACCTAACTGACATGAATAGAAGCATATAAACAATTTAATTATAAATAAATGATATTACATTTGCCGTAAATACTATTCTGTCCCCTTCATATTCAAAATATCAAATCACATGGTTCAAGAATTAAAAAATTGAGTTGGAAAGTAAAATATATTATTATGCATAACATAATAATGTAATATAAACATAAATATAATAACTGATTTTTTAAGTGTGTTTAGTGGTAGTCATTACTAGATCAACTGCCAGGACACCGCCAAAGTAGTAACTATGTTAAACCTGGTGAATTGTTATCATTTTTCACGTTTTCGAGGTGAGGCATATATTTTTTATACGGAACAACAAAAAAAATGAATGTGCTAAGTGGGCGTGGCACGTGCGTAACAATTCAGCGCTATTGTCGAACTTAACTTCAGTCGTGTATAATACTCCACTGAACTCTACTTCGTCGAGAATCATTCTCAAAAGTTCGACGCTTGAGTTTTGGCGGGAACCTTGAAAGAGGCGTGTGGTGCTCTTATTTTATTTCATTTTCTGGGTGTATTTTTGAGTTATATTAAATAAAGTTGGTGGCATTTTGTTTGATATAGGTTTATTACAGTGCCCGTGTATAGTGTAATAGAATAACAGTGCGAAAATACCTTTCGGGTTGCCTCCAAAACTTCATTGTAAATGTTATGTTAAAGTAGCCATCGCTTTACTCGATTTACTGACTGTGACGCTGACTGACGGACTGATAAATTGACTGACAGACTCTGACTTTTACGTTGCTTATTACGAATACGAAATATCGTTTTACTTAACACTGGCAATATGCGTAATAGCGATGCCATAATATAAAGAAAATGAAATAAAATAAGAGCACCACACGCCTTCAAGGTTCCCGCAAAACTCTCAATTTAATATTTAATCAATTCATGTTGATGGTAAATGTAATCTGCAACCTATACCATAGAGCAACACGGGCCACCGGCCGCTGCGGCGGACCGGAGGGGAGTAGATAACATAATATTAACAAATATTCCATTCGTATGTTATAAATTATAACTTTTGGTAAAATTATAACGACAAAAAACAGTTTGCGTTAGTAGATGATAATAGACGAATGCATTGCATGCTAATTGTATAATGAGTTTGGCGACAGCGAATCCGATACAAAATGTTTATAAATATACAACTTGCTTTTGTTGTTCCGTGATTTTTTTTTTATTATCTATTTGAAAATAATTCTATTTTATTCTTATGTTTCGATAAGACTACAGAGCACAAATCGTGCGTTCCACAGAAAAACAACCATTAAAATTTCGACGTGTGTTGCCTTTTGAAGAAAATCTGGGCATCTGGTTGGTGGTTTTGAAAAAAAAAACATACGGGTCGAATTGAGAACCTCCTCCTTTTTGAAGTCGGTTAAAAATAATGTTTAAAACAGTATTAAGTTTAGTGAACAACAACTTTATAGTTCTATCAAACTAGGCACTTTCAGAACGCCACAATACAAAACTGAAAATAGGCATACTAATATAATGGTTTATGTACCTACATTTATGATACACGTACTCAACCACTACAAATTTTATTAGAATAAATCAAGACCTAAAACAACTATTAGATGCTATTTTATAAATGTAACATTAAAAATCAACCTAATTAAAATGTATTAGATGTGGATTCATCTTATAACTTTAGGTATTACAACAGATCATACAAGAACTCTATAAATTTGTTAAAAACATTTCTTTATGATACTAAAACGTGTATTTGTCCACTTATATATAATAATCAAGTACGCCTTAGGAAAATAAAACCATTGTAATTCAATATCAAAGGCAAATTAGCATGGGCCGAGTTCTGTAATTGTTTATAATATATTACCAAAGCTCAAATCGCATTTACGCGGCGCGGTATTTTAAGTATGTAAAAAAATTAAATGAGACAAACCTCGCTACATCTACGGTGGAGCGCGCCATAATTGTTAATTATTTTATCGGTTCGCGTTACGGCATGTGCGGTTTGAGCTCAAATGTGCAAGTCGCGTATTTGACATATTATCAAATATAAATAGGTCTGTATATGAAGCTCACAATGACCAACTATCTTTTTTTTTAAACCCTCATAGGCATTATTCTAGATCAATACTGTTTATTAATTTACTTCAATTAAAAATAACTCCCGCACTTAATTAGAGAAGGTAACAAATTCTTAATTATTTAATTGTAGTTTACAACAGATTGGCACACTGGAAAATTGTATACACTATTGGCACTTTAATTTGATTAGCACGTGAAGTGACATCAACAAAATAAAGGTTAGGCATAGAACCGACCATTGTCAGTAATCAACTAATTACACAGTTACAATATTGTAATTGCATACATATGTCTCGATTTTTGTAGCATTTTTTAAATCGAGCGTGGTAAACTTATCTCAACAGGACAACTAAAAAATCAAACTGATCAAACTGCTCTATCAAACTGATGTTTGGAAATTAATGTCTACGTACATATACATGCGCGTATAGATGCATGTTTGTTTATGCGGACGTATACGCATACGCGCACGCATGCGTATACGTATTCATGCAAGTATAAAGCTGCAGTATACCTTCTACGCAAAATCGTCTACAAGAATATGAAATAACCATTATCTTTAGATCAGTGAAGTACCACCTTTTGTAATGTGTATTCTGTACTAGGTGATTTTGGATGCACGTGCACGTTAAATGAGACCATAAAATAATGTTTATGGTCTCATTTAACTCATCGTTATAAATAACTTTTACTATGGAGCCACACCCTAAAACCGCGAAAGAAAACAGACGCTCCATACATTTTGCAGAAGCTGATTTTTTTTCATGATTTCAGGATTGACCATATAGTAAAAGTTGTTCAAAATGATGAGTTAAATGACCTTATAATTGGCACGTGTATCCAAAATCACCCAGTGTAAATGCATAATTCATATAATACTGCTAATATAGACGACATATTAGACGTTTAATAAACTGCATATTTGTTTTTATAAACAACGTGTAAACAACTGAAAATGACTATTCTAAGTATCTACGTTGCAGGTTGTATCAACAGTTCCGTATAACTACATTATTCCGTATAAGTCATTACTATGTCTGTAAGCATTTTTGATATATTAAGAATTAAACTAACGGACCTAGAAAAACATGTAAAAACCTTGGCGGTCAAAAATGCGTTGTGAGGTAATTGTGATAGGACGCACTTCTATTTAAAAATAATGTGTATACGAGTATGTATATAACTTCACATCAGAACAGGTAATAATGGAAAATGAAAAATTACATTATTGCCCCACATTGATACTTCTCAATTTCACATAGACGACTAGCTGGTAATATGCAATTTAGCTGATTAAATAAGGTTGGCATATTCATCAAATAATTATATATAATAGTTAGGGTCAGAAGTGCGACCGCCTCTATCGAATTAGTTGTCGATATTTGCTGTTAATTTCTCCTGTGATTTAGTCCTTTCTCAATAATAATAACGATAATTTAACTATCATCATCGCTTAAAGATGGTAGAACCAAGACTACCAGTCAGTTTATTACTATTGCTTTTAAAGGAGGTACAAATTAATAACAATTGACACCAACAACAATGTCGAAAACAATTTCAATTGGCGGTCGCGCCCCTGATGGCTTATTATGAATCTCGGTGCCCGTCAATTTGTAAGCCACATTGCAGTACATTTCTGGTTTAATACAATGATGCCCCTGTCGAAATGTCCAAAAAAGCCCGAAATGTCAGCCCGATAGTCTTCATTTCGGCCGTTATTGAACGTCTCTAAGTGTATTTGGGACGGCCACGTTCCCTTTTACCTTGTGGAGTCCATTCTAGAACTGGTCTAGGGATGGTGGGAGGTGAAAGGTCTTCTAAGAGTGAGGCCAATCTATGTTCATTTGCGGCGTCTGATTTGCGGACTGATCGGGGTTTCATGCAGGATCAGCTACGTAGGTAAGTATTTTGAAAGAATTCTATTATTACGAAAATTAAATCACACGTTTATATTATTACAACTAGCTGTGCCTGCGACTTCGTCCGCGTGAGATTTTATGATTGTTCGGTATCTACCCGGACGAACCTTCGTGGGCGAAGCTAGTTTAAAAGTAGCCTAAGTTACTCCTTATTACATAAGCTTTACACGTTACGCCAACAATGTACTGCGATGAGCCTATCGAAATAATATCAAGCGAGAATACCGAATACAATAATTCGCCATGTAATGAGTATTTCCCTCCTACATCGTGAATCTTACGAATACCTCACCATGTAGAATATGGTGATTTATAAGAATACTAAATCAAATCAGTCTTAGGAATCGGCGTGCATGTATGAAGAGAATGATGAAGGTAGACGAGGCACGAGAGGTTTGTCAGAACCGGGATGTCTGGCGCTCTACACTCTCTGCCTACCCCGTTAGGGACCTGGCGTGAAGATACATACATACTAAATCAAAAGAGTCCATTGTACTCATCAATATGAACAACATGTATGAGGGAACCAATTTGTTTTTTTTTTACTAAACAGCCACACCTTCTAAAACGAACATCAGCTTACAATCAAAATGTATTTAATTCTTGCATATTATCAACTAATATTCAACACACCTTAGTTGTAGATTACTAGCTATTTAGCGTAGACAATTAATTTAGGCACATAGGCAAGGCATTTGAACACTACATTATATTTAAGTTAATCGCAAACTATTCAATAATAATCCCAGACACTACACGTATGGTCTATCAAACGAATTGAGAAATAACAATATGAAGAATATTTAGAAATATCAGTACACAAATCAAAACTATTCCTCTATCACTATTTCATAAACACCATTATGGGTAATAGACAAACATTTTTTACTAAAATTGTAACTAACAACAGACTCCTCGTTAGTTCATTTTTATTGCAAGAGATTCTGCTTTATTGAATCATTATTTAAATAAAAATACAATACAATCCCTGACCTTGATTAAACTTAAACAAGTACCTTATCTTAATTACAATCAACCTAGTCTTGAATATAATAAAATCATCATCGTTTAAAAATTCAGCACTAGATTCGCGTATTGTAATGTATTTGCATGAATTTATGGAAAAAAACCTTTACTTTAAATCACGACAAAGGTTATGCACACCTTTTGTTTTTAATTAATAACCCCCTGCAATTCTCGTATGGATCGGATGAATACGAATCCATAACGAATGCAAATATCGTCACAAAATACGTTCGCATAAAAGGGGGTACGGGGTCTCGCTGAGCGTGACAAAATGTGACAGGAGGGACGGGGGAACCACGACGTGACGTTCGCAGTTCATTAAAATAATTTAAATTATTGTATCGTTCGACTATTTTTAATAAAAAAAAATTTTATTCAAAAGGAGGGTTCTTTGTTTTTATGACGTAATATTTTAGGGGAGGTCACAGATAAGTTGTAAGTTGACCTCTTCAGGCAACGAAGAAATCTGTTGCATGTTGGGGGCTATTTAAATAAGCTTTTTCTGACCTCCCTATTGTCACGCTGTAGTGTGACAAAGCGGAATTCTTCGTTGCCTGAAGAGGTCAAAGTAAAACCAAATAAAATAGACCGATTATAAGCAATTATCATTCTTAAGACTCTTTATACACTGCAACGATACTACAGATACATGTTGAAGTAAATTTCATCCAAGGTCATGGATTGTACTAAATTTTTACCGTTTCTCGGTATATAAATAAAAATTTACTCATATATTATATACCATAAATTATAACCAACTTACATAGTGAACGTAAATGCCTCGTATTAGTTATTTATTTTTAATTGAATGCAAACTCGGCACTTCACCAACCTGTTGTGATCTTATTTTTAAGATGTAATGTAAGAAAACTAGCATTTACTCTCTAATTATATACTGCTTTTATTATAAGAACTATGAGAAACAACGTTTGATTAGATTTTTTACAAAAAGTGGTTTATATTTTATCGCTGAATAAACAAACTGGTATTTTATTTATAAATCGAAAATGAAAAACTCTTAGAACACGTTCACATAGCCTAACCTAACGTAGCTCCATACAAATTTAAAAAAAAGTACAAATAATTATGATATACCATCCATTACTGTTCTTTCTTTCAATTGTGCCACTTACGGCCAAATACTGAAACGTCACATAAATCTAATTGGGACTTAAGTCTTTTGTCTTTATAAAACACGTACAAACGACAGAGATAGCTTATATTTGAGGATTGCTTTAAATTGAGTGACGTTTGCGTAGTCGGCCATTAGTGTTTAATTACAGTTCCGATCAAGACATGCTGCACATTGACACACCGCAGATACTCCGCCAAAATTCCATACAAACGCTTAATTTGGTCTCTATTACACAGACATCAATCAGTGACGTATAGAATGGACACTTCGACGTCCCGCCCGATTTCCCCGCATCACCCAACCTCCTCCCCACTTATGGGCGACGTTTGGTATTCTGTACGTGCTACGCACACAGGTGCACGTGTAAATACACGTCACTGATTGATGTATGCGTAATAGATACCAAATTAAGCGTTTGTATGGAATTTTGGCGGAGTGTCCCCGGTGTGCCTATGTTGTTGTCTATGTGATAGTTGTTACGGGGGTCATACAAACATTTAGTTGTCTACGTACCGCCGAATTACTGTAACATTTATCACAACACAGAAGAAATGAACATTAGTGGATGAACTTCTAATGTAATATTTAAATATCGCCTAAATAAATCTAAATGTAACCTCGAGAAACTATAACAACAAGACTTTCTCTCGTTTTCTTTCATCAGTCGTGGTAATTAACCGGATTTAACAAACATTAAAAATATTAATTGGCATTATGGAATCTTTGGCGTAATTACTTAGGATTATGTGGCACTATTTATTAACAGCTCTTAGAACGTCGAGAACACAACACACCCAGTCATTTAGAAAATATACAGTATAACAGTCCCTGGTTTATTCGTATTGCTTACAGTGTTATCTCACAGTTAGTGGGTCTGGCCACTTTATAGTTGCTGAGTAGGAAAGGTGTAGGAACTAGTTCGACGCCGCGCCTCTGCATACGGCGATTCAGTGTCACGCATTTGTCTTCGTGCGTTGTTAGTGTCACTGGAAATAATAATGTAACATCAATAAATGTAATAAGAGTTAAAATCGAGTGTCTGTACCTTAAATATTTTTCCAAAACACTGATAGAAAGCGAAGGTAAAGAAGAGTATCCAAAAAATAAAACAGTTTTTGGAATGTTTGTCTGTCTGTCTGGTACGTTCTAACTTTGAAACTACTTATCGGATTTGAACGCGGTGGACCGGTGTTCCCACATAATGATTAATTACGAGCGTTGTCAAAACTTTGTTTCGTCAAAATCTGAAGTTTTTTCAAAACTTTTCAAAACATTTAAACGGAGTTGAATGCGGTTTATATGATATTTTATTCAGACCAGCTGTGCCCGCAACTTTATCCGCGAAGAATTTAACAAAATTATTGTTGACTACGCGGACGAAGTCGTGGACATAGCTAGTCATTCGATATACAGAGATAATTTAAAGCACGTAACTTCGTACGCATATTATCTCTGAAGGGGCAGGCAAAAGGTAAATATATGCATTCAAGCATACATGCAAACATCATCGATTATTTTACATATTTTCGCATTTATAATATAAGTAGAGAAGTATTGATTAGTAGGGATTACCTGGCCGAAATGACCTCGGCAGTGTGAATGTCTCCGAGGGTCAGACCCAGTATTGGTTGCGCCTCAGCATCGGGTTCGCCGAGTTGACGCCCGGCGCCCGGATCGGGTACGCAGACTCGCTCGCCTCGTAACTACTCCAATCTTCCGCCTGTTGAAATTAAATATATTATATATATACATTTATTTATTTATTAAATCTTTATTGTTACAAAAAGGAACAGGAACAAAACATATAACAAATGGCGGACTTAATGTTTGACGTTAAATAAAACTTATTTCTGCACTTTATATAATTTAATACCACATTTTCATTTTAAAACTGATAAAGGTGTTAAACAAATATACAGTTCACTGTATGTCAGTGAACTGTATATTTGTTTAACCTATACAAAAAAAAGTCTCAATACAGATTCGTTAGCATTTCTGAGGCTTTTTGCTTCTGTGCCAAGAAATTACATTTTGATTGTAATTTTTAATTTCTATTTAAATTAACTGATAGTATTATGTTAGTGTGTTTCATTTTGATGTCTAAGGGCATCCACACAAAGTATTGTGTGGGCGCCCTTAACGTCAATGTAATGGTGTAGTATGTATGAATTTGTCTGAAATTAATGTTTTTAATTTTTGATTACGAAGTCATGCCGAGATTCGCTGTACGTTAGCACTCCTGAGTTTTAAGAATCTTATAATAATATGGTCGGTGTTTAAGACATTACGAAGTCATACCGAGACTTGCTGTAGCGCCGAATATTATCATTCAGCGTAATTTTTAGGAAATGCAATGTTAGTACACCCTCCAGCTCCTCACCGGAGCTCAGCAAGCCAACAAAAAGACATTATCTCAATTTTAAATTAATTATCAAGTAAATCAAAAATGAGTCACGAACACTTATGAAAAAGAGAAGCAATAAATATAGGACTTACGTCAGTATGGTCGTCGGTACCGTAAGGGTACCTCGCGTTAAGGTCGGGCAACACAGCGTCGGCCAGCGGCGTCACCTTGCAGGCGACGCTGCCGCCGGACGGCAACGGCGTGCTCGCACCAGTGTGCACTGACTGCTCGGACGACACGTACCTGCATTGGAAGAGACGTTTAATCATTATCAGCATTTCAGCCGAAAGACGGCCACTGCACCCACCCTCAAGGATGCCTATTTCCCTATATTCCCTATATGCCGAATAATATATAGGGACGCTGCTGTTCACTTCTATTTATTGCATTTACTATACTACAATGACCCACACGATTATTACATAATTATGTACGGAGTTCTGTCTCTTAAACGTAGTACAGTACTCAACAATTAATATTGCACATCGAGCCTGCGAAAGAGACGATGGGCTCGTTTCGACTTCGTAGAGCTTTATCTCTATTGCACTGCCTACGTAAGCACTGACAGTCCGGTATTGGTCAAAACTCGATCAAAATGGTCGGACAAACGTCAAATAGGTACGGTGCGAAAGAGATAACGCTCTACAGATCCGAAATAAGCCGAAGTCTCCTTCCTAGGCTCGATGTACAATATTTATTGTTGAACACTGCACGTATATTCTCTTTGGCATTATATTATAACGAAATTACTTAAAATACTAAACTAACCGTTTTATAGGCGGCGTCGCTTGAGTAGGTGAAGGCATAAGGTGGTCTGGTGGTCTTGGCAGCGGAATGGGAGCCACAGCACCCTGACTCTGCCCATGAATCTTAACTAAAGCGTTCTGATCACGCATTATATATCTTCGGCACTTGAGCAAACCAAATAACACTACTATAGCCAATACAGTCCCTGATAACGCCATAAGAATCATCATGTAATAAGAGACGCTTTCTCCATTCGCGATCTGGAAGAGTTAGAGACTAATTAACTAAAGAACATAAAAATCCGGTCCAGATTCTGTGTTAATGTTGAAAACTATTTTAATATATATCTACAAATTACGAGAATGATGAAGGTAGACAAGGCACGAGAGGTGTGTCAGGACCCGGATATCAGGCGCTTAATATCATGAAATAGAAGTGCTAGGAGTTTGGAATTTTACATGGGGGTTCTTTTTAGAGCGTAGGTTCTTACTAAGACGGGATTTTTTCAAATTCGTACCATAAGGGCTTGTTTTTGGGGTTGATAGTTTGTATGAAATTTCCATAATACAATTGCTGGGAGTATCGAATTATGGATAAGGATTCTTTTAAGCACGTAGGTGTTACCAAAAACGGGATTTTGTGGCATTTCACCCCTTAGATTGTGTTTTGGCGGTTTATATTATGTATGACACTCATAAAACAGGATCGATTTAAGGGAAAATAACCGCTTGCGAAACCCTAAAATATATTAGTACCGTAGTAGTAATGCAGGCAACATTGCGCCTGTGTAAAGCCGGAGCGGGCCCCTAGTTATATATAACATATTATTAACACTTACAGGCACTCCTTCATGACTCTCTGGATCGTTAGGACCCGGTAAATTTTTCTTCAGTCTACTTCCAATAAACATCTTTACGTCACCGGCAGCCGGTTGAAATATAGTAGCAGCTAATAGGAACCTGAAACTATCTTCTATACCGTTCAAATCCGTCAGTTTCTTTTTCACGACGAAATATATTACGCCCGCTTTTATATCTTCGTGTGTAAAGTACGCCACTTCGCGCTCTCTCGCGCTGGTCTTTTCACCAGAACTTCTTATTATCTTCTTAATTGTTCCGTATTTTGGCTTCCGTACTATTGTATATACGGGATCACTCGCTGTAAGTTTCGCTAATTCAGTGGCATCCATATTGTTCAATGTTAGTTTTGCTTTCTCGCTTTCAACTTTAAGATTCCCTAAAACCATCAATGGCTGAACAATCACCTCGATAGCGAAAGGTAATGTAGAATTACTGTTATGAACGTACGCTATAAGTTCAAAACTGTCGTTCGCCGTTGTCATATCATTCTGCATGTAAATGACAACTTTGTCCATTAGATCTTTGTGCGAGAAATAATTCACTGGATTTCTACCCAAATACACCATCCCATGCAACGGCTGGCGCGTTATATTATACCAAACTTTTGATTTCTTTGCATTTGTTTCAATGTGTATTTGATCTATACCGACTGTAGCAACATTTGATCCCTGTTGTAAATAAATTGGATGTAAAGATGTAGCATTTAATATCACAGGCAGGACGTCAATTGTAAAAACGGTGTACGTCGGCTTGAATTGTCCATCCCATACTCTAAAATAAAATGTAGCCGTTTGCAACAATCCAGAATGCTCATATATGATCTTTCCAAAATTAATATCTTCTTGTGTAAACTTATTCACAGATTGTGCTTCGTCTATACTTTGATTCTTATCCAGTATAACAATTCTGCCTTGTGTGGGACCGCTTATAATATCGTAGAGGATACCCGACGGCCCAGTGTCAGCGTCTTCTGTTAGAAGATCATTTTTTGTGATCGTATAATTCTCGCCTTGCACAACCTGTATTTGTGGAGTATCAGTCAACAATCGGAATGGTTGATCGTTCACCGGTATTATTTCAATTGGAATAGTAACATTGCACAGAAGAACGTAATCTGGCAATAGATACAACGACATGTCGATTTTGTCCTCCAGAGTATCGGAATCGTCATGTTCATAGTTCACTAAACCTGTCTCAAGATGAAGTTGGGTGAGCGAGGACATATAAGGTTTCAGTTCACCGTGGGCAGGTTGAGACCACTGCGCTTCAATTTGTGGTTGTCTAACGCCAGCTTGCGTTTCTAAATACGCTATTACGTTACTAACATTTACTTTTATTGGTACTTTATCACCTTCTTTGACTTTAGTTTTTGGTATTTCAACATACTTTGCGAGGCCACCAGAGGAAACTGATATATCTATGTTAAATATTTGATCGGTAACAGGTTTCGCTAGGGCTGCTTCGACGGTAAACACGAAAGAGTCGTTAGTATAAAGATCTGAGAAGGGATGAGTGTGCTCGTAATACACAAGTGAGTTGTTAACATCGTATTGCGTGAATTGCTTGACCGATCTATGATGACTCTCACCACCGAGCATTATAAGCCTGCCGAGAGCTGGCGCTTGGTCAATCTTGTATACAATTGATCTAGTTCCATCCGTACATTTCGCCATAAGGTGATAATTATTAAGCGGTTCTCTCATGAGAGGAAATACACTCAAATTATGTTTCCGGACTAATTTTAATGATACAGATTTGGTGGATATCAGAAATGTTGTTTTTGACAGTTCGTGTAGACCATCGGTCACGTTGAAAATCATCTTGCCTTTAGTCCCATCTGAAAGAGCATAACCGGTAACGTATACAGAGTGTAAACTGAGCTTACTCATATTCGCAAATCATTGAATTGTAAATTATATAGATGATACTTACTTTTGTGTACAAAAACAACTTGTCCATTATCAATATCAGCCTGAGTAAAGTGATGAACGGGATTTCCAAGATCATTTTTCATTGCTATGAATCCAGATACGATGTCCAATACTCTTATAGTAACATTTTCTAATGGAGTGTCTACATCATTCACATCTGAGAATATAAACATAGAAAATTCTAGCATACATTTAAGTACTGTACTTGTTACTGGTGGTAGAGCTCCAGTGACGGAGCTCGCGGGCGTAGGCACCACCGCATTACCTAACATACTTGCCGCTAAACGGTAGTGTTCAGCACTATCGTGTTCCGGTCAGGTGGTAATGTACGGCCCTGCAATTTCCGGTACAGAGGCATAACACCTTAGGCCTCAGGAGTGGTAACGCATCTGCATCTTGACCGTGGTCTTCGTGTGGGTGTCTAGGCTGCAGTCACCACTTAACATCAATGTGAACTGCATGCTTATTTGCCACTTTCAATAAATAATTTTTAAAAAAAAGTACGACTGAAATTAAACAATGAGTCCTAAAGGATAGTATTCAACGCTATCGTATTCTGGTCAGGTGGTAATGCGATAAATGACACAGTCCTTTAATTTCCGGCACAGAAGCATAACACCTTAGGCATCAGGAGTGGCAACGCATTTACATTTGGTTTCGTATAGATATTGACAGGCTATATTATTATGCAGTATTATTTACCGTCAATATATAAACTAGTATTATTGTTTGCCACTTCATTACATTAAAAAACTTACAAAGTTCATTCCTGGTGAATGTAAATGTGCCTCCTTCCCAGACACAAAGGCCGGTATTCGCCGCAACTATTGGCGTCTCATCGTTGACTGGTGCAATATTCACGTGAACAAAGAAAGGCTCACTCTCGTTCCCATTCTCGGCTATAGCCACCAGTTTGAAACGATCCCTTGTCTCTTCTGATCCGTCGTTCATATACTAGAAAAACATTAATTAGATATATACTTTTGAAGTAAAAACTCGCAACAGCAATTTTGTTCTTTGAAATCTTATAAGACGACAAACCATTGGTAATAATATATTGACTACTTCATTTTAATTGTTATTTCAAGAAGTATATAGGTAATATCAAAAAGAAATTACAGTATCCAACAAGAAATATCCGTATCATCTCAATTAAATATCGCACATCGATATTAGGATGGCTTCGGCTTATTTCGGGTCTGTACAGCGTTATCTCTTTTGCATCTTACATATCTGACGTATGTCGACCATTTTGATCAAGTTTTGACCAATACCGGACTACGGATGCTTACGTAGGCAGCGTGCAGCAAAGAAAACGCTCTATAAAATCGAAACTAGCAGATTGTCTCTTTCATAGGCTCGATGTGCAATATTTCATAATGAGCACTATAATATTGTTTTTTTTTTCAAGTATAATATTTGTATCTTTATGTCCTTTTTGTTTCCCAAATTCCCAAATTCTACCAGCTCACCTGTATATTCCCAGAGTTCAGCTTCAACACGGGCAGTAAACTGAGCTCCTGGTCACCCATAATGATTTTACCGAATTTCGGCTTCTCCACAATCTTGTAGGATACCACTTTACCTCTATAGTACTCTGTTACAGTGCGGAATAGATCCGGTTTGACGCTGATTGCTTCGCCCTCCATTACAGTCAAATTCGATGCGCTCACATAGAAATGTTCGGGTATGATCAAGATCGTCAATTCTACGCCTCTCAACCAGACTATACCGTTCGTGATGTCCATTTTAATCCTATCCCGAGTACGATTGACGCCCGACTGCACGTACATCAATCGGTTCGCATTTATTATAGACTGGTCGAACACTACGATGTGGACCGGCTCCTCGTAGTTCTCCACTTCCACAGTTCCCGGAGTGACAGTTATTTCAAGCCACCCATGATAAGGACCTTCGGTTACTTGATAAACTATATTGGATGGCTCAATTTGCGGGTGCATGACCTGTTACAATTATGACATAAGTAATTTTAGGGAACGAAAGCTCATAAAGTGAAAGAGAAATATCTTTATAACTCTAAATGGATAACAAAATACAATAGTAAGGAAATACGTACCTCTAGTATACTTTTGGTGATGTTAACGCTGGTAGATTCTTCAACTACTAACGGCTTGTTTGTGGTGACCCGTAGGGGCTCCCAATAACTGGACGGAAATATCTTTATCGAATATACTCCTTCACCCCACGCTTCTAAACACATCACTTTAAACCTGTAAAATTTATTACGATTATATTTTTAAATTCTTGAAACAATGACAGAACTATCATCAGTAATATTTTAGTTTGTGTATGACTTGTGATGAGCTCCAACAAACGGATAGTTTGTAAAATGAGAAAATTTAACAAAAAGTGGTCTAATTGTGTTAATAGTATATATACAAATACGTTACTAAAAGAAATCGTAAACTATATAGGTCGAGCTCGTGGCGGGACGGAGCCGCGTCATGACGTTTAGCTGTTGTAATGTACTAGACAGTCAGGAAGACGTCACACCGACCCGTCCCGTCCGGTCTCACTCTGTGCGTTATGTTGCATACTATCTAGTACATTACGACTGCTAAATGTCGCGTCGCCGTCCCGTCCCGCCACGCTGCGCCCTATGTCTAGGCAAGACCTTAAATAGAGAAACAACTACACAACTACAACAACAACCACGGCAACTATAAATACAAAATGATCACAAAATTCTGTGGTGCTTTTGGAGCTAATAACATAATCTCGCCATATTATAACTCACCTGAAAGCATCAGTTGGAGTTTTAGGTTCCCTATGCCTATATGAGACTCTGCCAGCTGCAACGTCTAATTGTGTAAAAGTATAAGCCCCTTGGCCTTCCCCGACTTCTATGGCTCCGTGTTTTGGCTTTTGGATAACTTCGTAACGAATATCCTCTTCTAAACAGTTCATGTTTGTGTCTACCTGTAAATGATAATAAATTAATAACATATATAATTTGTCCGTTCTTGTGTTGGTTTTGACGTTAAGATAAAGACGGCACGGTTTTGGACAATACAATAGTCTGTTTTTTTTCGTTACGGCCTAAATTGACATAAGCTGTGTGGCTAGGTTTTTGGGAATCAATAATAGTGAAGTGCCACTACCGTAACTTTACGTAATTTACAATCTAGTATCGTTTTTCAGTAATAATTTTTATTTTATTTTATTCAGGAGATCAAATAGACTTATTTGCTTACAAACAATCTTAGTAAAATTACATCAGACCATTTATAAGTTTCCGTATTTGGACATCTAAGGAATTGCATATTGTTACATAACAGTAACAAAAACAAAACAAAAAAAAAACAACATCAACACCAACCAATCAATAATAAAAGGAAATGTAGTGCAACTTAATACGTTTACTGCTCCTAGCCTTTTAATTTACATTATATCTTAATAATATTTTACACTGCGCTAGTAAAGAAGAAATGGTAAAGACGATTTATTGCATGTCAAACCAGTGCCTAAAGAGAACCCTCTTAACATTTTGAGGTTTATACAAAAATTAGGTAATTAGGGTAATTACAAAAAAACATTTAAATATATTTAAAACCTAAATAATATTTACATAATATAAAGTTAAAACTAAACTAAAAACAACATGCGTCTAAAAATTCCGCATCACTGCCTTCCTGTGTTACTACCAGAGGGCTGGCCAATTTTTAGGTCAAAGAATCGGCATTGCCATCCAACGAGGCAATGCTGCCAGCCTTCTGGGTACCATAACACAGGAAGGCAGTGATGCGGAATTTTTAGACGCATGTTGTTTTTAGTTTAGTTTTAACTTTAATTTACAAAAATATGTCTTTAAAATTTTATAATGTGGCGACACCCGTAATGTACCTATAGGCGTGCCTATATAATGTACGTATATGGTTAATGTATAGATATGATAAATGCATAAATGCAACACACTTATTTTTTAAGTGTCTGTAAATATTAATAATGACATGCAAATTAAAAAAAAAAACAAAATATGTAAATTATTTATTTGGAACATATGAAAAAAACACAGAAATGAAATGGTTACGAATTAATAATCAGAATCAGGTAATGACTCCGTACCTGAATGTGCCAAATCGTCTGAGTCATCACCTACTTCAATAATAAATCAGTCTGTAATGTCGTCGACAATATGGCCTAGAGTACACATTTTTTTCTCAACTTCAATTATTAAGTACATGTTTAATATAATTTTTCCAGCGATGGGGAGTCACTAGACGAAGTCACACATTCGTTTTTCTTCGGCGTTTCGGCTGGAGATTCTATTTACTTTTCGGTGTGTACCTAATGAACGCATACAAATACGCGTTCATTATTATGTTTTTTGCCCGTGAAATCGCATTTCGGAGGTTGAAGGACGAATGCCGTATATTCCAAATGGAGCCGTGTTTTCATTTTTATGGCATTGATAGCTATAGTACATCGACCTATTTCTTGTGTAGTTCCTGTTAAAAACTTGTTCTTGCGTATTCTTCAACAAGAAATAAATAATTGTCGTGTTTACTTAGTGCAATAAGTAATTTAAATTAAATGTGTGATACTCCATAGTAACCACAATTTTTAAAAGATTTGTCTAGTGTCAAATAATAATAAAATTATGTGGTAAAGTAAAAAGTAACGATTCATAAAACCGGTATCGTGCAACACTAATACTAGAAAGCTGGTATCATTATTTTGGAAATTGACATTTGCATGTGTCAATTTAGTCCGTAGCGAAAAAAAACAGACTTTATCTGTATAAATGAAAATCATTTTGCTGTTATTTATTAGTTAGTCTCGCTAAAACTCAGGAGCGGGGAGACCGATTTGGCTAATTTGGGTTTTGAATGATTTTTGGAAGTCCAGGATATAACGTGAGAAAATATGAAGAACTTTTAAGGAAAATAGTAAAAACAACAATTTTATTTTCCCATACAAATAGTCTGTATGTATCAAACATTATTTAATTAGAGGAAATACGAAGATTGCTGGATCAGCTAGTAAATGTTTATAAAATTTACATCTCCTTACTTGCAAATAGCATCCTGGACAGCGTTCTGTTTTAAACAGTAACCAGTATAGTAAACTGCCTCGGTAGCCTAGTGGTAGCAGGCCACTACTACTACGCTGATTACTGATACGGGTTCGATTCCCAGGTAGGGAGTTATCAGAGATAATGTTGTAAAGTCCTTCATCTCTGGTTCTATTTAGATTTTTCTATTTTCTGGAAATTGCCCAGTGCCTCGAAGTTTGGTAATGTGCCCGGAGATGTCAACGGGCTCGCCATCTGTTACATGGGCCAAAACATAACCGGCGAATCGTGGGTGTTTGCATGTATGCTTGAATGCATGCATTTACCTCTGCCTACCCCTTCGGGAATTACAGGCGTGAAGTTACGTAATTTTCGGATTTATTTCGCGTATATAAACTAAAATTTTATTTAAAAATCAACTCCTAATCATAAAATTATATATAAGTATAACTTACTTGCATATCTCTCGTTGTTATGACTACCGCTTTTCCGTTTTCAACAATAGACCCGTTCGTCGCATACATCCTTATGAAAGGCGGTGAAGCCTGGATCTCTAGATTTCCATTCACATCAAACAACCCATCTGATACCCAGAAAGCCAGTTTGCCATATTCTTTCCCTTGCTGCTTAAAAAGCACCAAATTCTTGTTGATATCGTCCTGAGAAAATTGCGCTATCTGCTCTGATGGATTATCAGCTCTAAAAATACCGCCGTTAGGAGGGTCCTTTGTGAACCTTTGCACTGTATAAATTATATCAGAAGACTTGGTATCCAGATCAGCATCTGTGTAGCTCAAATCTCTTGCCGTTATAAGTCTCGCACCACCGTGCACAATGTGGAATACTTTGTCATTCGCTCGCACAGGGCTGTTATCGTTTTTGAGCAGAATATCAATATGAAACACACCAACGTATTGAAAATCTTCCGGTTCAGGACTAAGAGCCATGAAGTGGAAGGAGTCGTGACGACTTTCGGAGTCATCATGTGCATAGTAAACTCTATCTGAATTCAATTCTTGCAGTGTAAAATACGTCGTGTTATCTCTAACAATTTTCAAATTATCACTGATAACCTCGATCTTTCCATGCTTTGGTATATGTGTAATATTGAACACTAGATTCGTGAAGGCGTCAGTGCGGAAATTGAGATGTGAAGCCGGTATAGCTATTCTCGAACCTTCCATTACTTGAAGCCTTTCTAATGTGGTGCGTACGTGACCTAACAAATGATCAGATATGGGAGAACCGGGTATGTGTCGAATAACCATTACTCCGGTTATATTGTCGCACTCGGTGGCTCCCACTATAAATGTAAACTCATCTTGAATGTGAGAGTATGCTCTCCTATGTAATCTATACCATAATTGATCAGAATCAATGTCTTGTTGGGTGAACGTGCTGTGCATTTGTAAATGATGTTTTCCGGAAGATAAATGTAGTATCCCATATTTCGGCGATCTAAGGATAGTGAAGAGAATGCGATCACCAGGTAGACCAAGTGGTTTTGTTTTAAAACGCAAATGTTGTGATGATATGAAAGCTTCTCTCGTGTTGTTCAACACCAACTCCTCGTTGACTGATTGATACAGCTCTAGCTTTATAAATGTCAATCGAAAGTCGTATAAAGTATTCGTTCGAATTGATCCCACCGATGCTTTGAACTGCAGAATGAAATATGGCATTTGTTATTATTTTCCCTTGCTTTTATTTAAACCTATGTCATAAAATATGAATTTTGATTCACTTTATCATTTTGTGATTAATTATATTTTTTTATAGATCAGACTGCGTATCCTCACCTTGAACTCATCGTGAGTTGGATTCCCAAGTAAATGCATGTATCGCACACGACCAAAAGTGACCATTTCACTTGTGAATGAGTCCACCGTTTGCCATGTACCGTCCAAAACTCTCAGGCGTTCCACTACCCCAAATTGAGGAGGTTTTACAATGTCGTACCTAAAAACAATGATTATGAAAACGTTTTACATATTCATACAATTTTTTGTGAGTGTAAAATATCTACATCTATATTTAAAAGAGAAAAAACTGCAATGAATAAACAAAGTAAAGTTATATTGGTCTAATTTCAAAAAGTCTTTCACCTGACGGGATTTTAAGTAATCAGCGAATAATATTTAACATCGCGGGCGGAGCCACCCTAACTTCATCTAGTATTATTAAAAATATATATATCTATAATAATTTAGATATTGATCGCAAAATAATTAAAAAGCGATTTTAAAACTACGATTTAAATAGTGTCATTATTTGATTGGCAATACTTATCGTTTGCCGCATACGTTCTCTACCTATTCTTTCCAAAATTGAAACTGCGTGTTATGAACACAACTTACTTGACTTGCACATTATTCTCGTCGGCGTTAGTGGTGAAGGTGAGGTTGTCGGCGGTGATGAGGGCGTAAGAGCTGTGAACAAGTTGCAGGCCCGTGTTGTTCACAAGACGCACTTGCAACGGCACTATGGATATCCGCAATACACCAGGTCCACTCGTTTCTATGCCATCAGAAACCTAAAAAGTATTGGTTTATTAATTTAACTAGTGATTGCCAACATTAAATGTAGTCTGAATTCTATAACGGGTTCGTTCTTAAGATATTCTTAACTTCGTTTTGTGAAACCATTCCACCACAGGTTGGTACACACACAGTAATTTATTGAGTCACATGGTAAATACCCCGTGCTTACGAGAGACACAAGTTAATTTGTATGTATGTCTGTCTGTCTGTCTGTATGCCTCTTTCACATCAAAAGAGCTGAAACGATTTTAATGAAATTTGGAACTGAGATAGTTCAAGATCCTAAAAAAGACATAGACTACTTTTTTCAAAAATCATTAGCTAATGGGTTTAAGGCGGAATTTAAGGTTCGTATCGATGAATCATTTTTGTCACGACATCCATATACGGACGAAGTCGCGAGACAGGCTAGTAATCAATAAATATATAATGTATATTGACAGTTGTTTGCAAACCTTACTTGCAAAGTGAGCCGTAGTGAAGTTTTGTTCAACTGTTTGTCGCCGGTGGTGCCGTGAACGTACGATATCAAGCCAGCGTCTATGTCCTGCTGCGTGAACGAGTCCACTGGCTGCCCCGACATCTCGATGTGACCACTGTACGTTGAATAGACATAATATATACAGTATCCAACAATAAATAATGCACATCGAACTCAGGAAGAGACGTCGGCTTATTTCGGATCTGTAGAGCGTTATCTCTTTCGCACCTTACCTATTTGACGTTTGTCGACCATTTTGGTCAAGTTTTAGATGCTTACGTAGGCAGTGTACAGCAGAGATAACGCTCTATAAAGCCGAAACTAGCCGATTGTCACTTTCATAGGCTCGATGTGAATTATTTCTTGATGAGCACTGTAATTACACTATGGACTTACACAGTTCACATTGATGTTAAGTTATCAGCCTATAGACACTTACACAAAGACCTAGGTCAAAATGTAGATGCGTTACCACTCTTGAGGACTAAGGTGTTATGCCTCTGTGCCGGAAATTACAGAGCCGTACATTACCTGACCGGAACACGATTGTGCTGAACACTACCATTTAGCGGCAAGTATAATAGGTAATGCGGTGGTGCCTACGCCCGCGAGCTCCGTCACTGGAGCTCTACCACCAATAAAAACATAGTGGACCCACGCTACATAATTACATTTCTGAAACATCTCCTTTGAAAAGTCCGCGCACCCCTCGCAGGTTAGTAACATTCTCACAAAACACTGCAGTATTTACACTATTTGGTTCTTAGAAGAATCTTTTATGTTTATTAAATGAGACTATATAAAATATATTTTTCTCCGTTATCATGGAGTAATCTTGGCATGAAATATAATGCAAGTTATTTTAACCTCTGTTGAGAGCATGAGTAGTAAATGCTGCTCAAAAAACCAAATAACAAGTAAAGTTTGGTTGGTTGCTCTCAAAAAATTAACATATTTTCTTATTATTTGCATTTTGTATATTTACCTGTTAATTTCATTTTTGCCGTGCAAAACGGTATAGAGCAGATCCTCCGCGGCTGTATCAGGATCTTCCCCTTTGAGTATATCTGACGTTATAGCCTTTCGGGTGCCCTACAAATAGACAGAACTTCAAAAATTATAAACTAGAACTTTATAATTATGAATTACAAAAATTATATTTGCTGTATTCTTTCACGTATTACTAAAACATTCTGAAAATGCAAGCGACTGATTGTGATCGAGAAAACCGCAAATATCGATTCATGATGCGTAACGCTCGAGAAAACCTACGAAAACGTTATTTTAAATTATAGAATAAGATTTTGGTCATCAAAACTTTGCCAAAATATAATAATTGCCGAAATAATATTTTAAGAATAAAAAATAAAGATATCGAGGGCTCTCTTTCCTTGCTTTTGTACTTTTCCTGTCTAACTTTTTTTATAAATCTGGTAGTACAGTTTTGGTCGCTTATTCTTAAATATAATTTTTAATTTATTACTGGAATATCTTCCAGTAATCCAAGTACAAATAAATTAATTTATGTTATTTTCAAAGCATTTGGTTATTTCTTATTTCGGGTTTCTTGTATTAATTATACTAACTACAACATGCGTATGGTCATTACAAGGCGTACTCTATTCAAAATAATGTCTACAAACAAAATTATGAAATGTGGTTGGTGGTCATGGTGAGTATATTATTTTCAGTAAGATCAATTTTATTGTGTTCCTAAACAGATGATAGATACACGGAATAAAGCGTTGGTAGGCGGTGTCTTAATTTCACTGCAATATATGCTGTATAGATTGTTATAACCAGGACGCGGCACCACTTACCGTTGATAGGCTTTTTAAGACAGTTTTTTGCGCTTTTAAGAAACCTTTACATTCTGTTAACCACTTTAAAGCGTTAACCGCTTATGAGGTTAATCATACCGTTTGTATTAAATCGAATTAACTCATTAACCCTCTCACAGATTATAATGGTAACTGGTTTCGGACTAATAGCGAACTAAATTGATCTTAAACTTTTATACATATTCGGTTTATGTTTTTATTGAAGACAACTGTTTGTTTCGTTCTAAAATTAGTTTGTAACGTCCCTGCCATCACTGGAGAGACGAAAGTTTCTTTATCCCAATAACTATAAGCGCTTAAATTAGTCAAGTAAAAACCTCTTCAATAACCCTATCATAAACCCCTTCAAACAATATCATTTTTGTCCGCTCGTTTGACCAAGAAACATTCTTGTGAACTATGTCTGTAAAGAATTTACAATTATAGTCTCTTTTACTTAAAGTAAAGTAGGCATAGAACGTCGAACGCCAAAATTTCCCGGCCCTTTCGGATCTCTCGTGCCTCTTCAATCTTTATTCCTCACTCACATCGATATGCACGATTTCGAATACTCTTGATCCTCCCCCTACCCTCTCCCCACTCCCTACCCTGCCTCCAGCTGGAGGTCCATGTGTATATAAAGACATTCATTTGTTCCTCAATGTTATTAGATTATAAGTCTACAGTGATTGTTATACTCACTCAATAATTGGTTATGTCAAATCAGGTATTATGTGGACTCGTGCCTAACAAAGCATGCAACTACTCAAAAGCAACTCAAAAAATATATTTGAAGCACATGGAACATTCTGAAAATAAAAAAAAACACATTTATGGTCAATAAAAGCATAACATATATTTCTACATTGGATTAAATGCACATGCTGGATTAGGTCGGCATTGTGAATGAATTACGTCAATGCTTGTCATATAGATACTTATTTTAATGTTGGTTAATATTAAATTCCATTTTATTCGCAATCCTAAATTACAGAATTTAAAATTGATCAGTACATTTGGTGGCGAAGTTAGATAGTAGAACTTATAATACCTGAGCAAATTTCACTCAGAAATATGTGATATCTACCAAGGAAGGCTGATTGGTCTGTGTATCTACCTCATTTCTTTCAAACTCAATTTCGACCAACAATTAAGATAACCCAATTGAGCAGGTACTCAGTGGCATCCCAGATGCTTGAAAATGTGCCTCTTTAATGTCAATACGCTTACCTCTCATTACATTGGACGTAGAAAACATAACTGGCGAAATGTAAATGTATGCAAGAATACATGTATGAACCTCGATATTAAAATTAGTAGAAAATAATCGAAATACAACAAATTACCTGAGTGAGTCGCAGTACTTTACCCGGCAGCAAGTTAAGAACGGGCGGGTCGTTGACCGGCGTCACGTTGACATGCAACACAAACGTGTTCCTGCCTTGCAAGTAGCTCGGCAAGGTGAACTTGGTCTCCGGTATGAGCTCCATCTCCAGGACTATAGCGTCCTGGTGGTTCTCAGAGCCGTCGTGCACGTAACGCACCTGGGTTTTACGAATTAGTGATCACAACTTTAGAAGGTAAGATAGTAGCATATGATAGGCACAAACACGATATCTTAGGCCTGGTAGATATCTAGTAGCAATTCGTATAGATTTTTTCTAATGAAACGAATGTGGCTGTCAATCATACAGTTCACACGGATGTTAAGTGATGACTGCGGCCTATAGACATCTACACAAAAACCAGAGGTCTAAATGCATATGTGTTGCCACCTCTGAGACCTTCGGTGTTATATCTCTGTGATAGTTATTACAGGAACATACCTACATTACCATCTAACCGGAACACGATAGTGCTGAACACTACCATTTGGCAGATAGAATTGGGAATGCAATGGTGCCTACGCACTCGCGCTCCCTACACTTGAACGCTACCACCAGTGGATTTATCTTGTTTTTATTTTAGAGGGCTGCAATAGATTATCTGCAGAGTTAGTGACCACAGCCGACCCCTGATTCTTATGTAAACAGCTTGTGCCTAGATGGATAATGTTTTTGGTTAAGAAAATATTTTTATGAAGTAGTCACACATTTAAATTATGTTACCTTTAATTATTAGATTAATTAGATTGATTTTATTAGTTAGTACTTGTACTTATTATTAAGTATAAAAAATATTATTTTTAAACAAAAAACTCAAATTTATATCTAGTTCAACGAAAGTTTCAAGCGTCGTTTCGGTCACAAAAGTTCTGAAATATACAACATGAAACGAGAATAATACACACTATCTAACACCCCGATAAGAAAATCGAGTTATAATCATAATACATGAACTAAAATTACATGTTTACGTATTAATTTTTTGTTATTTAAGAATTAAGTTGTCCTCGATTAGTACGAACAGTATGCACACCCTATGCATACTTACCCTACCTCTACCTACGGCCGCACATAAAACACGAACGTACTCACACACGCACACTCGGAATCGGATCTAGCCTAACCTGCGTCCCCTTATTTAATGCTCGCTAGTAATAAGATTAATTTCCGCTATTTTATTTCTTAAATTATAATTTATAATAAAAAGCACGTAGTAACGAGTTCTAATAAAGTTGTTGAGACAAGCATTTTATCATGGATAGACGTTAGTCTCATTTTCGTTTGTAATGACTGTTCTCCAAATGGGTGACCACAATTTCCTTAATAGTAATTAAATTTGGACAAAATATTACCCACATTAAAAATACCTGAAATCGATTCGGTTATCGATTCTGAACTAACTAGTTCCGGGTTGTACATTTAATCCTTTTACACGTTGTATACAACTCTGAAAACAAATTCCAAAATTAAACAAAAAAGTTTACATAAAAAAATTACCTTATCCCTCGATAGGTCCATCAATGTGAAGAACTGTTTAGATTTGCTCTCGCCGTCTATGTAATTAGTGTACTGCGGTGAGTTTCGTTGCAGCGACAGGTCGATAGCAATGCGGCCATGCAGGGGCGACTGAGCCACGTGTAGTAGTACCCCAGAAGGTCGCACGCCGTACTTGTGGTGGTCTAACACTATGTCAATGTTCTGCGTCGTTATGACCGCCACGCCTCCCTCTTGAACAATGAGAGGGTATAGCGCTACCAGTTCCAACTCGTTGCTCGACTTTGAAAATACCTAAAACATAATAATTTTTTTTCGGTTTATGTACAGTGTTCCAACAAAAAATATTGCACATCAAGCCTAAGAAGGACACTTCAGCTTATTTCGGGTCTGTATAGCGTTATCTCTTTCGCACCGTACCTATTCGATGTTTGTCGACCATTTGATCAAGTTTTGACCAATCCCGGACTGTCAGTGCTTACGTAGGCAAAATGCACATGCGTTACCACTCCTTAGGCCTAAAGTGTTATGCCTCTGTGCCGGAAATTACAGGGCCGTACATTACCATCTGACTGGAACACGATAGTGCCGAACGCTACCATTTAGCGGCAAGTATATTATTATTAGGTTTAGAACCATTTTTGGCAGATCTTACCTTATACTTTTCAGCATAGTCCGGGTTAATGCACAAGTCAGTATCACATTTGCAGGTAAAATGGTGGACGCCGTGTTGTTCGCAGGTGGCCTGGGGTACGCAAGGGGGGCTACCAGGGCTCGAGTGGCACGGGTACCACCACACGCACTTAGGCGTCACGCCGTAGGTTACCACGGCGTTAGGCAATCCGAACATCTTGTCGTCCACTTCGATAGGCTTTATACAACCCTGGTGGTAAAGTGATATGGAAATACTTAATTATTTTCGTTAATATTTATTGTAATAAGGTTCAGTTGCACCAAAATATTTGTTAAAGTTATCGCTTTTGTAAACATTTACATCCTTTTTTGACTTTAACAATTAAGTTCAAATTAAAGAAGGATGTAAAATTTTACTAAAACGATACGATTTAGTGTAAAAGTAACAAATAACTTTCACTTTGATGATAAGTGAATACTGTAACCTAGAGCGACCAGTCTTCGCAGTAGGTACATGAAGACTAATTAATGATTTCAATGCAAATGCTTCAATTCAGATATTGCAGATGCATTGCCACTGCTAGTTAACATTGTCTTTTCGCTCAAAATCAATTCAATACCTACCTAGACTCGTCAATGTCATTAAAGTGAAAGAAACCGAACAGTGGCTCCAATAATTGCTGGCACGGAGGAAAAAATATCGTAATACTCAGAAATGGCAGCGCATTCGCAAGGGAACTCCTAATTTTAATATAAATCTATAGGCTATATTCACTTGCTATCAAGGTATATTGTATAATTGAATTGAGAGCTACTTTATTACATTAAAAAATATTAAATCACATTATAAACCGGAAGGAACACTACAAAATCACGTACCATTATGCTAGAGTCAGCGGCCTTTATTCCTTTAGCAAACGCTCTCTGACGTTTCTCAGTTTCAATACCGCCGAGGTAGAAAGAGTCAGACAGATCGAGGTAGCGTGTACCACCACTCTCTATCCGCGTACTCATCGCTATGTTGTCGACCGACAGCTGGAATTAAACCTTATGTATATATATATAAAACTCTCGCATTTTTCAATTTCCAAATTTCGGGATTGCAACTATGGCGTGGTTTTATGATTATATTTTAATCGAAAAAGCTCAATATCTTTTGTTTCTCTACCCGGGGATCTAACTCAAGACATTTCGCTTGTGGGTTCATTCTTCAGCTCATGTTCGAATCTTTGTTTTTTTTTTAAATATAAAAATTCTGATACATGTATAAGCGCGTTCGCATAAGCAAAGAAACAATAACATAAGCTTTATAATGTACTATTCATGTCTTACTACAAATCACCACACATATGGACTACCTGTCTCATTGAATATATTAAGTCCACATTTATTGTAATGCAGTTGCATTCAACCGCGATGACAAGTCCAAGATAGACAACGAATAACGTTGTATCTCATTTTAACAGTATAGGTACGTGTTAATTTTGTTTAAACTCTGCACCCGTCTCTCAACTTTACTAACGAGATTAAGAATAAAACGAGCCGTGCCCGCGACTTCGCCTGCGTAGAATTTAATACTAAAAGTTCCTCCTCATAACATCAGCTATCTGTCAGTGAAAGTCGCATCGAAATAGGTGAAGCCGTTGCAGAGATTAGCCTGAACAAACAGACAGACAGACAAAAATCGTAAAAAAATGTTATTTTGGTATATGTAAAGCGCATAGAAACATATAAAAAACATTTCATAAAAATCTATGATTTATCGCGCACGTCAAGTCGCACGAGACAATTTTCTTTTTTAGTTTGAAGATGAAAAATCAAAATATGCAATTTAATAACAAAGCAAATTGCGCTAAAAGATTGTCTCTTTTCATGTATATACCACCACCAATTCGCCAGTTACATTTTCTCCCATATCATAAATGGCGAGCCTATTGATAAACCGAGCACATAACCAAACTCCGAAGGTGGTACTGGCGATCTTCAAATATGAATAAATCTCAATAACATTTAACTCCCCGACTGGGAATCGAACCCAGTACCTCAGCACTGTAATAGTGCCCTACCACTACACTGCTGAGCCCAAATGACAATAGAACAAAAAGTGAGGCTCGATAATAATTGTTTTATATTATTTCGCATTAACACATGCTTGTGAAATATATTTTTATTTAAAGAAAAACATTTTTCTTTTCGATAATAATTATTAATATACTTGCTGCTAAATGGTTGTGTAGAGCACTATCGTGTTCCGGTTAGGTGGTAATGTACGGCCCTGTAATTTCCGGCACAGAGGCATAACACCTTAGGCCTCGGGAGTGGTAACGCATCTGTTTTTTGACCGTTCTTTGTGTAAGTATCTATAGGCCGCAGTCATCACTTAACATCAATGTGAACTGTATGCTTGTTTACCACTTCCATTACATTAAAAAAATAATAATAATAATTTGCAATTGCGCAAAGATTAACACCAAAACTGAATTATGAAGATTCGCAAGCTAGAATTGCCTCTGTTTAGTTACTGATTCGCAGGAATGTTGTCTATTGTTTTAGCTCTTTGTAAAATGCCGAACATCATATCGGCGTTTCATTAATTTGTTTCTTCAAACTGAAAAATGTCGGAAAAAGAACTTCAAAAATATTCCTCGTCTTCCTAGACAATATTATTTTCATATCAACGGCTTTCATTTAGATTGTTTATATAAGTACAATTTTTGTCCAATTACAAAGCAAACACGACGCATAGCATTACAAACGTTTTGAAAACAAAAATAGATTTGTCTTAAAATTATGTAATTGTAATTCAATTGAACAGCTTAAAAGCATACAATACGTAATATCTTATTTCAATAAATCGCCAAGCATTTCCAGAATTAGATACTATTAGAATAAATAAAGGTCAGGTAAAGTATACGTTTAAAATATCGCTCAGAGCTACGCTAAGATTTAGGCTCATCTTAATCAGACAGGTATCAGTCCTTGAGAAGATCTTATGATCACGTTTTTTTCCTAAATTAATGGATCATTTATACAGTACTTGGGCTACTTAAACATTAAAGTATGCTCATTTTTTTTATGTAACAAAGGTGACAATGTGATCCGTGTTAATTGGGTTATAAATTTGATTTTCTTACAAATTAGCGCCTGCCTACTTGTGATGTGATACGTTTGAAACAAGATTGGGAGTTGTCATATATCAGGGAGGGAAGGGGTTGCTATAATTTCCCTCACCTCAATAAGCGACGGATTGAACAGCAGATGCATCTTATGCCACTGGCCGTCGCTGACGCGAGCGTTGTGCACTATCTGACCACGGGCCATCTTCACGCGCACCATCCCGTCTAGGATCTCCACAGCGAGGAAGTCCGAGCCACGACCACCACCCGCGTTGTACAACACCATCGCGTTCTGGGTGATCGTCTTGAACTCTATTTGCCACCTGTATAAGGGTGCTTGTCAATGAGTTATGACTTTAAAGAACTTTTTCAATTTCAGGAATTGTTCAGTGTATTTCAAGTGTTTACAGCAGATTTAGAAGCCACTATCATATAAGAAAATACAGTAGAACGCCGATTAACCGAATCGCCAAGTATCCAAATCAGTCCCAAGAACAGAACAAAACATTTTTTGGAGCTTTGGAGGTTTTCAACATCTCGAGGTTCGACTTCAAGTTTCTACCGTATTATATCATATCCGTCGGTTTTAAATACAAAAGCATCGCCACTCTTGTGAAAAGTCTTTTGCATCCTGGCTTCATGAGATCATTTTTTAATATCTAACCGGAACATGGTAGCGTTGATCACCTAACCCTTATTCAACTTATACCTCTTTCACCACCAAAATCATGATTAATAACAGAAATTAGGCTTTTTTTCGTCATTACCTTCCACCAGCTCTAGAGTTGATCCTCGGCAGTATCAGGTAGGCGCCTTCGTCCACGAAACTGATATCGGAGTTGACGTCGGCATCGAACTCTGGTGCGCAGTTCCATGTGACACCCTCCACGTGCACTGAGCCGGTACGACTGCGGGCTTTCTCTATTATTTTCACACCGTTGTAGTACACCTGCAAGCATATTAAGTTGTGAATGAGATCCGCCCTTAATGAGGACAATTTATTTACTCAACATTTTTATAAAGAGAATTTACGAAGCCGTACAATTCTGCTGAACTGCCGATTGCAGCTAACATGATGTTATCGACAATCGATTAGTACTTTCATGAAGTCTAACCTTTTCGACATTTATCGCATTTAACTTATACCTTTTTGTTCAGAATAGCATTCCACGAGTAGGTACCTACATAACCGTGACGGCGTAATATGATGCCCGACTAGCAATGAAATGACGAAAAGTAAATCTAGCTACGCAGTTTATAAGACTCATTTTTCAAATCCACGACACGTTTAGGTAATGACCACGTCTAGTCACGAGAGCACATCATGTGACGCATTGTTGCTATGTTAACTCGTGAAATAGCCAATGAATCCACACACCACTTGTGTTATCCACAGCAAATTACTTACACAAATTTATTTACTTTACTGCGTACTAAACCGTCAATACACGAGAGTCCGACGGCGATGAATGAACAATTGAAATCAATTCATATTTTTCTCTTTTCAAAATGTTTAAAATATGAATCACACTCGACGAACTAAGGTAAACCTACGAAGTCTCTCTATAGGTCTATCAATGAGATTTCGATCATTTCAGCCATGACTAGCTTTGATTTTCTTTTTTAAATACTGATAGTCTTAAAATCATGTTCTCATAAAAGACATTGCTATGCAAACTTTAGGCAACAATTGAAATAAGTTAAAAGCACATCTTTGCGCACCGCAGTTTTTGTAGTAGAAGTAGTAGTAGTAGATGCTCGAGATTCACGAATGTAGTAGGAAATGGCTGGAAACTGATATTTCTGATTGATTGATTGATTGATTGTACAGTAATACCCCGCGCTTACGCAATAGGTGGGACCAAAATGTGTAATTTATGCCGATTACGCGTAAGTCGGAGTTCCATTTTGTTATAAATACTAAGTTCCAACTATTCATTTTTTTGGACGTTTGGATGACATTATTAAAGGTAAATCATTAATGTGTCTTACGTCTGCATAATCTAACGGAACACATTCTAAGTTCTCATAAACCGAACACTGACTGAGCGGAGTAGAGAACACGATGCACGCGGTAATAAAATAAAAACCACGTAATATCGGAATTCAAGTAAAACGGGGTAGTACGAGTCGTATTTCAAAGTTGTTCTTTTGTCATGAAAGTGGCAATAGATACAGCCTTAATTATTGATTTCATTATTTTTGTCATTATAATATATTGCATCCGGCATTGGGAAATATGTACTGATCTTAGAGATAGCTTGAGATAAATTACTCAGAAGTTGGGCCGCTAACTGGACTTGAGCGGGCGACGGCGCGGAAAGCGTAGCGTGTTTTCGACGCCAGCTATGAAACGCGTTTCCTTTACGCGCCTCTCACTGTCGTTCAGATTGCAGCCTTAGAACCATCCCTCAAATGATCAAGACTCGAGACGGTATCTAAAGACGGACTAGCTTGTAAAGAAATTCATATAGATGAATGACAATGAGAGCTTGGTGGAAGCGTCGAAATCGAACCGATCGAATTAATGCGGGATACTCACCATGTACGATCTAATGATCATGTACGTCGCCTCGTGAGTCACTAGTAAAGTGAGCCACGTGCCTTAAAACTAAGTAATTTATAATCTCTCATAAAATAACATACATCTTCCATACAGCCTCGAAAATTCTCCATATGACCAAGGAACAGCTCTGAAAAATCTCCCTGACCGCCGAGGAACACTCCAAAATGTATGTTCAGCTCGAAAAATCGGCCCGGCAACCTCTTCTTCACGGAGCTGTCGTCAACCTATAAATATAAAGACAAGGAGTCAACGACTTCATCACTCGTCCGTGACGAGTGAGTCATTATTGACTATACAATATACTGTATGTGTAATTGGGTCTGTTTACTTGGTGAATTTAATGGGTAAAACGATTTGATTTTAATTACAAAAATACTTAATACAACCTCATTGTTTTGCACTTTGTGATCCAAATTATCAACATTAGCAACATTGATTGAACTATATTATTGTTAAGAATGCTGAATGAGTAATGAAAGAAATGCAGAAATAAAACATTACGTAAAGATTGTTTTGTTTGTGCCATTCTTTTGCAGTTATGTAACATTGTAAAATATGTCTTCTACCTTCAACATATCACACTTTGTTCATAAGGTTGTATGCATTAAGTTATACATGATTTGCAAAACCGGTCAAGTGCGTGTCGGGCCACGCGCAGTGTAGGGCTCCGTAGTTTATAAGTGTGAAAAATGTAATAAAAAAAATATTGTCTATGGAGTTGTTCAAAATTTTCGAGTAAAATACATTTGGTCGACTATTACTCGCATACTTGTAAAGCCAACTTAGATGTGATAGTTTTCCTTATAATTTCATATGTACCTACTTTTGCCGTAACGTTTCAACTTCTAACAACAACCGTTTAGTTGGTAGTCGGGGGGAGGGGGGGGGAACACGACTAATGAAAATCGGCACGTTAAAGCTTTATAAGTCACAAACAGTAAATTTAATCGAAAAATTATATTAACACATCCCTAATATTTTTGAAAGACCCATCCAATGATATCTTACACTATATAGAAAACGAAAAATAAACTAAAGGGATCGAAACTATAACTCGGGTTCCTTAGTTACTACTGAACCCTTAAAAGGGTTATAAGAACAGTAGGTACAGACCTTCATTGTAAGATTGGCCTCTCTTCGTATAATGCTGACATGATGCCACTGCGTATCATTAAGATATGTTCCTTTTGGTGATGACAATTCACTTTCACCAGCTCCCAAATTGATGTGCAACTTTAAACGCCCGCTTTCCAGCCGAATCTAAAAGAACATATATTTATATTATTTTGAGATATACATTTGATTACATTTTTTTATGTCCTGAAGTGCAAACAAGATAAGTTTTTTTTAATAATAATAACTTTATTTCTACTGAATAAACTAAAAACTAAAACTAACTGAATAAAAACTAGAACCACTTAATTTCTTGCACACTGGTCATTACATTTCTCACTGGTCATTGTAATGTTAATACTGTGCCTCTTCAACCATCAGATTTGGGCAGAATTATCACTAATTTATGGTAGTTACCACAGTAGAAATATAGAATAGAACTTTAATTCACAAAATGATGATGATAAGTGATAAGTAATACTGTACCCTATAAACATTTACATCAAACCAGAGTTTTCAATAAAGATGCATTGCCACTCCTAAGGCCAAAACACAATACTGATGAACACTACCATTAAGCGGCAAGTAGATAGCACAGGTAGTGTGTCTGGACTAGGATAGCTGGTGCTCTACACTCTCTGCCTACCCCATGGCGATTACGACACAATCTTCTCTAATGATGCTAATGACGCACAACACCCTTGTAAGCGTCTTTGAAGAAGGCTTTGTCCAGCAGTGAACATTTTTCAACTGATTGCTGCTTGATAATTTTTTGTAAAGTTTCATATTTCTTTTTAATTTGTTTTATTTTGTTAGTAATATGGATTCCTTTTGAGTAAAAACTTCTTCGATTTCTACCTTGGCCTATTTATTGAATGATGAAAATAAAATAAATGTGTGCTTAGTAGCAAAAATACATTTCAAACATAAGATATTTCCAGATTAGTAACTAGTGTATATAATATTTTGTTGTACTTTGTAGGTGCTAAAAAACATACAATATATTTTAAATGCGGGATACTCACCATGCAGTAATCAGTTTTACCAGCAGCAAGCAACAGGAGGGCATCAGAAAGATGGGTTCGGAACCGAAAACTCATATCAGTCATTCCTTTTGCTTCTTGCAGAGGGTAAGAAATATAGCTAGCTCCATAAAACGAAGCTAAAACAAAGATTATTTATTATTATACAGTCAGTTACATAGTTATATAGGTAGCTTAAGTGTCTGAAACCCAACCTTGATACACACATACTGTCAGTAGCAATAATACTACATTTTCCATGTAGCAATGAATTATATAGAGGTGTGTAAGAGTAACAAGTAGCGACACAAAGAAAATGAAAAATGTAGTAACAATCTGACTTTAATTAGGTACTAATCTATACATATATATTTATTGCTGTTTGTTAGGCTCACCAAAAATCTCAAGAATGGCTGGACCGATTTGGTTAAATTTTGGTCATAGAAGATAATAATAATAGAGGCAATATGAAGTTTGCCATTTGAGCTAGTAGTGAATAAATATGTTACTCACACAACAGCATCTGTTATTGTATTTGTGTTGATGTCAGATAGGTAATTAAATAAATAAATAAAATAGGCTTACACTCACTCTACTCTGTTTTGACTTTCCTTATACGCATATTAAGGAACATTGATTAAAAAAAAATAGTGTTCGGATTTTACTCGCGTTAGACTAAAATGATTATTTAAATTAATATAAAACCCGAAGTTTCAGTAGCTTTCCAGCTGCCATGGTCTTGAGCAGACTATGAAATGAGGTAAAACTACATTGAAACAATAAAAGGGAAGGCATATGGCAATAGTATGTATGTAAAATGTTAGAATATCAAAATTGCCTATGCTATGGACCTGTTCACACATTTTGTATTACTGATATAATCAGAAATGGTTTTACATATGTACTTGCATGAAAAACATAGTAAATTCTAAAATGAATATGAATAAATAATAATTATATTGACGTCGTAGCGTCGCAGGTAATGACTCTACAGTCTGTTTTTTTTCAGTACAGACTAAATTGACATAAGCTGTGTGGCTAGGTTTTTGGGCATCATTAATAGTGATGTGCCACTACCGTAACTTTACGTAATTTACAATCTAGTATCGTTTTTCAGTAATAATTTTTATTTTCTGATTTCTGCAGCTTGTACCTATTTCTTGAGTAGTTATATATATATATGCGTATTCTTCAACAACAAATAAATAATTGTCGTGTTTACTTAGTTCAATAAGTAATTTAATCTCTCCAGACACGAGAAAAATATGACAATTGAAATTCAATTGTGTCTCGCCGCAGGTAGCCGTACGATCCTTGAAGGATTAAATTAAATCTGTGATACTCCATAGTAACCATAATTTTTAAAAGATTTGTCTTGTGTCAAATATAATAAAATTATGTGGTAAAGTAAAAAGTAACGATTCATAAAACCGGTATCGTACAACACTAATACTACAGAGCTGGTATCATTATTTTGGAAATTGACATTTGCATGTGTCAATTTAGTCCGTAGCGAAAAAAAAACAGACTTTATGTAAGCCTAATATTGGGTTGTTAGTAACATAAAATAAATTTCGAACATCTTGCAGTTCCTTACCTTTATCATATGCAAATCCCACGGAAAACAGAGATAAAATAAAAATCACTTCCATTTTGAACTAATACAAAAAAATCTTCATCAAAGCTACGATACAAACATAATTGTGTGTTTCAGCTGTATTTTTCTGAAATAGTTGCTGCAGCGTACAACTGGCATTGAGTTCTTTTTTTTTTTCAATCAAATCAACAGACAAGCGGCAGGCGTGGCTTCACATCACAAATTAATTTAAAACAAACTACAATTTATAAGTATTCCAATTACTACAAATCACTTTCCTAATAAAGCATAAAATCACTCTATTTGTTATTGTCTAATTGATAGAAAAAATATTTATTTTCTCGATCTAATGACGGAACCTGTATCGACAAATATGGCCGACGGCGATCACTACAGATAATATTAAAAAGTATTGCCAGCTCTCACAAAAACCATAGAGTAATATAACGAATACAATGTTTACGCTACACAGCCGGCGGGACGACCTGGAAAATTAATGTGAGTTGACGATTTTGTTATAATTAGGTATCTAAGAAGTTTAATTAAACTTAAACGGAGCATATTTAGCACAACTAGTGCTTCTCCGTACTTTGGTTCATGCGGATCTCCTCATTTCTGATTTGATCTCGCAGAGAAACTCCAAGCATAGCTCTCTCTATTGCTCTCTCAAAGAAGTTCAAACTTCTTGGCCTCAGGTCATTCAGAGTACAATAGCTATGCTTCAAATAGGTATGGCCACAGACCAACAACTATGGCTAGTGTGGTCTCCATCTAAACCTTCAAGCTTCTTGGAATTGACAACATTTCATATTTTTAACCTACATGTTTTACTACATTATTCAAAAGTTAATCCAAAACTAGGGCACCCGTGTTTAACCATTTTTCGAAATTTTGTAATTTTCATTCATAATTTCTACTTTGAAAGTTAGTGTATTCTAAAAAGACGTATGCGCCATATGACGTCACACATACGGCGGAATAATAACTATAGGAACTATAGGCTTGTGCCGTGACCCTTTAAAAAAAATTGTAGATGTGACATGTGACTGTCTTGTCGTTGTCAGTTTGTCAAACTCAATGTAGGGCTGTTGATCTTTTATTTTAAAAATATCAGTACCAGTGTTCGGTACAGTATCATAAAATAAGGTTTGGAGTTTTGGCGGGAACCTTAAAAGGGGCATATGGTGCTCTTATTTTATTTCATTTTCTTGGTGTATTTTTAAGTTATATTGAATAAAATTGATGGCATTTTATTTGATATAGGTTTATTACAGTGCCCGTGTATAGTGAAATAGAATAATAGTGCGAAAACACGACCTTTCAGGTTGCCTCCAAAACTTCATTGTAAATGTTCTGGTAAAGTAGCCATCGCTTTACTCGAATAACTTGATTGTAACTCACTTGACTGACATATTATACTTGATAACTTATATACTTGATACTTACATATTATACTTGATGACTATATTATACTAACTTTTACGCTGCTTATATAAATATGAAATATCGTTTTACTTGACACTGGCAATATGCGTAATAGCGATGCCATAATAACAAAAAAAAAATTAAAAAAAATAAGGTTTGGGGAAAAAGTTTCTTCGCATTTTATAAGATAATTCAAAACATTTTTTAATATAGTTTATTTAAATTTAACTTAAGTATGTATGTACCATTTTGTTCAATAACCTTTTGCCATCTTGTAAGTAGGGACATGATCCCATTGCTATTAAAATTTTGGGACTTCTCATCAAAATACCGCGACAAGTGGAAATGGCAGTCCTCTCGTGATGTTAACCTAACATTGCATAAAGAATTCTGAAGAGACCGAAACAGGTGGAAATCTGAAGGTGCAAGGTCAGGACTATACGGCGGATGCATTAACACCTCCCAGCCAAACTCTCTTAATTTTTGCTGAGTGGCTATAGATGTGTGAGGTCTAGCGTTATCATGATGAAACACCACACCCCTTCTGTTGATCAATTCCGGCCGCTTTCTCTCAACTTCTTGCTTTAATCTCATCAGTTGTTCGCAGTAGAGTTCAGAATCGATAGTCCTGCCTGGTGGTAATAGCTCATAATGAATAATGCCCTTCCAATCCCACCACACACACAACATCACCTTATTGCGAGTTAACCCGGGTTTCGCCACAGTCTGTGAAGCCTGACCGGCCTTTGACCACGACCTTTTTCGCACGTTCTTGTCGTACGTGATCCACTTTTCATCACCAGTTATCAGCTTCTTCAAAAATGATTCGGTTTCATTACGTCGTAATAAAGAATCACAAATGAGTACACGGTTCATTAGGTTTCTTTCAGTGAGCTCGTGAGGTACCCAAATATCGAGCTTGCTGGTATAATGCTTCATATACTCACGTTTAAACGTTAAATCTTATGATCTGTATGTTTTCTATGTAACTTTGTGATTTAACCAATAAGATCGATCTTCGATTTTCCAGGGTATAGTATCGATTTACTAGATCAATCCAGTACTGTGGATCGATTTAAATAAATTATTATAATCATTTAAATAAGAATCGATTTTTTGGATGCTAAAGATCGCTTTTCCGATTAATCGATCTCAGGTCTCGGATCACCAACCCTACTTTCTAGTTTTATACTTTGACATTGACGTATCCGTATCAATTTGACACATCTTGTCACAGAGTATGTAACAATAATGCTTGGACTTATTATACCTAACAGGACTGAGCACTCGCATCAAAAATCCGAGCCGAGTGAGATAGACAGAACCGAGGCTGTTTGTCTTTTTTTATTAGCAAGGCAAAAATATTTATGATTATTTTATTAAATTTATTTTATATATATTATTTTATAGATTATTATAGAGACTACAAATTGAAATGTTTAACTGACGGCGATTATACTCGATTACGTAATCCAGATATGACCTAAACTGAGCTGCATCAGAATTTTATCGCTATATTAGGCTGTGGCCTGGAATCTTGCGGCCAGCGGCGAGGTCCCATGCGCACATTTAAATGGACCCGTTCTGGAACAAAGCGGCGCGTTCAAGTAAAATCTCGCCGCTCCCACGCCGCTGCCCGCAAGATTCCAGGCCGCAGCCTAAAGCGGGGAGGGCGCGTCGCTTGCTCAGTCTCACTATTAAAGGCGGCGTGCCGGCATAGTCAGTGTGTACTGTGTCTACAGCGTCGAGACTTTGACACGCTACCTAACAATGAATCAGAATTACAAAATGGTGAAGCCTTCTTCTTTACCCGTTATGATTTAATTGATTTAAAAAAGAAGCAGCAATTTGTCTGCTAACGCTTCGACACAGCATCGACTCTTGTAGAGGCTCTAAATAAATATAAATTCTTCGAAAAAAAAAGCACCTTGTCTTTGCATATGTTTATGTGTATTAGTACTTAGTTGTAAGGTTGTTGGCATAAGCAGAAATTCTGGAGTCTTTAAATAATGAGAATCACAATTTTATTTATGTTAGGTTTTTTTTCAACACAATTAATTTTCTGCACCATTTGAGACTATAGATGGGGGTATTCGTTATTATGAAATAAAAGTAAACAGGAAAACACACACTTGAAAAAACATTTATTATTAACTATTTACCTACAACTAACATTTATATGCCATTTATTTTTTAATAGATAAAGATTTAAATTGACAAAGTTTATCTATTGTTATTCACCTAAGTTTTTTTTCTCTATAGTATTATTTTGCAACTGAACGCTTCTCAAGCGATTTATAAAATCCCACGTGATAAAATGATTATTGAATATTAACTGACTATACTTCTCTAAACTTCACATTCTCTGAAAGCATTCTTGTTCTTGGGGAAAATTGATTATATCACAGTATAAATCGATGATTCTACCTACATAACATCACCTAAATAACTATCGAGCACCATTTAAAAAAGATTATATCAGAGACTTTTAAAACAAAAATACCATAAAGGAGATCAGCCAAAATGGTACATAGATTGTACATGAACAAACACTTTACATAAAATTTGTGCGCATAGAGCTGTAAATTTTTCAGTATAATGTTATACTGTCACCGACCGGAAAAGTATTTAAAACAGTTTTTGAAAAAATCTGTATTTTTGATATTTATGATGGCGTAGAAAGGAACTTAACGAAATGTAATGGCGTAGGATATAATTATGGTATCAGAAAAAATCGATTAATCATATTAAAAAAAAATCGGTTACATTATAAATAGAAAAATAAGTGAAAGTATACGTTAGATTTCTTTAAAAGGTGCCAACAATCAGATAAAGACTTATTGAAATACATTCATTTGAGTTTTAAAATAAATCAACACAAAAGCCTAAGTGACCCATTCGATCAATGAATCGATATTCTTAAACATCGATATTTTGTGACAGCCGCCTATGTTGACACAAGGGTGACGCTTTGATATGTCACTGATGAAGATTGACGTTTGACGTCATTCATTTGCTTCTGCTCGTTGGATATTGTTGGCGTTCTGTGGCTTCTCTGCCTGTCTGGCCCCATCCACCCGCAGATTATTGGGAGGGTTCGAGCCCCGCCCACCGACCGGGTTCGACTCCCGGTCGAGGACTTGAGACGTCGCCCGGGACCGCGGCTGCGCCGTCAGGCTTAGGCCAAGGTGACGACGTGGTCGTGTGGCCCCTTACCATCGCCAACGTCAACATATTCAACCTTTTGTAAGCGGCGCGCGGAGGAATAGCTGAGGGAGAGAAAAGAATATATTTAAAAAAAAAAAAATGTATGAAGTGTATGAAGCCTCCTTCAGCGAGTTCCTCTGCGTGCCAGCATCTCCAGTTAAGGACCACGCCCCCGACGTCTCGGGGGCAGATAAGCCCGGGGATGGAGGACATTCCTCGACCCCCGAACCATCCCCCCCCTTTTGTTGCGCTTCACGCGCGGAGGGAGGGATGATGAATAAACAGTCAGTCAGCTTCTCTGTGTTTTGACTACTGGGCCAGTAGTACTGGCTTGTTTTTGTGCTTGTTAAAACGGATTTCGAGTGCTCTTACGATTTGGATTACGTAGGTAGTGTTAGAGGTTTCTGTTCAAGTCAGTTGATCTTGTGTTTGTTAGTTTTTCTGTAAACAATTTATTATAATCTGCAAAAGTAGTCTGAAGTTTGCCAAAAAAGTGATCGGTGTATAGTGAAATGCTATTTAAAAGCATTCATATGTATTTGTGGATACAAGTGTGATTATTTATTGTAAAAGTCACATTCTTCTAGCAATATAGAAACCGTCATTTTTAAATTAGCGCATATCAGTACGAAAATAAAAAAAATATGGCGGAAAAACGACTTAATTCATACATTTTTTAAATTGCTATATCTCACGAACCCAATTCGTCAACGAAGTCAAATAAGTTTTAAATAGTAGTATATGAACTAATGTTTGAAGTCATAAAAGTTTTATTGTTGTACAATTATGTACCAATGCCCCATACAAAGTGGCGGATCTCCTTTCATAAAGTGAGGTCACTTTAGTCAGCAAAAATGTAAATAAACAATGATTGACTTATGTGAAATGAAATACCGCAACCACTGTACGATTCACTTGCACAAGTTTAAACACAACATTTCTTTACCATTTTTGATATCAAACATGTATCAAACAGTTGAAAATTTGATGCTTCTTCGTTTCCACAATGCAACATAGGTTATGTTTGTTTAGGTTTATATGTCGGCCATTACGCTGTGGTGGTTTTATGAATGAGGGATACCAGAACAATAAATCAACAGAACAAAAAAAATCTAGACAATTTTACATTTCATCGCTTTACATTTGCTTAACCACAGTAAATTAAAAAAAAAATAACAATGATTACTTTATAATAACTTTCTTTAAAACATACGAAATTCGTTTTGTATTTAAATATTTCACTCGCACTTTAATTAATGCAGTTCCTAATTTTCCTACTATGTTCATGATTTTTGAAGTATGGCAAGTCTGATAAAGGGACAAACGGCCTCTGTTCTAGCTATCTCTCGCGGCTCGTTTTGGCCCTCTTAGATCGTTTATCCAAAAGTTAACCTTATAATAATAAGTTTAAAGTTAATTTTTGTTAATAGCTTTTTTCATAGTGCTCAGTCCTGTTAGGTCACAGACCAATCCCAATCAGCCTTCCTATAGACTGAGAATGTTCAATTTATTGCATACAATTCGTTCTGTCAACTGCCTGAAGGCAGACGAAGTGGGACGTTGCGTTCTAATTCTATAAATAATAATATTTCAAAATCATAGGGATGATTAACAAACTTCGTTTATATCGAAATATGGCAAAGTTTTATGAACTGCTGAGGAAATGGGACTATATTGTTAACATATTTTCTTATTATTATAATACGAGAAAAAAATAAAGAAAATGTTTTTATTACATAAGTGAAGTCATTAAAAATTTAAAAATAGATACAGCGACTAATATAAAATAAAAACAGATAGGTCATAGTGAATTAAAATCATATAAATAAAATTTCACATTTTCTTCGCGATTAAGGTATAAAAAATAAATAAATAAAATACGCTTACACTCACAGCCCCACAGTAGGTATAAAACTGTGTCGTGGGTGCCGTTGTACACATACAACACATACATAAACACCCAGACCCGAAACAAATATCTGTAGGCCATACAAATATTTGTCCCGGTGCGGGGATCGAACCCGCGACCCTTCGAATCAAACGGTCATCTCACACCGCTGGACTAACCGGGTCGTCAAAATATATATAATATACTCGTGCCAAATTTCAAATCTCTAATGCCAATAGTTTTTGCGCTCAACCACGGATGGACAGACAGACAGACGGACATGGCGAAACTGTAAGGATTCCTTGTTTACTACGGAACCCTAAGAACCCTTATTAAAACTGGAAAAAAACCTAATAAATTCTAGCTGCCCCGACGGCCTTCTATTGCCTTATAAGTATAAAAAAAAATAAGTATGTCCAAGAAATCGAAAAAAAAAATATTTGCCTAGAATTACTTTATTGTTAGGAGTTCACACCGAGTAAACCAACGTTAAAACGTTATAGTAGAATATTTATTGAGTCGCACTCTTTGTTGTGAAATACAATGACTCGCGTACTTTATGTTATGTTAACAAACTACGACTGGCTTAATTAGGTAATTAACAATAAAAATGCTGTATGAGCAATATTGGCTCGTACAGGTATGAAAAATTAATGTTATAGTCGCGTTTTAATGTGCAAAAATGGTAGGATTTTTAACATAAAACATTCGATAGCGTTCACAGGTGTAGGAAAGTGATTTATGAAGTGAAAAGTGATTTTTCATGTTGCCTCCAAATCTTCGTAAAATCTCATAGTAAAGTCCCCATCACTTTACTGGAGCTATCTCATCATATTCCACATGGAAGCATCCAATCATCGCCATCTTCCCTAAGGATATTCATTATCATAAGAAATGATGATAAAAATTACTGAAGATTGGCTGTTAAGGACTTGAATCCGTGGCCGTAAAACAATTAAAAAAAAAAAGAGCTTACCCCTTCTATCACTTTTTAATTAGAGATAAAATTTATGTAAAACGACAGATTTCAGCTCATTTTTAATTATATTTACTAATCGTATTGATAATACTTGTTATTCATAGTTCGTACTTTTTCTCTATTGGCGTTATCTCGGTGTAACTAATAACAATATAATCATGAATAACTCGGCGGCTAAAGTGAGGGTTTTACTGTCTTTACAAAAGTTTTATTGTTAGATTTTACAATAGTATTTTATCAAATAACAATCTCGTAATTGGCACAGGTTGGCGAGATATTCCGGGAGGCCGGGACTGCTTTCAACAAACTCTCGGAAATGACTTCGCTGTTACATCCTATGGGAGACTCACAACCAGGGTAAGTTTGTTTATAATTGCTTGAAGTACTTGTTCTACTTTTAATTCACGTTGAAATATGTACTTACATTTACTTATGAAAATATATAACCTCTAATTTAGTGCACTTGTAAATTGGGTATTAAATACTGCACTGGTGGTAGTCTTCCAACGTTGAAGCTTGAGGGCATATCTAGCTGGCGACAAATACTAGTTCAGCACTATCATGTTCTAGTTAGATGTATGCCCTTGTTATAAATATGGGCGGCCACACAAAACTGCAATGCGATGCCGCATCACAGAAGCTTGCGATTCGAATCGCTGCAATGTGTTTATGATCGCAGTTTTGTGTTAGCGCCCTATCACAGGGGCAAAACACCTTAGGCTTCATGGATGGTATGCATCTGTATTTATCGTTCATTTTGACCAGGTACATAACAAATCAACGGTTACACTGCGAACTTTGAATAAAAACAGTCAAAGATGAAATTAAATACTTGGCAACATCATACAGAGACCGATTTAATGAATAATTCAATATTTAAACAACTGAAAAGAAAGTGCCCTCTAGATCTATTAAGAGAAACAAACTATAATGTATAATATACTTGATTAACTTTAACATAAGAAATATGGTAAAGCATAATAAATTAAGAAAATATAAGATTCCTATTTTCTTTGTGTTTTTTTAACATTTTACAGAATTATGTTTTTATTTATTTTTTATGTGTTAGAGGTAAATGGACCGAAGAGGAAATTGAAATGCTACGTAACTGTGTACATCGGTTTGCTGTCGATCTCAACAAGCTCAGTAAACATATTAAAATAAGGACAGTGTGAGTATAATTTACACAGTAACAACAAAAGTTATTTTTAACAAGTTAAAATTTTTAATTTTGAATTTTGACTGATTGAGTCTTACTTACTTGACTGACTTATTGATTGTATATTTGAAATTTAATCTTTGTTTTGATTATTTATTAGCAGTTATTCACTCTAGGTAGGATATGTTCTTAGGTTTTTGTGAGCTACACTCATTGAAATAAAACTATTTTTACGGATTTATCTCGCGTATATTAAACTAAATTGATTTTTAATGATAGTTTAATATACGCGAGATAAAACCGTAAAAATAGTTTTATTTCAATCACTCTAGGTAGTTTAAAAAAAAAACTATGTAAAAGTGGTCTCCAAGAGCCTAATTACATGAAGTAAATGAATAAACTGAATAAATCAATTTTATCTTCCTCTTATGGGAGTGCTATTTATCAACATTAAAATGGATTATTCAGATTTAAGATAACTATTTTAAGCGAGATTAATCTGAATTATTCTGAATAAATAGTTTTATTGAACCATTAACATTATTGTAATAGAACAAACGCATTTAATTTATCTGTTTATAGTCTGCAATGATTGAATTGATTGATTTGATTGTGAGAACACATCAGAATAAAAGCTACAAAAATTCTTAAAAGTTTCATTTTTCTATTTTTATCAATTTAAAATTAAATAATTTAAATTCTACAAAGAACACATGATCTGACAAGTATATACTTTGGGAAGCACATTTTCACTAAGCAAAGAATTAGTAGAGTAAAGAATTAAAGGACTAATAAAAAAGCCATTTAAGTATTATGTATTTCTTTGTTTTCAATAAGTTTGGACTCAATAAATGAGTTAAATTATGAGTTTAACTAGTCTGTGAAACAAATTCATGTTGAAAATTAGAGTAAAGTCAATAATTGACTTGACTTTGACTTGGAGTTTCTCGGTCGCTGTCTGTGAATATTCCTCTAAGTTAAGTCTCACTGTGGTCTATGTATCTCGCCTAAGACTCATCTTTGTACATTCCAGCACTCAAATTCGGACCACGCTGAAGAAGAAGGCGTTTGAGGATGCAGGTATACCTGTGCGTCAGGTAAGCAGTACAGTGACAAGCACGCCACAGCCGCATATACCCCAGGTAGTCTCACCGATCAGCATCGTCAACCAACAGTGCGTGTTAGGAAAGAACGCCGAGGTTCAAACATTCACTAACTATTTTTTTAAATCACTGAATTGGTAGTTGCTGTGCTGTTCTTTTTTTTTTTTGTTTTTGGTTAGTGAAGTTTGAATTATTTTTGGCTTCAGTACCCACATTGGCTGATTGCATGCTTTTATATGACCAAGATATAGAGTTTTTTCTCGTATAGTTGTTTGAGGTCCGGGTAGAATGAGGTTGCTATTTCTGGAAGTCAATTATATTAAATTATAGAGAACTTTTGATAATTTTTTATCAGTACTATATTAAAAAATGTACCTTGGTGGATATTTATGTCCTGCAGTAGGCGAGTAAGGATTGTATGTAGATGATATTTATGAGGTCATAAAATTGGTTAATAAGCTTGCAGTTCACATTGATGGTATGTGATGCGCTTTTGCCTGTGTAGTATCTCTCCTGAAGCCGTATCCCTCTAACTCAGTTGACACAAATTGTTGGGTATTATACAGTACATTGCTGTTTTAACGTATAAACGGGATAATTACTATAATGTTAGTAAAACAGCCATGTTCCGCGAAGCACTCATTAACTCGTTATCAACTGAATTACGTTGAAACATTGATAAAGTAACATTTTATGAATCGTGTTAATACTATTTAACGAATTTAATGTCCGTATTACCAGATAATCGTGAATTTTAGTTTTTTTTTATATCACTTCAGCCGAAAGACGGCCACTGCTGGACAAAGACGCCCCCACGTGTGTTGTGTTATGCGTCATGAAGGGAGAATATGTCAATCGCCACGCATGGCAAACGAATTGGCGATCGCAGTGGTGGTAGTATTACGCGGGAAGCTGCTGCCCATCCCACATTATTATATTTACTACCGCCCTATTGGAACGGTTTGACCGCCATCGTTCGGTTCTTTAATAAATTTATTATGAAATAGTTCGTTTCTCTTTAAGATATAAAGAATGGACAAGACTATACGACATTACATGAAAACACTGGTCATTATGGTACGTCGCTATACACACAGACGCACGTGTGTATGTCATAATTATATAGCGGGGGTTAATTAAAACATGCCCTGATCACTAAAGTATACGCGGACGAAATGGCTGGCAAAAGCTAGTTACATATAAACCTTTATTTGCTCTAGTAGCTCCTTAAACAGACAGACGGACCCTTAAAGATTCGCCATAGCACAGACATGGCGAAATTATAAGGGTCCGTCCATGTAGGCTACGGAAAAAGGCGATTTTCTATACGATATTTTTTTTACAGTTAATATACTCTTTCGAAATTAGTAGCTGGTTTTATAGTATTAGGTATATTGCGACGTTTGGCACGTGCTCATGAGTGACAAAATGTATTTTTATATTTTTGAAACTATTGAAATCGAGCCATAATAAAATTGCTATAAGATTATGTACAGTCCAGGCTGTTCGCACGTTTATTTTTAAATATTATTACTATTATACTATTTTTCAACAATAAGATATCAAATTCTAGATGCTTAAACATTAACTAGCCTTTAAATCTAATTTTAAATACTATAAGGCCTAATTTTTGTAATAATACAATTTTTTTATTGCACGTTATATAAGGATGACTGGTCTAGAGACGGCCATAGTTTACCTCTCAGTTGTCTAGTATTTTTTTATTCACCGCAGTAAATGCGAGGAATTATTCCATGTATGAAGAAAGGAAAGCTGTAATAATAATAATGGCAACCCTTGATACGTCCAACTGCTGGGCACGAATCTCTTCCCTTCTTGGAAAGAGGCCTGGAGCTTGCTCCACGCTGCTCCAATGCGGGTTGGTGTAGATTAGGGTTAGTGGCCAACCCGTTGTTTTTTCAAACCGCCCATAAGGCCTGCGACAAGGTTTTACGACTGCTATCTATCGATAGCAACCGGGACCGACGGCTTAACGTGCCCTCCGAAGCATGGAAATGCGCATTTTAATTCGTCACTAGCAGACATTCATCGCATAGCCGACCGCGCCAGTATCGCTTAACCGAGTAGATCGCTTCCGACCCACATCAGCCGCGGGGCCATGCGCGCTTCAAAAACTGTAAACCTGGATTATATTATTGGCTCGATGTCATTAGTTTCATGTTAGACATGCACAGCAGATCAACAAGATTATTGTTTGTATTGGTAGTGAATAATTTACAATATTTTAGTTGAGTAGATATGCGCAATAGACTGTAGTTCAGCCAGATGGTTTATTATTAGTAACTTGGTCGACAAATTTGATGAGAACTATTCAGTACATTGCTGTTTTTTTTCTAAACTTATGGTAATTATCACATGTCAAAGCAGTAATGTACTTTATAGTCCTTATCAATTTCTTGTCAAACGCTTTACATAAAATGAGTTTAGTAAAAAATCTGGCCAGAAAAAATCTATCAACTATCTCAGTTAAGCTGTTTAGTTAGCACAGTTTGTCTTATGAAAAATTGTGATGAGATATATACAACGTGTAACAGGATTAAATGTACGACTCGAAACTAGTTTGTTCAGAATCGATGACTGAATCGATTTTAAACATTTTTAATATATGTAGCTAATGTTTTATCCCAAAATTAATTGGAATGAAGCAAATTATGGTCACCCATGTGGCGAACAGTCAAATTAAACGAAAATGAGACTTAACGATGAGATGTGCATTTTTTATAAATACTAATTTAAGGAATAAAATAGTGAAAATTAATCTCATAGCTAGCGAGTGTTAATTAAATAGGGGTGCGCCAGTGTGCGTGAGTAGGTTTGTGTTTTATGTGCGGCCGTAGGTAGTGCAATAGGGTAGTATGCGTAGGGTGTGCATACTGTTCGTACAAATTGAGGACAACTTATTTCTGAAATAAAAAATATTTAATACATAAATATGTAATTTCAGTCCATGTATTATGATTATATCTCGTTATTCTAATCGGGGTGTTTGATAGTGTGCATTATTTCCGTTACATGTTGTATATAAATATATATTAAATGTTTTGAAGTTATACTTTTATTGGCGCGCGATTGCAAAAAATGATGAGAGTGAATTCTTACGATGCGCGCGTAAAACTACAGATAGAAACAATAGTCTAAAGTTAGTTGTACTATTTATTTTTCGCAATAACACATGAGAGTGAACTTTAGAAATTAAAGGAAAAACGGAAAGAAAAATTTGACTTCGGGCAGGAATTGAACCTGCAACCTGGGACTTTGGTAGCCTAGTGGTAAAGCGGCTGGACTGGTTGTCCTGAGGTCGCAGGTTCGATGTAAGCCCGAAGTCACATTTTTTTTCCGTGTTGTCTTTGAAATTCTAAAGTTATTTGTTAAATAGATAAAAGCAACAGTCTGAAGTTAGTTGCTAAACTCTTTTCATTTTGTTTTATTTCTGGTATGTTAGATTGTTACGCTAAAGTAGTACCTACCTATAACTTGTTATAGGCGTACATAAGTACACACACTCTTTTTATTTTATTATGATATCGCTCCAATAAAGAGATTTATCAGTGCGATATTTAATTCAGAGTTTTTTGTAGTAGCTAAACTGATTTAGATATTACATATTAAAAAGTTTTCAACATTATGTAGTGTCGAAATAGACGCAATCATTTATATTGGTGTAGTATGAATATGTCGTTTTGAATCATCGTCATAATAAAGAAGCAGTACATAATATATTAAAATTATAATATTCACACCATAATTAAGTTTAATGATTAGCACAATTTGAATTATGATAGATAAATTATCTTGACAACAATTTAGCATAGTCCAAAGGGGATTTTTGGATTTACTCGAGTGCATCAGATTAATATGAGGATACTCTGCGCCTATATTTATTGATCATTATTCAAAACTCTTACCTTTATTTTAACCGACTTTAAAAAGAGGAGGTTCTAAATTCAGGTGCGTTTTATTGTTTGTTATATTATTACAATGCAATTATTTTTATTAATTTGTTTTATTAAAGTCAATTTGACTCTTCCCGATGGAATAAAAAAAATCTCCCTTAAGGGTTGGAATTTTTTCGTCGACCTGATTAACTTGAAACTTAATTTGATTTATAAATATAATTTGACATAAGATCTATTTCAGGATATTTTTAAGTTCCACCCCAATTTAGTTAAAAGTTATATGGAAAGAAAATTAAATTTCATTTGATTTACTTCAAAATTGCAAATTATGTCTAAGAGCTGCCGTAATCGGGCTAAGGTCGCGACCCAGGCACCTATATAGACCGCTCAAAGATACTTAACAATATGCAAGGTATCCCGCATATCTTAATCTGATGCACTCCAAAATTCCTTCCCTTCCCCATTTAGGTTGGCTAAGATATTCGAAGCAAAAGACCTACCGTACGTATCGTCCAATGATTATATTTTAATTAAGTATGTGAACAACCGTTGGCAGGTGACCCTGAACATGTTGAACGCATCGGAGAACGAAGTCGACGTGGAAGATTTAAGCAACGACGTCAAGTTGGAGTTTGAAGGTGGCAATGACGAAGTGGCCACCTGAAATATGTTCAATTTTACATAACAACACACAGGCGCCACTCCACACGCGCCAACAATACAGAATCTGCGGTTTGATTTCGACACTAATGAATATGATTGTTTATAACGTTAGCAATGTATTTAGTTTAAGGGTCCTAACTCACTAGGAGGTCATGGTGACGTCGCCGGCTACGTGTCCAAGCAGTTCCAAATTCGAGTATGGTTTGGAGACGTCGCTTCACAGTGGCCAGGTGAGTTAAATATTATGTGACGACCCAGTTAGTCCAGCGGTGTGAGATGATCGTTTGATTCGAAGGGTCGCGGGTTCGATCCCCGCACCGGGACAAATATTTGTATGGTCTACATATATTTGTTTCGAGTCTGGGTGTTTGTGTATGTATTGTATGTGTACAACGGCACCCACGACACAGGTATACCTACTGTGGGGCTGTGAGTGTAAGCGTATTTATGTATTTCAGTACTAGCTGCTTGGATACGTAATCAGCGACGTCGCCATGTCAGAGAATATGTAATAATACTACGTATAGGATGGCCACTTCGACGTCCCGCCCTATTTCCCCGCATCACCCAATCTCCTCCCCTCTTATGGGCGACGGTTGGTATTTTCTACGTGCTACGCACACAGGTGCACGTGTAAATACACGTCACTGATTGATGTCCGTGTAATAGAGACCAAATTAAGCGTTTGTATGGAATTTTGGCGCAGTGTCCGCGGTGTGGCAATGTGCAGCAGAGATAACGCTCTACGAAGTCGAAACTAGCCGATTGTCTCTTTCGTAGGCTCGATATGCAATATTTATTGTTGTGTACTCGAACATGGTAACTGCTTTTTTCAAATCGTATAAAAATTAATTCAGATATTTTGTTCTACTATATTAAAATGCGCCTCCGGACAAGACATTAGCTGTGACTAGTGGCCCTGAATCTGTGACAGGATGCAACGCGGCGGCAATAAACGATGAGGGGAGCTTAAGGACCCATACACAATATGTATTTTAAATTGGTGAATAAGTAATTGGTGTGTATGTGTGTAATCAGTCATAAAAAGTGGCATCATGACTTTGACAAATATCGATACTTAGTACAGGCAAACGTCAAAATTGTTCAAAATATTTCAAGCAATTGCTCAGAGTGTTGTCTGTCAACTTAAAATGACGAGTCAAATGTGGCCGTGGCGCCAATTTTTGATCCTCTCGATATTTATATAGTTTTGTATGAGAATAGTCTTCTCCCCAAATTCCCTCTTCGAAATTTCTTTGAGACAATTTAAAATTTTCTTTTTATAGAAAGTAATAGGAAAGTAACGCGTTGCCACGGTAGTAGTTGCCACAAAGTAACGTGTTTGTATTCATTTGACTACGCGTTATTACCGCGCTTTGTGCGTGATAAGTTTTCTTTTAATCAATATGTAGATAGGTACATCGGTTGCGATGATATTACACCGATGTTCATTCGGATTGCGCGTCGAAGGCGTTTGAAACAAAAGTAGGTGTGTGGGCCCATAAATTTGTACGTTGGGCTGTTCTTATGCGAATTGTGTCATCGCCACGCTACCACGCCAACGGTGTATTGGCCTAGTAATCCTAGTTTATCCCACGATTGTACTAGTTGTATGTATATTTTGATGGGACGGATATAGGCTACTTCACTGGCAAATCGGCAAGTGGAGGATCTCAGCCTAAGCTAGCTTTGTGTAAATAACTAACGTATATAAGATAAATACATTTGGTAATAGAATAGAAATCGAGACGTAAAAAATGTAACTTAAAAGCTTAATAGAATCTTTAATGAATTGTATTATTATGTAGGTCCAATAACGCATGTTTTGCCATAAATTATCAATGTTAATATTAAGTCTTTGGTTACAAATTATTTTCAGATTAAAAAAAATATCCTGTTTTTTTTTAATCTGAAAATATTTAGTTTTAAAAGTTATGCTTCTTAAACCTAATTCTGGACTTTAGTGTACCTTTTACAAACTCTACTTAAACAAAAAAAAATACAATGCATTATGTATGTGGAGGTTTTCAGTTGGTATGTAGGTAAATACTTAGTCTACTTAGTATGTTTAGATGCAATTTTACGAAATAGAGGTGTCCGTTTAAATTTGGCAATGATTTGATTTTGATTAAGTTAAAAGAGTGGTACCAGTTTTTACAATACTTATAAATATTTGAAAAAAATCTAATAGCATAATATAAGAATACTTATTAGATTAAAAAAAAGTAATTTGTACTTCACTTCAAAAATTTATTAAAATGTGGTCCATGGCTGAAAGATGATTTCCACTTACAAGAGATTTTGGGTTCGTAAACAGTAAATTTGTAAAAGTCCGCCTTATGTACTTACATTGTGCATTAAAGATTAAATAAATAAATACATTTCAATCTAATCATAGAAGACAACAGAAAATACTAACATGGTATCAATAGCCTGCCTAGTATAGCATGCAGTTCACATTCATGTTAAGTGATGACTGCAGCCTATAGACACTTACAAACAAGGTCAAAATGCAGATGCGTTACCACTCCTAAGGCCTAAGGTGTTATGCCTCTGTGCCGGAAATTACAGGACCGTACATTACCACCTGACCGGATCACGATAGTGCTGAACACTACCATTTAGCGGCAAGTATATTAGGTAATGCGGTGATGCCTACGCCCGCGAGCTCCGTCACTGGAGCTCTACCACCAGTAAGAAAGTGCTTAGTCTTAGTCCTTATTTAGTTTATGATAGGGATAGAAAGATACAAACAGGAGCTCATAGCCTTATAGAGAATATATATTATGACTTAATAAAGCGTCTTTTATTGTTCTTATGATTAGTACCGATAGCAATAGAATCGATCTGTATTGTATAGCGATTTAATTTAAAATATTACAATAGTAGATACATTAGATATTAAACCACACAGGTAGTTTCCTGATCACGCTGTAGCCTTGAGAATAATATTAATATCCTAATAAAAAGTTATTTATTTAAGGATAACATTTTGTAGAATATCATGTTATGTATGTAAGAAATAAATACCTATGTCCCATTTCTGAAATTTGGTTTTATTTACCATTTAGTTACTCGTATAATAAAATGTAAGGTGTGAAGATACATACGTATAACAGAGTAAATTTGAAAAATATACTACTGTTACACTTGCAGACCATGCATAGAAATACACTGTCTTGTTATTTTATTTTCTAAGGGACCATGTTTGGTTAGCTATCAAGATCTAAATGTGTTGCTAAGTGTAAAACTTGAACATCTGATCCGATTTAGCTATTTTTTGTTTTGTGCATTATAATAAATTATAATTGTTTTCTTTTTATGTAACGAAGGTGGCAATCAAGCATGCAGTTCACATTGATGTTAATTGATGACTGCAGCCTATAGACATCTACACAAAAACCAGAGGTCAAAATGCAGCAAAATGCGTTGCCACCCCTGAGACCTAAGGTTTCATGTCATGATAGTTATTACGGGGCCATACATTACCATCTAACCGGAACACGATAGTGCTAAGCACTACAATTTAGCGGCAGATAGATTAGGTAATGCGGTGGTGCCTACGCCCTCGAGCTTCTACAGTTGGAACTACCACCAGTAAAAATTGTCCGGAGAAGTTTGTATAAGAGAAAAAATCGATAGGTAGTTGCGCGAAAAATTTTAAGAAAACTAAACGACCATATTTGTTTTCTAATGTAAGCCTTAGGCACTTGACTTCGATCAGTCAATTATCGTTTTAAGCAGTTGGATCGGTAGGAATTGATGATTGAACATGGGAAAATGGCATCAAATTACCAGTAAGGAACTACATTGCACCGGTGCGAAGCCGGGTGTCGCTAATCTTTACAAATAAATAAAATTGGAGTGTCTGTTTGTAATATAAAAATAACCGCTTTTTACTAAATACATATGTATGTATACACGGTACCAAAACATTTTTTTTTACAAATTTTGTCTGTTTGTCTGTTTGGCGGGGCTAATCTTGGGAACGGCTGGACCGATTCTGACGTGACTTTCACTGGTAGATAGCTGATGTAATAAGGAGTAACTTAGGCTACTCTTATACTAGCTGCGCCCACGACTTCGTCCGGGTAGGTACTAAACAATCATAATTTCTCACGCAAGCACAGCTAGTTTATAATAAATTCACCAACCTGCCTCTTCAAAAAGCGAGACGCTTTTGAATTTTTGTCGAGCAAAATCGGCGGCCAATCAACATAAAAAACTAAAACCACAACGCGGTAATTTCAGTTCTTTGTCTAAAAGTCTACCGTTTTGTAATGATAAAACATATTAATATTATTATGTTATAATATTAATTACTTAACCCACTATTTTTTTTAGAGTAAGTTACATTCGGTAAAGGAAATTTAAATTAAGATCACAAATTATTAATTATGTATTTCACATACAAGAACATAGATTATGATGTACTACAAGAACAAGTCACCTTTTACAGCGACATCTCTTGTCGAGTAGATTTTAGTTGAATGTTATTTATATTTGATTTAGCCATTCCCCACTAGATGGCGTTAGACTTTATGCATTGACTTGACTATCCTTGTTTTTGGTTGTTCCTCTCGACGAATGAAAATCAATAGAAAGCATATCTCTAGTCTGTATTTTACGAGGGGGTAGGCAGAAGTATAAATGGTATATTTCATACCACCATAGGACACGATTCAAATAAATTATAGTACTTACCTAAAAAGAGAACAGTCGTATGTACAATGGTAGGTACACCACTGACATAGAAAGAAGAGTGCTTGCTGGGAATTGCGTGAATGTAGCGTTGGGTAAGCTGCTAGAGTCTAAACATCTCAGCCAGCGGGCTCGACTAGCCGTACATAATGCTGTACTTACTCCAACGCTTTTATATGGAAGCGAGAGCTGGGTATGCAGGAAAGAGCATGAAAGTAAGTTGAACGCGGTCGAGATGAGATCTTTGCGCAAGATCTGCGGTGTATCACTCACCGATCGCGTTCGTAATGAAGATGTAAGAAAGAGACTTTGTGTGAATGATAGTATCGGTGTAAAAATGAAAAAAGGCATGCTCCGATGGTTCGGGCATATAGAAAGAATGTCGAATGAGCGAATGACTAAACAGATATACAATGCGAATGTGGATGGTTGTAGAGGCCCAGGAAGACCAAGATTGACCTACCATGACCAAATAGGTCGAGTTCTGTCCGATGGTGGGGTCAAAGTCTTAGGAATCGGCGTGCATGTATGAAGAGAATGATGAAGGTAGACGAGGCACGAGAGGTTTGTCAGAACCGGGATATCTGGCGCTCTACACTCTCTGCCTACCCCGTTAGGGACCTGGCGTGAGGATACAAAAAACAAAAAAGAACAGACGTTGAAATAAAACTACATAGTTTTCGAATTTATCTCGCGTTGTTGCGTTATGTTGTATTTTATAACAATAATCATTGCAAATGGCGATTTGCAAATAGGTAGTAATTTACAATTAAAAAAAACTACTGTTATCTGCTGCCCGAGACCACGGAAGCTGAAAAGCGACCGAAATGTCGGGTTCGATTTTAAATAATCATTCTTGATTCATCCGAAAAACTAAACAATAAAATTGCAAATATTATAGCAAAATTATTGAAGATTCCACGCTCAATAAGAACAGGGCATTATTTATTGATACAGCGCTATACCTACATTTTGTTGGTAGCGGCGACTGGTTGCGCCGCCATTGTGTCCCAGTGAACGTAATAACTATCACAGAGATATAAGTAACGACTTAGGTCTGAGGGGTGGCAACGCATTTGCGTTTTGACTTTCGGTTTTTGGGTAGATGTCTACTGACTCAAACTCAAACTCAAACTCAAAAATTCATTTAATCACTTGGAAATAATAGAATTTGCTTGTGATAGGTCAAATTACAAATATAAAATTAAAGCGAATAACAACTGATACGTTGATTAATATGTCAAAGTAAATAAATTAATATATATATATATATATATGTATCTTCACGCCAGGTCCCTAACGGGGTAGGCAGAGAGTGTAGAGCGCCAGACATCCCGGTTCTGACAAACCTCTCGTGCCTCGTCTACCTTCATCATTCTCTTCATACATGCACGCCGATTCCTAAGACTTTTGACCCCACCATCAGACAGAACTCGACCTATTTGGTCATGGTAGGTCAGCCTTGGTCTTCCTGGGCCTCTGCAACCATCCACATTCGCATTGTATATCTGTTTAGTCATTCGCTCATTCGACATTCTTTCTATATGCCCGAACCACTAGGCTACTGAGGCAGTTAAATGACGTACCTTCCGTCTGTGGGTATTCCCCGATGGGATAGGCAAAGGTGCATGACAATATTTACCAGGGGACCGCCCGCCTAACTCTAATGCTTTCGATTATGACATCATCTAGTCACTTTCGTACCTACCGCTTAACTTTTTCCTCAGTGTTATAGCAGGCAGACATATACTTATGAGCAAAATGTTTTAACAGGGGGTACGAAACTGACAAGATAACGTCGTAAACGAAAGCATTAGGGTTAAGCGGCCGATTGGCAGTAAATTTTTTTGGAGTTCACATTAGTAGGCCAGCCTATTGATTTATCAAACTACCTACTATCAAGCTACCATTGGGAAACGTCGCTAAGAGTAGGTATTTTGCCCTACACAGGGCTCGAACCTGGGACCTGAGACTTGCCAATATCGTCCAGTAAATAATATATGTATCTGTTATAGCAATATTATAGTATACCAGTAGGTACCTAATGTTTACATACCTATTTTTGAAAAAATAGAAACCTCAGAGTAGCTTTTAAAGGCTTATGAGAATTGATACGTCATTTTAATAGCTCACATATTAGGAAGGTAGGTTAGGTAAGGTTCATGCTTTGAATAAATTCAAGAAATGAAATTGCAGCTTAATTGTTACTATAGTTTATTTTACATCGATAAAAAACAACATTGGTATACTAAGAGAACTGATGTCTGACAACATCTAGACGTAAATATTATATCTATGTACAATGACTAGAAATTAATGGTGCTTATAAAACAATTTATCGATAAAAAAACTATAAATCGTTTGATTCGATATTTCATACATGGCAGGGTGTGCCTGTTTATCACGTAATGCATTATCTGCGTGTTTTTTTATAATTATACGAGTAAGTAGCCAAACGAATTAATCAAAAAAAATTGTTTTGGACCAATTTAAATGCTAGAAAGCGACCTGTGTTTGCACTTGTGCACAATATCTCCTGCGCAGTTGGCTAGTCTCTGTTGAGATTGATCACCGTGACCGAAATTACGTATGGAGGACATTATTGTATTATTTACTTTGTAAAATAACGGTAATTAACTTAAATTGATCTTGTAAATCTGGTCAAGAAATTTGCTATTATATGTAATTACTATAATATTACGACATCATAATATTTTTATAATGTTCTGTATCTTGCTTTAGGTCAAGTGACATTGCTTTTTGTCTTCCAATCTTTTTCTTTTCCAAGCTCTTGCTAAGCTTATCTTTGGTACAGGTTTTATTTTGTTCTCGGTTCTTAAAATGAGGAATTACTTATCTTGAATTTAAAGCTTAAAATTAAATAAATTCAAATGAATACTGAATTGACTAGTCTTGTATTACATACTTAGGTAAATGGAAGCTTCTCTTCGACGACAGAACACTACATCTACTACCACATAGATAAATTACTTATACAAATTTTAGACACCCAGTAATACAATATGTGCTACAAATTCAACCTTAATCTTACGGAAGGTTACTTTACTACTGAGCTATATGATTATGCCTATTGACTATTGATTTATTTCTATGAGTTTTTAATCGAGGGGGTGATGATTTCTAAAACAGAAGGTCAATAATAATTATGTTTGCGTACGGTGTTGTTTTAAAACATGCTCGAAATGTAGGTAGCTACTTATAGGTATAATAACCCGAGGATTATAATGTGCCCCATAGTTGACTAAAAAGATGCAAATAGATCAGTTTTTGCTTTGAGCATGGGATTTATCATCTCAATTCATAACTCGTTAATTATAACAAATACCTGTATGAATTTATTTTCGTGTTAAGGAACATTGTTCTTGTAAAAAGATTATAAAACACATATATCGGTTTTGAGCTCTAGAAAAATTATAGAATTTTTAAATGGGTATACTTTAATATTTACTGATGTACTAAGGCCAAACAAAGAGATAGTTAATAAGAACTTTGATAGGTTTACTAATAAAAGTGATTTATAAAGTCAGTCCGTGCGTCTTCCATATCGTGTGTAAACGCAAATATCGAAACATATACCTTTAACTTTATACACAACCTTCATAATATTATTATTAACTTCAATCACAAACACCTACTGGTTTTAAAAAAAAACTTTAAATTAATTTTTATTAAATTGCTGATACTAAACGAAATAAATAATGAGACATGCAAAGCAGGAGCAGTTATAAACAGGTACTAACACTTAGTTAGTACATACAATCATTTAGGTATCAGTGCACCATATTAGAATAGAAGCTATTTTTTTAATCAATTAATATTTTTGCAATAAGTAAGTATTTTGATACAATTGGTCTCTATAACTCGACCGACAATAAGTATTTTTTACAATTTAATTTTATTGATTTATTTACATGGGCCTATATTATATACAGGTGTGTCGTTCTAGTATAGAGTTCAATTATTATAGTCGTTTGAAATAATTTGGGTGTTTTTAAATGTATAAGTAGGTATCATCTTATCTTTATTTAAAAATATTTGGTCACGAACATTCATCTTTAATAATTATTATCTTTTTTCACTTCAGCGTCAGAGGACATTATACAAATTTGCTGTTATGGAAATATACACAAAGAAAAACCTAGATTCATATGAAAACGGGATGTTCTCATTACATTCCGTTATTACTCGCATAAATAGTGTTATTATAAATTGTGGGCCTAAAGTCGAAATTCACCTAAGTCACATTATTGTCTGTCTATTTAGGTAGGTAATAAACGTAGTTTCTGTTGACTTTATATCAAGGTAAATTGCCGCGCGGCTTTACTGGAGACACGTCATCATACACTTTTTCATACATTTATTAATATTAGGAATGACTGTTATAGGCAAGTGTGACTAGGTATATTAAAAAAATAGTCTAACGGACTTTATTGAGCAGTAAATACTTAATAATCGGCGGTCCATCGTACCATATTGGTTTTTTTGTATTTGGAGGTTATAAAATCTTGGCAGCGTCTAGCTGTTGTGACCTCAACCAAATAAACATTAAAAAATTAGACGTCTGCAGAGGTGACGTTTTCTGCTATATAATGCAATATATGATTAATCATTGGTAAAATCGTGAATTTAATAAAATTACATTAAAATCAATATTCTGCGACACTTTTTTATTTACAAGCTCTATATACACACTATGTTTTAAAGTTATTTTTTTACTGTAGGTACCTACATCCAAAAGCTTCTTTAAATTTTTTGAACCCTAGAAATGCGAAGTACCTAAGTACGTTCAACTATAAAATAAATCGTCCAAGAAGAACAGGGTTGTCTGTATCGTATAATACATGTTCTGTGCTGTACCGTACTGTGTTAGTACCTATAATTAAGAGATCTCGTGAGGTAGGTATGAAATCAGCAAAAAATATTGTATTAGATAAGTTATGCCTACATGTGTTTGGCCTTTGTTGGCAGATTGAACTTTTTCTTTATAAGACTAACGTGCCTGAAATGGGACTTTTTGAGAATAATATTAGTCTCCTTAGCGTGTCAGATACAATAGGCATTTCATATTTTATTATAATTTTGACATAACTTTCATGATTTGTCGATGACGACTACCTGCGAATATACATTTTCATTTTCTTTGGCGTTACGATTAGGTATATCTATCAAATCGATAAAAAACAATCTTTTGCCACCTAAAGGCAAGGAATACAAAATATCGTGGCATGTGAATTAGTACTATTTTACAATGTGGAATATTGTCCAAAATGCTGCAAGGTTAGATTCAAAGCGCTAGTCGGTGTGTACGTGTGACTTGTTTCTGTGGCGGTGGGTTTGATGCATAAGTCCACAGGGCACTGGCGTGGTCGCTGCTCGGATTTAGATTTCCGAGAAGCGCCACGTTTTGCGTGGAATCAATGGTCCGTACTGAAGTAGGAGTTTTGCATTAGGTAGAGCTTGTCGATGGGGTTGACGACGGCGCCGGTGCCGAGATTAAGGGGTTCGTGGGCGCCGTGGGTGGCGTGCTGGTGCGCGTGGTGAGGCACCTCCAGGTTCTGGAGGCTCATCGTGTCGGAGGTGCCCTCGTCCAGCTGGTCGAAGTTGCTGCCGTCCAGCGATATGTCTGAACTGCAGAAGCTGTCGCCGGAGTGAGCTGGGTAATCTGTGAAGATTTACGATTATTTATTTTATACTTATAAGCACTGTTGATCAGGGCTGGGACCATGCTATGATGTCATTGCGATACCTACTATTTAGAAAAAAACGAGACAAATGATTAGCGATTCAGTTTGGTTCGCAATAAGGGGTGCGACAGCCTATCGAAATTGTTGAAAAATTGACAGCAATAACAATGTAGACACATTGTTATTGCTGTCAATTTTTCATGTCAATTTGTACTTCCTTTAAAAATAATAGCGATGGGTAATCTAAATAATATTCTTGCTTTCGTGGGTGACAAAACAAGCGATAATGATTACATTTTTAGAAAAAAAAATACAGTAATAACAATATTGACAACAATATGGATTGGCGGTCGTGGCCCAGGCCATGGCACACTCGCTGGTGTAGGTATTATTTCTACTGGGCATATCATGTTCACATTGTGCGTAATTGGTTTATAATCATAGTTACACGTGTGTTTATTAAAAGATAGAACGTACGATTAAATTTAAATGCTTTCATTTACTACAGCTAACTACAGATGTCAATAACATCCCAAAGAGAATAAATGTAGAGCTGAAAATCTATATTAACCTAACTTAAATTATAAACTAGTGTTTAAAAGTGTTTTACAGAATGCTTAAGTTTCTTTCATGTTTTCGTTACAAATTTTATATTCATATAAGACCCGCAACTAACAACCATAAAACTTTTCATTTCCTAGTAAATTTATTGACTTTTTTAATATTCATTCATAGGCAACTCCTATTTCAATTAATTTCCTAGGGGATTAGACGTCTAGTGCCTGCCTTACATTTATTGTTCATATAGATTTTGAGTTATGTATATGCTACTGAGGGATCGGCTCTGTGATAGTCCATATTTGCTATGGTGTTCCACTGAACATTGCTTTCAACCTTTGTATAGGTAAACCTATAGAAATTGAGCAACATAAAACATACAATATTAAAATGTAATTAAATTTTAATGTAAATTAATTCTAATTAATATAATAAAAATTATATTAGATATATTAATACTTCCAAAAGCATTTTACGGTGTAAAACCTAACAATATATGTTAAATTTTGTGGTCCATGTAAAGGTAAATTAATTATTTAAAAAAATCTAGAAAAAAGTTGTATAAATAAATCGTCGGTTTACGAACTATAATTTGATGTGATAACATAAGAAAACATGCGTCACAAGCCGAATGCTTAGATTTAGGCTATTAAATAATTAAAAAAGAAGAAGAAGCCGAGCGCTTAGGCCAATCGTGCCTCTCTATGGCTTTTTCTGCACCCTCGCTTTCAGGATCGGCTCAGGCGCATGGCCAAAATACATTATATAGGCCATAAGATTCCCGATGAAATGTCACGACCCGGTGTTCATCGATAAGACGTTATTAATACGTCAAAAAAACTCAGTTTTATATAAGAAAAAATGCTAATGGACTGCTTCTATTTAGTAACAAATAAGCTGTATGAAGCCGTAATAAACTGGAACGAATGACTGCGCTACGTAGCATTTGGTACGCATTCTACACGTCTTCGATTTCGTAGCGCTTCTACGACGTTAATAGAAGTCTATTCATTAGAAGATGGACCACATAGAAACAGTAAATCGTACTAAAGGAGATGTTGCAAAAATGTATGGACCTCCGGCCATGTATTGTACACAATATCATTAACAGGCAAAATCTATATAAAAACGTTTTTGCTGCATATTTTCTCTTATTTAGCTTTGTTTGCAGTTACAAAACATTATTTTTAGTTAGAATTGCAACTCAAAACCAACATGGCGAATTTGGCGAGCGATGTCATTTCGACATTTTCTTTTTTTTTTATTGTTTTTGATTATAAAGTACTTGAACAAAAAAAGTTATTTTTTCTAAATACTATCGAAATCGATTTCATGTGTTAATACTAAGAACTTAATCGACATTGATTAAAAAAAAAAGACTTTTTATAGACTACAGCATTACTTATAATGACGAGATTTTAAAGAAAGTTGTAGGTTTGAGAAAAAAGTCATGGAACAAAAGATCTTCATTAAAATGTGCAAAAAATATTACAAAGACTATTTCGATGTAATCACCGAGACCCTTTATATGACGGTTAGCCCTATGAAATGCATTAATTGTGTCATAAGCCAATAAAACTTACCATCTGGGGAATAAGGCAGATTGGGATTTAGAGGTTGACTCGATGCAGAATACGAATTGTCTAATCCCAGGTAATTCCCGTGCTCACTTGAAGGAGACTCTTGTTTGATGTTCTTTTCATCTTTGTCCTTTTCCTTCTCACCGTTCTTGTCACCTTCTTGTTTGGCTTTCCTCTGGATCTTCTTCATCTTGGCTCGTTGATTTTGGAACCAAACTTGTACCACTCTGACGCTCAGACCTGTATCTTTCGCGAGAGCTTCGCGTACTTTACGGCAAGGTTTGGGACTGACTTCGAAGGAAGCCTTGAACTGTCTCCGCTGGGCCGACGTGAGGATCGTGCGTGGTCGCTTTGGTCCACGCCGCCCATCACGTGGACGTTCTGAATCGTCTATTATCATATCGTCCTCAGCATGTTGCATCAGGTACATCTCTTTTTCGAAGTCTTGTCTACAGAATATCTGTCCAGCTCTGATCACATACTGTTCACCCTTCTGAAGAGGCTGACAACACATGACACATACGAAACATTGTATGTGGAAGACGTATTGCTGCGCTCGCATGACCATCTCTTGTGGCAGGAGTCGATCGCCGCACCTGGTACATTTGACCCCGAACAATCTAATGAACAAAGGAATGGTTAAGATATGATTATGGGTTAAACGCTCAGCATTTCGCAGGTGGCGCGCAAGCACATCGCAAGCAGTTTAATTTCGCAAAAATGATTGAGTACGCGAATAATTCATATATTACCTATCGTAATCTGGTTTGCAGTAGAGCTTGGCGTTGCGGGTGAAGCAGGTGTGGGCGAGGGGACAGCCGCATACGCAGCAGGTGAGGCAGTGCTCGTGCCAAGACAATTCGCCAACCCTCATCAGGTACCGATCTTGGATCTTCTGGCCGCAACCCTCGCATATCTCCACGATCTTCTCTCTCTTTATGTTCGCGCTCAATTCTGTGGCCAAAATATCTTTGGTTAGTAGCATGTGGAAGTTATTTAAAAACTCAATGAGTTAGAGTGGAAATGCCGGCATTTAAGGCCCACATTAATAGACAGATCAATAGAGCATCTCAATCTTTTAGACCTATCACGTTTTACATATTAAAGGGGATCTTAAAATTGTTTCAAGGACTGAGATCTGTCTACTAATATGAACCTAAACAATTTAGTGACATATCATAAAGAATTCCCTGTTTTTCAAAATGTTAAGAAAATTCGCTTTGCGAGAATTGAGTACTATGTTCTGTATTCAAGAAAACTACATTAATAAAAGAAAACTAAATTAATTTATGTACATATTTCCATTCGCAAAATAAGGCTACTGAATATATTAATAAAGGATGGTACAACGAGATTAACGAGTAACTAGGTCGTTTAACAAATGAAATCAGAAATTGAGCATAATACGAAATAAGTGATATTTAATTCATTTATGTCTATATCTTATTTGTGTTTCGACGTTCCCGTCATGATTTCCTATAATAGTAATTATAGCTACTTTACGCACTTGAGAGCTTACAATAAAACCGTAAACTGGCTTCAATGTAGTCACATTAAAAATCTAAGAGAGATGGCGACTAGGTTTACGAGCTTGACATCATCTGGAGCTCAACCGCCAACCGTGATTGCTTAGGCTTGCTATAGATAAACAATAGGAAGATTATATCGAGATCGAGTGCTTGACAATATACGTGAAGGTTTTTATGGTAGAGTAAGTGCTCCCTAATGACCTATTTATAGAAATTCATCTTTAAATGTAAGAGATCCGTTACAAAAGTAATAAATACGAAAACGGATCATCATTTTTCTTCGAATACCCGCAGATAAGGCTATCCGGCACATCACTAATTTCAATCTAACGGAGTACCTATGGGGACTAGAACCATATACAATATGAAACACGGTTAGGTACTACCTTCTGAATAAGATGATGAAATCCCTAGTACTTTCACCGATTCTAAAATGGCGTCTAATCTATTTCCAGTTGGTACGAGAATGAACGTCACGTGTAAAATTTAAGTATGTGATGAATATTTTCTTATTATAAACAAGAAAAACAAAAAAATATTTCTCTCGAGTGTATTATTACAAAAAAAAATAAAGCAAATATTTTATAAATATTTTTGTAACTACAACATTATGTAAAGTGTATTCGGTTTCTATTTTTGTACGAACTTGTTTCCACCACTGGATGGAGCAACTTAATGGCTAGGTTTTTGGAAAATGACACACGTCTAAAGATAATAACTGATGAACTAGGTCGAAAGGAAGTTAGTCAATTTCAACTGGCGGTAGAGTTTCAGGGTAGAGACTCGAGGGCCTTGGCGCCACCGCATTACCTAACCTTTCTACCCCCAAATGGTAGTGTCCAGCACTATTGCGCACTATTTGAAGACTCGGTTAGTGCAGCGGTGTGAGACGACCGTTTGATTCGGAGAGTCGCGGGTTCGATCTCCGCACCTGGACAAATATTTGTTGGCCTACAGATATTTGTTCCGGATGTTTGTGTATGTGTTGTGTGTGTACAGCGGCATCCATGACACAGGTTTATATAATACCTAATGTAAGGCTGTGAGTGTAAGCGTATTTTATTTTATTTTTTTTATTGCGTTTCGGTTAGGTGGTAATGTATATCTACCATAGGGACATCTGCAGTTTGCATCTGCATTTTGACCTATGGTTTATGTGAAGATGTCTATAGGCTGCAGCCATCACTTAACATCCATGTGAACTGCATACTTGTTAGCTAGCTTCGTAACATAAAAAAACTAAGTCCCGAGTGAAACAAATACAGTGAAATAAAATGAAAAATAAAGGCATACTTTGAAATGAACATTAAATAAGTTTTTATTTATTTAATGATGATTGGGAAACAAGCTTCTACCTACCTCACATGGATGGTGAGTGATGACTGAGATCATATTTTTCAAAACAATTCAATTCAATTTATTTATTGCCAGCATTTATTATTTATTTATTTATGCTTTAATGCACCTGGTACATAAGGCGGGCTTAATGCCACTAGGCATTCTCTAACATCCAACCTTTGGGTAGTAAAACAGAATTGTGGAAGGTGCAATTTGAGAGAGAGAGAAAAAAAAGAGTAAGTATATGAATAATATATTAAATAAGATACATAAAAAGTACATACTATACACATAAAATAATACAAGTCGGTATAAATACAATTAAATTATTAAGCATACTTATAGACATAAATATAAATATATATATATATATCCACTATAAAAGTAGATATATAGGATAAATATACCTCAATATATAAATACAAAGAAAACAAGATAAAAATAAAGTAAACGACGACAAGTTACTGACAAGAAAGTTGCGATGATAACCTCAGGAAGTGATCACGTAATTTCCGCTTGAATGTGAATTTGCTGAGTGATTTCCGAATTTCCAGGGGCAGCGTGTTCCAAAGTTTAATGGATGTAACAGCGAAAGAGTTGCCCATGAAGCCGGTCTGGTGAGGAGGTATTTTCAGAATTAAGTGTTCCGATAAACGGCTAAGAGGATGGCCCAGAAAGTCGAATTTACATTTAAGATACGTGGGAGAACAAGGATCGTTAATGATAGAGAAAAGTAAACAGAGCATCCTTACCGATCTTCTCTGCGGGATAGAAAGCCAGTTAAGATGGGAATGAAAAGAGGATATGTGGTCAAATTTTCGTAACCCGAAAATGAACCGAATGCACATCGAATTTCCAATTTGTTTGAAAGTTCTTGGGAGATGTCCGAGTAACAAACGTCCGCATAGTCAATGGTGGGAATTATGGTAGATTGTACAAGAAGAGATTTAGTACTGGATGGTAGGAAATTTCTGAACCTGTAGAGGGATCGCAGGGTTGCAGTGGTGCGTTGACTGATTGATGAAACCTGTTTTTTCCAATTTAAGGTTGAATCAACGTATAACCTTAAGTTTTTAACGCAATCAGAGTATGGAATCATTGAGTTATCGAACACGATAGGACATTTAATCATAAGGATCTTATTTTATACATATTAAGTCAAGTACATGGAACCCTTCTTTGGGGCATCGCAATATAATTAACATGTTCGTTTTCTTTAGACTGTGGCAATATGGTGTAGAGTGATTGTCATACAAGTCATAGTTACTATCATTAAACATCAGTTATACATCAGTTATTAATTATCTGTCAGACATAAATCAACAAGTTTATTTTAAAAGAGCCGACTGAGTTTTTTTGGTAGGTTTTTCTCAGATTCTCAGATGACTCTTTTCTTTTCTCATTACTCTTTGTTATCAGTTTATAAAAGGAGAAATTAGACATATTACTGATATGCTTACTTACATTAGTTTATTATATTTAATTTTATCTTAGTGATATTCTTAACTATATATTTTTTTAACTTGTTTATTGACATGTATATATATCAATTGATACACTTTAACTTATTTTGTTCGTTTTTGACGTGTCATAAAAGGTGCCTGTCACCTTAGATGAATAAATAAATTTCTGATTCTGACTTCAGTCAATAGACATTTACACAAATTGTGTTGCCATACCTGACCGCTGAGGCCTAAATTATTTTGCCTTTATGCTAATTATTACGAGCCCATATATTACCATCTAACAGAATAATGCCAAACACTACTATTTCTAAGCAATGCGAGGATATCTACGCCCTCGAGTTCCGATATTGGAACTGCACCATCACTATTAAATTACTTTATTTTTTGATTATAAGTATGTATTGTAATTTCGAGTTTCGGTAAACAAATAAAAGCCAAATAGGTGCTTCTTCAATTTTTTTTTAATTTCCCTTCTTTATATTGTAACATTGCTTAGCTACGGAATTGCGTTTTCAGCGCTAGGTAGTGTAGATATAGAAATGTTTTATATTTGCTAGCGAAATAGGGTGCGGATACCCCGGCTGTACTTCGACAGTTTAATATAGGGAGGGTCGAGAGTGGAGGGTTGCTATGCTCACCCCTGAAGGTATTTTAGTTACCTATCTTAACTGAAATAATCAATTTCTTATATTTCTTACTGCTAATAATAAATTATAGAAATTTTAGATGTCACAAAATATTTAGGCTTTGTAAGGGATGTGGCGCTTCACGTTCTCTGCCTACTCCTTGGCATGAAGATGAGTAATATTATTTTTTTTTTGTAAATAAGAGAAGATAGTTTTTATTTATTTATTGACAAAAAACATTTTACATCAATTGACACAATGACTCCATAGATTCCCGAACTAGTTAAGATAATTAAATTTATAACTTTGACTTCGATCATAATATTTTCTTATTACTCATTTTTGCCTTATCTCGTGTACCTACCAGTTATAATATATATAGAAGTTGCATACATACTAAGGTAATAGGCTAGTTGAGTTTTTTTAAACAAGCCTTAAGTCCTTCAAAATTGTCTCAGTAAACCGTTCAAATATTTATAATATTATTCGACAAAGAAAATCAATATCAATTTAAAAAATGACTAAAATCTGACTTTTAACTTATTTGTGATAATATTTAACGTCATTAGTAGCTGTAATCAACACTGTAAAGATGACATCGAAGTGTCATGTCGTTTGTTTACAACCTGTATGATTCTCCATTTAAAGTGCTTGGTCAAAGACCATGACGCTCGTTTTAGGGAATTCAAAATACAGTTAAAAAAATAAATGTCTTTTTAAATTTATTTATTACATTAATCGGTGATTTTTATTATTATTTATTCCTGAATCCTCCCTGAGAAATACAACTGCATTAATATATTTCTTATTTAATTTATTATTATTATACCGGTCAGCCTATTGCTGCTTACATTTCAGTACTCATTCTTAATAACCAGTTCTAAGACCTAACTATCTATATTTAAAATATATGAAAACATTGTCTACCTAGGTATAGTAATTATTGTGTATAAAATAAAATTAATTTTAATAATTTGAAAAATCTATCAAGATTGTATTGTCGAATACAAGGTAGCACCAGTAAAGAAGCGTCGAATGTGACGGGATAACGTGTTTAACATTTAATTATTACCTAAATATTCAGAGTGAAACAATAACCAGTCGGTTATAAGCGAGAAGCCTGTTCGAGAGTTCGAAGCGGAGAGCGTAAAATTCGAGGGAACATACGAATGGGAGCCAGTAGGAAAGAGACCGAAGCTACCTCAAGTAGCCATAGTCGTTGTAATTCGGCACCCATGAAATTCAGGTGCTAAATTCAATGTTACAAACTTGTAGTTATGACTAGAAACACATAAATAACTCCGAAAATGATATACTTAAAGTTAATTTTTTTAGCATTAGACAGAAGGAAAACCCAGAAGCAGGTATCACAAAACTTTTTGTCTATGATATGACAGCAAAATTGTCATTGTGTATAATCCAACTTTATTAAAAATACTATGTTGTGCGTCGTGCGTGCGTGACAAACGTATTCTTTTTAATTTGTTGTCAATATAATATCGTATTCCGTTCGTTCTGTGTTCTTGACCACTACTTTTTTAGGTCTTTTAAAGGAGACGTTTTAGAAAATGCATAAGTTTAATTAAATATAAAATAAATATGTTGCCAATTACTGTACTATAATTCGAAAAAAAAAAACAGTATTAGTTTTCAGGATGAAGATCGACATTTTTCAACTTTTACTTAAACCTAAAAAAATGTACTTTATAATTTTTTTACAAAAAACAATGTGCTTTATTTTTTTGCTTAAAAAACTGAGCTATTCAAGGAGCAAATCGGGTAATATTACAGCTTGCTATATTGAGCTACAGGACAAAGGTGCGAGGCATGGCTAAGCCACCGTTTACATAGCTGAGAATGGCGCGGCGAAAGTATAACGTCTCGGCACGCTTCTTAGATAGGCTTGGGGCCCGCCCAGTGGGAGGGGCGTGTCCGGGTCACACGGGTCGCGTCACGATCAAACCAGGGAACAAAATGTCGGCGTAAAACAACCCTGCCGACGTTTAATCGATGTAGGCGCTCCTTTAGGTTGTGTCGGGATCAGCGACTTGAGCGTAGGTATCGAGAAAATTAAACATTTGGATATGAGATAGGGAAATTTAGTATAATTTTACATAATCGGTGACTGAACTACTTATTCGATTTTTGCGTTAATGACTATTTAAAAAAATACATTTTTCAAATGAAAAAAGGTATGCTCCGATGGTTCGGGCATATACAAAGAATGTAGAATGAGCGAATGACTAAACAGATATACCTACAATGCGAATGTGGATGGTTGCAGAGGCCTAGGAAGACCAAGACTGACTTGTCTGACTTACCATGACCAAATAGGTCGAGTTCTATCAGATAGTGCGGTCAAAAGTCTTAGGAATCGGCGTGCATGTACCTATGAAGAGAATGATGAAAGTAGATGAGGCACGAGAGGTACCTATGTCAGGACCGACCGCGAGATATCTGGCGCTTTACACTCTCTGCCTACCCCGTTAGGGACCTGGCGTGAAGATACATACATACATTTTTCATAGATTAGGTAATAGTGGTAAAACAAACATGAATTTCATGTTGTTGGTATACCTACCTACGAACTGCAGCCTATAAAAGAAGAAAACGATAGCCTCAGAAAACAATAAAGTAAAAAATGCAGATGCGTTGTCTTCTCTGAGGGTTAAGTTGTTACGCTTCCGTGCTAGTTAAAACACGGCTTTATCAACATAACTAACATTACTGCAAAGTTTTTTTTTTTTTTTTTTTATATTATTTCGCAGATATATAAGATTTGACAAATCGGGCAGGGCTTCAGTAGCTCAATTGGAAGAGCGGCTGGACTAGATTCCCCGTAGGTCGCGAGTTCGAGTCTCGCCTGAAGTCAAATTTTTCTTTAAAAATAAAATATATTACTACAAAGTTTATATCATATTTTAACGTATATTAAATTCTAAAATAAATTTTATAATAGCTATATACTTATTACTTATAAGCCATCTACAGCAGCATGCGAGAAAACAGCTTCGTTCGAGTTTGATAGGTAATATCGATTAGGGTTCAATTTAGCGAATCGAGGATCAAGTTACATTAGATTATTTCGATTTGAAATAACCTGGTATGTTTATTCACACAAACACACCAAACATACCTACAGTTTCGTTAGGCTTTGCCTGCTATAGCCTACTTTATACTACATAATTCTACTCTACACAATCCTACCATTCCCTAGCCTACCGTACCCTGAAGGCTACGCTACCCTACCTAACAAATGAACAGCTAGACTTATTTTACGATTTTGGTTTTTTTATAATATTTTTTATCTATACTTATAATAAAACTGTAAAGTGTGAATTCTGTACATTAAAAATATTGAAAAAATAAATACCAGGGGATGTTACTAGATCGATACCGAACCCAAATAACTAACTAATCCACCGCTGTCTATCTGTCTGTCCGTCCGTCCGTCTGTCTGTCACCAGGCTGTATCTCATAAATAGTGATAGCTAGAAAGCTAACATATTCACAAATTATATATTTCTGTTACCGCTTTATAGACAAAATTAATTACTAAAAACAAGAAAATGTTAAGGGGTCCAAGGGGGCATACAATAAAGGTGTATTTATTTCGTATATTGATCGATAATAAGGGCAGCAAGTAGACGTTTAAGATTTTCACACAATTTTTAGGTCTTATTTTGTATATTACCTTCCATAATAAATCTATACATCTATACTCTATACAAATAAATAACGTTTTGAAAAGTGAATCTTTTAATGTAGAAATCAATAATTTAAATTTAATATCACTATTTTATTTAAAAAAAAAAATATTTTTATTTTTACCTACTCGAAATTTGCGAGATCCCACCTCTAAGGTTGTGCATTTGAGGTAAATAGGATGTACAATACAGATACAGCAGACCGCTTTCGCAACTCTATACATTAGTACCTAACCTATTAGTAGATTAATGTAGGTAACATTGAACCCGTGAGAAGTCGGGGCGGGCCGCTAGTATGTAACGATAACGCCTCGCACTCGAGCAGAAAAATAGGCTGACGAAATTTTACATCACAACACAAAATGTAACTCAAACGGAAAGTTTCACAATTAAAATACCTACTTCAATTTTTATCATGCAGTCGTTACGTATGAACTTCGGTATTCATTTAGCAGTTTTTGCGGGTGCAGATTATGAACACAGGGTACTACAAAAGATTTGATTGTTCTTTGTGATTGATACTGTTCTTTATGTCTATTGTTCTTTGAAAAATAATGTATTGAATATTTAAAAATTGTACCACCAGCCTGTATCTCATGAACAGAGATAGCTAGACAATTGAAATTTTCACAGACGTTGTATCTCTCTATAACACAACTACACTACTAAAAACAGAACGGGCGTTGACATATCAAACGAAGTGCAATTCGGGAGTCAGATTGAGTGTAAGACCAAGTTGGCATCCAAAAAGCTAGGGGTGCTTAACAAAGCGAGGCAGTATTTCACTTCGGGGCAGCTACTACAGCTTAACAAGGCCCAAGTGCGGCTCCATCTGGAATACTGCTCTCATTTGTGGGCGGGAGCGCCCAAATACCAGCTTGGTCCACTTGACTCAGGACGTTAACGATTCAGGACTTACAGACAGACTCGAACATCTGAGCCTGCGCAGAGACATTGGGAGTCTGTGCGTGTTGTACCGTCTCTACTATGGTGAGTGCTCTGCTGAACTGTTTGACATGGTGCCACCGCCTCTTTTCCTACAGCGTACTACCCGCGGAAGAGAGAAGTTCCACCCTCACCGACTGGACACCTAGCAATGCTCAACGGTGCGGTTCTCACGTTCGTTTTTGCCCAGAACGTGTAAATTGTGGAACGAACTTCTCCCAATATGGGGTTCTTCAAAAATGGCGTCAAAAGAGTCCTTCAGTAACGATAACGCCTCGCACTCAAGCAGAAAAACGCGTTGGCAACTCTCCTGGTGTTGCAAATTTTCATAGGCGAAGGTGACCACTTTCCATCAGGTGGCCCGTTTGCTTGTCTGTCAACCTTCAGACATCAAAAAAATAAACCTAAATAATTAAATTATTATGAAATAAAAAAAATATACATCCGAAGTCGAACATTTGGAGTACCACCATCATACGGAGATACACTACCACCAAACCGCAAGATGACGATGATATAATTATATACCATTATTAATATACTATTATTTAGCGTTACATAAATTACGTAATGTGAAGGTAGTAGGTGTTGAAAAGTAACTCCATTGTTGAAACTCTACCACTTGAACTTGAGGTATATCTTCTCATACAAGGTGTAACTGGAATAACGCACACTCTCGAACACTTCGATTATGAAATCGAGTTATAATCATAATACGAGTACATTAACTGAAATTACATTTTTGTGTATTTAACATTATTTATTTAAGAAATAACTTGTCCTCAATTTGCACGAACAGTAGGCACACCCTACATATCCTACCTCTACCTACGGCCGCACATATAACACAAACCTGCTCACACACGCACAGTGTTGCAATGTGATGTAGCGTAACCTGCGTACCCCTATTTAACACACACTAGTAATAAGATCACTATTTTATTTCTTAAATTATTATTAAAATAAAATGCACATCTTAACGAGTTCTAATAAACTTGTTGAGACTAACAATTTATTTTGAATAGACGTTAGTCTCATTTTCGTTTGTGTATTGACTGTTCACCAAATGGATGACCATAATTGTCTTTATTGTAATTAATTTTGGGACAAAATATTACATAGATTAAAAATGCCTGAAATCGATTCGGTTATCGATTCTGAACAAACTAGTTTCGGGCTGTACATTTTTTTTTTATTATTTAATTATGAAAACATTACAAAATACATTTAATCCTGTTACACGTTGTTTAAGCATCTGACCTACTATGTCAATTCTTAATCCATACCACATGCCGTCATTAAGACGCCAAGACACTTTATAAAATAAAATTAAGTCAACGTTTTTACTGGTGGTAGAGCTCCAGTGACGGAGCTCGCGGGCGTAGGCACCACCGCATTACCTAATATACTTGCCGCTAAATGGTAGTGTTCAGCACTATCGTGTTCCGGTAAGGTGGTAATGTACGGCCCTGTAAATTCCGGCACAGAGGCATAACACCTTAGGCCTCAGGAGTGGTAACGCATCTGCATTTTGACTTCGGTATTTGTGTGGGTGTCTATAGGCTGCAGTCATCACTTAACATCAATGTGAACTGCATGCTTGTTTGCCACTTCCATAATATAAAAAAAACCTAAAGATAAAACATAAAAATCTTGCTTATTCAAATATCATAATATTCATTTTCTAGATATTTTAATGATATTCTTGGAATTATTGGTTTGACTGCATTAGTTGATTGTCTAATACTTTAGTACATATTAAGTCAACGAGTAAACAATAATAATTTGTTATATTCAAATGAGAACAAATCCATAACAGACCAAGAGTGTTGTATAAGTCAATAAACATTACACACACTACAAAGATTACAATGAACATGTTTTTTGTGACTTAAGTATGCCTTACTAGACGTTTAAAATTTTACAGGCACACTTACAATGGCTCAGTTTAAATTTTAAATACTTATGCACTCATGTCGTTTTGTCTACTTATTATAATTATATTATGAAGATTTGAAATAAAACTATTTTTTAGCATAGTTCAATTTATTTGTTTAATATTTATACGCGAAATAAATACAATAAAACTGTTATATGTCAATGAGTGTAGTCTGTAGTCAATGAGTGTAGTCTTGTCAAAACCTGAAAACATACTATGTTATTATGTTTAATTGACTCCGAACTTTAGAGTATGAACGAGTTATTTACAAGTACCTACTCAAAGTTTCAAACTTATAAAAATGATTTGTGCCCAACTTTCAGAAGTTACTGAAACGAAAGTGATATTCAAGAAACAACTCCGACAAAAGGGCAAGTCGCTAAGTCTTACCTACTATCTCTAAAGTAGCAGGCCCGATATTCAAATTAAAAAAAGCCGGATTAAAACATACCTTATAGATATTATGTATATTCAGGATACATCACAATAACTTTATCATAAGTATAATTTTATTAAACTAGCCCCCACGGTTTCACACGGGTTCACGAATAGGAAAAACATTTCCTGTTTTTTGTAGGACATGGTTTTATTTGGATCAAAAAGGTGCTAACCTATCGCGTGATATTTTGTCTAACAGTTACTAATTTAAATCTTGTGGTATTGAAAACTTTTGGGCGCAGGACGCTGTTAAATTATATAGATATTAATCAACTAAAAGAAAAAATATCTGCTGGTTACTAATTATTTTTCATGACCTTAATAATACTTGTTGGGGAAGGCTTTCTCCTTTGATGAAACCATCAATTTTGTAGGTTGGACAAATATTTTCTCGGTTTATCATCTTGAGAAATATTATTGATCAATAATATTTATTTTTAATTCGTCAAATCAACATTTTTCATTCCTGCTACTCCTATTAGCTAGCATTTACCAAAATTGTTGTGAGGCAAAAAGTTGTACGTCTAGTAGAAAAGAAGCTACTCACGAAAAATCAGCTTGTTAGTAATAACCCGTACTATTATCATTATGCTGGTCCAGAGTTTTGGTTACTTAGATATTTTACTTTTGCAAGTGAAATATGGAACTTCATTCATTTATCACAATATTTTATCTCTATTTTGAAAAATGGAAAGAAAAACTTGACTTCAGGCGAGACTCGAACTCGCGGCCTGGGAATCTAGTCCAGCCGCTCTTCCAATTGAGCTACTGAAGTCCTGCCCGATATGTCAAATCTTTCCTTCACATTTATTGCATTGCTTTTATGGTAGCAGCAGCGCCATCTATTACAAACTATGCTAGTTAGGCAACCGATTTAATAGACTTTGCAGTGTATTGAATATCGTAAAGAAGTCGGTTTTACCCTTAATAATTGTTTTATATTATTTCGCATTAACATATGCTTGTGAAATATATTTTTATTTTGAAAATATATTTCACATATATTTACCATAAAAGCAATGCAATAAATGTGAAGGACAGATTTGACATATCGGGCAGGACTTCAGTAGCTCAATTGGAAGAGCGGCTGGACTAGATTCCCAGTAGGCCGCGAGTTCGAGTCTCGCCTGAAGTCAAGTTTTTCTTTCCATTTTTCAAAATAAAAATATTTTATCTCATTGATGTTTGATGACATATTATGCTTAAATGTATTCTATGATGTGAAGGTTACGCTGACATAGGCTATATTATTAATAATTGAAATAAATTAAGGCACCATAACAAAAAACTTATATGGCATGCATTACCTAAATCGTTTAAAAAATGCTTTACCGTTTTTTTGGGGTTTCATAGTAAGCAACCCCTTAGGAACCCTTATAGTTTCGCCATGTCTATCTGTCTGTCTGTCCGTCCGCGGTTTAGCGCAAAAGCTATTGGTATACTAGAGGATTTGGCACAAGTATACCTATACCTTAATCACGCCGACAAAGTGGTAGAATAATCCATGAAATAAAAATATTTAGGGTACCACCCCTACATGTTACGCGCGGATATTTTTTAATTTTTCGTTTTATTTAATAAATAAAAAAAAGAGTTTTACATTTCTTATTAAAAAAACATTAACAAAAAACAAACTTAATTATAAAAACACTCTTATCTATTACTACATTTTTTTTAAACAAATAAGTATTGAGTTTTATAATTTTCTACGCTAGTAAGAACCCCTCGCTCCCCTCCAAGGTGGTCTCCTCTAGTGACTTTTATTTATACTTTGTGTGGAATATCGTTACAAAAATGTTAGGAGTGTGCTAAAATCATTTTTCGATTTAGTTAACTGTTCGTGACTTTTTAGGTTTAAAGTGCCAATTTTCGTTAAGAGTCATGTGTCCTTTTTTTGCTATATAATAATTATTCTAGTGACGACACGCATTTGGACTGAAAATAATAGCACGGCCCCGTAATAACTAATACAGAGACAACAACTAAAGTTTCAAGGGTAGCAACGCATCTGCATTTTGATTACTGTTTTTTGGGTAGATGTCTATAGGCTGCAGTCATCACTTAACATCAATGTAAGCTGCATGCTTGTTTGCTACCTTCCTTACATAAAAAAAGTACTTGATCTATTTGGGTCACGGTTGGTTGAGATGTAAGCTATCCGATCTATTATGTTGCATCAAACTGGACTCAGTGTGCAAAGTTTTAGTACTTGAGGAGTCCATCGCGGCCAAACAACGACACATGTCAATTATATGTATTAAGAAGAACAAGGGCACATCTACCTATAAAAATAAAAATCAATCGCTAAATGCTAAGCGTAAAATTCAAGGACAGCTAAACCGATTTACTCAAATTCTTTTTGTATTGTATTTATAATTGTCCGGAGAAGGTTTGTATTAAAGAAAATCAAAAGACAATGCGCGGAAAATTAGAAATTTTAAGAAAAATTAACGACTATGTTAACTTTTTTTTATGTAATAAAAGTGGAAAAAAACTCAATGTGAACTGCATGCTTTTTTGCCACTTTTGTTAAGTGATGACTGCATCCTATAGACACACAATGACCAGAGGTCAAAATGCAGATGCGTTGCCACTCCTGTGGCCTAAGGTGTTATGCCTCTGTGCCGGAAATTACAGGGCCGTACATTACCACCTGACCGAGACACGATAGTGCTGAACACTACCATTTAGCAGCAAGTATATTAGGTAATGCGGTGGTGCCTATGCCCGCGAGCTCCATCACTGGAGCTCTACCACCAGTATATTTTACTGTGCCATTGTACTTTTCTAATGTAAACCTTATAATCCTTGACAAAACGGTCAGTCGTTAATTATCGTTAAACAGTTGGATCAGTAGGAATCGATGATTGAAAATGGTATCAAATTACCAGTACAATTTACATACCACCCGCGCGAAGCCGGGGCGAGTCGCTAGTTAGCAAGTAAAAATATCAGACTCAAGAATGAGTGCAGTAATATCGGTCTGCATGAACACAGCAAAAATATTTGAAAATAACAGGCACCATAATAAAGTGACATCAAAGTAATGTCATGAAAAAATGCACAGCAAATAATTGTGAAAACCTCTCGAAGCAAAAATATGGGACCACATTAATTCGAAAATAATGTGACCTCTCTCATGTTATGCTAATATACTCGTATGTGCAGTTTTCTAGGGAAAGAAGCGGTCCTGTGGTTTGTTTGATGTTTTTTAACTCTGTCTTATTATTTTATTTTTAAAGAAAAATGGAAAGAAAAATTTGACTTCAGGCGAGGCTCGAACTCGCGACCTACTGGGAATCTAGTCCAGCCGCTCTTCCAATTGAGCTACTGAAGCCCTGCCCGATTTGTCAATATTCTGTCTTATTAGCTTTGTCGTTGCAAATGTTATTACTTAGCCAGGATTTCATTCTGAGATTGGACAAGGTATTTTCGGTTATTTTTTCATAGACTAATTCCTGCTGTTTTTTTTTAAATATTTACACTCACAGCACCACAGTAGACATAAACCTGTGCCGTGGGTGCCGTTGTACACATACAACACATACACAAACACCCAGACCCGAAACACATAATAAATAATAAATAAAATACGCTTACACTCACAGCCCCACAGTAGGTATAAACCTGTGTCGTGGGTGCCGTTGTACACATACAACACATACACAAACAAACAGACCCGAAACCAATATCTGTAGGCCATACAAATATTTGTTCCGGAGCGGGGATCGAACCCGCGACCCTTCGAATCAAACGGTGGTTTCGCACCGCTGGACTAACCGGGTCGTCATATAAATGGAAGCGAGAGATGGGTATGCCGGAAAGAGCATCGAGATGAAATCTTTGCGCAAGATCTGCGGTGTAGGTATCGCTACCGCTCACCTATCGCTTTCTTAATGAAAATGTAAGAAAGAGGCTTTGTGTGTATGAGAGTATCGATGTAAAAATGAAAATAAGCATGCTCCGATGGTTCGGACATTATAATGTCGAATCAGCGAATGAATAGACAGATATACAATGCGAATGTGGATGGTTGCAGAGGCCCAGAAAGACCAAGACTGGCCTACCATGACCAAATAGGTCGAGTACTGTCTGAGGGTGGGGTCAAAGGTCTAAGGAATCGACGTGCATGTATGAAGCGAATGATGAAAGTAGAAGAAGCACGGGAGGTGTGTCAGGACCGGGATATCTGGCGCTCCACACTCTCTGCCTACCCCGGTAAAGACTTGGCGTGAAGATACAATTGCCTGCAGCATTTGACACCGCTGTAACACAATCACACACGCACATTTACGCAAGCGCCCTGCGCCGTCTAAACGACACAGGCGGCGCTGGCATACATTTTGTGCTTTCACTTTAAATATACCTAACCAAAGAATACCTAATTCGACCTCAGAATTAAATCCTGTATTACCTAAGGTTATCAAACTAAACTATGTAGGCACTAATGTTAGGCTGGTGGTAGAGCTCCAGTGACGGAGCTTGCGGGCGTAGGCACCACCGCTTTACCTAATATACTTGCCGCTAAATGGTAGTGATCAGCACTATCGTGTTCCGGTCAGGTGGTAATATACGGCCCTGTAATTCGCGGCACAGAGGCATAACACCTTAGGACTCAGGAGTGGTAACGCATCTGCATTTTGACCTCTGGCCCTTCTATGGGTGTCTATAGGCTGCAGTTATCACTTAACATCAATGTGAACTGCATGCTTGTTTGCAACTTGATGACATAAAAAAAACACACAAAAATGTAGAACACTACCATTTGACGACAGATAGATTAGGTAATGCGGTGGTAGGCCCACCACCCCTTCAGAAGCAAATGAACCTTTTAATCATTAAGTTCTAAGTATACGCAGTAAGTTTTCTAACTAAATGCTATATACGTGCAACTAAATGAAAAAATATGTGTACCATATATTTCACTTCTGTCCGTCCGTCTGTCCGCAGCTTAGTTCTGAGGCTCTTAGAATGATTTTGCATGTAATAAATCTTACTCGAAATAAAAACTGTTCTCTTTCTTTCTTTTCTATAAATAGAGTATGATGATAGATAGGTATGTAGTAGTATTCATTACTCACGCAGTGAAAAAGTTCAGTAGTGAAAAATATTGAACCATACATTGTGCGAGGTCCGACACGCGTTTGGTCTGTTTTCATTTTATAAATGCATTAAATCTTAATACGTATGTTCGCGATGGACTCCTAAACTACTTACCCGATTTTAATCTAACGTGCACACCGTGTGCAGTTTGATCCAACTCACCAGATAGGATAGAGTACATTTCAATATATAGTGGCAGTATTATGTAAGTATCTAACTTGAAGCGCGCATGGCCCAGCGGCTGGTGTAGATCGTAAACGATCTACTCGGTTAAGCACTACGGGCGCGGTCGGGTAGTATGATGGGTGACCGCTAGTGGCAAATGAAATGCGCGTTTCCGTGCTTCGGAGGGCACGTTAAGGCGTCGGTCCCGGTTGCTATCGATGGATAGCAGTCGTTAAACCTTGTCGGAGGCCTTATGGACGGTTTGAAAACATTCGACAGCGGGTTGGCCACTAACCCACCCATCTCCACCAATCCGCATTGGAGCAGCGTGGTGGAGTAAGCTCCAGGCCCTCCCCCCAAAAAGGGGAGAGACTCGTGCCCAGCAGTGGGACGTATAATGGGTTGCCATTATTATATTATTATCTAACTTGCACCGTGCGAAGCTGGTGTAGGCCGCTAGTCTAATATATAAAATTCTCGTGTCACTATGTTTGTAACAATACTCCTCCGAAACGGCTCTACCGATCATTATGAAATTTAGTGTATATATGTGGTAAGTAAGAGAATCGGTTGTAGTTTATTTTTATATCTCTAAATGGTAAGTAAGGGTGATTCACACCAAATATTACTTTTCGATTTTATTGACCTGAAATATTTTTATACCTCTAAGGCGACACGAAGTTCGTTGGCACAGTTAGTATGCTATAAAATTATGGTAAAAACACCATATACCTATTCCTGAAAGAGGTTTCTTATATCTAGGTACCTACTGGTAATTCTTAGGTGGGCATAGTACCTACCTACCTCCAATATTTACTTAAATGTCCATCCATTTAGATTTATAAACACTTTTGCGAGCTACACTCATTGTAATAAAACAATTTTTTACTTAAAAAAAAATTATATTAATCGTGGATTGCTAATTTATATAATTGTTAATGACATATTTTTATGTAAATATAATATGTTTTGAAATATACGAGTACGTACCTAACCTACTTTACTTTATTGCAATAATTGAATTGCTTTTAATTATAATAGGTATTAACTGGAGTTTACTATGTGGGAATTCAGTGACAAATTGGGAAGGTACATGCTTGCGCACTTATTCAATTTTATTTTAATAGCTCATCTATTAAACCTATAACTTTGTAGAAAAGCGACCGAAACGTCGGGTGTAAGAAGTTTGGGAGTGTTGTATAGGCGAGAAAATCCGCAAGTTTAATTTCTACAATGTACGAAGCTCGCGAAAACCTACGAAAACGTTAAACCTATAACTGTTGCATATATTTAATAACTAGTGTTGTTTAAGTTTAAGATGTTATATACTTTAGGATTAAGATTCAAGATTGTATAAACAGAAATAAAGGCTATTTTATTTATTTATTTATATATTTTTTATTAGTTGTGGAATGGAGAGATATGTAAAATAATGCTTGATTCGCTCAGCTCAAAAAACAAGCGTAACATTCTGATTAATAATCAATATCTACCGAAACAATTGCCAAATTTAATTTTGCAAAACTATATCTTGTCAATAACAAACTTATGAGTTAGTCGTAATTCTAATATTTTATCCATATTTCCCGTTGACTACTGCACTCTTGAAATTTCACTTTCATGCTACATCTGAACTCTGCCTCAATTTAATCAATATTTTCGTGACTGTAGGTTAAAGATATCGTTGGATTGCATTTGTGAAACTTCATGATATCATTATAAAGGATAAGCTCAAAGTATTATCTGTTAGGCAGCACCTTCAATTCCATCAGTAGGTTTTACATAATTATCAATGCATACACCAAGAACAATTACACTTCTTAATTCGCTTTGTGTGTTAAAAATTAGTGTGAGGCTAACCTGTTCTTCCGGGGCAGGAGAGCGGCGGTTGCATGCCTTCCTGCATCAATCCTGTGTTGATGTTTGTGTAAAATTCCAGCATATTTAACGCAAATGATCACAGATGCACTCGCGATGCGTCCAACGCCGACTGTTTCGACGCTGTCCCGCGAAACAATGGCGAAGGCACGGCGTGACGACCCCATCTCTCGCTATTCACTTCGATATATCCCCCTCTCTATATTCCACCAATCAGCAACCCCCATTTTAGGCGGCCCCGCCTTGTTCCCGTAACCCAACCTACCCATTATACAGATCAAAGCTATGATATTTCGCCGCTTGCCCGAAACGCCACCAACAAATGGTTTTTTTTTGCGAAGAAAAAATCGCTTTCGTGAAGGCGGCCGCGGCGCTCTAATATAGCTCGGCGAAACTACACAGTCTGTTAGGTTTACTTATAAAATTCAGTATCTTGATTTAGCATTTTATATAACTTAAGAAAAAATAACAAACAAATATTATAAAGAAAGATATTTCAGTTAGTACATACTTTTTTCTAATAAACGAATAATAAATAAACTCTATTTTCGAATCAAGGACTAATAGGTGTATAGCAGCCGCGACTCTTGTCTCTCTTGTATTCTTCTGAAAAAACATGATATTCTTTATCTACTTAATTAAAAAAAAAACCTACTGATTGATACTTGTAATGGGATGGTTTAGTTGTGGGTTAATAACGTTAATTTTTAGGAATTCGAATTACCTAGTAGGTAAACATTACTTTAATTTTGAATGATTAAAAGGTCAACAATAATTAAAGATTTAATAGAGTATGTATGTAAACAAATAATGACATGACACTTTTTGACGATTTTTTTTCTTTCGGTCGAAATTCGTATTCTGTTCCAACCACCACTTTCGACCCATCGTTCGACCCATTTTGATTTTTTCTGATGTTGTATTTTGGTTTGTGTGCGTGTGGTCAGATTTAAACAAAATGTTTGATATTAGTAGGTGCTTTGTCACATTTTGTTTGATGGCGTGCAAATTTTGTTGTACGAGTATTTGTAAAAGGTTTATAGTTTTATATTAGTCTACAAATTTAAACTGCCTCAGTAGCGTAGTGGTAGCAGGCCACTACTATTACGCTGGAGGTCCTGGGTTCGATTCCCGGGTCGGGGACTATCAGAGATAACGGTTTAAAATCCTTTATCTCTGCTTCTATTGGGATTTTTCCATTTTCTGGAAGTTTCCCAGTACCCCGGAGTTTGGTAATGTGCCCGGAGATGGCAACAGGTTTGCCACCTGTTACATAGGCCAAAACGTAACCGGCGAGTCGTGGGTGTTTGCATGTATGATTGAATGCATGCATTTACCTCTGCCTACCCCTTCGGGGATTACAGGCGTGAAGTTACGTTTTACAAATTTAAAAATACCTACAACAGTATTTGCACTCTACATCTAACAAAATGTGACAAAGTACCAACTGATATCAAACATTTTGTTTAAATCTGAGGTGACAAGTGTAAAATAATAAATAATGGAAGCATTTTACAATCTTTGTAATCAATGATTCCCTATGGTCCCACCGGGGGAACGTTCCGGGGAACGGCACGTCATACGTTGTTATACTGATTTATCAAGTTTTTTAATTATTACATACGTAACTCACGTCTGTAATCCCCGAAGGGGCAGGCAGAGGTAAATGCAAGCATACATGCAAACACCCACGATTCGCCGGTTACGTTTTTGGCCCATGTAACAGGTGGCGAGCCTGTTGATATCTCCGGGCACATTACCAAACTTCGAGGTACTGGGAAATTTTCAGAAAATGGAAAAATCCCAATAGAATAGAGGAGATAAAGGACTTTACACCATTATGTCTGATGATTCCCTACCCGGGAATCGAACCCAGGACCTCAGCGTAGTAGTGGCCTGCTACCGCTAGGCTACCGAGGCAGTTCATTGTTAAACTGGTAAAATGAGATCAAAATTTTATTTTTATTTTTTTATTATTTAGGTATTATTATTTTTTAATTCACGTTTAACACATAAATACACGTTTTTTAATTAATTTAAATCAAGATAGTGCAAGTAGATATTGACAATGAAACCAAACTAATTTCGGCAGTTTGTGCCTAATTTCGTCCGTATGCAAAACAAATCGATTTTAATCGATTGCGACTAAATCGATGCGTCGTATACATTTGAAACACTGATATCGCCCACAGATTAATAACAAAAAAACAGTTGGATTATCGGATACTGTACCTACGTCCTCTTATCATGATCAACCCATCTTGCGTTATTGCACTTACGACCGCCACATTGCAATAGTTTGACGGTTTTTGTTTGGTTTGCGGACTGCACGTGTGGAAGAATTCTCTTTTTTATATCATGGAAGTGGCAAACAAGCATGCAGTTCACATTGATGTTAAGTGATGACTGCAGCCTATAGACACCCAAACAAAAACCAAGGTCAAAATGCAGATGCGTTACCACTCCTGAGGCCTTAGGTGTTATGCCTCTGTGCCGGAAATTACAGGGCCGTACATTACCACCTGACCGGAACACGATAGTGCTTAACACTACCATTTAGCGGCAAGTATATTAGGTAATGCGGTAATGCCTACGCCCGCGAGCTCTGTCACTGGAGCTCTACCACCAGTTAAATGTGATGTGCATTATTTCTTGTTGGATACTGTAGGTACAATATATTCAATACACTATAAAACAGGACAAATTTAGGAAATACTTTTAATCCTTTGATAGCTCCTATAAGTAATTTTTTCTGCGCGTAGCTTAAACAGATAAAAAGTCTTGAGATTCATAGCTTAATATACAGTACCTTGAAAAAAGGTTTTCGTTTCACAAGTAGATAATCCGTCCATAATCTGTCTGGGATCCATCTGTCTGGGATAATCATCCCAGACATTTCGCTATACATTTGCGATACCAGAAAGCATATCGAGCTATTTAAAAAGCACAAAACGTGGTCGGGTTGAGAGCTATCTCAGTGGGGTTTGGATGACCCATTGTGCCTCAAGTGGGCCAATTCTACCATTCATCGTATACTAGAACCATCGGTCGTGTAAACATTACCGATTTACTAAGCAACTTATTTTAGAGAAGGCATATTTGTACTATTGTTCAATACTATTTTTTTAATTGTGTGAAATAAACTTTATTTTTTATGAAGTACATACAGAAGTTCATTTATGATGAGTGAATACAACCACTACCTAAATTAAAAAGCGCGGGCGTTCTAAATTTTTCCATTTTTTTTCAAAACAAAAGAAATATTTTGAATAAAAAATATCTTCCTTAAAGATTACGAGTTTCATTTTGTTCATATTTCACATTACCTATATAAGTTTTGGTATAAAACGCAAAAGGGGTCAAAACAGACCCAACAGCGCTTTTAAGGTTGTAAGGATTTTCGGCGTATAGTATCTCAAGTACGGTTGAGTAAAGGATGATTGATATTCAAAGACATCATCTTTGTGTTTTTGTTTCAATCTCACACAAAACCAAATTCAACTGTTTTTGAAGAAATATATTAATTCACTAATTAGTTACCTACGACCTAACGAAGTCTATCAACTTTTCAATGCAAAGTAGTCGTATGTACATATTTTTAACGGTTCTTTAATAAACTGCATAGAAACACGAGGTTTTACTTGCTAAATGGTAGTGTTTAGTACTACGTTTCCGGCTTCGTGTTCCGGTCAGGTGGTAATGTAGGATCCTGTAATTTCCGGCACAGAGACACAGCACCTTAGGCCTCAGGAGTGGTAACGCATTTGCATTTTGACCTTGGTCTTTGTGTGGGTGTCTGTCTATAGACTGCAGTCATCACTTAACGTCAATGTGATCTGCATGCTTGTTTGCCATTTCCATTACATAAAAAACACAAAGTATACATAAGTATACTAGGTGTAATCCGGTGATAAGTTTACAAAACTTTTTGTTACTGCGTTACTGCTCTTAATTCTAATCAAATTAGAAAATATCCTAGATTTGCTTTCTGAATTTGACAAACGGATCCATTAATTTCCCGTTGTCGGCGTGTTCATTTACCGTTTATTTGTTCGGAAGCGACATTCGGCATACTCAGTTGTATGAATTTTGTAATAGTGTAAAATTATAAATTTTGACGCGTGTATTTCGGAAAATTTTTGTTATATTCACGAAATAACGCGCAATAAAATCTTAGAATTTAGCTGTATATTCGTAGAATTGAAGACTATGTCACATCCACTGCATTATGTGTCTCGGTAAATTAATATAAAATTATTATTGTGTTTTCATTTATCGACGCAATGAATAGAACTGCGTGCGTTTTGCCTCCATTGTGCAGTTTCGGGTTCTTTACCACTTCAAGTCGAACGCTGTGATGCACACGAAAAATACCATCGACAGTTGACGGGTTGCTACGGTTTATTGCATTGTTCGGGTAGGAAATACGGTGGTATTTGTTGGTACAAACGCGGTTTTTTAATGACGAATGATTAGGTGTGTAGTTTAGGGTTTTTAAAGCGGGATATTTATTTCTGTTTACGTGTTTTTGCTCGTATTACACTCGTGTGACTGAACTAATCGTTTTCGTATTTAAAGATAGTGTATTATTTTTTCTACCTCGTACAAATCCTGATTTTACCGTCCTGATTTTAATATTTCACAGCTTTATAATATATTTGTGCATTTGTTCGGTCAATAATTTTTGTCATGTTGTGTTGGTTATATAAGGAGCGTGTTTCTGTCTAGGCTTAAACAGTATTATAATGTTTTTCGGTACATTTTTGTACTGTTGAACAAAAATAGAGTATACAAAATATTGTTTTCAGCATTAATAGTAGGGGATCCCAATTTGAATTTACTCCAGCGCCTCAGATTGAGACATAGGAGATACCTTGCACCATGTTCAGTACCTCTACCAAATCTAAGATTTCCATAAAGTTCCGAACCCTTAGGACTTCCGCCACGAGCTTTCCTCGCATCCAAATCGTCAGAATTTTGTAAATAAACATAAGGAAATGTACACAAGGCGGACTTAATGCCTAGTGGCATTCTCTACCAGCCAACCTTAGGACTAAATAAAGCTGTCGAAGAGGTGCAATAACAAAAGATAGTAACTAGCAATCGAAAACAAAAAACAAATCTGGTTGACAATATTAATAAATAATAATACTATAAAAAGTAAGAATAATGTTGCATTTCATAAAGAACGATTTAGATGAAATGTCACATTATTCTTGTAAAGAGGCGTATTAGGTTGGGGAAAAAGTTTCTTCGCATTTTTTAAGATAATTCAAAACATTTTTTAATATAGTTTATTTAAATTTAACTAAAGTATGTATGTACCATTTTGTTCGATAACCTTTTGCCATCTTGAAGGTAGGGACATGATCCCATTGCTAAAAATTTTGGGACTTTTCATCAAAATACCGCGACAAGTGGATTTGGCAGTCCTCTCGTAATGTAGTAATAAAGAATCACAAATGAGTACACGGTTCATTAGGTTTCTTTCAGTGAGCTCGTGAGGTACCCAAATATCGAGCTTTTTTTGTATCCAGCTTTTTTCAAATGCGCCAAAACTGTTTTGTGATCAATTCTCAGTTCTTCAGCTACGTCGTAACTACTAATATGTCGATCTTGCTCCACTTTTTAAAATGGCATCCATTTTATCCGTAATAGGGCGACCAGAGCGAGGTGCATGTTTGACATCAAAATTTCCGGATTGAAACGCTTAAACCAAATTTGTGCTACTCTCACAGACACTGCGCTAGGTCCATAAACATCGCAAATTTTTTTCGCGGCTTGCGTTGATTTTTATCTTTTTTGTAGTAAAATTTTAAAATGTATCGAATTTCTTCATTAGATTCACTCATCTTGACAGTACGAAAAACAAATGAAAATCACACATTTGCCTAATTTGAATTTAGAATTATGTTCTTTAAAATTGTAACTTTCAATGATACCAAAACCAGCCAGATACAAATACTATAGCCGAAGAGATTTTATTACAAGTTCATACATACTATAATGCGAAAAGACTTTTTTCCCAACCTATTATTATATATAGATACGTAAATAAATAAGTATATAATACTAGAAAATATACGTAACGTAACTTCACGCCTGTAATCCCCGAAGGGGTAGGCAGAGGTAAATGCATGCATTCAAGCATACATGCAAACACCCACGATTCGCCGGTTACGTTTTGGCCCATGTAACAGGTGGCGAGCCTGTTGACATTAGAAAATATAATTATATATAAAGTTAGTAAATATAAATGGATAGATAAAAAGATACAGATGATGAAAAAAAAATTAACTGTTTAGACCTGGGAAGCTAAAAAATACTCTTTCAATCAACGTTTAAAGGAGAACTTACTCGTATCATGTAGTCACCTGCGAATTTCCGAGTGTAAAGCATATTTCGTCAAACGAGTGTCTGTAAGGGCAGGCTCCATGAATGTCGTAATTGCATACCTCGACGGTCTCGTCCATTTTCACTGCCTAGTTTTATATTCTATAGCTAAAACGTATCTAATGTACGTTTATGAATAAGGGGGATAGTCTATGCGTTGGGTATGAAATCGAAATTATGAATTTTGCTCAGGATTATTACGTTTCCTTTGGGGGATGTTTTCTTTTATTTGAACTGGTGGTAGAGTGTAGGAGCTCGAGGGCGTAAGCATCACCGCATTACCTAATCTTTCTAGCGTCAAGTGGTAGTGTACAGCACTATCTGTTTACTTGTGATATTTTACTGGTGGTAGAGCTCCAGTGATGGAGCTCGCGGGCGTAGGTACCACCGAATTACCTAATATACTTGCCGCTAAATGGTAGTGTTCAGCACTATCGTGTTCCGGTTAGGTGGTAATGTACGGCCCTGTAATTTTCGGCACAGAGGCATAACACCTTAGGCCTCAGGAGTGGTAGCGCATCTGCATTTTGATCTTAGTCTTTGTGTGAGTGTCTATAGGCTGCAGTCTTCACTTAACATCAATGTGAACTGCAGGATTGTTTGCCACTTCCATTACTAAAAAAAAATCAATCGTATTCCGGTTAGATGGCAATGTATTGCCTTGCCTCGTAATAACTATCACAGAGATATAACAACTAAGGTCTGAGGGGTGGCAACGCATCTGCATTTTGACCTCTGGTTTTTGTATAGAGTGCGGCTGCAGTCATCACTTAACACCAATGTGAACTGAATGCGGATTTTCCACTTCCATTATATAAAAAAAGTTGACAATGTATCTACAATGATATCTCAGGTTACTGCTACCATAAAGCAATGCAATAAATGTGAAGGAAAGATTTGACAAATCGGGCAGGACTTCGGTAGCTCAATTGAGCGGCTGGACTAGATTCCCAGTAGGCCGCGAGTTCGAGTCTCACCTGAAGTCAATTTTTTCTTTCCATTTTTCTTTAAATAAAATATATTTCACAAGCATGTGTTAATTTTTTTTTTTTTTTTTTTTTATGTAATAAAAGTGGCAAACAAGCATGCAGTTCACATTGATGTTAAGTGATGACTGCAGCCTATAGACAACCACACAATGACCAGAGGTCAAAATGCAGATGCGCTGCCACTCTTGAGACATTAGGTGTTATGCCTCTGTGCCGGAAATTACAGGGCCGTACATTACCACCTGACCGGAACACGATAGTGATGAACACTACCATTTAGCGGCAAGTATATTAGGTAATGCGGTGGTGCCTACGCCCGCGAGCTCCGTCACTGGAGCTCTACCACCAGTAAAAGTTAATGCGAAATAATATAAAAATTATCTCAGGTTTTTATCTTTTCTTAAATTTTATGTATTAAATAGAGAGAACATACACTTATATTCATATAGAGATGTATATTGGTTATAGAATTCACTTATCGTAAATTTGAACTGTATGCTTTCATGCCACATTTATGAGATACAAATGAAAACTACTTCTTGTACCTTCAGCTTCGGTGGGTCAGTGATGGAAGCTGTTAGGCCAGAGGTCCCGAGTTAAATCCTTGGAATCGGTCGAAAAGTAAGTGCCTTGATTTATCTGCCTTTTCCTTTCGGAAATATTTAGATGTTTATTTTTATAAATATCATAAAATCATATATTAAAATCTAATTTTATTATTATTCTAATAAATCAAAATAGCGTTTTCGTAGGTTTTCGCGAGCATCATACATTGTTGAAATTAAACTTGCGGTATTTTCTCGCGTATACAATCTCCCAAACTTCTTCATACACCCGACCACTGTAGCTGGAAAGCGACCGAAACGTCGGGTGTATGAAGAAGTTTGGGAGTGTTGTATACGCGAGAAAATCCGCAAGTTTAATTTCAACAAATCAAAATAACATTAAAATTAAATAAAAATTAATGATGTCTGATTTATTTAAAATTAATTAAGTAGGTACATAGCGAAGTAAAATATTAATTTTATTAGTATCGAACGTAGCATTAGCGTAGCAATCGAGGCGTAGCGAAACAATGATTGCTACGAGAATTGCGATACTTGTGATTACTTGTTTTATATTATTTTCGCATTAACACATGCTTGTGAAATATATTTTATTTTTAAAGAAAAATGGAAAGAAAAATTTGACTTCAGGCGAGGCTCGAACTCGCGACCTACTGGGAATCTAGTCCAGCCGCTCCTCCAATTGAGCCACCGAAGCCCTGCCCGATTTGTCAAATCTTTCCTTCACATCTATTGCATTGCTTTATGGTAGCAGTAGCGCCATCTATTACCAACTATGCTAGTTAGGCAACCGATATAATAGACTTTTCAGTTTATTGAATATCGTAAAGAAGTCGCTTTTTACCCTTAATAATTGTTTTATATTATTTTCGCATTAACACATGCTTGTGAAATATATTTTATTTTTAAAGAAAAATGGAAAGAAAAAATTGACTTCAGGCGAGGCTCGAACTCGCGACCTACTGGGAATCTAGTCCAGCCGCTCCTCCAATTGAGCCACCGAAGCCCTGCCCGATTTGTCAAATCTTTCCTTCACATCTATTGCATTGCTTTATGGTAGCAGTAGCGCCATCTATTACCAACTATGCTAGTTAGGCAACCGATATAATAGACTTTTCAGTTTATTGAATATCGTAAAGAAGTCGCTTTTTACCCTTAATAATTGTTTTATATTATTTTCGCATTAACACATGCTTGTGAAATATATTTTATTTATTTTTGATTACTTGTAGACATAGAGCAACACCGGAGGGGAGTAGCCATATGCAGGCTTTCCCCTCTGTCAAAGTACAAGCCCAAATAGGCCTATACCTGTCGCCTAGATGTTTAAATGTGTGCGTGAAATTGTTTCTGTATTTTGTTCAAGTCATGGTGTGAGTTTCGTAGTGATAGACGATTTTTGTAGTGTGAGTGAGTGTCGCACGCATTTCCCCCGCAAAAAATGACAGACTGTTTTGCATCGGTAATAAACGCTATGGCTACTCCCCTCCAGTCCGCCGTGGCCGGTGTCCCGTGTTGCTCTATGCTCGTAGACAATAAATACTACGCCGATTTCAGCGTAGCATTTTGGGTTGGAGCGCCATCCACGCTCGCTGATTGCCCGTTGAAGTAGACTAGTGCCGACTCGAGACGTGCCGCCTTCATAAGTCAATCCTAAAAAAAGCGTTGAATTTATTAGTTTCACAGACCACTTTAAACCTGAGGTGATTTGTGATTGCCGTTTACCTGTTACCTTTAAGGTACGATTCCGAAATTGGCAGCTTGGAGAATTGACTACTGTTCTCCATATATTCGCTATGAGTTTATATGAGATTACATTCCGAGCTACGCGTCACTGTCGTGGGCCGCGATAATACATGGAGACTCGCGGCAGCAATGCAATAGAAAATACTAGAATTATGGTGTTGCGGCAGCACTGCAAAAGCGCTCTGTATCAGTCAACCATTGCCATTGAAATTAAAAATACCTACTGTTATGAAAAATCTTTTTTTTTTGGCATAAAGGAGATGTTGCAAAAATGTATGGACCTCCGGCCATGTATTGTACACAATATCATTAACAGGCAAGATCAATATAAAAAAGTTTTTACTGCATATTTTCACTTATTTAGCTTTGTTTGCAGTTACAAAACATTATTCTTAGTTAGAATTGCAACTCAAAACCAACATGGCGAATTTGGCGAGCGATGTCATTTCGACATTTTCATTTTTTTTATTGTTTTTGATTATAAAGTACTTGAACAAAAAAGTTATTTTTTCTAAATACTATCGAAATCGATTTCATGTGTTAATACTAAGAACTTAATACTAATCGATTTCCAATTTTTAAATTTTTTTTTTTCATAATATGTGATGCACTAGTAAGATACAGATAGCATTAGTTTTGTTGTATATAGGTACATAGGTACTATCCCTAGCGTCGGCTGTATGGCCGCCATGTTGAACTGAACATGGTTGAAAATGATAAAATCGTTTGAATTAAATGTGATTATAATTCTTGAATAAATTAATAGTTTTTTTTTTTCGGATTTTTCTTTAGTATACCTATTTTTTGAGGACGTGATCGAACCAGAGCCGAGCTCACAACATCTACAATTATAGAAAAGTGTAAGTTTCACCAAAACTTCATTTTAAGATATGAGCATAGTATGGCGTCTTAGTCTGATACGAGCGTAAGTAAAACATAAAATAAAAAAAATATATTAAATATTTCATTCCAAAAAAAAAAAACATACAATATTTATTTATATTTTTAAAACACTGTTTTGTCCGTTATTTCTTTTGTTATATATTAACTATCTGAGTGGTCTTGCGGTATCAGGAAACTACTGTTTAGCAGGGGTTTTGGGTTAAATAGTTAAGGGTCATAGGCGTCATAGCTCACTAGAGCCACCCGGCACCCGACCAGCGCCCGACAGCCTCGAGCGGTCTGCGCTCATTACATCAACGCCGCTCCGTATCGCTTCGACCGCAAGCCGTCAACGCGCGGGCGGCGAGTGGACCACTCGGTGACCACTAGCTTCTCTAGAGTTGACTTTGCGTTGCCAACACGCTATTTCCAAGTGAACCGCGCGCGGTTCATAAGTAACATCGCGTTGTTCACCCGTGGACCACCCGTCGACAACGAGGGGTCGCCGTAAAACTAGTCGGTTCTGGCTGGTGCTATGACCTTAAATTTAAGAAAATACCTAGCAAATTAGAGATCCAAATTTAAATTATTTCATGAACAATTATAGGTACTTAGCGTAGCAACCATTGAAATATTTGTTCATCCAAATGTGAATACTTTAATTAAAAATTATCAACGTATTTCTATGTCTCTAATTATGTTGCATGTGAATAATATAATATATTGACTTGTAGATACATAAGACGTATGTTTGTGTACATGGAATCTGAAAAATAAATACGTACATCTTTGTATTATAGAAAGTCCCTTGTTGCCATTTGAATTGTTGGCACATTAATTGGTGGCTATATTAATGTAAATATTTTACTCAAACTATACCAAATATAATATACCTATGTACTTCAAAAAACGTAACGCTTGTAATCCATAAACGAGTAGGTCGAGGTAAACAACGATTACTAATATATTTTAAGACACAATGATAAAATATATACATACTAGCCGTTGCCCGCTGCTTCTCCGCGTTTAGGTCGCTTTTCGCGTAGCCTGTGGAAGCTCATCAAATCATCCCATGGCAAACCACAGGAACATTATTTCGGGATAAAAACTATCCTATGTGTTAATCCAAGTTATCCTCTATGTGTGTGCCAAATTGCATGAATATTTGTTCAGCAGTTTATGCATGAAGGAGTAACAAACAAACGATATATGCTGCGGGGATTTAGTGGGAAGATACATAGGTCATTCAAATCCTGTATTTTTCGTTTGTCTAAACGTTAAATAAATAACATTTACATTCGAACTAAAAATATTTATATACCAACGCAATTCCAATAAAGTTAGGCAATGTTTTTGCATACCGATAAAGAGAGCTGCGTATTTAGAGCAGGTGGAATTTCATTCGCCTCCCGTTGGGGAACTGGGGAGTTAGGGCAAGGCCGGCGTCAATAAAGACCATGCACCACACGTGCCACCAACACGGAAAATGCCAGGGATTCCAATCGTCTACCAGTAAATTAAACCTTGTTTCGCACAATTCAAAGCAGATTTTGCTTTGAGGCGACCAGAATCTTATGCGAAAAGGGACTGACTTTCCCCCATCATAAACATAGGGTTATATTTCTGTATAGACTACAGCGCTGCGCAGATAAGATAGTGACTATGTTGTGTGATACAGTTATTGTTTCTCGCAATGTATGTCGTGTATTTTTTGTAATCAAGACCATATCTAGTGGTGTTCTGACTATACAAGTGATATAAAAGATAAATTATAATATTATTTATGTTAGGAAATTTGACGATGAGTCTTTTTGAAATTTATTATTAGAATTAAATTAGGGTAACAAAATTTACCGAGATTAAATATTTTTGCAGCAGTGTGTGATTTTGATACTTAACAAAAAAAATATCAAATAACATAAATACGTTCCTATTATTACTTACAGTTTGATCAACAAATCTATTATATCATTGACCATACAGAGACAATTCAATTGTTCAATTTGTTATCAATAAAAAACTTATGAGAACATTATTTTGTATTTCTTGCATTACCTACTGGATGGTATGAGTGAGTAGGCATAAATGGGTCCAAACGCAATCACAAACTAGTCTTTGGGAAGTTTAACCTCTGAATGTTTGGTGCAGAATTAAGGATCGACTTGCAAACCTTTCTGCATAATACTGTTTTATTTTTCAAATAAATCTTTATTGAAAATAAATCGGCCGTATAATTTTCACGCGTTTCCTTATACCTTCCTTACCTATCCCTAATTTTAAACAGAATGGTAAGGATCGGAAAAACAAGATTCGCATATTTTTAACGTTTATCTAAATATAGCCCAGTTCTTATTATTTTGTTGAGTCATAGTGAATGTATGAATCTGATAGCATTCTGTTGCGAACGAATGTGCTGGTTTTTAATGTCTTTATAAGCTTAGTGCTTAGTAGTTCAAAAATTGAAGAAGAGTCCCAAATCCGCGACCGGATCAAGCGGTCGTCATACACGTCGAGACAGACCAATAAAGTACCTAATGTAGAAGTGATGAAATCAAAATACAGTTCAAGTCAATCGGAAACATTTAATCATCGTGTGACACGACTATTTAACCGTCGGGGTTGACTCGCGCCGTGTGCGCTACTTTTTCCCCGTTTAATCCGGCGAGGGGTCGCAGCATGACGCGGTATATCTGAAAATCATAAAACATTAGTCCGTGAGATTAAGCCCGTGTCAGCTGGGTGCCAATGCCACCCTTGCACGAACAGAGCTGACTTTCTTTCAATGTCAAGACAATCTATTACTTTATCTATTTTTATACTTGCTAATATGATAATTTGGTAGAGCTCCAGTGACGGAGCTCGCGGGCGTAGGCACCACCGCATTACCTAATATACTTGTCGCTAAATGGTAGTGTTCAACACTATCGTGTTCCGGTCAGGTGGTAATGTACGGCCCTGTAATTTCCGGCACAGAGGAATTGACCTTGATCTTTGTGTGGGTGTCTATAGGCTGCAGTCATCACTTAATATCAATATGAACTGCATGCTTGTTTACCACTTCCATTACATAAAAAAAAAATGATAAAGTTTAATTGGTTTAACTACCAGTCAGATTTAAAAACTGTATTTTTATTTTTGCGCCTTGTTGAGGCCTTCCACCAAATCTAAGAATTCTATATAGGGCTGCACTCTAAGGGCTGCCCCTACGAGCTTGCCTCACATCCATTGACAGAATTTTGGACGAAGCTTTGAACAGGTTCACTTAACATCCTCTCGGAGTCCTTGACATTTTCGAGCAATTTTTCACCTTCATTATTGAAAGAGTCAAACATATTTAAAAGGTTACTATATCACCATTATGGTGAAATAAGCACAGCTAAATTTTTGAAAAATTTGTATTGCTGCCCGACGGACGCATCCCTATATAGAAACCTTAAATTTGGTGGAGCTAGGCCGAGCTCAACAGGGTGCATGGTATATCCCATATTTTAATCTAACGCACTCGAGTAAATGCAAAAATCGCTACTACTCGACACCAAAGTGCAATAAACCTTCACAATCGGACAGTCAATATAGGCTTATTCAAATAAGATCCCCAATTTTTCCAATTAAACAATCCTCATCGACTGACCATCCCCAATCAGTCAATGAGGCAGATATCAGGTAAATCGGGCGCATCGGCTACATTTAGCATTTCCCACCCCATGGATATCCGTTACTTAAAATTAAAAACATCTCAGTTAGGCCTCGGTTCAGTTAAATCGTGGCACGTGACCGCCACGCGTCGCGCCCGTGTGCACCGCTTACAATACCGCCTGTCTGTACCCGTTGATTCTATTGTTTACATCGCAGATAATATTGGCGATAAATAGATACCTATTCGTGTTGCAAATTGATATATCCTACTCTTTGATGTGTGTAATGTTTTACATGGATATTTGTATAAATTGACAGAACATGAAGTAAAATAGGTGAAAATTGAAATGTATTCACTCATTCTATAACTTTAAAAGCCTATACTAAACCAGTCAAATCAACAATTGCGTAGACTGCTGACCACTCCCTTCTGAGAATCAGACAGACAGATTGACAGACTGACAGACTGACAGATAGACAGACTGACAGATTAACAGACTCACAGACTCACAGACTGACAGATGGACAGACTGTTAGACTGACAGACTGACAGATTGACAGACTGACACACAGATAACAAAGTGACACTATAAAAAGAAGGAGAATCCTCACTCTCAGGAGCGACAATTATGGCATATTCTCCTCTATCCCCTAATGATGCACAACACTGTTGTGAGCGTCTGTGGGGAAAGCTTTGTCCAGCAGTGGACGTCTTTCGGCAGGACTGTTGATGTGATGACTGCAATATAAATAACATTTGTTGCAAGAATACACCTAAATGTTATAAGGGTTCTTTTTCGCTTAAGGTCCGGAGCCCTAAAAATAATTAAAGCTTGTAAGCAGATCCAAAAATGAATTGCTGCCGTTTTGTGAGTTTCTTGATATCCCCTTGATATCCAAGCCTCGTATACCGAAAAATAGGTAGGGGCATGGGAAATGGTGGGCAATCGTCCGTTCACAGTTAAACAGCAATTTTGGGGGCGGAACCGTGAACGTTTATTGATACAGCAAGGGGAATGTTTGTTCCCCTGAGATGGTAAAGTCTGCACCAATATTGAACCTTTGAGGTGCCTTTTTATAGATATTTTTCATTGTGTCGCCATTTGATAATAGCTACGATGGCTTGAATCTGTATTTTTATTGCGATCGTAATGATTTAACAAACGGTTTATTGCAAACTGGTCCTGCGAAAAGAGAAACATTTGAAAACAATGTGGATGTTGAATAGGTATGACTTGAAGGGCATGAGATAGAAGAACTTACAAGGAAAGTGTAAAATAAAAACTGAAAAATAAAGTTATCTTTAAAATAATAATAATTTAATTTTTATATTCTTTACACGATTTACATTTAATCATTTATATCTAATGTTTGTACAAAAACGTAGTGTTTAGTATTTTCGACGATATTTTATAATTATTTGAGTTGCCGGAAGGATGATTGGTCTGTGCACCATACAGTTCACAGGTGTTTTTACCGCGCGTGACGTCATAATGTTCAGTCATTTTATGAGCCATTTTGAGTCAGTTTCATGATTCTCAACGTTTTGAAACGTCATATCTTATAAACTACTAGCGGCCCGCCCCGGCTTCGCCCGCGCTGCTCTGCTCCTATTAGTCATAGCGTAATGTAAGCTATTCTATCTCTCAAGTTGGATCAAACTGCACATGGTGTGCGAATTTTATTATAATCGGTTAAGTGGTTTAGGAGTCCATTGAGGACAAACATTGTGACACGAGATTTATATATATTAAGATTAGTTATTGAGTAGATCTTTCAATGACAATATTTATGTATGTTCGTATACTTTTCGAAAGCACAGTAAAAAAAAACTGATCAACATCACTATTTGATAAAACACATATTACATAATGCCTACTTTTTTACTACTTTACTGCAAATTTAAAAGGCAATTTTAATTATACAAATTGCTCTTTATACAAATTGCTTTTTATGTAGGTAGATAAAACACAAGAAATACAACTTTAGTTTATTTCTTTAGTTTTCACGTAAGTAGATAATTTAAATTTTACATTGATTTAATTTTACTTACATACCTATGTAAGAACAAGGTTTATTTTGAATGAGAGTGTCAGTGTTAAAATTTAAAAAAAAACCAGTCAAGTGCGTGTTGGGCCACGCGCAATGTAGGGTTCCGTAGTTACAGAGTAAGAAATGTAATGAAAAAATATAAGTAAGTAAATATTTTCTATGGAATTGTTTGAAATTTTAGAGTAAAATACATTTGGTCGACTATTACTCGCAAACTTGTAAAGCTAACTTAAGTGTGATAGTTTTCGTTTTAATTTCATTATATATAGCTACTAATGCCGCAACGTTTGAATTTCTAACAACAACGGTTTAGATGGTGAGGGGGGGCACTTGACTCAACGAAAATTTGCACTTTAAAGCTTAATAAGCCACGAATAGTTAACTAAATCAAAAATGATATTAGCAAAGCCCTAACATTTTTGAAAGACATATCCCACACTACATAGAAAACGAAAAATAAAAAAAAACTCCGCGCGTTACATGTAGGGGTGGTACCCTAAAAAAATATCGTTTTTATTCTACCACTTTGTCGGCGTGATCAAAGAAAAAACTTATGCCAAATATTATGTTTATAAAAATATAACGCAAAAACTATTGGTACTAGAGATTCAAGTCTCTAGTACCAATCGTTTTTAACAATAGTTACCGCGGACGGACAGACAGACAGACGGACATGGCGAAACTATAAGGGTTCCTTGTTTACTACGGAAATCTAAAAAATGATCACATAATCCCTTTAGCTTAAACAAAAGAGAAAACCAAATCATGAGCAAAAAGTGGAAGCGACGGCAATAACATTCTTCGGTTGAGTTCCTGTGTCCTTTCATGTAGGTTCTGTACGGTATGAAAAATGCAACATAAAAATGCTAAATGACATACGGAGCTTCGCATGTTAAAGTATTTTTAAAGAGCATGGTGACTTTAATATTAGGATATTAAAAAGATAACCCCCGCGGCGGCATCCCCAGCCTGGCTTACTGCCACCCAATTTTCGGGGTAACTTATCCGATGGATATATCGTGCGTTGCGTCTAGTGAATTCATTAAGTAACCAGAGGTCCCCTTGCATACTTTAAGACAAAGGTATATAAGAATTACTGATTTACAGTCAAGAGTCATTAATATATACTTAATATTATAAAGCTGTAGAGTTTGTTTGTTTGTTTGCTTGAACGCGCTAACCTCAGGAACTACTGGTCCGATTTAAAAAAAATTTTCAGTGTTAGATAGCCCATTTATCGAGTAAGGCTATATAACATCACACAGGGTTAAATAATAATTCTGTCCGCCGGACTCTTCTATACACGGCCAGATTTGGTTCGGAGCGTACCGAATCCGCTGTCCGCTCAGTACCAAATCCGGATGTGTGTTACGACTATTATTAGTGACTTAACTAGAAATTAACGGGTTTTTAGTTTTCTTTACTGGTGCTATAAGACATTCTTTCTTCCCAAATTAGATGATTCTAAGTCAGAGGTTCCCAAACTATTTTTACTTGTAGACCCTTTTCAATGTTTTTTCTGGTTTCGGTGGACCCCCTTGCTAACATTTATATCACTTTCCCATATATCCCATTTTTATTTACGCATATACGTAGACCCCATCGAGTCTCCCATAGACCCCAGGGGGTCTATATGGACCACTTTGGGAATCACTGTTCTAAGTCAACGGTATTAGTAAGAAGTACTGTTTGAAATGTAGGTATTACTAACTTATACAAATATTCTGTCGTCGTCACCAATTTAAAGTAAATCGTGCACTTGGACAATAGCTGGCGCTGCAGGAGTCCTGGTAAGCGACGCTGGAGGTCTGGAGAGAGCTTGTAGCGCCCCTTTAAGACTTGCGGGCCCCGAGTACCAATTCGCCATGGTCCCAAGTGGTCAATACTGTCGGACGAAAGCTCTGCAAACAACGGACAATCATGGCAGCGGGCGCAATTATTTCGATATTCGTTTTAGGAAGCGATGTAATTGAACGAATGTTTAAAAATTTGAGTATCTTGCAAATAATGCTGGTGCTGGGAGGGTGATAGATTAATTTTGGTTTTCTATAACGCTATTTACTGTCTTGTGATTATTGACTTCTTGTTGTTTTTAAGTAAGGTTATGAATAAGAAGTGTTTTTTATATTTTTACATACACGTCTTGTCACTGACTGTTAACAAGTGTTTACAATTACAGAGATATGAAAAAATAGCTCTCCGCAGAGGTGGAAGAGAGGAGAAAAGGGGAGAGGAGGCAGAGGGTAGTGGTAAAATGCACTCAAACTGCGCCTGAGTTTTCGAAAAACGTTTATTTTTCTATGCATTTTATCGGTTTTTTAATATGAAATTTATTAATTAGTCATGTATCAATAAACCGTAGCTCACAAACTCGAAGAAGCTCCTTTGAGCGAGTACTCGCGCGCGCTATTAGCAATTAGGGTTACCATATAAAAAATCAGATTCGGGAAAAAAGCCCAAATTTCGTAAATAGGTAATGTGAATGTGCAGCAATCTCAAAAATCTCTCTCAAACGTAATTTACAATTGAAAAAAAAAACTCGTATATTAAATTCTTACGGGCTTTTTATGTGGTGGTAACAATTTTATTGTTCACTAGGAACCTTGTCGGCGTCCCCCAACGGTTGAGCAAACGTGTTGCAGAAAAATCATTCTCTGTAGAAGTGTAATCGCGAAGCAAATATGTAAAAGTTTTTGAAATAAATACATTTTTTTAAAATGTCGCTACTTAAACAACATTATTTTTTGTTGGATTTCGTTATATTAAAACAGTAGGTGGTTGTAGTAATAGAAGTGTGAATTTCGGGCTAACATGGTCCGAGGTGAAGCGCGCAGCCCAGGACATAGGACATTAAGTGAAGTAAGTCATACATAGGTAGTTGTATTATTAAGTTACGTACTGTATTCTGGCAATTCTGAGATTCCAATTTTTTTTAAGTCCGGTCGCGATCCGGTGATTCGCAAAATCCTGGCATCTCAGGACAATATGGTTACCCTAGTACAACTAGATAGTGTAATTTAATTAGCTCTCATTTTATTTCGCTATCACAACGAGCTCCCCGCTCGCTGCTGGCGTTCACAAGATGCACTTCACGTTGAGAACTTGCGATAAATCTTTTCTATGTTGTTTTAACTGGCCGGATATTTTTGTTTGGTAGTAATTTTACTTGAAAATAAATGGGTGTAAGTTATAATAGTTAGTTGTTGTACTCGTAGTATGGTAAATGATAAAGATTTATCTATTTGACTATGTATTTGTATAGATATGCTCTAAAGAAACCTGATTAAATTTTAGTGGTTATTTCTCAGAGTAAAATGATTTTGTCTTGGTAACATAATCGATGAATAATATTAATAATATTTTTTTTATTTGTTATGCGTTCAGGTAGTACATTACGTTACGTTCAGTGAGTAACTATTATTTTCACGGTTACGAGATGATGATCTTTTTTAAATAATTTGAATACTATTTCTATTAAAATTTTAACTCTTGTTTCTTTTATTTTTTAATTTTAAAGAAAAATGGAAAGAAAAATTTGACTTCAGGCGAGGCTCGAACTCGCGACCTACTGGGAATCTCTGGGGGTCTATTATATCGGTTGCCTAACTAGCATAGTTGGTAATAGATGGCGCTACTGCTACCATAAAGCAATGCAATAGATGTGAAGGAAAGATTTGACAAATCGGGCACGGCTTCAGTAGCTCAATTGGAAGAGCGGCTGGACTAGATTCCCAGTAGGTCGCGAGTTCGAGCCTCGCCTGAAGTCAAATTTTTCTTTCCATCTTTCTTTAAAAATAAAATATATTTCACAAGCATGTGTTAATGCGAAATAATATCTTGTTTCTTTTACTTCCCCGTTGCCTTACCTACGCTTAACCTAAAGTGACCATTATTTATTCCACGCAAGGTGCGTGGCAATCCGTGGCATAGGCCTAGGCAAAATATCACTTCGAGCAACGGGGCACGAGGTTGCGGGGCGACATAGCGGCGGCAATGGTCTCTTGAACTTTTAGATTATCCATCAAGATTTTTAAAAAGTCGTAGAACAAATGTTGTTGAGTTTGATGTAGAGAGCTGCTTGCGAAAGGTGATGCGCTAATTTAAATTAACCCTGTATATGTCTATAGAACAGAGACATTGAGAGGCATGTCTCACGTGTCAATAAAATATGTTTGATATAAAAACACGACTACCTTCAAAAATATGTTCAATGTTCATAGATAGTAGAGGCAGAGAATATGTAATAATACTACGTATAGAATGGACACTTCGACGTCCCGCCCTTTTGCCGCGCTTCACCCAATCTCTTCCCCTCTTATGGGCGACGGTTGGTACTATACAGCGAGGTTGTGAGCGGCCTAGTTTTGATTAATTTGAGAAGATGGTGCTTTATTGTGCAGTGTATGGATGTATGTCAACATGTCGTGACAAAAAAAAACAGTTTCCCGAAGGAAAAATACCTAAGGTAAAATAATTATGTTCACATCTACAAAACTTTTTTATTTAACTATAAACTTTTTTTAATATTGTAATTTATTTCCTTTACGCTATTTGATTGCATTGCATTAGTCATAAAAGGGTTTCAGTATATTGAAGTGACTTGTCGACGTAATGAGTAGGTAGTGAGTGTTATTTTCCAGTGCTATTTGTTGAAGTAGTCTTTGTGTTTTTAAAATGCACCAGTAAACTGGGTGAAACTGTAAAAAAAGAAATTTGCCTTACTGTTGAGTCGCAGTTGGCCGATATCGGCCAAGAACAATACAATTAGAAATCAATTGTCATATTTTGACTGATGCTAGAGCTCCAGTGACGGTACTCGCGGGCGTAGGCACCACCGCATTACCTAATATACCTGTCGCTAAATAGTAGTGTTTAGCACTATCGTGTTCCGGTCAGGTGGTAATGTACGGCTCTGTAATTTCCGGCACAGAGGCATAACACCTTAGGCCTCAGGAGTGGTAACGCATCTACATTTAGACCTTGGTAATTGTGTGGGTGTCTATAGACTGCAGTCATCACTTAACATCAATGTGAACTGCATGCTTGTTTACCACTTCCAATACATAAAAAATATATATAACTTTATATCTTTCTCGTGGCCTGACGTGATAAACCGGGTCTATATTTCTATATTGTCGGTCCGAGGTCTAAAGTCATATTTACATAACCTCATAACCCTACGTGCTACCACAGTGTTAGGTAAATAACACGTTCGTTTTCTTTAGACTGTGGTGCTACGCTGTGTGCTTGCACGTGTGACTTCACGTCACTGATTGATGTCTGTGTAATAGGTAACCAAAATAAGCGTTTGTATAGAATTTTGGCGGAGTGTACGCGGTGTGGTAGTGGACAAAGCGAATGAAGTTGTTAATGAAGACAATCGGCGCCGAACAAAGCCGTCGACGATAAAATCCATCGCAGCTTAATATTACCGATATGATATCTATAATCGTGTGTACAGCACTCCGAAATCAATATGATTGATCTATTCTATCGTATCGCGAACCGTGTTTGTGACGGATATACAGTGCCGAATTAGCCCGTAAGCAAAACAAGTGCCGGTGGTAGGGTTATAGTCCTAGTGTAGAGGCTCAAGCGCGTAGGCACCACCGCGGTGGTGGATTTACCAGCAGGCTGAGTAGGCTAGGGCGGCAGAATTAGTTCATAATTTTTTTATTTCTATTTACAAAATTACTGTTAAAATTATCAAGGCTCAGATCATAGTCAATATTTTATTTAATTGTTTTTTAATTTATTTCATCTAGTATCGTTCATCATATAAACATATGGTTATTTGGAATGGTTTTATGTGATAAAGAGCGGGTTCTCCTAAAACAAACAAATTATTTTGCTTAAAAGGAGACTCAAAAAATTGTAATATTGTAAATTTTTAATTTTATATGAAATAAATAAACTATTATTGTAATATTGTAAATTATTAATTTTATATGAAATAAATAAATAATTTAATTCTAACCATTGAAATAAACGTTGCTTACATCAACTTCAGGATAATGAAGCATAAAACATGAAGTTGAAATTTTATTGATAGAAAATATACCTAATTGATATGATTGTAAAGTACGATATCAAAATAATATATAGGGGCGGCAAAAATAATAGCGACAAATTTGTAAGTCCGCCACTGCACCACCGTATAACTGAATCTATCTGCCGCCAATAGTAGTGTTCAGAACTATTGGATTTATGATTAGATAGATGGTAATAGGATAGGATCCGACTGCAGAATCATTTCGTTCATCCAGATATGCTGCAAACCTTATTTTTACGTATATTTATAATCTAGAGGATATATACCTATCTACTAGGTTGCCTATCAAAATTTGGCTTCAAGTATTTTTAGTTAAATTATTTTATTTTTTACAGCCAGCCATCAAAGTCTCATGCGGTTATTTTTATTTGGCTCCCGTATATCATAATAATGAGAAAAAAATCGCTTTAATTTGATATATATATAATACATGTATGTATGTACGTTATGGACGTAAAAAGATATCGGAGCGGAACGAAAATATGCAAGGATGGCCAAGTGCGCAACGGCAGCCGTGATTTTTTCAGTCTTTAAACATATTGCCGTGAAATGGACGATATTTTATTGAAAAATAAATAAAAAAAATCTTGTTTTATATTATTTCGCATTAACACATGCTTGTGAAATATATTTTAAAGAAAACTGGAAAAAAAAATCGAGTCTCGGCTGAAGTCAAATTTTTCTTTCCATATTTCTTAATTAAAAAAAGGATTCAAAAATACTTGCGGCTATTCTCTAGAATCTAGATTATAAATATGCGTAAAAAATTGGTTTGCAGCATATCTGGATGAACGAAATGATTCTGCAGTGGGATCCTATCCTAACCTTTAATGTATGGCCCCGTTAATAATTATCAGAGAGACATAACAATTAAAATCTCAGGGCTGGCAACGCATTCCATTTTGACCCTGGTTTTTGGTTGTTTTATATTATTTCGCATTAACACATGCTTGTGAAATATATTATAAAGAAAAATGGAAAGAAAATTCGAGTCTCGCCTGAAGTCAAATTTTTCTTTCCATATTTCTTAAAAAACTTATTTTTAAAAAAAGATTCAAAAATACTTGCGGCTATTCTCTAAAATCTAGATTATAAATACGAGTAAAAAATTGGTTTGCAGCATATTTGGATGAACGAAATGATTCTGCAGTGGGATCCTATCCTAACCTTTAATGTATGGCCCCGTTAATAATTATCAGAGAGACATAACAATTAAAATCTCAGGGCTGGCAACGCATTCCATTTTGACCCTGGTTTTTGGGTAGATGTCTAGGTAGTAGCACAGTATAAGTAAATTAACACGTTCGTTTTCTTTAGACTGTGGTAGTAGACTGTAGATAGGACGCAGTCATCACTTAACATTGAAAAAAGCAATTGCTTAGGACGTCACATGTTTTAGGACACCAGAGATAGCACGTTATAGTGACCAGATTTTTTAAAGATTCGGCTACATCCTCAAAGGCTCTTTTAAGGATTGCTTGTAGGCTCCAATTTTGCCACGCCCGTTCGTCCGCACATAGCAAATTGTTATTTGGCATGAATATACCTATGTATGCCGATAACGATTAACAAATTAACAAAATTTTGTAAAAGAAAATTCTCGTGTACGCAATCGTGTCTTCAGTGTCTTGTGTCGACTGTTTAAAAATGAAATGGGCAAGAATTCGTTCAATAGAGATCCATTTGTGCAATAATAAGATTTAAAATTCCAATTTCTAAGATGATTTTTTAACAGCAGTTTGTTGTTATATATATATTGGAGTCAAGTGTTTCCACCGCCTACCAACCACGTTATTTTTGAGAAATTTTACAAAAGTCACTGTAAGTATTTATGATGATGTTAATGGAAATGTAAATGCACTCCCAGGAGGCTTTTAAAGTTTACGGGTAATATTTTTTTATGTAATGTGTGTTGCAAACAAGCTTGCAGTTCACATTGATGTTAAGTGATTACTGCAACCTGACCGGAACACGATAGTGCTGAACACTACAATTTAGCGGCAAGTATATTAGGTAATGCGGTGGTGCCTACGTCCGCGAGCTCCGTCACTGAAGCTCTACCACCAATAGTCACCCAACTTATAAAAATACTTGCAGATAAAAAAACTCTACTTTCCGTATGTGCTCCTATCCAAAATTCAGACGATTCGGAAGATGAGTAAGATCGTAGCGACCTTTTGAATTTTTTTAAGGGCTACCCTTTGGGATTGGCTCTATATACAAACTTAAGATTTAATGGAGGTAACCAACAGAGTACAAGGTATCTCCCATATTATAATCGCTCGAGTAAATACAAAAATAGCATCCTGGGCTCCCCTACCTACTAAAAAGTTAGTTATCAAGTGTCTCCTCGACAATCCATGTTGCGATTGTTATGACAATAACAAAGTTTGTTCAGATTTATCAAATAAAAATATCGGTGGTGTGAAACTGTTCAAGTGGTAGGCTCTGCCCTCAATAACAAAGCAGGGGCGTTATCGCCATTGATGTTTTTAATTGTTTGCGAAAATAAATCTTGGGTAAATTGTGAGAGATTTTTGAGATTGAGAACTATCTCATTCCCGTGTGCTCTTTTGTTTTTTTTAATGCAACCTAAAAGGGTTCCATTTGCTTAAATGGATCACTTTAAACTCTAAACCCCCTTATTCATAAACGTATTTTAGCTAAAGTGTTGTTAACCTCTCCTTTGTCTTTTTCTATTCTGCACATTTGACGATGCAACTGACAAAGACAAAGCATTCTATAGCTAAAACGTATCTCATGTACGTTTGTGAATAAGGGGGTAAGTAATTATATTTATTTTAACACAGAGTGTTAAAAATTCAAAATTCAAAATTTACAAGGACACTTTATAATTGTCGGGTTATAAGCTACCTAGAGAGAATGACTTATAATAATAATCCAATAGGTATTAATAAATACCAATTTAATAATAATATTTAACCGAAACGTGAATCATGAAATTTTTCAATTCCTTCAAAGAAGATAATGAAAAATCTGTTCGTCATAATCATAGTCATTCACTTATGACCTTGGACTTACTATATTAGCCTTGCACGAGGACTTGGGTTGTGATGATTTTGCCTAACTTTGAGCTTTGGACCCTGGAGTAAGTTCTGGCTCATGCCATATTCAACATTTCACATAATTAATCCTAAGCCAGATAAGTGGTGACTCATTGTCGTCTCACATGTGGGTCTGCCAAACAACTAACCCGATGATCAACGAGGGCCAAACTAGCGACGGGATTGAGGGCGTAGATTTTAACCGTTGACTTACTTTTTTTCTGGAGGACTGCTCCATACTTTATTTGTTAAAAATCCTTGAAAACATGTACTATAAAGTAAGTCTTTTTATGATATCTTGCTCCCAGTATGATTAAATCTATAGCGTTCGAGTACTCCAAAAGAAACATGAAACCTTTATCACATTGTAAACCGTCTGTCTGTCTGTCATGGATGGACTTTCAAAAGCATTAAAAAAAATGTTGAAACTGAATCGTAGTTTTTTTGAATGATTCTGCTTGATAAATTTCAAATTTAAAATAATATTAAGCCTATATTCAAGAAACAATGCGATACCTTGTTCACACTATCTATTGTTGGGCTGTGCACACAGGTACGGAGGGTGCACGGCACGCGCCGCGCGTGGGACCATGCGCTCGCGTCTCTTTCTAGATAACATCTATATTGGCACTTGTGCCTTGTCCCCTTTGTCGACAAAGCGATGAAAATTCAAACGCCTTTGACCGGGCCTAACGAAACGCATCGAGGAGTGTGACACGCGTTTGCAGCTCGCTTTTTAAATCCAATGGGCGACAAATTACTGCACGTTTTGTAGATCGGGCGCCGGCGATACATAAATTACTTCCAAATAAAGGAACCAAAAGCGACGACTGTGAGGATTTGCTTCGATAAAATTAAACAAGTTTATGGGGAGATCATAAGTTTAATTTATATTTTGTAGCACTACTTAATTAAAGGTGTAAACTATATTTTCTCCCATGTGATAACTAGTGAACAAAAAAAAAATATACCGGCCGAATTGAGAACCTTCTCGTTTTTTGAACTCGGTTAAAAACAGCTGCCTGATAATTAAATTGGGGAATGAACCGAGAATCTCTGGCGTCACCGAGGAGTGTGGCCAATAATGGCCAACTAATACATTATTTATTTGTGAATGAGTAGAGAATAACAAAAAAATTGAGTCCAGTACTGCAATTAGTATGAAAAAATTAAATAAGTAGACATAGGATAAATAAGTAGACATAGGTCATTCCGTGCTTCGGAGGGCACGTTGTCGTCGGTCTCTGCTGCAATCTATTTATTTTATAGCAGTCGTTAACCTTGTCGGAGGCCTTATGTACAAAACTACTAATTTTTTTTTTTCGAACAGCTGAAATTCATCTGAAATTTTACAAAAACAAACGGCGCACATTAAAATTATTCGGAATTTATCATTCGCAGCGAGGATTTGCATCCGACGTCTGATATCGCAACTATGTTATTCGCCACTCCTTTTCTATTCTTTCAATGAACAATGCAATATTGTTCATTGTAAGAATTCCGACGGCTCAGAGCTTATTGGATATTTTTTTCAGTCATTGTATAATTCGAATTGCACACTATTGCTTGATTTTAAGCAAATCTTCAAAATACTGCAATTAAAGCACAGAGGCATATCTACTTTATACTTAATTACCTACCCAATATTTTGCCTAAGTGTAGGTAACGTTTTCTCTATAAATTATCGACATAATAATAATATTATATGCTGTTCCTTTTTTAGATCTTATTGAGATAAACAATCCTACCGTTCATTATACTCGTATACTTAACTCTAACGGTTTAAGCAGTCTACATGTTCAAAGCTATTGTCTAGTTTTTATTTTTGTTTTTTTTAAACAAGCATGCAGTTCACATTGATGGTAAGTGATGACTGCAGCCTATAGACAAAATGCAGATGCGTTACCACTCCTGAGGCCTGAGGTGTTATGTATCTGTGCCGGAAATTACAGGGCCGTACATTAAAGCCGTACATTCTAATTATATTTTTACAGATTGGTTATCGTGAATCGCAAAATTTATATCGACTAACAATATATTATATCCCGTTTTAATGAGTGATCATATAGCATCTTATTTGTGACAAAAATATTAAAATCGGTCGAGTTGTTTTTGAATCATTATAAACGAAAAAATACGAATTACGAGGGTGGATTCAAAAGTTCGAAGCCCGACCAAGAAAATGTAAGAAAAGTGGGTCTAAATTTATTTTTATTTTTCGACATAGTCTCCATCTAGCTCAACACACTTCTTCCACCTGAACTGCAACTTGTTCATCCCCTCGAAAAAAAAAAGATTCCGGAAGGTCGGCGAAATACTCGTTTACTGCGACTATCACCTCATCATTGGTCAAAAATTTCGAGCCACCCAAATGTTTTTTTTTAATTTGGAAATAAATGATAATCTGAGGGGGCTAAGTCCGGCGAATAAAGTGGGTGGGGCAGCAATTCGTAGCCACAATCATGGATTACAGACAACTATACATACATACATACATACCTACATACAAATAAACAGAATTTGAGTGTCTCCGATTTTGACGCGACTTTCACTGGCAGATAGCTGATGTGATAAGGAGTGACTTAGGCTACTTTTATCCCCATACAACCATACATACATACATACCTACATACAAATAAACAGAATTTGAGTGTCTCCGATTTTGTCGGGACTTTCACTGGCAGATAGCTGATGTAATAAGGAGTAACTTAGGCAAATTTTGCACTAGCTTTGAACAATCATATTATTTCTCACGTGGACGAAGTCGCGGGCACAGCTAGTCTGTAATAAGTGTGTATTTGTAAACCAATGTGTGTCTGGTGAACCGATGTGAACCAAAACAACTGCCATATGATTAATCTGCGCTGCAGATTTAATTTAACAGGTTCCATGTCCCATGAATCACATGTATGTATTTGACATGGGACAGGGAATAGGTTAATATCTGATACTTAGAAAGGATGATAAGTGAACCCAGTAAAAGCTCTTATCCCAAATTTTGACGATTTCGATGTGCGCCTCACATTGAAATCGTCAAAATTTGGAATGTGTGGAAGCTGTTGGCGGTGGCCCTAAAGTTTCGGTCCTATATACTTTGATGATGAGAAACCTTTGATTTGGTGGAGATACTCACTAGGGTACCTACAAGGTATCCCCCATATCGTAATCCGATGCGCTCTGGGTACTCATTTCAATAGTTCCCTATTGGGCTCTACCTATACTTTTATACCAGTTCACATTTTAATACTGAAGGCGGCGCCATGAAGCACGCATGGCCCCGCGGCTGTTGTAGAACATAAGCGATCTACTCGGTTAAGCATTACGGGCGCGGTCGGGTGTGTGATGGGTGACCGCCAGTAGCAAAATAAAATGCGCGTTTCCATGCTTCGGAGGGCACGGTCCCGGTTGCTATGATAGATAGCAGTCGTTAAACCTTGGCGGAGGGGCTAACTTATGGGCGGTTTGAAAACATCCGACAGCGGGTTGGCCACTAACCCGTATCTCCATCAATCCGCATTGGAGCAGCAGCGGCATGGTGGAGTAAGCTGCAGGCCTCCCCCCAAAAAGGGAAGAGACTCGTGCCCAGCAGTGGGACGTAAATGGGTTGCCATTATTATTGCATATTATATTTTAATACTTCTCTAAATTAGTCATTGCGTAACTCCAGTTAGCTAATGTAGGTAAACAATAGAATTGATGAGGTCAGTGAGAATCAAACATTTGGCGATAAAGTATAATAGTGCAATGTTATCGTGTGTGCGCAGTATCATTGTATGCGGTGCGAAATTACCCAGCTTGTTTACTATGGGGAGGCCGACAGATAGGGATTATTCATACAGAGACCCCACAAGTTTTTTACTCTCGAAATAATACACGCGATAATCAATCTTATACCATCCGACTAGAAGTTAATATCCTGATCATTTGACAATCAAATTGTTGCTTGTGTCGCAAACTGTATCAATTCACCTATTTAAACAGGTGTTGTTATAACTTCGATTGGAAATTGTTACTTTTATAAGATAGGTAACATGTTAATTGATTAGTGCTAGCGATATTAATCTTTATCATTTTTTCAAATATGAAATTGGGTATTGTTTATTTATTTATATCTTTGTTAATCGACCTTGATGTGATTTTTAAAAATATATTTCAGAGGGAGTTCTAGTCCCCTGGCTATAAAAGTAACCTACACTAGCCTACACCCTTTTTATTGTGTCAAATATTTGACTGGGATTTAATGTCTATATTTTGAATCACGCCATGGTTTGACAGTACTAAGAATGTATTATGTGATAAAAGTTTTATCACATACTCGTAATAGGTATGTTCTTAGACGATGTTTTACTCAAGCAAACTTTGCACTCGTCACATTTTTATACAAATCACACAACATAGTTAAACAACTTAAATAATAATAATAATGAAATAATAAACCCATTATACGTCCCACTGCTGGGCAAGAGTCTCTCCCCTTTTTGGGGGAAGGCCTGGAGCTTACTCCACCACGCTGCTCCAATGCGGATTGATGGAGATACGGGGTTAGTGGCCAACCCGCTGTCGGATGATTTCAAACCGCCCATAAGGCCTCCAACAAGGTTTAACGACTGCTATCTATCGATAGCAACCGGGAGCTGGCGGTCACCCATCACACACCCGACCGCGCCCGTAGTGCTTAACCGAGTATATGGCTTATGATCTACACCAGCCACGCGGACATGCGCGCTCTCTATGCTATGAAACAACTTACTATGGGTACCTAAATAGTCTGAATTAAAATACTTATTCAATTTGAATCTTGGGGGCAACATTATACTGTTAACAAAATCCGTTTTATTTGAAACAAATAAATCGAATCAGAACCAATATTGGCTAGAATACGTGAAAAAATATTGTTTTTCCCATAGAAACGTCACAGTTATGTTTATTGTGAAGGCAACAATAGTGTACATCCCACGGGGCAATAAAATTGTGTCCGACCCGTGTGCAAACACCGGGCGGGTACAGCAAACTTATCAATCGGGCAGCTTGACGTTTAGTGGCGTACGACGCGCGTCGCAGCTTAAAAGCGCGTGGCGCGACGCTGCCACGCGACGCCCGCGGGCCACCCGACGTTATGATTTGCTCAGGACAAAGTTAAATGCAAAGTTAAAAGATATTTAAAACGTTTATTTGCCATGTTGAACGTTTTCTGACGTATGTAGACGCAGCGTGTAGGTTTCTAATAAATAAGACTCGAAATGTAAATAGTTAGTTGGCGCTTAATATCGCTTACTGCTTCGTTTTGATGTATTTTTATATTTCAGTAACTACATGGCTTTGCAGATATGCAATTATGTGACGGAATTTGAATTCGAAAAAATTTTGCAAAGCTGCTACTGATGAACGTCACAATTTTTATTTTATAACAGTAGATTTTCTCTTCTTAATGTTTATGAATTGCTGACACTGAATGGTCTGAATGCCCGCTTCAGGCTCAGGTTACCTGAGGTTCAACGACTGTCTTGTACGACGAACGAGCTCATAACCAGAAATCATACTTAGCGTATTCAGATGCGTTTATTAAAAGCAATTATTTTCACCCTCCCCCTAAAAAGGGGAGAGACTCGTGCCCAGCAGTGGGACGTATAATAGGTTGCCATTATTATTATTATATTTATAATTATTTTCAAAGTTTAAGAAATCAACAAAAGGCATATTACTGATGTGCTGTTTATGAAACTGTGAAGAAAATTAAAAAATCCTTAACGTGTTACCTTTATACATACTTGCCTACGTGTTTGTACACTTGTACAGCAAAACAATATCCACCGAAAATGGGTTTGACGATGCGAGTTTCATTCTCTCGGAATCTGTGCTGAGAACCGTCCAACCAAAGCCGTATTCATGGCAACAGTACTCCTCCAACCCCAGGCAGTGAGCAGCGCGTTGACAACGCTTTCATCGCCAAACGAAATTGAACCTTAATAAAACGATACAGAGTATGAAACTGTACAACTCAAAATACTAATAAAATTATTTATAATTGAGCTGTAATAGATATAACTGGGCTGAAAACGGTGAGGCAGTAATATCGAGGAAATTTTAGCGCCAAGCAAAGCCTCGAACGCCCGTCGACGTCATGCCGGTCTTTACTTCATTGTTCCATTCAGATGTAAAATATTAATATTGTGGGGGCAACACTGTTTAGGATTAATATGTGGCTGCCTTGGCTTACTAGAGTCATGTACGCTCTAAACAGTCTCATGAATAATTTATTGTAATTGTTTTTCATCATGAGCTCTGTGAGAAAGTTCAATTCAGTCTGTAACCTTTTTAATATACTTGTCCTTGTACATTTGATATTGTCATTCTTCATCATATCATCTAAAGATTAGGTACTTACGATTAGCCAATATGTATTGTTTTGTGTTAGTATATCTTATGTAGATATTTTATATAAAATTTTAGTTTAATATACGCGATTTAGAGTGCCTACTTTTATGACTGTTGACTTTAAGTCAAATTTTAAGTTACCTGCTACTTAATTTTTTTTTGACGACCCGGTTAGTCCAGCTGTTTGAGATGACCGTTTGATTCGAAGGGTTGCGGGTTCGATCCCCGCACCGGGACAAATATTTGTATGGCCTACAGATATTTGTTTCGGGTCTGGGTATTTGTGTATGTGTTGTATAACGGCACCCACGACACAGTTTTATACCTACTGTGGGGCTGTGAGTGTAGGGGTATAAAAAAAAAATAACAAGTTTGTTTAATTTATAGCATATTCACTACTAAAATAGGTATGCTTACAGAAACTTTTGATTTTTTTTTTGGATCATATTACAATATCAAATGGAATTGAGGTAAGTCCTTCAGTCACAGCTCAGTCAGCATTTCTTGATTTGTAATAAAGGCAGAGTTGGGTTCAGTCAAATTTAGAAATTATTATTTCTTTAATTTCTTAATCCATTTTTTTCTTAATTTCTAAGCTCACTCTCATGTGTTTTAGTGTAAAAAAATATACTGTTACAAAAATAATCACAAATTTCAACAGAATATCTATTATGTCTATTCATAAGACATACGATACTAAAGAAAAAACAAGTAAGAGGGATCTCAATAGGGCTAGTAGATGCCAAAATGATGATTTAATTAATTATTGCTTCCAAATATAAAATTGCTTAATACCTCATAGGTTAGTCACAAAACACTTTTGAATATTTTCATAATTTATACAATACTTTCTATCATTTGAATATTATTTTTCATTCGTATTTTCATATGTGTAATTCTTTTATGCAGTGAAGGTTTGCATAGGCGTGCAGTTCACTTTGATGTTAAATGATGACTGCAGCCACTTACATAGATAACCACAAAAATACCAGTGGTCAAAATGCAGATGCGCTGCCACCTCTGAGACCTTAGTTGTAATGTCTCTGTGACAGTTATTACGGGGTCATACACAGTGCCGGATTAGCCATATAGCAGGAGGCAGCAAATGCTACGGGCCCCGTACAATCGGGGGCCCCGCGCCTGTGCCAAAAAAAACCACAAATATGTAATACACATTAGCTATTCTCAAAGTGAGCGTTGGCCACACTGAAATTATATAGGTATATTAATAAGTTTCAAGTTGACAATACCACAATACTAACAGGGGGAATCCCCTAATATTGGTTTTGATTCCTTTTCGTAAATGTTCTGTTTTATTTACCTACATTCTAAATTTCAGTAGGCAATGTAACTCTCGGGCCCCGTGGTCACATTTGCTACGGGCCCCGCGCCGGCTTTATCCGGCACTGGTCATACATTACCATCTAACTGGAACACAATAGTGCTGAACACTACCATTTGGCGGCAGATAGATTAGATAATGCGGTGGTGCCTACGCCCTCGAGCCCGTACATTGGAAGTCTACCACTACTAAATGCTAATTTACATATAAAAAGAATGTGTACTGTGAATGTCTGTGAATTTATACATATGAAATCGCAAGGTCACCTATCAAAAACGGGCGGAGCTCCTACTCATGCCAAATATAGCCTTCGATGTGACAAGGAATAGTTCTCAAATGACGACTGCGTACCGGAAGACGAAGCGTAGGCCCCTCATGAGATGAGCCAATGATCAGGAGAAGGTGCCGAGCAATCACTGGATGAGGGCGGCCCAGTGCGGTTCTTTGTTACAGTCTTTGGGAGAGACGATGATGTAAATCGACCATAGGGAACAGATGCGGTGTGGTCCATATGCCAAGTTCCAGTTAGAGGATTAGGATGGAGCTCGTGTAAAATGATTTGCTGGGCATCACATTTTTTTCATAGCCAAAACGATATCCACGTGGTCGAAGCTGCGGGCAACAGCTTATTCATTATGAACAGAAAAAGTGTTTTGTTGGGTATCCCTTTTATAATTTTTTACTATTTTTTGAAGACTTATTCAACGATATACGGTAAGGTACGCGAGAAAAATACCAATCCCCACTCCTACTGTAAATTATTCAAAGGAGATGTTCCAAAATGTATGGAGCTTGCACCTTGTACGCTATATTGAGAGAAGAAGCATAAAATACTAATCATTTTCAGCTATACAAATTGTTTATTATATAAGTATATTTCAAAAACAAGAATGTCAAAAATAAACGATTAAATTTATTTTTTTGAGTATTTTTCCGTGATTCTACTCTCTATCTTTTGATATAATGTACTTACAAGGAGTACTACCGTTCTATATGTGGTGCCTACACCCGCGAGCTCCGTCACTGGAGCTCTACCAACAAGTTTTACCATCATTTTGGTGGAATGAGCAGACAGGCAAAGCCCTGTATCAGTGTAGTGTATATTTTAAATGAATTAACGCTGTTCGCGTCTCGGTGCCGCCGAGCCGCACCAATGCAACGAGTGGCACATTACCATTTTATTAATTCCATGGAGTTAATTTCATTTCAATAAAGGAATGCAAATTTATTGAAAGAAAATTAAATGAACCTGCATTTATAAACATAATGAGTTTTTATCCGACCAGCCTTGTCATTTTCATTTTTGATGAAAGCGCTACATAATGAGCAAAGTTTCTGTTATCATATGTTTGTATCGCGGTTCTGGAAAATGGCTATAACTATTTCTATAATATATAATTTGCTGTATAGATATTTACCGTGGAGCAAAATTGATAGCAGCCAGGTTTCATGTTTGGGGAATGCGAAATTTATCTGCATTTGAACGCAAACAGATACAAAATATTCACCCAAAGAGTATACAAATTATTCACCCGTAAAGGTTCGATGTTTTGAATTAGCTGTCATCGCTGTCATTTAAACGAGATGTCCTCGCTCTTGGAAAAGCTAGAGAGTGTCAAAGAGAATATAAATAGGGACTGCACATGAATAGGGCCAAAACCATAGATTTGTTAACTACTTTATAAATCTATGGCCAAAACCAAGGTAAGACAGTTGACCGCAGCAAATGTATCACTCTATCCAAATAGTATACAAATACTACGTAAGAACTCCATCCGTCAATCTTAATCTGGAAAGAGTAACAGAGTTTAATTACCTGGGCTCCATCATAACAAACAATGGTTCGTGTGAGAAAGATTTCTTTCTCACACGAACCACGAGGTAATTAAACTCTGTTACTCTCTGGAAGCGTATTGCCATGGCAAAGAGCGCCATGTCTCAGCTGAATCATATATGGGCCGACAGGAACATTTCACATAAAACCAAGAAAAAAGGTGCTGAGACTTGGACACTGAAAAAGTATGGTCCGTCCACGCCTAATTGATGCTTTCGAGATGTGGTGCTAGAGAAAAGTTCTCGGAATACATTGGACAGAGCATCGCACTAATGTATCGTCAAATATCTCAGAATACCTATGAGACTCATCACCATATGCCTGAGAAGAATATGTTTCGATAAATACCACTGAGAGCAGTTGCAGTAAAATAACCTCAAAAATTTCACCGTGTTCGTATACAGAACACATAGCTGTCGCAATTTCTGTCAATACGTGATCTATATAAATATCTATCTATTAAATTAAAATTAGAAACAGGTTCATTTCTAAGCTCACATATCACGGACGCGTATGTGGACAGATGTGGTTAATCGGATTAAAAAGACAGTGTGACATCGAAGCTCTGCGCCGGATCAGTGTGGTGTGGCAGGTGCACTCTGGTTGATACTGTAATTATTTTTGTAATGGTTTTACAATATGCTAAATTCTAATAGGATTCGCTAGTACTAGATACCTGTGGATTTATTGCTTTGAAATCGTAATCTCATAACAAGGTATTAGGACGAACTTTTCCATTACACCAACACAACTTTTGTAGGTACCTACATCATGCGTATGTAGAGGAGTTTAGAGCGAACGCTCAAATTGTCTAGTGACGTTCCACGTCCAATATAGCACGTAACGCCAAATGTGACGGCAAATTAATTATCACCAACCCTTGGTCTCTGCGGGCAAGTGCGTGCGTATACACACTATACGTACTTACATCATCGATCACTGCTCGCATTACTGTCATCCTGCTCTATGCTTTGTGTTACATCGACAGCTCTACTTTTTTAATCATTTTATAGGGCAAAAAATGACGTTCAAAATTGGACTTTAAAGACTGGTTTGGAGGCTGATTTTATGATTGAAAAAAGGAAAAATTAATTAGAATAAAGTTAAAAGATGATAACCCGCAATATAATATGAGGCATTTAAATGATGTCTCTGGTCGTCTTTGATCCAATGTGTATCCAGCACTTCAGCCAATATATTTCCCTGCAGGATAAAAGCCTTCTAATGGAATTGTGGGTCATTATTAAATAAAAAAAACAGTTTATTTCCATAACATGTATACAGCATGTCTAATACAGTTGCCAGAACCAACCCAGTAAGACAATAAGTTTTCATTAGGAGAGAATATGCCATAACCGTCACGCTTAGCATGCGAATTGGCGATAGTAGAGGCGGTAGTTTTATCGCGGGACGCTACTGCCCATCCCGCGTTATTATATTTACTAATGCGTTAACAACTAAGAACGGTTTGAAAGCCATTATTCGATTAACTGACTCCACCAGTTGGCGGCTGTCACGTCGCTACACCATCGTTGTTTCAATGGTATAATGCTGGCACGCGAACGTGTATATCTTTTTTTTTATGTCAAAGGATTGACAGACAAGCAGACGTGCCACCTGATGGAAAGTAGTCACCGTCGTCTATAAACATATGCAACACCAGGGGAGTCGCCAACGCGCTGCCAGCCCTGAAAAATATCTGCATTGAAACCTCTGTTTTTTGTGCCCATCTCTATACTACAAGTACTATAATAAGTCTATCCTTTTATAGACTCTGGTTGTATTTGCTTAGAATTCACTAAACACTAAAATAATGTCAATAATTTATTTTGCAGGTTTTCGATATCTGTTATTTTTCTATATTGATGATATACCTACAAAAAATATGTTTATATATCCTTTTTTTATTGTAATGGAAGTTGCAAATAAGCATGCAGTTCACATTGATGTTAAGTGATGACTGCAGCCTATAGACTCACTCGGTCTTAGTGTGGGTACACTAAGACCGAGGTCAAAATGCAGATGCGTTACCACTCTTGAGGCCTAAGGTGTTATGCCTCTGTGCCGGAAATTACAGGGCCGTACATTGCCACCTGACTGGAACACGATAGTGCTGAACACTACCATTTAGCGGCAAGTATATTAAGTAATGCGGTGGTGCCTACGCCCGCGAGCTCCGTCAATGGAGTTCTACCACCAGTAAAGTAAGGTATATAATTATATGCTATTCATTTACTTAATCACTAGTTCTAACATTATTATAGCAGATATCAGATTGCATTGGTTGATTTGTTTGACGTCATGTCAAGTGCAATGACACGAATAAGCATAATTGATTCCGTAATTACCTTTGTCAGCGATAAAGGGTAATTACAGGATCAATTGTGGGATTTAATTACATGGCAATTAAACAGTTGACGTAGCCTGAACTAATGTACTAAACGAAAAGGCAATGGGTTAAAAAGGAATGTTTAACTTTGCGTAAACTCATGGGAAATTGTAATTAATTTGAAATACACTTAAAGTACATGGATTGTGAGAGTGGACTTTTCTTGGTCTTATAAGACACCTTTACTTTATTTTTTACCAAGAAGAGAAGCCAGTCTTTTTTCCTATCTATTGTTTTATTAAATATATTTAAATTCTAAATTCACCCCCATGTGTTACTGTGAAAAATAAAGATTTGACACAGCTAAAGTTTTTAACGTTCTGTGTAAAATTGCACACAGACGGTAAAGTGTTAAAATTCAAAATTATAATAACTCAAAACTGGGCGTCGGGACGCTGGGCGTCGAGACGCTCATCGTCGGGTCGCTGGGAGTCGAGACGCATGACGTTGGGACGCTGGGCGTCGGGACAATCGGCGTCGAGACGCTCGACGTCGGGACGCTGGGCGTCGAGACGCTCGACGTCGGGACGCTGGGCGTCGAGACGCTCGACGTCGGGACGCTGGGCGTCGGGTCGCTGGGCGTCGGGTCGCTGGGCGTCGAGACGCTTGACGTCGGGACTCTGGGCGTCGAGACGCTCGACGTCGGGACGCTCGACGTCGGGACACTGGGCGTCGAGACGCTCGTCGTCGGGTCGCTGGGCGTCGAGACGCTCGACGTCGGGACGCTGGGCGTCGGGTCGCTGGGCGTCGGGTCGCTGGGCGTCGAGACGCTTGACGTCAGGACTCTGGGCGTCGAGACGCTCGACGTCGGGACACTGGGCGTCCGGACGCTGGGCGTCGAGACGCTCGTCGTCGGGTCGCTGGGCGTCGAGACGCTCGACGTCGGGACGCTGGGCGTCGAGAAGCTTGACGTCGGGGACACTGGGCGTCGGGACGCTGGGCGTCGGGACGCTCGACGTCGGGACTCCGAGCGTCTAGACGCTGGGCGTCGGAACGCTGGGCGTCGGGACGCTGGGCGTCGAGACGCTCGTCGTCGGGTCGCTGTGCGTCCGGACGCTGGGCGTCGGGACGCTGGGCGTCGGGACGCTGGGCGTCGGGAAGCTGGGCGTCGAGACGCTGGGCGTAGGGACGCTCGGCGTCAGGACGCTGGGCGTCGGGATGCTGGGCGTCGAAACGCTGGGCGTCGGGACGCTGGGCGTCGGGACGCTGGGCGTCGGGACGTACGGCGTCGGGATGCTGGGCGTCGGGATGCACGGCGTCGAGACGCTTGACGTCGGGACGTTGGGCGTCAAGACGCTCGACGTCGGGACGCTGGGCGTCGGGTCGCTGGGCGTCGGGTCGCTGGGCGTCGAGACGCTCGACGTCGGGACTCTGGGCGTCGAGACGCTCGACGTCGGGACGCTCGACGTCGGGTCGCTGGGCGTCGAGACGCTCGACGTCGGGACGCTGGGCGTCGGGTCGCTGGGCGTCGGGTCGCTGGGCGTCGAGACGCTTGACGTCGGGACTCTGGGCGTCGAGACGCTCGACGTCGGGACGCTCGACGTCGGGACACTGGGCGTCGAGACGCTCGTCGTCGGGTCGCTGGGCGTCGAGACGCTCGACGTCGGGACGCTGGGCGTCGGGTCGCTGGGCGTCGGGTCGCTGGGCGTCGAGACGCTTGACGTCAGGACTCTGGGCGTCGAGACGCTCGACGTCGGGACACTGGGCGTCCGGACGCTGGGCGTCGGGACGCTGGGCGTGGGGACGCTGGGCGTCGGGACGCTGGGCGTCGGGACGCTGAGCGTCGGGACGCTGGGCGTCGGGACGCTTGGCGTCGGGACGCTGGGCGTCGGGACGCTGGGCGTCCGGACGCTGGGCGTCGGGACGCTGGGCGTCGGGACGCTGGGCGTCGGGACGCTGGTCGTCGGGACTCTGGGCGTCGGGACGCTGGGCGTCGGGGCGCTGGGCGTCGGGACGCTGGGCGTCGGGACGCTGGGCGTCGGGACGCTGGGCGTCGGGTCGCTGGGCTTCGGGACGCTGGGCGTCGGGAAGCTGGGCGTCGAGAAACTGGGCGTCGGGACGCTGGGCGTCGGGACGCTGGGCGTCGGGACGCTGGGCGTCGGGACGCTGGGCGTCGGGACGCTGGGCGTCGAGACGCTCGAAGTCGAGACGCTCGTCGTCGAGCGATGAGAGTAAGTGAATATATTATCTATGTAGATAATAAGAAAAGAGCTTATTTAAAAAGATGCGCAATTGCTCATGCACTAAACCTCCATCACCTGAGGTCTTTCACCAGTAACATACTGTCTATATACAGTGGCATACTGTCCATATCGTACTGTCGAATTATTTCAGCTCATCTGTGACAAAATAATCATTATGAAATTTAATTGCCATCACGAGCAGCGACGACAATAACGACAAAGTGTTAAATTAAAAGTATAATAGCACCAGATTGATGCTTAGTTGTAAGAAGTCTTTAAAATGTTCTCTGACGTTAGTGAAGTGACATCGTAAAGAGTTCAACAAGAGTTACAAAGTAACTTTAAACAACGAGCTTTGAGTTCAAGGGGATATAAACGATCCTTTAGAACGTATCGTTCGATTAAGTAAAATAATAATAAAATAGCATCCAAGCTCTCAACTAACGAAAGCTAATAAATCCTTTCCAAGATATAGTAATAATAATAAATATAATAATGGCAACCCATTACGTCCCACTGCTGGGCACGAGTCTCTCCCCTTTTTGGGGGGAGGCCTGGAGCTTACAAAATCATTAAAAACAAAAAAATAGTTAAATCGACTCAGCCGTTCTCGAGTTTTAGCGAGACTAACGAACAGCAATTGATTTTTACATATATTATATAGATATATACCTATAAAAAGACAAAGTATTAGTTTTTTCCTATGTCACGTCTATCATGTTTTAAGTACCCACCGTACAGCATGCCAGACACTGGATCGATAGCGCTTCTAAAACATAATCCAACCTGTAATATAAAGAAGATGACAGCAAAGTTATTCATGAAATATTTTATAATAAAGGATAGTTTCCCTGTAACATAGCCGTGTTCGCTTGAGATGAACCGAGATGAGATTTACCTTGTGCCTTGTGAGAGTGAGTTGGTCCTGTATAAGACAGTTTTATGTTATACGTTCCCCGTCGAAGATTGCGGAGGCATCCAGGTCACACACACAGGCGCGGCCGTGTGCTGGTGTCGACTATCGTGCGCTTGTGTTAGTGTATCTTTGCCAGTGCACGTGACGCCGTGTCGTCGCCGTTGCGATATTAAACTGGGTGCCAATGGCACCCAAACTTCTGTTATTTGGGAATCTGTGTATTAGGTAATTTGTGAAGACAAAAGTTTTTCAGAGCCTATAGCGCTTAAGAAAGAGTATGCGAATGAGAATATGTAGTAAAATGAAATACAATGGAATCTCTATAACTCGAATCTCTTTTGTTCGTAATCCTCAGTAAATCACAAATAAATGCCATTCCCTTCTGTTAAACCGCTGATTGCGCACTATCTCGAATTATTTAGACTGAGTTATTCGAACAACATGTTATTTTCCAGCTAGGTATATAACAGTACATTTTGGGGTTTTGTGCATTATTACTTGGGTCAGTATTTTTTTATTATCAACTAGCATATGAGTACCTACTTAAAGTTGAAAAGTTCGACGTTTTAGTCGACGTCATTCTTATTAAGTAATTTCACTAGTGGTAGAGCTCCAGTGAAGAAGTTTGCGGGCGTAGGCACCATCGCATTACCTAATATACTTGCCGCTAAATGGTAGTGATCAGCACAATCGGTTTGCAGTCATAGACAGCCATAACACCTTAGGCCTCAGGAGTGGTAACGCATCTGCATTTGGTCTTTGCGTGGGTGTCTCTATGCTGCAGCCATCACTTAACATCAATGTAAACTGCATGCTTGTTTGCCACTTCCGTTACCTACATTAAAAAAAAATGAAGATGATATTTACTACGCGCTTTCTGAGACTGAGTTGGTCCTGTATTAAAGTCAGTTTTCCAGGTCACACACGTCATGTTGTGGTATGCAACATGGTTTTATGGTCTGGTCCAACGGTCAATCGAACTAACATCATTAGGTATCAGTTAAATTTTAAAAATGCTACATTAATAAGTTTTATGCTGCAATATCAATGGTCATAACGTCAGATATAGAAATTAATATAGTAAGTTCAAAAAATTGTTCAAAAGCAATGCAGAGAAGTTTGGGCACCGCTAGCTCTCACCCCGTGCGGCGTAACTCAGCGTACCTACTCGGCCAGATCGCGCCAAAAAAATTTAATTGTGAAATACGACCCTCCACCCACTCTCCTTTACCCCCGAAAATCATACCAACTTTCGGTGTATCACTACCGTTAATTTTTAACCAGTAAACTGAGTAAAGATATAGATATGATAAAGATATGGGTTACCTGCATATGTTTTGACAAAACACATATTATAATTCATCAGTTTCGCAGATATTTACATTTAACCATTCCGATCGCACAAAGCAAGTCCCCGATCGCAACCAACCATTCCGATCGCATTCGGGGAATAAGCTGGTCAATTAACGAAAAATAGTCTCGAAAATCAGAAAAAAAAATAATTAAAAATACTTGCGACACCTTGCGGTCACATTTCGATAGGCAACCTAGTATATATTATATATATTCGCAGATCATAAATAGGTTTGCAGCATGAACTGGATATACGAAATGTTTTTCTCCTTTTCCATTCTGTTAACTTTATGACCAAAATTGAAAATTGATTTGTATATCCCATCTTTGATCTGCGTATAAGGGGAGCAAACACGAGATATTTGAATCAACAGTTTTAATGTGCAATGTTAGTTCGGCCAAATTAGACCAAAAAATAAGAGTGAAGCTCATTGATATAAAAAAATTTTTTTTTTTGTTTTTTATATAACAATGGTGAAGCTACATAAATTCACTGTCAGCTGAAAATAAGCAAAATTGTTACAAACAACTGAAAACATTACATAACCGTTTTGATGAAAATCACGCAAAACCCATTTTTTGGACCTTTGACTTTGAGTTTTTTTTTCTATAAACCGAAACGATGTGGAATTTCGAAATATTTTTTTTAATTGCGTTTTGTACAATTTTACTTATTTTCAGCTGATAGCGAATGTATGTGTCCTCGAATGTTTAATTTGACCAGGCCATGTAATTTTGTAAGAAACAGTGAAGAACAAGATTTCAATGTTTTCTAATATGTAGAGTCAACTTTATAAAAGGTGACTAGTGAATCAAGGGTCATATTAATGTAGGGTGTTAAGTAATCGAAACTCGTCCAAAATCTATTTAAATAAAAATGAATAGCTAAATGTGTTGCTAAGCGCAAAACTCGAGAACGGCTTTACTGATTTCGCTTATTCTTTTTTGTTGTATTGATAATTGTCCGGAAAAGGTTTTTATGAAAGAAAACATATTTAAATGCGCGTAAAAATAAAAAAAAAAAACATATTAACTTTTCTAATATACACCTTATAGCGCTTAGTCGACTATAGAAGTCAGCTAGTTTTATTAAAAAGAGATCTTAAAATTATGTGTACTTACTACATCTCATTTAATATTTTGATTGAACTGATGGTGTTAACAAAAATCAAATATAACTTTTACCTCAGTCATAATGCAATAAAATTTGTTCACATTAAAGTATTACCCACGTCGGTCAGGATATTTAGAGTGTGCAAACAAAAATAAATAATTAATTATTCGACATTAGTACCCTCCGGGACAACACAGCACGTGTGCCGCGGAATGTGACCGGGGTGTAGTACAGGGTGCATAACAATAGCTACCCCATACAACATATTGCCGGCGTAATAATAATTCAATTTTGCGGGAACAAGTGTAATTAATAAATGTACGATAAAAACCTGTTAATCCTATTAGTTTTTAAGCTTTGATTTACTTGCTTCTGTAATGTTATTTTGTTGGTGACAAAGAGACGATGGGTGGCAGGTAATTCTACTTAGATAAGGATTTTTTTCGACGACCCGGTTAGTCTAGCGACGTGAGATGACCGTTTGACTCGAAGTGTCACGGGTTCGATCCCCGCACCGGGACAAATAGTTGTATTGGCCTACAGAAAGATATTTGTTTCGGGTATGGGTGTTTGTGTTGTGTGTGTACAACGGCACCTACTACCTAGGATTATAGCTACTGTGGGGCTAATTTTTAAATTTTCTGTTTTTTGTTCTAAAGTTTTCAATTTTAACACTAATCAAAGTTCGAACTCAAAGTCTGAATCAAATATTGCTAATGATGGGTGAACATTTGTGGTTTTGTATTTACGAATAAATATAATCTGTATGTAAATAAAGTTGTATCGATTTTTCCTAATGCTATTCACTCCTTTAGCTGTATTTGTACTTAATATACTTGCCACTAAATGGTAGTGTTCAGCACTATCGTGTTCCGGTCAAGTGGTAATGTAGGGCTCTGTAATTTCCAGCACAGAGGCCATCACCTTAGGCCTCAGGAGTGGTAATGCATCTATCTGCATTTTGACCTTGGTCTTTGTGTGGGTGTCTATAGGCTGCAATCATCACTTAACATCAATTTGAACTGCATACTTGGTTGCCACTTCCATATCATAAAAAACAAATTGTAATTGTTCATTACTAGGTTCCACGGAATAATCTATTCTGTGCTAGGTGTTCTTCATTATTGTTTTCTGGTCAGTCGCTAATTTCATTAACACACATAAACTGACGAGGGTTAATCAAACCTCGACAGTACCAGATTATCTGTATTTAGTATTGAATACACTTTTGCTTTTGATTTGCAACAACAGTCCACAACTGCATTTTGTTTACAAACGCACACATAGTAAAAAAACGGACAATTGCGTGTCGGGCCACGCACAACGTAGAGTTCCGTTTTTTCAAGTACATTTTTTTTTCTTTTTTGTTCACATTTTTAAATTTTTTTTTTAGAAGAACATACATTTTATTATTATAGACTCGTAAACTCGTAAACTTATAGTCGTCTAATCTGGGACAGCATTCCTTTTAAATTCATATACCTTATGTCATATTACCATGCTTTTTTTTTGCGTCCATACACCATCGTATGCTGGTACGTAGAGGGAGTAAAATATTAAATGCAAATCTAATTAAAAATTCGAATTATAAAGCTTAAAATTTCTCGAACGGCAGTGTTTTCTCTGTCTCACAATATTTTTTGGTTATGTCTCTGTGATAGTTATTACGGGGCCATACATTACCTACCATCGAACCGGAACATGATAGTGCTGAACTCTACTATTTGGCAGCAGATAGATTAGGTAATGCGGTGGTGCCTACGCCCTCGAGCTACGACACTGGCACTCTACCAATATTCGTGTCAAATTACAGCTTTCTGGTACAAATAATCCGACCCCCTTATCCATAAACGTATTTTAGCTAAAATGTTGCTAATCTCTCCTTTGTCTCTTTCTATCCTGCACATTTGAAAATGCAACTGACAAAGACAAAACATTCTATAGCTAAAACGTATCTAATATACGTTTATGAATAAGGGGGGAAGAGTACAGCTGCGGACAGACGTACGGACAGACGGACGGACAGACGGACGGACAGACTGACGGACAAGATGAAACTATAACGGTTCCCTATAGGATACGGAACCTTAGTAAAAAACGATCTTCCAAACATTACCCGAGTAATACCAGGCCAGTTTTGTTGCCGTAAACCATCCGAAAAAAGAGCCAATTTCACAGTCGTTCAAACTTGAAGCGTCGCGTTACCTTTTGATTTGAGAGCGTCGAATATTGCTCACAGTATTATATTGCTTTCACGCTTCCTCTCGGTAAAGGCCATCCGTCACGGACGCGGCTGATCGAAGGGTTGGAGAGAGAGGGACGGTAACAAGGCGAGACGCATTATACTCAATGTCACGGGTTGACAGACGATTTGCAACGCGCACGCGCCTCGTTAAAGCCCTGAATACCGTGTCACATTATGCATACTTGATGCAATGTATAATACTTCGATGAGATTAAAGGAATATGCAGAAACTAGGAAGGCGAGTTGACAGTCGTTCATAATGAAGCTGATGTTGGTATGGCGATAATGTAGGGCCTGCATTCCGCTGAATAAGAGAGTGTTCACTCAGTAGCGTACCTAGCTAACATGGGTGGCACCCGTGGCGGATTAACAAAAAAAAAAGCAAATAATTAACATTCTTTGGTATTTCACTTCTCCATTCTCCACCGTTATGCCTCCCCATTTGAGCAAATTCTGCCTCTGGGCGCCCCCTGGTATAATAAATGAAAAATATGAAAAGAATAATAATATAAAATTTCTGGCCAACTATTGTTATATTTAGGATTCCGCATATCAAAAAAAAAAATGGAACCGTTATAGAATCTATCGTGTGTCCGTCAGTGACTCAGTAATAACAGTTACGAAACGTTGTAAAGAAGAATGATAGTTAACACTGTACAAATTGTCATTTTCAAATGACTAAATAATAAATAATTTGAAATAATTGCATTTTTTGTATATATGATCAAGTAAAAGTTGGGTTAGATTGCAAATTATTAACTATATTACAAAATGTACTGTGTAAAGGTGCTATTCCGCGGGTCGCGATAGTCGTCGGCCGCGCGCGGCTATAGATGCAGTATGAAAATGTATGGAACCGATGCCGCGGCTCGCGACGACAGACACGCGCGGCCGACGACTGTCGCGAGCCGCGCGCGGCCTAATTGTTACATATTGTAACAATATGGCCGCATATTGTATTGGACATATTGTTTTCAGAAACGTCACGGATTTCATGGCGCAAACATAACGAACCTCTATGGTGAAACCATTTTACCTCTGGCTAGTTACACAGCACATATAATATGTTTGACATTTTGACAGACAACACCGACTAATTTCGAAATTTTCAAGACATAGGTTAAGATCCTACTGCAGAATCATTTCGTTCATCCAGATATGCTGCAAACCTATTTTTTACGCAACAATATAATCTACAGAATATATTATATCCACTAGGTTGCCTATAAATTGGCCCTAAGTATTTTTAGTTATATTATTTTATCTTTAACAGCCAGCAACTCTTATTTGCGGCCGTATTAATTTGGCTCCCGTATACCATAATAATGAGAAAAAAAATAGCTTTAATTTACTAATTTAAATTTTTAGAAAATACGTAATTGCGGCCAATTGCTTAACCGCGGACGTGATTTTCCAGATTCTTTATACATATTGCCGTGAGGTGGACAATATTTTATTAAAAAAACAAAATCCCAAAAAAATATATAAAAAATACTTGTGGCCATTTTTTGAAAGTCTAGTGGATATACTCGTATATTTTTTAGATTATAAATATGCGTAATAAATAGGTTTGCAGCATATCTGGATGAACGAAATGATGCTGTAGTGGGATCTTAACCTAACAAGGCCGCGACCGGCTCGCGACAGTGGTCGGCCGCGCGCGTCTTTCGCGAGCCGCGGAATTGGTTCCATACATTTTCATACTGCATCTATAGCCGCGCGCGGCCGACGACTGTCGCGACCCGCGGAATAGCACCTTAATGGGTTAGCCAGTAACGATTTTTGGGCCCAAAATTACCCGGCTCCTTTGTGACCAAAACATGAAATGCACATGTGGCATAAATGAAATAAAAAAAACGTATATCAAACGCGGAGGCCACTTTCGAAGGGATGAAATAGAAACTTTATAATGATTTTCGAAGTATTTATTATACACAAGAAAATAAAAATCTAATTGAATATAATCAGTTTGATTTTCACAAAAAAAAAGATCTTGTAGACTCCAGCTGCAGTAGATCGATAGCTGATAATCGTCCAATCAACCTGTATTATCTACAGTTAAGTTATTTTATTATCAGTAATGATAAAAATCTGATAAATGTTGTATTGATACATATACGAGTACTATTGGAAAATTTGTGTACTCAGTAATATTTACGGTGAAGCTTTACGACCGCAAAAATTATATTATTGATATTTTGTTAATGTTTCATCAAATTATCAAAAATCATCATTAGTGAGTGAGTGAGTGAGTGAGTGAATGTTTCATATTATTTGCATGATTAAATTCCAACATCATTAATTAATATTTAAATTCATACTTTATAGATGTTGTCGTTAAGTGTCATAATATTAGAATGTGTTACTGCATTATTATTTTTTGTTATGTTTCAATATGGTTTAATTGTTTCATAATACTTAATACAGGTTATGTTGTGCAAATCGTGTTCGCAGACATTATGAGTGGTGTATATACTTGTTATAGGCATGTGCATTAGAATGTACACTACTCTGTAACAAATTCATACTATACTCTTACCCCCATATTCATAAACGTACATTAAATACGTTTTAGCTATAGAATGCTTTGTCTTTGTCAGTTGCATTGTCAATTGTGCAGGATAGAATAAGACAAAGGAGAGATTAGCAACACTTTAGCTTAAATACGTTTATGAATAAGAGGGTTAGTGTGTCTAATTAATATAAATAAATAATAATAGGTTGGGGAAAAAGTCTTTTCGCATTATACTATGTATGAACTTGTAATAAAATCTCTTTGGCTGTATGTAGTATGTAGTATTTGTATCTGGCTGGTTTTGGTATCATTGAATGTTAAAATTTTAAAGAACATAATTCCAAATTCAAATTAGGCAAATGTGTGATTTTCATTTGTTTTTCGTACTGTCAAGATGAGTGAATTTAATGAAGAAATTCGATACATTATAAAATTTTACTACAAAAAAGGTAAAAATGCAACGCAAGCCGCGAAAAAATTTGCGATGTTTATGGACCTAGTGCAGTGTCTGTGAGAGTAGCACAAATTTGGTTTAAGCGTTTTCAATCCGGAAATTTTGATGTCAAAGATGCACCTCGCTCTGGTCGCCATATTACGGATAAAATGGATGCCATTTTTGAGAAAGTGGAGCAAGATCAACATATCAGTAGTTACGACGTAGCTGAAAAACTGAGAATTGATCACAAAACAGTTTTGGCGCATTTGAAAGAAGCTCGGTACAAAAAGAAGCTCGATATTTGGGTACCTCACGAGCTCACTGAAAGAAATCTAATGAACCGTCTACTCATTTGTGATTCTTTATTACGACGTAATAAAACCCAATCATTTTCGAAGAAGCTGATAACTGGTGATGAAAAGTGGATCACGTACGACAAGAACGTGCGAAAAAGGTCGTGGTCAAAGGCCGGTCAGGCTTCACAGACTGTGGCGAAACCCGGGTTAACTCGCAATAAGGTGATGTTGTGTGTGTGGTGGGATTGGAAGGACATTATTCATCATGAGCTATTACCACCAGGCAGGACTATCGATTCTGAACTCTACTGCGAACAACTGATGAGATTAAAGCAAGAAGTTGAGAGAAAGCGGCCGGAATTGATCAACAGAAGGGGTGTGGTGTTTCATCATGATAACGCTAGACCTCACACATCGATAGCCACTCAGCAAACATTAAGAGAGTTTGGCTGGGAGGTGTTAATGCATCCGCCGTATCGTCCTGACCTTGCACCTTCAGATTTCCACCTGTTTCGGTCTCTTCAGAATTCTTTATGCAATGTTAGGTTAACATCACGAGAGGACTGCCAAATCCACTTGTCGCGGTATTTTGATGAGAAGTCCCAAAATTTTTATAGCAATGGGATCATGTCCCTACCTACAAGATGGCAAAAGGTTATCGAACAAAATGGTACATACATACTTTAGTTAAATTTAAATAAACTATATTAAAAAATGTTTCGAATTATCTTAAAAAATGCGAAGAAACTTTTTCCCCAACCTTATATAACACCGTAATGGCAAATATTCTACGAAAATAACTATGAAGTTATTATTTGAAGGTTAAAATTCATTGGCATGTTCACACGCGAGCGTTTTGGCAGGTTAATTACCGTATTAGTGCAATATTATCTTCTTAATATATATAAATCTCGTGTCACAATGTTTGTCCTCAATGGACTCCTAAACCACTTAACCGATTATAATAAAATTCGCACACCATGTGCAGTTCGATCCAACTTGAGAGATAGGATAGCTTACATTACGCTATGACTAATGGGAGCAGAGCAGCGCGGGCGAAGCCGGGGCGGGCCGCTAGTTCATTTATAATTATTAGACACACCAACAGAATAGTATGAATTTAGAGTTATGTACATTCTGATGCACTCCGAAAAGGTAAACAGTAAACAGAATCTCACGAAACTGGTCTTCCTTAATGCTATTATTTATGTATTTGTTATGTTTTTTTGGTATCAAACAAGCACGCAGTTATAGACATGTACACAAAAACTCAAGTTTAAAATGCAGATGCTTCGTCACCTCTGGAGCCTAAGTTGTTATGCCTCTGCAACAGTTATTACAGTCTTAAATTACCATCTAATCAAATCATGATAGTGCTGAATACTAGGTACTATAACTTCTCTATAAACGTGACTTCGAACCTGGTAGGGCAAAAGGGTAGGTGTAGAGAACTGACAAAATCAAACAAGGTGGCAAGGAAGAGAACTTCCAAACAAGGAAAAGTCCGAATAGCATTTATCTGCCTACTTGGAGTTTGAACCCAGGATCTCCGAGTAGCAGTAGTGTCCTATAAATCATATTAAATATATTTCTAATGTTTTTTGGATTCGGTACTTCAAAACAAAAAATGGATCTCCTATGATCTCATTCGCGAGTCTGTTTGTCTGTCAGTCAGTCGGTCTGTCTGGCTGTCCGTCTGTCACGGCCTCTGACTCTGACATTTCCTCTGAAAGTAGGTATGAAATTGAAATTTACCAACTAGATTTGAAACTGGTGGTAGAGTTCCAGTATAGGAGCTCGAGGGCGTAGGCATCACCGCATTACCTAATTTATCTGCCGATAAATGGCAGTGTTCAGCACTTTCGTGTTCCGGTTAGATGGTGATGTATGGCCCCGTAATAACTATCACAGAGACACAACATCTAAGGTCTCAGGGGTGGTAACGCATACAGAAGCATAACACCTTAGTCCTCAGGAGTGGTAGCGCATCTGCATTTTGACCTTGGTCTTCGTGTAAGTGTCTATAAGCTGCAATAATCACTGTGACACAACATCAATGTGAACTGCATGCTTGATTGCCAATGCCATTTCATTAAAAAAAAAACAACAACAAAATGTATACTTGTAAAACAATGTACTACAAAGCGTAGCATTGCGCTACGAAGAGGCTACGAAGTGTACTTGCGACCGTGTCACTCAAATTTGAATTAAAACTTTTTTTAAATACACGCGATATTATGGTCGCATGAGTGAAACCTAGAAAAACAATAACGCACAGGCAGTTGACGCTGCATTCCTGTTTTCATGGTCACCCCAGCCACTAGCACGTGCGCCACCCCGCTAGACGCATAAATTCCTGCTCTAGGTATTGTGACGTCCCTCCCGGCGACATATTGCCGCTAAATATTGGGGCATCCCCATAAACAAGGGGAGAGACATTTTTTTTTAAATAACCTGATTTCGGTTATACCTTTATTCGACGTAACACAAAATGTTTACGTCTTACTGTGTATTAAAATTGTGTGATTTCTTAATTTCATCAAAGCTTTAGAATGTATAGCATAAAATATGTACGTAACTTCGTAACTGCCCGCTTGTATTCTCCGAAAGGGTGGGTAGGCAGTTAAAAATATCTACATGAAATCATACATAGGTTGATACTATGTAATCAGCATTTTTTGCCATAAGCATACAAAGAAATTCAAAAATTTACAATGTAGCCTTTAGATTTAAATAAAAACCAAAGATTTTAAATGTTTCTACTCGTAAAGCCTAAGTAATTATACCTCTGTACTGGAAATGTCAGGTCTTTACCGTACGTTACCAACCGAGTGAACCCGATTGCGCTGGTGCACTATTTTTAAGTGGCAAGTTAATCAGGTAATACGCTACAGTGTCTACAGCCTCAAGCCACGTCACTTTAGCTCTACCATCAGTTAGCAATTATGAACATGGAAAATATGCTATTGACCTGAATTAATTTCCTCGTGAATAAATATCTTTTTTTATTTATATATCAAAAGCTATTATCATTACAAGAGCACCCAATGCAATAATGTGAAAATAGAAAATTGCAGTTAAATCATTTTTTATGCAAGAATACAAGTTAAATTAATTTTGCATTCATTTAAATAGAACGATGGAATACAATCGTTAATTGAATTTTCTACGTGGATAATCCGAATGATACCCGTGTGCAATGTAATGAAACGGATGAAGTAATGAAGGGCATTGAAGGATCCTAATCGATCGGTCTGAATTGCAGAAAATAATGTACTCGGCTTTGTATCGTACATGGAACCAGAATAACAAGGCTTTGTATCGTACATGGACCAAGAATAACAAGACCAAAATATGAATAGCTTATTTTATGGGCAGTGGCAGACTAAGTTGGGGGCAACAGGGGAGGTCCGCCATGGACCTCCGGTTCTGGAGGTTTCCAAAGCTTGACCAGCGTAACGTTGCTCCCAAGCCGCACGAATTTTGAATCATGAAAGTTTTACACCGAAAAGAGATTTTTAGAGCTTACGGCAGTAAAACCTTTAACGGTAAACGGGCTCTAAGCGGTTTTACTGGTGGTAGAGCTCCAGTGAAGAAGCTCGCGGGCGTAGGCACCACCGCATTACTTAACATACTTACCGCTAAATGGTAGTGTTCAGCACTATCGTGTTCCGCTCAGGTGGTAATGTACAGCCCTTTAATTTCCGGCACAGAGGCATAACATCTTAGGCCTCAGAAATGGTAACACGTCTGCATTTTGACCACTGGTCTTTGTCTGGGTGTCTAGAGGCTGCAGTCATCACTTAACATCAATGTAAATTGCATGCTTATTTGCCACTTCCAATTCATAGAAAAAAAGACGACTGCTGGATAAAGCCATCTATCTATCGATAGCAACCGGGATCGACGGCTTAACGTGCCCTCCGAAGCACGGAAACGAGCATTTTAATTTGCCACTAGCGGTCACCCATCACACTACCCGACCGCGCCCGTAGTGCTTAACCGAGTTTATTATCTACACCAGCCGCGGAGCCATGCGCGCGTCAAGGAAGCCTTTAGTCTGAGGGTAATTGTAATAAATCAATTGTAATAAATGTTGGAAAAGCACACGATACATAGTTATAGCCGGGCTTTGATAAAATGCGACCAGCAGACTTTATCGCAGTTTATCACCACTCGAGAGGTGATCGCGATAAAATCGGTCCAATTGATTTTTCCGACAATCCAGCCTGGTGCTTTATCAATAAAATACTTTATAGGAAACCACTGATACCATTAACATGTATTGATACGTAAATACCGTACTTTCGTCGGAAACTTTTTAACTTGCGGAATTTATTCTTGCACTGGAAGATATTTAGTTTTTTAGTGCGGTCAGTCAATCGAACAATGGCGGTCAAACCATTCCAATGAGGCAGTAGTTAATGCAATAACGCAAGATGAGCAGCAGCGTCACAGTACAAATATAAACAGTATGGAAACTACGTACAAAGCGTTCAAAACGGCAAACTCACACAAACATGCGCATCGTCGCTCGAGTAGCGAGTGACTCGGTACTGCAGCACCGCGAGAACCGCTTAGAGGCATCGTTGATGCGCATGTTTGTGTGAGTGTGCCGTTTCAACGTTTTCTACGTAGTTTCCATACTGTTCATATTTGTACTGTGGCAGCGTCCTGCGCTAAGACTACTGCCACTGCGATGGACAATCCGCATGCCAAACGTGGCGATTAGGGCATATTCCCCTATGTATGTATACTAGTTGTTATCATTCCTTTTAACTACCTACCCATTGAAACAGGCTTTGTGTTTTGTTGTTTGTTAATGCTTTCTTTTTTCATTTATTACCTATTTTTTTTTATTAAAAACTAGCTGACCCGGCCACGCGTTGCTGTGGCTAAAGTTTTTGTTATATTACATTATAGTAAACAATCTAAGAGGAACAATAAGAGAACATCAGTCACGGAGTCCACTATGCTTTTTCACACAGATGGTATTTGTAAAAAAAATTGGTGTTCTTATTTGACTTTCTACTACTATAACCCTTTAGTACAATGAAATTATTTACGAACAAAGACGAAAATGTTGATGTTGGTATACAAATTCACTGGATTGAGATTTGAAGGGGAAGTACGTTGAACACAATTAATTAAAATGTTCTTACACTTGATGTTAAGCAGAAATCAATAGGTACAAAATAAAAATTTAAAGCGTCAATGGTAATTCATAATGGTAATTATGCTGTTAAAATGTAGCTTATATGACACGTTTGTAGATTTACCGTAACAGCGCCATCTATTGATTACTTACTCAACCCAGTCGAAAAGTATCGACATCTGTTAGAATCATTTGGAGTTAACAGATAATTGTGACTGTCAAATAATTACAGACAAATAATTAGCAATAAATTAAAATTGCGACTATAATTTGAGATTTAAACTATCCTATCTCTCAAGTTGGATCGAACTGCACATGGTGTGCGAATTTTATTATAATCGGTTAAGTGGTTTAGGAGTCCATTGAGGACAAACATTGTGACACGAGATTTATATATATTAAGATAATAAAGGAAAAGTTGATATGTTCTTAGGTTTTCGCGAGCTACACTCATTGAAATAAAACTATTTTTACGGATTTATCTCGCGTATATTAAACTAAAATGATTTTTTAAATCAACCCGACGTTTCGGTCGCTTTTCAGCTTCCGTGGTCCCGGGCAGACTGAGGTGACATTTGTCTGACAGAAGTTTGAAAAAATTATATGTAGCTACCTCCATCGATTTCGTAAACGCCTTGCGTAGCGTTCAGGATTAACACAATAATTACTTATGGTATCTTGAGGTCTTGCAGACTGCTGCGGCTGGGATTTAATCTTGCTAAGTATGGGATCCCATGATGTTGATAATCGCCATCCATCTTCTCTATTGAAATTTGGGTGTTTTTTAATTTCAATAGCCTCGCGTACCATTCGTGGAATGGGTTTGTGTTCTCTAGCGAGTATTTGAATTTTATCAAACCGGATGTAATGGTTTGGCTTATCCGCTATGTGTTCACAGACTGCAGACCTCCCTGTTCTTCGGTTTTTGACATCAGCAATGTGCTCTTTAACGCGGGTGGATACAGCTCTCTTCGTTTGACCAATATATGAGAGTCCACAATCACAATCTAATTGTGATCTATTTGTGGACTCTCATATATTGGTCAAACGAAGAGAGCTGTATCCACCCGCGTTAAAGAGCACATTGCTGATGTCAAAAACCGAAGAACAGGGAGGTCTGCAGTCTGTGAACACATAGCGGATAAGCCAAACCATTACATCCGGTTTGATAAAATTCAAATACTCGCTAGAGAACACAAACCCATTCCACGAATGGTACGCGAGGCTATTGAAATTAAAAAACACCCAAATTTCAATAGAGAAGATGGATGGCGATTATCAACATCATGGGATCCCATACTTAGCAAGATTAAATCCCAGCCGCAGCAGTCTGCAAGACCTCAAGATACCATAAGTAATTATTGTGTTAATCCTGAACGCTACGCAAGGCGTTTACGAAATCGATGGAGGTAGCTACATATAATTTTTTCAAACTTCTGTCAGACAAATGTCACCTCAGTCTGCCCGGGACCACGGAAGCTGAAAAGCGACCGAAACGTCGGGTTGATTTAAAAAATCATTTTAGTTTAATATACGCGAGATAAATCCGTAAAAATAGTTTTATTTCAAAAAGGAAAAGTTATTATTTTTAAGGATGTATATAGTGTTTTTTTGTCTCTTTCTGGACCGAATAAAGAGTTTTGTATGATTATGACATATTCCCTCAATTTAAATTATGGGGAGGTTTTTGGTCCAGCAGTGGACATCATTCGGCTGATATGAATGAATGAATGAATTTTGTTCATTCTTGTCCTGCGCCGTAAAATTCCGTAAATTATATTCGATCAATATATATTTGAGTGTAAACGTTTCGTCGTCGAACGTAAACATATTAATGACACCGGCGACAGAGTTATACTTGTCCAATAACCCTCTCCGATCTGAATAAATAATAGACGACAAGTTAAAGCAAATTAAAATGTCGTCGACTCCTAATAGTTGCGTCACAGATGGTCGCAGATTTCAATACAAATTTATTTTTAGCGCAGGTGAAGTATTTAGGCCGAGAGCCCTATGATGTCTCAAGACGAGACGCGTTCAGGCGTTAAAATTCAGATACTAAAGTACTAAACAGGAAATTCACCTTGGTAGCCTGATTCCAGTTTCCAGAAGTCAATTTACCTCAGTTTCACATGATAACATGACAGATGACGTGGAAACGTCTCACTTAAATATCTGTCAAATCAATCAAAAACGGAAGCGGCTGTTTTTTAGTTGTCTTCTCTTTATAGGTATATATATGTATAACAACTAATCTGGTTGATGTATGTATCTTCACGCAAGTAGTTCCACACGGGGTAGGTAGCGTGGAGCGCTAAATATCCCGGTTCTTACATAAATACTACTACCTCACATAGTGTGGCTCTTCTACATTCATTATTCTATTCTCTCTGGATTCATCTACATATATATGCATTGTATATCTCGGTGCCTGCTTATTCTTTATTTTTGTATAAGACAGTCTTATATGGCAGAACGGCTAAGATTCAAACAAATACTTATAATAATATGACTCTATCGAAGGTAGAGAGAGTAGATAGAGTAAACGAGAGAGAGAGAGTTCTCATTGTAATTTATAGACCAAATTCTGAGAAGTTTTATCAACGCGAAAGCAATGTTAAAAATTAAACATTTATGACGATTAAACTGTTTTTGCTAGGGAGTAAGGAGATTAGGGTCATAGCTCACTAGAGACGCCCGGTACCCGACCATCGCCCGACCGCCTCGAGCGGTCTGCGTCACATCAACGCCGCTCCGTATCGCCTCAACCGCAAGCCGTCAATGCACGGGCGGCGCGCGGTCCTCGCGCGGACTGCGAGTGGACCACTAGGTGACCACTAGCTTGTCTTGCGTTGATTTTGCATTGCCAACGCGCTGTTTCCAAGTGAACCGTGCGCCGTCTACACGTGCTCCGCGAGTGGTTCACAAGTAAGATCGCGTCGTTCACCCGTGGACCACCCGTCGACAACGAGTGGACATCGTAAACGGGTGGTCGGGTGCCGGGTGGCTGTAGTGAGCTATGACTCTAGCTGTTTTGAGCTTTGTTGATTTCAATGATACTTAAAAGCCGCAGACCTTTTCAATATATCTGGCCAATACATTTCTAAAAAATATCTTCCGTGGTAAAAAGTAGTATTACAGAATTAGTAGTAAGTAACATTCATACCAAATACTATAAACTATATTTTATCCATAACAGAATGAAGCATTTAATTTTCATGAATGTAAAAAAAACCTATCTCAATTCAATTTTTATAGTATACAAAATGTTTTAGTATACAAAAAGTGAAAAGATAATAAAAATCCATAGGCAGTTTTTCGTTTACCAATATTATTTTAATGGTACTTCTTTCGAAGCCATTATTTTTTATACCGCAGCAAGGACAACAGAAGAACAGGAAATAAAGTAAATTGCTATTTGATACACTTGGATCAGCAATTCAAAACAAAAGGGGTGGTAACAAAAAGAATAACATTGTAACTAATGTCATGTGACGATGAGTCTTTGATCGTTATTCAGGATAAGATCAACAGGTGATGGGATATCCGACAATCCGAAAAACAAATTCTACAGATAACTTCGACGACGTAGGGTTGGAGAAAAACAGAAACGAAATATTTCATTCTTTATATAATTTGATTTGTAATACGATTTCACGATTACAGTGAGATTCCTTCTTTATGTGCCTATATTATGTGTTCAGGTCAAGTTCCTTACGAGGTAGGCAGAGCGCGGAAGGTCAAATCGTTTGATTTTTATACACCTCTTTGTCTGCCTGGGCTTCTGAATCCGTCTACATTCCCATTCTTTCTTTAATTACTTTTTCTTTCTTTAAGACACGTTCGTTTAGCAAAGCAGTTAACACAAGAAAGTCATTAATGAAATTAATTATAATCGAAAAACTAATCAATAAAATATGTAACGAATGTAACAGTTTTATTATTACTTTATTATTATAATAGTTTATGCTGTAGAAGAGTACAAGTTTTTTTTTTTTAATTAAACAGTTAACTGTTACTTACTTCCCAATATTATTAAAATTTAGTAATCACTTAGGACTGAAAATCTCGCCCGATCTATATCTTGTTAACTCTATGTAAGATACTTGAAACTGTTGTTTTCGTCTTCAGAGTTCAGTCTAGGGATGTTACAGACATGGTTTTATCGAAATTATATCGGGATCGAAATTGAAATCCTAGGTAGAGTTGCCAGGTAAAGACATTTTTTCATTTATAGGGAAACGGAGAAGTAGAAATATGTTAATTTTATTTAATTATATAAATAAAATAAAAGTTATACTTATTCAATCGACTTAAATAGAATTTAAGTTCCTCAGTAGGTAGTTTAATGTTAGAAAGTCGGTAAGTGGTCAGGGTCGGGGGTGTGATATTGGGATTATTCCATTCTTCCAGTGCCAACCTCGCAATTTGGTACTGTGCCTGGAGATAGTTATTACATTACACGGGACAAAACGTAATTGGCAAATCGTGGGCTTTTGCATGTATGCTTAATTAAATGCATGCATCTGCCTACTCCTCTAAATAGGGAATACAGAAGTGAAGTTATGTGAAATGTACGGAATCAAAGAGTGGAATTATTGACCAAAGGCCAAAAAAACCAGGTACCTACAACATTATTCTCTCAGTCCCTGCCACTAACATCCCTAGTTCAGTAGAATGTAAAATACAAGTTTCAAAATATCTATTGATTCAAAGTAGATAGAATTTATGTTTAAAAATTAAGGAAAAAAAATGGAAAGATAAATTTGACTTCGGGCAGGTATCGAACCTGCTACCCCAGGATAACTAGTGCCAACAGACAGACAGACGCCGCGGGGAACTTTGTTTTATAATATACATTTTGATTGATTTATTTTCAATCCGGAAAACTTCGTGTTGCCTCACAACAGAATTAAATAAATTGTGTCAGAGATTTGATAGGTACGGACTCGGTTATTGTTCCTAGTGTACGGACTATTTGTATGGGAAAATGAAAAGGAAGGACGGCTTCGAATTGGATGTCAGCGATATGGCGCAACGGCGAGAGACTCTTAAGCTATATTCAGACCTGCGCGTTATTCGCTACCGACGTGGGGAGCGGCATTATCGAGCGGGTTTCTCTAGGGTATTATGTATGAAGTGCCGCGATACAGCATCACCACGCGGTATTCGGTCCCCACGTCGGTAGCGAATAACGCGCAGGTCTGAATAGGGCTTTATTGGAGTGAACCGGGTGGCAGCGGGGTGACCACGGCGCAGCGGGGCGACCCAGTCACTTGCCCCGCAGTCGCCGTCGCGCCATCCAGTTGGTGGTTGAACTGGAACACAATAGCTATGAACATTTTAACGACTAAGGGTCAATTTCACCGTTTACAATGAGATCTGAGTTTAATAAAACGCATTTTATCTTAACGTTTAGTTTAGTTTAAAATTTGCATCCAATTTCAGCTTAAACACTATCAATTTTTGTCGATGAAATCCAGATTCATCTCAATCTCGCCGACAAAGTGGTAGAATAAAACCGTGAAGAAGAATTATTTAGGGTACCTCAACTTCATGTAACGTGCGGATATTTTTTTAAAATTTAGTTTTTATATAGTGTGGGATATCGTTGGATAGGTCTTTAAAAAGGTTAGGGTATGCAAATATAATTTTCGATTTAGTTAACTGTTCGTGACTTATTATTAAGCTTTAAAGTGCCAAATTTCGTTAGAGTCAAGTGTCCCCCGCCTCTGCCAACTAAACGGTTGTTGTTAGAAATTCGTTACGGCAATAGTAGGTAGCTACATATAAAGGAATTAAAAGGAAAACTATAACTAAGTTGGCTTTACAAGTTTGCGAGTGATAGTCCACCAAAGTACTTATTTTATTCGAAAATTTTAAACAACTCGATAGAAAATATATTTTTTTTTCATCACACTATTCAAACCTAACAACTACGGAACCCTACACTGTGCGTGGCCCGACACGCCTTTGACCGTTTTTTTAATTTTAATTTTTATACCGACATTCTCATTCACACAAAGCCTCTTTCTAACATACCTATTCATTACGAACGCGATCGGTGAGCGATACACCGCAGATCTTGCACATTTTCCCTTGTTTCTGTTAAACCAAAACATTGGGTACTCAGTAGGTACAATCTCTATTGATGTAAGTACAGAGAATATTGATATTAGGATATTCCTTATTGAATCCACTGATATAAATAAAGGGAGTTTAAGAGCAAATAAGTAAATAATCTTCCACTGCCTTTCATTAATCCGAATCGGAGGCCGCTAAACAGTGCAGTATGGCGCGTGGTCGTCACGTGTCTCGCACTCTCTATGAATACCCTGTATAGATGTTACCCGCTGCAATATTTGCAGCACAACCGATTATCATTCCAAAGCCAATGCATTTAAGAATATATTAGCTTACAGTTTTTATGTATGGAAGTTAATATTGCGCGGTAGTCCGTACGATTCGGCAAACGATCTGCTATTTATCGCCCCGGGGTACAACTTTATTGCCTCCGCGATGCTCCCTTCTCGTGGATAAAATTATGATTGGTTTCTTCTAACTTGGTAGGTATGCAATATATTATAGCTTATTATAGTTATATACCTTAGTGAATATTATTATTGCATCTATACCTAGCTTAGTGAATTATTTTGCTTATGACCCGAACATAATACGAGTATCTACCTGATTCTGGATATGAGATGAGGATGTACCTAATATGAACGTAAACGTAACTTCACGCCTGTTATCCCCGAAGGGGTAGGCAGAGGTTAATGCATTCATTCAAACATACATGCAAACACCCACATTTCGCCGCGTCAGTTACGTTTAGGCTAGGGTTTCTGCTCGAGACTTCTCGAACTCGAGACAATAAGATTTAGACCCATTCGAGACGAAAAATAAATAGCCGACTCTCGAGACTCTCGAGTTCCGGCGATCACGTTAGTTTTTTCTTGATTGTATGCTTTGCAGTGTAATTCACGTAAAATTTAAAACAATGAAATAATAAATACAAATATTTTAATAATATCGGACAGTGTCTTTGACTAACGTGTCTTCTGTTTCAACAGCTGATTAATTTTAGATTTTTTCTTGTAGTGAAAAGTAGGTAGTTAAGGACAATAAAATATTTCCGATTTTCAATTGTTTTTGGGGTTCCATAGTAAACAAGAAATCTTTATAGTTTCGCCATGTCCGTCTGTCGGTCTGTCTGTAATTAGCGCAAAAAGTATTGGTACAAGAGATTTGAAATTTGGCACAAGTATACACCTTAAACTGGTACGGTAGAATAAAAACATGAAAAAAATTATTAAGGGTACCTCCCCTACTACATGTAGCGGAGATATTTTTTGTATTTTTAGTTTTCTATATAGTGTGGGCTATCGTTGGATAAGTCTTTTAAATTTAAAAATATTTGGAGTGTGCTAACGTCATTTTTGGATTTAGTTTACTGTTTGTGACTTTTAAGCTTTAAAGTGCTTTTTTCGTTTTAGTCAAGTGTCCCCCCCCTCCTCTACTATCTAAATGGTTGTTGTTAGAAATTCAAATGTTACGGCAATAGTAGCTACATGTAGCGAAATTAAAAGGAAAATTATTACACCTAAGTTGGCTTTACAAGTTTGCGAGTTATAGTCGACCAAATGTAATACTCGAAATTTTTTAATAACTTCGTAGAAAATATTTGTATTTTTTTTTTCATTACAGTAATCAAACCTAAAAACTACGGAACCCTACACTGCGCATCGCCCAACACGCACTTGACCGGTTTTTCATATTATTTTCAGTTTCATCTACATTTTTTTACGAAAGACTCGAGAGTCGAGACAACTCGAGAAATTGGAGTCGAGAATTCTCGAAATTCGAGAAAAAAATGAGACGGGAAACCAGAAACCCTAGTTTAGGCCCATGTAACAGGTGGCGAGGTGCGGCGAGCCTATTGACATCTCTGGGCACATTACCAAACTTCGAGGTACTGGGAAATTTTAAGAAAATCGAAAAATCCCAATAGAACCAGAGATAAAGGATTTTACACCCTTATCTCTAATAGACCCCGACCTGGGAATCGAACCCAGGATCCTAGCGTAGTAGTAGTGGCCTGCTACCACTAGGCTACTGAGGCAACAAAAAATATAAATCCTGTGGATTTCGAAATAGCACACGTATAAGCTCCTATTCATAACTTTTTTAATTTATTTATAGAGAGACTTTGAAATTATTTAATTATCATTGTAAAAGGTGGTCAACAAGCAACAGCTCACATGGGTGTTAAGTGATAGCTGCAGCTTATAGATATCTACACAAAAACCAGAGGTCAAACGCAGATGCGTTGCCACCACTGAGTCCTAATTTGTTATGTCTCTGATAGTTATTACGGAGCCATACATTCCCACCTAACCAGAAAATGATAGGGCTGAACACTACCATTTGCGGCAGATAGGTAAGGTAATGCGGTGGTGCCTGCGCCCTCCAGCTCCTACACTTGCACTCTACCACTTCGTAACAAGTTAGTGGGTATTATGAGTAACATACATTAGATTAACTTGGCTTCAATCATGCTTAAATATATACTAATATTATAAAGCTGAAGAGTTTGTTTGCTTGAACGCGCTAATCTCAGGAACTACTGGTCCGATTTGAAAAATTCTTTCAGTTTTAGATAGCCTATTTATTGAAGAAGACTTGAGGTTAATATCACCTGTATAACATCACGCCAAGATGAATAGGAGAGCGTAGGTAACATTGCAACAGCGCAAAGCCGGGGCGGGCCGCTAGTAATTTGATAAATGTAACAAACATTTTTTTTTTTTTTTTTTTATGTAATGGAAATGGTAAACAAGCAAGCAGTTCACATTGATGTTAAGTGATGACTGCAGCCTATAGACACCCACACAAAGACCAAGGTCAAAATGCAGATGCGTTACCACTCCTGAGGCCTAAGGTCTTATGCCTCTGTGCCGGAAATTACAGGGCCGTACATTACCACCTGACCGGAACACGATAGTGTTGAACACTACCATTTAGCGGCAAGTATATTAGGTAATGCGGTGGTGCCTACACCCGCGAGCTCCGTCACTAGAGCTCTACCACTTGTAAAAACATACCCGAATGTAACATACCCAGGACAGATACATACCGGGCGATGATATTATTAATGGTAATCTTACCTTAAGTCAAGATAATATTAAACTCCCTTATAAGAAGGATTTAAAACAAGAAATGCATTAAGAAACCAATATAGCTACAGACAGCTGCATCCTATCGTCTTTTGGTCTACCTATACAGTATCTAACAAGAATTAACAACCAATCGTATTCTCTATTCAACCGCTTTTCTAAGCTAAGTTTTATTTTTCATGGCAGCTGAATTATCATCCATCAGATTTGTTCAAACTGTCATTATAAGCACAAAAAAATTAATAATAATGTGATGAAAATTAAATTTTGGATTAGATAACTTAAAAAATTCGTTTAAAATGACAAAATCATAAAAAGAGTTAAACCAATTTTACCACTAAAACACAAAAATGTCAAGGTAAGCAAAACCATTTTTCATCAACTAAGGTCAAAAACGTGGAGGGATTTTCGCGTGTTGATGGGTTGCTAACGGCAATCTATACACAAACTCCCTATCTTTGACCCCATATGTGAGAATAGAAGTGTAATCAGAAGCAGGAAACGCTTTGTGTCTATTCCGTTGATTGATGTCGTTTTACCGTTTATCTCTATTTATCTGTTCTTAAACTTTCAGTGATTTTACTTAAAACGAAACAAATGTTTTCTCGGAGACATACCTACTCGTATGAACGTGGTATGGTTATAAAAGACACGTCAATCAACATGGTAGATAAAGCCATCTTGATGTGACTGCCATAGCCTTCTTATCTGGGGGTCGACCGCCTAACTCAAATTCTTCGGCCATTGCCCGTGGTACACCTACTTAGTCCACCTGGGTGAACCAGGGGTAACATTTTTTGCCCATATTTGCAAAATTCTTTCGTGATGCCTTGGATTATGTTCGCAAAAATAGATTTAACTGTCGTAAGGAATTTTTCAAAGTCAAAACTCACAATCGTATGGTTTTGGTTGCAATGGGATAAAACAATTTTTGTTGAACAGAATCGTTCGATTCAAAAGTCCGATTGAATCCTGGTTCCAAAATTGCAATGCTTCTTTCCGATTGGATTGATGAAAAATTGGTGAAACAACGAAATTTTAAACCTGCCGTACCCCTCGTATTCATTACATACCTAGTTAATCAAAAAGCCTTTTGATTACTTTTATATTTTGTTTCTATTTCTCTTTTTTTTTGCATCCGTATTTCAACTCGAATGTTGGTGGTGATCGGTGATTAATTACCTAGTTTACCTATAATATAAGTAATATAATAGTACGTACTTAAACCTACCAAGAATTATGTATTTTATTATCTGTGTTGTGCTATACAGTCTCTAGTTGCTTAAAAAATGGTTATTGTTACTATCCACTTATTTATTTCCCTAACTTCAGACTCTTGACCCATCTTCCGAGTGAGAACCTCTTAGAGATTTTGGTAGACGCTCTTCGCTATACGTTCATCGTTACGACTATCGCCAATGCTTACCTACTACTAAATTTTACATAATTATAACAGAAGAATAATTTCTCCATTCATTCAGCTTTTTATGAATGAGGTGAGCGGTGTCGAGGAAGTTGAAATCGAAACCTAAGAGAATACTTACCCCCTTATTCATAAACGAACATTAGATACGTTTTAGCTATAGAATGCTTTGTCTTTGTCAGTTGCATTGTCAAATGTGCAGGATAGAAAAAGACAAAGGAGAGATTAGCAACACTTTAGCTAAGATACGTTTATGAATAAGGGGGTAAGAATACTGCATTGGAAACTTGTATCGTTTGTCAAGAAACATACCTAGAAAGAAATATCTGTACGCGGATGACCTGCAGATATACGCTCAAGCTGATATCGATAATGTGAACTTCGCTATTTCCGTAATTAATAATTGACCTTCGTGTGATCTCTGAATGGTCTAGTCAGTTTGGCATTTCAGTAAACACAACAAAATGTCAATCTTTTATTTTAGGTAGCTCCTCTCAGATTCAGCAAATAAATTTCGGTCAATTAGTACCTATTTCGTTCGAAAACTCTATAATTCCATTTTGTGATAACGTTAAAAAGCTAGGATTGAATATAGATGCCTGTCTGAAATGGAAGGTACAAGTCATGACCATAAGTGAAAACACTATTGCCTCACTGCGGACTTTGTATAGATTCAAAAACTTTTTGCCTTCTAGCACTAAAAATCTTTTGGTACAATCTCTTATTGTTTCTCTCATAGATTATGCTGATGTTTGTTGTTCAAATATGTCAGAAGAACTTCTGAACAAACTGGATCGTTTGCTCAACAATTGCATTCGGTATATTTTCGGTTTACGCAAATTTGATCATATTTCCCACTATAGTTCAAAGCTTAAATGGCTTCCCATCCGACAAAGAAGACACGTAAGGTCTCTTTGTTTACTTTTCTCCATTTTAAAAGATCCTTGTTCTCCCATTTATCTCAAAAATAAATTTCGGATTTTGGGCGACTCCCATAATCTTAGCTTACGCTCATCTAAAAACATGTCTTTGGAAATTCCTTTTCACCGTTCCGGTTTCATGTCTCATTCTTTTGCTATATCGGCAATAAAACTCTGGAACATGCTCCCTGTTGATATCCGGCAATCTTCCTCTAAATTTTCTTAAAGTGAAGCTTATGAAACACCTATTGAGTCAATTGTCTTAACCTGAAAGTGTGTCATCATAGTTACAAGTTTTTTTTTACAAATTAAGCATATTTATTTATACAACTACGAGTATATTTATGTAAATTTATGTGTAATTTCAACATACTTAATTATTATTATTTATTTATTTTATTTATTTATTTATTTATTTTTAGGAGTATCAACAGCAAGTTAAAACATAAAGTAAAACAACATAACAAAAAAATCCAGAAGCCAATGACAGATACCCACGCATAGGACACAGTTTAAATATTAAAGGAAGACAGTTAACTTAAATAACTTATTAAGTAAGCAAACTAAGCATACACAAATATAGCTTACATTAAAAATAAGAGATAGTAAACAAAATTAATCAAAAAAGTCGCTGCTTAAAAGTCTCTTTAGTGTGGAATCATTAGTATTAAATAGGTCAAAGTCGATACGCTTACAATGTTGATTGAAACTGCTGCTTGCTCTCCGTAGAAAAGAGTTTTGACGATAATTGGTATGAACAGGATGAGTGAATATGGGCCGGTGTATTCGAGTTGTTTTTGAAGGTACGTTAAAGAGTAATTTTGATAGAAGGTCCGGGCAGTCAACTTTTTGTTGCGTTACGGCTAGAAGGAAAGATATGTCAGCGATATTGCGACGGTGTGAGAGGGGAAGAAAATGAAATTTTTTACACAACCACAGATAATTTTCAGATGAATAAGGAACATGTAATTTAAAACATAGAAATTTGATGAATTTCATTTGAATCTTTTCGATTCTTTGAATATACTTGTCGTAGCAGGGATTCCAAATTTGAGATGCATACTCCAGAGTACTTCTCACGTAAGAACAATAAAGTACTTTAAAAGTTTTAGCTTTTTTAAATTCAGCTGAGCTTCTCATTAAGAAACCAAGTGACTTCAATGCTTTAGCTACAATAGCATCAATGTGTTTGTCAAACATTAACCTACTATCGTGTATCACACCTAGATCACGCAAAGATTCACTCTCGGTGATTGTATGATTTTTTAGTTGGTACGAAGAATTAATACGAATTTTTTTCCTAGTAAATGAAACTTTGCAGCATTTTGATGGATTCAAATCAAGTTTATTAATAATACAATAAGAATCTAGGCGATCCAGGTCAGCTTGAAATTTGTCAATGTCAGTAATTGTTTTGATGGTACAGAATATTTTCATATCGTCAGCAAAACAAAGAAGACGACTACTGTGAAAGCATTCTGAAATGTCATTCAAAAATATCAAAAAAAGCAACGGTCCCAATATAGAGCCTTGGGGAACACCACTAGGTACGAAAACCCAACTGGATACGTAACTACTGACGACAACAGCTTGTGACCGATTTTTTATATACGATGCAAACCACCTTAGTAAGTCGCCCCGAATACCCATCTTGACTAGCTTCTGCAGTAGTATTTTATGGTCAATTTTATCAAAACACTTACTGTAGTCAGTATAAATTACGTCAATTTGATGGCCAGAATCCATTTTATCGGTAAGATATTCATTGAAAAGCACTAGATTCGTAGTGGTGGATCGGCCTCTAAGAAAGCCATGCTGGGAAGGTTCAAATGTGTTTTTGAAAGTAGAATAAATTTGATTGTAAACAACTTTTTCAAAGATTTTGGATATGATACATAATTTGGAAATTGGCCGATAATTAGGAATGCAGGTTTTGGATCCCTTTTTGTGAACAGGCGTCACGTAAGCTTTTTTCCATAATGACGGAAATTCTTTACTCGCAATTGATTTTTTAAATAAGTGAGTGATAGGAACACTTAACGATTTAGCACATTTTATTAAAAATATTGCACTGATGTTGTCAGGTCCAGCAGACTTTGAGGAATCAAGTGATGACAAGAGCTTATCGACTTCGACTGCTTTAATTTCTATAGTTATATATTATTATATTCTATAGTTATATCATTATATAGTTATATAATATGTATCTTATTATCCATATATCTATTGTTATATTTAGTATAGCGTTAAATATTATTCGATAAAGTATTTATGTACTGTAAAAAAACGTATTAACGTTTTTTTTTCTCTAAGTAATTATTTTCATTTATGTATTATTTTCCGCACCCTACACAAAGCTTTCTCATGACCCCATGGTTGACTGTCAGAGAATGCCTAGTGGCATTAAGTCCGCCATATGTACAAGGTGCATAGAAGCATAAATAAATAAATAAATATCTACGAATTATTAGTTGCTTAAAGTGCAGCTCTCTAAAATTATAAGCGATTTATTTTGGTGGTGTAGGTATACCTCTAGTCAAACCAGTGGATATTTGAATAATATGGATGTTATTTCATATCTACTTCTAGCACAGATAGTGGGCGTACCTATGCATAACAGTAGCAGCAACAGCGGTAGGTAATGCTGTTAAGTACAACTTCCTTGAATATAGAGCAATCTTATCTATCTAAGTACCATCAATCGAGTCTATCGACTTGCACTGTACTAATTTAATGTCATGAAATTTAATGGCAAGCAAGCATACAGTTGACATTGATGGTAAGTTACACTGTAGCCTATAAAAACTACATGAATCCCAATGATCCCAAAGATTTCAATGTAGATGCGTTGTGACTCTTAAGAAAGAAGACTTCTCATAAGCCTAATTTGTTACGCCTCTGTGCCGGGCTATTACAGGATCGTAGGTACATCAATTAATTTAGATATTTTGTTCCGCAGTTGTTGTGCGTGTGCCAGTGGCAGCGGCAGCGGCAATGCCGTTAAGTCCAGTTTGCCGCTCATCTGCCTAGTGCCCCGTGACGACGCCCGACCTTCCGAACCTGGCGCCCGCCGCGGCGCCGCCCCTGCCGCGGCCCACAGCGACTTCCAACTCCTCGACGATGACTACATCAAAAAGCATTTCAATTTGCCACAAAGAGCACTTTATTTGGATCCTTTTAGGTCAGTCGTATTTATTAATCAATAGCTGACCCGGCAAACACGTTCTGCCATAATTATGATAAATGTTAAAGCCTTACAATTAATTTATTTTCATGCGCGCAATTTTTTGTAACAACTACTAAGCTGCGGGGGACTTAGCTTTTTAATAAAGTGTAGATAGATAGATTGTTCGAAGTAAAGGATAGGTATTGTAATAAGCTACCATCTAAATTTTGACAATGCTTATAGCTGGAACCTGAATGAAACAGCGTAACGAGTTTAATAATAAAATAGGGAATAAATAATATTAAATAATAATAAAGCCTTTATTCAGACAGATTACAATTTCCCCAAACTACTTTATTTCTATCTTGAATACTTAATCTCTTAACTCATCTGTTTGCCAATCGGCAAAGGCATCCTCCAATCTTAATCATCCTTTCATGTTGTCCCCCACCCTGCTCCACGTCACACCTTTTTAAATCGTCATCCCATCTTTTTACTTGGCGTCCTCTTTTCCTTACACAATTTCTTGGGTACCATTGTGTGACTTTCTTACTCTATTTTTCGGTTCTTTTTGTATTTGTGGCTATGTCATTTACCTTGGTATTGGACCTTATGGTTTGTTTTCTTACCCTATCCTGTTTCTTCATACCCATCATGCTTCTTTCCTTGGCCGTCTGACATACTGACAGTTTGCTGGTATCCGATTTTGTCAGTGCCCATGTTTGGCATCAGTATGATAGGACTGGAAGAATGCATGCGTTGAACACTTTGGACTTTGTGGTCATGGTGATATGTTTATCCTTCATCACTTCCTTAAGGCTCCAGTATCTCTTCCAACTATGAGTAATTCTTCTTTGCACAAACGGATATATTCCCTGACAGGGGGAACTTATTTAGGAGAGACATTTGTCTAGCAATGGACGTCATTTGACTGAAGTGATGATGATGAATCATTTTAAATTATAGGAGACCGCTGATCACGTTTCCTATGACGCAAGAAGACGTGACGCATTTCAATCTAGCGCGCAAGTATAAAATCAACCAGCAAATTCTTGATGGCTTCCTGGATCCTAGCGAAGCCATATCTGCTCCCAGTGTTTTCGTAAGTATTATCATCATTTAATTTTGAAAAATAACACGACCTACCACGACTTCAGTATTTTGATCAATCATTCTGATATGATGTGTTCTTAAGTTTTCGCGAGCTTCAAATCGAAATAAATCTATGTTAACCTCGTAAGACTCAACCGAAAAATGACTATATTTTGATATGCAAGACGTGTTTGTGTATGTATGAAATTTGATAAAACAATGTTTCATTCGCTAAACACATAAGTGAAGGTCAATCCAGATTCGGATCCCCTATTAAATTATTATCTATCTAAGTATGTAGGTACGTATCTTTCAGATATCCGAATAGCCAATCCAGTGCTCTACTCGTACCTACCTTCATAATTTAACATACCTACGTACCTAAATTGTTTATTTTTCAAGCCGTACGCGAAATCTGAAGCAGAGAAACGGAAAGAAAGTGACGAAGAAGAAGAAATAGTTTATATTCTTCAATTACCTGACTGGGAGTTCAAATGTCCAGCCCACAATGAGACGATAAGGACTCCGAGGTAAATATACAAAAATGTAATACCTACGTGTATAATTCTTATGTATCGCTATTGAAAAAAGGTAACTTGTAAGTCTTTATATTATAATCCGATGTGATTGATGTAGGTAGGTACCTACATGGTAATTACCCAATACCTTTGCCATGCAGCTACTTATTAACCGAGACACTTGTTTATAAACAGTGTTTCCGGAACAAAATCTAAGTGTTTTACAATAATTTCCAAGTAAATAGGCTTTAGAAATACACATTATAATTAGATTGTAAATTTACAATTTATGAAATTCTAATTTGATAGCAGCTAGCGACATCTAGTGAACAACAGACGCAGATGCACATTGTAATATTTGTGATATTTTTGTAGCAAATAAATGATTTTTTTTATTATTATTTATTTATTTTATTTCACTTCGTGTGGTTCTATCTTTTCATTATTATAAAACATGTTTTCCGTTATTATTTGATTAATTTTATTTAATTCTTTCCCTTTATTCTAATTTAATATTAAAAAATATAATTCTCAATTAAAAAATCTTTTAGAATTTTCTTTGTTGAAAGTCAATGGCAGTTTTTTCGTTGGAATCTCTACTGTCTCTGTCTGGTGGTAAAAATAATACAATGACACATATTATTATATTTTTTAAATTTCACTCACATGTGTTATTGCGAAGAATAAAAATAATATTATATTACAAGTTCATATTATGTATGTAATGAATCCATTGTGATTATTTTACTTTTCTAAAGGGCTTCATCCTATTCTTTTTTTAATTTTTACTATTATTATAGGCATCGGCACTATGTAGTAACTTAATTATTCCATTTTACATAGGTAAGGATACTCGTAAAGATCGAATATCTTTGTCTATTAAAACGGTTGGTAATAATATGAAACATAATTATTTCCAGATTTATTTGGCATTCTTGCAAGAAGACTTCAAAAGGCAAATCCGGTGAACTGAAACGTGGCGGTGGCCCGTTGAATAAACCTAAACCGTGGTTGTTGAGCAGACATACAGATTTTGATTTGTTATCACAGTGGTAAAATAATAAAAATTGCAGTTTTCTTTTAATGTGTTTGTTTATTGCGATTATTTTTATCTTACAAGATAAAAGCTTGAATACTTGATGAATAAATAAACATTGTAGCCTATTTTTAAGTACGAACATAACAGTAAAGCTCTCAATGTCACAGGTGCATTACTTACCACTTTTGAGGTCTGAAATTATTTGCCTTTGCGCCAGTACTTGCGGGCTAATCGAATAAAATCGAACGCACTTCCTCGAGTTGCACTAAATAGTATTGTAGCCTCTGCGGGTCATTTTTATAGTATTTGCTATTCATGAACAAACTTTTTGGCACTCACGAACACTTATAATAAAGATTTATCCAATTTGGTGCCGTCACGCGTCGTTTGAAAGTACCTAATATGCGATTAAAACGTTTCGATGATTCATTTTTATTCATATATAAGCTTAGATATCAGCAAGCTTAGTATGCCACCTAAATATTAAAAATAATTATAATTTCGTAGTTCTAATTAATTAATCTTTCTTATTTATAAAAGAAAGCAACTCACAGTTCCGTTTTTCAATCATATCGTTTTTTTAGCGCCATCTAGTAGCGAGTAGATATAAGGAGTAAATAACCTTAAAATTGACTATCACATTTCTACACTTTCGATACTATCGGCAATTATCTATATTTACGTTATTATTACTACTACCAATTGGAAACTAAAATATTCAAAATGAATAGTTGTGAATAGTAAATGATCATTTCTATATTTCGATTTTCTTTGCTACAGCCATCTATCGGTAAGTAGATTTTAATAAACTTAGCGTTATTCAGGCGGGTTCTGGCAGAGAATTTGTGTTTTCATATTTTTTATAGCTTCATAGTCAGACATAGTCGTAAGGTTTTCAATACAATAAATATTTCTATTTATCCTGAATTTTCATCATAGACCAGTTTCTTTGATATCTTTTAAGTTTTTAATGCTGAACTGTTTTCCCAAAACTCGTAAGAATTAGTGAAGAGCATCCATTTTCAGGGACTCGCATACTTTAATTAAAAAGACGATGTGAGATAATTAAAAAAAATACGGATATTTTTAATAACTTATAACTTTTTAATAACATATACCTTTATTTTTTAATTACTGGAATAAAAGAATAAAAAGCACTTCTATTGTGTTACTATTCACGTATATGTCTGCTATTCACATTAAAGGAATGAAAGTAGAAGAGGAATGTAGAGCACCACAGCGACATAGCTCGAGAGTGTACTCAGGTATCTACCACCGTGATTGTTACGTAATAAATGCGCCGTTAAGAATCATGGGGCGGCTCCATGATTCTTGATTTATTGACATGATTTGTTCAGTAGTAAAATGTAGGTACCTATTCAGGGTGGAACAGAACGGCCCTTAATCTGGCATAGAGGCAAAACATACCTACTTCCTAAGCAAAAACACGTCTACATACATGGAGACCAAAACTTTTTTTACAGATGTCTAGAGGCTCCCGAATCTATGGACTCCAGTTTTTTCTTACCATCAATGAAAACTGTATGCTTTATTGCGTCTTTTAAAAAAAAATATATTTTTGCATTAGTATTTCCGTATTTCCTTTCATTGACAAACTATTGTCAAACGATGTAATGAAATTTGAAGTGAAATATCATTCAGAAAATCTAAAAAATCATATTTGTGCCTATTTATTAAAATAATCAGTTTGTCCTACTGGTAAACATTACAAAATGACTGACCAAAAATTTATAAGCAAGTTGGCTCATGTGTAAGTATCTATATAAAGAAAACATCGCAAATTAGCAGGACTTCGAAGTTTCTGCGAAATATTTTACAATACCTTTACACGCTTGTATAGTATAGCTAGCATCCACCAGCTTCAAGCCATTACAAATACTTGGATGCCATTTATAAGCTTGCGATGTGAGTAGGTAGGTACCACCAGCTTCAAGCCATTACAAATACTTGGATGCCATCTATACGCTTGCGATGCGAGTAGGTAGGTACGTTAATGTGTTCCAGACGAAGATGGCAGACGTGGACGTGGAAGTAATTTCGGCACTTGCTTTCGGCTTTCCATATTTTTATTTTTAAAAAAACCAAGCCAAACCATACACCTACCCCTTTAACATACTTGTAATGGTGGATGCTTACCAAGACTTGCCGTGTCGTGTAAATATAGGATCAAACGAAAATCTGATGGCATCCATAATAATGTGTAAGCGCCTTGAAACAAACAAAGAAAGAAAATGTTGTTTATTTCGAGTAAGATTTTACAACCTTATTCACTTAACTTGAGGGGGCACTTAGCTTTAACAAGGGGTTTACACAAAAAATCTTTGTTTAACTGAAGAATAAAACTCGTAAACTTAGTTTGGACTGTTATTAAAAATAAGAAACAGAGTAGAATAGTACCTGCAATATCTATGTAGGTTGCTTCTTTTCTATTTAAGCCTTTTGAGAAATACATTAGACAGAACAAAAAATATTTACATGTGCTTTTACAGTCCGCTGACAATACCTGGATCCAGTGCTTTGAACATGTCAGCACCTGTGTTAGTCCAAATGAATCCAGACGGCAAATGGGAGAACTGTAAGCCAGATGACATGGATGAGAATCAGTTAAAGGCTGTTGTCCAACATTTAGTATCGTCCAAGGCTATATCAGCAGCACAAAGTTACTGCTGTCAATGTGCTGCAGAAAACCAGGTTTTGCTTTTTTTCATAATGAACAGACATACAGACATATTAAATGAATAGGTACCTAAGCATACAGTTTACAACGAAACTTTAATAAGAAACCAGACTAGATACTTATTTGGTACTTATGCACAGAACAAAGTTCTGTTGACAATATGAACATTATAGATATGTATCAGAAAACACAGTACCTATTACTCAAACACGGGGATCAAGACTTTTTATCATTACTACACAATAACAACATAAATCTGGACCCGGGGGCCGACTGCCTGCTTTCGTTTAGGACGTTATCTTATCAGTTTCGTACCGTCTATCAAAATATTTTGCTCTTATGTATAAATCTACGGACGAAAACATTTCCAGGAAAAAGTTTGGCTTAGTCGTATTAGAACACTTTGCTCTAAAGTATGTACCAGCTGATGAATACACTTCCAGACAAAAGTTAAGCGGTACGAGCCCGCCAGGATGGCGTCATAATCGAAAGCATCACGACAGCATTTGAGTTAGGCGGTTGGTCACTTGGATATGGATTGGCGCTCCACTCTCTATGTCTAGTATCATTTAAATACTCCTGCCAATTAAAAAACTGCCTAGCCCTATTAACTACCCGAACTTCTTGGTTGCCAACTTAGTCTTAATTGCATTCGACGTGAACCCGTTTTCACGCAGCCCGTCCCTTGTCCCGTGTCCCAGGAAAACTTTAGGGAAGCGAAAAATGTCCCGTTATCGGTAATCTCAGCAAAAATGTATAGAAAACTAGCGTACCCGACTGAAGTTGTCCTGTACACGACAATCCGAAAGTTTAATAATTTTTTAATAATTTATAATTATTTCAAAAGCAATCGATACCTAGGTACCTAAGATACCTACTTAAAACGATACTTAAACAGCTGGGCGTTCGTTAGTAACCCTTTTCCCCTCTGGTTCCTTGAAGGTTAATATAAAGAATGTCCCGTTTTAAGTGACAATACAAATATGACGTTATTTCGTCAGTTTCATACCGCCTATTATAACATTTTGCTCATAAGTAGGTATATATATATAAGTATATACATGCGGACGAAAACACTTCCAGGAAAAAGTTAGGCTGTAAGAAACTGAGTGCCTAGTGCGAGATTTTATTTACTCTTACGCGAATTCGATCGCGTAAGAGTAAACGCAGATTTGTAAGGAATTGAAGGAGCGTCATCGATTCACCGCTAGATGACGCTCCTTCAATTCCATACAAATCTGCGTTTACACTTACGCGATCGCGATCGAAAATCGCGATCGGAAATCTCGCGCTAGGCACTCAGCTTAGTTTTTATGTACCTATTCAAAATTAGTTATTTAATTACCTACATTTTTTATGAATTATTATAGAAACAAGATGGACACTCCAAGTATTTCCCTGTAATAATGATGCCAATTTATCCGGCGGATCAATGTCCCTTTGATATCGCATGTGAAAATAAAAAAAATAAGGAGCCTTTATCGAAGTCACCTAAAAAACAAACTGTGAAAGAGGAAATGAAAGATAAAGAAAAAGACAAAAAGAAACAGAAAAAACGAGGGTTTGTTATGCAAAGGCTGACTGATTTTGATTTATTATCTCAATGGTAAAAGAGGTCTGTGCTTAAAATTGTAATTTCTTTTAGTAGAGAATTGTGTAGGTACCTACCTACTTACCGTTTGTGATGTGTGTGAGTTATAAAGTGTACCTACTTACATTTTTTTGTTCGTTTTTAAAAGATGATCAGTTACATACTTTTATTCCTTTATTATTTTTAACGATCCGATATACCTATCTGAATTTTAATAAAAAAAATATATATTGAGAACATAATATATCTACTTATTTCACACTGAAGCAAAATAAGTGTAATAACTATTATGTATAAAAAATATATCGTAACTTCTTCACGCCTGTATTCAAGCATATATACAAACACCAAACACCCACGATTCGTCGGTTACGTTTTTGACCCATGTAACAGGTGGCGAGCCTGTTGACTTCTCCGGGCACATTACCAAACTTCGAGGTGCTGGGATATTTCCAGAAAATTGAAAAATCCCAATAGAACCAGGGCTATAGGACTTTACACCATTATCTCTGATAACCCCCTACCCGGGCATCGAACCCAGGACCTCAGCGTAGTAGTAGTGGCCTGCTCCCACAAGGCTACCGAGACAGTTAAAAATAACATTTAAATAATGTATGTACATAATGAAGGTAGCAAACAACCCTGCACTTCACATTGATGACTGCAGCCTTTATATACTAACACAAAGACCAGAGGTCTAATTATGGATGCGTTAACATCCCTGAGGCCTCAGTTGTTTTGTCTCTGTGATAGCTATTACGGGGAAATACATTTCCATCTAACCGGAACAAGATAGTGCTGAACACTGGTCAGTGAACTACTTAACACTACCATTCAGCGGTAGATAGATTAGGTAATGCGATGCGGTGGTGCAACTCTCTGTTCCCAAGAGGACCGCGCGCGGTCCGCAAGTGGTTCACAAGTAACGTCGCATCGTTACGTCGTTCACCCGTGGACACGACAACTAAACTTGGAGTAAACACCGTAAAACGAGCCGGTGCTGGTCGGGTGCTGGGCAGTGTTGTTGCAATAGTAATAGTCTATCGATAGTATTGTGATCTATCGTGAGTCACGATTCGTGACCTCGAAAAATCTGTCACATCACACTGTCACTATCGATAGGACTATCGAAACTATCAACCCTTGAACGACGAATTGACGATATCATCGGTAGTATTGATTGATAAAAATAAATCAATAGTATCGATGCTATCGATAGTATTGTTATAAACAATATCAATACTATCGAAACTATCGATAGGATGCGTGTAAATAGTATCGATAGTATCAATACTATCCTTACTATCGATTGAATTGCCGTATCGATAGTTGAACATTTTACGATACTATTGTTTGCTCAAGGTAATGTGCTATGGTAATTGTTGACGACTGACTGGTCACATTTCTTTGTATTCCTTTATAAATATTCATACTTTTGTTTGAAAGCAAAAGGGAAATAAAACTATACCTGGGATGTACCCCAGGTATAGTCTTAGGGTGAGATTCACAGACGGCACTACGACTTTACTTTGAACAAAGTACGCTTCGAACTGTCAGTTTAGTATGAGTTTAGACAGTTCAAAGGCGTACTTTGCTCAAACTAAAGTCGTAGTGCGATCTGTAAATCTCACCCTTAGTTCCCAGTCTATAGTATTGGAAATATATCGATATTTACTAAAGTGAAACTATCGATACTATCGAAACGCGTCGTTAGAATCGATTGTATCGTATTTTTTATCGCTGTGTTATCGATAATATCGATACTATTGATAATATATATCCAATAGTATCGATATTATCGGCAAAATTCAATACTATCACCTAAATTCCAATATCGATAATAGCGATAGTCTTGCAGCGTGTCGATATTTTTGATAGGACTATCGCGCTGTAACGCGTTTTTTACCTGTTTTTCGAGGTCAACTATCAGTAGCGCAACTATCGATAGTTGACCTCGAAAAACAGATCAAAAACGCGTTTAGTAACACTAGTGCCGGGTGGCTGTAGTGAGCTGTGTGTGACCCTAAATGTTATCAGAAATAAGATAATTATTTACTTTGTTAATGTGAATTAATTCATAACGTAGCTTTAAACTATTTCTGAAATACCATTAATTAATCCTTCAAGCCACAGGATCTGAATTTGTCACATTTTGAACGCCCCATGTCTCACAGATCTTATTTCGCAGTTTCGGACTTCCGGACTTCCGGACCGGAATTGATTTCTTAATTCAGTCTTACTTTAATACGTTTAGGCTGGAGCGCCTTCTGCGCTCGCCGATTGCCCGGTGAAGTAGACTAGTGCCGTCTCGAGACAGGCCGCCTACACAAAGACCGAGTTAAAAATAAATAAATAAATAAATAAAAAATACTATAATACGGATTTGTGCTAAAAATTTGGTCTTGAAAGAGAATACTTCGACGTAAGTTTGTCCTTGTCTTAGGGTGACCAAGGTTTTTGTTAAATATACTTAAACAACCTATCTGTAATTTTGAATAGGTACCTACTTATTCATGATATTAATAACTTCAATATATAGCACATAGATAACAAAGTAGATAATATCAATTCAATCATCCAGTTTTGGGGAATTTGAACCTCGCCTCGGGTCCTCGGGTCGTTGTGTAAGTTTATAATATTATGTTTCTTTTCTCATAAGTAAATATTACGAAGGGTACCATTGGGGTTTGATGTCTGTTGAATGTCAATCGGCTCGCTTCACAGCGGAATTTGAGTGAAACAAGCGTGAAATTACATTTTTAACCGACTTTGAAAAAAGGAGGACGTTCTAAATTCGTCCGCATCTTTCGAATAATAAGTGTTCTGAATAGAAGATTTGTACAACTGAATCGATGTGTATGTGTCATAATGTTTTCCATAGTGTTATTGTGGCAAACATCGTTGGTAGAGTTTCGATGCAGGAGCTCCAAAACGACACGCACGATAAATAGTTGAAATTGCTTATTTCATACTTTTATATGAGAATAATAATCCTTACTATTGATTATTGATAAAAATGTACCTTATCCATTTGTTATAAAATGTTGGCCAGAACACACTTATATGCTGGGTTTACACGGTTGCGACTTTGGTCGATGGTGACTCGCAGGCGATGGAAAATCACTGTGTCCGTGAATATTAGGTGCGATTTACAGTCGTTGCGGCGACTTAATAGTTGCAAATCTGAAAACTCGCTAGCAGGGACTTTTTTTTTTCAGTACGTGATTGATGTACATGATCTGCCTCCTTTAATATATTAGGTAGTTTCGTCTCACTAATAAATTCGGACAAAAGAAACACAAACAGATTATTATAAATACCTATTGCGGCAAGATGAATACCGATATGTAGTTATCATGTGGACGCAACTCATAAATCGCTAGCGAATCACCGCCTATCAAACTCCCTGCGTGTGTACCCGACATTATACTTGCACTATGATTAGTATGATTCTCTATGGATGCTTATAATTTTACTATGACATGGCAACATTAAAACGTATTCTTCTATTTCTTCTATCTTCTACATTGTTTATGACTGATGGCCGACCACGGTGTTTGTCGTGCAATAGATAAATTTGGTACACATTGCATATTTTTTTATAGTCATGTTCTGAAAATTATGTTACTTTAGACAGTCTAATATCAAGACAAACTAATGAGATTACGTGTAGTTTAAAACTCCTTTAAGGTAAGTAACAGTTTGAATTAACTTCGTGGCGGACGTGGGGGACGTAATTACAGGCTCATTCCTCTTTTTTTTATGTTTTTACACCTTATCCTTTCCAAATCCAAGATAGAGGTATTTAGCTGGCGGAGTGTTTCTGCGCATATACAGATCTTCCTAGCGCTTCTTAGTCGAATACTAGATCGTGTCCTTTTATACGTTAAGGTCAATTTCGCCACGAACAGTGGATCATTCATCCTTTTTTTTTGTTAACGCGGATGCACATGAATCCTGTGTTCGGAGAAAAAAAATATTCTCACGGTCGGAGTCCTTTATGGCGGTGTACTTTTTTTTGTGCTACACATGGTTTGACTTCCTGCATACGTGCAGGACGAAATGCGTGATTGATTTGCGTGGAGCTATCGACGACAAATCTTCTGTAATGCGATCTTTTGTTTCGCGGTGTACTCAACTTATAACTGGTGGTGCTTACCTTTTTTTTACTTTTCTGGAACATATGATTTTGTTGGCCTTGATTCTGACAGTGGTAGTGTAGTTAGGTGCTCAGCAGTGTTTGTGGCCTTGGAGCTTTGGATTGTCTACTAATTATGCATTTCAAGTTGTCATAAGTTCTAAGTGTTTGTATTTAGTGTTTTTGTTACTTACTGGTTGTGATATTACAATATAATAAGGTAATTATAAGTTTCATATAATTTAACTGTTATGTTGCACATTTATATTGTTAAAATTACTTTATATTCAAGTTCAATTTTGTCTCAACTCAAACTTCAATGACACCTTTATTCTCTTTTATACGGTTATTTATGATGTTTGATACATCTTTCTTGCTTTTATTTAAAGGGATCTTGCTGGTTCTGATATTGCCTGTCTAAAAAACATGCTTATGATTTTTAACAAAGTGATCGGTGAAAAAGAAAGATGTATAATGTTATTAGAAGAGCAATGCAAATATTTAAACATAAAATGTTGTCAAATCTGCCAACAGTGTTTTAATTTGTTAGGTTAGGTTTTTGCGACTGATTTTGTATTGTAGTGTTTACAACACTTGTTTTACAGATACATATTTTAGCCGTTCAATATTGCAAATAGCTGTTTTTTTGTTTTAAATTAACAATATATCTTCAAAGGCCATGAAGTGACATTAGAGCGAAATTAATGTTGTATATTTTAGACACGGTATGAAATTTCTCTATCAGTTTCAATCCATATTGTACCCCTTTTTTGTTATTTTTATTGCTCATATAATCCAAGACAATTGTCACTTAATGGCCTTTTAAGGTAGGACAGCAGATTTTTTCATAATATTATATCTATATTTATATATATATGTTATATATTATGATATATATTATATCATCTGTGGCAGTGTAGTAATGTAAATTCCGGCACAGAGGTATAACACCATTAGGCCTCAGTAGAGTGGCAACACATCTACAGTGAGGTACGTGTTTATAGGGCATTATAGCACTGTTATGGTGTATTACTTACTATCAACATAAACTGAACATTTCCATGCGGCTAGATGGTTTAAAAAAAAAATATGCGTTGTTGCATCACTTCCTCAACATCAAACAAAGTGTATGTGTAACAGGCTCCATTCTCATAAACAACGAATTTTTGATTTAAAAAAGAAACAATCACCTGCTTTTGATTTAATAATTTTTAATCACTGACATTAGAAATTGGTGGTTATTAACACTGACATTAGAAATTTATTTATTTTCTATTTTATTTAATTTAAAAAAAGAATCTGACTTCACGTCTGTAATCTCCGAAGGGGTAGGCAGAGGTAAATGCATGCATTCAAGCATATGAAAAAACAGAAGTATGTTAAAAATTTATTTTTAAATATTGGATTACAACAATTTTTAGAATATAATGTATTTGCTTACAAACTCAATATGCAAAACTGCTTTATAATTTTTCAAAATCGTAAAGTAGTTTCTTCAGACATATAATGAAATCATATAAGATTAAAAGCTACTTTCTCATCAACTTAACATAAATAATGCGAAAAGGGAATATAATTATCACATTATGCAGAAGGTTAACTTCTCTTACATTGCACAGTCTTTTATTAATGGAACAATATTATTAATGATGTTCATTACAACAACATATTGCCCCTTGATTAAAAAAAAATAAAAGACTAGCATTGCCAAAAAATTATAAATATTCCAATTGATATAGGTTTTTAAGTTGTATATTAAATCTTTACTTAAACCAAGTTATAATAGTAAAAATTGCTGAAAAGGAAGTAAAATCTAATAAATGTTCATTTTTTTTATTTTTTTTTGGAATACTTGTTACTATCAGTATCACAGTTATTATCTTTTTAATATATAACTAGGCTTGTTAGTATAACTCAACAGGCTTTATTCTAATGTTTCTTTAATCGACATATTAATTAATAAAATGTTAATATTTTATAAATTATGTAAATAAATATAAAGAAGAATGAATAACTGTAAACAATCAGGAGAATTATGATTATCATGTGGTATGTGTGGTAGTTTGAACAAATCCATCCCTACATGTAAAATAATAAATACACTCATGAATGAGTAAGATGTATTTATTATTGAATGAAATAATATGAAGTTAATTACAATGACAATGTTAATTGTATATTAGAGTGCTTAATATGTCTTTAGGCAACACAATGCCTTGCACCAATTGATAATGAAATGATTCTTACCATCCCATTATCAATTGATATATAATGCAAGGTTAAGTTTAGACATCAATTCTCTAAAGGTGAGATTGACAGGTATTTTCAATCAAAGTTTATTCAAAAACTTTTCAGTACATATGTTGTATTAAATTCAACAGATGTGTCAAATATCGACTTTATTTTTACAACTAAGTACCTACAACTTTACTTAATAAGAAATAAGAAAACTAAGTAAGAGTTTCATATGTATTTAAATCAAAATAAGTATTGGAACTTCGTGTTAGTGTGGAAGTCTGAATGCAGTCTGTGAATCTTGCTTTAAATATCCAGCAGTGTATTTTCAAGAGATTGGAAAATAATTCAGAACTATAAAATCGTTTTTTTTATTTGATAATATCTGCTAAGTTCTGTCTATATATACCAATACATGTCAAATTCTTGTAGTTTTGTTCAATATTGCGATTAACCTCTTTCTTCTTTTTCAGGTGTTCTTCCTATGCAGACGTAAATTTATAACAAATATAACATGTGAGTCCGTGTTGTAAAATCATTACATTTTACATTCAGTTTAAATATGTGCATGGTATTAGAGTTTAATGTTAAACATTACATTATTACAGAATTAATTATAATGGAACCATCATGTTCACATTCCAAGTGTGACATATATGAGAGTCGAGTCTCATATGAAAGGAATGCCGAAAATAAGACTGATAATGAAGCCAGTATGGTAGACCGGGCGAGTCAGTGTAATGCTAGGCAACAAATTGATGACATAGAACGAGAAGATTTCGAAGAAGAGAATCGTATACTGAAATGTTCTGGAATGATAGTAGATGGCGAGATAGCAGCCCCGTCACATTACTCTGGAAATCTGTCTAGTGCGAACTCAAGTTTGGCGTCCAGTTCTGAAACTATATCGACCCTATCCAATATGATGGCCAATGACTTCAGCTTGCCAGGATGCAGCAAAAGTGAAGACTGTGAAGGCAGTAATGCCACTATAAAAAATATGATATCTAGGAAACCAGTGTATTCTGTTGAGGAGCCGCCCAAAAAGGAGGATTTCATGCAGAAATTACTGAAAAGTGGCTTACAAGAAAAGAAAGATTTTCCTAAGGGGAAGTTGTACAAAGGTGACCTGATGGAGAATGATAATGAAACTACTGGAGGTTGTGATTTAATTAGTGGCCCGTCTGGTAGAACAAGCTCTAATGCTTCAAGCATTGCCAGTACTAGTTCAGATAGCAAAGAATTTACGGTGCCATCTACTTCTAATGCCGAGAAGCTTTTAGGCCTGGATGACTCTAGGAGGAAGAATGACGCTGGTAGCTCCAAATCATCAGTAAGTGTTCATTATAATCTACTTATATTAAATTTTATTTTACTTTCTGTTAATGGTAATGTTAGTGTATTTATAACCTGTTTGTCATTAGAGGTAATATATCAAGACTTGCCTTGCATCCACATTGAAATCTCTGGTTTTTAAGTAGATGTACCTATAGTGGAGAAAATAATAGTAAGTATTTGTAAGACGAAGGTGTCAGACAAGCATATGGTTTTGGTACATTGATGGTAAGTAAATACTATACTAGTAATCATTGATGGTAAGTAATTACTAGTATAGTATTTACTTACCATCAATGTACCAAAACCATATGCTTGTCTGACACCTTCGTCTTACAAATACTTACTATTATTTTCTCCACCATCATTGTTTTACTCAATCTAATTTCTCTTTTGTGCCCCGGTTAAATTATTGAAACTATTTAAAAAAGAAATTAAGACAGCTGTCTTAGTGAAGTTGCTACCAAAATAGGAACATTTCTTTGGACATTTAAAAGTTATCAGAAAATGACTATTTAAATTAAGGTTAAGCACATTATCTAATATCTTATATTCTATCTTCATTAAAGAATGTCAACATAAATATATGCTTTAATAAAAATAAGCTAAAAAATAATACAGTTAGAACAAATAACTGAAAGTATTTTCGTTTTTGTAGAGCTAGATATAGTTGATACAGAGCTTAATATACAATGTGTAATAGGATAAACGCACATCGTGAAATTAGTTTGTTCAGAAACGATAACCAAATTGATTCAGGCATTTTTAAAAAAGGTAATATTTTATCCCAAAATGAATTAAGCCTGGGTTGCACCCCGTAATTTGTTTAAGTTATTGTAACATTTCACATCCTTCTCTTATTTAAAGAAATCTGTTAAAGTTAGAGATGTATGTGAAATGTTACTATAACTTTAACAAATATTGTTATGCAACCCAGGCAAAAATTAAGTATAAATTATTGTCACACCCATTTGGTGAACAGTCAAACACACGAAAATCAGACTATTTTCTCTGGTGGTAGAGCTCCAGTGACGGAGCTCGCGGGCGTAGGCACCACCGCATTACCTAATATACTTGCCGCTAAATGATAGTGTTCAGCACTATCGTGTTCCGGTCAGGTGGTAATGTATGGCCCTGTAATTTCCGGCACAGAGGCATAACACCTTAGGCCTCAGGAGTGGTAACGCATCTGCATTTTGACCTTGGTCTTTGTGTGGGTGTCTATAGGCTGCAGTCATCACTTACCATCAATGTGAACTGCATGCTTGTTTACCACTTCCATTAAATAAAAAAAAAAAAAAGAAGACTATAGTCTATTAAAAATAAAATACTAGCTCCAACAAGTTTATTAGAGCTCCTTGAGACGTTAATTCGACTCCACCATTCGCTAGTGGAGGAGAATTAGTTCCGGTAGAGCACAGTCAGTCCCTTGAATCATAGCGGTCAAACCATTGCATTCGATTAGGGCGGTAGTATATGCTAGCTAGTAGCTTTGGTATGAGATTTTTTTTTCTGGTATTTATGGTACAGATTTATAATTTCGGTTGGGATGGATAGGCGGACATAACATTCAATATCGTCCAATTCCCTTTCATCAAAATCATTTACTGGATAGTAAGTACCTGTCAATCATAATGTTATTATTGTGCCAACTGGCTGAAGAGGTTCAATAATAAACCTTAAACTGTAAGCAGTAAGAGCTGTAAAACATTGTGGAAGTCAAATAAATTGGCTCCAATCATTGATATGTGAAGTCACATGAGCAATAAATTCTACAAATTTCCCGATATATATAGTACTAGTCCCTCGCCCCGGCTTCGCACGGGTGCAATGAATTTAATATAGCCTATGTCATTCCGTGAAGATGCAGCTTTTTAATGGTGAAATAATTTCTAAAATCGGTCCAGTAGTTTTTGTGTGCAAACTTAAAATATTGTCGGATGTTTTCAAACCGCCCCATAAGGAATCGCTATCTATCGATAGCAACCAGGACCGACGGCTTAACGTGCCCTCCGAAGCACGGAAACGCGCATTTAATTTGCCACTAGCGGTCACCCATCACACTACCCGACCGCGCCCGTAGTGCTCAACCGAGTAGATCGCTTAAGATCTACACCAGCCGCGGGGCCATGCGCGCTTCATTAAATTATTTTCACTAAAATGTATATTCGTGCCAAATTACAGCTTCCTAACACTAATCCTAAGTTGCACCAAAATATTTGTTAAAATATGTTGAAGGTTAGAGAAGGATGTGTAACCTGCGGACAGACAGACGGACGGACGGATAGGGCGAAACTATAAGCGTTGATTGTAGACTACGTAACTCTAAAAAGTTGGCTAGGAGTTCAAAGATAAATGTGCACAAGTTTAGTTTTGTAGTTTGTTTATCTTCAGTTTACTTTCTGCACTAAAAGTTTAAGCACTTCTGATAATATCAGAGACAACAGTTAGTGTCAAGTTCTTACTGAGCTGGAAACAGGACACATCGTGTTACTATTGCAACTATATTACAAACATCATTGTGGATCTAGATAACATTCTACGCATATTTTTCCATCTAAGGCAGAGGTTCCCAAACTATTTTTCTTGTAGACCCCTTTAATTTTTTTTTCTGGTTTCGGTGGACCCCCTAGCTAACATTTATATCACTTTCCCATATATCCCATTTTTGTTTACGCATATACGTAGACCCCGCCCCATCGAGTCTCTTATAGACCCCAGGGGGTCTAAATGAACCACTTTGGGAATCACTGATCTAAGGGATAATTATTCGATTTATTGAAAAGTAATTTTCAAAAATACAACGGTCTAAAAAAGTTGTTCACTGAACTTGTCGTTAACGTTTTTACTTTGTGGTTAGATGGTAATGAATGGAGCATAATAACTATCACAGAGACATAATAACTTATAGGTTAAGTTAATTATTAGGTTTCAAGGATAGCAACGCATCTGCATTTTGACCTCTGGTTTTTGTGTCTTTAGATTGCAGTCATCACTTAACATCAATGTGAATTGCATACTTGTTTGCCGCATTCGTTACACTAAAAAACGCATTATACTTTTATAATGAAACTAGCTGTTGCCAGCGGATTCGCCCGCGTGGATGTCGTTTAAAAAGTAGCCTATGCTCTTTCTCAAAGTCAACTCTATCTCTGTACCAAATTTCATTAAAATCGGTTCAGTCGTTTGGACGTGAAAAGGTAACAGACAGACAGAGTTACTTTCGCATTTATAATATTAGTAGGGAAGTAGGGATTTACCTAAATGATAAAATTATTTTTATTGTATCTTTTAAACGGAATCGTATAAAACAACCGAAATGTATTTACGTGAATCAACGCGATATAGTAGTATTATTATTATTTCACATTATCATGATTTATACTTGAGTCACAAAGTCATTATGTTTTTGTCAGTTGGCACCATCGTACGCTAGGGCTACCTGAGGTTTCTTTGTTGAATCTTCTCATGGAACCTTTTGTTCATCTGCCATAAATGCTCTCTATGCTTCAGTTACTTTCTAACAATAGTGTTAGTCGTATTATTATGTGTATTCTTGATCTATTGAGCTCGCTATGCCGCCCGGTTTCTTATACGCAAGAAGCTTGTCGGTAAATGATGACACTTTGAAAACTTTTTCAAGCAATAAGACTATCGCTATTACTATAGCTGTATATAGGGTTGCCAGGTCGCTAAACCTAATAGCCGGACAAACCATCGAGTTTTAACCGGTCATTTAGTTAAAAAGGCCGGACACTCGCGATAGAAGCGTTCGGCTGTGCTCGGCGATCGAAATAGCTAAGAAATGTAAAAGCCTAACAAAAGCCGATCACCGTATATTTTGACCGGATACGCAATCAAAAGGCCTAACTATGTCCGGCTTTATCCGGACGCCTGGCAACCCTAGCTGTATAGGCTTCTCTTGAAAAAAACTTCATCGGTAATTTATAATAAAACATTTTTTTACTGGAGGTAGAATTCCAGGAGCTCTGAAGCATAAGAATCAACTTATCACCTATTCTAGTACATTGCAGTCAAGGTAGGCTGCAGTCATTAAATCGGGTTTGCCCGCGATTTTGACTGCCTGGAATTCGTAATTTACATATGAACATCATACCAGGAATAGTTGAAAAAGTTTTAACACGTGTTCCATTGCTTGAAAAAAGCCCTCTTGGCAGAGAATATGTAATAACATAAAATACTAGCTGTTGCCCGCGGCTTCGCCCGCGTGATGTGATTTTATAAGTAACTAAGTAGCCTATGTTCTTTCTCAAGTCAGCTGTATCTCTGTACCAAATTTCATTAAAATCGGTTCAGTCGTTTGGACGTGAAAAGGTAACAGACAGACAGACAGACAGAGTTACTTTCACATTTATAATATTAAGTAGGGATTAAGTTAATACCTAGGTATATCAGTAGAATGTGTCATTTCTCCTTTTACACTTTTATGAAGGTAAAGATAAAGTGATTTCACCGCGTAGAGATTAAGTTCTTGTTTGAAGCCATATCTATCCCTCAATTAATCTATAGTTTCATGATAGTGCCTGAATCTCACACTAAGTAATGTATCTTTTTTTTAGAGCTACCAGTATTGCGACGCTGATGACGAATCCGAGGATGAAGTCAACGAAGAGTCATGGTGCACGTGCCTGTCTTCGCATGAGGTAAAATTGAATTCATGAACATAAGTGTAGTCCGGGAACTGTCTGTTTATCCAAAATCAATCAAATATAGTTCTTGTTACGATCCCATAAAGTGTCCAAGTGGTCAAGTGGCCTGTTCCCTGCATACTATTTTAATTGACACTGTCTAACGATCTTATTTCCTTGTTATCTAGGATGATGATGAAGAAGATGAACCTGAGCCCGATGAACGATTATGGGTAAATATATTTTTTTATGTCTCGTATACTTATAGATCTTTAATTATTAGATACCTAGAATAAAAATGACCAATCGTAGTTATGGTATATGAGCAAATTTTAATATCGGCATATTTTACATAATATGTAATAATTTTTTTTATAAAATCACATCATTATAATTAAATGACCTGATCACTAGGATCATCCCAATTCAATAATTTTATAAACAAGTGTTTTCAGATAGATTTATTTGATTGAAAAATGTTTTCTGAAATGTATTAGAATTGCTTCCATGACTCATAGCGTTTCAAATATTTGGAATTTGGTATGACCAATTTTTTTTGGAAAGTAGGTACATTGTTTGTACACATGCAGGATAATTTCATTATGTTTTCCAACAGATTAAAAACACTACAATGCCAATATGCGCTGATTCAGAAATAGAGTATTACTTATTAAATTGAGTATTTAACAATGACTACAAACTATGAAATATACATATTTAATGCATATTTGCAGAGGAAAAGACGTTACGAGCCGCCGCCGCCGCAAATAGCCAAGAAGTTCTGCCCAGACGGTAGCATGGTGACCACGGGCACCGACGGTTGGTCAAACATACACGGCAATATGACGATGCAGAGCAATAACCTTCAAAGTCCACCTGAGCTCAAGCAGTGGCTAAACAGGTAACTGTCTATAATCATCACAAATAAAAAGGTGGCTTAACAGACAACTGTCTATAATCATCACGAATAAAAAGTTGGCTTAGTAAGTAATAACTGACAATACTGATCACGAATAAGTTGGCTAAATAGTTGATCACACTCATCTTGAACAAAAGACTACTGGTAAAAGGTAACCGATCATACTGATCGCGAATAAAAGGTAACCTAACAGGTGACTGACTGTATAGTGGGTATCCACTGGTCACGAATACAAGGTGACTAAATAGATAAGTGACCATTATGATCATCTAAAACGTCAACTGACCATACTCATTTCAAATAAATCACGAATGAGTTCATAGATAACTGAAAAACAAATTTAACTAAGCGATTGAAGAATGGCTTTGTTGTGTTGCTGTCAATGCGCGAAGCCATGATAGAACAAAACAGCGAAGCGATTTTTGTGCATTCATTAACAATTACGGTACGATGATTTACAATGACTAAAAAAAGTATGTGTTTAAATAATAAAGATTAGAATTTGGAATTTGACAGAAAAATTGATGAAAAATTATTTTCCTAAAAAACCATATAACTCTGTACGTCTCCTCTTGTCTATTTCTATTACTCCATCTGTATGTAATGGGTATATAATATATTTTTGTACAATCGACAATTGTATCGGCCTTTATCTCCATTACTAGTTCTTCTTCTTTGTTTTCAACACGCTTTGACCTCTTGATAAGAACGATGAATATGTAATGATGTATTGATATAATATATTTGTATTACGATGTTAATCCCTCAAGCCACCAGAAAAATATGATAATAGATTTCTTATTGTTCTTGGACCCTATAGAGTCCATCTGGTGCTTAATTTTCATGAACTAAATGTTTATTATAATAAAAAAATGAATGAAATGAATATGATTGGTGGATATCAAACGCATCCGTGGCAACGTAGCATAGCACATCTCTCGTGGAAAAGCACCCTAACAGTGGAATCACATAAACAGGGGTTGTTCAATCAATTTATTATTGGATTTCGAACGCTAGTTGAGAAATATGTTTTTTATTTCCTTTTTAAATTTTAGGAATTAGTACAACAGGTCATAGTTGTGAATATAAAAAAATTGAGTAAAATGATAAGATAAAATTGAAATCATTTATTGTTTAAAAGCATATCAATTTTTTCTCACTCGTCCCTTTTTATAGTGGTTTAGGACTTCCAAACCATATATTGTTTTATTTAAAAAATTTATGACTTGATTTTACGTTCCGTGACATAAGCTGAGGTAGTTTTGGTTATGATATGAAAAGAGCTTGAAAGCTAATAAAATTAAATTTCAAATGATATACCGCATTCCTTTTATTTTACATAGACAGTTTTAACCAACTCCACTTTATGTGATGCGATTTTAAAGCTCGCAAGTGTAGATGACGTTTCAGACACAGGTGCAGTGATTATTGTTTTGTCGCAGGTTTCAGTCGTGGTCGAACGGTGAGAAGATCCAGGCAATTGACGCGTTGATCAACAGATGCGCGGCTAGCCACGTTCGGTATATGATGAAAGCCATTGAACCACTGTTCCAGCGCGACTTCATATCGCTCTTGCCCAAGGAACTGGCCCTCACGGTGCTGGGGTACCTGCAGCCAAAGGATTTGCTGAGAGCTGCGCAGACCTGTCGCTATTGGAGGTAATCATATTTTTAGGGTTCCATTGACTACAATGAAACTTTATAGTATTGCCATGTCCGTTTATCTCGACTGTCCGCAATCAAGCTCGTAGACTCTTAGTCCTAGAAAGCTGTGATTTAGCACTAATATACATATTAGCTATGCAGTAAAAGTAAATATTGAAAAAAAAAAAAATTGAGCTACCTCCTCACAAGTTAAGTGAGGATGCTATATTTTGATGCGCATCGCATCGTGTGGGATATCGTTAGATGGAAATACATTTACATAGAATGTAATAAACCTGTAGTTATGCAAACTCTTTTTTTAAGTATTTAATTTTTTTTTATGACGTGGTGTAGTGAGCTTTACTTATTTGCCTATAAACAATGCAAGCCACAGGTATTTAACTGCTTACTATTTTTAATTTATACTAAACTGCCCCAGTAGTCGGTGATAGCAGGCCACAACTACTAAGATTTTTTCATTGTATGGTAGTTGCCCAGTGCCACTCTCGGCATTTGCTATATGCCCGGAGATATCAATATTTTTTCAGCTGTTACATGAAACAAAACGGTGATTCGTCGGTGTTTGCAAGAATGCCTTTTTATCTCCAGAGTATCAATTGAATAATAACAAGCATTTTAGATTTCGTATGTTTCAATTCTTAAATCTTATCATACGCTGTTTTAAATTTTAAAATACCAAGGTTGGCGTGTGGCATTTTTGTGTAACAAAACACGGTAGACTTTATCGAGTGGCCACCTGAGACCATCTGAATCTAAACTCGTGTGCCTTTGTTAATATTTGACAGGACCATTTTAGACATTGAGTAGTTTAGGTTAGAAAAAATTACATTATATAGTCCACGCGTAATGCAGTGTATATGTAGGGAAACATCATTTGTAATACTAATAGTCTATCTATACACCTATATGGATTATTTTTACTTATGAAGCGTTCAAATATTACGTAACGCAATTTGGGGGCAAAGGAGGGGGGGGGGGTAATTTTGTAAAACGTTACGATATATTATGGGGTAGGAGAGGGGTTCCAACGACGTGTTACGTAACATATGGGACTTAGTAACTTTTAAAGGCAATAATGCTCATTTGGGTGTTACGTAACGTTTTGGGAGGGGGAGAAGGGGTACGTAACAACGTTCGGTTCATAAGCTGCGTTGTGTCGTCGATGCAAATGATGTCGATGTGAAGGGAATCTCAAAACTTTTCTAAAATTGTCTTACGTACATAATGTATAGAGTCCTCTAGAATGATTAGCATTTTATACTCTATATCTATGTATAGATCAGAGTTGAAAAAGCAGATCTCATTCCACGTTCGAGGAGTCTTGTCTCAGCCAGAAATTCTTGAGATCATACGCGCAGCGCCGGATCGATTGAGGACGAGAGTTGCCGTCTGGAAATGATTACCCCTCAGCTTGCTTGTAAAAGGGATTTTTTCTGCTAGTGCAATCAGTCCACCGAACAATGGCGGTCAGACCATTCTAATAATACCTACGGTACTAAATTAACGGCGGGATGGGCAGCAGCATCCCGGGATGAAACTATGATTGTGGGCTATTATGAACCCTGTTAGGGTTCATAATAGCCCACACATCTAAACCCTAAATTCTCTAATACTAGTTTATGCTTTAATTATTGCAATGTAAATTGAAATTCGAAAATACATATTTGTCTTGAAATAATGCAATAAAAATATAGCGATTGGTCCCTTTCTTTTTGTAGAATTCTTGGACGTCAACACTTACTTCTATTATCTATGAATAACAGCGAGTTGAATAAATGAATCGATATGTCTAAACATGGATTTATTAGGTTCATCCATTATTTATCTATCAGTTTTGAAACAGCGATGACGTGGGCTGAACATGCAGAATATACTATCGCTACCTAAGATTTTATTTAAATAATAACCTAAAACAACAGATTTCTTCCGTTATTTCTGAGATAGAGATGTATACATGCATTAATTCATATATGCGTTCATGCATGTTTCGCCACGGCATGATTTGCTATTTATTAGACGTTTTTTAGTGGTGGCAAACAACACAGTTCACGTTGATGGTTAGTCATACTGTTATCTATGAATATAATATATAATATCGAATCAAAAATTTTAAAATTTATCTCCTGGAGATTCCGTTCATTACTACCACCTGACCGGAACACGATAGCGCAGAATACTACCATTTAGCGGCAAGTAGATTAGGCACCTAAAAAATACATAAAATACAAATTAATGTGGTGGTGCCTACTCCCACGAACTCCATCACTGGGGCTTTACCACCAGTTTAAGTTCTATGTAATTTGATGACCAATGAGTCGTTATCTTTGCTCATTGTCATTCTTTGGACACATTTCCAAATGCTTACTGAAATGCGTGTTTTTTTTAGGAAAAGATTATATATTTAAGTTAAATAGGTATATCAGATTTTTTATGACCCTGAATTAGAATACACGGACACCGACGAAGTTGATATTTTTAATTATATTGATGTATTCACTAGTATTCAGTGTGCTGTCAAATGCTAGCGTTCATCACTAGGGTCTAGTTAGATGGCAATGTAACATATTGCCGTAACATATTACCATTTACTTATTATGTTATACAATACTAGCTGTTGCCCGCGGCTTCGCCTGCGTGGATGTCGTTTTAAAATCCTGAATTTTCTTTTCTATAAACCACACGGAGCCCGAGACCTTTCCAACGAATGCAAAACCGTGGGAATCGGTTCCTGCGTTCTGGAGTTATAGCGTCAGGAAGGAAAACCCGACTTATTTTTATACTATAGATTATGAATACCACAGAAAAATTCTGTAAAACTGGTACACTGGTTTTACTAACAGAATCCCACAAAGTTGATTTATCATAACGTTATTTATGTTGACGAAATGCTTCAGTTGTCTAGTGGTAGCCGGCCACTGCTACGCTGGGGGTTCCTGGGTTCGATCTCCGGGTCGCGGGGTGCGACAGAGATAAAAGGTTTATTATCCTTTATCTCGGGTGCTATTCGGAATTTTCCATATTCAGGAAGTTTCCCAGTTCCATTTTCGGGGTTTTTGCAATTAAATTAATTGGTTCGGCCAAAACATTCCCGCCGAATCATTGTTTGAATGCATGCCATCTCTACCTATGTCTTCGGGGAGTACAGGCATAAAGCTAATTATCACAAGTACAGAGACATATTTTGTCTTCGTCTACAATTTTTTTTATGTTTTTTTTTTTAAATAAATTACGCTTACACTCACAGCCCCACAGTAGGTATAAACCTGTGTCGTGGGTGCCGTTGTACACATACAACACATACACAATATGATCTCTGTGATATAAATAACCGACCTGTTGTCATAACACCCGGCATCTCATATCGCGTAACTGTTGCAGTATCGAGTTTCCGATCCATATTATGTTCTTTTAGACGATATTAGATAGATACGATACTGCTATTGCTTACATCATAGAATATGACGGATACGTAATATCGCCGACGACCCGAAACCACCGAGAATGTTGCCGTGATATTGAAATCCGTGTACGTTTTACTGATAAAATGTTATATTGGATATAACATAACATTGACGAGAACAATGTTCCTCTTGTAGAATTGCACATATAAAGGTTTAAACCTTTAACCTTTAGATGCCTAGAGATCCAAAGAGTACCTAGTTATAGGTCGCGCCAGGTAAAAAGAAAGCTGCGCAGTAGACGATTTATCGATATATTTGGTATGAGGTGCGGCGTTTTCAACCTGCCTACCAATACACGAAACCGCAAGCGAAAGCTAGATCAAAAATAAACCAATAGGGCTAGTACTTTCATGCGCGAACACATCCCTTCTACTTTCTTCCAGCGTTCTTTTTACGTGGCGCGACCTATACAAAGAGTATGACTAAGTCTTGAATCTGTCTGTCCATTTATTTATTCTTTATTGTTACAAAAAAATGAACGAAGAATGTAACAAATGGCGGACTTGATGCTAAAAGTATTCTCTACCATTCCATTTGTAGTAGAGAAGTTCCTTACTCTTACGGTATTTCACGCACTTAACTAAACTGGTGTTAATTTTATCACTGTATTTGATGTTGTATTTTTTTTTAATAAGAACGAAGGTATGGTCATTATGTTGACGGAGGCATTTGCTATTAATTGTAAGATGATCTTCATTCTCATGCCATATCAGCCGATGAACGTTTGATCTCATGAAAAAGCAGACATTTGTACGAGTTCATCAACACTAATAAGATGACGTCATTGTTATGTAATTTTGGTGGCAAACAAGCATGTAGTTTCCATGGTATATGAATACTGCAGCTAGACTTAGTCTGGCTTGCACCAAGATATTTGATAACTTACTTAAACTTAACTAACTTAAAGAAATCTGTTAAAGTTAGAGAGGGACGTGAAATGTTACAATAACTTTAACTTTAACAAATGGCGTGGTGCAACCCAGGCTAATTTGTTATAGTTAATATAATTCATAATAATGCATCCTTCAAAAATCAAATAATACATCCTTCTCTAACTGTAACAAGTTTGTTAATGATAGAGAAGGATGTAAAATTTTACATTTACTTTAAAAAATATTTCCGAGAAACCGAACCTGAAACCCAAAAATCAACGATGCGCTGACAACCTTCATGTTTAAGTGGTTTTGTTTATGGTATAGTTATAGTGGAGCCCAACATTACCATATATATACACACACTATATTGTCGAACGTTGCCATTTGGCGACAATTAGATAAGATATTGCGGTAATGCGTACGTCCTGGAACACTACTACCAGTAAATCATTTGATCGATTTTCAAAAAACTCATACGCTGTTCCAGATTCCTGGCCGATGACAACCTGTTGTGGAAGGAACAATGCCGTCGCATTGGTTTGACCACGCTAAAGAAGATGCCGCGTTCCCTTCCACGCTGCGCCAGCCCCTGGAAGGCGGCTTACATGCGCCAGTCGCTCATCCAAGAGAACTGGCTTCACAAGCCCGTCAACAATCCGATAATAATGCGTGGCCACGACGACCATGTGATCACGTGCCTCCAGTTCTACGGCAACAGGATACTGAGCGGGAGCGACGATACCACGCTCAAAGTGTGGTCGGCTGTCACTGGCAAGGTTGGTCTGACATATATTTGAAGTTGATTTTTTATTTTAGTAATTGTCTTTAATATAAGTAAGAAAGGCTGAGTTGCACCAAGATATTTGCTAAAGTTAATGTAACATCTCGCACCCTTCTCTAACTTTAACAGATTTCTTTTAGTTAGAGAAGGATGCGAAATGTTACAATATCTTTAACTTTAATAAATATCTTGGTGCAACCCAGCATTAGTTGAATATTTATTTTTATGTAATGAGGGTGGCAAACAAGCTTGCAGTTAAGATGGATGACGGTAAGTGACGATTGCAGCTTATAGAAATCTACACAAAAGCAGAGGTCAAAATGCAGATACCTTCCCTGCGGCTTAAGTTCCAGTGCTTCTGTAATAATTATTACGGGGCCAAACATTATCAGCTTACTGGAACACGATAGTGCTGAGCACTACCATTTGGGACAGATACCTAGATAATGCAGTGGTGCCTACCCCCTCGAGCACCGACATTGGAACTGTCCAGTAAAAGCTGTACTGAAGAGTTAGCATGTTAGGTTATTCATCATCACCATTCCAACCGTAAAATGTCCACTGCTGGACAAAGGCCACCCTCAAACGGCTGCTCAGCCAGCGATTGCCCGCGATCTTCACCAGGTCGTCAGTTCATCTGGGGTGGGGCCAGTCTACACTTCATCTAGGTTATTAACCTATAGATATATTTTGTTGTTCAGTGTCTTCGCACGCTGGTGGGGCACTCGGGCGGCGTGTGGTCGTCCCAGATGGTGGGCGACCTCGTGATCAGCGGCTCGACGGACCGCACGCTGCGTGTGTGGTCCATCAAGTCCGGAGCCTGTCTCAAGGTTCTCGCCGGACACACATCGACAGTACGCTGTATGCATCTGCATCAGAATAGGTAAGTACGTCGTGAAAGTAAATTTAATATTAATTATAAATTATTTAAAATAATACACATTCAACATAGTATACTTAAATTAAAATTAAAGTATATTCGAAAGGTAACAATACTGAAAATTAACTAAGCTAAGTCATTTAAAATAATAATTTAATACATGTAATGAACCTAAGTATGAATTCTATAACTGACCTCTTTGATAATCCCTACTTTGTTTTGTATTTATATGCACATATGTATGTAACTAAAATAATTAATTTGGTAAGGATTAATACTGCATTGGTCTAAAAAGCTTTCCAATTACTGCATTGTTACCAAAATTTTTTTTAAAGATATAATGGGTATAGTAATAGTAAGCTATATTTAAAAGATAGGTATATCCATTGCGTACTTTTTGTAAATCTACCTAAGAGGAAATATTCTACCGAACATTAATTTGTTATATCTCAAAAGGCTTGATTTTTTTCGTCACCTCCAACATTTATTGTTAAAAGCCAACCAATTAACAAAGACACTTCAACATTATATATTATACACAAGCCTTCCTAATGAATCACTATCTGTTGTCGGTGAAAATGCAAGAAAATCCGTACATTAAATCTTCAAGTTTATCGCGATCAGAGGGATATATGCAGACGGGGATTTATAATATGTATAGAATATATAACAATTCAATCAATATATCAATATTTTTGCTTTGTGGTCGTCAAAATAACATTTTTATCTATCACATATTTGTATTTTATATTCTTATTATAATTTTGTAATTATGTATGTGCATTTCATGCTTGCTTTGCGATATATTTAAAGTTATTGCAATAGGTATAAGTAAATTACGTGTGTTGAGTTGAAATTTTATTAAGCTGAGCGATTAATAATATTTCTAAGAAAGAGCAAAGCGTGTTTTGCCTCCATCGTCATCTACGATAAGCTCGAGATAGCTCTTCTTCTGCATATCAATGTATGCCTATCATTATTAGTATAAATCCAATTAAATTAACAATTGTTATTTGCCCTTAGAAAGGCAACACGTGTACTATCAGGGAACTGACCGCTTTACTATATGGACCTTATGCGGTTGCAACAACTGCTACATTTGATTGATTCGTCAATGTTTCTAGAACTGGTATATGTAAGACGTTCGGCATTACGTTGGGGGCGCTTTGTCGAAGTACAATTTTGTTGTCCGTTTGTCAAAGAGGATATTCTTCAATGAATTCATATGTAACGGCCCTATTTAATGAACTATCTGTCTTTAAGGACAGTTCTCCGGTTTACTGTTGCAGAAAATCTGTCCGTGATTACGTTTCATATTTGTGAGACCACCGGGTTCTTTCAATGCGCGTTAGCAAAGCGCGCGCTGTAAATCGCCTTATGTGTACCAGTTTTTATGCTTGTTATTCCACCAGCTACAAAATTATCAGCATTCATGACAATTTGTTCAACGTGACAAAACTTTGTATTTAATAAGAATTGTTGCTGTGCGTATTGCTTGCCGCCCGCTTTATAATAAAACGTTGTATTATTCATTAGAGTTCGTAATTACTGGCACAGATTCACTCCATTATTAGCTTCTTGGTCAATAGTTATCTTAAATAGCAATAGTAACCTTGCGTTGGCTGTTGATATCTATTTGCAATTATATAAACTTACTTTCATGCATTCACCAATGAATAAGATCTTAACATTAAAAACTTTTGTAGTATATGAATTTTAAGATATTTCGTGTTTACTTTTTTGTTTAACATTATTTATGTTTATGCAAAAATTATCGAGACAGGTAATGAGATCTGAATTGTGTGCTATTATTAGCGAACTGTTATAATATGCGAAAATGAATAAATATTTATCTTCAATATTTCCTTTATGCTCGGCTCTGCAAATTAGATTGTATAGTGCTTTAGCTGTTGTAGTCATGTTGTGTTGTTTCATGGTTTACATATTTATTTTTAATCACTTACATTTATAATCATGTGTTTAGTTTAATTTAGAAGAATTGTTGATATGAAATTGTATGGTTGGAGACGTCCATTTTATTTACGCAATGCTCAAAATAAAATCTATCTTCTCATGCTCACCACGAATCAGCCGAGAGGAGGTGAAAAAGTTGTCTAAAAACCGACTTCATTAATGACGATCCCTGATGTACAACTATAGACTGTATCTTTATTTTATAATCTATTTATTAATTTAAGAACCACGCTGGCAATATTTGTTTTGAAGATCCTACGGAAAATAGTGCTATTTATTTTTATAATATTACTAGCTGACCCGGCAAACTTCGTATTGCCTCAGAATGGAATAATGTGTCAAATGAAATTGTGGTTTTTACTATTTTCCTCCAATTTCTTCATATTTTCTTACCTTTTAAACCTTCCCTGGACTTCCAAAAATCATTCAAAACCAAAAATTAGCAAAATCGGTAAAGCCGTTCTCGAGTTTTAGCGAGACTAACGAACAGCAATTGATGATTATCGATGGTTACAAAGCGAAATTAAATATTCAATGTTGAAGTTGAAGTATAAGTGAACGTAACTTTACGCCTCTATTCCTTGATGCTTAGGCAGAGGTAAATGCATGCATTCCGGCATAGTAAACACCCACGATTCATTGGTTAGGCTTTGGTCTATTTAACAGATGACGAGCATTATGTAAATAGTGACATCTCCAGGCACATTACTATACTTTGAGGGTGACATTGGGAAACTTCCAGAAAATGGAAAAAACCCATCTCAATCTAGTTTTATACTAGAAATAAGAGGATAATAGTTTCTGATAGCCCCCGACTCGTGAATCGAACCCAAGACCACAGCGTAGCAGTAGTGGCATGATACCACTAAGCTACTGAATCAATCAAAATAAGTAAACTTCTGTGAGAAGGACAAAGGTTTTGGAGATGCCCAAAGATGCCCGCAACATGGTTGTGCGTCACTAGCGGGAGAAATCTCCTCCACCAATGGGCGGCCCGTACCCGGAGATTTTGATAGGCTCGCCATCTGGTACATAAAAGAAAACGTTAATGGCGAATCGTGGGTGCTGGCATGTATGCTTGGATGCATACATTAACTCTATCTCTACCAGTTTGGGAGAAACATGCGTGGAATCCAAGGATTTGTTTTTTTATCATGAGTTTACACCGTCACGTCGTTACATACCTAAGCATGTCGCCGACATTCGGTCCTTCACAGAAATACAAACGCTAATTTTCCAAAGTAATTGGCAAACATTTTGGCCGCTCTTGGATAACAAGTTTGATAATTAAAATAAAATCTTAAGATATTTGCCAAGACACAGAAAATGGTTCTTTACCTGTACATTTCTGGAAAATCTGTAAGAAGTCTACAGTACTTGAGGTAACATAGAAAATTCGCAATTCAATTTTACGATCCCGTGGAAATGACCTAATCAAGTTTCCCGTCGCGTACCTCTTTGTGGAGTACTAATAGCATTATTCACGTCTATAACTTTAAAAATCTCTATTTAATTAGAGCCTGTTCATTAATATTCCACCTTGAAATTAACCAATTACCCTACCCATTTTAAGGGGTTTGGGGGAAGATTAAAAAAAATATTGATGCACCAAAAGAGTCTGTAAACCAATTTTGCAGGCATTAAAACTGTCAAAATACCCGCACAAAATCACCTCGTCTCTTAGGTGGTTGAGCGCACATTTGCAAAATGCATTTTTCTCGCCCCAAAAACTATCCTTTAAATTCAACGAACATTAAAAAAAAAAGAATTGGCCAATTTGGTCCAGTCGTTGTTGATTTATGCCCTTACCAACACATTTTGCGATTCATTTTTATATTATATTATAGAAGAAGATGTTGGTTCACCGTCTGTAAATGAGCATATTGTCCATAGGGTGGTATCCGGGTCGCGGGACGCCACGCTCCGCGTGTGGTCGATCCCCGACGGTCGGTGTCTACGGGTGCTGGTCGGACATCTCGCGGCGGTGCGGTGTGTGCAGTACGACGGCAAGGTGGTCGTGTCGGGTGCATACGACTACTTCGTCAAAGTGTGGAACCCGGAGACCGGCGAGTGTCTGCACACGCTTGCGGGCCACACGAACCGCGTTTATAGTCTACAGGTACGATAACATAAGTGAAGTGTATTTGGTTTTTTTTAATGCGATTAAACATGCAGCTCATATTGATGTTGAGTGATAACTGCAGCCTATAGACATCTACACAAAAACAGAGGTCAAAACGCAGATGCGTTGCCACCCCTGTGACTTAAGTAGTTATGCCTCAGTGGTAGTTATTACCGGGCCATACTTTTTTCTGTCTAACCGGAACACGATAGTGCTGAACACTACCATTTGTCGGCAGATAGATAAGGCAATGCGGTAGTGCCTAGGCCCTTGGACTTTTAAACGGGAACTCTGCTAGTAGTGAAAAAAGAAATATATTTGGTTAATTGAAAGTTGAACCAACAAAGAGCATTTACAGAAATATAAAAGAATAAGAATAATTGTTTAGTGCCACCTCAATTACAGGTGCAAACTGCATGCGTAAACAGAAACCAACAAACAGAAAAAAAATATTTAAAAAAATAATTCCAAACAAAAACACAATGTCTTTTTATTTTATATGTCAATAGAATTCATACAATTAGACTCATTATAGTTAAATAAAATACAATTAATAAAAAAACATGAATTATTTTGGAATACTTCCAATATGTTGTTGTCTCAGATGGGCTTTTAGATTGAAAGTGAAGTATTAGAAAACAATATGATCTTGTTTATTCTTCAATTCACATTGAATAAGCACGTGGTGAAGACACAGCGATACTATTTGTAGTTCAGCACCTATGTTGTGTAATAATATTTTTATTTACTTATCCTTTTTCATCAAATCCGTTTCTATAATAATGACAACGCTTGATACGTCCCACTGCTGGGCACTAGTCTCTCCCCTTGGTAGCAGGCCTGGCAGGCCTGGAGCTTACTCCACCACGCTGCTCAATTACGTTTTTACGTGTCCATATCTTATTTGAATTTTGTACCAAATAATTGTATTTGGTACTAGGTACGTAGTATACTTATTTATTTATTTTTTAATGCATCAACAGTTCGACGGCGTGCACGTAGTGAGCGGATCACTGGATACATCGATTCGTGTGTGGGATGTTGAGTCGGGACAGTTGAAGCACACGCTCACCGGCCACCAGTCCCTCACTTCGGGCATGGAGCTCCACTCCAACATTCTAGTGTCCGGGAACGCTGACTCCACCGTCAAAGTGTGGGACATCACAACTGGACACTGCTTGCATACACTGTCAGGTATGTTAAGGTTTTATTACTGTTAAGAATTCGAACAGCGGGATACATTTGTGGAAAATAGTGGGGACAGTTGAACACGCGCTCACTCACCGGTCACCATTCCCTTAAGCCGGCCATGGAGCTCCACTCCAACGTTCCTATTGACTCCACCAAAGTGTAGGACACTAGATACTGGACTTGACGGAGACTTGTGTCTGGAAATTCTGACACCATCGTCAAAATGTGGGATATTACTACTGGACACTGCTCGCATATGTTGTCACTTCTCACGTATGCTATGATTTTATTGCCACTTATGGTATAGAGTTACATTTAAACATACCAGGTATCCAGTAACGTTGATTCTACTGTAAAAGTGAGTAATGATACGATCTCGATAGTTTTTCCTACTAGGAATTTGGGTGCTTGATTTTTAATAAGCAATTATTGAATGATAGTATTTGACTGAATAAAGCCATTATTATCCTGAATAATATACATTGCAGTGTAAGTGTGAGTATAAAATAAAAACCTCGTTTAAATGGTCGTCACTCACAAATGTAATTATAAAAACAATTTTGTTGCCATTTTCGATGGGTTACTAACTTTTCATTACAGAAATTGGTGGTCGTATCATAATATTTTACGTTACATGAAGGACCAGTTCTATATGCTTTGCACATATTATTAAACACTCATAAAACTCAACAAATAACATATGTTATTTAATTTTCAGGCCCAAACAAACACCAATCAGCGGTAACGTGTCTGCAGTCGAGCAACCGTTTCGTGATAACGTCATCGGACGACGGCACGGTAAAGTTGTGGGACGTGCGGACCGGTGAGTTCATACGGAACCTAGTGGAACTCAGCTCCGGTGGGTCTGGAGGGGTGGTGTGGCGCATACGGGCCTCCGCCACTAAACTAATATGCGCCGTGGGTTCCCGCAATGGCACCGAGGAGACGAAGCTGCTCGTCCTAGATTTCGACATCCCTGGCGCGTGCCGCAAGTGCGATGAATAGCATAGACTTAACCGACGCCTTATGCGTCGTTACGCCAATCTGTACGCGCCTTGGCACTGCTAATCGCCCTACGTCTATCGGAAAGTCGACCCGGAACTGTTACTCGTGTATTTCTAAATGATGCTGTCATTAAATGACACTAAGCGGAATTTGCGATGGAAATACAGGGCTGTTAGATAAATTGACTGACAACTAAGGTTGCTCGAGTGCCTTTAGTGCCAACCTGTTCTGAGATCGCTTTAATTTATTCCCCCAACCCAATTCGACAGCCCTACGTGTTTTCCCATTCTTTTTTTTCTAGTGCGTCGCTGACGGTGACAGCAACATTTGCAATTGATAGTTGCGAGGTGTACTGACGTGTCTTAAATGAAAGTACATATCGACGGATCATTCGACTCGTAATTTCCTTGCCACATTAAATATTGAGACGCATACAGTCGGTGGAGCGTGGCGGTCCGTCGGAGGGCAGAGGCTACGTTATCTAGTGGATTGTGGAAATGTTAATACAAAGTTTACCCACCGGGCTTGACACATTCGTGGTTAAGGACCGTATTCAAATAATCCTGTGTACTCTGATTACCTTTTGATTACATTCTTTACCAATACAATACCATTATGTTATAAACAGTATGTAGTCCTTAAAAGTGTAGTGTAATTCGAGTTTTCTATAGATACAAGTGGTGGCGTTCCAGTCCATCTCGCATTGCCAAATTTCTGTAATTGTTGTATGCTTCATTGTCCCAAAGAGTTTATGACGATATCAGTTTTAAGTTTAATTAAGGTATTCATTTTATTTTATTTTTAACATTATAAGTTGATATTTAAGGTTTCCGTATTCTTGTGGTGAGTTGGCCAATAATGGTTGATCCAGTTCGCTGTGGATCTTTGTTCATATTTCGAAAACGAATCATTGTTAAGATAGGTGATCAGCAATATAATTAGGGTTTAAAGTTTCGAATGGAACTGTTATCTTGGCATTGGTTTGTTCAGCATTACACGGACGCTCACGACTACGGGAATCACATATGAATTTGTTAAATGTGAGCCTGATGTGGGAATATGAGTAATTTGGTGTATAATTAGCATTTTTTTGTAATACTTTCAATGGTGAAGTCATCTGAAATTAAAACGCTGCTTTCGATTCCTTTTTAACTGGTTCAGTTACGGCTACTGTCATTTGATTGTCAATGTCAAATCAATAATTTATGCACCATTCGAAGATTTTGAGGCCCACAATGAGGTCTCATTGACTGTTTCAATTTGGGCACTGCCATATTATTTTTGATTTATGTGTCTTGTATGACAGCGCGTATCAGGCAACGAGATAAAGTTAATAGCGATTCTGTTTAAGTTGACAATGTTGCGATCGTCTCTTTTTTGTGTTAATTTAAGTGTCCTGTTTTATCTTAGTATACAAATAAAATATTTATATTGAATCACGCGAATATGTACTATTTGCGAGAAACTCACAATCGGTTCCTGTCTATATTATATAACAATCGGGCCTTTTGTTTTCAAAACTCCAAATAAATTGGCAATTCTTCATGTGGATGTTTACTTCATACTATGGCACGCATCATCAGTGGGGTCAATACATTTGCATTATAACCATAAGATTGTGCGTAGATGTTTATAGGCTGCTGTATTCACTTACTATCCATGTGAACTGCAGGCCTGTTTACCACCATGACATAAAAAAATCCTTTCGCAAAATTAAATTGGAACCACATTAGTTCAACTTCACTATACTTACCTTACACCTGGGCGACAGTGCCGTAAACGAATATTTGCAAAATAAACGGCAAAAATGTTTTGATGCAACACTGGATTAACATAAGACTGACCATTTGTACCTATTCAAATTTATCCCTGAAGCAGCAGATGGACCCTATAGGGTCCAAGAGCAAGAAGAAATCTATTGTCATATTTTTCTGATGGCTTAAGTGAAGTAAAAAATAATTTAAATATTCTACTCGCAAACAAAAACATTTTTCTGTTCACCACTCCCGCTTAATTTGAGTATGTAAATATTATTATTTTAAAACAACAGATTATACTCAATTCGCATGTCGGGCGCTCCTTGTGTTTGGGGAGACGAATTCGTGATCGTCCGATCTATGTGACATGTCCCATAGTTATGGGATATAATAAAATCGCCATCGTGTACATAGTTTAAATTTAGATTATAAGTATATAATAATAATCCCTCTTAGTATACAGGCAACAATAATATTTGTAATTGAAAAATGACACTGGCAAGACTTATTTATGGTAATTGTACAAGAAGAAATATCGTGATTTACTTCAATTCTATTGTATGTGGATAAAATGTTCTGTATGGTTAATATTTCAAGGTTAATAGACATAAATGATTAATTCAAGACATATAATTATTATCTGTAGGATTTTATTTGTTGTTTTATTTTTGCATGAATAGACCAGTGATCATTGTTTGCTTCTGTGTTATATATCATTTTGTTTGAATCTCTTGAACATTTGGCAAAATTATGCATGCATCTTGGGACATTTGTAGACTGCACTGTATTGCAATATATATAAAAAAAAACTTTGTTTTGAATATTAATTGGATCTCGATTGTTTCGGACAGTTAGTACATTTCAGTACATTTCGTCTGAAATTTGTAATATTTGATTGAGCATCGTAATATTGGTCTTCAACGTCTTTTTTTGTTTCTCTTTTTTTACATGTCTTACATAATATTTTTTGTATAATACTGTTATAATTCCAACATAATAATCTGCAATGTTAAGTTTACTTCATTTCGTAATAAGAATATTTATTTGATTTTATTATTCATTTAATTTTAGATTTTCTGTATATTCAACATACACCTTACCTTACAGGTTTTAATTTGCATTATCACCGAGAGACGTATTATATCATCGTATTTTAATTAAAAAGTTTCAGGCGTTTGGGATACCGTGCTTGTTCTATAAGTCAATTACACTGGTTCATCCACTCTTATTTTCACATAGTCAAATATATTTGCAAACATATTTGTAGGAAATAAAATTATTTGTTCCTTTTTTTCATCAATGTCATAATAATTTTTATACGAGACTGTTATTTTTTCTCACATAAAAATCAGCAATATTATGTTTATTTCGTATATAGATTATTTATTTTATTTTATAATTCAAGAATAGGTTTTGGTATATAAGAAAAGATTATTCCTTACAGGTTTAATTTACATTATCACCGTTTTCCCGCGAGCAAGTGAGTTTTATTAAAAAATTAAAAAGTTTTAGGAGTTAAATAAATAATGATGCTCGCTCTTAAAGTCATTTGCTCTCGTTGATACATATTTTAAGGTCTTACTTTTGACACAGGACATGTAATGAGCAGAATATCATGCTTGCCATGAAATAAATAAATAAGGTTGGAATGGTAATGTGCGTGTGACACCAAGCATGTCTCGACGATCATAAGTCCGCAGAATCATTCGGTCACCGGTCGTGGTTGCGTACAAATCCCCGAAGGGATAGGCAGATGTAAATTCATGTGTTAAAGCATGTATACATGTTAACATCCTATATGTGCCGGTTACATGTTGCATGGTGGCGAGTCTGCTGTCATCTACGGTCACATTACCAAAATCCGAACTCCTGGAAAACTTACAAAAAATGGAAATATCCTAATAGAACCAGAGACGAAACTAACATGACAGTAAAAACTATTAACTTAGCACTAGGTCTGAAAATATTTGACGGTCAGATGACGAAAATTTTATACAACCTGTACAAATCTAGGTGACCTACGTATATATCCCACATTTCTTAACGGAAGGCGTATTGCTGGGATATAATATAAATAGTAATGATTTTGATGAATGTAATATAAAAGCGTCTCTGGGTTTTATTTATCACTACGTTTCTAATTATCGATTTATTCGATTATTTTCCATTTTATCTCAATTTAAGGTAAATTTATGATAGAATGTTATTTGTTTAACCCTTGAAATCTGTTAGGAATGAATTTACAGATATTAATATGTATAATATCATGAATCGTTTTTTTTATTAATTTAATAATCACTGACTCATTTTCTTCACTCTTTTTTTTGTCATTGAGTTAATATTAAAAGTTAAATATTGCGTTCTTTTCGATGTTACGATAATAAATCATATTACATTATATATAAACATACAAACCCAATGAAGTTTTAGCACTCAATTCAGGTGTACCCTTGAATCTTTCCCTTAGTATTAGGGCATAGAAAGTGTACATTTAAGGATTATAATGGTGCTTTAAATGTGTGATTGCGACAGTAAAACCCCGCGGTGGTCGCAGTATATTTACTTTTCCTTAATTTGTTCTTCGGTATTCTTAGTGACAGGTGGGATATACAGGGTAAAATTAATTTAGCGCATTACCTCTTGCAGGCAGCCCCTCTATATCAATCTAAACATTTGTTCTACAATTTTTTTACAATGCTCAAAAAATAAACCAATAAAAGTTTTCAAAAGTGCAAAAGAGCATTGCCGCCGCTGCGTCACCCTGCAACCCGCTCCCCGGCTGCTCGTGGCCATATTTTGCCTAGGTAAGGTGCGTGGCATGGCACCAACGCCACACCGCGGCCACTCCGCCAAATTTCCATACAAACGCTTAATTTGGTCTTTATTACACAGACATCAATCAGTGACGTGTATTTACACGTGCACCTGTGTCCGTAGCATGTAGAGAATACCAAACGTCGCCCATAAGAGGGGCGGAGGTTGAGTGAGGCGGAGAAATCGGGCGGGACGTCGAAGTGTCCGTTCTATACGTAGTATTATTACATATTCTGCCTACGTTCAGAGTAAAAGAGCTCAGAGGTAAAAAAAAATAATTTGGTTGTATTTATTTTAAAAATCATTGGACAAATTTTGTTTGGATTGATGTATAGAGGCAACCTGCAAGAGGTGATGCGCTATTGCGCTATGCGCTATTCGATTCACCCTGTATATTCCTATCATTTTAAAATGTATCATGGTTAAAATACCATGCGTAATAGTCACTTGTATGTTATACCTACGATGTTCACTAAAGTTAACAAGCATGGCGCCATATGGTAGTGATATTTTGTCATCTTATTTGTGTTCTATTGTGTACAATATTAATGTATTCCATATTAATATGCTCCTCGTTTAAATGGTTATTATTTTTCTATCCACATTAATACTGTGTCGTTTAATACTATTGTAAATTATTGCGTAATTATTCGAATTTAAAGGCCAGCATTTTTATCACTAAACTTGTACGAGATAGTCAGTTAAGGTAAATAATAATGTCTTATGTCCTAGTATATGAACTTATATAAACATTTTCATACTTGTAATGATACCGAATGAATCTGTACTCGTTTTGACTATTTGGTGTTAGTGTGCTAACAAGCAAAACAAATCAGTTGTAATAACTGCTGTTAATAGCGTGTTAAGGGTCTGGCTTACGAGCGAAACGCAACGTAGCTAAGTGAAACAATGTAATACATTTAAGGATTTTGTTTTGCATATATATATAAGCCACAGACATACATCGCGACATGTATTTGTTTTATTTCAAGCTAAATCAACACTGAGCTTTTTTATACAACATGTAACGGGAATAATGCTTATCCTCTTACACCCGGAGTAGAAAATCGAGATATAATCATAATACATGAACTGAAATTACATGTTTATGTATTTAATATTTTTTATTAAAGAAATAAGTTGTCCTCAATTTGTACTAACAGTATGCACACCCTATGCATAATTACTCTACCTCTACCTACGGCCACACATAACATACGAACCTACTCACACACGCACACTGTTGCATTGTGATGTTGCGTTACCCTTAACACTCGATGGTAATAAGATTTATTTCCAGTATTTTATTTCTTAAATTACTTTACTTCAAAGCACGTCTCCAACGAGTTCTACTAAACTTGTTGAGACTAGCATTTTATTTTGGATAAACGTTAGTCTCATTTTCGTTTCTATTTACTGTTGTACTGTTGCTGTACCAAATGGTGACCGTAATTTCCTTAATTGTAATTAATTTTGGGACAAAATATTACCTATATTAAAAATGCCTGAAATCGATTCGGTTATCGATTCTGAAAAAACTAGTTTCGCGTTGTACATTTAAACCTGTTACACGTTGTATACACGGTCCATTTGTTGTCTCTTTCTCTTCTGAGGTTGCGCTGCGTTTCGTGATATGTGTAGGTAAACTATCATTTAGCGATTTATATCAGCTATTGCATATTTCAATATAGCTGTTTGAATACTTGTTGTGTATATAAATAATATTAATCGTCAGTGGGAAGGTAACGTCTCAAGTGCCACCTTGGTCGTAGTCGCTTCAGACCTTTTGGTAGTCGCGGTCATCGGGGACGCGGTCGTTTATCTGTCTTCTTTGATGGCTGATTAAGTAAATAATTAAACGAAGACTGAAGTATAGATATAGTGTAATAATTTTTAGTATTTAATTAATGTCGTCAGTGGAGTGTTGAAACGTCTAAAGCGACGAAACCCAAGGTGGCGCTTTAGACTTTTTTCCCTCCACCGGCGAAATGTAGTTACTTCTGTACTACCCACCATCACACTCGGCTCTGTATTTATTCACGACAATTAAACCTTGATTATTCTTTTGACGACTTTGTTCTTGCTAAAAAATGTAATTAGTTTGCTAAGCTCCGGCGGACGCGTCCGTCGCCTTTACTTAGTTATGTACGATATATTTTAGTTTCTAGATTGTAACGTATGCATTAATTTCCGTGCATGCCAAACTAGGGGCGCCTAGGAATGAGAGTTCGTGTCGGGCAATGGTCGCCGCGTGACGTCACTAGCTGTGCACTTGTAAATAAATACGACACTCCTTTCAAAGATATTTTGTAGTGTGCTCATAAATTTGTTCTATGAATGGAAATTCAGCATTCCGGTAGGTGTGTCTGTATACAATTACATGTTCTCTCATCACTAGGTACCGATCGGTTGACACAATGTATTTTAAACACCAACTTATGCATAATATCATTTGTAGTAATGAAGATTGTAACGGCCGTACCATGGTTATAATTTGCCCCGTGGAATTATTAAATTGGGTCGTTTCAATCAAATATCGTTCGACTTTTATTTACAATTTCGGCTTTATCTCTGTAATGTTATGTGTTTACAATACCCAGCAAGAAATATTGCAGATGGAGCCTACGAAAGAGCCAATCGGCTATTTTCGACTTCGTAGAGCGTTATCTCTGCTCCACACTGCCTACGTAAGCATTGATAGTAAGGACAAAACTTGATCAGAATGGTCGACAAACATCACAAAGGTAAGGTGCGAAAGAGATAACGCTCTAGAAACCCGAAATAAGCCGAAGTCTACATCCTAAGGTCGATGTGAAATTTTTTTTTGGATACTGTACATCGTCGGTAGCGCAAAATCTTCTCATTGTTATTTTATTTTCTTTCTTCATTTCCATATTTTGCTTTTATGTAATATCCTTTAAATAAAGTCATTTGTTTTCAAATTTGATTTTGTTTCACTTTCGTTTACTATCTATCTTTACGGGTGGTTGAGCTCCAGTGACGGCGCTCGCAGGCGTAGGGACCGCATTACCTAATCTAATTGACACTAAATGAGTGTTCAGCACTATCGATAGCCGTTAGATGGTAATTTATGAGCGGTGTTGCGGGGTGACACCTCTGCGTCACTTTGCTCCTCGTTGCCTAGGCGAAAGTGCGTGGCATACTTACGCTTAGAGTAAATGCCAGTTCATAGGCTAAATAAAAATGTCTCAAGAGAAAACTTAAATTTTAAAAAGAAGTAGAACTAATGTTTCACCGTGGACACTCCGCCAAAATTCCATACAAACGCTTAATTTGGCCTCTATTACACACATCAATCAGTGACATGTATTTACACGTGCACCTGTGTGCGTAGCACGTAGAGAATACCAAACATCGCCCATAAGAGGGGGAGGAGGTTGGGTGAGGCGGGGAAATCGGGCGGGACGTCGAAGTGTCCATTCTATACGTAGTATTATCACATATTCTCTGCTAATGTTATTGACATTGATGTAAGGAGCCTGCCTGCAAGAGGTGTTGCGCCAGTGTATAAGTAGTTACCTATAATTTTCTGATCATTTCACAAACATTTGATTCTGAATTGTCGCCAAGGTATGGAAATACCTATCGAAATCCGCCCGAAAACCCATTCATATTCTCTATTATTTAAAACCAACTGACTTGGCGAACTTCGTCCTGTCTCCATATGATGGTTATTTATACTTTTTTCACACAAACTTTCTCCTGGCATTAACGAACACAAAAAAATATTTGTCCAATTTGGTGCAGTCGGGAAATTATGAGCTTGGTGATAATGGTGATTCATTATTATTTACATAGATTAGTCGAGGATTATGAAAATAAAACCACATTATTTGCTCTATTTTATATATTCATTCAGACAACGGTACACTGTGACAATAACGAACTTAAAATTACTGAATGTAATTGATATATGAACTACATAATAATTTATTTAGATTTACGGTCACTAAACAATTTCGATATTTGGATACTGCCTACTACAAGTTTTAAGATAATACACAAGAACACCAATTTTAATACGATTGTACTTTATAATTAGACAAAAATATCGTTGCGTTTAAGTCTGCTTCATATTAATTCCGTTGTCACGCATACTATAGCTGATTTTTTTGTTTATATTCACGTGATTGACTTTGTTAAGAGCGACAAATAACGTTACTGCCATTGCAGCGACAGTTTGGTACTGCGACAACGAAAACGCAACCATTTACATCGTATTTTACATTCATGACCGCATTCTTACAGTAACATAAACATTTTTGATCACGTAATTTAAACTTATTGTAATTTTATTTTACAGACATATTCATCAGGAACAAAAGTTGATAAAGAGAACACCTTAACAACATTAATTGAATATTAACATAATTTATAACGTTTATTACCGCAATTAAATAAAACATGGTAAAATAAAAAAATAATTCGTTATTGAAGTATTTTTCTTACAATTGTACATTACGCGATTCAAGATTTAAAAAATAAAGTTTCCTTTATTACGAAATTAAAAATATATCGTTGACAGTTCAACATATAAGAGACAATATATTTTTAAGAATAAAGATTTTCGCCCACCACATTATTAAACAATACCAAAGAGTAAGTACAATCGTAATAAAAAATACTTCAGCTATTCATATCGGTGTTATAACTTTATAATGAGACAATTTTTAAAGGTGAAAGCAAAGAGATTTCTTACGTTGTCTAAGTATTGAATATTTGATACCCACCGACAGCGACACTTAAAACTAAACAGTCACTTCAAATAAAATACTTGTGTGGAAATAAACATTATTTGGTTACGATAGTACAACGGTACTCGTAGGTATCATGGATGTACACTTTGAGCCCTCAGTGGCGGTAGGATTCGATTTAAACTTAAACAGAATAATAAATAATAATTAGCACGATAAACAATAATAGCAAAAGGTACAATCAAGAACATGTAGAATACAAATAAATTGTTCTTTACATTTAAAAAAAATAATAAAATAACATGGTGTCTATCACAAAATTAAGAGATGAAAAAAGTTGTCATGCAGTTTAGCACACGGTGCGTGGCGCCAGTAATGATTTAATTAGCTATTTAAAATCATAAATAAACGTGTATTATATTTGAGGTACCAACAAAAACGCCTCGTTAGATGTAGGTACAATATTATTCATAAGTAAACATTTTCTTAACTATCACGAAAATAACATAGTTCACTTATATCATATGCAATCGAAATGTATATTTTGCCATCCAGTACAATAAATTAATTATTAATTAATGTAATATATTTATAACTACGAAATCCAAATGTGATACAAAAACAAACATCTTTAGTTCAAACAAATGGCACATTGCAATGTCTGCATTGTTTTCCCGTTGATTTATTTTAGTTTTTAAAGAAATATAGAATTAATTTTGATGCCGAAACGTCAGCTAACGCTTGCCTGTCAGGGTATTACCACATCGGACAAATATATAATTTTATGTATATTTTTTACTATATAATAGTCATATGTATTTATTTTTTTATATAATAATTTTGAATTTTATTAATCTAAGTTTTATAGTTAAGCACGTTGAGTGCAAGCGCACGGCGTGGCCGCGTGCGGCTAGCCGCCGCCGCCGTCGCGCCGCGCGCTCGCCCTTGCCGATCGTCGCCGCACCCATCCCAACACTTACTGTGGTCAAAAATTTGGAAGGCACTTTCTACTTTTTCAAAAATTTTAATTTATTTTTTGAACACATTAGCCTAGACTTACACAATAGAAAATATGCGTAGTAACATTTACCAAAATTTACGCAATTCACCCGAAACGTATAGGCCGTTTATATAATTTTTAAAATTTTTCAATTACTTTTTTCACCTAGATTAACTTTATTTCCAAAAGGATAGCCAAAAGTTTCAACAGTAGATTTGAATCGCAATTGTAATTTTTAATAATTTGGTCTTTTTTTACATACTAATTTCCAAACTTTAACCGAATCAGATAATCCAAATTCCAAACAATAGTGAGATATCAAGGCCACTTGGAGACTTATTTTAACATGCTTCTCGAGCTTGTCCTGCGACGAGACTAGCCGGCCGCGGCGGCGAGACGGACGTCCCGTCTCGCCGCCCCGTCCTCCCCCACTATATTTCACCTGTGATAACTAACACCAACGAATGTCCGCCAACAATATCTAAATCAATGGTATACCCCTGCGGCAAGAAGATCCGTATACTAGTTAATTTCCCGCCGAAACTATGAAATAAAACAACTCTGCATCCAGGAAAGGTGTCGATAAAACAAATTTGTACATATACACCTCATTTAAAGTTTAGTATCCACGCCGACGCCACTGGAGGGCGAACTGCCCGCGGAGTGGCGTGGCCGTCGTGGACGATGTTCGTATGCTATCAATAGTTACAGAGCTAATCTAAGTAAATTGAAATGTATATTCTAGCTACGAGATAGGTATAAGTCAGCAGAAGTTCGAATGATGAACATTCGACGCTTGGCGATTTTAGTGCTCCTTCTAAAAACTATACGGGCTAACCGATGCTGCTCTCGTTTGCCGATGACATACTTGAAATGCAGAACGAGCAACACGCGTTGTCATCCTCGATAATATATAAAATATAAATCATCGATCGGTCGATAACTTAACGATAGCTCGGGCAACACTAGACGTCGACTTGTGAACTACTAAAAGCTAAACACCAAAACATCGATACAGTAATACGCTTACTTTTAAAGTTGTTTTATCATTATAATATGCTAAGAGAGTAAACACCTAGTAACGAACTGCTATTGTAAGTTTTGTGACAATCAGTTAGTTGTGTTAGCACATCGATTATAATTATCAGCACGAATCTCGACGCTGAAGTTTGACTGCGCTGAAGTGAATTCCGGGCCTCTTTGGTGATATGAAGGTGTGAAGTAAAGCACCTTATCGTACAATTATTGGTCCTTCGCGCAACGAGTCATCACCTACTGTCGAGATTAATTCTTTGCTTTCGATTTACCTACGCGTTTCTTGATCAATCGGCGTGCACTTTATTTTGACTTAATTGCTTAAAGTAGGTACGTAAAACGAATCCCATTCTGACATCCAGCACTTACGATCCGTGCCGATACCTATATTAGAATCGGTATAGTAAAACGCTCTGAAACAAGTCGAAGGGCAGTGTTGCCGTGAAAGCGGCAGCGTAGTCTCGCGCCTGGAGCGGCGGAGACGGGTGAATGGTGAGCCGAGGCGCACAACTCGGTCAAGCCCCGGTCGTCTAATTTAGCCTAACATTTGGAACAATCACTACTGGCTAAAGATACATCTATATTACATTTGGCGATCACTAATTCTACACATACGTGAATCGCTGCACGAACAGTGAACGATGAGTTCGGCCCGGGGGAAGCCGTAAGCAACACAGTCACTATAACGTTAGGAAAGAAATTGACATCGATTCCACAATAAAACGATACGATACGCCTAAGGTTACAACTAGGGCTAATAATATTTTGTCTTACACGTTACAATATGTATGTTGCTGAAATATAATGATTAGGTATACCGAACAGTCTTTTGAATCGGGCCAAATGTTTTTTTAATTTTGATATCCCTACATTCACAGATGGATCTACGTCGTAATTTAAGCTTACACATATAGTTAGACGAGCTACTGGATAGCGGGCGGGGGGCGGGCGGCTCGGCGTCCGCCCCTCGTCCTCTCACTACTACATTCATAAAAATAATATATACTTAAAGTATGTCACTGGAACACATACACGAACGACAATGTATACAAAAAATAATAATAATATCGAATTAAACTAAACATATTCATTTAATAATAATACGAATTCATAACTAAACAACAAGCATTATATTGCACAGCGAGTCCACTTTAAATAATAATCAATTAAATATAATAATAAAAGTAATGCCGATACGATCGTTAAAATAAGAATAAAACTTGTCGATTCGCACGCGCACTCGGTGAGCCGGCGGATGGGGAACCGCGGTCCGGTCGGTCTAGACCTGTAGGCAGTCTAGGCGGCGCAGGCGGCTTAGAAGTAGCCGACGGAGTTGCGGTTCGGGACGAAGTAGGGATAAGCGGGCAGCGGCGGCGGCACGCCGACAGTGGCGTGCGGCGCCGCGCCCGCGGCCTCGCTTCACATGTTCTCCGCGCGGGCCTCGGCCGGTGGCGGCTCCATCTTCACGGGCACCGGCGTCGACAGCTCCTTGCCGTTCTTGGCGACCATGGCGCCCACGGGGGTCTTAGGCGGGCCCATCTCGGTGATTTCCTGGACGACGTCGCGCTCGCGGTCGCCGTAGCGGCTGTCTGGGCGGGGGGAGGCGAAGGGGCGGAAAGGGTCCTGGGGCTTGGGTGGCTCGAGCGCGTGGCCTGGCGGTGGCGGCGAGCAGAGCGGCGACTCGAGACCAGCAGAGAGCGGCGAGGGAAGGCGCGGGGACTGCAGTGGCAGTGGTGGCAAGCCGAGGTGCGGCGGGTGGTCGGGCGGCCGCTGCGCCGCCACCACCATGTTGCACATCTGCCGGCGTAGCCCGTGCGCCACGGCGGCCACGGCAGCGGCGGCGGCCGCGTTCGGCGACACGCCGCCTTCGCGCCCGTTGCCGCATGCCACGCCGCCGTACGGGCTCGGCACGGCCGTCATCCCATCCTGCAACACGCCCACGCAACACTTACAGTGCCTGCTGTCACATATCGCGACTCGCTAAGTATTCGACGCGAGCGTAACTCCACCGAGCATATAACGAGCATGTTTTGCTATCGGTCTGGTCGGTCGAGACCCTAGCGATAAACTAGAACGACTGTGAGTAAAAATGAAGAGTAATAGAACAATGATCGTTTCCTTGAAATCTTAATTAAATCTACAACCGATGAAAATCGCGCAGCGCCAATCACAATAATGGAAGTTCGCAAAGGCACATTCGCATTAGCAGGGGATAGGGTTGGTCATTAGAAGGTAATGAATCAAAAACGTGGCCAACAAAAGGAAAGGTTTGGACGTGCGAGGCTATCACGAAAGAACGGGGTCAGCTGTGACGTCCATTTTTGATACTGACCGTGATTTGGGGATAGACAGGCAGGACCTCTTCCTTGATGTGGTGCGAGGAGTGTGGAGCGTGGGTGTCGCGGAAGACGACGGCGCGGATGACTCCGCGGATGTGCTCGTCCGGCCACACGCCCAGTAAGATCCGCTGCGGACGTCCGCGCCCTTTCGGTCTTAAATCTGTAATGACGCACAATAGTAAAGCGTGAACAGATTAAGCACAAATTCAACTTCAACACTCGACACCGAGTTGGTGCTACCTTTGATTAGCAGACTAAAAAATATTTTTAGATTCCTAAATGATATCTTTCATCAGTCTGTTCTCCAACCGCGATTCGGTTTTATTGCTGTAAGTATTCAATTATTGTCATCCCACAATTTTCCAAGGCTAAAGGAGATTGCTCTAGATTCTAGTCTTCTAAAAGAACTCTTTAGTAATTGCCTATATTATAAGAATGCCCTTTCGTACAAACTGGCATGAAATTTGTCAGAAGTAGGTACTTCTGGACATTATAGAGGTGGTTTTGATGAAATGTTTTGTTACTATTACAATTTATTGTGCAGATTATTTATTGTGGACAATAAAAGGGGTTACATCAACTTATGAGCTAATTTAAATACATGTAACTATGCAAGGAGGCCACCTGGTTTGAGACTCTTGTTTGCTATGCTCCAATCTTGATTAACACATTCCTTAGAAGTATAGGTACTTTGTGAAAATTTTGTTGCAAGTGAACAATACTTCTTTCTCGGAGGATCATCAAGACCCAAGTGTGATAGTTTTATCACTATCACTTTAAACTAGAAGCTCTTTATTCGCCCGTTCACTATTTGCGGATTGAAAAAATGCGACTCAAGTCCTATATTCGCGGCTTAAGATTTCTTTATCCGCGGTTTGAATCGGTACATCGGTACATAATAGGTTGGGGAAAAAGTCTTTTCGCATTAAAGTATGTAGGAACTTGTAATAAAATCTCTTTGGCTGTAGTATTTGTATCTGGCTGGTTTTGGTATCATTGAAAGTTAAAATTTTAAAGAACATCATTCCAAATTCAAATTAGGCAAATGTGTGATTTTCGTTTGTTTTTCGTACTGTCAAGATGAGTGAATCTAATGAAGAAATTCGATACATTTTAAAATTTTACTTCAAAAAATGCAACGCAAGCCGCGAAAAAAATTTGCGATGTTTATGGACCTAGTGCAGTGTCTGTGAGAGTAGCACAAATTTGGTTTAAGCGTTTTCAATCCGGAAATTTTGATGTCAAAGATGCATCTCGCTCTGGTCGCCCTATTACGGATAAACAGGATGCCATTTTTGAAAAAGTGGAGCAAGATCGACATATCAGTAGTTACGACGTAGCTGAAGAACTGAGAATTCATCACAAAACAGTTTTGGCGCATTTGAAAAAAGCTGGATACAAAAAAAGCTCGATATTTGGGTACCTCACGAGCTCACTGAAAGAAACCTAATGAAACGTGTACTCATTTGTGATTCTTTATTACGACGTAATGAAACCGAATCATTTTTGAAGAAGCTGATAACTGGTGATGAAAAGTGGATCACGTACGACAAGAACGTGCGAAAAAGGTCGTGGTCAAAGGCCGGTCAGGCTTCACAGACTGTGGCGAAACCCGGGTTAACTCGCAATAAGGTGATGTTGTGTGTGTGGTGGGATTGGAAGGGCATTATTCATTATGAGCTATTACCACCAGGCAGGACTATCGATTCTGAACTCTACTGCGAACAACTGATGAGATTAAAGCATGAAGTTGAGAAAGCGGCCGGAATTGATCAACAGAAGGGGTGTGGTGTTTCATCATGATAACGCTAGACCTCACACATCTATAGCCACTCAGCAAAAATTAAGAGAGTTTGGCTGGGAGGTGTTAATGCATACGCCGTATAGTCCTGACCTTGCACTTTCAGATTTCCACCTGTTTCGGTCTCTTCAGAATTCTTTATGCAATGTTAGGTTAACATCACGAGAGGACTGCCAAATCCACTTGTCGCGGTATTTTGATGAGAAGTTCCAAAATTTTTGCAAATGTCCCTACCTACAAGATGGCAAAAGGTTATCGAACAAAATGGTACATACATACTTTAGTTAAATTTAAATAAACTATATTAAAAAAATGTTTTAAATTATTTTTTGAATTTTTTCCCCAATCTTATATATATTATGTCCCTACATAAAAAGCATTCGGTATACTTTGTCAACGCATTAAGAGATAAATAAAATAGTTTTTATTACAACTATACCTAAATTGTGTTTTCAAAAGCTAACGGCGTTGTTTGTTTCATTCGACGATTCCTTTGAGGTAAAGTCGCCTTTGCCGCGGTCGGTGTTTAAGTTTAAGAAAACAAACAGAAAATTTACATAAAACAAACTTGTTACTCGAAACATAAAGTATATTATTGAATGCTGCCACAATTGGACCATTGCATAAACCTGAAGTTAAGTAACTTATGAAAATATAAGGTCAAAAATTTAAATTAAACTGTTTTTTTATGTGTTTGTTTTTTTTATTACGTCGCCTAGGAACAATTCTATATAAATTACCATTCCATATTCACGATTTCGGTATTCGCGACATATTTACAGAACGTAGGTATACCCCGCGAATAAAGAGCTTCTACTGTACTACGAGTATAAATTAGTATCTGTAGTTGAGAAAAACCGACGAAAAATCGATCAAGAGGTCAACTGATCTTTTTGTTCATCAAAAAAAGAAACGAGAGGGAAAATGGGTAAGATATCTGTGGGTAAGAATGATTGCTAAACACGAATGACTATTAATCATAAATATTACTCGTTGATTTTGATTAAACTATTTAAAATTGTAGTTGTTTATTTTTTGTCCGTCTGTCTGTCTGTCTGTCTGTCCGTCTGTCCGTCTGTCCGTCCGTGGTTTCGCGCAAACACTATTAGTACTAGAGCCTTGAAATTTGGCACAAGTATACATCTTAATTACGCTGACAAAGAGGTGGAATGAAAACATGATAAAATAGGGTACCTTCCCTACATGTAACGCGCGGACAATTTTTTTATTTTTCGTTTTCTATAAAGTGTGGGATATTATTGTATAGGTCTTTCAAAAATGTTAGGAATGGGATAATATAATTTTTTGATTTGGTTAACTGTTCGTGACTTATTAAGCTTTAAGGTGCCAATTTTCGTTAGAGTCAAGTGCCCCCCGCCCTCTACCAACTAAACGGTTGTTGTTAGAAATTTAAACGTTACAGCAATAGTAGCTACATATAACGAAATTAAAAGGAAAACTATCACATTTACGTTGGCTTCACAAGTTTACGAGTAAAAGTCGACCTAGTGTAATTTTGAAGAACTCCATAGAAATATTTTATTTATTTTTTCATTACATTATTCAAACTTAAAAAGTACGGAACCCTACACCTCACGTGGCCTGACACGCACTTGACCGGTTTTTTATTTTGATTTCAACATGGGTATTGTGAGTTATCATTACGTATCACTAAAACGAAAAGATTCGCAGGGAACCGATACATTGTTCTTTTGAATTCTGATTCATAAAGTTCTTCATATTATTATGTACCTCACTAAACTCGGCAGAGAAAAATAATCGAATTATATTATTTTTTAAGTGTTGAAAACTCATATTTAAAACAATTACGATATTAGTTTTTTTTTATGATTAAAAACTCACCCCCTTTTTCATAAACGTATTTTAGCTAAAGTGTTGCTAATCTCTCCTTTGTCTTTTTCTATCCTGCACATTTGACAATGCAACTGACAAAGACAAAGCATTTTATAGCTAAAACGTATCTAATGTAGGTTTATGAATAAGGGGGTTAGTTTTTATGTAAAACTAAGTATAGAATTGTTTTTATACACACATTTAATTGAAACTTAGGTACGTCATCCCTACTAATATTATAAATGCGGAAGTAACTCTGTCTGTCTGTCTGTCTGTTACCTTTTCACGTCCAAACGACTGAACCGATATCAATGAAATTTGGAGCTGATTTTGAGAAAGAACATAGGCTACTTAGTTATTTACAAAACGACATCCACGCGAGCGAAGCCGCGGGCACCAGCTAGTTTTCTATATTTAAAAAAAAAGTAAAGAAAATCTTTGGCCTATACTACATATAGCCTATATTTACCTCAATGTAGAAAATAAAGATAATGCTAATTCGTTTTAGTTTAATGCCGAACAAGTATCTTATATCTATCTAACAAGTATCTATCTAACTATCACACATATTCTCTACACCTAAAACATTTTTTGCATAGGTAATTTAAGCCAGATAAAATTACCAACTGATTTGGTAATTTATGTCTCTCAGGAGGAGAAACATTCATTAAAAAAGATGACCGTTTATACTTTTTTGCCTTATGTTGCCAAATCAAAACCATATGAGCCTTTAGAATGTAAAAAAAAAAAAAATTTTTGGTGGTATCTTGGACGATCTGTTAGTTTCATTGTAAATGGTCAAACGACATACTCGTAGGTAATTTCTAAAACACTAGAGGTAATTCTGTGACTGTTATTTCGAGCAATCTCCTTTTATAATTTATTAACAACAACGAAAACATTACAAATTAAATTAATCATATGAAAAATCGCAAATTAAGTACTTATCTAAGTATTTTTTTAAAGTGCCTACACTTAGAAGTCCCTAATGTACGATCGATCTTTGGATGTAACACAATTCGCTTCAATTAAATAAAAAATATTAGTAATTAAATCTAAGTAAGTGTATTATTATGACACGAGTCGCAGTCAATATAAGAAACACATTCGATACATAAATAATACATTAATTCGCAAATTCGCATAGCGCAATCAGTATTTTTATACAATATATAAAATAGTATTATATTTCGCTTAGATATAAACGTATCTATCTATTTTTTCCGAAACACCACAGGTCGTAGACATAGAATTTTAAAGACGGACATTTTCAAAACTTGACACATAACGCAATATTTCTTTTACCCACGTCTACGACTTGTTCTGTTACATTTTACAATGCCGAGTCGAAACTCTACAGAAGTTGGATAAAATGTACATACTTTCATGTGATTTGTGAAGGCACTTTTTTAAATTAAAGGGGTCGTTCATTATGACCAACCAACATACCTGACTATATTTTTCGCGGTTACAAAGTTCACCGCTTACGAAGTAGGTATAAGTTCGTAATGATAATGTGCACTTGTGCTAAAATTTGGTATGCCTACGAATCGGTTGGAAATAAAATTATCCCTTAACATTATGTGCCTCAAAAATCACCTTGTATTTTTATATTTGGTTTATTAATGATCAACTTCATTACGTTATTTATCTAAGCCACTTCTGTAAGAGCTCTCTCCGGTTAGTATGTATATAAGAATAAGTAATTAGGAAGAGGTGTCACCAATCATAAAAAATAGCACGACTTTAACAGATACTAGGTATCGTCAAACATCAAAAGTGTTCAAAAGGATGATGCCAGAGTTTATATGAACTCTGGTCCCACCCTCCAATAGCATTGTTGGATAGGTATTTTTACGTTGAACAAAAATGTAAAACTTGGCGCCTTTATAAACTTTGTTCAGCTTAAAATTACCTACCAAAAGACATATTATATGTAGCTATAGAGGATAGGCCCACGATTAGCATCATCCTTTCTATGCATACGTGGTATTGCATACAAAGGATGATGCGAAATTTGTTAGTCTGCCAACTTCAATCCTAGTTTAATTGCTAAGTTACTCTTACCAATTACTTATTCGTATTTGCTTGATAAAAAAAATATTGAAACGTACCTGCGCCTCCATCAGCGCTGGGGCCAAGCATGTTGTGTACGCGGTTGGCGTACAACACGAACGTCGGGTAGGGGATGTCGTACTTCCTTGCCGCCTGGGACAGCGACAGGCCTTCCTTCAGCACGGAGAATATTGCTTCGGCCATGGTCTCCGGCCGCCAGGACTTCAGTGGGCCGCGCTCCCGAAACCGCAGGTTGTGCACGAGGCTCTGGTTCGTGTTCCAACATTTCTGCCACATCGACTGCAGTTGGTACTGGTAGCTATCTGCTGGAAATATAGAAGAACGTATTAATGTATCGACATTTTAAAAGTTATAACATTAGTTATGTTTTTATGAAAATATATTGCAGAATATAATTGCGGGTATATAGGTAATTCACATTATCGCATTCGTTAATCCATCTACCACAAATTGACAAAGCAAGTCACTGGATATTTAATAAAATGGGCAATATTTAGAAATCTGGTACAAAGTATTTAAATGAATAACTATTGCTGGGAGATATCTGCGCCAGAAATTATAGACAAGCTTTTTTATGTAATGGAAGTGGCAAACAAGCGTGCAGTTCACATGCTCACAGTTCACAAGTGATGACTGCAGCCTATAGACACTCACACAAAGACCAAGGTCAAAATGCAGATGCGTTACCAGTCCTGAGGCCTAAGATGTTATGCCTCGGTGCCGGAAATTACAGGGCCGTACATTACCACCTGACCGGAACACGATAGTGCTGCTGAACACTACCATTTAGCGGCAGGTATATTACGTAATACAGTGTTGCCCACGCCCGCGAGTTCCATCACTGGAGCTCTACCACCAAGCTACAGGGTTGCCACAATTTATCGATTACATGTAGGTAAATGTATGTATGTATCTTCACGCCAGGTCCCTAACGGGGTGGGCAGAGAGTGTAGAGCGCCAGATATCCCGGTTCAGACAAACCTCTCGTGGCTCTAGGTAAATGTATTATGACAAAATGTTCCAGTATTACATTTGGGAACAATCCAACATCACAGTCTCTTTTGTTTTGTCAAAAACTATTTATAAATCATAACACATTCTTACGTATTACACAATATGCAATAAGTTCAGAAACAAAGGAAACTTTAGTAAACCTTCGTGTAATATGTTTCAGAACTAACGCATTTATAGTTAAATTTCAATTTAAGCTACACGGCGAAATGTTTTTCTCCGTAATGAAATTCATTTTTGAAATATTTAATAGGTACACATCTTACTATATTACACGAAACGTTTATTTAAAGATCTCTTCAATTTAAATATACTTATAGTCATGTGCAGGCAAAATATAAATCATCGTTACAACAACAACCTATATCAGACTAATAGTTAGTCGAATATAATATGTTGATTTAAAAATCATGCAAATAACACAAAAACATCACTACGTACTGACCTCCTGATGGTATCTGTTTATAAAAAGAAATAATATTAAATATTAGGGATAAGGAAACAAAAAGTCAATTTATAGAAAAATATTTAATATCAGGAACAATTTCAGTCTGCATCCATAAATATTACATGCGCAATATTAATTCATACATAATCAAGTTAAGAAATTAAGTATTTGAACAGGGTAAAAACTTGTAAGAATTAACATCGTCTCGAGTTTACTTAAGTTGGATCAAGACCGTCTTTCGTTAACCTTACTTGCCTTAGCTTCTCAGTGTACTCTATATAGTACATTATCAAAATTTCACACAGTGAAATAAATTTAGATCTTTCTAATTGTATTCGTACCCTCATATTATCGGGTCATTATCATTAAAACAGGGGCAATTTCCTTTATTTAATCTACTGAACGATGATCTGCCCAAGATCCTCTGATTTGATAAATTGTTTGCATAACTGTTATTAATAAAAGTACAAATACAATAATAGTACCTTCCTTAGCTACATTGGGATCGATTTGTTCATTCAAGACCCATTTGGTCAGGCAGGGAAAGATATCAACGTACCATAAAAGATGACTGCCCGTCCAGTGTTAAAAAAATCCTTAGAGTTATCAAAAGAGCGGTTAAACCACACCAATAGTAACAAAACATATCCCCCCTTATTCATAAACGTATTTTTCTATCCTGCACATTTGACAGTGCAACTGACAAAGACAAAGCATTCTATAGCTAAAACGTATCTAATGTACGTTTATGAATAAGAGAGATCAAGTATTTTAAATGTTCATATACAATTGTAATGGTGTTGTTTAAATTTATGGATCTCTTTACTTAGGATAAAACTTCACGATAAACATTACATATTATTCTGATATGAAGAATACCTAGGTTTCTAAGTGACGAAAAACAAAGTTTTTGAATTCTTAACCTTAAAGATTTTATAACAATTGAGCAAACAATTTAAATTCCAGTCCCTTTCTCTTTCCAATGTATATTTGTTCATGACTTCATTAAAGAATAATGATTTATGATTTTAATAAGAAATAGGTACCTACTTACATTTGTGAATTAATTACAAAAATAAAGAAAATCACTCTCGGTATATGCTTATTTTAAAATATTATACTTGTTGTATACATATAAGCATACTAGTTTGATTCACTTCAATATTAATACATATACCTAATTACACTTGTAAAACAACATATACATACAATTAACGCCACTAAATAATGCAACATTAAAAAAAACTAAAGTTATCTACCTACGTATTTTGTCACAGACACGCTGAATAATTAATATAATTATAGTGAATTATTCTAAGGACGGCTCGCTTGAGGGATATTTGTAATTATAACTTTGGAAGACTGCGCGAGCTGATGCCACTTCAATTTACGTAGGTAGGTGACATGATCATGAATAATATGCTCATACAATTATGAAGCTTAACATTACCTGTAATAGGTATATTAATAGAATAAAGAATCTTTACAAGTTGTATATACATATAACAATATACAACTAAAACTATTTGGAATATTATCTTGAGAACCTCTTTTAAAACTAACCATAGAAAAAGTACAGATGTTTCAAATATTTTAAATCAGTGGTAAAAAAAAATTTTGCAGCAGTCATCGTCATTTCAGCCAAAAGACGTCCACTGCTGGACAAAGGCCTCCCCCAAAGAATGCCACAACGAACGGTCCTGGGCCGCCCTCATCGATTGCCCGCGACCTTCACCAGGTCGTTGGTCCACCTCGTGGGGGGCCTGCCTACTGCCTAACTCTTCTGCCCCAACGGCCATCAGTTCTGCGAGCTATGTGCCCTGCCCACTGCCACTTGAGTTTCGCTATTCGATGGGCTATGTCGGTTACTTTGGTCCTCATGCGGATCTCCTCATTTCTGATTCGATCTCGCAGAGTAACTCCGAGCATAGCCCTCTCCATCGCTCTCTGAGTGACCTTGAGCCTTCTTATGAGGCCCATAGTGAGCGACCACGTTTCTGTTCCGTATGTCATCACTGGCAACACACACTGGTCAAAGACCTTCTTCTTCAGACACTGCGGTAAATTGGACGAGAAGATATAACGCAGCTTCCCGAACGCTGCCCATCCGAGTTGGATTCGGCGATTGACCTCTTTCTCGAAGTTGGATCTACCTAACTGGACCGTTTGTCCCAGGTATACGTAATCGTCAACAACTTCGAGTGTAGTACCCTCGACCATAACAGGAGTGGGCGTAACAAGGACATTCGACATAATCTTCGTCTTGTCCATGTTCATTTTAAGGCCCACTCGTTGGGAGGCCCTACTGAGGCCATTGAGCATTGTGCCAAGGTCTTCCAGGGTCTCAGCCATGACTACGATATCATCCGCAAATCGGAGGTGGGAGATGTACTCGCCGTTAATGTTGATGCCGAGTCCGTTCCAGTCCAGAAGCTTGAAGACATCTTCCAATGCAGCGGTGAACAGTTTCGGAGATATGACATCTCCCTGTCTCACACCTCGCTGCAGTTGGATAGGTTTCGAGTTCTGGTCCTGAAGGCGAACCGACATAGTGGCGTTTTCGTACAAGCTCCTTAGCACCTCGATGTATCGGTAGTCGACTTGGCACCTCTGGAGTGACTGTAGCACAGCCCAAATCTCGACCGAATCGTAGGCTTTCTCATAGTCCACAAACGCTAGACAGAGGGGCTGGTTATACTCTTCTGTCTTCTGTATAACCTGCCGCAGCGTGTGTATGTGGTCTATGGTGCTAAAACCTTTACGGAACCCGGCTTGTTCGGGAGGCTGGAAGTCGTCGAGTCTGCGAGATACACGGTTCGTAACCACTCTCGAAAACAGCTTGTAAACGTGACATAGAAGTGCGATGGGCCTATAATTTTTAAGAAGGGTATTGTCGCCTTTCTTAAAGAACAGTACCACCACACTTCTGTGCCACGCCTGTGGCGTTTTTCCCTCGGATATGACGGAATTGAACATCAACTGAAGAGCTTCTAATACTGGCCTTCCGCCCGCTTTCAGGAGTTCAGCAGTGATTCCGTCATCACCCGGCGCCCTGTTGTTTTTGAGCTGTTTGAGAGCCGTGCTAATCTCGTCTAGACTGACGTCCAGGATATCTTCGGTGTAGTGTCGGGTCAGTCCGGCTCTAGGATCTGCTGCCGGACTGTTAACAGGTGGTCGTGCTGTCGTGTATAACTGTCCGTAAAACCGTTCGATCTCTTCTGCATGCTCAGGTTTCGACGATACGATTCTGTTGTCCTCTGTCTTCAGCTTAGTGAGACGGCTTTGCCCTAAGGACAGATCTTTGGCGAACACTTTAGAGCCCTTGTGCCGCTCTATGGCTGCTTTAATACTATCAGTATTAAAGTGCCGACTAGTGCCGAATTAGTTGCAGCAGTAGCAGCCATTAATTATGAAACTTATAGCTTACACTTTTTATTCCGGTAAGGTAAAACTAACTAAACACCGGGAAAATATTCCTTGGTTTCTCAAGATAATATTTTAAAATTATTTGATCTTGGACCTGTATGTGTTTTTGTCTATGAATAATAATGTAAAGAAGTGTAATTAAGCAAAAATGCAAAAAAGCAAAATGGTTGTACGTAAATAGTAACACCGTGGACATAAAAGGACACACCGCAGCGCACATTTAGGCACATCTAAGCAATCGCACGTTTCCTTGCCGCTCAGAAAAATGAAGTTTTTTCGCGACCAATTCAATGCAAGTATTGTCTATGTTGGAATTGTGAAGTGTTTTTAAGATTGCAGTTATGCATAAATGGAATCAAAATCGAAGTGATGATTATAAAGGAATTCAATTTCTATATATACCTACATTAGGTATTATTCGCAGGTTTTTGTACAATTTTCATTCTTGATTTACAAGTTTAGGCCTCGTAATATCCGACATAGAAGCATTACAACTATCTTTATTTTGTGTGCAGATGTTTATAGGACAATATTCACTTACCATCAATGTGTACATAAAATGATAGTCAGTATTTTTTTTAACTGGATGTATGTAGACCGCTCATGACGAGACGGCTTTAATGCTAAGGGCTCTTAGTCTAATGCTCATTTGGACTACTTTCTTATATTTGAACCACTCCAAAACGTACAAAACCTGGAAAACACGACCATAAAACTTTTATTTATGTATTTATGTAAATAAATATTAGTTCTAGATTGGTTGAGTTTTCCTGGATACCTAACATGAATAGAAGTTGAGCATTCGTATGGAAGCAAAAAACATTTTCTCTGTTTGCCATACTTAAATTCATCGAAGACATGTAAGTGTATGAATAGTTAAAAATGGCGTTTTATGCAAAAGTGGTAAATAATAACCTAACACGTTTAAAATGCTGCCTATTTAAAGTAACTATTTCACGATGATAAAGTCGCGGACAAGCGCCAGTTTATAATAAGAAAAAAAATCAGTTGTAGTATGAATTTGCAGGAACAACTTCCTAACGCTGCCAATCATTTAATATTTTTATCCGGGACATAATTTTAAACCATATAGATACACAATATTTCTTCCACAGACACGCAGGTGGCCGATTGTATGTTAATAGTCGTAAACAATGAAACAAAAAGCGCAAATGCCAGCTTCCACTTAATTTATATTTTGCGATAAAAGATAATTAGGTATTTCATTTGAGAATGTTGCAGTGGTGAAAAAAAAAACTTCAAGATGGCGACTATTACACAAGAACGTCAATAAAGTTTACAACCCGTCTTGTTGCAATATTGGATTTTTATTGCTACTCGAACCCTAATACATTTTTTCGCAGCTATATTTCCTGGAAAATTCTATTAGCATTTTCAATTCTTACGTAATTGTATTAATTATAATGTGATAACCAGATGACAACGACATGGATACTAATAGTCATATTTTTTTTATATAATTTTTAATACAAACACTATTTTGTTGTATAAATTACAACATTCAAAAATGTTTTGAGACTAAACAAAAGGGTATACTTAGATTTAATTATGCGATGCTGCTTACATCCTCCAGTGTCACAGTCAAAAAAATCATACAAGGTTATTTTTTATGTAATGATAGTTATAAAGAAGCACGCAGTTCACATTGATGGTAACTGAATACTGCAGCGTAGTATTTGGTGTATATGTCCATCATAACATCCAACCAAAACACGAAAGTCCTGAACACTACCATTTGGCTGCAGATAGATAATATTAGGTTAGGATCCCAAAATTAGGTTTGCAGCATATCTGGATGAACGAAATGATTCTGTAGTGGGATCTTACCTACTGCAGAATCATTTCATCTTACTTACCTATATAATACGCTGGTGATGACGGCCTCGAGTAGGTACTATCAGTAGGTATAAATGATACTTTTCATTCAAGCTAGTTTCACATCAACCTATTGAGAATTACTAAAGCCCCCGATGATGGATATGAGTGATCTATTAATTTATTTTAAGTTTACTAGAGTGATGAAAAAACTGAAGGTTAAATTATTCAATCGCCAACAATGGTAAAACGAGAAATTAATCGACTTTTCAATCGATAATAACGCCAACGCGGACTTGATTTTAAACATCACATGTTTTATTTATACATTCGTGGTCATATTTAGACGAACGAAGGCAAAAAAGGCTCGTTATTTTCAACTATGTACTTTTTACGTAATTACCACATTTATCATACTATATTTGCCAATAATAGCTTTAACTCTACCTATAGGAGTAGAAGGCTTTTTAACTTGAATATTAATCTATTCAATTTGTTATATATTCGACTAAACGCCATATTGTTAACACTTTTTTAGATTTTGCTCTAAATAAAACGAGATAGACTAAGTAGGAATTCTTATAGACGTACTAGGTTTTGCCCGCGATTTCGGCCGCATATACATTACATTACAAATGGTATCCTATATGTTATTCCAATGTATGACATATACTTATTACTGTAAAGATTCATCAAAATCCGTTAAGTAGTTTTTTCGTGAAAGAGTAACAAACATCCATACTCACAAACTTTCGCATTTAGGTATAATATTACTAAGATTTCTACCCTAGTAGGTATGGTTTACTCTTTGTCTAAATATTAATAATAGCAACCCATTATACGTCCCACTGCTGGGCACGAGTCTCTCCCCTTTTTGGGGGGAGGCCTGGAGCTTACTCCAACACGCTGCTACAAAGCGGATTGGCGGAGAAACGGGTTAGTGGCCAACCCGCTATCGGATGCTTTTAAACCGCCCTCCGACAAGGTTTAACGACTGCTATCTATCGATAGCAACCGAAGCACGGAAACGTGCATTTTCATTTGCCACTAGCGGTCACCCATCACACACCCGATCGCGTCCGTAATGCTTTACCGAGTACATCGCTTACGATCAACACCAGCCGCGGAGCCATGCGCGCTTCAAAATCTAAATGTTATCTTGATAATATTAATCGTATGTTGTTCTGCTCTCACTACAGCACACTGTCAGGAACTATAGCGTATATTTCAATATTTATTTCCACTAATGTCTACGATTTGAAATAAGTTTAGCGACCGTCTAGACGATTTATGGACGCAATTACACGGTACAGATGTTATCTCAAATTCTTGAATGGGCACTTATGTCCTATGTTAAATGTTGATGTTAACAAAACTTAAATTAAATGTGAATTTATCCTAGATTTGTTTCATGCGAAACAAATCTAGGATACGATTTATTTATTACGGGGAAATCCCATGGTCGGCTCATAGATGGATAAATAGCTTTTCGAATAGCGTACAGCATATAGCGTGCTAGTAATAAATAGCAATCTTGAATTGTTCTATTGGTGACAGCCGAAACTCGGTAGAGCACAGCACTACCGTTATCAATAGGTAGATTCTGTCGATAACGGTACTTCCCTAGTAGGTACAGCGCGTATATTATTAAATTCAGCAACGCGCAACAATTTATTACGTACTACAATTATCATAACAGTGACTTTAATATTGTAGTGAAACCTACAACTGGCATTTAGTACTTTACAAATTAGCTTTTTTTTAAATGTCATTCATTTTTATAGCCCAAGTGCCTTGCGATTGTCGGTTCATTTCCTTTATTAGAACAACGAGCGAAGGGGCAGCTGGTTCCTTCCCTGTTTAGTTTATGAAATATTGCACATGGACGTTAGGAAAGCGATTTTCGTTCTGTAAAAAATACGAGAACCACTACTGAAGACTACGAGTATACATTTCTATGTCAAAGATGTTAGGTATATCTCTGAGTCGGAAAATTCTGGGCCGTAAATTGCACCTGACCGGAACACGATATCGCTGAACACAGTCATTTAGCAGCAAGAAGATTAAGTAATGCGGTGGCGCCTACTCACTCAACTACATTAGAGCTCTACAATCAGTACAAGTTACAAGTTCAAGTTTAAAACAAGACTTCCTTAATCATACTATAATATGAGCTCACTATAGATAAATTTATTATTAAATCACATCAATTTTCATGGCTATAGTTATCAAAATAATCAGCCTTACCTTAGTTTATCTACATACATATTGACCTACTAACATGCGCTTATTTAAAATATGTTTAAGTACTTATATCACTATATTATAAGGCACGTGGGTATTACATCGTAATAAGATTACCTACAAACATTGCTAATGAACCCGCTCTGAGTCTTTAGTCAATTACTTAATAATTACATTAATTACTACATACAGATTGAGAGCGGACATCGAAAAAAAATATTAGCTTATTTATGATAAGATAACTATCGTCAATAGCAACAATGCTATTGACAGGAGACTAGGTATCTACTATAATTATATTATTTAACGATTTACATGCACATTATCATACCTGATATGATTTATACATCAGAGTAAACGTATGCGCAAACGCATTTTCAGCGTATGGACAAGAATAAAACATGCATACGTATTGCAACGCAAACACGTGCCTAAAGCGCGTCACACGGTGAATATAATATAAAATACTAGCTGTACGGGCAAACTTCATATCGCCCTTGAAAAAAAAATGTTACGAAAAATAGATGTTGGCCGATTCTCAGAACTACCCAATATGCTCACAAAATTTCGTGAAAATCGGTCCAGCCGTTTCAGAGGAGTACGGTAACTAACATTGTGACATGGAAATTTTATTTATTAGATATTATTATATTATCTTAGAACATATTTTAGAATATCGCTCACTATAAAAATTCTATGAACCATCACGCACGACGAATTAATTTACATTTTATCTTCAGTATCTTAAGATACCGAGCGAATGGAAATAAAATGGAAATATGGAAATATATATTTCTTATCTCAATATATTACAAGAAATACTTGCGGCACTGTAAGAAAATAAACAGGTTTTTTAATATTATTGTATCTTAGCCGTGTGTGATCCTAAGATACTAAGATATTTTATATAAGGGCATCTTGAGATAAAATATTGTAGCATCTTCACCGTGTGTGATGCGCTTTGCATATGTCTTTTATTGATATGATTATGAGTTGTAAATGTAGAGGTAGTGTACCTACTACGGTGCCTGATCTAAGATCCATGTTCATTGCGTTTTATGTTAGATTTAACCTATCTCCGATATTAGTGTCTTAACACTAATATCGGTGAATACACTCTACCTACATAGAAATGAAAGAACATGATAGGTATAATAGGTATGATGACTAGATATGAATCAACTACTTTGTATCATATCACATAAAAACGACTTGCAAATGAGATATAATGATACAAAAATTATGAAAATTCGAGTTGAATCGTATGAGATAGAAGAACGTAAAAGTGTCGAAAATTCGTGAACATAAAGTTAAGTTTAAATTAAAAATAATTTCACTTTTACATTCTATAAACGATATCCAACAAATTTTAATAAGAATGTTTTTCTAAAAACGCAGTATTGACGAAGATATTTTAAAATGTTTTGATTTCACCATCCAATTCACAAGTTTTAACTCTAACGTGACGTCAGAATAGAGTATCATTTTGTATAAGCCGTTTTGAGTCGTTTCACAACTCGCAACGTTTTGAATCGGTATATCTTTAAAATTATTAGCTATTGAGTAGACGTTTCAAAGACAATATTTATTTATTTTTCCTATACTTTTTGAAATTACAATTTAAAAAAAATAGTCATCATCCCTATTAAAAAAACAATAAACCTTTCGTTACTTTCAGTTTAGCACAGTGCATCCTTTTTGTGTTGCTTTTTTCATATTACTAATATATATATATATATACACTAATTATAATTCAATCACTTCTTTTGTTCAATAATGTATTTACAAAATCATATGAAATAATCTTATATTAAAAGGAATAAAATCGTATATTTGAATATCACTTAATAACTAAGTATGTAATTTTAGGCATAAAACGTATGGCAGTATTACGACAAGTAGGAAAACACGGAAATTTACTGAAGATTTGCTTATTTATAATCGCTAAAGCTAAGAAAAATGTCGTACAATGATGCAATCAATTTCATAACGATTCGTCATCTGTTTGTTCGGATTTAACCCTAGCGATTTTGGGTTGACTTGGTCCTTCGTAATACAGTGACACAATGGAATGTTTCTTGCAAAATGCCCACCACCACCTAAACCCGGTCAGTCCTATGAAAGCGAAATCTGGCTCTCTCGACCTTTTTAACTTTTCAACGAACGTCAATACTTCAACCAAAGATTTCTTAGTTCTTCTATTGTAAGGTGAAACGCTCGTTTCGCAGCAGAAGTCCAATATAGCCCTTTCCTCCCAGACTTGTAAGCCGGTCTCGTCTAATACTGTCATTCGTTTAGATTTGCCTAGGATATTATCGTAGAGAGTGCCTTTGGGTATTCCGTAGTACGTGGCGGCCTGAGTGAATCTCATCTGTTGGGTGACGACGGCTTGGATCGCTTCTTGAAGCTGGCTCTGGGTCCACGTCGGCGCCTTCAACTTCAGAGCATGACCGTGGTTCTCTGATAGACAGATAAAGAAGCAACAACGCTAACTTATATGTTTTCTATCTATAATCCGTAGTAATGATATAATTATAATTTTGATAATTGCGATTTATCTGTACGAACTGTTTGTGAATAATATTTTAAAGGTTATGTTTTTACGTAAAATTATTTCGATTTATTACCGGTTACAAGTTATTGCAATGTCAATCATTCTTCAACTTTAATATCACGGCGCAAACTTACACAACATATGTTTTTATTGTTACAAATAGTACTTTAACTACGTAATAAGCTTGCACCACACATGTTCTCCTTACAACACTCAGCTTCATATCATTTAAACAATAATATAGCGAGACACCCTATAATAGAGCGGCGCGGCGGTTTCCTAGAAAGGGAAATATTTTCTCACGTGACAGACAACGGAGTAGTATTACTTGTGTCGTATTATGAATATTGTTACTACATCATTTATACGGATTACGATACAGTGGGCATGCACGTACGGCTAAGTAGTGCAACACAAAGACACGTTCCAACTACATTGAGTGTAACTCATTCGACTCTAATGTGAATCTATAAAATTGCATTTCTTTATTTTGCGCTATCAATCAAATGAGCTACATCCTCCTATAGGTACATGTTACAAAAAATGGTGCATTGTCAAATAAAAAAGAAAAAGTTAATGAAATCAACTGACCTGCAATAGACGACGTAGAAGCTCCGAGCCATACGTGCGAGTTTTCCAGTAACTTTGCCTGTGGACAAACAATAAACATTTCAATATTGTTTCATCAAAAAAAAAAGTCAAATTGTTAAATTATCATTTAGGATCAGAAGAATCACTTATGATATTTTTATATTGTAAACGGGACTTAATCACGTACTATTTTAATCGAAGTATTTACCTCGACACTCGACGTTATACGAATATGAATACAAATGATGTCCAAAATTAATAACTATATTAAGCTAAGGTGAACAACAATAGATACACATGTCATGTCTGTTTACAAACTGTAAAAATTGATAATCAAGAATGTCACTGAAAACTTACTGGCCGCTAGGTGGGAGAAGATTGTCATAGACTCAAGGCTCAAACTGTACAGCCTATAATGGGTCAACTACCTCACTCAAGAACCCATCTTTAGTTTCCTTTTTTAAATTCTTACGTTGACTACGCTGGGCCAGTATTGATAGCCGATCGAAAAGGTCGCGGTTACAAACTTACAAAAGCTTACATGTGCATCTTTGTTTGTTCGGCAGTAAAGGCCGTACACTTGGAGCTCGTCTCTGACCTAACTTCAGAGGCTTATATAGCTGCCCTTAATCGTTTCGTGGCGCGTCGTGGCAAGCCACGAAGCATCACGTCCGACAACGGGACTAATTTCGTAGGTGCATCCAAAGAATTACACAGGTTGTTGCTTTCATCCAATGTTGCATCTGAAATAGCGCGGGAGGGTATCGAATTCATTTTTACGCCAGTTTACATCCCTCATTTTAATTCACTGGCTGAAGCCGCTGTAAAAGCCTGCAAGCACCATTTAAAAAGATTGCTTCAACTAACTCATTTAACCTTTGAAGAGATGGTTACATGTCTCGTTCAAATAGAAGCCGTGTTAAATTGACGCCCACTCACGCCTCTTTCATCAGATCCTAACGATTTTTCACCTCTAACACTTTCTCACTTCTTAATTGGACGACCACTTTTTTATCGGTACCACACTCTCAGGTGATGGACATCAACATCACACGACTGGACCGTTGGAAGAGAATAGAACACATCAGGCAGCACTTTTGGAGAAGATTTCATAATGATTACACTTCTCTGCTGCAGGTAAAGACCAAGTGGTTCCATTCCACAGGGAATCTGAAGGAGGGATCTTTGGTCCTAATTAAGGACAAGGCAGCGCCGCCACTGATCTGGTCTCTGGGCCGGGTCATGAAGACGTATCCCGGTGTCGACGGAGTGACGCGAGTGGCAGAACTCAAGACGAAGAGGGGCACCATTCGTCGTGCCTTAACTGCATTTGTCCTCTTCCCATCAATTGAAGAGATCTCTTCAACCCGGGGAGTATGTCCGCGCCTATGACGCACGTGTGGACCACCCCGGGGACGGCGGTGCGACGGAGCCGGTTTCGCTAGGCGCCCGACGAACAGTGGACAGCGTAACACTACGGTCACTTCAGTAAACGAATGTGCTAGTGTAATTCTGGCAATAAAGCCTATTTATTGATACAACCCGCTTATTATTGAAGACCAGCCCTTGGGCTGTTCACTCCAAACATATAAACTCTATATTATTGAAGTCAATGCATACAACTCGTAACTGGGGTAAACCGAATTTAGATGTTAATAAAAAATATACGTAGGCAGCGGCATATTTGATGAAATACACCGCGTTAATGTTAAAATAATCAATTACTGTGTTCAAACAACGGGCTGGTAGGCGAGGGTGTACCGTTACACGCCACTCTAGTATTTATAATGTGGACCCCGATACAAACTGAATGTCACGGCTACGAAGGGTTGTCATCAATTTACTACTAAGATACAAACACTGCTCACAGAAGCCCCAATACCACCACGATATTAAAAAAAATAAGTAAAAAATAAAAGTTCCATTTTCGAAATTAAAAAACGTTTAGGCATATTTATAAAAATGAAAAACACTTGAACGCTTACACAAGTCTGTCGGACACGTCACGAACAAACGCCGTCCGCATTTTGTAATATTGAGGTTAAAATTCCATCGCATGAAAAAAAAAACCACAGAGCATTTTTTATATGACCGCTTGTCATTTTTGGTACGATGTGTCAGTGTAGATTGTAAACATGTGATGACACCTTGTATGTGTGATACCTATACGTCACGTTACAACAACCCGATATATATTTTCAACATACCTAAACATCGTATAGTACCTAGCCTACGTATATTAAATCAATACCCAGTATACTCGTATCAATTATTCATAAAATAAATTCATTATTAACACGTGACAATTGTGTAGATGCAGAATTCCGCTAGTGTAGTCAGTGCGCAGATCGGAGTGATCTGTGAGTCAGTCAATTAAATAATCGTGGTGAAAAATTCCAATAGGACGGAAGGAGCGTCGCGCGAGGTAAATATCTGCAATACGCGTGAAGATTGTAACATATATTCCCATGCGGCAACAGAGCATTTTTGTCCTTCGTTGAAATGAGGATGACGATTATAGGTGATATTAGGTGATTAGTGTATATTCGACAAACAGACTAAAGCGGCTATAGCGAAGAGCAACGTTATATTATGAAAACTACAGCTGCGTGACAATATATCGAAAAACAAACTACACCTTAACGTAGCTCATGTAAATGTAAATATATTCGCACAATTTCACACAAACATACCGAGCTTTAAGTGTGTACATATATATAAATTGTTTGCCGGAATGTACCTAATAATATTATGGGCAAGTCGCTTGCGCGGCGCGTTCATAAATCTATTTTATCGTACGCGAGCAATAAATTTTATTTCGGGATCTTTAATTCTTTGTTATTGAACTGGATTTTAGTGTTTTATTCGGGTAAACAAACAATACATCGGAACGTTTCAACCGGTACTTCGGCCACGTGCGCTCGCGAGCCGCACTAGGCGTGCGACCCGGCGACGCGCACTTTTCCGACGTCTTAGATTGATCTCAGTCGCTTTACAGCTGCATCATTACGACGCTTTTGTCTGCATCCACAATTAAAAGTTCGATAAAGTTTAGTTGTAGCGCGTACAAAGAAATGCCGCTCTTTGGACCCGACGATAACTGGGCGAATGTAAATAAACCGAGTCGGAACCATCGCGCATCGGCGCATCGCGTACAGTAGCATTCGATAGATCACCTCGTAAACTTCCTGCCCGAGATGGGAAGGTGTAAATTAACTAACGAATTGCTCTTTTTCATCTGACCGTTACAAATATTGATGTGTATTAGAAGAACGGACAGACGGACGGCGTACGCATTAGAAACGGGCGACGTGAGCTTTTGTACCGGACAAAACAGTTTTTATTCAACATATTGAAGTTCTTTACTTCTAACTTTTATCTTATTGCAATTATTTCCTGCTTTTAGCAGTAAACAATTCTTCTAATTGTCACTATGGATAAATTCATCAGTATATTTTAGTGATGTCATATTTAAGAGTACGAGAAAACATTATTATTTGTTATATCTATTATTATTTAAATGTGTTGTTGTAAAATCGTTCTGCCGCGGGAAAACAACCACTAAAATATCACTCTTGACCAATTTTTGTACATACATATTTGCCTATTTTTTTTATGTATTGGAGTGGTAAACAAGCATGCAGTTCACATTGATGTTAAGTGATGACTGCAGCCTAAAGATACCCACACAAAGACCAAGGTCAAAATGCAGATGCGTTACCACTCCTGAGGCCTAAAGTGTAATGTCTCTGTGCCGGAAACTACAGGGCCGTACATTACCACCTGACCGGAACACGATAATGCTGAACACTACCATTTAGCGGCAAGTGTATTAGGTAATGCGGTGGTGCCTACGCCCGCGAGCTCCGTCACTGGAGTTCTACCACCAGTAAAAAATCTTGCATTTCTGCTTCACATTATTGACAGATATTATTGCGCAGTGTTCCGCCACTGCTACTTATTTTCCTTTCAACGGCTTATTAAATCACAGTTCCATTTCGCGGCATAATAATCGTGAGAAATATATATTAAAAGTCATAATAATTTCTTTATACTCTCGGAACTGGCGCTGAGATACTTTCTTGCAGATATTTCTCGCTAAGTGGATTGTAACCAATGATGCGTTCAGTAGACGATACTCCGTTACTAGGAGGGTTGGATGCGTCACATCGATTCAACGCCTCTATAGGTGATCAATTTATTAGTGCATAATCTTAACAGTTAATTTACAATGTCTTGCGGATAATTCAATGCCGCATTTTCAAAATTATACACGTGAAAACACAAATTTAACAGGAAAGTGAAAAATGCGCGAAGTTATTGTTTGAAATCATATTGGACAGGTTCATTTTAAGTTGTTGCGACGAAATGAACTGTTATATACCTAGGTAATTGTCAAATTAGTTTTTACTCCGAGGACGGTGTGTTGGAGGTACCACCGTGTAATCTATAGATCTGTCACCAAATGCTAATAATGTTCAGCACAAGGTATCGTAATTCAGTATTTTTTAATTTAATTTTATAACATTAGTAGTTGGTAAAAATAATAAGATAATAAATATTAAACTTCTACATACCTGCTTAAAAGCTAATATTTTTTAAGATATTGAATTTATTATAATTATAACCAAAGAAGTGTTTTCATACCTACGAAACATCCCTATTTATCTGTTAAATTGCGGACAACAGAGGCATAAATTAATTCGCGTGGCAAATGTCATATTCCGAAATTAGAAAGACGAAACACGTCGCGGGTTAAAATCGACCGCATTTGCGGTTTGGTTAAATTCTAAATGTTTTACATGTTGTTATTAGAGCACTCACAATCACAGCTTCACTGCTAATTTGGTGACGGCTACTTGAAAACAATGTGAAAATGGAATACGAATGCGTATAAACTGAATCAATTCAATTTTGATATGACGAATATTTCCGCTGTTTAACCTTCATTGCGGATATGCTATGGTATAGTTAATTTTAAAACGTTGTATCTTAAGTAATGCAGGTATAATTAGAACGAAGCTTTTGCCTAATTAATTTAAGCAGGAACTCATTACGGCACTACTCTTACGTATGAAACCTCAAGGTCACGCAGAGAGCAATGGAGAGAGCTACTCTGCAAGATCGAATCAGAAATGAGGAGATCCGCATGAGAAGCTAAGTAACCGACATAGCTCTCCGAATAGAAAACTCAAGTGGCAGTGGGCAGGGCACATAGCTCGAAGAACTGACGGCCGTTGGGGCAAAAGAGTTCTAAAGTGGCGATCGCGTACCGGAAGATGAAGCGTAGGCAGGCGAGATGGACCGACGACCGGGGAAGTTTGCGGGCAATCGCTGGACGAAGGCGGCCCAAGACCGTTCGTTGTAACGATCTTTGGGGAGGCTTTTGTCCAACAGTGGACGTCTTTCAGATGAATGCTGATGATGACTAATACGCTAGGATGGTGAGTTCGATCCCCGGGTTAGGGGCAGGTGGGACTTTGCATTATTCGTATCGTAAGTGTCGCGGTGTCACCGGCGGAGGTAATGTGCCTCGCGATGTCAATAAGCTCGTCATCAATTATAATCATAAATCTATACTTATATTATAAAGATGAAGAGTTTGTTTGTTTGAACGCGCTAATCTCAGGAACTACTAGTCCGATTTGAAAAGTTTTTTCAGTGTTAGATAGCCCATTTATCGAGGAAGGCTATAGGATATTTGAAATCCGTGGTAGCGTTTATTGTCTGTTTTATGTGTCTCGCCGTGTGTCAAATAAATGTTTCTTTCTTTCTCTATTCTTTCATCTATAACATGAGACAAGACAATACGAAACAGAGAATCGTGAGTATGGTTGAATTGAGAACCCATGCTTACCCTTTCGGTTAAACAACTGATAAACTGGCCACACTGGAACAAAGACCGACACCGTTACTAATATAGACACAGAAATACAGACGTCAAATCAAACAAAGCATAGAGACAGACTCAGAGGCAGACAGAGGTTCTTTGAAATAGATTCCTACAATCTGAGACAATCATCATTATCATCTTCACTCGAGCCGAAAGCCTTCTACTGCTCTATAAAGTCTTCACCGAAGATGTCCATTTTGTGCCTCATTAGGGGTGATTATTGCTGATCGCAGTGGTGGTAGTGTTATCGCGTAACGCTGCTGCCCACCCCGCGTTATTGTATTTATAATAAATAATAATGGCAACCCATTATACGTCCCACCGCTGGGCACGAGTCTCTCGCCTTTTCTGAGGGGCGGCCTGGAGCTTACTCCACGCTGCTCCAATGCGGATTGGTGGAGGTGGGTGGGTTAGTGGCCAACCCGCTGTCGGATGTTTTCAAACCGCCCATAAGGCCTCCGACAAGGTTTAACGACTGCTATCTATCGATAGCAACCAGGACCGACGGCTTAACGTGCCCTCCGAAGCACGGAAACGCGCAATTTTTAATTTGCCACTAGCGGTCACCCATCACAATACCCGACCGTGCCCGTAGTGCTTGACCGAGTAGGTCGCCTATGGTCATGCGCGCTTCATTATTGTATTTACTAACGCCCTATTGACACGCCCGATTGACTGACTGACTGCAGTAGGGGAAGAATTCTTCTCCACTTGGGGGCGATGGGGTCGTCACGACCCGACGCCCTTTAGAGAATACCTGACAAAAACCTTTTAATTTAACATCGTCGTGCAAACGTCCCATTTTTAAAACAATTAGATTATTTCGAGCAGAGGTTAGGTCATGCGAGTAAATGTACCCCGATGTGATGCGATCATATTCAATTGATATCAATTCGAATTAATAAATATGTTTATTGGACATTTATAGAAAGATGAATGAACTACGCAGTCAGCGACGAAGTTTATTGAATCATACATTAAAGTACCTACATTAACATATTTTTTGGCTTGATAACGCTTTATAAATAAAGACAATAAAGACACTTCCACTCACAGCCACACACTAGGTAGAAACCTGTACCGTGGGTACCGTTGTACACACACAACACATACACAAACCCGAAACAAATATCTGTAGGCCATACAGACATTTGTCCCGGTGCGGCGATCAAACCTGCGACCCTTCAAATCAAACGGTCGCCTCACACCGCTGGACTAACTGGGTCGTCAAATCCATGAACTCTTTCCGCCTGAACTGAGCGTACAAGTGAGAGGCACGACTTCTGAGTCTTCTGACGCATGTTTTCTTATGTTATCACGAGTAATTATCGTCCGTAAATTAACTTTACACACAAACATTTTATGCTATGATGATGGCAAACAAGCATGTCCTTCATATGGCAGCCTAAGGATATCTACCTACATAATCATCAGAGGTATAATAATAATAATAAATCATTAATTTGGCCCGGTGTGTTCAGCGGTGTGAGACGACCGTTTGATTCGAAGGGTCGCGGGTTCGATCATCGAACTGGGACAAATATTTGAATGGCCTACGGATATTTGTTTCGGGTCTGGGTGTTTGTTTATGTATTGTATGTGTACAATGGCATCCACGACACAGGTTTATAACTACTGTGGGGCTGTGAGTGTAAGCTTAATTTATTTATTTATATTATTTCTACAACAATACAAACAGGTCAAATACAAATGCGTTACCATCACTGAGACCTAAATTGTTTTGCTTCTGTGTAAGTATAGCTATCACAGAAGCAAAATAATGACCATATATTACCATCTAATCGGAACACGGTTTTTTTTAATGTAATGGAAGTGGCAAACAAGCATGCAGTTCACATTACCACCTGACCGGAACACGATAGTGCTGAACACTACCATTTAGCGGCGAGTATATTAGGTAATGCGGTGGTGCCTACGCTCGCGAGCTCCGTCACTGGAGCTCTACCACCAGTAAATTTCTACTCTTATTGATATTTTTAATATTTATTATGTAGGTACCTATTTTTACTGGTGGTAGAGCTCCAGTGACGGAGCTCGCGGGCGTAGGCACCACCGCATTACCTAATATACTTGCCGCTAAATGGTAGTGTTCAGCACTATCGTGTTCCGGTCAGGTGGTAATGTACGGCCCTGTAATTTCAGGCACAGAGGCCATAACACCTTAGGCCTCAGGAGTGGCAGCGCATCTGCATTTTGACCTCTGGTCATTGTGTGGGTGTCTATAGGCTGCAGTCATCACTTAACATCAATGTGAACTGCATGCTTGTTTGCCACTTTTATTACATAAAAAAAAAAAAAAACTACTAACAACATCTAACCTTAACGTAACTTAACGCGGGCATAGGCACCACCGCATTACCTAATCTACTTGCCGCTTGCAGTTTAGCACTATCATACGTACGGCCTTGTAATTTTCGACACAGCGGCATTTGAAGGATACATTGAAATCTCTGATTTCATATTGATATTTATAGGCTACAGTATTACTTATCATCAATGTCAACTGTGAGCTTGTTTGCCATTGCATTACATAAAAAAATAATAGTACTCAAAAATTGAACCCAGCAGTGGTTAGGTCCCACTGGACTACTGAGGCAGATGGATATCATTCGATTGGTATAAAAGGCACTCGTACCAATTAAGACGGAACACTCAAAATAAATTAATACAACATACATGATAATATGTATACGCTGTCAATTATCAGTTATTATTTGGATAGAAAGTTCTATCAACGAGGGTATGACGATAAAATCGTGAAACATGTTTATTATACAAACATAGTAGTTGTAGCTCGCTTGTTCCGTTTGCAGAAGTCGTTGCGAGGGCCATTATTATACGGGGAGTATCATTTAGTTGACGTTAGGTTATTAATAGGGGGTGGCTGGGGTGGCGCCTGGCGCCGTCCTTATGCAAACTAAATAAAAAATTCATTTTTGTAAATATGAGTTGCAGAGAAGTCGCGATCAATATCAAGGATGGGCAAGGAGAGTACGACACCAATAAAGATGGCCCGTATCGCAGACTTGACGTGGCAAACACGACGCAACATTTTTAGGACAATCTTCACTGGTGGTAGAGCTCCAGTGACGGAGCTCGCGGGCGTAGGCACCACCGCATTACCTAATAGGTATACTTGCCGCCAAATGGTGGTGTTCAACACTATCGTGTTCCGGTCAGGTGGTAATGTATGGCCCTGTAATTTCGGGCACAGAGACATAACATCTTAGGCCTCAGGAGTGGTAACGCATCTGCATTTTGGTCTTTGTGTGGGTGTCTAAAGGCTGCAGTCGGTCATTTCCCGTGGTACACCTACTTAGTCCACCTGGGTGAATCATCACTTAACATCAATATGAACTGCATGCTTGTTTGCCACTTCCATTTTAAATAAAAAAAAGGAAATGATGGTGGCAAAGAAGCTCGTTCACATTGATGATAGAAAAGTTATTTACCTCTGTAATAGTTATAATGGGTACAAACATTACCATCTAATCGGGACACGACAGTGCTGAATACTACCACTACCGCTGATTCCATTACGAAATGGGAGCAGAAGAAGATCAGGATGCCCCGGATGCTCCCCGAGAACCGCAACGAAATCGAAGAGAAGGCTACCGTGCGTTGGTACCTATGCTTCGGCACAGAAACCATACCATCAGTAGGTGGTAAACTAAATGAAAAAAATCATTTGGATAAATGTGAGCTGCATGAAAATCGCCGATTCAATATTAAGAACGGGGAAGGGTACGAAATTCAAAAATTCAAATCATTTATTTCAAATTGTCTACAAGGACACTTTTGTGTATTGTCGGGTTATAAGCTTCTACGAGACACAGAAAACACCTATAAATGTGCTGATTACACGTATCGCAAGCGTTCGCCGTGGCGAATACGATGCAACATAATACTGACTACTGATAATATAAATGGGTTCAGCCTGGATTTGATATCCGTGTGTCACCAGGTAGATTTCGGTTGAAAACCAGCAACAGGTTACCAGGCAACCTGGCTTATGCTGAACCAGCATCTATTTGGTACAGCCGTGAGACACTTTTTATCCTTTTTCGTGTTCAATTATTATTATTATATTATATCTTTTATTTTTGTGTGTCATGTCATTTTGTTTTTGATGTATGTATGTTGCTTAGGTCACAGGTCTCACGACTGGACCAATAAAGTGTCTTACTTTCTATTCTTTCTTTCTAATATTTACTTTATGGTAAGTGACGACTGCAGTCTATAAACATCTACACAAAAACCAATGGTCAAAAGATGCGGCAAGAAAGAAAGAATCAGATGCGATGCCACCTCTAAGGCCCAAGTTGATTGCCTCTGTTACTACGTCACTCTTTTTGTTAAATTTTTGTTAAAATCAATACCGTAGCCGTCTGTAGATGTAGGAGACATGTAGACTTTGAGGCTCTTTGATTTCTTCAATATAAAATGATAAATTAAGCTTTAGGTACAGTGCATAGGTACTGCGAGTAGTGGTGTTAAAAACACTACGGAATCGTTTCGGAAATTCAATAATTTAAATTGATTGTAGTAGCTACGCTCCAAATTTAGCCTATATCCGAGTCGTTCAAATTGTCGTGCGACTAAATATCATTGAAAAATCGACCGAGAAGAGCAACAAATAAAAAAGATAAAGAGTTTACTTTTGCACAGCAAAAAGACAATAAAAGAATTCATCATCTTAATAACTTACCATGAAACTGAAAATAGCAAGCAATCACACGAAGATGAGCCTTCTCGTGCATTGCCAGTTGTTTCGTTAAAATACTTACAAAACTGCAAAATTACTGCAAAATTAACTTTCCCATGCTTATAATATGTTTTGATTTGAAAATGATGCAGGGAATACGGAGTTAGCAGCCAAAATAACTTCCTAGTTGCAAATGAGCCTAATGGGTTGGTTATTATTTATCTTATTCCGCGCCCGCCCGCAGCCAGTAATCGAAAGTTTCTATGCATGAAAATGTAGGGTAATAGACATCCGCACTGCACACCAATTATTGTTACACCCGTATTCGTAATTTTCACGTAGCCACGGTTTTCAATTTTAATGCCTGAAATTTAATGAAATTTATTCTATATTTATGCGCTGTGTAAGATGATGATATGTGTCTGTAAGTATAGGTAACAATAGATTTTCTTTCAAGCATTCGGCAACTTTTGTTCGTTATACTAAAACACACACATGTAGGTAACAGGTGGCGAGCCCGTTGACATTTCCGGGCACGTTGCCAAACTCCGAGGTAATGCGAAATATCCAAAAAAATTAAAATATCAAACCATACCAAAAACGGAACCATAGATAAAGAATTTTACACCATTATCTCTGACAGTCGCCGACCCGTTAATCGAACCCAGGAGCCCAGCGTAGTACCAGCTGCCATTAGGTTACTGAGGCAGAGTACTGAGCAGACGGAGAAAGTAAAGAATAATAAATAACAGCAAATAAAAATGCAACACAACTTATACATTAAAAAGAAGTCCTTGTGGATACCCAACAACATTCTCACAACATTAGAATAATGAAAGTAGAAAATAATTATGGTATCCCGCTTAACAGCAAAGATCCTATCTGGATGCCGTTACGGGACACAATGGAGCGAGGAAGTGGAAAAATCTTTTATAAAAAAGTCGAGTAGCTTTATTATTGATTCCGATTTGTTGGCACACCGCTTAAGCCATTTCCACGATAATACAGGGCGATTCATTTGTTACGAGAGTTAGCGAAGAATGGGCGGGGTGGGAGTGAGGGGCGAAGGATAAAACTAATCACACAACCTCTCCGCTGCCAGTGGGCCGCGGCTTTAGTGCCACAAGCAGAGCGATATACTCGAGTACATCTACGATACACTCGTATAGTATAAACTACGTTATTTATACGTGTAGTATCAGGTATAATGGTGTTATCATTTGTAATTTTGAACAGTGTTAAAACACCATTATGCTGTTAAACTTATCAAAGCGTTTAACATTGTCTATATATATTTTTTGAGTGTCTGAATCAGAAGCAATGTGACAATAATATGAATATATTTGAGTTTTCGTAACGTAGTCAGAATTAATAATTCTTATGTCGTTGCGTTGATCTGTTTCTGACCAGAGACAGACTATTGGAGGTAAACTCTTGTTTTATCTTAGTTAATCGAGGTTTTTTATTTCATTTATTATCTAATTCATTATTTAGTAATTTTGGAAAATTTCTGTTTTAGTAATCTTATAATATCCACTAAACGATCAACAGTTACATCTACATCTAAAGACCTACGATTACGTCTTACATTGCACCGTACCGTTCTATGAATGCTCAGCTCGCCGCTTCGCTTATCGCTCCCGCTCGCACTGTGTCACAGTGTATCGCGCTTCTGCATTATCCATTTCCACATTACTGTCTTTTTGTTCCTCGCTTGATTGTTTAAGCGTGCGTCGATGCGGTATCCGATGGTTATTTTTTTTCCTCGGAGCTTTCACTCGAAATGGCTTCAGTCAATTGTGGAATATGTTCCTCTTATTGTTTCTGAAGAACAATAACTGCCTTTTTATATGTTGCAGCGCCTGAATGCTTATCAAACTTCCATATTTTATAATGACGCTTTATAACTATCGCACTATGTTTTGAATAGACTTTGTATATATATTTATTAAGGATTCATTATTAGGAACCCGTTTTACGTTGTATGTACTTAATTGAATTGAGCAACCAGAGAAGAAGTGTCTTTTGATTTTACAAAATGTGCGCACATCTCTGTTTATAAGTCATAGGTACTCCACGTAAAGTAATAACAACTAATTTATGACAAAATGAAACCTGCCTTTTTAGGAAAAGCATATAATAGGTTGGGGAAAAAGTCTTTTCGCATTATAGTACGTATGAACTCTTTGGCTGTAGTATTTGTATCTGGCTGGTTTTGGTATCATTGAAAGTTAAAATTTTAAAGAACATAATTCCAAATTCAAATTAGGCAAATGTGTGATTTTCGTTTGTTTTTCGTACTGTCAAGATGAATGAATCTAATAAAGAAATTCAATACATTTTAAAATTTTACTACAAAAAAGATAAAAATGCAACGCAAGCTGCGAAAAAAAAATGGCGAGGTTGGCGTAGCTGAAGAACTGAGAATTGATCACAAAACAGTTTAGAGGAGTTTGAAAAACTGCTGGGTACAAAAAAAAGCTCGGTATTTGGGTACCTCACGAGCTCACTGAAAGAAACCTAATGAACCGTGTACTCATTTGTGATTCTTTATTACGACGTAATGAAACCGAATCATTTTTGAAGAAGCTGATAACTGGTGATGAAAAGTGGATCACGTACGACAAGAACGTGCGAAAATGGTCGTGGTCAAAGGCCGGTCAGGCTTCACAGACTGTGGCGAAACCCGGGTTAACTCGCAATAAGGTGATGTTATGTGTGTGGTGGGATTGGAAGGGCATTATTCATTATGAGCTATTACCACCAGGCAGGACTATCGATTCTGAACTCTACTGCGAAAAACTGATGAGATTAAAGCATGAAGTTGAGAGAAAGCGGCCGGAATTGCTCAACAGAAGGGGTGTGGTGTTTCATCATGATAACGCTAGACCTCACACATCTATAGCCACTCAGCAAAAATTAAGAGAGTTTAGCTGGGAGGTGTTAATGCATCCGCCGTATAGTTCTGACCTTGCACCTTCAGATTTCCACCTGTTTCGGTCTCTTCAGAATTCTTTATGCAATGTTAGGTTAACATCACGAGAGGACTGCCAAATCCACTTGTCGCGGTATTTTGATGAGAAGTCCCAAAATTTTTATAGCAATGGGATCATGTCCCTACCTACAAGATGGCAAAAGGTTATCGAACAAAATGGTACACACGTACTTTAGTTAAATTTTAATAAACTATATTAAAAATGTTTTGAGTTATCTTAAAAAATGCGAAGAAACTTTTTCCCTAACCTAATATTTTGTTTTTTACATCAAACGTATCTTTTTTATCACTATTTAGAAACAACAATTGAGTATCCAAAATACCAGAACTAGGTCATTTTCTCCGTATACTAAATATTTATCATGTTTAAATGTGTACGTTGGCAGTAAATTACTCAGTTTACGAAGCAAATACTCAATTTTCCAATATTCATGTCGTAGCCCTATGATTTAGTCCACTGAATATATTATTAAACAATTTCGGTAGGACGCGGCTCCAACGCACTGACATTTTGAAGGGAACAATAGAACACTACAGGAATGAAATTCTAATATGCAGTGAGGTGACTAATTTACTAAATATTTAGCACTCGATATTTAATCGTGGTTATTGAGGTCTGTAAAAGACTTACCCCCTTATTCATAAACGTACATTAGATACGTTTTAGCTATAGAATGCTTTGTCTTTGTCTGTTACATTCAAATGTGCAGGATAGAAGAAGACAAAGGAGATATTAGCAACACTTTAGCTAAAAAACGTTTATAAATAAGGGGGTAATATTACAGTTTCAATTTTGTTTATCAAGACTACGATAGCAAGTCTACCCGCAACAGTTACAAAAAAAATTGGATGAATTGAAAAAATCCCTTTTTTTGAAGTTTAAATAAAAGTAGGTTCGAAAAAGATTTACGAAGTAATAGTGATAGAAGGCAAGGCCAGCAATACTTTGCGATGCTCAAATCTCAATATACTAAAATAAATATTATCTAGAGATACGCACAAGTCGCACAAGTGACATCAACACCATAGAAAAGATTCACACCTTTAAGCGATTTTGCGGTTTCAAAAAACACTTGTCTTTTAATTTCTGTTGTCCTTTTTTATGAAATACAAACTGACTCGTTGAACTGACTGAACTTCGTATCGCCGTCGAAAGTTTTTAAATATTAGCAATTACATATTAAAAACAATTACCTTCATACAAATCTTCTTTTGACAATAACAAACACATGAAAGAAAGATTTATCAAATGACTGCACCAAATTTGGTGCAGTCATTTGGAAGTTATGCGAGAACATAAATGTCGGTGATTCATTTTTATTTATATAGATAAATTATTCCCGCAACGCCGTCCACGTGTTCTTTGTTTTGGTCAAGAAGCAGAATAGGTTTTCTCAGGATTCAAACTACCTCCATGTTAAATTTCATCACAGTCCGCGGTTAAGTTCTGAAAGCAAAATAGACCGACAGACAGAGTTATTTTGATATTATAACATTAATATGGATGAAGCTTTGATTGTAATAGAGTCTACGCTTTGCTACGTTGGTCTACAGTCTACAGATTTTGTGAGCTTGCGTTTCGTCTACGATTACATAAATGCGTAGGCGCACAACGCGTAGAACATTTTGTAGCTTCTTAACGTCGATGAGGTTAATTGCGCGTGGCCCGACACGCACTTGACCGGTTTTTTATAATAGCGTTCACTTGTACCTACTTAGGTATAATATATACTTATATATAAATAATAATTTAAGTCATAATAGCGTAAGATTGTGTTTCCAACTTCATCAGCAGGCATTGTAAATCAGAAGTATGTAAACTATGAGTTCATTAAGTTTAACCATCATACCTAATAGTTATAATGTGGTTATAATATTAATAAATGAGTGAGTCAATTCTTGTATATAGGTAGGTAGTTGAGAAACATAAAAGTACGTGTGTACCCATTGTTTGCGGTATATTTAAGATTCGGATCCCACTTCTAGAATACGAAATTATACGAAACACTCAACTTACGACACACAAAAGTTTTAATTCCCCGCATTAATTATACCGTTGTACGGCCTGTACTATGTATTTGTGAAGTCAAATATTAGTGAGCGCGTAGGTACGTACGTACTTATGCAAAACGGGTAAGATTTTATTTGACTTCGGCGTAGTTTCGGCGTTGGCGACGATGTAAGCAAGACAAACATGTTAATTATCGCCCCACAGTTCGCCTGCCCCACCCCCCACTCCCACCCTAACACTCCCAATTACTACATCGGCGGGCGGGAGAGGGCGCACCGACTGAATTATTTACCCCGAACTTTGACGAACATTTGTTTTTAATTTAAACGACTTTTATACCTTCGTAGAAATTATAACAGTCATATATTATGCAGAGGGAACCACGTAACTTCCTGTAGATAGACCGGAGTGAATAAATAATGGACATAGTTTCATATTTCGTATCGAATAAAATATTAACAGCGCCGCGGACCTCCCTTCGCGCCCTTCTCTGTAAACTGCGCCCCGACTTCGACCGACTCCGTCGTAGGTACCTGGTCGCTCAACCAACAACACTCACCATTATCTTAAATAATATTGTCTTAGATAAAGGTAGTACGTAGGACTTCAATAATTTTAATTTAAAAAACCTTTTGCTGATTTACTTCGTTGACTTAGTTGTTCATTATGTTACATACATATAAAATATATTATAAAAAAATCGATATGAACATAATAGTATAGGATTGAAATAAGATGTAAGTATCTGGTAAATCGTGAGTGTTTGAATGCATGCATAACACACTGTTATACTAAACCACAACACTGTTATACAAAACTTTAAAAAGTTTTTAATATTAGGTACTAGTTATTTTTTTATTTGTTAAAGGTGTGAATGTGAATTTCTGTAGATGCCGTGAGGTGCAAAATATGCTTATCGACAAAATCTACATTGGCGATGAGCAGAATGTCATTTTGATAACATAATAAAATAGTTTAACAAGGCAACGTCATTAAAGTTAGCTCATCTTTTTATTCCTTTAAGTACTGGCTGATCTATCAACGCTCACCCAAAACACTAGACGAGGCAAAATGCATTTCGTATCTGTATGCCAAAGTATCATAGCTTTATAGCTATTATTATGTATTATGTTTTATTTCAGTTCTCACCAAAGTTAAACGAGTAACACTTACCGACTGGACGATAAATTAAATATTAACAAAACGAGGATAACAATATGACTAAAAAAACAACCAGGTTCTGTTAAATCTGATAGAGATTAAAAGATTAAATACGTGTAAGTTAATATTTATACACCTGAGAAGGATACTTATTACAAACATTTATTAATCAAATATTTCAACTGGTAACGTACATGTATGTTTGAATAGTGGAATTAACATACCGCAGTATATTTATATTTGTGGCTAAAGCAATAAAGTGTATTCTGTGATAGCGATTTTTATAAGCAAACTAACCTAAACATTTGTGTGGCCCTGAAAATAATAACTGCGATGCTATTTGTTCAAGAAAAAGACAACTATGTATTTATTTACAATGCAGGTTTAAAAGCAGCAATCTGCTTGTAATGTAATTATTTATTTAATAAACCAATCCTATTTCAAATACGACCTACGGACGATCGAAATAAGATGTAAAATAAATTAACATCGATGCGTCGGCCCACGAAGTCGACGAATAAAACAATGGCTAGAAAAAAAAGTAAGAATATTATCTATGATTTCCATTTTAAAAAATTTGATTTGCATTGGTTCGACTTGGAACAAGAAATATGTATGAAAAGATGAAGGTTGCAAAGTGATGCAAGGATCAATTAATTTAAACAAGTGATTTTTTAATACAATAAGACTCTTTTCAATAAAACTGCTGGTATATACCGTAAAATATATCGCAATGAAATAAATTCTCCGTTTGCTGCAGATAACAGATCTGAAGGAAAAGGTGTCACTGAGTGGTCACCCGAATCATCTTACCGGTGTTTAGTTCTGGTTCTATGGTGCTCTGTTCTTTAAGTAGGTACGTGGTAGGTAAGTAGAGTTGTTTTACGTTTGTTTAACTCTTTCCAATGGCGTGAGCGGGACCGGATCGTTAATCATTGAATGAATTATGTGGATTTCCGTCAAATTAAGTCCATTATCTTCTGTTATGTTGTATGTAAAGAGACTTCACTTCTGTAAACTCTTTTCCACACGTTTTGACTGTATCATCTATGATTACGTATCAGGTTTCACTAGCCATTTTAGTTCCCCTACCATATCATTAATATTTTAAAACATCAACTGTTGTGAAAATCATCCCTGCAGGCTAATGTTATTACAAGTCATGTTGAATTATAGCCGCCGTTCTCATATCGATGAATTAGTTGCTATCGGAACGCCGTGGCGCTGCGTTTAATGGCCCAAATTAAAAGACAACACAATTACTAATCGTGTACATCGAGAAAATTTCCACCCGCATCTGTTTATAATTAATTTAGAACATGAATACAGCATTATGATCTTAATGTCTATTATGTTTTGTTTTCACGAGGCGCAAGATCGACGATGAAGTCAATATTTTGTTAAAATCTGGTGGCGTGTTATTCCTATTTTCCCTAAGAAAACTTTACTAGCATCATGCGCTCGTCAACCTAATGAGATGTGATTTTAATATACGGTGCCGTTTTTATACGCTAAACTTTTCGCGGGAGTGGTGGAAAATATAGCGATGCCAAAATATTACGCGCCACAAACTTTGCCGTCAGGTAATAAACGACAGTCAGTGGTGATAAGTGAAACAAACGCGGAAGAGTGAACATTCGCTTAGCTTTGTAGGTAGGTATGTGAAATTTTAAACCGTTCAGTTTTTTGTTAAAGCACTTATAAAATTCACTGAGTTGCTTCAAAAGTGACAGTCATTGAAATTTATAGCACTCGAAGCCTCACATTTGAAAGTGTCATTACTTGAGCAAATGGCTTATTATTGAGAAACTGCGTAATAAGTTTCATGTAGGTGGCAAATTGCGATATAGCTGTATTTGTCGAACATTTTATTTAAAACTGATGACGAGAGTATGTATTTGTACATGTATCTTCACGCCAAGTCCCGTACGGGATTGATAGAGAGTGTTGAGCGTCAAATATCCCGATCTTTCCGTGCTCCTTCATTCATCATTCTCGTCATACATGCACGCCGATTCCTAAGACTCTGGACGTCATATAGACAGACCCTAACAGTATATGACGAGTTATGACGAGGGTATTACTTTATATAGAGCTGACACTTCATTCCTAGTGTGAGGCTTAGTGAGATTTTAGAGGTGTTTTGAGCAATCCGTTCATTCATACTTGTGCGATGACAGACACAATTCTCACATGATTCCCTACAAAGAAACAGTTCGTATTATCGTTACACAAAGAGAGTGTTAGGGTTAGATGGTAATGTAGTCTTGTAATTACTATCACAGAGACACAACAGCTGAGGCCTCAGGAGACAACGCATCTGTTTATTGAAGTATGTTGACTCTCCTGTTATGGAAGTGTTCATAAATGAGGGTAACCACATTTGAGTGGCAGGTTCCACTCATTAACATATAATATACACAGCAAAAAAGAATAAACACAACAGGAAATTAATACACATTGATACTTGCACCACGAAATCAAAGAGCAGTAATTAATATGATATGTAAATATCAGTAAACAAATCTGAACCGATTTAATAATACATTCCAAATATACAACATTATTAAGCTGCAAGTGCCAATTGACAAACAGTTCAACAATTCATGGGAATAAAGCTAGTAAGGAAAGAATTCGGCGGCGCGATACTCCACCAAATTGTGCTTTATTACATTTCCAGTGCATTGTTTTGTGAACATACAACAATATAAATAACGATAGGAGAGATATCGACGGATATTTTGGTGCGCGGTTTAATATCTCTCAAATAGGTTCGTAAGTAGTAAGTACAATCATAAACTCATAACCCATTTAATTGTAAAATTATACCTAGTGTTTTCCTCAGTGATTCGTAATGTGAAACTTTTGGTGAAATAAAGTTTTTGAATGCTAAGCCCTGTTGATCGGTCTCCTATTTTATCCTAAGAAATACCTTCTTTAACCATGATTAGTACCTAGGAGTTATTGGAGGATAAATAAAGTAGCAGGTAGACAGTGAACAATAAGGTATCTAGTCAATGCATTTTAATGGTGGCATTTCCCGAGCGTAGACACCATCGCATTACCTAATCTACTTGGCGCTAAATGGCGCTGTCGTGTTCCGGTGAGGTGGTTATGTACGGCCTTGTATTTTCCAGCACAGAGGCATGACGCCATAGGCCTCATATATGGAAAGACGTTTAAATATCAGATTGATTTAATTTTGTAATTTCAATTGACATCGATTAGTTCTTTGAATTGCTAATAGATGGCAGTATAAGCTAAATCATCGACACGGCTGTCTATGAAACTTTTTTTATTTTTATATTTCTTGTTCTAATTTATTTGAATTTATCAAATAGTCAAAAGTCTTAGAAATCGGCGTATATGTGTGAAGAGAATGATGAGTGTAGAAGAAGTACGGGAAGTGGATGGATATCTGGATCACGACCGGGATATCTGCTAAACACTCTGCCTACCCTGTAAGGGACTTGGCACGAATATACATACATACATATCTGTTCTCATCAATTAGAACTTAAACGTGCAAGGAAACCTTAATCAATTTACAATTTTATTTAGACGCAACCGAATTAATTTTTTGCACAGAATATTAAACAAGACGACAGCGTTTAATACGAAGCTGTCCTTCAAAACCTAATTGGGGAGGAGTTAAAGAAATAAAAATAGAATTGAAAAAAAAAGTGAGCAACACAAACGCGCAAAAGTTTAAGCGGCAACTAATTAAAAAACAAAACGAAAGAGAGGCTCACTTCAACGTGTGGAAACTGGCTTTCCCGAATTAAAACTCGTTCTTTTTCGCGCACTTTCGCTTTCGTCTGGCTAATGAGGGGTAAGGACCTCCGTATATTGTCACGTCGTTTTGTTTGTAGTATTTACAAATGCGATAGTATTGTTGCGTTTGCGGCTTGTGGACGATGAAAGCGTAAGTATATTACTACGGTTAATGCGGGACCCCGTCTGTTGTGTTAAACTCTTTATGGATGGGAATAAAAATTTTAACCCCATGTGAGTTTATTTCAACGACCGAGACTCACGGGTTCGATCCTCGTGCTGAGACAAATATTTGTATGTCCTACGGATGTGTGTTTCGGGTCTGGGTGTTTGTGTGTGTGTTGTGTGTGTACAGCTCCCACGACATAGGTTTATATACCTAGTGTGGGGCTGTGAGTGTAAGCGTATTTTTTTCACATTTTAGGGTACCTATCCTCAAAAGAAAAAAAAAAAAGGAATCTTTTTATGATCACTCGTGCGTCTGTCTGTCTGTCACAGACGATTTCCTCTGAATAGAGCAATGACCAACAATTCAGCCGGAAGATGTCCATTGCTGGACTAAAGCCTCCCCATGGGGATATGCCATTATCGATCGCCACGCTTGGCCCCCCCATGATTGGCGATCGCAGTGGCGATAGTTTTTTCGCAGGACGCCGCTGCCCATCTTGCGTTATTTCACCTACTACCGCTCCATTGGAATGGTTTGAATGAAATTTTGTATATATATATATATATATGTAAAGAAATACTATTATATTTCTTTCTTCGCACTCTCCGTGTTTATTAACCATGAAGTTTGGTTTATAGTTTAAAACTTTTTAGTTGTCTAGTTTTAAAGAAGAAACGAATGCAGAATGTCAGAGACAGATTCAAATACGAGTGGATTGACAATTGCATTATCAATGAAAATTATATTATAACTAGCGGCCCGCCCCGGCTTCGCCCGCGCTGCTCTGCTCCTATTAGTCATAGCGTAATGTAAGCTATCCTATCTCTCAAGTTGGATCGAACTGCACATGGTGTGCGAATTTTATTATAATCGGTTAAGTGGTTTAGGAATCCATTGAGGACAAACATTGTGACACGAGATTTATATATATTAAGATATTATTTTATGTTTTAAAAGTGAAAGAATAAACTTTAATTGTCGTTTCTTCTTTTCAGGTTTGGGTTTATATTGTTTTATATTATCTAGATAAGATAGTCTTTGTACAAAAAAACTTACAATAAATCTTCTTTTCAGCAACACATGGTTTATTTCTTTCATTGAGTAAAATAGACTTATATATATATACTAGCGGCCCGCCCCGGCTTCGCCCGCGCTGCTCTGCTCCTATTAATCATAGCGTAATGTAAGCTATCCTATCTCTCAAGTTGGATCGAACTGCACATGGTGTGCGAATTTTATTATAATCGGTTAAGTGGTTTAGGAGTCCATTGAGGACAAACATTGTGACACGAGATTTATATATATTAAGATATCACATGTAGCTAATGAAATAAAATAAATTTCAAATGCCACTTCACTCTTCGTACTTACTATTTTGACAAATGCGTTAGTAGAGTTTTTGGCGGAAACCTTGAAAGATGCGTGTGGTGCTTTTATTTTATTTTATTTTCTTGGTGTATTTTTGAGTTATATTAAATAAAGTTGGTGGCATTTTGTTTGATATAAAGTTATTACAGTGCTCGAGTATATTGAAATAGAATAACAGTGCGAAAACACGTTTTTTCGAGTTGCCTCCAAAACTTCATTGTAAATGTTCTGGTAAAGTAGCCATCGCTTTACTAGAATTACTGACTGACTGACGGACTGATAAATTGACTGAAGACTCTGACTTTTACGTTGCTTAATACGAATACAAAATATCGTTTTACTTGACACTGGCAATATGCATAACAAGCGATGCCATGAAATTAAAAAGAAAAAAATGCGTTAGTATTGTTGCATTAAAAATAATATGCGGATTTTTTCTTTTTTTTGTAATGGAAGTGGCAAACAAGTTAAGTGACGACTGCAGCCTATCTATGGACACCCACAAAAAGACCAAGGTCAAGTTGCAGATACGTTACTACTCCTGAGGCCTAAGGTGTTATGCCTCTGTGCCGCAAATTACGGGGCCGTACATGGATTATGGACGTTAAAAGTGTAAGTTTCGGTCCTCAAGACCGAATTTCGGCCACGGCGGCCAGTCTCCACGGAGACTAGCCAACTGCGCGGGAGATATTATAGTGCACAAGTGTATGCGCAAACACAGGTGCACTCTCTATTCCCTCACTCTCATAGCCCGATGGGACGGTAATCCGACACGACCGGAAAGAGATCGGGCGCAGGACCGAGGGATTAAATTTATAATTATATTTAAACATTTTTTTTTAATCATGTATTTTAAAAATTGTTACCTGGACATGCAATACCACAAGATCTTACAGATCAACATAAAAAACAAGCATCAGGCATTTTTCTAATTGTTCCCTTCGATGTAATTACCGAAAATTACAAAAATGTCAGCTATCGAGATTCTTTACTCGGAAATCGGACTGAACTTGATCGTTTTTATCGCCATACATGTGAACCGTGTTTTTAATTAGAAAACACTATCAGCACAAGAGATGCTACCGAGGCTATTGTTGCATTTGTCAAAATCGTGACGAGAATAACGATGACGTGTGCGTTTGTAATACAAAAGCGTTAAATATAAAAAAAAAACGGTACAGTGCGAGTCGGACTCGCAATCAAAGTGTTCCGTACAATTAATGAATTGTAGTAGTATAATTTTCCGCTATAACACATGCGAGCGATAGAAATCTAAGAAATAATGGAAAGAAAAATTTGACTTCGGGCAGAGATTGAACCTGCGACCTCAGGTTAACCAGTCCAGCTGCTTTACCACTAAGCTACCGAAGCCCCATATCCGTGCGTCGAATTGAATGAATGAATGTTATCGTAAAAAGTACCTATAGACTTCTGATAGGTTTTCCTGTAATTTGTAACTAATAAACGATTTCCTCAATTATTTTCTAAATTTTAGGGCAAGTAGTTTCAGATATAAGGGGAAGGAATGGTAAATTTTCGCCTACTTTCTAAAATAACTTTAAAACTACTTACTACTTCAAAAGCATACAACAATAATATATAAATAATATTTGAAATCCTTACAATAAGAACTTCTATTATATAAAAGTGCCCCCTATTCATTGTCGTTTGTCTCCATTACGCATACTTTAAGTTATGATGAGGCTGACATACCAGTGTTGGATAAAAGCCTCTAGACAAAGGAGATAAAAAAAATACGCATACTTTTCAACTTTGGGTTATACTGATTTACGTATGTGCACCAAATTTCACCTCTATCGTTCCAGTATTTTAAGAGAAATTCGTCTGAGACAGACAGACAGACGCACGAGTGATCTTATAAAGGTTCAGTTTTTTCCCTTTTTCCGTACGAATCCCTAAAAAGAACTTTTCGCCCGTTCTCGGCTAAATTGATGTTATTTCACTTTTTGTATGCTGTTCAGTTTCCTAGGAACCGGTGGTGGCCTCTGGCGCTAAATATTTCATTTCAATCTTATTTTATTTTTCAAATCGGTATTTACTTCCAACAATTTCATCGCAGTACATATTTGTGACCCTATGTTCTATACATATGTAGGTTTAAAAGACTATTATTCTTACCTCCTTATTCATAAACGTATTTCAGCTGAAGTGTTGCTAATCTCTCCTTTGTCTTTGTCTATTCTGCACATTTGACAATGCAACTGACAAAGACAAAGCATTCTATAGCAAAAACGTATCTTTATGAATAAGGGTGTTAGTCACGTTGATGTTAAGTGATGACTGCAGCCTATAGACACTTACGCATAGATTAAGGTCAAAATGCAGATCCGTTACCACTCCTGAGGCCTAAGGTGTTATGCCTCTGTGGCGGCAATTACAGGGCCGTACATTACCACCTGACCGGAACACGATAGTGCTGAACACTACCATTTAGCGTCAAGTATATGAGGTAATGTGGCTACGCCCGCGAGCTCCGTCACTGGAGCTCTACCACCAGTCTATCTGTGTAAAAGCGACTTCAGGTAAGGACATAGGAAATATAAGAACACTTGCGACGAGCTTTAAACTGGTATCACATGGAGGTTGTTCAATCATGTGTTGTTATTGTTTTATTTATATTGTTACCCCAGTTTGTGTGATTCCCTGAATTCCATTTATCCCTGAAGCAGAATATGGACCCTATAAGGTCCAAGAGCAATAAGAAATCAATTATAGTCATATTTTTCGTGCTGCCTGAGGGATTTAAAGCTCGTAAGTGTATTATCAGTAATGGTTTAAGTTAGTATTGGGTACGATGGGGTTGAGAGATGTGGACAAAACCCCTTTAAAAAAATAGCATAAAAAAAGTGTATATTAAATGTAACAACATTCCCCCATTCAACATTGTACACTAACCCCCTTATTCATAAATGTACTTTGTCCTTGTCAGTTGCATTGTCAAATGTGCAGGATAGATAAAGACAAAGGAGAGATTAGCAACTAAGTGTTAAGCTAAAATACGTTTATGAATAAGGGGGATAGAATTTATAACTCAAAGAATAACATAAAAACCGGTCAAGTGCGTGTAAGGCCACGCGCAGTGCAGGGTTCCGTAGTTTTTAAGGTTAGATTAATGTAATGGAAAAAAAAATGTTCTATGGAGTTGTTCAAAATTTTCGAATATTTCATTTGGTGGACTATTACTCGCAAACTAGTAAAGCCAACTTAGGTGTGATAGTTTTCTTTTAATATAGCTACTATTGCCGTAACGTTTGAATTTCTAACAACAACCGTTTAGTTGGTAGAGGAGGGGGACACTTGACTCTAACGAAAACTATAGGGGTTCCTTGCTTACTACGGAGCCCTAAAAACAGAAACGAGTACACCCTTATTGCTAAGAGAGCGATCTCTTCCAGTCGACCTACAAAAACTAAAACAGTAGGGTGAACAAAGTATCAAATAAGAAAAATACACGAACAAAACAAGCAAATCATATTAATTACAGACACATAAAAAGATCTCTATTCATTAGATCAACACAAATAAAAATATGAACCAACAAAAAAAAACGTAGATAATTAGCAATATTTAAGAAGCACAGCACGAAGCGCTGCTCATCGATAAGGAAGAGGTAGGTGTGATATTATCTGTAGTGCGGACCTCGCGACTCAACAATGCACTTGTTTATACTCCGCCCTACTTCCTTTGAACGCGCATGTGGGCCCGAGGAAACGTGCAGTAAACAGAACTTTCTCGTAATGTTTAATTAAATTAATCAGTCGGTTGATTAGTCGATGGTCCGAGCGGTAAACACGGGGCGTCGGCGTTAGGGTTGCCCACATTTTTTAGGTTACAAATTATAACCCAAAAATGTCAAATATAGATTAAACAGCATTAAAAATATGAATTATTTACATAATAATAAAAAAATAGTGGCTATATAAAAATGATATATATTGTTTCTTAAATGAATATTTTTTGCTGCTTCTAGCTTTTATTATTAGGTTTTTATTATTTGTTATTTTCAAGAAACGCTTCGTAACTATATATTAAAAATTATGATAAATAGGGCCGTGTCCGTCTTAAATAAAAGGCTAATTTTAGCAACTTTACTGATAAAGTAAATTAGTTAGACACTGAAAATAATAGGAGACGATGAGAGAGATATTGCAATGTAGTAGTATTGGCAACCCTATTCGGCGTCCGCGCGCCCGGCTTTGATCTCAAACACTATTGTTGTTTGGGATTGCCCGACGCGGGACGACTGGCGGCGCCTTGTGCTGTCTCCCCGATGTTTTACTTTGGCTCGCTATGGACACAAAATTATATTTATACACATTAGCCTTGTAATTTTTTTACACTTACGCGTTGCCACCGGCGCCGTTTGTAGATTATTTGAATCTGAGGAGGAAATAGTCATGATATGTATACGAATTGTAAAGACAGACTTCTATACTATTAGGAAGAGTTTACTATTTTTCCTCCTCAATACTGTATTACTGTTCATGAAAAATAAAGTATAGGTACACAATACTGTTTTGTTTCGTCGCCGTACATAAATTATACTTTTTGAGGTCGATGTGCGAAAAATACCTACTGACAGTAAAAATGTTAATACCGAAAAAAGAAAACACTGTTAAAAAAAATCACGCGATCTAGGTACTATCAGAGTTGCAACTAAAATCAGTCCAAAATGTTGTGATTCAATTTTGAGATGCATTACCTAGAACATTAATTTTATTCGAAAAACCCATTATCGGACATAAATAGCTTATGACTTATAACGAAAAATAGAAACTAAAAAAAAAACAAATGTCAAATGATTAAAAAATTGGTGCAGTTCACTGTTCAGAGATTGATACCAATGAGTATGTTAATGAAACTCAACGAGCCCTTCGATTCTGACGACATATCAAATTTATCAATCAAAGATGACAACGGAACAAAAATCAATTGAGTTAACAATCACAGTTCTGTAATATGGCTAATAGGTGTAAGCAATGGTATTTGATGGGTAGATACGTTACATTCACATAAGAAAAATTGTTCCCTGATGCATTAAGTAAGTAGGTATGTCATTCACTAAAATGTGTGAGAAAATTTATAAAATACGAGAGTGAAAGAAAGAAAGAAAGACAGAAGCAAGAAAAAAAGAAAGAAGAAAGAAAGAAAGAAAGAAGAAAGATAGAAAGATATTGTTTATTTTTTGACACACTCAATACATCACTAAGTACCTAATAAATGATATAAATAAAAAAATATATAATAATAATAAAAACAAAGAAGACGACTTAAAACACAACGGTATGATGCATAGCAATGACTTGAGGTTGGCTACGTAGCACTGGTTTATATGTTTCACTAGCTGACCTAGCAAACTTAGTATTTCTTCAGAATGAAATAACATACGGACTATTTGTATGGGAAAATGAAATTATGGATTTTACTATTTTCCTTCAATTCCTTCATATTTTCTTACCTTTTTAACCTTCCCTAGACTTCCAAAATCATTCAAAACCAAAATTAGTCAAATTGGTAAAGCCGTTCTCGAGTTTTAGCGAGACTAACGAATAGCAATTGATTTTTATATATATAGATGACATGTTAATAACATATATACCTCTATATCCTTCCTATATCATAAATGGGCGTAAATAAATACGATAGGAATACAGGCGTGCTGCACACGATCGTAATAAAATTATAGATAACAATACAAACGAATGTGTATTGTAGTAGTAGGCGCAGGCGCAGGCGCCGACTGACTTGGCGCCTCGGTTCTTTAATGTCCGCTAATAATAAATTTTGTTTAACATATAACAGCGAAGCGCCGCAACAAATGCGTGAACACTGTACTGTATATTAATACCAGATTAACGTCCCGCGTGATGAGAAAATTTCTTTTAGCGCTATCTGCACCCATGTTTATTTGTACTTTTAATTTTTCATGATAAACAATTTTAAAACCGCTTTCATTTGGTTTATGAATAACTTAATGATATAACAACAGAAATACATCTACTGAGTCCGATTATATCTTTACCAGTTGTGCGTGAAGGGATTAGTGAGGTTAGCGGAATGGTCTCTCTTATCTTATAGAATTTTGATTGTGAGTAATTTAAATACCAATATGTATTTTCATATTGGTATTTAAAGTTAATAAGTCATGTGACTTAAAATTGTAAAAAGTATGTATGTATGTGTTCCCCTTTTATTAAAATACCTACTTATACTTTTGTATTGTTGTGTACCACTACTATAGACCGACCATTTAACTCGCGTATCGCCTGCGCGGTACAAGAGGAGCGGGGAGCGGGTAACGCTACACACGGACTCAATAATCCACATATTTATCTCGAGATATATTGTGGGAAAAGTATGAAATATGATTGTATACAAACTTCTCTGTCCCTTTAAAGTAAAAAATAAACTATTTTTTTAAAAATATTTTAATAAAAGCTTCTAAGGTACGAAATAATAAAATGACAATAACTCCTTTCACGAAATACGAGATAAAAGTTATGTAGGATTAGGACTATTCATCACTTATATAGGTTCATATCGCTTGAATCGTCTTCACTGTCTGAGCAGCTTGAGGAGTCAGAATCTTGCAAATTAATAATAAAGTTGTCCATCTCTTCTCATTTTCTCTCAAGTTATCGTATTAAAGATACTCCGCAGAGCTATGATCTTGTTTTCTGGCTTTAAAAAAGGAATATACGATGTACGTTAATTGTAATTTTTTATTGCAATACAAGAAAAGCAATTTATTTTGAGATTAATCTTGGTAAGTTTTTACCACTGTCAACGCGTCCGTTGCAAAAATACAAACCGCACGCTGCGAGCACCGACAGCGTACTGCCGCGCTTTGACGTGGCTCTCTGCTCCGCGCACCCCCTTCACCCACTCGGTGACATCTCCCCCCGCTCTCTTTGTACCCCGCAGGCGATTCGCGAGTTAAACGGTCGGCCTATAATGTATAGGTGTATAGGTACCTAATAATGAGTTTTTGCACTGGCTAATAGTTATGAATAATTCAATCTAAGGGTGAGATTCACAGACCGCACTACGACTTTACTTTGAGCAAAGTATGCTTAGAACTGTCAGAAATGTATGGGTTTTGACAGTTCGAAGCGTACTTTGCTCGAAGTCGAAAGTCGTAGTGCGGTCTGTGAATCTCGCCCTTAGACCTGCAACGTAGATTTAACCTAAAACTAGCACCTCCAATAACAAATTTAGTGATCGCTATTCAACAGCTCTGTCTCTAATATAAAAAGCACGTGTCATAATGTTTGCAATCAAATTCCTTCGAAAAGGCTTGACAAATTTTTATGAAATTTTCCGTCTGTATTCGGTAGATCTCAGAATAGGATTTTTTTTATAACGTTAAGGCGATACGAAGCACGCCGGTACAGCCAGTTAACTATCCAGTTTAAGTTGGATGGTATTGATATAGTATGTACACGTCAAGTCCCTTACGGGGTAGGCAGAGAGTGTTGACCTCCAGATCACAGCACTCATTCGTTGATCAGCAAACTTTTGTATGGAATTTATGCACAGCCAGTTTCAGACTTCTACCATTTCCACTTCCTTGGGTTTTTTTCATTGTTTTAGTCTATTAACTGATCACTTCGTCTCTCTCTCCTCATGTCTTGTATCAATTAAGATTCTTATGGAATTAAAATTTAATTCCGCATATCTGATGAAAGAATGGAAAACATTCTCGGAGCCACTCGATATTCTTCTTGCGAGTTTTACGATTTTAATGCATGTGAAAATCGGGAAAAAAACGCATTCCGCAATTTCTCCTAACAGCATTGAAAATATTTTCACAAAATTCCTAGATAAGTTCGCGGTGTTCATTTCACTTTTTGCCAAAAAACGTTATGCAAAGCCGACGTTGGCGGATAGAAAGAAAACTATTCAACATAGGTATTTAACTAATCTACATAAATATAAGTTCTTAAATATGAAATTATACGATTATCAATATATATAATAAGCGAAGTACCTATAAAATAATTATACTTAATTATTTATACAGCGATGAAAGTATCATCACCCCCACTTCACGAAGCAAAAGATGTCTTCTAATGCTAGACTCATAGAGCAACACGGGCCACCGGCCGCAGCGGACGGGAGGGGAGTAGCTATATGCAGGCTTTCCCCTCTGTCAAAGTACAAGAACAAATGGTCCTATACCTGTCGAACAGATATTTAAATGTGTGCGTGAAATTGTTTATGTATTTTGTTACAGCCCAAGGTGTGAGTTTTGTAGTAAAAGATGATTTTTGTAGTGTGAGTGAGTGTCGCTCGTATTTCCCTGCGCAAAAAATGACAGATAGGTTTGCATCGGTAATATACGCTATGGCTACTCCCCTCCGGTCCGCCGCGACCGGTAGTAGGTTAGGATCCCACTGCAGAACCATTTCGTTCATCCAGATATGCTGCAAACCCCACCCCATCCCATATATCCCAATTTTATTTACGCATATACGTAGACCCTATCGAGTCTCCCATAGACCCCAGGGGGTCTATATTGTGAATCACAACTTTGGGAAGTGGGGGACCACTTTGGGAATCACTGATCCAGAGAATATATTATACCCATTAAGTTGCCAATCAAAATTTGTCCAATCTAATTTTGTGACCCGGTAATCCCAATCATTTTCATGATTGATCAGCATTTGCAGGGAAGTTGACTGAATAGACGCAGCTAATTGGTGTCAGGCTTTGCCCAAAACAATGGTTCTAATAATCTTGATTTTCACGCTTTAATTAAACGGAACCTTAAAATTAACGTATTTTATTAAATCTGTTTAGTATGAGTTAGGTACAAAAACTTTTTCTCGTAATAAAAAAATGTAGCGATTGTTCCCATTTTTGGTTATTGACATTTTTAATCTATATATATTTCCCAAAACAGTTATAAAATCAGAGATAAAAAAGAGAAGAAAAATCACTCACTATTTGTATATTATTTGCACTCACTCATTACGAAATCTCTGAAACTACCTACAACCTCATTCAAAATTAGCATTGGAGTTTAGCAGGACGTAGGTGCTCACTATATATACCTAAAGGAATTTTACGACATTAAACTGATAAGGGTGTGTTTTTGGGCGTCTCAAATTTGCATGGGGGATTCTTTTAGGACGTAACGTGCTACCTTACAGCTACTGCTTTAGGAATCGGCGTGCATGTATGAAGATAATGATGAATGTAGAAGAAGCACGAGACGTAAGTCAGGACCAGGATATCTGGCGCTTTACACTCTCTGCCTACCCCCTGAGGGACCTAGCGTGAAGATACATAGGTACATACACATATAGTAAGTGTCAAAGGTTAATAATGTCAACCCATTATTCGTCCCACTGCTGGGCATGAGTCTCTCCCCTTTTTGGGGGGAGACCTGGAGCTTAATCCACCACGCTGCTCCAATGCGGATTGGTGGAGATACGGGTTAGTGGCCAACCCGCTGTCGGATGTTTACAAACCCGCCCATAAGGCCTCCGACAAAGGTTTAACGACTGCTATCTATCGATAGCAACCGAGACCGACGGCTTAACGTGCCCTCCGAAGCACGGAAACGCGCATTTTAATTTGCCACTAGCGGTCACCCATCATACACGCGACCGCGCCCGCAATGCTTAACCGAGTAGATTGCTCACGATCTACACCAGCCGCGGGGCCATGCGCGCTTCGCAGTCTCCGCTAGTCAAAGGTTACATAAAGTTATTTATTGCTCGAATTTAGTATAGAAGTAAAGATTAGTAACATATTGGTAGTAGTAGTAGGTAATCTAGGTAACATGGCACCCGTGCGAAAGCGGGACGGGTCGCTAGTAGTTCATAAACGATTCCAATCTCCGTTGACCTCGCATAAGGTACAGCCCAATCTAGTTTTGTGACCCGGTAATTCCAATCAGTTCTATGATTGATCAGAATTTGTAGGGAAGTTGACTGGATAGACGGAACTAGGGACGGTGTCGGGCTTCGTCCAACATCCATGTTTCCAATAATTGCGTTCTATAGGCCTTTATAAAATCAATTTTAGGATGTGTGATGTGTGTAAGCCCTACTTCCCTAGTAATATTATAAAGTAATTCTGTCTGTCTGTCTGTTATCTTTTCACGTCCAAACGACTGAACCGATTTCAGTGAAATTTGGTACAGATCTAGAACTGACTTTGAGAAAGAACATAGGCTACTTAGTTATTTATAAAACAACATCCACGCGGGCAAAATTTGACAGCAATGACAATGTCAGCAGCAATACAGATAGGCGGTAGCACCCCAGGGAAGGTTTAAAAGGTAAGAAAATATGATGAAATTGAAGGTAAATAGTAAACACCACAATTTTATTTGCATACAAATAGTCCGTATCTATGAGTATCAAACCTTTGACATATTATTTAATTGTGAGGCAATACGAAGTTTGCCGGGTCAGATAGTAAATAATAAAATGCGTCAGTAGTCTAGTTGTAGCAGGCTACTACTAATACGCTAAGGTCCTGGGTTTGATTCCCGGGTCGGGAGCTACTTTTATTTTTTTCTAAAAGTTTCCCAGTACCTCGGGGTTAGGTAATGTGCTCGAAGATGTCAACAAGCACGTCCACTTGATACATTGGCCAAAATGTAACCGGCGAATCGTGGACGTTATCATTTATGCTTGAATGCATGCATTTATCTCTGCCTATCCTGTTTTGGATTACAGGCGTAACATAACGGTTTTTTACTTATCATATTAAGTAAATGTCAATCAGACATTCTGATGTTCAAATAAGGGCTATGTTCGTCATATAAGTAGTAAAATAAGTACAGGCCGCAGGTTTTATTATCTAGTACCTATAACTAGATTTCTGCTATTTTCTTGAGATACAATAATGCTATACTGAAGCGCGTAAAACTTAATACATTTACCGTTGGGTAAATATATTAAGATAATAATAATGTACATACATTCACGTTTTGCGTCGAGCCTTGAACCTCGAACATTCAACAGATGCATTTGAAACTCCGGAGACGCCAAAGATATTCGCAATTGTAAAAGTAAAACATTATTATTTTGTAGGTCATTTAGGTCTATCCGTCTACTTATTAACTTACTAAGTCAACTTTTATTTGATATTGAGACACGCACGTAGACGGACTGGAATTGGGCATCCATACATTTTATTAAAACCGCTAAGAGAGAAAGCTTAGTATCGTTTATACCTAATAGATCAAAACTTCTTTATGACTTTTACCCAAAATAAAACACAGTAAGTAATTTTACTGTCCGAAATTTCACTTTTCCCAATTCATCGTTTCTTCATGTGGCGTGATATTATAAACTAGCGGCCCGCCCCGGCTTCGCGTTGCAATGTTACCTACCTTCTCCTATTCACCTTAGAAGCCAAGAATTTTTCAAATCGGTACAGTAGTTCCTGAGATTAGCGCGTTCAAGCAAACAAACAAACAAACTCTTCAGCTTTATAATATTAGTATAGATTACGGACCGTAAAAAACCGGAATGCCGGACAGTAAAATTACGCAAACACACAAACGTCCTAACGTTTCATTAATTTGAGGTAATACATTGATCACTCTGTACCTACAAAAAGGCACAACGAGGTTGTTTGATAAACAACATACTGATAAAAGTATCGGATAAAGTTATCAGATTTGTTGCAGATCCGACTTATTCAAATGAAAGTGGCGAGTGGTACATTCTTCCTTCCACCGGGTGACTGCACACCATTATACCACCAACCGTGGCTAGCCGCTTGTGAAATTGCTGAGGGAACGACGAAAATTGCAAAGATATCGCAACAATGGATCATATTTGCGTAAGTGGGCCTCTTGTACACATCAACAAAACGTCATTGCTTTCTTTTTTGAAGCGTTTACTACTTAATATTAAACTGCGAGCAAAGCGAGGCACCGATTGCAATTAACATGATGATTCGCGACAGTCGCATCCTAGTCGTAACACTTGAAATTAGTCACTTAGGCAAGGGACTCCAGTAAATGAAATGCACCTATATTTGACGCCTTCAGAGGATCCAAGGGAAACTAATATAGCCTGCTACTACAGGCTGCACTATTCATTATATTATAAAAAACTGTATCTGTAGGTTTTTGCCATTTTCTTAATATACGAAAAGGAAATTAAAAGCGATTAAAAACTTAAAATGGTTTAAAAATTAATTATTCATAACCTTTTATTGATAAACTGTTCTTGTAGCCACGCATTTTCATTAAGGTTGGTTTGTAAATAGACTACCCCGTATTGCGAAATAAGGGCTATGTTCGTCATATAAGTAGTAAAACAAGTACAAGCCGCAGTTTTTAATATCTAGTACCTATAACTAGATTTCTGCTATTTTCTTGAGATACAATAAGTAAATTGTTGATATATATATTTTTTTTATGTAATCGAAGTGGCAAACAAGCATGCAGTTCACATTGATGTTAAGTGATGACTGCAGCCTATAGACACCACCTACACAAAGACCACGATCAAAATGCAGATGCGTTACCACTCCTGAGGCCTAAGGTGTTATGCCTCTGTGCCACATTACCACCTGACCGGAACACGATAGTGCTGAACACTACCATTTAGCGGCAAGTATATTAGGTAATGCGGTGGTGCCTACGCCCGCGAGCTCCGTCACTGGAGCTCTACCACCAGTATTTTTTGTTGCAGGCTTTAATTGCTTTAAGGCTTGTTTACCAGACGTGATAAAAATATCGGGCTGAATTAAGTATTAAGTGAGACATTAGTCCTTATTACACAGAATCATAATATCTCACCGTTCTTCTAGCTGAGTCTGCTCGTTTTATGACTTTAAAATAATAAAAACCTGTCTGTGACTGGGAGAGAAATTGTCTGATGTTTTACATATGTTACCAGCGGCCCGCCCCGGCTTTGCCTGGGTACAACATACACTTTAATTTAATATAGTCATCATCATTTTAGCTTAAAGATTTTGACTACCTACTGGACCAAAGCCTCCCCATAAGGGGGGCTTTGCCATAATCGCCACGCTTGTCATGGGGATTGGCAATCGCAGTGGCAATAAGCCGCACTTGGCCGGTTTATTATATTCTTTTAAGCACGGTTGGTGTTTAAAAGAATATTTTAAACATTTTTTGCATTGTCAAATGTGCAGGATAGAAAAAGACAAAGGAGAGATTAGCAACACTTTACCTAAAATACGTTTATGAATAAGGGGGCTAGTATATCCCTACTTCCCTACTTAATAATATTATAAACGCGAAAGTTACTCTGTCTGTCTGTCTGTCTGTTACCTTTTCACGTCCAAACGACTGAACCGATTTTAATGAAATTTGGTACAGAGATAGAGTTGACTTTGAGAAAGAACATATTCAACTTTTTGTCTCCTTATATTCCCCCACCCCCCTAAAATAGGGTGTGGATATTTATAAAACAACACCCACGCGGGCGAAACCGCGGACAACAGCTACCTATATTTCAATTTTAGATTCTTAAACGCCGATGTCTGTTATTTCTCCGGAACAAAAAAAAAACAATATCGCATTGAACAATCAGCGAGCGTTGACCGACAAATTCAGTGTAATTAGCTAATGTGACAATTTGTGTTGGCCGCACCGCGTCTAGTGTACCGCGCTAAGCTCATTTCCGATACACATGTCTGAAGTTTCGTTCCTACATTAAAATTTAACAATTACACGATTTCACCATTATTGAAACTACACGTTCTACACATTCAGACTTTATTTTTTAAAATTTTATACGGCTTACATTTGAATTTCAGCAACCGAATAATGGCGATCAAACTTATCCAATCGGGCGGTAATAGGTAAATACGTAACGCGGGGCGGGCACCAGCGTCCCTGTGTCAACAATCCGCATGCTCAGTGTACAACACTGTTGTGGGTATCTTTGGAGAAGGCTTATGTCCAGGACGTCCTTGGGCTGAAGTAATGATGATGTTTTGAATATCGCTTTCCCATCGCACCCATCTACTAGCCAGAATTGTTCTTCAGAATTTTGGCACTTCCTTTCCGAGAGTGGCTTATCTCTGTAACAGATTCAGGGATTCTCTGACTTGTAATATTTGATTTTTCGCAATAACACATGCGAGTGAACTTTACAAATTAAAGAAAAATGGAAAGAAACATTTGACTTCCTTCGAGCAGGAATCGAACCTGCGACCTCAGGATAACCAGTCCAGTCGCTTTACCACTAAGCTAGCGAAGTCTCACACCAATGATTCATCTACCCTAAATCGGTTAAAAATCAAAAAGGCAGATTTTGACGCATCGGTGTAGGACTTCAGCAGATTTTAATGGTAAAGCGGCTGTACTGGTTATTTTCTGACTTCTTAGCCTGGGTTACACCAAGACATTTGTTAAAGTTAATGTAACATTTCACATCCTTCTCTAACTTTAACAGATTTCTTTAAATTAGAAAACGGTGTGAAATGTTACAATAACTTCCACAATATCGTGGTGCAACCCAGGCTTAGTGTCGTAATCTAACTACATTTGTTTTTTTTATGTCTGAAGGTTGACTGACAAGCAAACGGGCCACCTGATGGAAAGTGGTCACCGTCGCCTATGAACATTTGCAACACCAGGGGAGTTGCCAACGCGCTGCCAGCCCTGAAGGACTTTATTGACGCCATTTTTGAAGAACCCCATATTGTAGCACCGAGGGAAGTTCCACAATTTACACGTTCTGGGCAGGAACGAATATGGAAACCGCACCGTTGAGCACTGCCAGGTCCAGTCGGTGTGGGTGGAACTTCTGTCTTCGGCAGGTAGTACGGTGTAGGAAAAGAGACAGTGGCACCATGTCAAACAGTTCAGCAGAGCACTCACCATTGTAGAGACGGTACAACACGCACAGACTCCCAATGTCTCTGCGCAGGCTCAGATGTTCGAGCCTGTCAGTAAGTCCTGGATCGTTAACAATACGGACGGCGCGTTTTTGTAGGGAGTCAACTGGACCAAGCTGGTATTTGGGGGCTCCCGCCCACAAATGAGAGCAGTATTCCAGATGGGGCTGCACTTGATCGCCAATTAAAATAATGTCAATACAACTCTCTATTATTAACTCTTATTATTAACTCTTAAACGCGTATCAGGCGCAATGTAGCTAAATGGACACGACACAAAAACTCAAAAATCGGTCATTTCCCTCGGGTTTCAAGAACTGATATCGAGTGCGAGGAAACCAGCACATATGTCGTACACGTACACCCAATCAAAACTTATAGAAAGGCAGGGCGACTGAAAAAAAGGGCCGAGTAAGTGGTCGGAAGCAGGCGAGATATTCGCCGTAGTTTGCATAAATGCATTAAGTGTGGACCGAGACCCGCTGAAGGCACGTACACTCGCCCGGACAAGTGCTATAAAAGACTTGTAAAAAATGTAATGGAGCTAATAAAGACCTTTGTTGTTAGTCGACGCTGCCATTGAGATTTATTTTTATTTATATGTCGCTCACGCACGAATGCGGCTCGGTGGCTGCATATTTTCAGTTATTTATACAGTTTATGCGAGTTAATTTCGTTTCTCGGATGCAACCGTATTTCATCTTTGACTTGGACCACTGGACAGCATGTACAGTCCACACCTAGAAATATTGCACTTCGAGCTTAGGCGAGATTTCGGCTAATTACGGCTCTATAGAGCGTTATTTCATTCGCACACTACCTATGTGACTTTTGTCGCCATTTTGAACAAATTTTGACCAATACCGCACTATCAGTACTTCTTAGGCAGTGTGCAACAGAGATAACGCTCTACAAGTCGAAACTAGCCGATTATCTCTTACTTAAGCTCGATGTGCAATATTTTTTGGTGGGTTTTTTTTTATTATTTTTACTAGACGGCGTCGCCACGTCACGACGCGTTCTATTATAAACATTATTTTTAATACATACCAGCTGACCCGGCAAACTTCGTATCTCCTCACAATGAAATAATGTGTCAAAGGTTTGATAGATACGGACTATTTGTATGGAAAAATGAAATTGTGGTTTTTACTATTTCCCTTCAATTCCTTCATATTCTCTTACCTTTTAAACCTTCCCTGGACTTCCAAAAATAATTCAAAACCAAAATTAGCCAAATCGGTAAAGCCGTTTTAGCCGGGTTTTAGCGAGACTAACGAACAGCAATTGATTTTTATATTTATGGATAGATTATTGTTTTAATTTGGTTACTTATATACATATATTTTTATGATACACATTCTTTTATATCACTAGAAAGTTTTTGAAAGAACTGCGCAGTGTGCAACCTCAATCAATATATTATTTTTGCCACACTACTTTGTCCTATGTTGCCTCACTGATACCTAATTTGTTAGTGTTTCTCAGATTATGTGAAAACATTCGTTTAGTGTATTTCATTTCTGTACGGAAAGAAAATGTTGGAATTCTTTGGAATTTGGATTCCTTTTCTTAATTTAAAATTCAAATTCAAAAAATTCAAAATTCAAAATGTATTTATTTGGAACATAATACAAAAAGAAAATGGAAACGATGACATGCACGCAAAATGAAACTATAAGATTAGTAAATAAATATTCTTGCAAGCAACACTGACTTTTCATTTTAGTTTTGGTTCAATAGCCAACAAAAACACAGTATTGTAATGCAGCTTTCCACACCTGAACCGATCTAGAAAACAATAGGTATCAACAACCCAGCCGCCGCACTTATACCTGAAGATATTTACAGTTTTTTCGTATTGCAATACAAAACGGCTATTGTGTGGTTTCCATACCTTGCGGATTACACTATCGGTAGTGGTGTATGTTATTATGTAATGAGGTCTAGAAAATTCTGAATTCCAGCACTTGGGTCATAATTTTTTTTCATTTATCGCAACGTTGTTATCTTAAATACCTCGCCGTTTTCTTCGGAGTCTTATACATTACGATCGACAACAATACTTGTAATTTACATATTATAGGAGTTTAGTTTTTTAAATGGAATACATAATCTCGTTTGCGTTGCGATTGTATCTTATGTTAGTCGATACATTGCATTTTATTGGAGTTAATTTTTTATACGATCACACATACTTTCAAAGCACATTGTTAAGAATGGGAAAGACATTTATGTACTTATTTTTTTATGTAATGATGGTGGTAAACAAGCATGCTAACTGCATGCATGGATGTTAGGTAAGTGATCACTGCAGACTATAGATATCTTCACAAACACCAGGGGTCAATGTGCAGATGAGTTGCCACCCCTGAGGCCTAAGATGTAATATCTCTGTGATAGTTGGAGCCATACATTACCATCTAATCGAAACATGATATGTTAAAAAAACACAAGTATTTGGCGGCAGATACATTAGGTAATGTGGTGACTACGCTCTATAGCTTCGACACTGGTGTTCTAACACGAGTAAACTCTGAAGGAAGCAAGAAATAATAATGTTATATTTGGGGTAGAAATGATAACCACTCATTAATATCTTTTGTTAGTGCCTGAAATATAGTAGGCATCATTTAAGGCGAAACAGGTGGTGTTTGTGCCAAATTAGGTGGTGTTTGTGCAAAAGCAGGTGGTGTTTATGCCAAAACAGGTGCCTAATAGGAATTAGGTTTGCTTACATTTTGTTTACGAAGTCGAGTTATTGGGGGTATAAAGGGGCTTGTCAATGGTAAGAGGGGATCAGTTGAATTGTGGTCGTCAACGTGGAATGAAGTGCTGTTAGTGCTAGTTCGGTTCTTTACACTTTCTAACAGCGCAACCCCATACCCCCTCAAGGAACAGGGTGAATGAAGTTAGTCGAATATAAGACAGAAATATTTTAAAACAATGAAGACAACGAGAGCATTTCGATTGTTATAAATAAAAAAATAAATATTGTTAAAATCAGTTGTATTGTACCGCAGATGTATCATATTATAGCACGTGACAATATAGTTCCCATACGGCGAGTCCCCGAAACGGTCACATTAAAATATCGAACAAAACACGACCATGGGGGCACGTATCGCTTGTTAGACGTACGATGCCCTGCACGGCGCTACATCTTCGTCCGCTCAACTTCAAGCAACAGTGAGCTTATCTTACCGGTCATAAGGTTAAGATTCGTCCGCATAACGTGACAGGTGGTATAGAAACGCGTGGCGTATCGTACTAATACATCATGACGGGACGTGAGGGAAACCCACATTGACCGCACGGCGCTTGTTGTAAACAATTTCAATCCAATAAATGCTACCGAACAATGAACGGGTCGATCACGAAAAAATCATCTACAGTGCGGTCGTGCGCCTGAGTTTCACGAGCGAAAACGGTAGTCGTGTCCGCGAGACCTGCAGGGGTGTCGTCCTACCTTCGTTATACTTGCTATTATGTTTTTAATCGACCAAAAAAAGAAAGAATAATGCTTTTGAGATTATATTTTCTTATAAATAGGTGAACTATGTAAACGTAACTTCACGCTTGTCATCTCCGAACCATACATTTACTTTCAGCCTACTGCAGGAGGTAAAAAAATGCATGGATTCAGGTATACATACATAGTACACGGGTGGCGAGCTGATTGACATCTCTAAACACATTGCCAAAACACGATTTGGGAATATTCCAGAAAATGAAAAATCCTATTGTCTCTTACTTCCTTTTTTTTAGAGCCCGATGTTTTTAACCAGGACAACGAAGGAATTATTTTAAATATATTTAATGCCGTGATATAGGACACATCTGTACTTTCTAGTTGATTTATTTCAGTATCTTAAAAGTTTGAGGAAATGTTACGTTCTCAAAATTACCCACTTATGAAAGTACTATTAAAAGACTTTACGAAAGTACTCCATAAAGACTTATTGATGTGTCTTTTGGCATAGCGATGGATATTTGATGCATGCTAGGTAAGTAAGTAGTAAAGTATGATATGTTCTTAGGTTTTCGCGAGCTACACTCATTGAAATAAAACTATTTTTACGGATTTGTCTCGCGTATATTAAACTAAAATGAATGAAACGTCGGGTTGATTTTAAAAATCATTTTAGTTTAATATACTCGACATAAATCCGTAAAAATAGTTTTATTTCAAGGAAAATAGTATTCGAAAATGAAATCAAACATAGTTGGGCGTTTCTAGTTGGCTATAAATGAGAGTTCATTGTGAAGTTGTAGCTACATGTAATTTATATTCTCACACCGTGCCTTACAGTATACGTATATACAGGTTAGGCTCAATAAAATAGTAAAAATAAAGTGTAATAATTACTTAATTTTTTTTTAAATAACAGCATCCCATAACACTATTTTTGAATTTTTGTCTGTCAGTCTGCCGGTACGTTGTAACTTCAAAACTACTAAACGGATTTGAACGCGTTTTTCACAGGTGGATTACATATAAAAAGGAGCGTTGTCAAAACGATTTATCAAAATCGGTAAAGGGAAAAATAAAATATGGTCAATTGAAAATAGGAGCGGCGTATCAACGAAAATGTTACAATAACGGCAAAACCGCGCGAATTTCGATTCCCACGCGGACAGTCACGGGCATATCTAGTAAAATTATAAAAGAGTGAACTAATATCCCTGAAAGATCTAATACCAATGAGGCAACCCTGCAAGTGAAACCTTATTGACCACGACGTGGTACCAACGGCAAAATGTACGCCCACCTATCATGGTAATTCTAACCTTGTTAGAGATCTAGTTTTGTTTTATACCTAAGCACTTGATTGGTGGATCGAATGTGTGCCTATATATTCATATTAACACAAGCGTGCCTCTGTGCAGAATCAACAGGTAGTGGGTTGTACTATTTTTTTCCAATAATTGTATAATACAGTGTCGCTGTCGATGCAAAAAGCCCATTGTGTGCCGTGAAAATATTAGTCCACAACATTCTATTGTAGTCGCTCTGATTTCATTTTCAATATATTGTTGACAAACATACGACTTTATGTATCTATCTACCTAATACCAGTACATTTAATGTTGTTTCATATATTATGATACATTACAATAATTATTACTTTTCACTAATGCACTTGTGTGAATTTAAATTAATTTTAAAATTGCATCTTTACTGATTGGAAGCTACAGAATTATACGATTAAATTATCGATTAAATAGTTTAACCCAATAATATCGCATTCTTTCAAAAAGACGTGTGTGTAATAAATTAAAAAAAATCGTTGTTATTAAAGTTAGTTTGCGGACGATAAGTTTACGTACTAACATAAAAAAATATGTGTTACAAGTCAAAAACTTAAGCCGATAATGGCTAATGGCTCTATCGTTTGTTCCGCGTTCTCGCTTGCACGTCCAGCTCAGAACTAACGTGACACTTTTTCGTGCGTGCAGCCGACGTTAAAAATATAATTAAATATATACTGTCTTCAAGCATCGGGTTCGAAAATTGCGCAGGTAATAATTTGTATTCTACATTTATAATATTTACAGTTAAAAAAAAACACGTACGCACGTAACTTAAACGGTTCCGTGAAGTTACTTACAAGTCGCTGCGAATAACAAGAATACTTGCCGCTAAATGATAGTGTTCAGCACTATCGTGTTCCGGTACCACCTGGTAATGTACGGCCCTGTAATTTCCGGCACAGAGGCATAACACCTTAGGCCTCTGGAGTGGCAAAGCAACTGCATTTTGACCTCTGGTCATTGTGTGGGTGTCCATAGGCTGCAGTCATGATTTAACACCAATGTGAACTGCATGCTTGTTAAAAAAAAAGGTCTTTACTGGTGGTGAAGTTTCAGTGCATGAGCTCAAGGGCGTAGGCACCACCGCATTACTTAATCTATCTGCCTCCAAATGGAAGTGCACTATCGTGTTCCGGTTAGATAATAATGTATGGCCCCGTAATAACTATCACAGAGGCATAACAACTAAGATGGGTGGCAGTGCATCTGCATTATGACCTCTGGCTTGTGTGTAGATGTCTGTGTCATCACTAACATCAATGTGAGCTGCCTGCTTGTTTGGCCCAACATAACTACTAAATACATCCCCGGCTACACCATTGTGGAAATAGACTTGATAGAATACGCAAAACACAGTAACAATGGAGAATTCTGTAAAAATACGATCACAATATAAAAAAGCAAGTTCACATTTTAGTGGTTACATCGCACTCATTCTGTTCGTATTTTCCAAAATACGGTTTTGCTTTTAGGCGTGTTCAAACACAACAACTTTTGATAAAACACTCTAAAAGTCAAAGTGCATGCTGAGCTGGGACTTATTAGGCCCAAATACGTGCTTTTGACTCGTCGAATGAATGTCATTCTTTCATTTCTGCAACGTTATTACATCATGACAACCTGTATTAGATGAAAGAAGTGGCGATTCATCCGATAACAATCTCGCTAGCGGATGAATAGTCGCCTAACAATTTGCAAGTTTCATCCCAGGATTACCTAATTATTTTACGGATGAGTCGTCATCGTCATGTGATTCAACAGTGTTCTACCCATTTTTTAATTCGTCATTATTTCCACGCGTGTGTGTGAGAAGAAACAGGACATTCATTATTTCAGCTGAAAGAAGTCCACTTCTGGACAAAAGCTGTCCCCGATGATGACTACAACAGTGTTGTGCATCATTTGTGGAGAATATGCCACGATCGCTAGAAGATAGAAGTTAAATTTTATCCATATTTATTAATATTCCATTTAATATCCACCTATCCATTTATTACAGTTCCAGAGCACTCACCTCACCATTAGTTAAAGTATCGGTACCCTGGGAGTTGACATATCGAATCAAGTGCAGTTTCGAAGTCACACCAAGCTGGCATCCATGAAGCAAGCACGGGATGCTAAGGAAGCGTGCCAGTGTTTCACATCAACGACCCTGTAATCACAGATCGACTCAAAAATATGTTCGAGAATCTGGGAAGAGACATCGGATGTCTGTGTATATTTTACAGCCTCTACAATAGTGAGTGTTCTTATGAACTGGTCGATCTGGTGATATTGTCGCCATTCCTACATCGCACCACCCGCTGAAAGTTGCTGGTTGGATAGTTGGAAGAGCTCAATAGTCCGATTCTCCTGTTCATTCTTGCCCAGAACATGCAAATTATAGAACGATGTGCATGCCCTGTGAGGTACATCTCTAGCGCTACAATATGAGCTGACAGCGCATTGGCAACTCTCCTGGTGTTGCAAATGTTCATAGGCGACGGTAATCAATGGCCATCACGGCCCTACGGCTTGTCTGTGAATTCTATGATATAAAAAAATAATACCCATAATACATTTAATACGGTTCTACGTTTCCTTACGATTAGCATACGTCTGAAGAAATTATATGGTTGCGTTAGTATTTTGTACAGTACGCAAGGGCTATAATATTTTATAAAATATACAACAGTTTAAATGATAATTTATACTCCATTGTTATTCATTGATGTTATTATATGTATATTTTCCCATTGTTTCAAATCAGAGCATATTTCATGCATTTAATGTTTTAGGGCGTAGCACACCGCGAGCGATATCGCTAGCGTGTCGCTTTCCATCGCCGCGTCGATAGTGAAACAAAGTTAAAATGCAAAACTCCGTCCCGTATCGCATCGAATAAACGATGCCATGTATAAAATATAGCTTGTAGAGTTTACAACGTAAGTAGAATATATTTATTTGTGGACATTATTGAAATTTATTGCATTAATTTGAAATTAAAATGGAGCACATCACGCATGCAATGGATGCAGTGACGTTCATCCCGCTGCAGCGATTAACATTTCAAATGTATCTATTCGGGTTAAGGGACGACAGCCCGAGTACTCGCAATATCGGTTAGATCGCGCAAATAAATTACAGATCACACCCATTGATACGCAATTGCGATGCGATATTTCAGGACTGATGTATAAGATCTCTTATTCAATACTTGTATCACACATTTATGTTCAGATCTTACTAAGGTGTTCTTTAGTGAGCTGTTACAAGAATAATTGAACATGTATTTGCATTATTATTCGAATTCAACTTCGACCAAAATCCTTACAGAAAATTAGGGGAAAACATTATTTAATAGAAATAGTAAAAAAATCGAACTCCATCAGACAAGATCGTATAGTTCGTGCAGTTCAAGTTGATGGGAACTGAGTATGGTAGCCTGTGGTAAAAAAACCAAAACTCTATTATGATGTTTACATAAATACTAAGAAACAAAACCCCAAAAGGAAAATCGACTAAGTTTGCATTTTAACTGCGTTATATACACAAGCCATGATTTTTACTGCCCGATACAATGGATACTTGGCTCTAACAAATAAAATCAAGCTTATTTCTCAATAAGGGATTTCGTACTCGAAAAATGGTCATCCACTGGATTTTTGCCACATGAGTTTTAATATCAGTCAGATCTAGCTCAACATTCTTACTATCAAACATACGCTTTTGGCATACCTAAGACTGTTATAGGTGTTACGAGATATTATTCTTATTGCTAATATATAATAATTTGATATCAACGCAAAAGCTCAACAATAAGATGATTTTAATTTAAAATACCTATCTTGAAACGCGCAATACCTTACATACCCCAACTATATGACATTAAATAATGTAGACCTATTCGCTCCACATTTCTTCATTGTCTTTTTGTGACTAATGAAACAAAATAAATAAAATTACATTTAGTTTTTACTATTGTGAATACCCGTAACTTTTAATAGAATAAAAAAGTTACTCGCAAACTTTTTCATAGCTCGACGGTACGCCACGAGCACAATCGGACCGTATTGTTCCACGCGCTTGTAAGCGTGATTCGTGCATTGTAAATATACAAATACGCACGCACACACCAACCGCCCGTTATTTATATATATTAAAGACTCGGAGGTCGTCGTGTCGTCGGCATATTGTTAAGACAAATATAGAAACGGATTTACTGCGAAATTTTGATATGCGCATTAAAATACTGAGCTCCGTATCAAAAGATTTTACTTGGTGAACGCCAGATAAGGATCTCGAGAATATAGCTAATCTATGAGTATACCCAATATGTATGTATGTATCTTCACGCCAAGTTCCTTACGGGGTAAGCCCAACATGACTACAGATAAATGGTAGAGTGTAGAAGGTATTATCGTGTACATGTTACACCTAATTTCCTGTATTTTCTGGAACACCGGTAAGAGATACTAAGCAGCATTAATGGCAGCTCAATCTCTATTTTTCATAAAGATCTTACATCCGCCTTAAAAGGCTATTACACGACACGGTATTCAGGGTCCGGCAGAAAGGGTGGCCTCGCGCCGGTTTGCCGCTAATTACACTATCCGGTCGACAGTAGCCTAACTCAATCGCAGTTCAAATACACGGGCCGCTCCGGTTGCCCTAATTAGGGCCCTAACTCTCTAAATGTTATTACCCTACCCTGACCCTTGCTATCGTGCCTACGACCGTACATGACAATATAATTGGACCGAATCTACCCATTTAAGAAGAACTCTTGGGCGATTCGGTCCACTTTCCATTTGTGGGCCGAATATCCCCATGAATAAAATGCTTATAGGCGTTTCGGTCCGCGGGACGAAACACGAGCGGACCGAAACGCCCCAAGACCCTTCTTGTTTGCTTAAAAAAGACTCAGGATGAAGCTTTATTACCCGGCCCCTTAATGAGTTTTAAGAGTACTCCAAGAATCTATTGTTTATCATGAAAGTTATGCTAAGTATTCCATTTTCTGCTTAAAAAGTGGTTGAGTATTTATGATGAAAATCATTAAATAAATTATGTACAATGAAACCAATTTATTACACTCCCAAATATGTTTCTCAAAACTGTGAGAGTTATAGACACGTCGGAAATACCCTCTTTATTGCAAATGTCCAAAGGTGGACTTTCGCCAATTTCCATCCAAGGATATCAAATAATGAACTTAAATCATAATTTCAGCCAAAAGACTTCCACTGCCGGGCAAAGGCCTCCCACAACGAACAGTCCCGGGTCGCCCTCATCCAGCGATTGAGGGCAACCTTCACGTCAGTTCTTCTTGCTATGTGTCCTGTCCACTGCCACTTGAGTTTCGCTATTCGGTGGGTTATGTCGGTTATTTTAGTTCTCACGTTAACTTAAATAGAAAAATTGTAATTGTTTAGGTTGCATTGTTTTCACACAGTCATATAGCCTTTTGGTCACGTGCGGGTTCCCATTTAATGGCGTGTTCACAAGAGCGTACTGTTGCGGGATCGCCGCGCGAGTACCAAACTGACGCAGTAATACAGCAAAAACAAGGATTACTGTCAAAAATCGAATGAACGTGCGAAAAAAGGTTAGTGATCAGAATCAGAATCAGAATCAGAGATCAAGGGCCTCATATCCCGAATTGCATGTAATGGAATGGAAGGGCTTAATCTTGCCTAATGAATGTCAGCAAGCAGCAATACTATAATAACATTGACGAATCACGAGTTCTTGGGTAAAGTTTTTTCAGATTTTCGCGAGCTTCATACATTGTAGAAATTAAATTTGCGGATTTTCTCGAGTATAGAACACTCCCAAACTTCACGGGCAGTCTGTCCGTACCGATAACGGTAGCTGGAAAGCGACCGAAACGTCGGGTATGAGAAGAAGTTTGGGAGTGATGTATACACGAGAAGAGTTTTTGGATGTCTGAAGTCTTTATGCAATGAGGAGTTTTAAGTTATGTCTCACATCCACTCATGCCTAATTTATACGGTTAGGTTATTACGGTTTTTATGTTATAACTAGCGGACCGCCCCGGCTTCGCACGGGTGCAATGTTACCTACCCTCTCCTATTCGTCTTAGCGTGATGTTATATAGCCTAAAGCCTCCCTCGATAAATGGGCTATCTAACACTGAAAGAATTTTTCAAATCGGATCAGCAGTTCCTGAGATTAGCGCGTTCAAACAAAAAACAAACAAACTCTTCAGCTTTATAATATAAGTATAGATTACTTACGATGGTGGTAAAAAAGCAAGCAGTTCACACACAGCGAATAAATCGAATAGTGCAGTCTGTAGACATCTAAAAGAAGACCCGAGGCTAAAACGTATAAAAAAAAACTTTTAAATATAATACTTACAAGCAACTTATCAATGTGTCGTTCAAGTCATTGTACTTGGCACGTAGGCTATTTTCATACTAATCTGTTTACCTAATATCACTGTATCGAACATTTGCAATTAAATATTTATACAAAAATATTTAATTGAAAACATTTTTTTTTTGCATTTGCTATAAAGTTTGTTAAATAGACCACAGAGTAAATTAGCAGATCTGTCAGAGTTTAAAGTGAATTAGCAGTGACAGACGGACGATCAGGCACACAAGTGATCTTATAATACCACCGTTTTTTCTTTCCTTTTCTTTAAAATCTTAAATCAGCGATACAAACGCAGCTTGTGAGACTCGAGTGAGAAAATGGCTTAAAGCGCGTCGATAATTGCACCACAACAGTATTTGTAATGTAATTATTCGATTTAAACGCGTATTAATGTAATTTTATGTACATTGTGACCTATAATTATACCTACTGCTAGAATTGACAGGTAAAATTTTGAGCTAATATTTTTTAACTTTAATTTTTAGGTAATGAAGGTGCGAGAATATGTAAATGGTTTACAGGAAGCCTGTGAGTAATTATACAAGCTAATAGATCATAAGAAAATAAAATAGATTATAGTTAATACAGGTTCGGGTTCAAATAATATAGGTTAGGGTTATCTAAGATTCTGTCATTGGTTCCAAACATAAATTTACTATAACATATTCCACTGAATCTTTTTTCTATTTCATTTTGTTTCGGGTAATCGTTTACTATCGTTATTTTTTAAAATTTTAATTGGATTAATATAGACTGCTTGTCACAAAACGATCGACCGAAATAGCTCGGAATAAAAATGTAAGCAACTGATACAGGATTTTTAGTTCTTAGGTCATTGTTGAAGTGGGTAAGACGCTATAGATATTGGTTGATTGACCTAAGTCTAGAATAGAATTAATGCATTAACTATCATAACGTCTTATTGCAGTTCAATATAGCCTCCTGCCAAAATTTTGTTTCATTTGTTGATATGACAACGCGTGTAATGAAGCGAGACAAAGCTAAAAGCGATTCAGTTTAGGTTTGCAACTGCAATAAGACGTGGGCAGCTCTCCTTAGTAGAAAAATGTACGTAGTATGTTAATGACACTTCACATCCGAAGTCGAAACACAACATAAGACCTCGACAATGGAAAAAAATATCAAAAAAAAAATGAATACACTTGCGCATATTCCATCGCAGGAAACGACTATAAAAATACAATAAGAATGGTAACCGTTATAAATGAATACAGTTTGCAATTGGAGCACGCGTATTAGTCCTACAGTTACAATGAAACCAAACATATTGGATTACAACGAACGATAAATAAAGGCTCTAAAATAATGTTTTATATGTAAATATGGGGTATTGTTACAGTAACGAGCTTTGCTAAATCACAATATGAGGTTGATTTATATCTCAACGCTCCGCTTACCTCCATGGGAGGGCCGTAAAAACTCCGAAACGCACAGACGATCGAGTCCGGAGAAGGCAAATTGTATTTAAAACATAATACTTTCCTTTGTCATTTATCGCTACAAACTGTAGACGCGAGTCCCTTCGTAAAGTCACAACCCGTGGCCGCCTCGAACTCTTATAATAACGATCTTGCACATTGAAAGAAAGGCCAGTCTTGGTCTCATATTCCTAACAGTTTTTTGCCATGAGAGTAGCTATCGAGCATACAGTTCGCATTGCTGGTAAGTGAAAATTGTAGCCTTATTTTTTATGTTATGGAAGTGGCAAACAAGCATTCAGTTCACATTGGTGTTAAGTGATAACTGCAGCCTATAGACACTCACACAGGGACCAGAGGTCAAAATGCAGATTCGTTACCACTCCTGAGGCCTAAGGAGTTATACCTCTATGCCGGAAATTACAGGGCCGTACATTACCACCTAACAGGAACCATAGTGTTGAACAATACCATTAAGCGGCAAGTATTAGATAATGCGATGGTGCCTACGCTGGTAAGCTCCGTCACTGGAGCTCTACCACCAGAAAAAAATTGTAGAATTGTAGATAGATCCAAGAAAAAGAGGTAAAATTGTCTGTATTATCTACGTAATTACAATCAGAATGCATAATATTTCTGTAAAATTGTGCATAAATAATTTTTAATTGATGCTAAATTATTTAACAATAGGGTATAAAGGTCGACGCTCTTTGCATTGAAGCTCTACATATCATAAAATCGTTAAATATAAATGTCACCACGATATTAGAAGGAAATTGATGTGTAGAAACGACTCGTTCAGTTGCGCGTCTGTAATGATCTTCGCGACTTCGCATAGATATTGTTTGTTATTCGCTACATAGGTGATCAGTATAGGTCAATGGGCGTCTTGCGGCTCATATACAATTAACGCACTTTATTACGACGTCCAATGTATCTCGAGCACATCACCAATTACAAGGTTCGTTAGTGTGAATCTGACATGGTTGCCGCAAAGCGCGGGCAAGCGCGGCCCGCCCCTACAATGGGTAGCGCTACGGAGGAGCAATCTAATCAAATTAGTGAACTAATCACGCGGCGCTACGGCGAGGAAATTCATTAATATCCTGCCTCAGCTGTGCCAAACGGATGAAAAAGTAGCCGATGTTCGTGCAGGGGGGTCGAGGGAGGCAGGTAGGCCGCTCGGTCCGCCGAATTTTTTTCTTCCACTTTTTTATGTATAAATTCCTAAACGTAAGGCTATGAAATTTTTGAGGCGCAACGTTTCAGGCCGGTATGCCGATGATTGAGTGGTCTGTGCCATTGTTTTGGTTCATGCCGTCGGCTGACGACGTTTTTTGCTATGTTTGTTAAGAGAGTCCTGTTATTTATGACTTAAAACGCGCTCGTTCTAAGCAGATTTTGCGCGCTGGCATATCGATTTATCACTTTGAAAACCACGGGCTGCAATGTGTAACAAAAAGTTATTCTTGATAACAATAAAATTTCACTACAACTGTCATGATAATAATTAATTAGCTTCGGTTTCAGTAACTGCGGACCAATAAAAAAAATTGTAATGTTTCTCAGCAATTTTAAATTTGTGCAAAATTACTGACGTTTCCCTGTCAGGCGAACGAAGGATAAGATATAATTATTGTAATATGTTCGCAATAAATACTCATTTTAAAAGTCGGTCTTGTGATGCGCTTGAGTGGACAAGCAAATTAATAAACATGTCCGACTTGAAGCATCTAAACGTTGACGTATAAGTTGCTCTGTTAACGAATGTTCTAGATTGCAGTTTAGTTTATTATTTTGTAAATGTAATTGGTTGCCATAAGTTTTGTAATCAGTTTTGATGCCAACGCTATGTTCATGTGCTAGGTAAGTATATATTTATAAACCTGTGTCGGTGATGCCGTTACACATACAACACATGCCGCACCATACAACACATACACAAACACCCAGACCCGAAACAAATATCTGTAGGCCATATATTTGTACCGGTGCGGGGATCGAACTTGCGACCCTTCGAATCAAACGGTGGTTTCGCACCGCTGGAGTAACCGGGTCGTCAAAAAATCACATGTACCATATTTGTAAACCTCTTATAATTAATTCAGCAGATACATGTTAGAGACACACTAAAGTAGATGTATGATGTCGATAAAAACTAAATACTTACCTTTTTTCGCTGTTAAATCATGAAAAATAATAAAATACTATTTTATATGCAAATAGATCCGAGAGGCGGTTACATTAACACATTCCCTGGCCCACTGCAAACACAATAGGACAAGTAAGCTGTAAAGGATCCAATTTATCGAAATAACTAAATCGTAGTCCAACACTTCAACAAAATATTGCGCACGCATCACTTAACAAGTTTATTCATACCATAGAATCGACAGCGACAAAATGGTGTGTGAATATCAAAAAATGCACGAATATCGTAGACTTATTAACAAATGCGAGCAAATCGAGTTTTGTACTTGGCATCGAGTTGGAAAATCGGAAAATAATCGCAGAAGAGTATCGAAACATCGCGGAAATTGCGCCGTTTGACGCCATTTTAAAAGGTGTCGAGGATACGCCGATTGGAATGATCACCCCTACAGCAGTACATATCAAAAGGAATAGGATAATGAATCTACAAATTGTGAAATGTCCGTTTAACACGAAGTAATTACGTGATATGCGCGACATTAGAGTCTTTGAAATGGATAAATTAATAAATATTGCTAGTTCGTATCAATATAAAACCTTATTACCAATAACAACGAAAATATGTATTATTGGTATGTCAAAATTAAGCCTAAAAATCAGTAATAGCCAATTTAAAATCTTTGCTATATTATTCACTCCTATGTATTTTATCTCAATTTTTAGGGAATTCTCCAAAAACATACTTATAGTGATCCATTTCTTTATGCGTACTATGAATCTAATGTGTCTATCATCAAATCTATTATTAACATAGTTATGTATGGAATATAACCGAGCAAAAAATAACGATTTAAAGAAAAAATAAAGTAACTCTACGGGTTAGTTTTGTTACAATCTTTCCCTATATTTTGAACCACTTCGTTTCGTTCATATGAAAAAGTAATTACAACAGAATGTCACGAAAATAAAATAGAACATGAATTAAAAATGACATTCTTAATAATAATACCGTATTTCACGTTGACAAATTTAATATTTTTTGACCTTTCTTAAACAATAAACAAACAAGTGAAAACAAAATCACTTCGACGAATCAAATGAATAAACATTCGACATGAGCCGTCTCTATTATAACAATATTCTACGGAACCAGGCCATAGATAAACGGGATCTTATTGTTTATAAAGTATGCATGAGGCGCGTGCGTCAAGCGAGTGACGTGTCTAGTCGCATATCAGTTGGCCGATCATATCTATGAGAGATCTGGAGCTCCGTGAAATGATTCTGTGTTATTATGCCGATTACTAAGTCATACGCGTTATTCGCCATCGATTCTCCACGCTAGCTATCTGAACAAATGTTATACACGATAGATCTGATTTACTGCTGGTAGAGTTCTAGTCTAGGAGCTCGATGGCGTAGGCACTACCGCATTTCCTGCCAAATATCTGCCAAATAAAATACGCTTACACTCACAGCCCCACAGTAGGTATAAACCTGTGTCGTGTTTGCCGTTGTACACGTACAACACACATACACGAACATCCAGACCCGAAACAAATATCTGTAGGCCATACAAATATTTGTCCCGATGCGGGGATCGAACCCGCGACTCTTCGAATCAAACGGTCATCTCACACCGCTGGACTACCCGGGTCTTCAAGAAAGAACACCGATTAATTTTCCGCCTAATTGTCACCTAAGTCAAATGTTTACCCCCTTATTCATAAACGTATTTTAGCTAAAGTGTTGTTAATCTCTCTTTTGTAGAGAATATATACAAATATATATATATACATAGGTTGCCAATCAAAATTAGGCCGCAAGTATTTTTCATTATTTTTTTTTATCTTTAACAGCAACTCTTATTTAAAACCGATTTAATTTGCCACTCGTATATCATTATAATTAGGCAAAAAATGGCTTTAATTTGATATATAAATAATACATGTACGTTATGGACGTAGAAAGGTATCGGGGCGGAACGAAAATAGGTAGAGGCGGCCAAGTGCGCAACGGCAGCCGTAATTTTTCAGTCTTTATACATACTGCCGTGAGGCGAACGATATTTTATTGAGACAACAAGTAGGTAAAAAAAAAATTCTTTTCCAAAAACAAAATATAAAAAAATACTTGCAGACAAATTTTGATTGGCAACCTAGTGGATATACCTATATTCTCAAGATTATAAATAGGTATGCATAAAATTGGGTTTGCAGCATATCTGGATGAACGAAATGATTCTACAGTGGGATTCTTTTTTTATGTAATGGTAGTGGCAAACAAGCATGCAGTTCACATTGATGTTAAGTGATGACTGCAGCCTATAGACATTCACACAAAGTCCAAGGTCGAAATGCACATGCGTTACCACTCCCGAGGACTAAAGTGTTATGCCTCTGTGCCGGAAATTACAGGTCCGTAAATCCTAACATATTAGACGGCAGGAGTGGCGACGCATCTATATTGAATATAAAAAAAATATGAAGTTCATAGCAGGCCTCAGTCCTACGTGAATGAAATAGGTTCGTACATATTTGCGTGCCACAAATATTTTTGATCACTATTAGCTGATGCGGTTTGTTGCACTGCAGTTGAATTCCTGGGCCCGCGAACACCCTGGAGCACGCTTGAAGTAATCGCGAGTAATTCCCACAGTAGCATAGCTAGTCTCGTTTGTTGGTGAAAGGGCGTGAGGCGCGAATTCAAGGATGTCAGTATATTAATTAATGTTATGAACAGTATTTAATGCATATATTTATTAAACTACTTCGTATTAATGTCATTCAATTCCATGTTTTTTTTATTCAAATTTATTATAAGCTGCATTTTTTCCTTATATTTACAAAACTTTTACACATTACCAGCATAGTTCAATAGCAAAATAGAGGGCGATAGGCGCGACTCCAGAGATGCCACTATATTCAAATTACAACAAATCTCCCTGTGATATATTATAGTATATAGCAGTATAACATTACATTATAAATATAGTGACAAATTAGATATATACACAATACAGACAATACCGTTAAAAAGATATGTCAAAAATATAAGTCACGAAGATCGGTAGTAGTATCGAAGGTTTCGTCAACCGTTACTCATAGTTAAAAAATATCACAATAAATTGCGTTTACGACTATATTGTACTTGTATAATAATGACAAATGAGTTTAGTACGTGACACGTGATTACGATTAATTGAAACAGACGAACGGACCCCATAACTATTCTCATAAGAATCGTAAGTGTTAAATTAATAGTAATTTAGTAATCTAAAACAAGTAATAACGTTCAAAATTATTCCCAAACTTCATAATTTCATGCAAGCAATTTACGCAACATAATTTATGTGTTAAATTACCATTAGACTAATTAGAAGTGTTAAAATTCTGCGATAAAACATATATTTAAATTAACCTTACATTTTATGTATATAGCATTCATATTATTTACAATACAGTTATAATCAAAACGCGAACTTCAAAGCCTCAATACGCAGAGTACTTTTCGTAAAGGGCAAACGTATTAATAATATCAATAAATAAATGAATAAGTTTCAAATCGGGATTAGTATTAGTCACGATAACAATAAAGAGGCAGCCCTATCGGAGGGGAATATAGTCGGCTATCGCATACTTGATGCTATCATAATGATTATTAACATGTGATGCCTCGTGCCAGGTACCGCCGCGCGCCCTAGATATGTTTGACATCAGTCAGTTATTTTAATACAAGCAATTAGAGGTTCCTACTGGATCGCGCTCCATCGCAAAGTTTTCGATTAGCAGTCTGCGGTTGTCTTTAAGTGGATTTTAAATTGCTAGCGAAATCGATTGGCTAGAGTTTTGCCGGATTCGTCACTCAAATACTGCCTGTATATTTATTGCAATGTTTTCAAAAAGTACGGGAACGCGGTGATTGATGTTTCCATGCGAATTACAGTTGATTTTGATATAGTGGTTGCGATAATTTAAAAAATATAAGTAGATTACCTTAAAATTTCATTTCTTTACTAGGTCGAGTACTGGCTGAGGGCGGGGGGGGTCAAGTGTCGTATATATGTTCCGAATCAGGGTACATGTTTGCAAGAGAATGATAAATGCAGAAGTAGCACGGGAGGTGTGTCAGAACCGGGATATCTGGCGCTCCACCCTCTCTGCTTATCGCGTAAGTTCTATCGCCTAGTTTTGACTTCGTAGAGCGTTATCTCTGCTGCATACTGCCCACGTAAGCACTGATAGTGATTGGTCAAAACTTGATCAAAATGGTTGACGAATATCACATAGGAAAGGTGCGAAAGAGATAATACTCTATACCCGAAATAAGCCGAAGTGTTCTTTTCCCATCGATGTGCAATATTAATACGTATAATCATTATGCTGTTGAATATAGCCCAATTACGGTATCACCTGAGATATACTAAAATATACTTTACAGAGAACTACTAAAATATAAATTAAAGCTATATAAGGCACGGAGACCTCGTAAAAATCTTGAATGTATATCGATGCTCTATTTTGCACGAACGTAAAATCAAGCTACATTGTATACATGGTCTCCATTAGCACCGCTAGTTGCATTAGTCCGCGCCTGCCTTTGTCATGTGTTCACGTATTCGGGGTGCAAGGTGGGGTTGAAAAACTGACACCATTGTAAACTGACGACGTTCTGACGACTAAGACGGACAAAACAATGACTGCGCCTTTCAACACGCACAACTGGCAGACGCTGACTATTTTTTAAAGTCGGGCGTATAAATAACACCTGTAGTTTTGCGAAAGTAAAGTAAAAGTAGGCGAAGTTCTACAATTACCATTTATGTTTATCTAAGTCCCGGCCCACCTTTACTTGTTCACGTATTCGGGGTTCAAGAGGAAATGAAGAAATTACGTCAATGAGAACTGAAGACGCTGACTATTTATTATTACATGGTGGTAGAGCTCCAGTGAGGAAGCTCGCATTACCTAATCTACTCGTGTTCCATTCAGTTGGTAATGTGCGGCCTTGTGATTTCCGACACAGGCGTAAGGAATAGATATCAGGAGTGAAAAAAACGCATCTGAATTAGAATCTTCGGTTTTATTTAAATAATCTAGACTACATTATTAACTTATCGCCAATATGAACCTATCTTGCCTACTTTGGCCTTTTTCGCCATATTTCATGACATAAAAAATAAAAGTGGATAATAATATGATTCATAATAACTTAACACTTGTAAATTCGAGATACGTGTGTACGATTTGCCAGCAAGGTTTACTTTCAGTCCTCGGCTTCGTGCCTCTTCGAGTTTGGGGTGCAAACTGGACATTGTACGGCTCATGACGATGCCCACCCATGAACAACTAGAAGATTTTGACAATGATACTATTATAATATCTAAAAACCGCGTAAATGCTCCAAACATTTATGAAACATTGTCTTTGTGTAAAATTATTTTATAGGATTTAAATACGAATAGTAAATTCGCGCGTTTCTGCTCTCAATAGCGGCATGCGGACTAGATGTAGAAACATACGAAATTCAAAGGAAAATCAAATTCCGGTACGTCTGGCGTTTGGCGTTTAGTTTGCTTATTTGTGGATTCTCTGTACCAAAAGGATTCAATCTTTATATCAATACAAAAATATATTCAAACTTTCCATATACATTTTAAGTAATTAAAAATATTGCTTTCTTATAATATCGGTCTTTGCTAAGTTGGCTAATAAAGAAGTAGACACAGATTTTTACAGTCAGTTTAATTATGTTGTATCAATATTAACTATCTTTTACACTTTTCCCCTTATGGTACTATTAAGAAATTGATTAGTTAATTACAGTTTACAAGTTACACCGTGTCACGACACTATACTTTCGATAATAATAGTTTACACTACAAAAGGCAAATGCCATTTATTCCATACGTACACCAATTCCTTATCAGAATCGCCTAAAGCCATTAATCTCATTCACTCGTCGAATAGACCATTATTCGCAGTCAGCTGGCAAGTAATCTATAAAAATGAGCGCTTTTTTAAACGTTAACAAAGTTGACGACGAGCTCGATTGACGCGCGGGAATGACGTTAACTGACGTCACAGACGTTAATATTCATATAGAAAATATTAGGCGGGCGGTGGGTGGCGCGGGTGCTCGCGATCGGCCCCTCTGCCGGTAGCCACTCCAACACGCTCAGTTCGCCTTTAATGAACTTTATGTCGCCGTCCCGAACAGGAGTACACTTCTTTGCCGGCTTTACCGCTATCGCATGTTACGCGAACAAAGCCTATGTGTGAAGTCACTTGGAAAGGTTGAACGCGAGCTGGCACTTTTGCCTGTTCTTATTGTTATCGTTTTTGCAAAGTCAAACGGCCGATGTGAAAATGTTTGACGTGCGTTACTAAAACACTACGTGCTCGTGGCTTTTTATGGACAGGGACCTGACTGACGTTCACGTAGTTCAACACTATTGTGTTCGGGCATACAAAGGCTGGTGGAAAGTATACTCAGATTTTTAGGACTCTTGCAGCGTTTGATGTAAGGAATTCATGTTTTGTCCAGGACTACCAATTATTAATTAGTGATATAATTAAGAGTAGCAACGTAGCAATATTGAATTAACTATATTTATAAATGTCATCTCGTGCAAATATAAATTGTGTTGAGCACCGACTAATCTTTATCGGTTATTTATTTATTAAGATTTGTTATATAACAACATATGAATAAAAGTATATGGATACCAAAAAACCCTTATTGGGTTTGTCCTGGCACCGTTACATCCGAAGCTCGCATCTAATATTACTGATACCGGTTGCAGTATTTCATTTAAAACAATACGTTTATTTTACTGTTAAACTTCAGAAAGAAAGTTCCTGGGCGTAGTATCTATCTAATAAAGAGCGCTATCGTATTCCGATCATGTGGTAATGTATGTTCCTATAATTTCCAGTACAGAAGCATAACAGGTTAGACTTCAGGAGTTGTAAGGTATCTTATAACATATCCGGCTTTTATGTAGGTAGATGTTTCTGCCTACAGTATTACTTACCAACAATAAAAACAGTAGTTTGCCATTTCATGAAATTTAAAATAAATCTGTGAATCAACACAGTTTCAGTAATTGTCACAGACGTGACTAACTAACTACGACACGATATTATTGTATGAACAGCTTTATATATTACATTTGGAGTCCCCAGCCTCTCGGTCATCGACGCAGGATTGACGACTGTCAACCTGGTCGGTGCGGGAATACAAAACGGCGTCACAATACGTCCGACATGTTCCATTGGTGACACAACCTACAACCATTGGTACTACATCACACGACATTCTGGTCTTCACGCTGACGTGACCAATTAATAGATCAATTTTGATATTGAGTTATCACAATCTGAATTATAACACGTTATGAAAACACGGCTTGAAAATTGGCATGCCAAGCGTGGCGACTATGGTAATTCTTCTTTAAGCCGTCAAGTCATGAGAAAAATATGTCAATTGATTTCAATTGTGTCTCCGCCAATATTGAATCTGTGAGAAATGACGCATTGTAAGCATCTTTGGGGAAGTCTTTTGATTAGCAGTTTAGCAGTGTACATCTTCCGTTTGAAGTGATGATAAATAAAATACGCTTACACTCACAGCCCCACATTAGGTATAAGCCTGTGACGTGGGTGCCGTTGTACACACACAACACATACATATGATGCTTGAAAATCAAGCGTACCTACTGATATAAGAATGAGACGACGAAGGATTCTTGTTATAGCTACCTGAAAGAGATGACATGTGTATAGGAGCAACACGTCTGTTTGAAGCTTTGGGCTTCTTTCAAGTGGAATTGGAAATGGACTTTATGGTCTGTAATAAGCTATATAATTGTGACTGAAACGGATCTGAATTGAGATTAGGCTACTAGCTCTTTGCGTTAAGCTGAGAGCCTTTTACGCTCGCCGGTTACCTGGTGAAGTAGACTAGAGCTGTTTTCAGATGAGCCGCTTACATAACCCCATTAAAAAAAAACATGGCCGTCTTTTAGCCATGACCATGAGACACCATGTGTCATAATCGTGACACATGATATCGCTGACCTGCAGTCTGAGTGGCACAAGAGCAACAAAAGCCTGATCCTGTCTAACCTATACTAGCTTTTGCCCGCGACGTTATACGTTAACCTACGTTTTAAATGTTAAGTGTCTACTTTCTGCAGTTCATACTGTATGTATGATGATAATGGTATTTGAATTATTTCACTTGATTAATAAATGTACGATACCGAACTCGGCAGCACACGGCAGTGCTGCTGCAGCACCATATTTCTCAACTTTCTATTGCATTGCTGCCGCGACAGCGTCGCGTAGCTCGGACTGTAATCTCATATAAACTCATAGATAATACCTATATGGAGACCAGTACTGCTGTGGCAGCACTGTTGCGTTCTGCCGAGTTCAGAATCGTACCTTAATATGCTAAATAAAATTAAACAATTTACGTCACAACTATAACACCAATCACGATTAAATACCTAAACTAATAAATTGCATTCGTATCCTCCGAATAGAATTTGGCGGGTTTATTAACCGCCACCTGTGGCTATCTGAATGACATAAACAATAATCGCAAATACGGTGCCATTATACCGATGTACAGTAATCCAGGATAGCCGGCCTCCCAACGTGCCGTAAAACCCGCCGCGTAGATTACGTAGAAGACTCCCCAATTCGTATTCAGGAAGAAAATTCATTTGTATTGCTCGCCCGACTCGATATGGCTGAATGGTTCACGGATTGCTGATCAATGTTCAATCGTCTTTTCCCCATTCCGAGCTTTTGGGCGCGTGATACGTTTAAATTGCGTTGGTTTCAATATATACACGTTTCGTAGTTAGCTCTTAATTACGTGTTATCTATGTCATATGAAGGGCTAACATACGCCAAATAGTTCAAATCGCCAATCTTAAGCCCATATTCTGAAAAATTTATTTGTGTGATGGACATTTCTTATAAGGCTATAAAATTTTTATTCATATAGTACAAATATTTTTAATAAAGTTCACAGAAGGCTGGCAGCATTGCCACGTTGAATGGCAATGCTGCAGTCTTATAAGTACATAATTTTCCTCGTGTAGTTCTTTTCCAAGATGATTTCATATTTGAACATATTCTTCAAGTAAACCCCAACACGTTTCCTATTTTCCGTATTTTGCAAAATGCTTGTTTAAGTTTTCTTATTGCAAATTATTTTGATTAATCTAAAAATAAACTATTTCAATTTTGTCTTCATAATTATAAGATTCCTTACCTACTCACTTAAAAACAGTTTTGTCTCATATTGGTAGGAATATGTTTAAAATAAAAGCCAAATTATCGCACATCCTAAGTCCAAAAAAGAAAGAATGAGATTCGTCGCTAGCTAGGTAACGTTCACAATATTTTCACCTGTCACGCTATTGCTAATTGAAGAATGGGATGGATGATGGAGGATTTTTCTGTCTGCAGTCTATTAATTACACTTTTTTCTGGATCATTTTTTTGGATCATATTTTTCTAAACCTAATCTTACTGCCGTCAAATGGCAGTGTTACATGGTAATGTATGTCCCCATAATAACTATCACAGAGGCACAACCACTTAAGCCTCAGGGGTGGCAATGCATCTGCCTTTTTACCCCTGATTTTTTAATTCACTCCACGTGAACTGCATGCTTGTTTGCCAACACTCATTACATAAAAACAACATGCTCAATAATTTAGTTGCAAGAATGTTCTTATTGAATCTTATAATGTTCAGATTCATTATTATCGTTTCCACGCTCCCCGTATCTACAAAAAATAAAACATAATGCGTAGTACACAAATTTTCTCATAAAATATTACGATTTCAAGAATTGGAACGAAAGAATGCTCTGTCTTTGTTTACATAAAAAAGTCATGTGGATACAATAAGCATTCGCTGGTTTAGTTTAATTCCACCAATAGCCTCTTATAACTAGTCTACACGAAAAGTAATTTCTAACGTCCATGTTTTCAAATACCTCGGTAGTGGCGAAAGACCACTATCGCTACGCTAAGGATCTGGGTGTATAAACGAGGTCTCTGGGTCGATGTTTGGTAAAGTTTTTTTTTATATAAATTATTATTAATGTGGCAATATACTCGTCATCATTAAGGCCCTCAAAGTTACAATGTCATCTATTGCCACTATTTAATACAAAGGTTTCAAAACCTGTTACATTTACCAAACAAACAGCCCTCACCCAGATAGGGGCGTCACGGTACGTACTCTGAGAATCCTGACACGCATTCGAAGCTCTTGGCCACAGGGGACTTGGCCTGGTTGGAATAGAAACAAATGTAGATATAAATAAATAAAATATGCTAACACTCCCATCGCCATGCAAAGCTTAGCCTGTGTCGTGGGTGACGTAAACTGCCGTGGCACACACACAACACACATACAGAGGTAATACCGCATCATCTTGTCCACTTGCCGCTAAATGGCAGTAGTATCATGTAGTAATGCACGGCCCTGTATCTTCCGGCACAGGGGCATAGCATCTTAGGCCTCAGGAGTGGTAACGTATCTGCATTTTGACCATGGTCTTTGTGTCTGGGTGTCTTTAGGCTGCAGTCATCACTTAACATCTATGTGAACTGCATGCTTGTTTGCCACTAAAAATTACATAAAAAAAGTAGGTATCATGTTTCGGACAGGTGATAATTTACGGTCCTACGGTATAATGACATAACTCCTTAGGCCTCAAATGTGTCAACGCACCTACGCGGAAATTACCGATTTCATGTATATGTTGATAGGCTGCAGTATTAATTACCATCAATGTTAACTTAATATTAATTGTGTATGCCACTTCATGATATAAATAAAAAATCACCTTGTTTTATAAGTCACTAGCTTTTGCCATCGACTTTGTCCGCGTGTACTTCTTTTAATAAAAAAGTGATACTTTTTATAACTCGAAAAATAAAATATGTGTATTCAAAGTTTCACGATGATTGGTTAAATAGTTTTCACGTTTACACTCACAGCCCCACACTAGGTATAAACCTGTATCGTGGGTGCCGTTGCACACACACAACACATTTACAAACAGCCAAACCCGAAACAATTATCTGTAGGCCATACAAATATTTGTCCCGGTGCGGGGATCAAACCCGCGATCCTTGGCATCAAACGGTCGTCTCACACCGCTGGACGAACCGGGTCGTCAAAAAGTAAACTTACATTCGCATTGATAATATTAAAAAGTAGGAATTATGGTCAAATGGGATGAAACATTTTTACTTTTTCTATTTTTTCGACCGCCAAAAATGTCTAGTTTATACTCCTGTAGACATGTCTAGGCAAGTAGAATGCGCAGGAAGTCGTTATACGTGCTAATGCAAAACCGTAACCGCTTTTCCATTGTCGCTATCGGAAAGTCCCGAAATCAGTTATCGCAGCCACACAATGATGAATCAACAATTTTGACTTCTCCACAGCCTTGCATCGGCCACCTCGGGGTGCATAGGGAGGGGGCGGCGGGCGTCGACCGTTAGATCGATTCCTATACTGAATATTATTCTGTGGTAATTAGAACCCGCGCTTCGTACTACATTATATGATACCGTTGAATTTAATTTGCGCCTATACGCTTTCGCTCTGTTTGTGTGCGTATATTTTATAATAATGCAATTAAGGCACTTTGTGATGCAGATTAGATTTATTTTATCATAATAATGATGGTGTGACTGACTATTATGAGCTAAGCTACTTTATGTCAGTTTTGGTTTGAAACGAAATATTGTGTAGTGTTTTTATAAGATTATTAAACAATTATTAACTTAACAATTTATAAACTTATGTTTATTTCTTTTTTATGTGTGTGTAGTCCCAAATACTATTTGATTAGGTTTTGATTATTTCGATTATGTATTAGGTATCAGAAAACCATCAAAATATTCAATTTTCATTTGATTGCAGAATTAACTACTCGTTAATTTGTATGAACGAATACATAATTCTGTAGCTTGTCTACCAATTTAAATAATGGATGATTTTGTAATAATCAAAGCTGAAATAATCACATTCTTTCATTTATACTATACGGAGGGAAATTGAAGCAAAGTCGTTGTCAGCAAAGAAATTAGAAAAGAATAATCTTTAATCGAAATCGAGGTGAAAATTGTATAATAAATATTGCATCAAAATATTAATTAAAACTCCCCTATATTTCCGAAGTCAATAAAATTTATAAAAAATCTCTAACCATATTAATGTATTTTCAATAATATTAAATTAGAGACAGTATATACATCTGCTACTCCTACTCATCTATCGACTTTAGATCACAATTTATCCTGATAAAATAAAATAATACACTTCAATACGCAAACTTGAAATGATGTAACCTTTTTAAGGATGTTAGGTAGGAGATGTGTGAAATGTATCTTAATTAAAGTGTAAATTGACAAGAAGTACTGCAAAATAACTTTACGTACAAATCTAAATTTACTGTCATCAATAAACGATATGGCTTCAGAACTTCAGCCCTTAAGTAAAATAAAACACGGATGGATAGCTACTATTCAAATATTTTTAAAATTTGTTCTGTCTTTTTGCTTCTTACTCCACCACAATGCTGCTGTTACATTTCATCTACATTTTTCACTTTCGTGAGCACACAATGGATAGTTTACTATTGATACAAAAGGCTAATGGATTGAGTAACTAATACATTTTGCTTTTGTTAGGAATCGTTCGGAAATGGGTTCTCCGTTCCCTTGCGTTCAGGGCATCTAGATCTACTGAACGAAGTCATTTGACAACCCTATGGCCTTTCGAAATATGATATAATTAATATTCAAACTACATGTGTGTATTTTAGGTACATAGGTACACTAAAAATACAATTAAATATGCGAACTACTGAATGACAATGCAACACGCTTTATTATAAATTAAGAAATATTTCTATATTTGTATTTAATCGTGCAATACCTGCTGTATACCTACTACCAATAGACGGACATACAGATAAACCATGGCTAATAACTACCGGTTAAATAATGACTGATGATGGCAAATGTATATTTACAAGTTAAATTTCAAAGAAGAAAGATGTACGTAAGTCAAAGGAGATGTTGCAGAAATGTATGGACCTCCGGCCATGTATTGTACACAATATAACTAACCGGCAAAATCAATATAAAAGCGTTTTTTTACTGCATATTTCACTTATTTAGCTTTGTTCACAGTTACAAAACATTATTTTCAGTAAGAATTGCAACTCAAAACCAACATGGCGAATATAGCGGGCGATGTCATTTTGACATTTTCATTTTTTAAATAGTTTTTTTGATTTTAAAGCAGGAAGGAGGAAAGAAGTAATATTTTCTAAATACTATCTGAAATCAATTTTATGTTTAACACTATACTAATCGATTTCCAATTTAAAAAAGTTCATCGGAACTTCTTAAAATTGATCGATTTGATACATCGTTTTTTTGATAATATGTGATGCACTAGTAAGATACAGATATCATTAGTTTTGTTTTATCTACATAGGTACTATCCCAAGCGTCAGCTGTATCGCCGCCATGTTGAACATGATTGAAAATTATAAAATCGTTTGAATTAAATGTGGGTGTAACTCTAAAATATATTCTTGAATAAATTAATTGTATTTTTTTCAGTTTCTTCTTTAATTTACCCATTTTTTGAGGGCATGTACGAACCAGAGCCGAGCTCGCAACATCTTCTTTATTTGCAACTAAAATGAAACATAAATTTGTCATTAATAATTGTATTAGAAGTGAAACCACAGTAGTTAGTATTATAATTCCGTTTTACACTCATTACAACAATATAGATCTTCCGTTACATTATTCTGAATTCTATAATCGCGTGTAAATGGTAAGTTTTATGATACAAAAAACTTAACGCATTGATGATCGTTTGACGAGGCTGTAGTGTAAAAGAAAACAGGAATATCTAATTGAATAAACTTATAGACCATAAAGTAACAATTCATTTGCGCAAAGATTACTGCGTGATAAAGATAATAAAACGTATTACATTTTGTGCAGTATTTTATTGCATTTTATATTAAAGAAAGCGGTTCAAAAAATATGTGAAATGTAAAAAAGAATGCTGAATTAAAATAAAGAAGAGCGTCGTGAGAGAAATAGTGATGATTTAAAGTTACAATCAATGGACGAGCCGGCCTCGGTTTTTGGTAGGGGCGTGATAATTTCACATTATTTTATAACTTAACTAGCTTTTGAATGCGACTTCAGAATCAGAATCAGAAACTCATATAATAATTTAGGGTGACAGGCACCTCTTATGACACGTCAAAAACAAACAAAATAAATTAAAGTGAATAACAATTGATATACATGTCAAACAAGATAAAAAATAAATGTAAAGTCAAGAATATCACTAAGATAAAACTAAATGTCATAAACTAATGTAAAAAGTATCAGTAGAATGTCTCATTTCCCCTTTACAAACTGATAACAAAGAGTAAAAAGAAAAGAAAAAGAGTCACTCTTTGTCATTCACCGGCAAAGTTCCACAGTTCTATCCTTCCTACTTCAAAGTCTCTAAGGAACCTCTGAATATGTTACAGGCCGATATACCGTACAAACCTACCTACCCGTCTACAAAATTTCATCGAATTTCGTCCACCGCTTTGGCATAATTGAGCAACAAACAAACAAAAAAAAAATCCATACTTTCCCAATTATAATAGTAGGTAAGATATAAATATATAATTATTTTATTCCATTTCAAATTTATAAAAAACGGATTGTGAAATATTTCAGTTTAAAGACTAACCATATTCCATACATGGTTTCTTAAAAGCAAATGTCATAAGAATATGAATACAGACACAGGTTCAATTTCAGCGTAAAGCCTTAAAAGGTTTGCTTTGTACCAACGGCTTGTGGGAACGAGTATAACAGCAAAAGCATATTGCGGGAACACGCTATTGCCAGTGATCCTCAAATAACACAGATACTCTTTCAGGAGTGTGCCAATTTTGTAACGGCTTATGACGTTCCACAAAGCAGCGCCCGCCAAATCCCCAGCAAGACATTTTCCGTAGTCGGCGTCCGGTCTGTGAACTGTGCGCAATCAGCCAGCGGCGTGCCCAGCAATTATTCAAAATACATCAGGCAATATTAGATAGGTGGGCCGGGCGATGCGTTTTGCATTGCGAATCAGTCGGACTTTGTGCGGGTACCAACTCAGGGGAGCAGTCGTGTTTATGCGCCGACGTCACTGGCAGATTGTTGGCCGAGCCTTTTGCTAAATTGTCAGCGCACTTGGGGATTGGTGGTTCCTACTAAAACGTTAATGGGCCACCGTTATCGCGAAACTACGTTAAGGCAAACGACGGTGTGTGCCGACCGTCGACGGTGGGTCGGCGGACGCTACAAGTTCGCAGTAACCACCGACGTTGCTCTGATTGGCGATAATTGATTTGCTCCAACCGAACGTGAACGTCGCCTACATGGGTATATTCAGAATTCAGATTTGTCATTTATCTTACAGACGGCTTTGGAATTAGGAGTGCGACGAAAATGGTTTTTTGAATCCTTTTTCTAATCCGTTGGAGCTACATTATATTGGCTCTCTAGTTTTAACACCTGCAGTTTTATTCGACTTAGTCCTACAGAACGTTTTGAGTTTGTTTTGAATTTAAGTGTGTACGCTTCAATACTGGCTTGGGGTAAGAGTTGCCAAACGTACAAGATTTCTCGAATAAATACGAGATATCTGGTCTATTGTACGAGGACTGATCAATGTCGTACAAAAATGTACAAGATTTGGACGTTAAGAGATTTTATAGACGGAAAAAAGTTGATCATATAACACATACGCACGAGCAAATAAAGAGTTTACTCGTGTGTACCTGTTTAGAAAGCAACGGTATGAAATTTTTCGCAATATTAGTACGAAAATAGAAATTCTCCCTGTGGCTACTCTGCTCGATATGATTCTATTGATAAGGGATTTCTCGTAACTTCTTTGGGTTGCGTTTCCTTAACAACGCTATTTATAGCAAACACCTACACACTGTACCTACAATTTGTGCATTTCCAACACGATGAACATTTCTTAGAGTTCCGCATTTCAAAAGGAAAAATCACTCGTATATCTATCTGCCTGCCAATATTCTGCCAAAGCATCTAATGGACCGATTGAGATGAAATCTGGTACACAAATTTAAAAGATGGATTGGAACGAAAGAAAACAAAATCATACTATGTCGTGCAATATATCGTGAGTCCGTCGTTGTGTAGAGATTTCAAAGTTTTACAAAGAGATTTTTTAATAAATTTAACATAATCAGTTTCGATATTTTTGAAGAATAAAAAAAAGAAACCTTTCCTCTCCTCGCCTATATGACAAACATTTTGAAAAAATCAGAAAACAGGTAAAACTAAAAACTGGTATTTATCATAACATTGTGCGGAACGCTGTGAACGTCCGACTCGCACTTGGTCGTTTCTATTTCTTACATAATGTTTGTCACATATCTTGTCCATGTTACACGCTTGAAAGATTTTCTATTCGTCTAATTTCGTCCAATTTTATATTTTTCGCAACGAAAATAAGTGGTCCGTAATAGATATTACGCAGACGACTTATTTTTGTTGAAATCGTTCATAACATTATACTTTATGTAATAATGACAATAACGATTTTATTACATTCCCAAAATAATTCACAATCAAAAATCTACGTCTTTTAACTTTTTATCAAAAATTTAGAAAAAATGACCTAGGTTGGTTCGTCAGTTTTACTACTCCAAGGCATTTTGTTTAGGTTATATCTATTTTATTTTAAAGAAAAATGGAAAGAAAAATTTGACTTCAGGCGAGACTCGAACTCGCGGCCTACTGGGAATCTAGTCCAGCCGCTCTTCCAATTGAGCTACTGAAGTCCTGCCCGATTTGTCAAATCTTTCCTTCACATTTATTGCCTTGCTTTATGGTAGCAGTAGCGCCATCTATTGCCAACCATGCTAGTTAGGCAACCGATATAATAGACTTTTCAGTTTATTGAATATCGTAAGAATCTTTCCATTTTTCTTTAAAATAAAATATATTTCACAAGCATGTGTTAATGCGAAATAATATAAAAACAATTAGGTTATATCTACCTACTTGACCGCACAATTTGACAACCCAGAAAAACAATGCTTTACAGACACCATTAGTTCCTAAGATACTGGAAAGTAGTTTTTGATAATGATACATTATTTATAATACTTGTACAACAGTCCTAAGCCCCGCTTATGACGACAGCTTGATTCGAGGGTTGCGAGTTCGATCCGCACCGGCACAAATATTTGAGTATGGCCTACACATTTTTGTTTCGGGACAGGGTGTTTGTGTACAACGGTACCAACAATACTGGTATATATCTAGTGTGGGGTACATGTGTACTGATAACCACCTTTTTAATTTGAAGTTGGTAAAAATATATTTACAATCAATTAACTAACTATACTTTATTGCTTATTGAATGAATGCATTGAACACACACAACCGTCATCCTAAACAGATTTGCGTAAGCCAAACAAATGCCCCAGTAGACTAAAGATCGAATCCTCAACTTAACAACTTAACGCTCCAACTACAAAGCAAAACATTGAAAAGAAAAGAAAGATTTCAAAACACTAGAATAATGACCGCTAGATTGTTTTTGAAAACAAACGTAGTGACAGGGAAGGCAGATGCGCCGCGAGCGAGACGGTTAATGTATACTTTAAAAAACATACTCCACGTGCTATAGCTATTATTTCGGCTATCACGAAAGGGGTCATCATAGGCGAATATGTTTAAGTTCTGCCGTATTCGCAGCTCGCATTAGTATTCCCTTTGCGCAGTTTGTAGCTACGCCGCACATTATTTGTATACACTAAGCATGAAATGTTGCCAAGCAAACGTGTACTATTTGCGTGTGGGTTTAGAAAACAGACGCGGGGTGGGGGCGCGGTGGCGCGGCGGGTCACCCTGCTTTGTGCACTCCCTCCCCCATGCGTGCACGGATGAGGAACACTCGCCCACTCTGAGGTTTCAATATTCCATACCGAAATGCATTCAATTGCAACATTTTTAGACAAATGGAAACGGAAAAGAATCGCGCGTCGTCGCTCCCCTCTTTGATAAAAACCTTAAAGCGCTCCGATTTGTTTCATATTTTACCTTTGTGGATGTTTAATTTTCTGTGCAGCGGAATGGACTATATCCAATTTTTCTTAGGACTCGCCGAATTGCCGTCGAGCGCCTCTCACAGAACCAGATAAATTGCCGATTGAAAAGGTAAAATGTCGGTAAACGAAACGAAATTTACCTGCCCTTTGCACTGCATCTGTAAGAGGAAGAGACGTCACAAGCAAAGCGGCTCAATGGGAATAAAATCAAATACGATTGAGTCTCTTCCAAACGCTGATATTTGGATACGGTGCATTTATGTCACACAAAAAATGTATGCAATGTTTATTTTGATTTCTTTTTTCAAAACATTGTATATTCTCAAAGCTTCAAATAATTTGTTAATTCAAAAAAAAAATGCGAACGAAAAAATATTTCTCTTTGGGAACGAAATATTTTTCAGTCATGAAAAAATATATAAAACATAACAAAGAAATATAGGGCATACTTATGGATTTCCATTTTGTAGTCCATATGTGACATTGAGTTCGAGCAAGTCATCATTCGGACGAATGATGAAATAGAACAAAAGGATATTAGACAATAAATTAAATAAAAATATCATAGGTACAATAGAGTTCCATTGAGTATAAGTACCTACACTGAGAAGTAATAGGTAGGTACTTATTGATGCTAGGATACTAAGTCAGCTACTCGATGTATTTACGTAGTTAATTTAATTTAATTTTAATCAAAGCTCAATTGTCAAGTATACTCTGAGAAGTAATACTTGCTTTAGTACAAGTAGTAGGTAGATATAGTCCGCCCAGACCAGATTCTATAGATATGGCTAGTTGTCAAACAAATATTTGTGTTAACACTTTTCGTCGGGAGCAGTAGACATTCATTCGATTACGTGCATGATGTACACGAGTGCTGGTTCGGGGCATCGTCGCCAATTTCCGAGATGTCATATCCAAGTGCAAAAGTACGTGGGGATGACAAGTGACATATTGAGGAGCCTCGGCAGTTATGGCAGTTTTGGTGAATTGAAAAATTGTATTTTTAATTGCGCACAACTTTTTCAGTAACTAATATAAGTTCTTTACTTAATTGAGAACGGAACGAACTGTTTTTCTGTTAGCTATGGCGGGGCGGCAGGGCGGACCGCACCGGGTGCCACCCGTTTGAGGGTGACACCCTCCTCAGTGATCATTTATATTTAAATTACCAAAAATTGGTTAGCGGGGTTTAGATGCGCAGACGAAAAAGAATGGCGAGTTACATTACTAATGGTAGAGCTCCAGTGACGGAGCTCGCGGGCGTAGGCACCATCGCATTACTTCATATACTTGCCGCTAAATGGTAGTGTTCAGTACTATCGTGTTCCGGTCAGGTGGTATTGTACGGCCCTGCAATTTCCGGCACAGAGGCATAACACCTTATGCCTCAGGATTGGTAACGCATCTGCATTTTGACCTTGGTCTTTGTGTAAGTGTCTATAGTCTGCAGTCATCACTTAACAACAATGTGAACATGATACATAACATGTTTTGCACAATTATTATTTTTCAATTCCTAAACCACTTGGTACCTACAAATAACTCAGGGTGTCGAGGTGTCTGGAATCGCTTGAAGTGATCAAGATCCTAATTTATCGCGAAAAGGATTGCTCGATCAGAACAAGTGAGTTCAGCGAATTCATTTCACACCACGCTGGAGCGGCTAAATTGCAGTAGCTGCGTTAGTCGTTACTATGTTACACTATAATCAATTTATCAGAAGAGAAGCAGATCAGCTTTGTGAAGATTACACGATCCATTATTCATCGCCAGGAACTTAATCACATTATTTTACTGGTCGAAGATTTCAAGTGTCGAAGTTCGAGCGTACACATCACCAAATCACTGTCGTCGAATAGTAATGTTCAACAATATTGTGTTCAGGTAAGAAGCTAATATACGAGTCCATAATTCCTATTATAGAGACAAAACATCTATACAAATAAATATAATTGGTGTGACTGTTTGTAATATAAAAATAACAGCTTTTTACTAAATGAATATGTATGTATACACGGTACATATACCAAAACAACATTTTTTACAATTTTTGTCCGTCTGTCTGTTTGGCGGGGCTAATCTTGGGGACGGCTGGACCGATTTTGATGGGACTTTCACTGGTAGATAGCTGTTGTAATAAGGAGTAACTTAGGCTACTTTTATACTAGCTGTGTAGACGACTTTGTCCGGGTACATAGTGAACAATCAATTATTTTCACGCGGACGAAGTCGCGGGGACAGCTAGTATTATGTAAAACAAAAATCCAATGAGCCTTATAAGTGCCACAGGAGTGTCTATTAAAGCTTACAGTGACCAAGAAGATCCCTCATTTTTCACGAAAAGATTCGCTCGATTAGTACATCTGAGTACAGCTATTTCATACATCAGGTTGGATCTAAATTGCACTTACTGCGTGTATGTCGCACTACGAGTATAATCAATTTATCAGAAGCTATGTAAAGTCGCCAATAAACATTCTCTTTAACTAGGAATTTGGCAAAGCTATAGAAATTAATGCAATTTTAATCCGATACTATTTGAAAATTACAAACGCGGATGCAGCAAAAGTTTTCTTATATTTCAAAATATAAATAATTTTGAAATATAAGAAAATCATTATATCACGAGCAATAATAATATAAATACTGATTGCTCGTGATATAATGAGTGCAGTCAGTCAAATTGGTTAAAAAGAACAGTATCACTTAGTAAAAACAAGTCCGATGAGCGTTTCGGTATTGAAATGGCTGTTAAAGCTAACAGTGGCCAAGAAAATTTTAATTTTCCAAGAGAAGGATTTAGTGTTTAGTTCACTTTATAGCGCTAGAAACACAAAAGTCCAGTTGCTGCAAAGCGTTATAAAGATTACAATAAGGATTTTCTATTTCCAGGTGATTGAAATAAACAAAGTAACACAATTTGAAGGTGATGGGATATTGCATTAGTTAATTTAACTACAAGTACCTTCAAAATCATTAGGCACGGCTCCACCGCAAACAGGCAATTTGAAGATCACTTGAGTGCGTGGCTGATAACATAATCAAGCCTTAGACAGCTTCCTCAGCCGCTTCGGTGAATTGAATCACATTAACTTTGGAATAAAACTATTTTAACGGGTTTATCTCGCGTATATCAAATTACAATCAACATGACGATTTGTTTTACCCTACCATTATCATGAGACTATTAAATAAAGTAGACAATAAGATAAATCCACGAAAATAGTTTTATTTCAATGATATACCTAATAATATTATACTTATTCACCCTTGCCAAAACCTAAACACATAAATTAAATACCATAATCAATCGTTCAATCGATTGATCATAAGTATTCAGTAATGCTTTTCAAACGCAATTAATTCCACCCAGAATTTTCTTAAAAAAAGCGAATTTCCGAAACATTTAATGCACTCCGATCGAGCTTGGAATTTCGTATATAGAGGCATATAGAGGCTTAAAAACAAATGAGGCAGAAATAAAATATAAAAAGAAGTTACATATAAAACATAGTCATCCACCAATTAGAAGCGCCTGGACTCAAATTGAAACTGGCAAATTCGTGATCGTGGAAAGCTTGCATTAAAAATTTCTAGTAATCCGAATGTTAGGTATTGCTAAATAGAAATGGACCTATCGGAATACACGACAGTTCGGACACCTGCGAAAAAAGGAACACTTTGCCTACTGCTGACTTTAAAAGCGTCCATTTCTGAAAGAGTTATAGATGTCATCCGTCCGACGTCATAATTGAAGTCTTTGTCACGTATATGCTTTCCTAGTACTGACAGCAGTTTTGAGATAGGATATATTCTTGTTAGGGTTTCGTACCCCTATTGCTAAGTCTGGCGATGCGTCTGTCACCAGGCTGTATCTCATGAACCGTGATAGCTAGAGTGTTGAAATTATCACACATGATGTGTTTCTTTTGGCGCTGTAACAACAAATATAAAAACAGAATAAAATAAATATTTAGAATAGGAAAATATTGTTTTAGAATAGGAACACATTATTTCATTCCGGGGCAATACGAAGTTTGCCGGGTCAGCTATTTTAAAATAATAAATTTTACGACTTTATCTTTCAATTGCACGGTCCCGAACAGATACTAAGGTCCTTTTATTATTGTAGTATCTGTTGAACCCGTGCGAAGTCGGGGCGGGCCGCTAGTAAACAGTATTTAATGTTAACCAAATATATTATGTATTAGGAACTTTCCACAATGTTTACAGTTCAATATGAAAAGGCCTGTAATTGATATGTATTAAAATACAAGGCATAACAGTAATTACCGTTCGCTAATTATATCATTTTATGATCATCGACGTTTAACCTGGATATAGGTATTTCATATAATGCATTGTTGCTACGTAATATCAGTATACAAAATGTTACCTAGGTGGTTCATTTACCTTCGGCGTTGGGTATAATATTATTTAAACACATGCAATTGGTTTTGTATTAGGAGGTTATTCACTGGTAGAGCTATGACGGAGCTCGCGGTCGTAGGCACCACCGCATTACCTAATGTACTTGCCGCTAAATGGTTCAGCACTATCGTATTCCGGTCAGGTGGTAATGTACGGTCCTGTAATTTCCGGCACAGAGGCATAACACTTTGGGCCTCAGGAGTGGTAGCGCATCTGCATTTTGTCCTCTGGTCTTTGTGTGAGTGTCTATAGCCTGCAGTCATCACTTAATATCATTGTGAACTGCATACTTGTTTGCCATTTTCATTAGATAATCAATTTTGCAATATCATATATTTATATTATCCATCGGCGTGCATGTATGAAGAGAATGATGAAGGTAGACGAGGCACGAGAGGTTTGTCTGAACCGGGATGTCTGGCGCTCTACACTCTCTGCCTACCCCGTTAGGGACCTGGCGTGAAGATACATATATTTATATTATATACCTATATAGGTATACCATGTAAAGTCATGGGACGTAATGAAAAAATGACCTCACAACATTTAGGTAGATATGCTAGTAATGTTGTTTAATGCCCCACTATGATAAATCCATAGAAAATATTTTGATGAACATTTAAGAGTATTTTTGAAGCAAAAACCACGTTGTAAATGTCGAATAAAACAAGTGCAACACACGGATTTTTTTACGTGACAGCGTCATTGACAATCTATCCGTGAGTGAGGGTAGTATACAGGAAGTTTGACAGATTGAATTTTCAGTTATTTTTAGCGGATCCATTGTAATAGATATAGAAGCCAGTCGGGTATCCTCCGGTATACTTTACCGGTGGTAGAGCTCCAGTAACAAAACTCGCGGGTATAGACCCAACCGCATTACCTAAATACTTGCCGCTAAATGGTAGTGTTCAGCACTCCCATCCGGTCAGATGGTAATGTACGGTCCTGTAATTTCCAGCACAGAGGCATAACACATTGGCCCTCGGGAGTGGTAATGCATCTGCATTTTGACTGTGGTCTTTACGTACATGTCTATAAGCTGCATTCATCACTTAACATCAATGTGAACATGCTTGTTTGCCACTTTCATTGCATAAAAAAATACGTCGCGTCGATAGAAGCGTTAAGTACGTTATTTAATTTGCTAAATAACTCATTGCAGATGTATTGTTTTGATGTGATGATGGTGGCAAGCAATCAAGCAGTTCATATTACATATAGACAATAATATCATGATTCATGTGATTCTAGATCCTTAGTGTATCTATTTTCTGGTTTGCTCTTGTAGGTCACATTACAGATACAACAGGTACATGTAGTACACAAAAACATAAAATATAAATTCAGATGCTTTGCAACCCTATATTTTTCGCTTATTAAAGGCCATTAGAAGCGCGCATGGCCCCGCGGCTGGTGTAGGTCATAAGCGATCTACTCGGTCAAGCACTACGGGCGCGGTCGGGTAGTGTGATGGGTGACTGCTAGTGGCAAATTAAATGCGCGTTTCCATGCTTCAGAGGGCAGGTGTGGAGTGACACACCTTCCATACTTCTACATTTCAATAATATATCGATAATCAAAACAAGAATATCTATCACAATAAATACGACGTCGAAGAGTGCAACAATTTAATTACCAGCATTTTAAAGCAATATCTTGTCGTAAGCGAATTAAAGCTGAATATTCAACGGGCGAATGGCCGCGGATAAGCGTGTATGCATCAAATATTGCATTATTAAAGTCCGTATTTAAATAGCAATACGGCTTGTTCTAGCCGGAAACTGCCTCATAAAGTATGAACCACTCCTGTTAAACGATTCACGCTATAAAACGTATGGCGAACATTTTCGGTGAAATAAAAAAAAAACACGTGAAGTGTTTTTAAGAATATTCAGCGGGTTTGGGGATATGGTTGAGGTTATGCAGATTGTCATTACAGATTGTTAATTATTTAAAGAGTAGGTACGATATTTACTTGACTGGTGACTCCAATTAGGGTTGTTAACTTCAAAATGTTGCATTTAATTTTCTATGAAGATATTTTTTTCCCTTTTTTGTATCTTACTACCTCCCTACTTCTTGAATCTTTTTTATACCTAACCAGTCTAAGTTTTTTGTATGATTACCTATATATTGATGTATATTTTTACTAAGCATTAACGACGGCACTGAATATAGTGTACTTTCTTTATTCTTTAATGTATTTCTGCGATGAGGTAGGGGGTTCATTTTCGGTGACATAATATTCAATTTCATTCATACACGGATTTGTTTATTTATACTGGACAGCGTAGTAAACATTGACAACTTCAAAATTGATACAACCTAAAAAGGAGTCAGTACCTGGGCTGGGTAGTGACGTACGATTACTAAAATTAACAATAGCAGTTTCACGGAGCTTTAAAATTCTTGGTAAAGTCCTGAGATGATTTAACTATAATTTTTCAAATGTCAAAATATAAATCAGAAAAACAGTATTTCCGCCTTCGTACTATCACGCAGAAAACTGTTCAAAGGAAAGTTATTAAATAGGGCAAGAAAGTAGCAAAACATTAGTTAGCATTACAAACAAATGCGAAGTGATACAATTTAATTAAACAACCGCGTTCACGCGCTTTTTATCGCAGGATTCGCTAGCCTTTTAAGGAAAGTTGACTATGAGAGTATTACTTGGAGTGTTTCCCAGCGCAACAGTCTATGCGTCCGGTCGTCGACATCTAATTTTTATAATAGAACAAAAGGAGCAAACAATGAGTCTCGTGATATAGGCAGAGTCGCAACATAACACGAGCATGTTTGATTGAACGCATAAGAATGTGGGGTACGGCGCGACGCCCTGCGTCCGAGCGGGATAGCGCGCGAGCGGGAACGAGACGGCGACATCGCAATTACCTCGTGAGATTGTTGAATAAATTTACATTCAGTTGATTGAAATAATAATGAAATTGCTACGGCACACTCCGTAGCTTCGTACGCGATATTTAAATTAATAATAAAATCATAATGTTACACAAATCGTGCATGTTATATGCGCCGCCATCTCTATGATAATTAGGTTCTTTCTCGTACCCATCTTTTGTTTTGAATAATTCAAATTCGATACATATAACTCTTCCCGCAATTGTGGGTGTATTTAAAATAACTCTCTCTTATGATCGAAATGGAATGTCTTTTTCGCGACTCGTAGGTAATTAATTACAGTTTCAGACTTCATTGGCAGAGATTTCATTATAATTTTATAAAGAATCATGGCAAGTTTCATACATTGATAAATAAAAAAAAGTTTGAAAAAGGTACAAGGTAAAACGGATTAGAAATATTGTCTAGGGAACCTAAAAAACATTTTCTGGTATGTAAATTATTTTTAAATCACCGGGATAAAAATCGTCTTTCCTAACAACAGTAGAAGCACTCCACACTAAAGTTCAATTTCAAACTTTTTATTCCGGAGAGTTAAAAATATTTTAAATATCAGGAAATGTTGTTTAGGTTCACTGGATAATATTTCCATGCTGTTTTGCCGTGTACCATTTTTTCTGTACAAATCTTGCCATGATCCTTTAGGTTTTTTTTTCTATTATATTTATGTAATCATGGCGGAAAAGAGGCATGTTCGTGACAACTGCAGCCTATAGACAAAACCAGTGCTAAAAGGAGATGTTGCGATCTCGGCTCTGGTTCGTACACGTCCTCAAAAAATGGGTAAATTAAAGAAGAATCCGAAAAAAATACAATTAATTTATTCAAAAATATATTTTAGAGTTACAACCACATATAATTCAAATGATTTTATCATTTTCAACTATTATATGTTAAACATGGCGGCGATACAGCCGACACTTGGGATCAATCGATTTTGATAGTATTTAGAAAATATGACTTTTTTCTCCAAGTACTACAAAATCAAAATACAATTTAAAAAATGAAAACGTCAAAATGACATCGCCCGCCTTATTCGCCATGTTGGTTTTGAGTTGCAATTCTAACTGCAAATAATGTTTTGTAACTGCAGACAAAGCTAAATAAGTGGAAATATGCAGTAAAAAACGTTTTTATATTGATTTTGACTGTTTAATGATATTGTGTACAATACATGGCCGGTGGTCCATACATTTTTGCAACATCTCCTTTGTGTAGGTTTTTTAGTTGCCACCCCTGAGATCTACTATCTCTCTTACCGTCTAACCGGAACGCGAAAGTGCGGCACAATACCATTTTATATGCCGCATATAGAAAAGGTAATGCGATGGTAAGTCCTAGAGTTCCCACACTGAAACTCTACCACCCATTTTTTTTGTGACGACCCGGTTGGTCCAGCGGTATGAGATGACTGTTTGATTCGAAGGGTCGCGGGTTCGATCCCCGCTTCTGGGCCAAATATATGTATGGGCTACAGATATTTGTTTCGGGTCTGGGTGCGTGTGTATGTGTTGTTTGTATATAACGGCACCCACGACACAGGTTTATACCTACTGTGGGGCTGAGTGTAAGCGTACTTTAAAAAAAGAACCATTTTTTAACACATTACAAAAGTGGGTAATATCAAATGCCACTGACTTGTATCTCAAAAGAAAACCAAATTGCAGTGATAGTAGTTTATATCGATTATAAGCCTGTAAATTATACAAAGAAAGTGAACTATGAATAACTTATTAGTTTAAAACGCCTAGTCTGCAATAAAATATCCTTGGCACTCGTGCAGGTTCACAATTAATGTTAAGAATAGCTAAATTATATGTCTTCAGTGAGAATGACGTGTAAGTTATATGACCAACATAACAAAAGTAGGTATTTATTGTCGCAAAATGACAGTTGATTGTATAGTATTTTATAAAAGAAAAAATAATTATACTCATTACGTACTATGAAACGAAGGATATCTAACAGATGGTTCTCTTTATTGTATTAAAATGTTACAGCTCATTTTGTTATAGTCATGACACAGGCCAACTAGCATGCAGAACACATGGATTATCATTGCTACACACTTTATGTTATTGATGTTATGGAACTCTGTAACTGTAACTACCGCATATATATAAAAATCAATTGCTGTTCGTTAGTCTCGCTAAAACTCGAGAACGGCTCGACCGATTTGGCGAATTTTGGTTTTAAATGATTTTTGGAAGTCCAGGGAAGGTTTGAAAGGTAAGAAAATATGAAGAAATTGAAGAGGAATAGTAAAAAACACAGTTTTATTTTCCTATACAAATAGTCCGTATATATCAAACCTTTGACACATTTTTTAATTCTGAGGCAATACGAAGTTTGCCGGGTCAGCTAGTCCGAAATATTTTTCTATCCGTAAACGTAAGTGAATGTAAAATAAAAGTTTCGGCTAAATTCACATTCATTTTTCACATTCATTTTCATAATTCATTACACAAAACTGCGATGCGATGCGATGCTACGCCGCATCGCAGGCGATGTATTCGTGCGAGCTCGCAGATATTTGCGATGCGATGCGAATTTGCAGTTATGTGTGGTGTGGGAGCTTTTAGTAAGACGTTTTATCACATTTATTTTTCCAGACTAAGCGCCTTATCCTTCCTCCTCTCCTATCATCGACCTGAAGTCTGCTTTAATTATGTAACACATTATTAAAAAAATAATAACATTATATACTTATTGATATTGGATAATGTAATACAGGCTTAGACCGAAATATTGCTCATCTCAGAGGCATTAATGAGTTAGCTCTTTTATATGTCACAGTGTAGTGCGACGCTGCATTAGACTCTGTCTGTTTGACTTGATGCTGTGTTCTGATAAGATGACAAGGATGCATCCAACGATTTGCGGGACTTTTTGCAATGCGGGACACTTCCCTAGAAATGCTGGACTGTTGGCCGCCTTATTCAACATCAACACTTATCTAGCGCTGGCAAAATTGGATAATGTAATGCTCGCGTGTATTATCTTACTGCTTTGCTGGCTGGCGACGAAAAGCTGTTTTTGGCATATAAATACATGGTGAAATTTGAGCGGTTGTTTACCCGAGGCAAAACGATTTTGCCTTGGTAGTTAATAATCGATCTATATTACAATTTTTTTGTTAGTTTCGCCGTATGACAGGGTACGTGAGTTTATTTTGCTGTGAACATTCACAACATTGAATATTCACTTTGTACTTCAGCTTGAAGTGTAGGAAAAAAAATTAATACATTTTGCTATGATCGATTACATCGACGATGAGAGAAGCTGCGTTGTGTCGTCGATGATCGATTATAATAAAATCAATATTACTCTAGTTATTGACTGCCTGACAAATAACAAATAGCCAAAAGTTTGGCATGTAGAATACTTAGATATCACTAAGAAAGAACATTTCGAAATTCCTACCGAATTTACGAGACTATGAAATCTTGGAAAAAAAACATTTGTATAGGTAAAATTGTAAACGACAGTAGACCTATAATTTATATTATAGGCAAAATCATTATATTACATATTACAACATCATTATTAGATTATAATTATTTTATGAAACTACCTGCACATCACTAACAATAGGATGTATGCATTAAAGAAACCAACCGGAACCGTTACGTAAACAACGTTGAAAAACGAACGTTGCTATTGACGTCACGATTGGAACATAAGTGTCGTCATTGAAACGGGGATCCTATATTAATATGCATAGAAAACATATTTTTAAGGTGCGCCAAAACTCAGGAACTGTACCACCGATTCGTGTATTTTTGTTAAAAAAAAGAAATAACACGTGGAAAATGTTCGGAAAAATTGTAATAACAGCAATTTAATTTTGCCACATAAACTGCCGCCTGTCAAACATTTCAAGTTCGTTCAGTCTTTTATATTAAAAATAATACCTATATATTTTATGGCCATGGATTCAAGCTTTATTGCTTTTAGGTACGTTGTTTTGCCACAACGCACCTAACCGCACTGTAATTGCCGGAACAGAGGTATAATACCTATCTTAGGCATCAAGAGTAGCAACGCAACTGCATTCAAATACCTATCTGGTTTCCCGTAGATGTTTATAGGCTACAATATTACTTACAATCAATGTAAACTGTACCTATGCTTGTTTGCCACTTCATGGTTTAAAAAGAAACGTTTGACGGGTCAGCTGGTTTTTTAGATCATCACCAACTTACATTAAATTCAATATAATGTAATTACTACTTAAAATATAAACTATCGATGAATTATTAAATTACCTGCACAACACTTACAATATACACAATTAAAGAAATCAACCCAAACCGCAAACAAACGTTACAATTGACGTCACGATTGGCGCATAAGTGTCGTCATTGATAAATGGAGATGCGTACAAACCGCGGGCGCTCCGTAGTCTCAAGGTGAACGGCCGGGTTCTACCCCCGCCCGGCCACGTGACCCGCCCAGCTCTTGAGCTAGGTCAGGGTCGCTCGCGACATTCCCGCCGACTTACACGGACCCCTCGGCACCGCCGGATTCCCCGCGCCGTAGAGATGGCCTCACGAAAATATATCGGATATCGTATCGATGTTTAATGAACATCAATGTGTTTATGTTCGAAATATCATCATTATTCTAATGTCTGGTTAATTATTAGTAATAGTAATAGTAAAATATGGGCGACATAAAAATCTGAAGTTCAAGGAAGAAACGGGAAAATAGTCATCGTCAAGGATTTGAACCTACGACTTCTGGAATTGGACTATTTATGCACGAAGATGGTACGTAAAGGCGGACTTAATGCCACTAGGTTTTTTTCTCCCAGTCAACCTTTGGGTTATGAAGAGAGTGCATAACGGGTCTAAATTAAGAAATTATGAGTGGAAAAAGATGTGATTAAATATAAAAATATCTTTATAAGTAAATTGTTCCCGGACAAGAATTTACAGATGTCCGAAATCTCTGTAGGTAATTCAGTTGCATGCTGTGTTATTTCCAAAATACAATAGCATTTTGTTTGCAAAATACCTAAAGACCGTAATTTTAATTTTGATATTATCGTCGTTGACTTTGACTTTGAGACACATCGACAATAACAATATAAACAAACCACATCGATACATTTCTGAAGAGACATCGACATTTTGATATATCGATAATCTTCCCGCAGGCCTAGCCGGGCTCCGTCTCGGTGGCGGACTCACCTCGCGTTCGTCTACTCGCCCGATTTTTCCGTTCGAATAGTTGCCAATGTGTCCGGCGGCGCGTCCGCTGACCTCTTGAGTTAGGTCAAGGATAGGTTTTCGTGAGGGAAAATCCTTGCGCAACCCCGTTCCACTTATATTAGATGTCTTTGTTCCGTCTCTCGAAATAGGGGTAAGCTTTCTTACAATCTTCGTACGTTTTATGACTTCCTAGTATCTATTAAAAATCATTATTATTTTATTAACTGAAAACGATTTTGTTTATTTCTACTCCATTATTTACATTATTATTGAATTAGTCCCCAAATAAGCTCAAGTTCCATTTTGGGTACATTTCTATTTCTCATTACGTTCGAAGTTACTTTTAATTTTTAATAAATGACCAGCTGTTGCCCGCGGTGTCGGCCGCGTGGATGTCGTTTGATAAATATTTTTTCCTGAATTTTCTATATTGCTATAAACCTCACGGAGCCCGAGACCTTTCCAACGATTGCAAAACCGTGGAAATCGGTTGGTGCGTTCTGGAGTTATACCGTCAGGAAGGAAAACCCGACTTATTTTTATACTATAGATTGTTCTTTCTTTCGAGCAATATCATGTGCAAGACACGCTGTAAAAGGAGATGTTCTTTTATGAAATACACCTCACGATGGAGGCGGTATTTCATGACGTCAAATTTAATATTTTTAACTCTCACATTACGATTTAACCAGTACCACACCTACCTACTGCACATGCACAACCATTTGGTACCATCAAGCCACCCATACCATTGGGGTGAAGGCAGCTTTGTCTGTTCTATCGGCCGATAAATATTACTTTCACTACTGTCGTATACCGGTTAGATGATAATGTCCATCAATAATAGGGCTCTTTAACTGCCTCAGTAGCCTAGTGGTAGCAGGCCACTACTACTACGCTGGGGTCCTGGGTTCGATTCCCGGGTCGGGGGCTATCACAGATAACAGTTTAAAATTCTTTATCTCTGGTTCTATTGGGCTTTTTCCATTTTGTGGAAGTTTTCCAATACCTCGGAGTTTGATAATGTGCTCGTAGATGCCAACAGGCTCGCCACCTGTTACATGGGCCAAAAACGTAATCGGCGAATCGTGGGTGTTTGCATGTATGCTTGAATGCATGCATTTAACTCTGCCTCCCATTTCGGGGATTACAGGCGTGAAGTTACGTAATAATAGGACCATTCCTATAATTTCAACAGAGAGGCTAGAACACAATTAGGGCCTCAAGGATGGCCTATGCATCTATATTTTGGTCTCTGGTTTTTGTGAAGACATCTATAGACTGCAGTATATTTACCATTCATTTGAACTACACACTGTCTCTGTCACAACATTAAAAAATGCCGGGAAATCTATATGTTGTAAAATCGCTGATTTTTTTCATTTAATTAATTCGTTTTTATTTCCATTTTTGCTTACGACGCCTACGAGAATGATATAAAAGGCATCTAATTTGTAAAATATTTTAACATTGATGGTAAATAATACTGTGAGTCTATAAACATCAACATGAAACCAGAGATGTCAATGTAGATGCGTTGCCACTCCTGAGGCCTAAGGTATTATGCCTCTGTGCCGGAAATTACAAGGCCGAACACACAGATTGGAGGTAATCATCAATTGGAGGGGCATTAGGGGCAAGTAGTACTAGGTAATGCGGTGGTGCCAACTACCGCGAGCTCTGTCACTGGAGCTCTACCACTAGTGAAAACCTAGAATGCCTAGTGGCATTAAGTCCGCCATATGTATAAATTACATAGAAGTGAAAATAAAAAAAGGATAAATAAAAAACCCTATAACATCAAAGAGTCAATAGATAAGGATGTAAATAACGTGATTGCCATTGCCGGCTGCACCACTATTAGGCGGTGCAAACCGAGGAAGTGGCAAAATAGGACGTGGCAAGTGACCGGGATAGGGGACATCCGCCGTCTTCGTCGGTGCGTTTAAGACTAAACTACTTAACGAGCTAGCTCTTTTGTGACGTAGCGATCTGCATCTATGACCCAATTTTACGTGGGACACTAATACAATGACGTTCATAAAATTTTAGGTTTTGGATTTTGATGCGACACTGGTGTTCAATAATGGACAAAAATATTCTCAAATTAATCTGACGGTGATGGTGATATTATTTGGACCATTTTTAAAGCATGTGGATAGTTGCAGAGGCCCGGGAAGACCAAGACTGACGAAAATGATCAAATGGGTCGAGTAGGTACTGTCTGAGGGTGGAGAGGAGGGAGGGGTAAAAATTAGACATTTGGACCGGAACTGGAACACGGTAGTGTAGAATACTACCTAATACTATAGAACTCTACTACCAATGAGAAGTTGAGATATCTGATATATCAAAACGTGTTCAGGCTAATGAAGGTTGTCTAAAGAGAATCAATAAACGACTTAAAACGGTCGTAACTGGTGAGGGTAAACTATCGGAGCGAGGCATACTTACCTACCATTAAACCTTGTATATACACGCCGTAACCTCTATACTGATAGATCTACTACGAGAGAGATTTTTATAATTTTTTCATCATCACTCGCATTTACAGGGTTTCCCTACAATTATATTTTTTATCTTTTATTTTATCTATGTAACCTTTGATATACTACCATACTCTCGGCTTCTCGCAGGTTTACATGTAATTTATAGGTAAAAAACTATCTTAGCAATTTTTTTTTAAATTTTCGGCTCAGTATTTTTGGGGTGGGATAAACATTTTTTGAAGATTGAAGATTTAAATAACTTCAAAGCTATGTAACTTTAAAATTATTAATAAAATCATCACAATAGGTAAGTCTTACAAAATATCACATAGTATACCTTGAATTTATTTTAAATTCCCTAATTTATTTACAACTAGAGGCCCCAATTATAAAAAAAAACACTTTTTTCGTCGCTCGTTTATATGTGGATATAATTCACATAATGTTCCAAACATCAACTCAATCAGTTCACTAGGTGCTTTCAGAGAAAATCGGTTGTTACATACTGATTGTCTCGTGAGTTCTAATAAAGTTTCCGTTTTTATTTTAGTACGGAATTCTAAAATCGCAGGTGTAAAGGCAGAACATAGTTAGTAATGAACATAATTGATCGCTTAGGGCCAATGTGTCCATTACTGTTACACGATAATAAAATAAACTCTCAGTCGCCCGAAAGTAGTAACGTTAGGCCGAATTCACATTGCGAAACTAGTGGCATGAACCTAATTTCATGACATTAATTTCGTCAACAATATCTGTTGTAAGCATCAAGTTTTACATTACATGTATTGATTTCATGACATTGACTTTTTTGTGTGAAACTAATGACATGCAACTGATTTCAATAAATTATATTTAACGTGATATTGGTCCGCATGCTTTACTGCCCATTTTAAAATGCATTAACGCCTGTTCTTTCGAGACAACTTTTTCATCATTTTAAATATCTATACATCTATACATATAATAAAACAGTAAAATCCGCGTGTCTGTACATTGTATATATTTATGAAAAAACAATTGGGGCGATGTTAAAATAGTATAAGAACACTTTTCAATGATTTTTTAATTCTTTGTCTGTCTGTTTGTCCCTTTGTCCAGGCTAATCTCCGAAGATACTGGACGGATTCGAATGAAACTTTTTGTGGTATATAGATACTAAGCCTGGCCAACATTTAGACTACTTTTTACTGCGGGAAAATCACTAATTCCCACGGTAATCTCTACATTAAATTTCATTTTCCTATACAAATAGTCCGTATCTATCAAACCTTTGACACATTCTTTCATTGTGAGGCAATACAAAGTTTGCCGGGTCAGCTAGTTATTCAATATATAAATCAATTCTACATTGATTCTCATACCTATTATAATTATTATATTATAGGTTCATTTAACATTTTGCATTGCAATATGAAGCTGTGACGTTGACGGAGCAATGATCTCAGCAATTCTTCTGTTAATTTCACGATGCAATTATTTTGTTGAAACTTGTTTCATAAAGTAATTATAAAATGTATGACACTAGTTTCCTAATGTTAATTTGGCCGAAGAGCTGATTGCGCATTGGCTAGAAAATACTGAATATCAAATCCATTACTTTGAGTCCATAACGATTCAATGTTTCAATGAATCAAAAAAATGTATTACACATTTTAAAACATCACACTTCATACATCATGTGAACCATTAAATGGTTTATAAAAGACCAGCTGTAGCCCGCGGCTTCGCCCGTGTGGATGTTGTTTAAAAAGTAGCATATATTCTTCTAAAAATGTATATCATTATATTTAGATAAATTGATAATATATCAATAATTTTTATACTTTGATTAAACTTAAAATTGCAATTACTTTTGAAACCAGATGTACAACTAATCTTTTCGAATATACTTCGACCCAGAAATTGTAGTAGATACCTATAAAAAAATATTCAAAACTCATTTAGAATTATAACAAAATGCGATAAAGTCCATAATAATCTATTCGTAGAACGTATACTATTAAAATGAAGATGAGAAACAACTTCATTGATAATTTTATTCAAGAAAAAAAAGCAATTCACCTGTTTAAATTCAAATGTAAATTCAAATGCAGTTAAAACAGCACATAGCAAAATAACAGTTGTTTCTCAATAACATTAATTAAACGCTGTATTGATGCGAATGATTTTACATTGTTTTTGTCAAAGCCATCCATTTTTCTAGCAGCGACAAAGATAGATTACTAATAAGAGAAAGAACCAACAAAGACAACAGGGCTCCGTAGGTACGTCAATTGAAAAAAATTGAACGGTAATAACCCGTTTCTATAAATTAACTGATCGATTGTTATCCTTTCATTTCAACTCATTTTTATTAAGAAAAATGAGTCTGTTTAACCACTATGGTATTTCTTCTCTTCAATTAATTATTTCAAAGAATAGCAAGTGTACCTATATATACGTAATAGCTTTGAAACAAGCGTGAATATTAAACACATTTGCTCACAAGCTTTTGATATGATGCAAATGGAAGATAACATTCTAATTAAACAACGAGATTAGATCTGAATTCAAATTATTCACATATTACATTTTAGCGTTGAACCGAATACGAAGTTCACAATCGTCAAGACTCACATGTAAATCTCAATTGCGTTAAACGCTCCGCGTTGCTCAAAGCTAATTCCCAGAAGGTAGGCAGCATGGCGTCGCCGAAGCTTTCCGTCACCCGGCCACCCGAAAAGCACTTTCAGGCGCGTCAAGCATGCCTCGGGAGGGATGGGCGGCCCCCTGCACCCGAGCGGAGTTCGAAAAAAGGCGATGCACTTCCAATTGTTCCTTTTATGTCCAGAATCGATCGTTTCGGTAAAGGAGCGAGTTTTTATCTGAACGGCCACGGTTACTTCACACGTGGCGGCCTAATTGGGGTACTACCCTAGTCATTGGATTAGAAAATAGAGAAAAGACCAGAGAGATTTTCGGCGGATTTACCGCGTATGATGTTCGCGGGGTTTTTATTATAATTCGGTTTCTCTGTTGTGAATGCGACTAGTATTCGTGAATTTTGTGAAAGTTTGTGATTTAAGGAGTTAACTTATTTAATGGGATACGGAATACTGGTAATTTTCATTTTAATTTTAACTCGATGTCGGGTAAAATGAGAAGGACGGTTAACAATAAAAGAAAAAATGGAAAGAAAATGTTGACTTCCAGTAGATATTGAACCTGAAACCTCTGGATTAACTGCTTATTAAAAGCAGCTGGGCTAGTTAGTTAATCCAGAAGTCAACATTTTTTTCCATTTTTCATTAATTTATATATTAACTCGCATGTGTTATTAGGAAAAAACTTAATAAATATTACAAGAACGGTTAGGTATGCTTGAGATAAACCATTTTAATGATGTATTAAAATAAATCTACTTTGTTTCGCGTGTATGTAATTTTCTACCACTCTACGGACTGTTCCGTTGAAAATAACACTAAGACAAGTAATTTTAAAATAATGACAAATCAATTTAAAATGTTTCACTTACTGTTCTCTGTAGCAGTCGCTCATCGTCGTAATATTTAGCCAAAGAAGTACAAGTCAAACTTACCTGTAAAGAAATAAAATATTATTTAACATTAAAAAATACACCACGGTATTTATTTATAGCTTCCTGTATTTGCAATATATATCAAAACGCTAATATGCGATATATTCGAAAAATGACTGTTTAGGTTAACATAAAATAATAATATACAATTGAGCAGGTGCATGCACATAGTTTTTATAGATAAAAATATTTACAAAACGTGTTATTCGAATTCGCGCCTATTTATACATATACGTACTTTTAGTCACGGCATGTTTGAATCAATTTTCCAGCTATTCAGATATTATTATTTTTTGACTTCAGATAAAAAGGCTTTAAATTCTGAAACTAGCTTTTCATTCAGAATTTGGAAATATCGTTAAATTATAAGCGTATTACATGAAGGCTCGACAATGTTAACAATAAAAAAATAATTTTATCGGGTCTCGGCAAAAAGAATATTTTACCGGCCATACTTATATTATAATTAATAATTTATACATGAGCATTGGATTCGCCGACCGGCGTCAGATAGACTATATACCGCCGGGTGTAATTTTTATTCGCTCCAGTGCCTCCTACAATGTTGCTTTTACTATAAATATTGTGTTAGAAATTTTAATAAAAAATTACACTGACACCATTTAGGTACATGCAGCAAAATGCAATCCGGTTTTCGTAATTGTGTTTTGTCGATGTTCGGTTTTCGTAATTATGTTCTAATAATTTCCTTATGAACTTCATAAAGAAAAGGCCGATCGTGACGCATTGACTTGAGGGCTATACAATTAGGGTTGTCAGATGGTCGGAAAAGCCGAGCATGTGGTCTTGTCTCCGAAACAATTCACGGAATTTGAGCAGTTGTTCCGTGTTCTAACTTTCTTTATAGTCGCGAACTTAAAAAATCTTCACATTTAAAATATTAGTAAGGATGTGCTATTCCCGACAAAAATTTTAGCATTAAGAAAGAAACAATTTATTCAGACATACAGCACGGAGACATAAACAAAGAAAATAAAATAAATTGAAAACAATTAACAAAAAACACATATTAGAAGAATTAGCAGAATTATTCCTCAAATGTCAGGCTTGCTTCTTTTAAAATATGAGTAAATGTTAGCAGTTAGTGAACCTTGGCTTTAGTAGATTGGTCTTGAAAATCGTAAGCCGGCTTAGCTATGAAAAAGGGTATATGCCATGGCACACCAATATCTGGATTCCGGATGGTGTACAATATTCGTTTATATCCTGACTGACATGTCATTAATTTATACGTTGAATAAGTGAAAGAACACTTTGTAGTTTTTGTTATATTGTAAAAATATCTACAAATTTCTCATTGTAAAAAAAGCCGAAAGCAAAACTTTTAACTTCGAGCAAGATTTGTAGCTGTGTCTTTTGAGAAAATGTATAAATATGTTCTCGTATTTATAGACCTGCCAGGGCCTTGAATGTCCTCCCTACATGTGTCCAAAATTCTTCAAGACTATAAATATCTTTACCCAGCCGCAAAATTTGATCTGCAGTTCAAAGCAAGCTCTTCAAAAATACCCCAAAACACATCCGGTGCTCCCATCCCGTGTCCCGCTTCTAAGTAATTCCAAGGAATAGATCTAACCTACATATATAGGTTTGATGGGATCTCAAATATGATATGTGATTGTGTGTCAATCAGCGGCGCTATTTCTTGGATATAGCCATGCAGTGGTCGCAGATGAGCCCATATAGCCCTTGCGTCATTTTTATTACATTCACTGTTACTGCAAGCATTATATGGCTTCAAAATGCCGGTTTCTTGATCAATGATATACACCACCATAGTTTTCGGAAAATCCGATATGTACTTCAGCCTCCATGGGAGATAATGTCGTCTTTAGAGAAGTTAAATGTTTATAGTGTATAACTACATCTCCCTCCTTTTCAATTTTGTCTTTTTCTGTTTTAATTTACCTGTTTCTTTCTTACGTTTGTAGCGTAGCTCTGTTGTCAAACAAATTTCCATTACCAAAATTTTATGATCATTACCATTTTTCAAATAGCGAATGGTAAATGATGGTAATGAAAGGAACGGTAATGAGATTTAACACTTATTTTAGATTTTTTCCTTAAATAACCGATAAATGTTTGGAATGAAGACTAAAAAAGCACATAGACTCAAAGTGTATCATGTTAACACCGAACATGTAATTTGAACTATTACTTTTTATATTTAAAATAGCACTGATGGTAATGAAAAGAAAACATACCACACCCAATGATTTCGTCTTTGTCTCCGTTTTGTCACCAAACTAGAAACATCCGACCTGTTCTCTTTTCACTGGTCAACGGGGCTAGGATCGCTCAAAGGGGAACAGGGGCAGGGAATATCACTAAGGCGTTCTAACAGGTAAATATTTTTACTTCAAGTACAGTCGACGGTAAAGAGCTTTTACCGTTTAGTTGCTAGGGGAGGGGGAAATTGACACTAATGAAAATTTGCACTTTAAAGCTAAATAGGTAAGTCACGAACAGTTAACTAAATCGGAAAATGATGTTCGGACATCCATAATATTTTTGAAAAACCTATACAAACCAACGATTCCTGATACTATTTGGCAATCGAAAATAAAAAAAAAAACATATACGCGCGTTACAAGCAGGTTACCATAAGTTTTTTTTTTCATTTTTTAAATTCTATCACTCTGTCGGCGTGATTTAGGTGTATACTTGTGCCAAATTTCAAGTCTCTAGTAACAATAGTTTTTGTGCTAAACCGCGGACGGACAGACAGACAGACAGACAGACGGACATGGCGAAACTATTAGGGTTCCTTGTTCACTACGGAACCCTAAAAATGAAACAATAAAGAGTTCACAATATTGATAAATAGTACATACGTATTAATAATTGATAATTTATTCCCATTTATATAGTGATGACACACACAACATAATTGTGCAAGGGGAAAGCGTGGGAAAAAGTTACATTTTATCGCCAGAAAAACTCAATACATATTGTTTGATGGAATTATTCCATCGAACAATATGTATTGAGTTTTTCCTTATAAATATTGTTAATTATACATCTTGTTTGTAAAATATAAATAAGTTCATAGAACAACAATAGGTACTCGTATCAAATATCTATGTTTTTAGACTCACATTTTTCTTCGTTAATCATTAAGTACACATTACAGATGGGTGAAGGAAAATTATAGCGCACTGAGAGTATTTACACAATAAAAAATATCATACAGTGGTACAGTCTGTTCTTAAAATATCATCCTATACGATCAATGTTTGTATAATAATATGTATAGGTTGTAGGTATATTTAATGTTTCTATACTGATGTTCTCAAAAACGGGTCTACAGAAGATTGAAATTTTATAGAGATTTACCGTAGCAAAAAATTGATATAGCTAAGTATAGGTTAGAATAAAAAACAAATCCGTAATAACACGCATTTTACGTAAAATATCAGCCATATGAATAGACTGAACAACGTAATTAGATAAATAAAGTACATATTATTCTACGCAAGCTACCTAAGACCGCGAGTTCGTTTTCAAACCCAAGTTGATAACTGTTTAGTCGGTTTGTTTTTCTTAGTTTTAAGTTGTATTTTGTATATAGTAAATAAAAAAAATATATGAATAATTTGGAAAATATGTATAAAGATAAAGCATTCTATAGCTAAAACGTATCTAATGTACGTTTATGAATACGGGGGTTAGTTTATAACCTTTTACACAGATATCTGAAATAACTTTCTATATCTAAATATCGGCTCTTCCGATGACGATAAATACATTAAGAACATATTTTACAAAAGTATTTTACAAAAATTATGTATCTTTATATATATATATATATAAAAATGAATTCCTGTTCGTTAGTCTCGCTAAAACTCGAGAACGGCTGGACCGATTTGTCTTATTCTGGTTTTGATGATTTTTAGAAGTCCAGAGAAGGTTTGAAAGGTAAGAAAATATGAAGAAATTGAAGGGAAATAGTAAAAACCACATTTTCATTATTCCATACAAATAGTCCGTATCTATCAAACCTTTGATACATTATATTATTGTGAGGCAATACGAAGTTTGCCGGGTCAGCTAGTAATAAATAGATTTATTATTGTTTATATGCTCCTACTTTGTAATGCGTGCGAAAACGATTGCAAAAGTTGAATTGATTGCAATGATAACAATATGAAATCCGACACATCTTTACGAACCACAATTAACATACTCTTTTATGTTTTACTGGAATAAATTAATGAAAATGACGAAATATGTTAATTTTGTTACTTTTTCTAACAAGTGAGACATGCAAACAAATAACAAAGATTGATAATGTATTAAATTTTAAATCAGGTTTTTATTACTTCGTTGCATGTAGCGAGCATGTTTCGTCAACATTCATAAAATGTATGTTTTTTTTTAATGTGATGTAAGTGGCAAACAAGCTTGCAGTTCACATTGATGTTAAGTGATTTATTTAATCGTATGGCGTTTTACAGGATAAAGGCATTTTACATTTTTTTAATAAACTAAAACTTAAATTAATAATTAATAAATTACAACTCCACATCCAGGTTGTGCAACCAGTCCATAGCTTCGGGTTTGAGGTCGAAGAGGTCCATTGGGTCACCCTGATAACGTCGTCTTGGACACTGTTCTACGATGTGCTGCACCGTTTGATCTTCAAGGTCGCAGTCACATAATGGAGAATCCCTCCAACCTGGATGTTAAGTGATGACTGCAGCCTATAGACACTTACACAAAGACCAAGGTCAAAATGGAGATGCGTTACCACTCCTGACGCCTAAGGTGTTATGCCTCGGTGCTGGAAATTACAGGGCTGTACATTACCAACTGACCGGAACACGATACCTAGTGCTGAATGAACACTACCATTTAGCGGCAAGTAAATTAGGTAATGCGGTGGTGCCTATGCCCGCGAGCTCCGTCACTGGAGCTCTACCAGTAGTTAAAGTAATCAGTGTTAACAGATTCCCTTACTATCTGACAGTTAATTTTCGAATAGTGCGACTCATTTTTTTACTTAACCGGAATTTTAACAAAGTTAATGTAAGATGATGCAATGCAACAGGTTCTCAGCCTAAGCATTCAGGTCTCAGAAATGTACAAATATCTACTTTGAGATGTTTAGATTTTATGTACGTAGCTATCTATAAACTGCATTATTAATTTAACACCAATGTGAACTTGCTTGTTTATTAAAATAAAACAACCTTTTTCGTATAGCGATATACACACAACACCTCCGCCCATAAGATATAATGATTATGACTTTTTAAATCAAACCAAATACAATAAAATGTGTAAAATAACGTGTTCTATGTTATTTAAAGCCACATCACTATGCTATCTGGTACATCACTAAGCTATCAACTGAGTACAGATCATATAATTATTCGATATACTTTATTACCATCTATTTTCGTAAAAAACCATCGCCTGCCTCCCGTTAAGGAGTGGAATAATAATGTAATTAACCACAATGAATGCTGCATGGTTAACTGGGACCGCTAAAAAGCCACTGACTTCACATTAAAAACTTTAATTACTTATTTGTTCGGTTTTCATTAAAATTATTTCGCTCGTTTCGCTTTTTAGATAAATGTATGTTTGTCTTGTTATAAAACGTGTATAAGGCATGTTGCAAAATGATAATGACACTTTTTCTGTTTTTACTATTGGTTTTTGCATCCAGTTGAATATTGAGAAGGACACATGTCATAATATTAACGTAACTTATTCGTAACTTCACGCCTGTAATCTCCGAAGGGGTAGGCAGAGGTAAATGCATGCATTCAAGTATACATGCATACACCCACGATTCGCCGGATACGTTTTGGCCCATGTAACAGATGGCGAGCCTGTTGACATCTCGTACATTCGTATCTCGTACATCGGCTACATTACCAAACTTCGAGGTACCTTCTGGGAAATTTCCAGAAAATGGAAAAAGCCCAATAGAACCAGAGATAAAGGACTTTAGTCCATTACCTCTGACAACCCACTACCCGGAAATCGAACCCAGGACCTCAGCGTAGTAGTAGTAGTGGCCTGCTACCACAAGGCTACCGAGGCTACCGAGAAGGACACATGTCATAATATAAACGGGTTAAGGACATCCATCAAAGATGGGTATCTTCCCCACAGGTGAAGGTGAATTCTGCCGCTAGTGCAGTCAGTGAACCGAATAATGCCGGTCAAATCATTCCAATAGGCGACAGTAAATGCAATAACGCGGGATAGGCAACAACGTCTCGCGCTAAAATTGCAGACACTACGATCGCCAATCCGCTTGCTAAGCGTGGCGATTATAGCGGGGGTGAACGGCTATTAATAAATAAAACTGAGACGAAGATGGGGAAATTAAGTGAAGTCGTGACGTGACGTGTAGCCAACACCTTCAGAGAAATCTGTCATGTGGATAAGAGATTTCTAGGCTTCATAAATCGATTAGTTACACAGTTTCTATCAAACAGTTCTAAAAACGTCTAGGAGATCACGAAATCTTTTAGTGAAAGCACACTTATGAATTATCTATACTTATAATAAATCTGTAGAAGTGTAGAGTCTGTACATTAAAATATTGAAAAAATAAATACCAGGGGATGTTATTAGATCGACACCGAACACAAATATGTGATTAGAAAATTTTCTCAAGAAGCATCACATAAAAACTAAAGGTCCGATTACAATGAAGCTTGGTATGATTATATTTTAACCTTTGGCGCACAACACTGGGTACTTTTTATCCCGGAAAAATGTCTGTTTGTCTGTGTGTTTGTGCACGCTAATATCAGAAACGGCTTATTTGATTTGCGGTAAGTTTCACTTAACATTTAGTGTTTGTTTCATGTGAATCGGTTCAGAAATAAAAAAGTTATGTCAATTTAAAGAATCGTATCGAATATTTTTAAGCTATTCTGTATCTTAGTTCTATCTTTTAGGGAGTTTCGTACCTAATAGGTAAAAACGGACCCTACGGATAACTGATCCTCCGCTGTCTGTCTGTCTGTCCGTCCGTCCGTCTGTCTGTCACCAGGCTGTATCTCATAAATAGTGATAGCTAGAAAGCTAACATTTTCACAAATTATGTATTTCTGTTACCGCTATAAAGACAAAATTAATTACTAAAACTAGGAAAATGAAAATGTTAAGAAGTCTAAGAGGGCACCCAATAAAGGTGTTTTTTGTTCGATAATACCGGTAGGAAGTAGACGTTTAAATTTTTTATAGAATTTTTAGGTCTTATGTTGTATTGTAGCTTCCATAATAAATCTATATACGTACAAATAAATAAAATTAGAGTGTCTGTTTGTAATATAAAATAACCGCTTTTTACTAAACGCATATGTATGTATACACGGTACATATACCAAAACAACATTTTTTACAATTTTTGTCTGTCTGTCTGTCTGTTTGGCGGAACTTATCTCGGGAACGGCTTGACCGATTTTGACGAGACTTTCACTGGCAGATAGCTGATGTGATAAGGAGTAACTTAGGCTACTTTTATCTCCATACATCCATACATCCATACATAACTACATACAAATAAGTAGAATTGGAGTGTCTCCGATTTTGACGGGACTTTCACTGGCAGATAGCTGATGTGATATGGGGTAACTAGAGCTACTTTTATCTCCATACAACCATACATACATACATAACTACATACAAATACATAGAATTGGAGTGTCTCCGATTTTGACGGGACTTTCACTGGCAGATAGCTGATGTGATATGGAGTAACTTGAGCTACTTTTATCTCCATACAACCATACATACATACATAACTACATACAAATACATAGAATTTGAGTGTCTACGATTTTGACGGGACTTTCACTGGCAGATAGCTGATGTAATAAGGAGTAACTTACGCTACTTTTATACTAGCTGCACCCACGACTTCGTCCGGATAGATACTGAAGAACCATATTTTTTCTCACGTAGACGCAGTCGCGGGCACAGCTAGTAGGCTAATAAAAGGAACAATTTCATTAACCAATTGAGTTACCATAACTTAGAATTGTTATTTGAAAGATGAATATTATTTTGAACGTCTATGAGAACTATTTGCTGTTAATGAGAGAGAGAGAGAGAGAGAGAGAGAGAGAGAGAGAGAGAGAGAGCGAGAGATAAAGAAAGAGGTAAAGGGAGTGTAAAGCGCCAAGTTCAATACACATTTGTAAAATTAATATTCAATATTTGCGAATTTTAAACGGACACAGACGCAGGTAACAATTGAAGTTATAATGTAAAAAAAAAAACAAGTTTTAATGCAATTAATTCCACACGTGACTTATAAACGAATTCGTTTTTTCTCAAGTAGTCTTGCCTATTAGGGCATCAAGGGATGTTTTCTTAAGTCTTTTGTATTTAAGCTAAAGATAATTGGCCAAATTTCTACACGGTTCTATTTAAAAATACAATATTTTTCTCGTTTACTTCAACAATTATAAGCTATTATATCCGCAGTCCGACATTCCACTACACTGTGTAATAAACATCAAGATCTTTAGAAATGTATACAGCACTTTTATAATCTTAATTTTATTTTTAGTTCTTCTATCGCCAATGGCCGTTCAATGATTCCCTGAGATACAACTTGATTTTGTACCGTTATCCTGCTAAAGTTAGGTTAGGTTATAAAACATTTTTTTAGGTTAAGTTAGGTATAAAAAATTGTGTGATGTGCCCACTTAAGTTAAAGGTTTCCATAATTGAATTCAAAATTTCTCATGCTTTTTTAGAACCTGAGTCTCGTTGGTTAATAAAAGTCAAGATCACAATCCCGTCTTGGCTATGCAGTATAAGTTTCAACCGAAAATATGAAAATATTTGAGAAAAATTATTCAAGCACATTATAGCCTGTAAAAACTTAATTTAATAAAAAACTGCATAGGTTTGGATAAATTTCGAACATTGATAGGTATACTAGAGGTATAATTCGGATTAACATTAAATATGTACCTACAAGATGAGCAAGAATCAAAATCGTAATCCAGTCTTGGTTCGTCGACGACGGTTCAGTCGACGTTTCAAAGAAAAACGCGATTAGTAAAATTATATTTTGATTACAAAAACATGAAACGGTAAAATAAAATGTCAACCGCTAGTGATGATTTTCAGTCATTTATATCGCTTGCATTCAATGAGCAGTGTTACTTATTATAATTAAATATCCGTGTTCTGTAGATATACGACGCACACGATAGTACACAATGCTCCGCGCGCCCCTAGGGCCCCACGTGCTTTCAGTATTCCATACATAATTTCAACTGAATGGATTAAAAGATGTTACTTGATTAAACACATCATATTACCGCTGCTTTTTCATGCTATCAAAACTTTTAGCGAGTTTTTTACGTTCACCACGTATTATGAAAAATTATTCGATGCAATGAGATATTGCGAAAACTTTAATTTCGAGCACTTTATGTCACATTACGTCTTTTAGGGTTCCGTAGCCAAATGGCAAAATACGGAACCGTTAAAGATTCGTCAGGTTTGTCTGTCCATCTGTCCGTAGGTGACAGCCATTTTATTCCGAAACTATTAAGGTTACTTGCCTGAAACTCGGTAGGTATTCTGTGAATCGCTTTATAAATTATATACAAAAATAAAAAATAAATGAAAATTTATGGGGATTTGCATACTTGGAACTGAAGAAACAAAAATCAACGTTTAAATTTCTGTTATTCATCAAATTGTGTATTTTTTTTCATTCAGTGAAACTTGTTGACGTACTCTTATTTCTGTATGACATTATTTGTATATTGTATGTTACATAGTTGTTACATTAGGTATGTATCAACTTTTAAATTTGTGATCCTTTATGCAAGGTTCCCTGGCAGATCTCGCTGCCTGAGCGATAAGGCCTACTGTACCTATTTTACTGTCATCTATTTATGTAAATTGTCTCTGTTTGGTGTACGTTATGAAATAAATTATAAATAATAATAATAAAAATCCTTTTTTTAATGATGATATTGATGAGATGAGATTCCAAAGCCATTATTTCCAAATACGTCATTTGGAAAATAGATGCCTACTTACAAAGTGATAAAAGGAGTGTTTCCCTCCCACTGATTACCGGTGAGCTTCAGTGAAAGACCTCACTAATATGTTCATAATATGTTATTGTTGACTGCGTTATTGGCTTGAAATAATATTCATTCCGAAGCGAACCCATTGCTTTATTAATTCTAAAGTCTACAACTGACGCCTCAGTCCGTTTGCATCTTGACTAAGATAAAAATAGAGTATAAATACATGGTATGAAACAATAATTTCTAATTGATTATGCACAATTTTTAAGGTCGTATCGTATTTGTTTATTCAAACAATATTCCCGCTCAGCTCCTTTAAATTAATGGTTCTTCTTTCATGTCGTTTTTATTATTAATATTTGTGTACGAGCGAGCGTTGGCCCCGTTTCACTGCGAAGAAAAGATAGCAAATACGCATTAACATTTCATGTGTTATTCATGCATTTCCAAATACCCATGAATATAGGACATAACAATATATTGACAACGTTACATTGCAAAACTTGATAGTACCTACTTGCTAACACTACGGTTGGCTTTTGGCTTCAAGGTAGCGAAATATTGAGCATTTTAGGAAAAGATGATGTTAGTTGGAATGATCTGATGTTTTTTTATTAATATATATTTTTTATATATAGTATATGGTTTTCACCTAGTTTTATCCGCATAGAACTGAGTGTAGCGGTACTTCGGGTATTAGCCGTAACATGTATATGTATAAATAGCTCATCGGGGAATATAATATGTGTAGGCACTACCGGCACACTTGATGCGCTGTATATTATGTCTACCGACTACAATACTCATTTACCATCAATGCAAAACCCATCAACGATGTAGAAATAAAACAAAAGGATTTCCTATTTTCATGGAAACCTTTGGCTTTAGGGTGGTTGTTGTTTTGTTAGTATGTGCAATCGAATCGCATAATTCCCGGCGGGTTTTCTTGGGTTTGCGTAGGTACAAAGTAAACAACGATGACATTTGGTGTACTACTACTATGCCTACATATATTTTTTTGTGTCTACCAATAATTCATTACTTGTGAATTTTACGATAGGTTGGACAGAAGAGAAACTAATAATGAGTTTATATTTTTTGGCCTCAAGGGTGGCAGCCCATCTGCATATCTGGGACCTCACGATACACATTAAATCTAGTGTGAGGGCCGTAAGCACATCTGTTCATATAACATAAATATTGTGTGGTATTTTTTTTTTTAATTTTCATATATAAACCTCTGGTTTTTATAGTGTCTATAAGTTAGGTATGCTTGTTTGTCACCATCTGAATATAAAAAGTAGTGATTTGTTGAAGTAATAGTTTCTACGTTCATATTTTTGTCCGCGATACATTTGACTTACACAGCTTACGCGATCACGGGCAAATTTATCATAAGCCAAGGTGGACTTAGATCGTATGACAAATAGGGTTAACTAGGCACAAATTACGTACCGCTTCCGCCTCCACGGGTGTCGGCCTCGCCCGCGGTAATTGCCAAAACAATTAAACCATTTATCAACAATACGAATTTTAAGTGTCCGATTTCATTCGGCGTGCGCCGCGCCCATTCTCCCCTAATTATTTTACGCGGCAACACAATTTTCCATTTATTTTCATCTTCAAACACGCGGCGTATCGCTATGGGACGATCAACTGCGACCAGTTTGTGTTTTTGTGTTTAAATTAACTTGCTGATAAGTGTATTATCACTGGCCACAAATTGCAGACAGCTTTTTTAAGATAAAACACATTTTGAAACCGATTTATTGTTATTTGTCGCAAAAGTTTTTTTTGACAGTTATTGGTAGTAGATAAGTGTTACATCGGCCCCCATAGAGAATGAAAGGGTTTGATTTTGTGACGAAAGTAACACAAGTGAAGATATTTTGATAGTAATACTTACTGCTGCTGTATTTAAATGAAAAGATTAAAGTGTACATGTAGGTTCATCGAGGTACAAACAGTCCAAAAAAAAAAAGTTTTGATCCTCTTATGCCATCTTACATCTCACTTTGAAAATCTGTTTTTCGAATGTAACAACAGGAATATTGAATGGGATAAAATATTTGTACTCTGCGTTATAATATTTAAATTAATCTCACACACAAAACACATGGGTTGCGCACGAAAATATATTCTAAGAAGAATATAAAAACAGTCCTTATTAAAATATAAAAGGGCGCGGTCGTATCAATTTCCATTAAAGGTATGGTAAGTAGACAAGAAAACGCGGCTCTGGTCGCGAACTTCAAATTACTGATTTTTTGCATTATTGCTGCACTTGGAAAAAGGACTCGACTAAATACATTACAAATGTAAATATTTCTCAGCTTTTCGTAATAATGTGATTTTTTCACAAAGAATATGGCAAAAATAATGTTCATGTATCTTTTACAGTCGCAAATAAGAAATATACCTAACTTACTTACCAAATACTTATTTTTATTTTTTTTCAAAAAAATGATCTTTCTATTTTGTTTAACTATCATTGTATTAACAAAATCAAGCCCACTCGTAAAACAGTGGTCGATCTCCCATAATATACCTATATATACCTAATATCGGATGTATTGGATTTTCTACCAGATTACAGTCATTAGGCAGGTTACTATGAAACCAATTTCTACTCTATAGGTTGTTTGATAGTGTAAAATATTTTCAAATTATTGCATACTTCAAGTGCTCATATGTAAGCGTTTAACATTAGGTACCTATGCCTATAAGGGAGCTGTTAAAATATAATTGTAATAAATAAAACTGTTAATGCCAAAATGATAGTGATATTTGCTAATTGAGTAAATACAGCGCGATTGAAGGCCGAATGCGAACTAATTGCAAAATTACATTAATATTTAAACTGGCGATCAACATTTTGATTCAGCATATGTATCGGCTCGTACAGTCAGCCAGAGATTATCTTGATATTAAAAAGAACAACTTCTATTACCACCGTACGAAAAGCTTACGTAAATATCATAGAGCAACACCGGAGAGGAGTAGCCATATGCAGGCTTTCCCTTCTGTCAAAGTACAAGCCCAAATGGGCCTATACCTGTCGCCTGTCGCCGAGATGTTTAAATATGACTAATCATATTTACCATACGCTGCCCACCGGTCGCAGCGGACCGAAAGGGAATAGCCATAGCGAGTATTACCGATGCAAAACAGTCTGTCATTTTTTGCGGGGGGAAATGCGTGCGACACCCACGCACACTACAAAAATCGTCTATTACTACGAAACTCAGACCTTGACTTTAACAAAATACAGAAACAATTTCACGCACCGTTTAGCCCAGCGGTGTGAGATGACCGTTTGATTCGATGGGTCGTGGGTTCGATCCCCGCACCGGGACAAATATTTGTATGGCCTACAGATATTTGTTTCGGGTATGGGTGTTTGTGTATGTGTTGTATGAACAACGGCACCCACGACACAGGTTTATACCTACTGTGGGGCTGTGGGTGTAAGCGTATTGTACTGTATTGTATTGTACGCACACACTTAAATATCTAGGCGACAGGTATAGGCCCATTTGGGCTTGTACTTTGACAAAAGAAAGCCTGCATATGGCTACTCCCCTCCAGTGCTGCTCTATGGCCCAGAATGAAACGACTCCTTAAAATCGTTTTTTGTCATAGATCTTAAAGAGAAAACCAGAAAGCCTATTGATGGGTATCGGAAAGTGAACAATCGACGAGAGTTATTCACAAATTGGCGGAGTGGCGGGCCGCGAGTTTCGCGCCTAGGTAAATAGACGCCAATTGAACCTGTCCACGTGTGCATGTCAATTTTTTATATCCACTAAAGCTATCCGAATATCCGCGACCCGTACGGATTGTGGCTAAAAACTGCCCCCAAATTAAACTGAGGCGGCGGACCAGCGACACAGTGTTAATTGCCCGAACCAATTATTACACCGGCATCAATGTTCGTTTACTATACTCGGCCTTTTTTAGTTCGCCCACTAAAATCGCTCCTATGTTTGCATACGGATCTATCTATCCAGTTATTAAAACGAAATCCTGGACAGTTTACCGCGCGGGGTGTTCAGAAATATTGGATTCGGTATGAAAAAGTTTGGTGGAATGTATCGAGGCGGTGCGATGGGTCTGCCCCGTCTATGGGGCCTCATCAAACTTTTGACTGCCTCGGTTATCTTTTTTTCTTCGTATCTCAGTGTAAATATAGCAAGTACCGCTGAAGTGGCTGGGGCCCGTTGGCTCACGTTTGGCAGTAAAGTTCTGCATAGTTTTCTAATTGTGAAATTATGGTTGCGATGGAGATGTAGGTACATATAATGGATGTTATATCTGTAAAACTGATTCCATATATAAATGTATGCTAAAAATTGTATTATGTTATGATATTGTGATGCTTAAAACAACCAATAGATTTCCACGTATTTAATAAGTGAAATAATAATAGTGTAGACCTAAATGTGTGCACATAAATTTCTCTGACTTGTAACTCAATTATGTTATTAATAAGAAATCTGATCTGATCCATCTGAATCTGTTTATAACAAAATTAATGTGATATTAAGCAATAGGTTTGCTATTGTCGGCCATGATTTATTAAAAACTATGTTCACGCGTAGCAAACGCAATGTTCAGGAACTGGACTAAAGTGAGTAAAAGATAAGTGTGTTATTAAAACAGAAAACAAAACAGTTAATAAATCATAGATTTATGTGATAATAACATATTGGCGTAGCTTAGAAGGATTTCTAAGACAATTATAAAAAAGATACTGAAATTGGTCTAGCTGAAATAAAGTAACAGCTATACTGTAGCTGTAAACAAGATGATTTCTTCTGCTTTATCAGACAACCTGGTTTTTTTTGGTAATATTATCTCAGGACGCTGCTGCCCATTCTGCTTTATTACATTTACTACTGGCCTATTTAAAAGGTTTGATCGCCATTGTTCGATTGACTGAGTGCTCTAGCGGAAGAGTTCTCCTTCATTTGAGGGCGGTGGGTAAGCCAAGCCTCGACGTCTGATCTTATAAAAAAAATAGGGAGTTAAACACTGAAAAAATACTAAAGTACGTATTACGTATTTAAAAATCAATCCTAATACGTCACTTCTTAGATAATACACTATATAGGTACAATCATGTGCTTCAATATCTCTACACGACTCCATGAGTTTCAATTTATACAGTGATTTATTTAAAAAGAGAACCACCGGTGACCAGTGGGCCAGTGGTTGAACAACATCAACATATCGTTTAGATACAACGGCGGCCAGACATCGATTCAATATTTTCCACTAGAGCGAAATCACAACGGTCTTTCGGCCGGATGGCTGCCCAATGTTGTATAACTATCGTTTTAACACTTCGACATTTAAATGATATAATAAATTCGCATTATCGCCTCGCTGCCGACAAAATTGTTTTCGGCTTCGTGCGGCTTAATTCATTAGCCCATTGGATATTATATAGACCGGACGCGATACGCTGGGGGCTTGGCCCAAACTGATTTTTGCTGCTCACATAATTTTGTACCGAACTGTAATTGATGCACAATAATTAAATTATTGCACTTTTCGCGAGTAATACTCATTTATGCACTGCATTTATGTATGGTGATTTAAAATATTATGAAATGTCCTGATTAAATGTATGAATGTGTGTTGTAGGTATCAGAGAGCAAGAGCAGAGCACACCAAGGACATTAAAGATGCATTCTAAAAAAGTGTGTTGTCGATGGTATCATAGACCAAAGTAACCAAGGATCAAATAGATCAGAGATAATTTGACGTTAGGAACCTGATTGCATATATCGTACGAGTTATGAATAGATAAATTCCACAAGTTCGTAAACAGAGATATTTGACATCAAAGATGCATTCTAAAAAAGTGTGGTGTCGATGGTATCATAGACCAAAGCACATCAAGGATCAAATAGCTCAGAGATAATTTGACGTTAGAAACCTGATTGCATGTATCGTACGAGTTTAAATTTCGCAAGTCCGTAAACAGAGATAGGTACGTACCTATTTGACATTAAAGATACATTCTAAAAAAGTGTGTAATCGATGGTATCATAGACCAAAGCACACCAAGGATCAAATAGATCAGAGATACTCGTAATTTGACGTTAGGAACCTGATTGCATGTATCGTACGATTTATGAATAGATAAATTTCGCAAGTTTGTTAACATAGATATTTGACATCAAAGATGCATTCTAAAAAGTGTGTTGTCGATGGTATCAAAGACCAAAGCACACTAGGGATCATATAGGTCAGAGATAATTTGACGCGAAATACCAAATTGTATGTATCGTAGGAGTGATGAATAGAGGAGGTTCGCAATTGCGTAAACAGAGATACCTATTTGACATCAAAGATGTATTCTATATAAAAGAAATGTAATTGTAAATATAATCATCAGCATGTGTATTTGTAAGTTATTATATTAAAGTTAGCTAAGATACTGGTGGTAGAGCTCCAGTGACGGAGCTCGCGGGCGTAGGCACCACCGCATTACCTAATATACTTGCCGCTAAATGGTAGTGTTCAACACTATCGTGTTCCGGTCAGGTGGTAATGTACGGCCCTGTAATTTCCGGCACAGAGGCATAAGACCTTAGGCCTCAGGAGTGGTAACGCATCTGCATTTTGACCTTGGTCTTTGTGTGGGTGTCTATAGGCTGCAGTCATCACTTAACATCAATGTGAACTGCATGCTTGTTTACCACTTCCATTACATAAAAAAAAAAAGCTAAAGCTCTTCAACAATATTTTTTATAGAAAATAATATTTTTTACGTCAGGTCAACACAAAGTTTTGTCTAGCGTCATGTAAACGGTTCGGATTTCGGGTTAATTAGTTAAGTTTGTTCTTTTTATTTAAACAATATACCTATTAATTTTTCAACTGGACTTTAAAGGTTCTGAAACAACTGAATCTTGTACGTATTCCTGTTCAATTCTTTCGCCAAACAAAATAAAAACAATTTATTTGTTTCGAGTTTGAAGACTTCTTTTATTAGAACAAAAAACTTTCGGCTCTCGGGCCGTAGATGGTGAAATTGTTGGGCCGACTTTCTATAATATTACATTCTGTATTTTGTTATTTCTCACTTTTAAGTTTTCCTATTATTTGGTTTTGAAATAGGTGTACTCTTTGTAAAAAGTTTTTCTTTAATTTTAAGTGTCATAATCACACAAAAAATTGATACTTGTAAAAATTACTCTCTAATAAATATCAGCGTGATCGGTCCACATACATGAATACGAAACAAAAATACTAACCGAAATGAGAACATCGTTCTTTTTAAAGTCCGGTATAAAATAATATATGTGTCCATCACAATATCGTTCTTTTTTAAGTCGGATATGTGTCCATCACAACAACGATACATTTATATCATAGTCCTATCTTATTATAATGACGCGAGCTGCACCGTACGCAACGATCTAATTAACTTGGCCCTTAATAGGAAAATGTATGATAACTAATGCATATGACTCTACAGTGTTGCTATAAATCTATGGGAAAACGAGCAGCCTTTTTAGGGTTCATATGCACAGTTTCCAAGTCTAGATCTTCGTTGGACGGGTCGATGTTCCATTGAACATGTTTCGTCCGTAAGAAGACGCAATGAAACTTTTTATTTAATTTCTAAATGAAATTGTCGTGCCATTAGCAAGCTTGATTTGATAAAAAATCAGATCTCGATCTCACCGTAACGAGATGGATGCAATCGAAAGTTAATCGATTGTATTAATGATAGAATAATATAGTCTTATTAGATGTAGGTATAGTGTGCATTATTATAATGCAACCAATTAAAAAATAAAATAAAATACGCTTACACTTAGCTCCCACACTAGGTAGGTATAGGTTAAAAAAAGGTAATGCGGTTTCGTTGTTATTTTGCTGAGACCTTATCGTTTCACCTCTACTTGTAATCATCACCACAATAGCTCTAACAAGCATTTATTTATATAAAACTAGCTGACCCGGCAAACTTCGTATTGCCTCAGAATGAAATAATGCGTCAAAGGTTTGATAGATACGGACTATTTGTATGGGTAAATGAAATTTTGGTTTTTAATATTTCCCTTCAATTCCTTCATATTTTCTTACCTCTTAAACCTTCCCTGGACTTCCAAAAATTATTCAAATTCAAAATTAGCCAAATCGGTTCAGCCGTTCTCGAGTTTTAACGAGACAAACGAACAGCAATTGATTTATATACATATATATATATATATATATATTATATATATATATATATATATATATATATATATAAGATAGAAGATAGATTATATTATAATATATTATATTACACTATAAAATTTATATACCATAAAGTTATCGCAAAAATGGCGCAGGGGAAATAAATTTAATCTAAACGCGTTGCTCACACTGTAAATTTCACGCGCCTGTTTTAAGTTTATTTTAACGCCATGGCTTAAACATTGGTATTGCATGGCATAAAGACGTTTGTCGGATCAGCGTATAATAGGTTGGAGAAAAAGTCTTTTCGCATTATAGTATGTATGAACTTGTAATAAAATCTCTTTGGCTGTAGTATTTGTATCTGGCTGGTTTTGGTATCATTGAAAGTTAAAATTTTAAAGAACATAATTCCAAATTCAAATTAGGCAAATGTGTGATTTTCATTTGTTTTTCGTACTGTCAAGATGAGTGAATCTAATGAAGAAATTCGATACATTCTAAAATTTTACTACAAAAAAGGTAAAAATGCAACGCAAGCCGCGAAAAAAAATTGCGATGTTTATGGACCTAGTGCAGTGTCTGTGAGAGTAGCACAAATTTGGTTTAAGCGTTTTCAATCCGGAAATTTTGATGTCAAAGATGCACCTCGCTCTGGTCGCCCTATTACGGATAAAATGGATGCCATTTTTGAAAAAGTGGAGCAAGATCGACATATCAGTAGTTACGACGTAGCTGAAGAACTGAGAATTGATCACAAAACAGTTTTGGCGCATTTGAAAAAAGCTGGGTACAAAAAAAAGCTCGATATTTGGGTACCTCACGAGCTCACTGAAAGAAACCCAATGAACAGTGTACTCATTTGTGATTCTTTATTACGACGTAATGAAACCGAATCATTTTTGAAGAAGCTGATAACTGGTGATGAAAAGTGGATCACGTACGACAAGAACGTGCGAAAAAGGTCGTGGTCAAAGGCTGGTCAGGCTTCACAGACTGTGGCGAAACCCGGGTTAACTCGCAATAAGGTGATGTTGTGTGTGTGGTGGGATTGGAAGGGCATGATTCATTATGAGCTATTACCACCAGGCAGGACTATCGATTCTGAACTCTACTGCGAACAACTGATGAGATTAAAGCAAGAAGTTGAGAGAAAGCGGCCGGAATTGATCAACAGAAGGGGTGTGGTGTTTCATCATGATAACGCTAGACCTCACACATCTATAACCACTCAGCAAAAATTAAGAGAGTTTGGCCGGGAGGTGTGAATGCATCCGCCGTATAGTCCTGACCTTGCACCTTCAGATTTCCACCTGTTTCGGTCTCTTCAGAATTCTTTATGCAATGTTAGGTTAACATCACGAGAGGACTGCCAAATCCACTTGTCGCGGTATTTTGATGAGAAGTCCCAAAATTTTTATAGCAATGGGATCATGTCCCTACCTACAAGATGGCAAAAGGTTATCGAACAAAATGGTAGATACATACTTTAGTTAAATTTAAATAAACTATATTAAAAAATGTTTTGAATTATCTTAAAAAATGCGAAGAAACTTTTTCCCCAACCTTATATAATAATATTGGAAAGAGGTAAGGTTTGTTTTGGTTAAAAAATAAAATTGTGCATAGGAATTAATCTTCACAAAAACTATTGCATTAAATTGAAAAAAAAAAAAACGATATTTAGTATGTTATGGAGTATTAGGTGGGACATTTGCTGCATTGTCATTCCATAACGGGCACGGCAAAATGTAGAGTCCGTTACACTTAACTAGCTGTGATTATAAAGAATATTCTAAAGCCAAATATCATGTCACATACTGTACACTAAAAGAACATACTTTAATATCTTGATCATTGACCATATCAACCATGATCGGTGATACCCACTATGATCGGTGATACGAACTGTTGGTTAAGTTTCCATATCACCTGATATACTTGCTACTAAAATGGTACCTCAATTTAACAACTTAAAATACTCCATATCGTGCAAATGACCAAATTTTAAGCACGTCTTCTGAAAAAACTAATTGATGAAAATACGACACTTTCATAATTTAGGTCGTGTCCTATTTATGTCAAAAGTTTCAGAATTGTCACAACCTACATTAAATTGTAAAACATACATAAAAAATTTAAAAGGAGAACTAATACGGCTATGTGAACAAAATAACTTTTCGAGTAATAGTCGATCAACTTATAAAATGTACTGGAAAAACGTAACACCAAATTGCGCGTGTCCCGCACTAGGACGGTTTTGTCAATTGGATACGAAACCCTAAAAAAGTGTTGAAACGATCACAATGCATTGTCAGCGTATTTAACGAGGCTGGTAATAAAATGAAATCTATGCGCCAGCGTTAAAATGTGTATACAGGGTGACACATAGCGTTGATTGGTCTCATATAATACATCAATAGTGGTTGACGTGGTATTCGTTATGTATTGTTTTATTCACCTGTCCTGAAGAAACTGTGGAAATACCATTGGCTGCCTTAGGATGATTGATTGCTTATATATGTGTATTCGAATCTTCTTATCTAGTTTTTATTTAGTTCAAACAATACTCCAATCTATGAGCAAAGAGCATACAGCGCTAAACATCTCTGTGCCCTAACTATATTCACCAATTCAAAAGTATTTGTCTAATATTTGGATGGACCTCCTCGCGTCGTGCTCCTTTACTGAGGGTCTGTCATTGTAGACAGTACTGGCTTCGTAACTTTTGCTCGCTCTGTATATCTGGTCGCAAAGAAGAAAATAAATGGACCTCAACATTTGGGACCAAATTGATAACTTATAGTGAAATGTAGACGGAAAAAGGCAGTGCACGGATTAGTGTCGCAGCCAGTGACCGTTGGTGTGATATTTGAACAATGATAAAATCAAATTTAAACAGAGCTCAAGTCCATAAGTGGCCCGGGTTTCCAACACCGTACGGGATCAAATATTGACCGGTGTTCAACACGTTAAATTTCCCCGCGAAAAACATTCGCAAACAAAATAATTACGGCCCGACCGAACGGGGACCGAAACGCGGGCGGTATAGTTCACAAATTAGTTTGGCAGCGCGAAAAATTTAATTGAACCGACCATTCCGATGCCCATGCACGGTGATGTATTAACATTTATTGGTTTACAAATTAAAGATAACTCGGACAGCGCTCGCTCGTATTTGTACCGCGGATATTTTTTTTTCGCGCGGACAATATTCGCAGTATTAAATCGCTCGCTAATCGGTAGCGTGAAACTTTTATTAATGGCCGGTGCCTTTTTAAATTCCAAATAAAAAAATATGGAGGAGAGGCGGCGGACGGCTGCGTTTGCGTCCGGCACCAACTTTGATCGATACGAAATTATTCTCGATAAATTATGCAGCGTCGAGGGTTTAATTTATCGTACTTTATTCTCAACGTTTATTTGTTTCAATAAATAAACTGAAAACATTCGGTAATTAATGAGTTTTTTTTATATACGTTCATACGATATGAGCGTTCAACTTTTTTACACGATGTGCAGCGACATAGATAGCGTTATTACGCTGTAAGATGATAAAACAACGATGATGACGTATCGTCACTTAAGTTCTTACACCGCAGATATCAAAATTCACAACTTAGAATGATATATGACACGTATTTTGATCTTGTCCTAAGTCTTTCATTAACACGTATAAAAAAAATGCAATCAATAAAAAAAAATCTGTGAGAAAATTATCTTGATGATGTAAAATAACACAACACAGAAATACACTTCATTAAAGCGAACATACTTATTGTGTGAACATATTAAAATTCAAAGGTGTTACAATCTCTTTATTATGACGTTCGAAATTGGTTCCTTGCATTCAATCTCAGTGGAACAGTAAACAAGTGGCTGCGACATCATTCACGTATAACGAGCTCTAAATGTCGCTAGATGCTTACAAATCGTCGCGAATGACATCTCAATCTAGGTGCGACACTGCCCACTCGGAATTTATGCGCGTCAAATTCTAAAAATGCTCCCAAATGCAGGCCTACGAATCGGTTGCGGCAATTTTATGTTCGCAATAACGTAACTTTGCCTTTTTTTTTCATATTAATTTTATTGGTACAATCGTTGTTGTGACTTCGCTGTTAAGAAAACATAACAAATGTGCTTTGCTTTCGTGCGTTATTTTCGTTAGATATCACTGTTTGGATTATATATTAAGTAGGTAATACTGTACTAATTAAAATGCTGTATATTATGGATAGCTCACTAGAATTTCGATCTTGTTACATTTTCTTATGTCTAATATGGGATAGTAAAAAGCCTATGTCCATCCGAATATTGTATATAAACATTGGAGAAAGTTTTAAATTCGGATGAGTGGTTTCGAACATATCCTACCTGCTCGATTTACATTAATTGTTTACGGAAAAATATTTGGTTTCTTGCGATAAATCTATCCAATCTCTGTGAAACAGTAAACAAGTGGCTGCGACATCATTCACGTATAACGAGCTCTAAATGTCGCTAGATGCTTACAAATCGTCGCGAATGACATCTCAATCTAGGTGCGACACTACCTCGAATTTATGCGCGTCAACTTCTAAAAATGTTTCCAAATGCAGGCCACCGAATCTATGCGATTTTATGTTTGCGCCAACGTTGCATTGCCGATTTTTTATTGGAGCAATCGTTGTTGTGACTGCTGTTAAGTTACCATAACAAGTATTTACTTTGCTTTCGTGCGACACCTGCTGGCCTTTTTTGGGACCTCAGTGTTCGTACAGAAATCTAACTACCAACGTAAGAATAGAATGTCTTGTGCAATATATTAATACCATTCATAGATGTGATAGAGGCATAGCAACGTAGACATCCTGAGTGGAAACGCATCTGCATTGCAATCTGTGGTAACGCGTCTGTATTAAAATCAATAGATTTTTGTAAATTCTATCTCAACCACCTAGTTATCACTTAACAATATCAATGAAAAATACCCTGATTAGAAAAAACGCAATACCTACTTAGGTGTGTTATAAAAAAATGCAATAAAGAGAAATAACGTTAACTATTGTTAAGAATAATAAAATTATCGTCATATCCAACCATCGACTATGGAACCAAGATTGGTCTGTGTATCCAACATTCAAACGCTTAACTAAAGGTACATCAGCAAATTTACCCAAAATCGAACAGAAATAGGAATACTGAATGTCAATTAGGATGTTCGTCAGTTAAGTCAAAGCAAGCGATACACAATATCTGACGGCCTAAGGCTAAAATGATCGCACACCGAAGTGACCGCTGTGTCCAGCCAAAAAGCAATAGAGAACGCAATACTATTGCGCGCGACGGAAAAAATCTCGCGCTTTGCAAAAGCGAAAAAGTCAATTGTAATAACGAATTTGAAATCCAATACAGGCGATCCCTACAGTGTTTCTTTGGCAGCGATTGGAAAAAAGAACTATGAGTAATCTGGAATTCGAGTGGACGCTGCCATAGGATTCGGAACTGACGTAGACACGAATCGATGTTGACGATTTTCTTCAACTACCAATCCGTTGAAAACACCAGAAGAAACTGATAATCCTAACATTTCATACTTCAGCTTTTATCCAAAATGTAGAATGGATAATAAATATCTTTGAATTTTATAGGTCTGTAACTGACGGACATACTCGTATTTATATCTAGGATGGCTTATATATGTCTATAGTATTAATTTTTCAACCTCCTATTATCGGACATACTCGTATTTATATCTAGGATGGCTTATATATGTCTATAGTATTAATTTTTCAACCTCCTATTATTGGTCATAGGCGTTTAGCGCGTTGAACCAAACAAACTCTTCATCTTTTTAATATTACTAGCTGACCCGGCAAACGTCGTTCTGCCATACAATACATGTTGAAGCAATTGCCGCACAGACCAGAAAAACCAGGCATACCATTGACAGTGTGAGCAACGCGTTTGAATTAAATTAATTATCAAGTGCGCTCAGGCTCGTGATAACTTTTAAAATATTCATTTTAATTATGTAGTGTGTATATTAAAAATGTAGGTACATGAAATGCTTAAGGTATGTCACAAAGTATTTAATTTGATAAGGATTAATACATTGGTCTTAATAACTACACAATTACCGCATGCATCAAATTATAATGACCGTTTAAAAGACCGTATATTGTGACATCGCAGACTTTTTTTGTAGATCTACCAAAAAGAAAATATTCTACCCTACATTGTTTTGTAATATCTCAAAAGGTATAGGCAGCGTCTTCGATGAAAGCTCCCCCAGGCGCCTTGAGTTTTTCCGACACCTCCAACGTTTATCGTTATATTCCAACCAATTTACACAAAACTTTAACAAATTACATTAATTAATCTTCCCCAAGAATCACTCTATCTTCTGCTGAAAACTGCTAATCCGTGCAGTAGTCTTTTAGTTTATCGCGAACAGACTGACACACAGACACCGACAAGGTTCTACACCTAATAGGTCTGCCACTATACTGCCACTCGGTTTCACTGCATGTTGCGCAAATTCGTCTGTTGTCTGGACTTATTTATAGCCAAATGAGTTTGGTTTTAAAGCTGTCAATCAATAACATAATGAGACATTATACTATTAAACCTTTCTAATTTTAAGAATTCATTAAATGAAATTCGCATAACTTTTTTGTATCGTAATTATGGTGGCAGACAAGCATAAAAAATAAAATTGTCATAATAACAATCTTTAGTTGTTTACAATTGCAATATTTTTATTTTTCACATGCGAGCGAATTTATAAATTCAAGATAAAATGGAAAGAATAACGAAGCCACCGAAGCTGTTTCGGTAGTTTACTGGTAATTATTTACTTAGTGGTAAAGCGACTGGACTAGTTATACTGAAATCGCAAGTTCAATCCTTGTCTGAAGTCAAAATTTTTATTCCATTTTTTCTCGAAATTCAAAATTTATATACAAATTAACTTAAACCATTCTATAATTTATCACTTTTGCCACGATATATTATGAAGTCAATGTTTAACCTTTAAACCGTGATGGGGACAGATGTAGAATTGCATCGCAGCCTCTCGGGCCGTCCGCGGGACACAATGGGGGTCACCACCCGCGGAACGAATAGAAAACGACGTAGATCAATTAAAACGGGCCCGGGCGTACAGGACGTGGAATTAAAAGCTAAACTTCGTTACCGTCGAGTTATCGTTTGAATTGAAAGAAACTTGTTACGTCTATGTCGCTATGATTCCAATTTCAAAGCGGATCCGCGCCTTGATTGGTTCCCGGTGTGTACAAGGAGGGTTACGTGATTCTTTTACTATTATTGCACTCCTGTTTACACGTTAAAAAAAAACTGTCAGCTGCCTTATAATAAGAGTAATCAGCTCGCACGAAACGTCTATAGACGTCTGTGACGATCGATACTGTTAATTGGGAGCGGATTTCTTTTATCCGCAATCTATAAGGTCTGCTGAGTTTTTATCGTCTCACTGTTTATTCGGTTATTTGTATGGCATGGAAAATTAACAGGTACTTACTGACGTGCCCTTACATTGAATAGGGTGCGAAGTGGAAAGCACGGTGACTTTTTTTGTTCTATCTGACGTACTGTTTGCATTTCAGACTTTCATATGAGACATGTTGTCATTATTTTTTTTGTGTCACGTGATAGTTGATTTTCTCGGTTATTACGATTCGACGAGATCTTACGATAAAAATGAATTGATTGGCTAGTTATAATAAAATAGCGATTGTGATTTCGATTTAACGATATTTTCTGTTTTTTTTTGTTTGTAAATCTCTGTGGATTTATTATTGATCGTCGCGCGCGCGAAGCGCGCGGCGCGTATGTAGCGCCGGGGCTGGCCCCTCTGCTGCGGCTTCTTCTGGCCTGCCATGCAGGTCGGCGTTGGGTGCCCTGGGATTCAAGGGCTTCGGTGGTGGAGGCACGCATCGTCAGTCGAGAGAGGTGGGGGCTTTTTACATTTTTTTTTTAATATTTTTTTTTATATTTTTTTTACTACACTTTTTTTTTGTTAAATTTAATTTTTAATTTTTTTTCCTCCTTTTTTCAATTTTTTGTGCCATGTCTCTTTAAGCTCATGTGCAGGCCTCAGTAGGAGGTCTGTATTTAGCTTAAAATAAGGTACATATATGTACTTATAATTTTTTTTACAAAATAATATATGCTTCTGAAAGCACTGTTTAAAATTAACAATTAACCAAGATATAACAATACAAATCCAAACGTCTCTGCGTTCCCCAATAGTGCCCCAATCCGTTCCTACAGCGAGATACTGAGGTAGATACCTACTGTTGTATGCTATATAAAAATATATATTGGTGAGTTTCTAAATCACTAAGCCTGGGTTACACTAAGATATTTGTTAAAGTTATTGTAACATTTCATATCCTTCTCTAACTTTAACAGATTTCTTTAAGTTAGAGGCTAACCCCCTTATTCATAAACGTATTTTAGCTAAAGTGTTGCTAATCTCTCCTTAGCCTTTTTCTATCCTGCACATTTGACATTGCAACTGACAAAGGCACAGCATTCTATTGCTAAAACGTATCTAAAGTACGTTTATGAATAAGGGGGTTAGAGTGTATATTTTGAGACCCTAATTTCAATTTGATGTATGTAGCTCCTCACGCAAATGGGCATTCGGTTCTTTGCTAGAACCACTTTAAATATACGGATTTCTGCATATTTCTACCTTCTACCATACTTAAAGTGGGTCACGAAACGGTATGTAACCGTGTGAAAACGGTGTAATCCTTTTTTGTTAGAACCGACACCGATTCAAAGAATCCGTTAAATATTAACATAAACTTCGGGTTCTATGATAAATCCAGACCTTACGGAACATCTAATTTACGATAAAGATACTAACTATTAATATTCCTAAGATAAGATTACATATTTGTGGTGGAGCTCCAGCATAGGAGCTCGAGGGCGTAGGCAGCGCATTATTTGTAGTGTTCAGCACGATCATGTTCGGAAATGTTATAACCACGGACCCATAGTAATAACTGTTACAGGAGCAATATAACTTAGGCCCCAGCGGTGCCACCCCCATTAACTATTTGTGTATATGTCTATAGGCTGCAGTATTCACTTGGCATAGTTGCGATCAATGTAAACTGTATGCTTGTTTACCACCATCACTAGATAAAAAAAAAGATTTTTTCATACTAACTACGCAGCACGACCTATAAGGATAGGTACCGACTGGGCTCGTACTTATTACAAAAAGTAAATTACGCTAATCCGTCTTCAAGAATCCAACAGACATCGGGAAGATAAAAAACTTGATGGCTGTTTCATTTCAAGATTAAATTAAAAAAGCCGCTCTCGGTCTCTTCAGCTTTGATAACATTCATAATTTTATGAAATTAAATATAAGTACGAAAAAGTTTTTGTAGGCTCGCCAAAAAGCCATACTAATGAAACAATATATAAATACCCAATGTAGAACAAGTATGAAAAATTTAATAAGACTGCGTATGTTTGATTTTTTTTATTCTGTGTGTATTTTTAATCATCAAATGGATTTGAGATCCCGGTTGGTCTAATGGTTAGAAATGATCTCTTGATCCGAGGGGTCATGAGTATGATTACCACACTGGCAAGCATAATATTAAAATATGAATAATTCTAGACCTACCCCCTTATTCATAAACGTGCATTAGATACGTTTTAGCTATAGAATGCTTTATCTTGGTCAGTTGCATTGTCAAATGTGCAGGACAGAAAAAGACAAAGGAGAGATTAGCAACACTTTAACTAAAATACGTTTATGAATATGGGGGCTAGACTATAACATAACGCTTGCGTTTGAGCAAGCCTTAACGGGCACCTTGAAGGAGGCGTGTGGTGCTGGCTGTATCCCATCTGGCCCGGTGCGGGCCACATGGGAAAAAAAGTTTCAACTCGCCCGGTGATATGCTTACCTCTTACTGCTTATCCTCTTTTCTCCCCTTACCGGGGACGATGGCACTTGATTTGTGTCATCTGGCCCGGTAAGCATATCACCCGGCCAGTTGAAACTTTTTTCCCATGTGGCCCGTTGCCGGGCCAGGTCACCGGGTCATTTCATTTTCTCGGTGCATTTTTGTGTTATATTAAACAAAGTAGGTGGCATTTTGTTTGATATAGGTTTATAACAGTGCCTGTGTATAGCGAAATAGATTTACAGTGCGAAAACATGGCCTTTCAAGTTGCCTCCAAAACTTAATTGTAAATGTTCTGGTAAGCCATCGCTTTACTCGAATTACTGACTGTGTCTCTGACTGACTGACTCGGACTTTTACTGCTTTTACGATGCTTATTACGAATACGAAATATCGTTTTACTAGACACTGGCAATATGCGTAATAGCGATGCCATTATATACAACAAAAAAAAAAACGCTTGCTTAACGTACAAAATGTATGTAAGTGTGAACAAAAACAGGCGATGCATTATAAACGAAGAATGAAGGAGACAGACTGTCACCGCCACATTTTACAGCGGTTTTGTATTAAGCCAAGTATATTTTTATTCGAACGCGTGTTGTTGCCAAAACGCTCGAAGGGCGAAGTTCCTGATATTCCATGCAACGTTCAAGAAACCCGAAGTTGTGTAAGCCGTAGTGTTGCCAGACGTCCCGTAGTTCACGGGACATCCCGTATTGCACGCAAAACATGAGTATCCCGTATTTTCGGCTTTTAGATTACAGTTTTATAGTCATAGGACAGTCGATTATTATTTTAATTACTAGGATACCTAGTTCGTTGGAAGGGTTTTGTAAACAATTTTAATTTAGAGCAGTTTTCGAAATTCTCAACCTTTTTTTTGTTGCGGCTCCCTGGGTTATAAAAAATATATTTTCTATTAGGTACCTATATACATCTATATATTAACATTTTTAAGAAATACAAAAAGCTAGCAAAGGTATGTAAGGGAAATATTATTACATTTTACACCCTCCCAGAATATCTGACGCGTTAAGGATAACGCATGTTGATGCCGTGCTCTTTCCGAAGAGATTTCATTATTTCAAAAATAGAGACGAAAAAATACCAACTCGAGAATGTCAGATCCACTCCTGGTTGTGAACTCCTGATTTAGAGTATAGTCAAAACGAAACCTTCTCCTCCTTTGACGTCGTTTACAAATATTTTTTTTTATCCTTTATTATTTGGCAAAAATCTGGCAACCCTAGTAAGCCCTCGCCGTGACAAAATATTGGCGCGAACACCGTCGTCGGGTCGGCCAGACATTGTACTAACTCGCTTACAACTCTTACAGTCTAAACTTTTCGCTACACTTCACTTGGCAAGCTTTATATGCATTTAGGTCTATGTAGGGCATTCAAAATGGAGCATTATATACTTCATTCGTATCAAAACGATGTTTTTTGTTACGTAACGAGCTTATGAGTGACTTATTTATTCGATAAACGGTATTGATCGCTATCGAATACTCAATCATTGCTGTGCTATTTGTGTATTTAATCACTTCAAGTACGTACATAGATTAATTTAACACAGTAGTAGAGGATAACAAGTTTAAGTCACTTAAAAAATATATTTTATTGGAGAAATACGTTTTTTCAGTCTAGATAATCTATACTAATATTATAAAAAGGTAAAGTTTCTAACTTTGATTGTTTGTTTGTAAGGGATAATCTTCGGAAATACTGAACCGATTATGAAAATTCCTTCACAATCAGAAAGCTACACTATTCAGAACTGCTTTAGGCTATTTTATTATGACAGTAGTTATGAAGGTAAAATTGCACCCGCGCGAAGCTGGGACGGGCCACTAGTCTGCCAGTTTACTGGAATAGAAATAGGTTTTTTTGTTATTATTCGGAAAGATGTTAAAGAAACATTTAGAAAACAATAAAAAGGGGTTCCATAATTACATTGATCATAGTCTAATCTTTCTAATGCAATCAATGCAAGAATAATACAGAGGCAAAGGGCCACAACGATTTTTCCAAACCATTCCATTATTTACGCAAGAAAAGGTAGGTTTTTATCAAACAAAACGTAGGTATCCATTCAATATTCTAACGAATTTGGATACAAACTGAAAAAATCCGACAACTTAAGCATCAAGCCATCCTTGATAGAAATAGTAAATTGAAATTTCCTTCGTAGGAAACAGTTAAAGCGAAATAATTAAAGAATATAAATAAGATACTTTCAAAACACTCATTCGGAAGCGGAGAACAATTTATTTCTTGCTGTCCGCACTGTCGTCCACTCAAGAGCAATGCAATTAGAATTTTCTTTACAATATTGTGACGTCGCGGAATGGAATTAAAAATGTATACCATCACGCGGCACGAAGTTAAATAGTGGAACACAACAAACAAGAGTCGCCATTAAAATTTACGAGTTTGTACACAGGTTAGTCAAATAATGGTAAAACTACCAAGTTTGCTAGTTAAGTATTGTACTATAACACAGTAAGTTTATAAAATAAAGTATCGGACTGTACTTAATGCCGACCGAAGGTGGGTTACTTACACAAAACTGATGCATATTTAAGTGAAACGCGCCATGTCTAATGGTTTATTCAGACTTACATTTCCCAGTCTCGGCAGCGATATTGACTATATTTAATGCATATAAACGGCTACTCATATAATTTTAAAATTATATACCGTACAGCGCGCACACTATGATACTTGCTCCGTAGACACTGTTTGTTCAAGAAAATTGCTAGAAAATACTCTCGGTTGAATATACAACGAGGGAAAACTATCGCTTTATGTTCGGGAAAAGAGATTGTGTAAAGACAGTGATATTGGACTTTCTGATCGACACGTAGCTGGCAATATATAACTGTCAGTATTCTGCAAGCAATGGGTAATGCATTAACAATAAGCTTTTTTTTTTTAAAAGCTCATGTAATGTTTATATATTAGGGTCATAGCTCACTAGAGCCACCCGGCACCCGACCGCCTCGAGCGGTCTGCGCTCATTCCTTGAACTCCTCTCCGTATCGCCTCGATCGCAAGCCGTCAACGCACGGGTGGTGCGCGCTCCACGCGCAAACGGCGAATGGACCACTTGGTGACCACTAGCTTGTCTTGCGTTGACTTTGCATTACCAACGCGCTGTTCGCACAGTAAACCGCGCGCGGTGCGCGAGTGGTTCACAAGTAACATCGCGTCGTTCACCTGTGGAGAACGAATGGACGCCGTAAAACGAGGCGGTGCTGGTCGGGTGCCGGTTGACTGTAGTGAGCTATGACTCATAAAACTAAGTTTTTTAAAGAATATATCATATCAAACAAGAAAATAGGTACAGGTGTGTAGCTGTAGTAGTCTGTAGCAAGAAATTCGTTCAGCGCTTAACCCCTGAGTCACTTGTTATGCTAATTTTATCACTAATATTCCGTCAAAGCGTATTTCGTTTACGCACTACATGAAAATGCTGACATGTAATGTGAATATTTGAAAATACATAACCCCTGGCGGAGCAAAATTAGATGTGATATACACAATCATGATTAATAATACGAAAAGCCCAAACTACGCAGAGGCTGAAACGGTTGCTGGGAAATTTGCATTTCCTAGAAATTCAATTTCACTTCGAGGTGCATATAACTATGTAGATAGAAGCAATATCAAACTAATATATTGGACTTTATGTATTTTCTTTTAGTCTAGCACCAGTAAAAATAGACTTCTTTTTATTTTGAACTTAATAAATGCTAAGCCAGCAAAAAAATCTTACTAATTACCGACGTAATAGTTTATATGCTGCCTTTTCTGTATTTTATAGAATAATGTGTGACGAATTGCTTAGTGTCTTTATTTCTTTTCCTATTCAAACATTATTATAACAGTTAAAGAATGCAATTTAAGGCTTGAAAGTGTTAAAATAATCGAGTGGTAAATAAAAAGTGAGACATTAAAATAATAAACGACTTGAAATCGATGTGTTTAGCATTTTTTCATTTGGCCAAAAAAAGCTTTATTGCACAAAAGTATGCGAAGGCAGACATGCATTATTCGACACCTGTCTAGTTAAACAAAAGTGGTGTTAGCTCATGAATATTACAGAGTGACAGTTTGATGGGCCAAATGACCGTTTACTTGAAATACGGATTACAGAATGCGATTTGTTGAATTTCTATTGCATTTCTTATGCCACCCATCATTTGATATTGTGAAATGGTATCAACAGTCTTAAATCAATAACAAAATTCGTAATAAACTGGACGTTTCTGATGTTCTCAACAAAATGCATCGATTTCGATTGCATTCACTATTCATGGCAGGTTTCACTCCGAAAAGATTGTGATTGAAATTTATTTATTGAAAATGACTGCGTCGGTGGCCTGTTCTATGTCTGAGATTAGGATAATATTCGGTGGGTCACCCGGCGATTCTGCTCGACGTGTATGCACATTTATTTTAATCGTAGTAAGCGTAATTGTCGTTTTTTTCTCATGCCGAAGATTGAAGGTGCGTCCAATCAGTTTACAACGGAAAACAATCGCGTATGACGTAGGTAGATTGATGGATGCGTGGGAGACAGTAGACAGACTATCTATCGGGTCCGATTAGGCGAGGGGAGGGAGGAATTACCTTGAGAGGGAAGCGGAGACTGTTAGTCGCGTTGGGTGTGCATTTTGCATGAGCTCGCGCCGAGGTGCGAGCGGGACGCCCGAGCGAGACCGCCTCTGGATCTACATTTAAGCGCATTGTAAGCAAACGCATTATTAATGTATCAGTTTTAGTTGTTGGAGCCCCGTGCGCCGGGCTGCCAAGAGCGGCCCGACTTATTCATGCCTCATGCATACACCCATTCATTTTTGATTCCTTTTAATTCCAGCCATCTTTCGTCTACGGCGGTGACGTTTCATTTAACGAGACGCTGTAGGAATTGTGTGGGGTGCGCACGGGTCCTTCAGTTCGGGACATGTGGAAATGACCTGAGCGTATGTCTGGGCGTTTTCAAGTTCGATGGTCATTGCGAATCTCAATTAATCCCGTTGTACTGGTCTTGTCGGCGTTGATGGTAATAGAAATAGGTCTCCGTCCCCCTTCGTCGGGAGTTTTGACGGAATTGTAATTGGGTTTTAACGGGACAATTGCGTGAATCGTTGGATCTGTTTACAAGGGATTTTTCCATTGTTCACAAATTAATACAGATACTTAAAATAAATAATAGTGTTTTGTAAAAAGCTTTTTTTAGTGTGCTTACCTCAAAAGGGAAAAAACCGGAAATCTTATTAGATCACTCCAGAATCTGTCTGTCTGTCAAAGTTAATAACTTTCATAAACATGAGCATGTAACAAAAATATGTGAATTTCAAACATAGTTGCCTATTATTTTGGGGTATGAAAAGGGAAATTAAAAATAACAGTTTTTCAAACAGTATCAATCATATTTTATTTAAAGAAATATGGAAAGAAAAATTTGACTTCAGGCGAGACTCGAACTCGAAACGAAACGAAACGAACTCGAAACGATTTGACAAATCGGGCAGGACTTCAGTAGCTCAATTGGAAGAGTGGATGGACTAGATTCCCACAGTAGGCCGCGAGTTCGAGTCTCGCCTGAAGTCAAATTTTTCTTTCCATTTTTCTTTAAATGTGTTCTTTAAATTCTTTGCATGTGTTAATGCGAAATAATATAAAAAACAAGTATCAATCATATCGTGACACTGCACCTCGCTGTACTGTACGGATATATTTTTTAAATAAATTGAATCTCAATTCCGAATTAGAGATCGGTACATTACCACCTCACCAGAACACGATATCGTTGAATACAGTGAACGCTACCATTCAGTAGCAAGTACATAATTATGGTCATGCGGTGGTGCCTGCGCCCGAGATGTCTGTCACTAGAAGTCTACCACCAGTGTAGAAAGATCACCGTTCAATACATTGTAAAATACCAGCATATAGCTGACAAGTATCAAGAACGTAGACAATCTTACTGAACCCACTTTGGAATAGACCCGTCCAATAGCAAAGCAGCGCGTCATAAAATATGCATGCGATGTCGATGGGCCTATAAGTGCAAGACACACTTGGAGAATTCCAGCCACAAAACCGATGGGGATGATATATAGTTCGTTAGTTCTACAGTATTTTAGGTAGTACATTCAAAGAGTTCATTTTGATAATATGATTAAATTGAAAAAAAAAACTTTGTTTAAAAATGTTTAACGAGCGATTATTACGAAGAGATTATTTTAACGAACGTAGTATTTTCTACCAACAGTTTTTGTAGTCTAGTATTTACAACGGTGGGGTTTTGGGTTCGATTCCCGGGTCGGGCGATGAATGCTATTTTCTTCCTTGCCTTGCCCTTCTCGGAGTTTGGCTTGCTATCTATTGACATGGGACGACACTTAACTGGCACAACGTGGGTGTTTGCTCATAAGCACCTACCAGCGTGAATTTATCGAAATTGGTAGTTAAGTTTAACAAGCTGTTAAAAAGTAATATTTACTTATATTAATGGTTTATATTATTGGGTTACTTATTCGTTGTATACTCATAAAAGTCATATAAGTAGGTACACAATATATTTTATTTCTGTACAAGAATATACGGGGCCATATTTTATTATTCAACCTTATGTTGAGACAGATAAAGTAATGCGATGCTGCCATCAAATGGAGCTCTAGCGCCAATTAAATATATATTACTGACATTACAGTTCCATTGTATGAGCTCGAGTGCATAGGCACCACCGCATTACCTAATCTATCTGCCGCTAAACGGTAGTGTTCAGCACTATCGTATGCCGGTTAGATGGTAATGTACGGCGCCGTTATAACTACCACACAGACATAACAACTAAGGTCTTAAGGGTGGCAACGCATCTGCAATTTGACCTCTAGTCTTTGTGTAAGAGGCTGCAGTCTTCACTTAACATCCAGTTCGCCACCCTCATAACATCAAAAACCGAAGAAAGGTTTTAAAGAGTATGATTATAATATATGCCTTAGCATACCTATGAAAAATTACGATATAAATACCTAATTGAATACTCCAGCCTATCTAACATTAATACCTAGGAATATCGTAAACGACTCAATAAAAAAAGTAGTACGTCAAACAAATTACATATTACAGACCGATAGGAATAAAAGGACATTAATCGAACTTAAGTATGATAAAATTATAGAGTTTATAGAACAATGTCGTATGATAAGCCATAGCTTTTCTTATACATTTTCTCGATAAGAATTTTAAATCATACTTAATTGGATATAATCAACACGTTGTAGTTCGTTTATCGGCTTCCTATAAAAATTATTTATAAACCTATGAAACGAAATGGAAAAATAAACAATCATGCGGTTCACATTGATGTTAAGTGATGACTGCAGCCCATAGACATCCACACAAAGACCAGAGGTCAAAATACAGATGTGTTACCACTTCTGAGGCCTAAGGTATATTATATTATGCCTCTGTGCCGAAAATTATAGGGCCGTACATGACGTACCTGACGGGCACGATAGTGCTGAACACTACTGTAATGCGGTGGTGTCTACGACCGCGAGCTCCATCACTGCAGCTCTACCACCAGTAAAACTACGACAAAACTGGTATAAATACGACAGAAAGATGCCTATCTTACTGTTAGAAAATTTGTAAATATCATTAAGAAAGATAATTTGCTCACAGTCATTTGATCCCGTAATCCAGTAACCCACTGATAGCCAAAAGGCACGAGAATCGATGAACGTGTCGTAGACAGCGAAGCTTAAAAGAAAAAACATTTCGAAACAAACCCGCGACTCAAGGCGGCAAAGCCTGCTCTCACAAAGGGCCGCACTCGACAATTTTCTCAAAAAAAAACCGCGCGCGAGAGCAAACTGAGCCGGGAGTGCAATTCAAATGGCTCGACCCGCACCTACGTACATAAGTTATTAAAAAAAGTGTGCCTTTGCTGTAGGTTTTAATAAAAATAGTCGTCTCGCGCAACCCTTTGTCAGAACATCAGAGGAGCTTGTGCCATACCTCTATTAATGTGAGGGCTGCCTCCAAGACGTACAGGACCGCATTCGCGGTAATATTAATTAGCAACGACGTTCACTTGGAAATAATTTACAACTGGTTGTTCTCACGCAAATATTATACCTGCAGAATGACTGCGATAAAGCCATTGCAGAAATTACGGCGGCTGTTAATTATTAATATTAATATATATGTTTCGTTTTCAAACAATTTAAACTTAATAGTAATTTGTGATATTGAAATTACAGAATACATGATGATTTTTTATCTCTGTCTGATCCACTTCTCGAAGTTATTGGCCAATGATTTCTGTCTCACACGCACGCCTACGCTTTTTTCTCGTCTATTCCTGACGTATTATCCCTTTACACTGTTCAAATACTGATTATTTGTATTTATTGTGGTTCAGACACTTGATGAAATGATATTATCTTGCATCTGAATCACCAACATTGATAATTATGATATCCAAGGATTTTTAGAATTTAAGTAGCAAATACATAATATTTTGAGAAACATTCAAGTGCTATACATATATTCGTTCTGCTATCATTCTGATATCATAATGTTATCCTCTATTTCTATGCCCCAAATAAATCTTTGTCCATTTTAGGTCACTTGCTTTCCACAGTCAAGTAGGTAATTATTTCGGTAGCTTAATATAACTGTATGAAAACAAAATGAAAATGTATGATAGAATCTTTTTATTTTGAAATCTTTTATGAGTAAATAATTAAGATTATGTTTTTCCATTTAATAATATTTATTTATAAAATTATAAAAAAGCCAATAAAACAATGGTCGAATGAAATATCGTGTATAAAACAAAGTCGTGTTAGTTACCTACACCATTTAAAACTCAAGAACGGCTAAACATTTTTTTATGACTTTAGGGTTTTTTTTGGATTTGTTAACGTCGCAATCAGGATATTAAGTATTAAAATATGATATTCATAAGTTAAAAAAATATCAATAAAAGAGGCAAAATATCATAGTAAGATGTACTGATAATAGTAGTATGTTATAACAACGCAATTGATAACTCACATTCATTCTGACAGCTCACATTCATTGTTTACACCGATGATGGGGCTTGTATGATTTTTTAAAAATAATTAATTTCACGGCATTTAATGGCATCAACTTTTATAACATTTGTTATTGTTAACATTTGTATGGCAGAACCATGCTTACCGGGCCAGCTATTATTTCAATAAAAGATAAAATGTGTACCTAAACTAAATAATGTTTCGAGCATTCTAAGCTCGGCCCTGTGCTAGTAGCGTGCAGAGCGATTCTCGACAGTTTTTCTATGTTCCATGTGAATGAATGGATACACAGCTAAGATCCTTTTTCGTGAAAGGCCATCACATTGCGACATAAACTCGACTCCCACAATACATTTCAATGTCTAAACATCTTTTTTTCAATAGTTTTTTTACTAATCAAAGTTACAACTTAAGTTTTCATTGTATGAAAACTTTTTTTGTAGATGGAAGAAAGAAGAACTACCTTTAAAAAATATATTCATGATGGACAAGGCAATATGACATTAATTTAAAATGAGTAGTAGTAGTAATAGAGTAGGTAGTATTTTTAATGCAATGCTGCAAGTGTGTCCGTAAGATAATAGGTATGTGTCATAGATAGACAGCAGTGTATATAAGGGTAAAAAGTGTTTTTTATCGATTATCCATATCTCGTCACGAACCGGTTCGTAAAATCAGTGAAACACTGTTTCTGTTATGAAGCCGTAATAAATACATTCACCTCCACCTATTCACCAGTATAACAAGTATTTCCTTTTTATTTCATATTGTTTTCTATACCCTGTAAAGGATATTCGGTTTTAAAATAAGCATTCAGTAAAACGGCCATACTCCCACTAATACTTTTACTACTGAATTAAAAAATCGAAGCTTTTAACGATCACACTAGGTAATTCCCGTACACATTGTACGGAGAGAAATTAAGTTAATTAAAACAAATAACACACGAGTCCAGTTTACATAATCCCGATTCAATTCAATAAAGTGAATTAAAAAAAGTCCAAAATATGTGAAAACAGCTCGCGTATGTAATTGAAAATAAACAAGGTAATGTATGAATGATGGCACATTCGGAAACGTACTGAAATTAAGTGAAACTAGTCACAAGTTGGAGCAGCGATATCGCGGCAAACTTCAAACTTTGTTACCAGATGTAAGGAATTGTACAAATATTTGTATACAAATTCAAACTTCGATAGTTTATTGGGACCGTGCGAAATTGTGCGAAATTTAAAGTGTATCTTGTAACAGGTTTTCCCTTGCAGAATATATTGGAAAATGTATTAAATTCCGCAGAAATAGACGTCGGTGTAATATCGGTCGAGCTTGGCGATATTGCGTTCCAACACTTCTTAGACGGCGGTCGGATGTTGCAGCGTCTTTATTTACCATGGCTTCCTTTGCCGTAGAATATTCCAGTAATGCAGCAAAGTGAACCAAAGTAACTGTAATGGATTATTCAAAGCCTATGGCAATATTCACGCATAAGTATCGAGACGATACATTTTAATAATAGAACTTGCGTCTGACAATGTGCATTACGAATGCATTGAATCTGTACATCATTTGAATTTTTGAAATAATTTCAACATTTTAAAGTTTTGTACCTACTTCAAAAGGAAAAATCCACACAAAACAGCGTCTTTCTATCCGTCTCTCACAGTCAGTTTTTTGCGAAAGTACTGAACCGATTGATTTGAAATTAAATAGATACACACAATGACATGTTAATCAGTGACGCAAAGATGAGCGTGTGATAAAAATAAATAAATTTGAATCATAGGACCACTTTTGGAGAATAAAAAAAAAATCTGTATTGTGTGACATATCGTGAGACAGGCATTATTGTAAGAAATTATAATCTAGTTTGTGTTTAATTCAGCTTTTGGATGTTCACTAGATATTACATGACTACCTAAGCTCTTAATAAGCTCCAAGCGCTATACCCAACCGGTGTCAATTTATTGCTAATTTAATGCTAGAATGCACTTCTATAACATTATCGTACTAAGCTTTGAATAGCCAGCTTAACCTAACAATATTCCGTCAAACCTGGATCGTCGATAACCAAGTAATTAGATTAATCAAGACATTGGACCTAGCGACACTCAGGAGGGTAAGTCAAAACTGCAATTCAATTTGCCAATTATAGTGAACAACTATGAATATTCCGTCGAATGAAAGTTTAATCAGAATGGCTGGTGGGAGCTTGTTATTTATGTAGACTGATCCAACATTTAGCTTGGCTGGTAATCTTGTTGAAGCGTACTAAGATTAATACAGTTAGTTTTCGATGTGTTACGTCACAATTGTCATCATCTCAAACATTTACATAAAAGCCAAGTCCAAATGCATATCGTTATTAAGAAGGAGTCTTCGGCTCTGTAGAGCGTTATTCGATAACCCGGTTAGTCCAGCAGTGTAAGATAACCGTTTGATTCGAAGGGTCGCGGGTTCGATCCCTCCACCGTGACAAATATTTGTATGGCCTACGGATATTTGTTTCGGGTCTGGGTTTTTGTGTATGTGTTGTATGTGTATAAAGGCACCAACGACACAGGTTTATACCTACTGTGAGGCTGTGAGTGTCCTCATCCTCGCGTCGTACTCCTCATTACTGAGGGTCGTGATTCCCCCGATGAGAGATTAATTTCCGATGGATGATATTCTGCCAACGTTGTCTGTCCTTGGCGTCATGGAGTGCGTCGTGAAGCTTTGTGTCCAGAGTACAGCGGATCTGGTCACACCACCTGACTGGGCTACGACCTTTAGGCCTTATCGACCTTACCAGTAACCATAAGCTGCTCAAGTTGATGACCATCTTTTCGAGCAATGTGGCCAAAGAATTCGAGGATTCTGCGCAGGCAGATGGTAGGCTGTGAGTGTAAGCGTATTTTATTATTTTATTTATATCCTTCGCACCGCACATACCTATATGTGACGTTTGTTGAAGATTTTGATCAAGTATGTATGTATGTATGTATCTTCACGCCAGGTCCCTAACGGGGTAGGCAGAGAGTGTAGAGCGCCAGATATCCCGGTTCTGACAAACCTCTCGTGCCTCGTCTACCTTCATCTTTCTCTTCATACATGCACGTCGATTCCTAAGACTTTTGACCCCACCATCAGACAGAACTCGACCTATTTGGTCATGATAGGTCAGTCTTGGTCTTCCTGGGCCTCTGCAACCATCCACATTCGCATTGTATATCTGTTTAGTCATTCGCTCATTCGACATTCTTTCTATATGCCCGAACCATCGGAGCATGCCTTTTTTCATTTTTACACCGATACTATAATTCACACAAAGTCTCTTTCTTACATCTTCATTTTGATCAAGTGTTGATCAATACCGGACTATCAGTGCTTACGAAAGCAGCGTGCAGCAGAGATAATGCTCTGCGAAGTGGAAATTAGCCGATTGTTTCTTTCGTAGGCTCGATGTGCAATATTTCTTGCTGGGTAGGTACTATACCTAAGTTGTATTCCCTATGTCATTTTTTTTTTTTCTTTTATATAGTGCTAGCGGCAAACAAGCACACATTGATGACTGCAGCCTATAGACACTCACACAAAGACCAAGGTCAAAATACAGATGCGTTATCACTCCGGAGACCTACGGTGTTATGCCTCTGTGCCGGAAATTACAGGGCCGTACATGACCACCTGACCGGAACACGATAGTGCTGAACACTACCATTTAGCGGCAAGTATATTAGGTAATGCGGTGGTGCCTACGCCCCCGAGTTCCGACACTGGAGCTCGGCCACCAGTGAATTAATATTTGGGGATCACACATTACTTTTTAATAGGAACACGTTGAAAGCACCCATTTAGCGGCAGATAGATTAGGTAATGCGGTAGTATCTACGACGTCGACTCTGAAACTCCGCCACTAGTAAAACTTTTAAGTCATAAAGTGGCAAACAAGCATACAGTTCACATTGAGGCACTAATTGAGACACTACTGAGAATGCTGTAGCCTATGTAACATAAGATACGTTATAGCTATGATATGTTTTCTCTTTGTCAGTTGCATTATCAATTGCGTAAGATAGAAAAATAGAAAAGACTGATAAGTTATACTTTATCTAAAACACGGTACAATAAGAGCCGTCCACACAAAACTGCAATGCGATGTGATGCGACGCCGAATCGCGGAAACTTGCGATGCGAATTGCTGCGATGCGAATTCGTCTGACATATCAAAAATGTCAACTGAATCGCACCGCATCGCATCGCAGTCTTGTGTGGGCGCCCTTAGGGAGAAAATATTCAGAGTGAATAATAAAATTACTTTCTCAGAGTATTGGATGAAGGCTCGATTGCGATTCTATTGGGTCTGTCAAAATTTTGTTTCATTTGTTTATGTTACGAAGGAACGAGACATTATAGGTTTGTAATAAAAGATCATGGCATGCCCTTTTATTACAAAACTGCAATTCAGCCCTACTGTAGTGCGAATTAAGCTGCGAATGTGAGTTAGAAAAGTGCAATGATATTAGATTCTCAGTCTAGTTCGTTAGCAAGCACCAAGCACACACGGCATTGTGTGGTACAATGTGCTGTGACAGACAGTGTTGCGGTCGATTAGTTCACATCGTAACATCAGACTGTTATTAAACCGTTTGATAAAATAATGCTTTCGAATACTTTGCACACGTAAATCTTTGATTAGCAGTTTTTATTCTTACAATTATAGACATGAACACCTGAACACCTTCAGTAATACAAAAGCAATTTTTTGAGAAATCGGGTTAACAGAGTCTAGATTGATCCGTTCCAACTTACTTTACTTACCGGTGGTAGAGCTCCAGTGACGGAGCTCGCGGGCGTAGGCACCACCGCATTACCTATAAACGTGCCGCTAAATGGTAGTGTTCAGCACTATCGTGTTCCGGTCAGGTGGTGGTTGTAATTTGTAATTGTGTAATTCATATTTGTTGCTTCATGTACCCAAAAATTTGTTTGAAAAGTATTTTTTTTTTATTTTATGGAAGTGGAAAACAAGCTTGCAGTTCACATTGATTTTAAGTGATGACTGCAGCCTATAGACACTTACACAAAGACCAAGGTCAAAATGCAGATGCGTTACCACTCCTGAGGCCAAAGGTGTCATGCCTCTGTACCGGAAATTACAGGGTCGAACATTACCACCTGACTGGAACCCAATAGTGCTGAACACTACCATTTAGCGGCAAGTATATTAGGTAATGCGGTGGTGCCTACGCCCGCGAGCTCCGTCACTTGAACTCTGCCACCAGTAAAATTACCACTTCTCTGGACACCAATAAAATTACCACTTCTCGTTTCAAACGTAAACTGTCAAAAAAAAATTTAAAAAAATTTGATTCCTCTTTCAGTCACAGAGCGCACCTCGTAAACGTTTGGTAATTGTTGATAAATTGTAATATCTCGACAAGTACCGCGAACTATAAGGACGCCCTCAAGATTTGCATGTGAAACGATAACACGCCGGATGTGTCCGTAATGATAATGTTTTTTCATGGGGAGGTCATACAATTTGCAACATTTTTCATCCCGACATAATCTTAACGCGTGCTTTGTATAAACCGAGATGGGCCGCCACACCGCGGAAACCCCGATCTTGTCACCGAAACGCAGAGTCGAAAATCGAATGACGTAACACTCCACACATCACTTAAGATATTAATGAGTGCATCCGTAATAGGCGAAACATACATATGAAATTCAAATTTGTAGCTCGGGTCGGGAGCGAGCGCTTCTGCATATTTTAGTAGGCAGCAGAGTGTGAATTAGAATCTTTTGTTAGCATTTATAACGTCAGTTTATACTGGAAAACAATGTTTTATCGTGAACAAATGCATCTATTTGGTGTTTGGCAGACGTAGTGTGTTCGTAGTTGGCTCGCTCGAAGCGCGTTCACCACGGAATACAAGCCACTCGCGTGAGTTCCTACTCCCTCTCCCACCCGCCGAACTACATAGTAAACAATAGTCTTACTTACTCTACGACTTCATGAGTCATTCATCGATCGCAGACCATCGTCGCTCCATTACAAGGGCGGCAATACACAACAATTATTGGATTAGAAAGGAAAGATTTATAGTTTCTATACAAAAAGTAATTAGCGAAAGCGAAAGAAAGCCGGGGCGTCGGAAAAGTCATTGGGCATAATTCATAACAAACAGAAATAACGGGAAGTTAGTTCGGCGCGGGTAGGCAATGAATAATTCCCTAACTGCGAACACCCTCGGCCCCCTCCCCTCGGCCGGTAGGGGCACCGCGAAAAAAGTACACGACCCAGTCGAGTTTTATAGTCCGGCGAAAAAATAGGAGGTAGCCAAAATATCTATATACGGCGCATGCAAAAAGTTGAAAAAACTACAATCCCGCTCGCATGAATAAGTGAGTGGACCCTCATATAGAAAAAAGTAAGGCAACAGAAACAAAAAAAGTCGCGCGGGGATGACACAAGGGGACGGAAGGGGATGCAAGGTGTGAGCGCACTCGGCCAAAACCTGATACCGCTCTAACAACTTATACAACGCGAGTCATTTTAAGAACAGTCAAGATTTTGTAACTTAACTCCACGCCTTTTATCCCCGAAAGGGAAGGCAGAGGTAAATGCATGCATTCAAGCATACATGCAAACACCCACGATTCACGAGGGCGTATGCACCACTGTATTACTTAATCTAACTGCCGCAAAATGGTAGTATTCAGCACTACATTGTTTCGGTAAGATGGTAATATATAGCCCCGTAATAACTATCACAGAGACGTCGATAGCTAAGAGACGCAGACGCAGGCAACCTTTATACATATATTTACACAACCATCATAGCAATAGCATTTGAGTTTTTCGGGCACCGGAGTGCGGGTAATATATCTACTTTGTCGATATCAATACACTCACACCACATATACAAAACACTTCCCTTTTATGAGAAATATGATAAAAAAAAACGCAGACAAATGGATGTCATGGATGGACATTTAATTTCATCGCTTTAATTTTAACAAATGCTTTAGTTGGGTTTTAGAGTTGTAGAGCTGTAGGTACTTAAGTAGTGTTATTGTGATTCAAAATTGAAATAAAAAAATGGTTTTCAAGATTGGGCTAACATAGTATTTGACCGTTTTGTGCTCATGATTTTGCACAGCCCTCAAGAGTATGCAACACTTAGTAAGATTTAGAGCGGACTAAGCTTAACGTGACCATTTTTATCGTCACACAAAACGGGACAATCTCAAAATTAACCTTCAAGGAACCAGGGCGGAAGAGGCTTACTTACGAACGCCCAGCTATAACGCCCTTCTTTAAGTAGGTACCTCAGGTATCGCTATCGATTGCTTTTGCGATTATTATAAATTATTAAAAAAATATTAAAATTTCGGATTGATGCTTACAGGACAACTTCAGGCAGTTACGCTAGTTTTCTACACATTTTTGCTGAGATTACCGATAACGGGACATTTTCGCTTTCCATAAGTTTTCCTGGGACACCGGGACAGGCTTCATGAAAATGGGACAGTCCCGTTCAAAACGGGACGTATGGTCACCTTAACTATACTACGTAGTGCGGGAAAAGCTATTTTGTCGATGTCAATATTACAATGCACTTTTCTCATCGTATACAGTAAAACACTTTACTGCACGTCATGGACGTTATAATATCATGGATTTTTGTTGTAAGAAAATTGATCGACCACACTGACATCAGAGATTGTAATAATACTAAGTACGTAATACCGTAGTACATAAAATATACCTACTTTCTGCTAGAACGAGCAGATTTTTGATGCGACTTTCACTAACGATGGCTTTTTAATTTAATCACATTTTTCATCAATTGGCAATGGGTACGGCTGTTTGGCGAAGGCGGATTTAATAACAGTAGGCAATACACTTAACTAGTTATTTACTGGTGGTAGAACTTCAGTGACGGAGCTCACGAGCGTAGGCACCACCGCATTTCAGCATATTAGATAATCCTAATATACTTGCCGCTATATGGTAGTGTTCAGCACTATCGTGTTCCGGTCAGGTGGTAATTAATGTAAGGAGTGGCAACGCATCTGCATTTTGACCTATGGTCATTGTGCAAGTGTCTATAGGCTGCAGTCATCACATAACATCAATGTGAACTGCAAGTTTGTTTGTCACTTTTAATACACTAAAAAAAAGTATTTATAACCATATGGCAACAGGTTTTATTCTACTTATTTATAATGCTGCTGCTTCTCTGTTATTTTATAATCTGAACATCATTGATATACAAACAATGCTGAACATACATAATTTAAGCCGAAAGATGTCCACTGCTGGACCAAAGCCTCCCCATAAGGATGTGCCATAATCGCTACGCTTGGCATGCGGATTGGCGACCTTAGTGGCTATAGTTTTATCGCGGGACACAGTACAAATATGAACAGTCTGGAAACTACGTACAAAACGTTCGAAATGGCACACTAACACAAGCATGCGCATCGACGCTCGATGTAGCGAGTGATTAAGTACTGCAGCACCGCGAGAACCGCTTAGAGGCCTCGTCGATGCGCATGTTTGTGTGATTGTGACGTTTCAAGGTTTTGTTTCCACACTGTTCATATTTGCATTGTGCTGCTACCCATCTTGTGTTATTATTATTATTTTTATGTAATGGAGGTGGCAAACAAGCATGCAGTTCACATTGATGTTAAGTAATGACTGCAGCATATAGACACCCACACAAAGACCAAAATCAAAATGCAGAAGCGTTACCACTCCTGAGGCCTAAGGTGTTATGCCTCTGTGCCGGAAATTACAAGGCCGTACATTACCACCTGACCGGAACACGATAGTGCTGAACACTACCATTATGTGGCAAGTAAATCAGGTAATGCGGTGGGCCTACGCCGGCGATCTCCGTCACTGTATTATAAGCTTACCAGTGTATAATAAGCTATAGGTACGTATGTAATGTAATGAACTTTTTTTAAATTATATTATAATATTATTAATCATTATATTATGGTGTTTTGGTTTTGTTTTAGGTTCAGACATTGCCTGGCTTGTAATTCGTCATGTCACTAAATGAGGACCCATCAGAACACCAACCAGCGCTGCAGCCACTGCTGCAGCAATTAGCTGAGATAGGTGCCGTTTGTTTTGGCTTCACACGACCAAACATGTCATAATTCTCGCATTTGTTTTTTATTTCTTTTAATATTGTTTAGATGTGTGTGCTGAAAAATAAAGTTTTTTTTCTCTCTAGTACCTACTTAGATTTCCAGTGACGGAGCTTGGTAACGTAGGCCTCGTTGTAAAGACGACCGTTTGATTCGAAGGGTCGCGGGTTCGATCCCCGCACCGGGACAAAAATTTGTATGGCCTACAGATATTTGTTTCGGGTCTGAGTGTTTGTGTGTGTGTTGTAGTTGTATTCTATTCCCATCATAAATTAACATTACTATTATTAACTTTTTACAAATAAATAATACTTAAGTAACTAACAATAAGTACGGTCCTGTAATTTCCGGCACAGAGGCATAAGACCTTAGGCCTCAGGAGTGGTAACGCATCTGCATTTTGACCTTGGTCTTTGTGTGGGTGTCTATAGGCTGCAGTCATCACTTAACATCAATGTGAACTGCATGCTGGTTTACCACTTCCATTACATAAAAAAAAAATTAACTATACATCGTCAATTACTTTTTTTTGGTAAAGCTCTACTGTTGAAGTTCTGGAGCTATGGCACCACTACGTCTTTTATCTGTCCCGAGTTCTCTCGTTTAAATGCAGATGTAGTCTGTCAGAGTCTGTCTGCAGTATTCGTTTACTGCTATCAACTGCATGCTTACTTCAATCTGCATATCACTAAACATATTATTCAAATTTAGAATTACACTCACACTTACAATTAATTAAGGGGTGTCGCGTTGTTCGCAACTAGAACAGAAGCCGAAAGCCTTTCGTGACGTAACCGCAAGTTACATAACACCCTTCACAGGCGGCCGAGTGCTGAAAATTATCACTTCGCCTACGTTCAACGATTGTCTGAGGAAAAATACGAGTGGGGCATCGTTACTCAGCGTTCCTGTATACATAAATCGATTTGTACTGTTACAAGTGGTGTTACCCTATTTGCTTATAAAGATCAACGGCGTATGTACGCGAAAGTACGTTGATTTCATACTGCAACTACGAGTACATTTGTGGTGGTAACTAAAAGTAGAATTGCAGTTGTTGTTATCCCACCAGGCCACCATACAATTGATTTCTGCTTCCGGGATTAAATTTTGACTATCTGTCTAGCTAGAGCCCAAAAAACTATCGGTTTAATTTTTTTTTTCTACAATGCCTGAGAAAAAGCACGAGAAGAGCATCGTCACTCAGCGTTCTTGTAAACATAAATCTAGTTACTATTGGCACAGCCCTATTTACTTATAAAGATCTACGGCGTATTGGTGCTTAGCTATATAACTCGTTTGACTTGCAACTGCATCTGCAGTGTTCAAAAACAGCGTTTGATTTATTGTTTAAATTTAGTGGGTGAAATTAAACCGATAGCTTTTCTCTGTAAATAGTTTAAAGGAAAACACGAATGGGGGCAACTTTATTCAGTTTTCTTGTACATAAATAAATTTATACTGTAACAAGTGGCGCAGCCTACGACGATTTAGTCTGTGGGCGCAGCCCTATTTGCCTATGAAGATCTACAGTGTACATCGCGGGCGTAAATAGCACCGCATTACCTTACCATTAAATGTTGGGGAACGACTTCCATGTTTCTATTATTATCAAACCTAATCTACTTGCCGCTAAATAGTAGTGTTCAGCGCCATCGTGTTCCGGTCATGTGGTAGGTAATGCACATCACTATAATGTCTCAGCTGTATAACAAACAAGACATCAGGAGTGGCAACGCATCTACATTTAAATCTCGGGATTTTATGTAGATGTTTATAGGTTACGGTATTCCTTACCATTTTTGTGCATTGTATATTTGTGTACTGCATGACATGAAAAAGAAATTGTCGTCTTGTCGCCAATATTCGACAGATATTTCGTTAAATTTTGGAATCAAATCAACCTTTTTCCATAAGATATTAATTAATTGGCAACCAAACAAACTTACTGAGTCACGGTTCAACTGCCTTGGTTGCCAAGTGGTAGCAGGCCACTACTACTACGCTGAGGTCCTGGGTTCGATTCACGGGTAGGGGGATATCAGAGATATTGGTGTAAAGTCCTTTATCTCTGGTTCTATTTGGATTTTTCTATTTTCTGGAAATTTCCCAGTACCTCGAACTTTGGTAATGTACCTTTGCCTACCCCTTCGGGGATTACAAGCGTGAAGTAACGGTCCAATTGCAATCCCCGGCATTTAAAAATCTGCCCAATTTCACTTACCATTTTCTCACGTGACTCTCGAAAATATGTTTTTATACGTCAGTTTCAAAACCAGTATGTAATTCAGGAAACTTCAGTTCTGAAGTTATGTTACAAGCAAAATTATCTTCAAAACACGTAGCTCTAGTGACCTAAATTTTTTAAGCTAAAGCAAAGTACGTATAATAGCATAAATTTCTTTCGAACGACCATCACCGACTTCGAATGCGATACAAACGTTGCGATGACGCGTCTAATGTCGGTGTAAATTTTAAAAAGCTCTGTCGCTTACCTCTTTCCTTTAAAGCGGATCGCGTGCATGGCGAGGGAAGTGCTTTGCCACTTGTTGGTTTCAGGACGCCGTGGGCAAATCACTGTTTAATATGCAATTCCTTTGAGTAACATATATATTTCTTATACTTTCTAGGATTAGACTATGCAAACGGATTCGCTGTTCACGTTGTTATTCTATGGACTCCTGTCAGAGAAAATGTGAAGTGAAACAGATACTGAACACGATTACCTATATAACATGTTATATTTTTAATGAAATGATTAAAAAAAGAATAGAAGATGTAGGAAGATACAGGTCCTCCTAGATCCTATGTCCTAGGCGTGGGCTAAGTGGTTGTATCAGCTGGCTTTTCTTTAGAAAAAGTTCTTACAGAAACCATTTCTTAAGAAAATAGGAACAGGATGCAGTAGGTAACAATTGACATCGTTGTGAACCGGATAAAAACACAGTACAATCACAGTCTACAGAACGCATCTATGCAGTATCAGAAATGACTTTACAATGGAGATATTTCTTTACTTCTAATCGATGGTGACGTTCAGTTATTTCTATAGAAATCTGTGATTGTACAGAGTGAACAGGGTATTAATAATCAAACGTTTATCCCAGTCCGATGTAATTTTTTTCCCTGTAATTTCCGGCACAGAGGCATAACACCATAGGCCTCAGGAGTGGTAACGAATCTGCATTTTGATCTTGGTCTTTGTGTGGGTAGTATAGGCTGCAGTCATCACTTTACACCGATGTGAACTGCAAGATTGTTTGTCAATTCCATTACATAAAAGAAATGTTTCTTTTTTAATTTTATAAATTACTCGTAAGTCGTATTCGATCAAAAAATTGAAACGTCACACGAGATGAAACCGATGAACATTTTATTCGCACCGACGCACATTGTCCCGTACGACTTCATTAAAAATCATTAAACCTAAATAACCGTTTTTAATTAAGCATTGTGCCCTGTTTAATTTCTATGTAGTCGAATCAACGCAAGTCGCCATTATGTAATTGTGGTAGAATTGTATCGAGTGACTTTGGATTGTATATTTTTTTTACATTGCAATCGCATTCGCCATTGTTCGAGAGCGGCTCGGTAAGTTATAGGTTTAATAAAGTGATTAAATGTCATGGCGTAACGCTGGTCTTGCGGAGTTAATTCCGTTGTGTTTCTTTTTGGTGTCGGGTACATAAATCAATTTGCGTTTTGCGTTCCGACTCGGCCCGGTCATCGGCGGATGTAATGTTACGTGTAAATAATATATTCACAAAATGCAATTTCACTTTAAAGGCGCTCGTCTAAGTATTATAATTCTGTTTTTTTTTAATGTATAAATGTGGCAAACAAGCGTGCAGATCACATTGATGTTAAGTGATGACTGCAGCCTATAGACACCCACACAATGGCCAGAGGTCAAAATGCAGATGCGCTGCCACTCCTGAGGCATCAGGTGTTATGCCTCTGTGCCGGAAATTACAGAGCCGTACATTACCACCTGACCGGAACACGATAGTGCTGAACACTACCATTTAGCGGCAAGTATATTAGGTAATGCGGTGGTGCCTACGCCCACTAGCTCCGTCACTGGAGCTCTACCACCAGTAAAAACCATCCTGGTTGGGAAAAAACAGATTGTCATATTTTAATTTTGTGAAATAACACATACAAGTAAATTTAGAAAGTAAAGAATTAAATGACTTCGACCAGGGATCGATCCTGCGACCTCTGGATAACCAGTCCAGCCGTTTTACCACTAAACCGATTCTTTTAACCGCGTAATAGCGTCCCATTCAAGTTATTGCATTTACTACCATTCTATTGGAATGGTTTGACCACCATTGTTCGATTGACTGTCTGCACCAGCGGACGAATTCTCGTCCACGGTGGGCGGTTGGACGGTATGATGGTCAAGTTCCTACGTTATTCTTTTTTTTTAAATTATGACATCGCTGTTACACATATTGCCAGTGTCAAGTATAACGATATTTTGTATTCTTATGCAGCGTAAAAGACAGAATCAGTCAGTAAATTATCACTATTATCAGTCAGTCAGTCAGTCAGAGTCTGTCAGAGTAACAGTCAGTAATTCGAGTAAAGCGATGGCTACTTTACTAGATCATTTACAATGAAGTTTTGGAGGCAACCTGAAAAACCGTGTTTTACCTAACACTGTTATTCTATTTCACTGTAATAAACCTATATCAAACAAAATGCCACCAATTTTATTTAATACTAGCTGTACCCGCGACTTCGTCTGCGTGAGAAAAAATATGATTGTTCAGTATCTACCCGGACGAAGTCGTGAGCGCAGCTAGTTTAAAAGTAGCTCAAGTTACTCCTTAACCCGTATAACCAACTGGACATACGTGTGTCCGGTCGTCCGTGTCGAGTTGACGAATAACCCATCACATCAGCTATCTGCCAGTGAAAGTCCCGTCAAAATCGGAGTCACTCAAATTCTGTTTATTTGTTGTCCATACAACCATACATACATACATAATGTATGTATGGTTGTATGGAGATAAAAGTAGCCTAAGTTACTCCTTATCACATCAGCTATGTGCCAGTGAAAGTCCCGTCAAAATCGGACACACACAAATTCTATTTATTTGTATGTAGGTATGTATGTATGTATGGAGATAAAAGTAGCCTAAGTTACTCCTTATTACATCAGCTACCTACCCGTGGAAGTCCCGACAAAGATGGATAGACTCCAATTCTACTTATTTGTATGTAGGTATGTATGTTTGTATGGATGTATGGAGATAAAAGTAGCCTAAGTTACTCCTTATCACATCAGCTATCTGCCAGTGAAAGTCCCGTCAAAATCGGTCAAGCCGTTTCCAAGATTAGCCCCGCCAAACAGATAGACAGACAGACAGACAAAAATTTAAAAAAATGTTGTTTTGGTATATGTACCGTGTATACATACACATGCGTTTAGTAAAAAGCGATTATTTTAATATTACAAACAGACACTCCAATTTTATTTATTTGTATGTATGTATATAGATTTATTATGGAAGCTACAATACAACATAAGACCTAAAAATTCTGTAAAAATTTTAAACGTCTACTTCCTACCGGTATTATCGAAAAAAAAACCTTTATTGGATGCCCTCTTAGACTTCTTAACATTTTCATTTTCCTAGTTTTAGTAATTAATTTTGTCTTTATAGCGGTAACAGAAATACATAATTTGTGAAAATGTTAGCTTTCTAGCTATCACTATTTATGAGATACAGCCTGGTGACAGACAGACGGACGGACGGACAGACAGACAGACGGCGGAGGATTAGTTATCCGTAGGGTCCGTTTTTACCTATTAGGTACGAAACTCCCTTAAAGATAGAACTAAGATACAGAATAGCATAAAAATATTCGATACGATTCTTTCAATTGACATATTTTTTTTATTTCTGAACCGATTCACATGAAACAAACACTAAATGTTAAGTGAAACTTACCACAATATATTAGTGAAAACCGCAAATCAAATAAGCTGTTTCTGAAATTAGCGTGCACAAACACACAGACAAACAGACATTTTTCCGGGATAAAAAGTACCCAGTGTTGTGCGCCAAATGTTAAAGTATAATCGTACCAAGTTTCATTGTAATCAGACTAATAGTTTTTACGTGATGCTTGAACAAACAGACAGACAGACAAAAAAAATTCTAATGACATATTTGTGTTCGGTGTCGATCTAATAACATCCCCTGGTATTTATTTTTTCAATATTTTTAATGTACAGAATACACTTCTACAGATTTATTATAAGTATAGATAACTCTAAAAAGCACCAAGAAAATGAAATAAAATTAGTAGCACCACTTTCACGCCTCTTTCAAGTTCCCGCCAAAACTCGACGATATGACTTATGACTCTATGCTATTCTTACGGTTCTAATGGTGATCGTCTCCAAGCACCACCACTAAATCTCAACCACCAACCAGTACAGGTCAAGTTTACCCACCTGATCAAGGAAGGCGTGAAGTAACGTTAGCAATATCCTAATTTCCATAAGCCAGGCCCATGTTGATAGATCAAGTTTCGCGTGTTTAGCCTCGGAAACACCGCAAAACCACCGTGTCGTTTGAATATACCGATTGTCAGTCGTTGATAGTTTTTATCATTAAAACTGACAGTTCATAATTTAGGCCATGAACTTCTTTTGAAAAGCTAAACAAAACATCATTCCAAGTCTTTTATATTTCTTTGCCCATTGTAAAATAAATAACACTCTTTAAAAGAATTGCTATTTATATGCAGATAATTTTATTTAATGTAGTTTTTGTATCGAATACCTGGTGTATAAATTAATTGACTTCGTAATAAGAATTCATTTTTCTTTCGTTTAAAACTAGTTGACCCGGTAAGCGTCGTTCTGTCATACGATAAATGTGGATCTTAAATAAAAAATAAAAAAATACAGGTCCCTTCTTTTGTGTTAGCAACGCGATTATATAAAATTTATATTCATGCTCGCGAATTTTCACATCAATTCCTAATATTTTAATTTGATATTATAAAAATGTGCAGGAAATACTTAAGGTACCTAACCTAACTAAAGTAAGTAATAATAGTTGTAATATTTTATTATTTTTATTTCGGAATAAAATATGCGAGTTAATTTAGAAACGATTAACGAATTTAGTAACTATGGATTCTTATTGTATTGGTCTAAATAGCTTTCCAACAACTATAAATTTATTGGGGCATAATATAATAAGCAGAGTAATTAAGCTATCCTTAAAATATAGATATGACATCGAAAACTTTTTTGTAGATCTAGGTACCAAAAAGGAAATGTTCCACCATACATTGTTTGGTTATAAATATCTCAAAGGATTTAGGCAGCGTTTTCGATTAAAGCTCCTAGGCTACTTACTTTTTTCGGCACCTCCAACATTTCAACAATTCACAATTTTTTTTGACGAATTATGTACACAAACCTTCCTCAAGTATCACAATATTAATTGGTTAAATCATGGCAAACAAACAGGCAGACAGACAGGCGGGAGACTTTGTTTTATGAGTACCTTTTTTTTTTATGTAATGGAAGTGGCAAACAAGCATGCAGTTCACATTGATTTTAAGTGATGACTGCAGCCTATAGACACCCACATGAAGACCAAGGCCAAAATGCAGATGCGTTACCACCCCTGAGGCCTAAGGCGTTATGCCTCTGTGCCGGAAATTACAGGGCCGTACATTACCACCTGACCGGAACACGATAGTGCTGAACACTACCATTTAGCGGCAAGTAAATTAGGTAATGCGGTGGTGCCTACGCCCGCGAGCTCCGTCACTGGAGCTCTACCACCAGTAAATACAGATAATGCAGTCATACGAGTAAACGGTAACTTTTAAATATAATAATGTATGTGGCAAGTAAATATTACAGTCTACATAAATGTTAAAAAAATCGACATCATAATTTAAAAGCTGTAATTTCTGTGGCCTTGTTTGCTTTTGTGCTAAAAATTACGTTACCATAAATTAGCATATCAAAACACAGTAGCGCTGAACCGTGCCTACGCCCACAAACTCCGCCGCTCGATCTGTACCATCTTTGACTCAAATTGAGTGAATAAGACGCTTTAATATATTTTATGACAAAAAGTCATTTGCCCACATCTAATACAATAAATTCCATCTAAAATCAGGTTATTCTATAAAAAGTATGCACAATACATATCCATTGCAATCGTAATAAAGAGACACAAGGCAACGTACTGACAACCGCCGAAAATTAGAAAAGTAGCCGCACACCGTCGATGTACAGACACCATTGTTTTGCATAAAAGTGGGCCACGGAATAGACGGAGAACAGAATCGGCAAGCGAACCAGCCACATCATTAAACCCGTCGCGACACGCAGACACCTCTGAAGAATATGCTCTTAATAAGTCATCAGCTAAGTAAAGCTCCCCACTAGCGACGGCTAGGGCGGCGAGAGGGTGGGAGGCGACGGGCGGCGCGGCGCTCGCACAAAAAATGACACAAAGTATAAAATCTGCATACAGTAATGGATGTAGTAGCCTCTGAGAGGCTTGCGGCGTGCGAGGATCAAAGGTGCTCCGACTTCCCTGTTTCCTACTACAAAAGTACTATTGTCAGTCGTGTCGCGTGATATTTTTAAGGATAAACCTTACTTTTGACTGGAAGTTCATTAATGTTAACACGTTTGCATATTAATGAAAAATGTCAGCGTTTGATAAATACGCTCTCGAGTGACGCGTAGGGAGACGGGTGGACGAGGCGCAAACAACCCGTTTAGCTTATACGTAATCTGGAAACTTTGTAGAGATGAGACAATAATACGGACGGTTATTTTAGAAGTTAATCTATGACGGGCAGCAATATAACTCTACTTCCTCGTTGCGATAACGCATTGTTCGCGTTAGAGGGAATTATTTGTCCCCTCTTAGTATTATATTCCGCAAGTGTTAGTAGCTCCCCGGCACTTGAATATACCGTAGGAACTGTAGGTATGACGGCTTGAAAATGTGCATTGCGACACGAAATATTAAGAAATATACACCTGTATTGCGTTTGTTGTTCATATCAAAGTTTTACATTGTGTTTGCAACTTTGAGAGTTGATCCGGGTTTTCCGGGAAGTATCTGGAGTTTTTACACAAATAAGGTCTCGATAGACAGTATACTAGTCTATCTATATATATATATATATATATATATATATATATATATATAGAGAGAGAGAGAGAGAGAGAGAGAGAGAGAGAGAGAGAGAGAAAATCCATTGCTGTTCGTTAGTCTCGCTAAAACTCGAGAACGGCTGGACAAATTTGGCTAATTTTGGTTTTAAATGATTTTTGGAAGTTCAGGGAAGGTTTAAAAGATAAGAAAATATGAAGAAATTGAAGGGAAATGGTAAAAACCACAATTTCATTTTTCCATACAAATAGTCCGTATCTATCAAACCTTTGACACATTATTTCAGTGCGAGGCAATACGAAGTTTGCCGGGTCAGCTAGTAATTAAAAAATAAGAGTCCACACATGCAACATAATTTATATTCAATCACAGAACCATTTTCATCTCGCTCTCAAATTACTTTGCCGCGATTCTCAGTAACCAAAACGTACTGTAATATCCCCCACAAAGTGAGACCCGATGAAAACATGAATAACGTGATAAGTGCTTCATGTTATTGGTATCTAGTCAGATACTTTAGCTCTCGAGTCTCGATCTCAATGGGGGCTCTAATTAAGACAATCTCATCCAGGACAGAATTGGTTACCAATAGATCTCAAAGCAACTAACATTCACCGACGGCAAACAGCTTTTGATTAGCATTTGCTTTATTAACATCTCCTATTTCATTTTTAATGATTCCGTCTATACATGAAAAATAAATCGTTAAGTGCAAGCCGGACAAACGCAATTCGGGTTCTATTTTTTTTAATGTTTTGATGTGGTAAATCGTGAATCACGGTTCACATGGCATTTACAAGTTGTACTACACTACCATTTAGCGGCAAGAAGAATAGGTAATGCGGTGGTGCCTACGTCCGTCAGCTCCGTCACTGTAGCTACAACCGCAAATATAGGTATCTAAAAGTATTTTAATTAGCATAAAAAAAAAAAAAAAGTCATGCTCCGATGGTTTGAGCATATAGAAAGAATATCGAATGAGCGAATGACTAAACAGATATACAATGCGAATGTGGATGGTTGCAGAGGCCCAGGAAGACCAACGCTGACCTATACCATGACCAAATAGGTCGAGGTCTGTCTGATGGTGCGGTCAATAGTCTTAGAGGTCGGCGTGCATGTATGAAGAGAATGATGAAGTTAGATAAGGCACGAGAAGTATGTCAGGACCAGGATATCTGGCGCTCTACACTCTCTGCTTACGCCGTTAGGGACCTGGCGTGAAGATACATACATTAATAAGCATATTAAAATGGATATATGTAACAACAAATAAAGACAAATTCCTGTGAAAATGTTTAACATTAATTATATTCATATTAACACTAGCCGTTGCCCGCGGCTTCGCCTGCGTGGAAGTCGTTTTAGAATTATTTTTTTTAAATTTTCTTTGTTATTAACTCCACGGAACCCGAGACCTTTCCAACGAATGCAAAACTGTGGAAATCGGTTCGTGCGTTCTGGAGTTACAGCGTCAGTAAGGAAAACCCGACTTATTTTTATAATATATTATAGATTATAGATTATAGATTGGAATTGCCGGTATCGCCACAATTATTAGTTCAGTAACAATTTCGAAACTTTGATAATTTAAATCACCCGCACAGTTTTGTTAAGTGACTTTATTATTTATGCTATCAAAGTAACTACTCGTACCTTTTACACGGCGCGGTTTAACTTCGCCAGTAACTTATTTCATGCAATTTTAAGACATATTTATGAAGTATAAGATGTTTGACTAGTGAACACTTAGAAAAAATCTTACAAAATAATTATTTTAATATTTTAATTCCAGATTTTTTAGTAGTTCTAAATATGAAAAATAACTTAATTGGGTCTTTAATTCTCCAGTGATGAAATTACCTTTGGACCAGCAATAGAGTTTTTGACAATGAGTAATTTACTGTTATAGGTTTCATAGACCGAAGGTAAAGGAGATGTTGCAAAAATGTATGGACCTCCGGCCATGTATTGTACACGATATAATAAACAGGCAAAATCAATATAAAAACGTTTTTTACTGCATATTTTCACTTATTTAGATTTATTTCCTTCTCTAACTTTAACATTTTTTTTTAAGTCAGAGAGGGATGTACAATTTTACATTAACTTAAACAAATATTTTGGTAAAAGTACGTCCAACAACCATCCAACAAAAAATATTGCACATCGACCTTAGGAAGGAGACTTCGGCTTATTTTGGGTCTGTAGAGCATTATCTCTTTCGCACCTTACTTAAGTGACGTTTGTTGACCATTTTGATCAAGTTTGGAACAATAACGGACTATCAATGCTTACGTAGGCAGTGGGCAGCAGCGCGGCACAAGGCAGCAGAGATGACGCTCTACAAAGTCGAAACTAACCGATTATCTCGATGTGCAATAATTCTTGCTAGGTAGGTACCGAAGACAGGTACGATGAGCTGTTTAGAGTCATTTCCTGTCATTCATAACACACATTTTAAACTGGGTCGTTACGCGATACTATTTTCGATAAAAAAAATATTTTTATTATTATTTATGTCCTACACATTTTTATATTAAAAACCATAAAATATTGGTCCTATATATAACCTTGATATTATTTTAAAATTCAATTAATAAAAAATTCAAGATAATTTAGTCCACGCAGACGGATCTCTAACTTGTTACCAATTTAATTATTTCTCATCTCCGATTCGCAATACATGGAAACTACCAATAAGCGCTTTTCTATAGTGTGGCCGGATCTTTTGACATTCAATCAAAGCTTAATTTGCACCTGCAAGACCGAGGTCTACGTACAACGAAGGAACAGTCCGCTTGCATACACGAGCACTCTATGCGTTGTCAATAAAAGCTATATTTGATTGTTTTTGTACATGCGGACTGTTCTTGGATAGTACCTGCTGTCAATGAACGTAGTAATTATGTCTAAGCAGAAACACCATTGATTGAATGAGTACTTTGCGTCTAGTGATTAAGATACTCAATAGGACGATAGCGAGATTGCATCTATGCAGATATTAAACAAATAAACAACAGTTCATTTTTCATAACCTGTAATTGTTTAGAATCAAGTAATATTCTAAATAACTACTGTTCATTTTGCATTCAGTAAAAATATTAATCTATACCAATAAATAATACGTATTCACGTAATGTTTAGAATATAACGACTAATGTTGGAGGTGACGGAAAAAATGAAGCCGCATGGGAGCTTTCATCATAGCCTTAAACCCTTTGGAATACTACCGCTTTGGTAGATCTCAAAAAAAGATCGCGATGGCTTATATCTACCTTTTAAGGATACACTGTAAGAATGGATACACCATTATATCCTACAAAAAATATATACTCGTAACTCAGAATGCGGATTTTGGAAAGCTATATAGACCAATACCTACAGTATTGATCCTTATCAAATAAAATGTGTAAATATAATGATGATTATAGAAAAAGTACGGGAGGTGTGAAAGGGTCGGGATATCTGGCGCTGCACTCTTACGGGGCAGGCAGAGAGACTTGGCGTGAAGATACATAAACACATAAATTAAACACTTTAAGTATATATCATTACATGCATTTTTAACAGAGTTCAAAAAACGAGAAGGTTCTCAATTCGGGTGGTACATATTTTTTTTATGTATGTACCTACGTGTATTTCCCCGAGATTTCAAGACCGATTTACGTAATTCTTTGTTTGTTTGATGCGAAATAGTTTCGAATTGGTCCCATAAAAATTTGATTCAGATAGGCCCATCAGTTTTTATTTCATGAGCATTTTTTTACTTACTTTCACTTCAGACTAAAGGAATTAGAATAGACGGCGAGTTGTCGTACAGTGCGTTGAATCCACTGACGTCCTAGATAGTCCTAATGCGCATGACAACAAGATGACAACAAGTGACAATGACACATTTACTCATCGACGTGTGTCGTCGATGAGTAAATGTGTCATTGTCACTCAGCTTATTTACTCCTTCGTAAATATATTTTTTTAATTGATTTCGTATTCTCGTGTAATAATTTTGTATCGACACACCTAAACAATCTAATTATCACGAAGCTAAATGAGACGCTATAATGTAGACACTTTAAATTTTCACTGAAATTTTAGGTCTTATGTTGTATTGTAGCTTCCATAATAAATCTTTATACATACAAATAAATAATATTGGAGTGTCTTTCTGTAATATTAAAATAACCGCTTTTTACTAAACGCATATGTATGTATACACGGTCCTACATATACCAAAACAACATTTTTTACAATTTTTGTCTGTCGGGGTTCACCTTAGCATATAAATATTTTTTTTTAATCTTTTGGATGACATAATAATAGATAAATCATTAATGTATACTCGAACTTCTAGTAGGTAAACCGAACACTGACCGAACTGAGTGGGAAAGACGACGCGCGCCGCACCGTGCGCGGGGTACTTATGACAAAAACCGCGTATCTCGGAATTCGCGTTAAACGGGGTAGCGTAAGTCGGGGTACTACTGTATTAATAACCTAACCCTAACAATTATCTCCACGCCCCAATATTATTAATTGCAACACACTTAACTCGTTGTTTTCATTTAGGTATATCTGGTGTTACTTTCATGCGTCAATTTGTACAGCAACATACCTAAATTCGTTTATGAATCACACCAATCACGATAAGGGCCCCGTTTGAATATTAATAAGCAAACAAATTACTACATCGCCACCAAAAGGAGTTCCGTATTAAGATTCATAAAAAAGTAAGTAATTATCGACGAATCGGTGACGATCCCACGGATTATTAGTTGCCTACATAAATAATTCACAAAATATCAAACATTAATCGGACCAGTGGTACGTTTTTTTAATTGGTCACGTTCATGTATCGATTTTGTGAACACCCCTCCACAGTACTCACCCTGGCCGCTCGTAAAAAAAATAAACAGCATTATATTTTCGGCGTTCGGCTACGAAACGATTGTCGTTCCCTCTCGCTTCACATCTTCGTCCTTTTCTTTTTAATTCGGCGTATTTTTATTTGCTATGATAAATTGTAACTGCGTCGTGGGGGGGGGGGGGGGCAGAAGGGGGTAGGAGGGCGCCCCGGTTCGCTTTTGTTTCGGTAATTTTTTATGTCTGGTTTCGCTTAATTGCGTGGTGCTTTGCGGAAGCTTATTGTGACGATGTGGGTCAGAGAGCCTAGACGCCTGACGTGACCCGCTTACCTTGCCTGCCTTGAGAACAACCGGCATTTTATTGCAAACTAACACCAAATTATGGTATTTCGCATCTAGAACTGTTATCAATGGACGTAAATACTTTTTGATTGTTTTATGTACAAAACAGGTACGAGTAGAGATGTTGACAGGACTACTTAATGCCTACGTTTTTTTTTTCATAAAGCAAAGACAGATAAAGAAGGCTGAAAAAACTTTGAATAAGTATCTACTTTCTTGGAAATGAATACAAAAAACCTAAGTACGCTACATTTTAATAATGGTGATGAAATCAGAAAAACACTTTCAGAGGCACAGTGAGTATTCAGGCCATTTCCTTTTTTTTAACACTTAATGTGATGATATTGAAAAATCTGATGTCAACTTTACTGTTAATATTTTTTTCTAATTTTCATTTATTATTATTGTCTGTTATATTTTACATTTTATCTACATACTTACTTCACTTAAAACGAAAAAATCTTTAAAGAAAACTCTAAATATATTTTTTTTTGTATGTATTTTATATTCGGGTTTTATTGGACGGAGTTAAAAAGGTATGGATGAATATTAGGATCGGTACATTATAATTATTAGAATTCTGGCGTACTGATAGACCGCCCAACTGGAATACTGGTAGATTGATGATAGACTGGTAAATTGTTGATAGGTTGAAATATTTATAGTTTGATAGATTTTTCCATTTTCTGGTATCTTCCCAGTACCTCAAAGTTTGGTAAAGTGCCCGGAGATGTCAACAGGCTTGCCGCCTGTTACATGGGCCAAAACGTGACCGGCGAATCTAGGATGTATGCATGAATCCGATTTACCTCTCCCTACCCCTTAGGGGATTACAGGCGTGATATTTTTAGGATGTTTACATATGTTCAACGTAATCTGACGCGTTACAAACAACGTAAATAAAAACCAAAAACGTGACAACCTTGATGAATTTGCGTTTTTATGGGTGAAGGCGGTATATTGCAAAACTTCAAAGGCGATAAACTACTGTATGTACTTATACTGTGATATTAGTATAGATATCAAACCTTTGACACATTATTTCACTCTGAGGCAATACGAAGTTTGCCGGGTCAGCTAGTCTCATATAAACATATAGATAACATATCGCACGCTTAGTATTACAGTGACTGAATTCAAAAAAACACTTTTTTGGCAAATCACATAAAACGATTCGCAATGAGGACTTCCGCTGTTTAATTTGCTTTAAATGTCACAGTATCTCAATTCTACAATTTAAATCTATTTTTTGTAATAGTCTAGGCATCATAGTTTTAGGTGAAGTTAACATTTTTGTTGTATATTATTTATTTTAAATACTACTGGCTTTCAAATTTGGATTTGTAGTTTTAGGTCGTTTTATTACTAAGTTATGATGAATCAGTCTAAAAACATATAGACCTAGTTTATTTTTAGTCTTTCTAATAATAAAAATATATACGACTTGACTGTGCATCTTAGGTTTAAGTCTAATTACTACTAAAATGATTACGATGTTTTTGAATTCGGTATTTTTTAATGATTTTAAGTCACTCTAATACTATACATATGTACTACTAGGCTGTATATTTTACATTTTGATCCATTTATCACAAAAAAATTAAAAACATATTTTTGAGTTCAGTCTTTTTAATGAAAAGTCAAATCAATATCTAAGAACAGTACGAGTATATTTAAGTAATCAATAGGAACCACATTAATAGAGAAAATTTCTATAGTATAGTAACTTGAGGTATATCAAAGTAACTAGTATTAAATATGGATAGCAAAACAAAAATAGAACTTCTACAAATAAAAATAAAGTAATCAAAGTAGCTTCTCTATTTTAATCATACATAATAATAAAAGTAGCCTCTTTATCTTAATCATACATAATAATATTTAGTTTGTAAAAGTACGCCACAAGACATCAAATACCAATTTGAAGTCCGTTATTTAGCATCTAATAAAGGATAGAATCATAAAAATCGGAATAAAATTTTGGTATTAAATTTTTTGCAATTAGTTCGCTCATATATTTTTTTTTATTCTCGCTCAGCACTTGCCTGTATAAGCCTAATTTGTTCTTGGAATAGAATTGATAAATTCTTTAATGTCAGAAATTAATGCTTCGTCAGAGACATGGCTAGTAGTCATACCTCTAAAATCACCCTTCAAAATCCCATGTTCATCGGTCTTACTTTTAATTGTACGAATCATACGATCAGATATACCCAATGTATTAAGAAAAAAAGTTTTACAAACTCGAATTGGATTGCCATTAACAATAAAATGAAAAGCTTTGTTACAATTTCGAGGAGCTAAAGCATTAGAATATTTATATTTAGGCGTAACATTGGTTAAGCACGACAAAATAAAAGATCGTTGATTATGAATGTCTCCAATTTCCCAATATGTATCAGAAATACGTTGCCTTTGCACAGAATCAATTTTAGTAGGACAACTTAATCGGCACTTATCATTACATGGTGGTTTAAGATGACGAGCTTCAATTATTGCATTTTTGCTATTTATATAACTTTTTCCCAAATTTCTTAACTTTTTAGCTTTAATCTGTTTCCAGTTTTCCGGTTCTCTTTTGCGCTTTTTACCTTTCGTCACAGTAACAACTCCATCAGTTGCCGTAACCGCTGCTAAAGTTGATTCCTGTTCTTGTTGAAGTGATCTTGATGGCTCATTTTCTTTATCATTATTTTTTACCACAGATTCATCACCAGAATTGTCAGATGACGAAGAACTTGAGCTTGAAGAAGAAGAAGTGCTATTACTACTACTAGAACTGGAACGGTGATGTGGTGGCAATAGCAAACTATTGACCCTTTTATCTTCTTGTACATTAAAAGTAGGATCACCATCACTTAAATCTGCATCACTTTCTTCAGGATTGACGGGCGAAATGCGATAATTTATAGGTGTTCTTAAGCGGTCTGTAGTATTCTTTGATTCTTTTTGCAAAACCTTTAAGTAGACATAAAAGATAATATTATCATTCAGTATCAAATTAATAGAGATAATAATGTATCTACCCCCTACATTATAAAATATAGGTAGCTGCGGATTAACTCCTTTCAATTTAATGATTACAGTACCTGGTCATCTAGTTTTAGAGGAGGACTATTATTATGTCCACTATCTTTAAAATACTCCAGTACATTCAAATACGGGAAATTTTCTGGTTTATTTCTAACATTCACCTCTGCAAATAAACATGAAAATGAATGAATTGAAATTGCAGACAGTAACAAAATAAATAGTAAAAAATACATATATATATTTTAGTTACCTGGACATCAATACTTTTAGCTGAAATAATTTCGTTAGGTTGTTCCGGTTCATTAGATACAGTTAGATTTGCCTGCAAACAAAAATTATTATAAGTAATAACGCTCGGGAACTGCAGTTAAAGTATGTACGTTTAATTCAATGATTACTTACTTGATTGTGTTCTTCATGAGGAAAACTGCCATTACCTTCATTATTAATTAAATCAATAATTTTTCTTGATCGCGAAGTAGCCATTCTGAAAGAAGATGCAAATTAATCCTTTTGGATTAATTTGCATCTAAAAGAGTATTTTTCTCTACTATTTTAATTTTAATAAGACATATTACTGAATATGAACACATTGTTAATTTTGACCGCAAATATATGCATTTATTTTATTAAAGCACAGACTCATTACTTTATATGACCACCAGCAAGATATCTATTTTAGTATTAAATAGACTAAACATTAAACTATGACCGTTGTGTAAATGATATGTACAACATTTTTACGATTGAACTGACTTAAACATTAATGTGGTCACGAACTGCTACTGTTTTTTAGTTTTAAATAGACCTAAAACTAAATGCGCCAGTGAAACGTAACAACATTTTAAGATTGAAATGCCTCATCGCGTAAAGTGTCAAAATAATACTAAAAATATGCAATAAACTTACCTTTCATTTCTCTATAAATCGGCCTTAAACTCTAATATGTCTGTTTTTTACTAAACACAAAACTGTTGTTACTTTAGCGGTTGAACGAACACTGAATGAGTCTGTATTACGTCAATCAACGTCACAAAAGTCACGAACATGAAAGAGACCACAATGTTGTAAAAGCAGGAAAACACTACTTATTGATGAGTTCCTTAGAGTCATTTATAGATGGCGTTGTTCTAGTCATGCCAGTGCATTTAACTCAATTTACCAAAATTTTGAATTAGGTCACTGTAATACTAAGCGTGCGATATGGAGACCAGTAGTGCTGCGGCAGCTCTGCAGCGGCAGCACTGTTGCGTGCAGCGTTGTTCGTAATCGTACCTTAAATCTCTACTGGTATCTACTGGTACATAGAACATGTATTTATTATGTGTTAGAATATACAGTTTCACTATATAACCCTTTTTTTTAAAATCTGATTGGTATTCATTACTTTATTTTCAACTTTATGAGCTAAAGCGGAGAACGTGTTCCCGAGCATAAAAGTAATTATATTGCTTATTTTTGTCAATAACTACACGTACTATGCATAATGCGATTAGGCATACGTTAATTAAAAATGTAAAGTTACATTTATATCGTAAAAAAACGAAAACAAGAAGCATGCAGCCGGCTTTCATTACGGGATTGGTTATTTTTGAAATAGTGCCAAGTGAAAAAAAAATAATGGACACCTATAAACTGAATCTCATGTGTGTGGTTAATTGAATTGTTTGAGCAATCCACGACTATTTAAGAACGATATCTAAAACAGCGGGGGCGATTTCATAATCATCCTGAAATAGGTATTTTATTAATTATAGTTAGGTATACTAGGAAATTTGCGGAAGTATCATACAAACTTCCATTTTCTTTAAGGAGTTGGAGGGCAAAAGTTCAAAGTATTCGATTTCATTTTGTTGTTTGTGTTCTAATACTAGCTCACACAAAGCAACAAAAAAATCTGTTCTATTCCGTGGATGGAACCCTTCATGGGCAATTCCGACTCGCACTTGGCCGCCTTTTTATAATTGAAGTGAATGAGACGACAGTGATTGCTAAAATAAATATTATCACTGGCTTCCGAAATCATACAAACTACTGTTCTTGTAATTGTAATACGACAACCACAGTACTCTACGTCTTGGAATGTTTGTCTTTAATAATCGTGGCAACATTAAGGCTGGGATGCACCATCATATTTGTTAAAGTTAAAATTAATGTAAACTTCTCTACTTGTAACAAATTTCTTAAAGTTAGAGGGAGTGCCTCTGTGCCTGAAATTACAGGGCCGTACATTACCACCTGACCGGAACACGATAGTGCTGAACACTACCATTTAGCGGCAAGTATATTAGGTAATGCGGTGGTGCCTACGCCCGCGAGCTCCGTCACTGGAACTCTACCACCAGTATGAATATCATAGTTAAAAAGTTCGATCCACTGATACAATTGTGGCACAACTCACTTTGATTTTACTGAATGAGCATCGACCTTTATCTTTTCGGCGGCCACCTTCGGCCACCTACGAACAGAACTACATGATTTGTAGTTTGTATATCATAGACAATCAGATATAGGTACAACATTACGTTGCTCCCAGATACTAGACTCAATTGTAGACACGTTTACCAATCGATTTATATCAGCGAAGTCAGTCATAGTCAAGAGTGTTTGAATTGATAAATTACAGTATTCCGTTCTTAGCGGGAGTGATGTGCGAAAGCCATCAACTGACGGCCCAGTTCGCAGATTGGTTCCTTGATGAGCTGATACGCGTTATCATATCTTACGTTATCCAACACCACGTGTATCGAGAATTGCAGAATCATTCAATCAACTACCTCCAGGGGAGCTATAGCTAGTTCAAAGGTATCGGTCAGTGAGAAGTTGCCTGACTAACTTTGCGATAAAATACAAGCGTGAACGTATGTTATGTACTTTAAAATTGCCGTTTTCAAGACAACATCCGGAAGCATCTGTTCAGGAGTATGACGAATGTGGCAACCATTGCTCTCCTAGACCATTTCGAAGGATAGTGAGCAACACGTCACACAACGCTAAAGGGCTTTGCTAATTCAATTACATGTTATGGAAGTGGCAAACAAGCACGCAGTTCACATTGATGTTAAGTGATGACTGCACCCACAAAAAGACCAAGGTCAAAATGCAGATGCGTTACCAATCCTGAGGCCTAAGGTGTTATGCCTCTGTGCGGGGTCGGTAATTACAGGGCTGTACATTACCACCTGACCGGAATACGATAGTGCTGAACACTACCATTAAGCGGCAAGTACGAGTATATTAGATAATGCGGTGGTGCCTACGTCCGCGAACTCCGTCACTGGAGCTCTACCACCAGTAAAATAAATTTTATTCATCAAAGTCCATATCCTATCTGACATCATTTTACCACATTCATTCACACAACGATCACTAAACATTACAAAAACGCGCATCACGAATTGGTTACCTATCAACGGAACTGTACTTCGATTATATGTATTGAGTTTCCAGTAAAAAGTAAACACGATATTATACTGTACAGGATATTGTGATCGCATATCAAAACTATTAGTAGTGAATGGGTTATGTGAGAGGGCAACACGACCCGTCGGACATTGAACGACTGCTTGTCTTCAACGTTTGTGTTATGACTACGTATGTTTTGTGTTTGTGAACACATTTATTTCTTTTTGTGAACTGAGCTTACGCTTTGACGTTAAATGATTGAAGAGTGACGAAAATTGCTAACAAAGGTTTTCAAGCACTAAAAGTGGTTGAAAATTTTTTTTTAGCTTATTAAATTTTAATTAAATATATTTAATTTTAAATAAACGTTTGCATAATTCATACCTACAATCATTAAAGTCGAAAAATTAATTTAAGAAGATTTATTTTTCGAATAAATTAAAGTGTGTGTTTGATGTGTAAAGATTTTGCTGGTGTCGTAAGCAATAGCTGACTATTGATATATTTACATTAAATATTTACCTAATTATGTAGCGCAAAAAAGTATTTAACACATTAATGCTGGGTTGCACCAAGATATTTGTAAAAGTTATTGTAACATTTCACATCCTTCTCTTACTTCTCTTCTTTAAGTTAGGATAAGTAATAAACCTAAGTTTTAAAAGCGCTTATTGACATAGAGGTACGGTTAACATATTTCTATGTCAATAAGGGGAGGTGACAGACCACTTGATGGTAAGTGGTTAAATTAACCCATGAAGCTTGCAACACTGCGAGTCAAGGCACCGCCAGACCTGAAGGACTCTTTTGACGCCAGTTTTGAAGTGCCCATATTGTAGAGCTAAGGATACACCTTGGAAACAATCCACAATATGCGTGTTGTAGGTAGGGTTGCCAACTTTTAAGAGAAGAAATAAAGAAGGTATATATCTGATTCAAAGGACGTAAATAAAGAGTAGGTACAGTATCCAACAAGAAATAATGCACATCGACCTCAGGAAGAGACGTCGGCTTATTTGGGATCTGTAGTTATCGTTATCTCTTTCGCACCTTAGCTATTTGACGTTTGTTGACCATTCTGATCAAGTTTTGACCAATACCGGCCTACGGGTGCTTACGTATGCATTGTGCAGCATATATAACTGAAGCTAAGAAACGCTCTATAAAGCCGAAACTAGCCGATTATCACTTTCATAGGCTCGATGTGCATTATATTAGAGTGCTCGTTAAGAGATGAGCACTGTACAGACTTATAAAAAATACTTGCAACCATTTTTTTAAAAGGCAACCTAGTAGATACACCTCCTTATTCATAAACGTACTTTAGATACGTTTTAGCTATAGAATGCTTTGTCCTTGTCAGTTGCATTGTCAAATGTGCAGGATAGATAAAGACAGAGGAGAGATTAGCAACGTTTAAGCTAAAATACGTTTATGAATAAGGGGTTAATAGTATGTGTATCTATAAATAATGCGTAAAAAATAGGATTTCAGCATATCTGGATGAACGAAATGATTCTTCAGTGGGATCTTTACCTATAACTTTGTAGTATAGCAGTAAATACATCGTATTTAAATACGTGACATCTCATTACAAAATATACAATTATTCGTATATTTATAGAGACAGTTACGCCCTCATATCATTTAATACATTTTTCAACGTCCCCCGTAATATAATACCTCTACAATATTTCAAAGTGTATATTTAAGTGATCATCGATAAATATACCGTATAATTTATGCGTTCGTGTCAACAGCTTTAAATAGTTTGCATAAGGAACAGGTTTCGAAAGATAATTTCTACTGAATACAGTGTTTTAGCATGTTATTATATTATAGTGATGATGACAAACTAATTTGTTGTTTTAATCCAGATATAACGTTGGAAACTTGGGAACGTCTGTGTTATTCAAACAGCTGGTATGTTGTTTTTTTTTATGTTATGGAAGTGGTAAACAAGCATACAGTTCACATTGATATTAAGTGATGACTGTAGCCTATAGACACCCACACAAAGACCAAGGTCAATAGATGCGTTACCACTCCTGAGGCCTAAGGTGTTATGCCTCTGTGCCGCAAATTACAGGGCCGTGCATTACCACCTGACCGGAACACGATAGTGATGAACACTACCATTTAACGGCAAGTATATTAGGTAAAGCGGTGGTGCCTTCGCCCGCGAGCTCCGTGACTGGATCTCTACCACCAGTAAAGTTCACATTCATTCTAAAACACATTACATAAAAAAAAAGTAATATTCACATAACTTTGATACATCCACACATTGCGTGAAACCGTCGAACACTTGTTTTTCCATCTTCTCACAGATTATAGAGTACAGTGGAGCAACTGCTGTCGCACCGCAGAATCAAATTACTGGCCACTTTCGCCAACATGGGCTTGTAACGAACGCCATTCGCTAAAGTCAGCCGCCGTACTGTTCACGTCATCTGAGTAATCTGTTTCAATTTCGCAGTCCCAACCAATACAGACACGAGATGCATTACTTTGCCATTTTATGGCATGAAAAAGATGATATTGGACAGTCAATTTTATGAGATTGTACCTATTTTACTACCTACCTACAAGAAGATTTTAAAGCAAAATAAAAAGAGTAATGCATCGTCAAGAAAAAATTTGCATGTTGTAATATTAAAGTAATCATTTGCCATAATTAATCTTCTACAGTCAAAAAATTAGTGCATTAAATTTGAATATGACTGTTGGTGATGACGTTTTGTTGAAAAATCAAACTGGTAAGTATTCGCAAGTGAAATGACGAAACATTTATCACAATAAATTAATTTTACTAGCTTATATACCTACTGTAAATAGTTTTCCAAAACGACAAAAAGATATTGACGTATTTAATACATAGGTAGAGCAAAACGGAACATCGGCCGCGGCGGACCGGAGGAGAGTAGCCATAGCGCTTATAACCGATGCAAAACAGTCTGTAATTTTGTACACACACACTACAATAATCGTCTATTACTACGAAACTCACACCTTGACTTTAATAAAATACATCAACAATATCACGCACACTTTTAAACACCTATGCAACAGGCATAGGCACACTTGTGCTTGTACTTTGACAGAGGGGCAAGCCTGCATATGGCTACTACCCTCCGGCCCACCGCGGCCAGTGGCCCGTGTTGCTCTATGATTCAATACTGTACGAAAAATTTTAAAGTTAGGTTTTCGAAAGCACATCAGAAATTTTTAATATCAGGTAATTTAAGAGTAATTATTTTTTAATACCAGAGGTCAGGGACAAAATAGATTAGCATTAAATGTATATTGTGTATGAATATCACTTTAGCGTTGGAGGAAAAATGAGAAATACAAGTGGGCGTAAACGTATGATTAAAAAAGTTAAGCCGACTTAGCGAGCTCGTAGCATTGTTGCGTTGTCGATGGACTTGGTTAGAAAAATGGGAATGTGATTGCTATAGTAGAAAAGCGGACAAGTGCGAATCGTAGTCGAGATCTATACAAAAGCTTTTTTCGTTAACCCGGTCTTCTTCTTTTTCTTCTAGTAGTGCCTTTCCAAGTACGGGCTAGACCACTCTACGTATTTATACTTGCACACTCGTTCCAATCGTATACTCTCCACACCGGTGGTACCAGGGTATCCACTTGGTGTCTTTGATCATGACATAAGTTTTGCTGATATTCATTCTAAGGCCGCTTGTCAGGCCTACACTCATTACCCGGTCAACAATTTGCTGCAGGTCACTTTTTTGCGCTATTAGGAGGATGTCGCCAGCACGAAGATACACACAGAATATTTTTTCCTTCTACAATGCTGGTAACATCACTCGGTTATTTACGGAATTATCTGAATGCTTGGTACTTACTATGAACCATTAACATCAACAAAAATTGGAATCCTTTCTCTTTTCAAAATAATAAACTCGAACTCATGGAAACGTCAATAGAAAGGTACCAAAACTGCTCTGAAATATGTCCAGAATGCCGAATGCCTGCACGAAATAGGATTTGGAACTTTTGTTCGAGTCACAGGGAAAAAATGCAATTTTATTTAAATAAGTGCAGTTCAGGTATATGGACCATTTGCCAGAAACTCGCCGGTTGTTCACAGATATTTTTGTTTTTCATTTCATCGGTAAGTCGTGACCAATTAAAATTTCGACCCGCAGGTCTATTAAATGCCACGAAAGTGTAGAAAAACTGCGAAAAATCTGACGCCTACTTCTAACTGACTAACTTCAACTTTTCGATAGTTTCCAATGACGATGTCGACTTATGCCTAGACACACCATTGTGAGCTATTTTTACAAGGCGATAATAAAATTTAATAATTTAGTAGTGTATGTTATGTAGGTGTTTATATTTTTAAGGTACATTATATTCTACCTAAGTGTACACATATAATATGTGGAATAATTTAATAACACGCGTAAGTTTAATAAACAATGAAATGGATATCATTAGTAAAACGCACTAAAACGAGCATAATTATCTTATCTTCTACCCAAATTAGTTTCTTCACACAACAAAACAAGTACTTATACGTTGTTGTCAGAATTTTGGGTGACATTCATCTTAATCGATTCGTTTCTAGATCAAAAGTTTCATCCTTTGAGTCAGATAAACCTAAAACTATAATGTCAAAGAGATTATTAGATTCAGAATAATCAGAATTCAGTAATTTCCGGCACAGAGGCAAAACATCTTAGGCCTCAGGAGTGGTAACGCATCTGCATTTTGACCTTGGTCTTTGTGTAAATGTCTTTAGGCTGCAGTCATCACTTAACATCGATTTGAACTGTATGTTTGTTTGCCACTTCCATTAGATAAATAAAGAGTATCCTAATATAAAAAAAATCGCTTTCACTCACAGCCCCACAGTAGGTATAAACCTGTGTTGTGGGTGCCGTTGTACACATACAACACATACACCGAGACTCGAAACAAATATCTCAAGGCCATACAAATATTTGTCCCGTTGCGGGGATCGAACCCGCGACCCTCCGAATCAATCGGTCTTCTCACACCGCTGGACTAACCGGGTCGTAATATGTAACTGAACATCCAATGTTGAACAATATACCTACATATACACCAGACAACACGCGTGTCGTGTCACGTCGTAGTCATCGCCTCGGACGCAACGAGAACTCGCATCGTAACCCCATTAAAACTGCTACACCCCTCACCCCTCGCCCCTGTTCATGAAATATTAAAAATTCAATTGCGCTTCTCTTTATTTTAACTCCCTTGCCTCCTCCGCGACACCCGCTTTCCCGTACAATATAACATGAAAAATGTATCCGAAAAATTACGTCCGCCTATTATTTATAATTTGAGTTACAGGCGCTATCCCGGTCACTTCGCAACCATTCGTGCGTTTTACGTTTTGTAAAGTTGTATTAATAAAGTCCAAGAATAATAATGTTAAAATGTAAGTTAATGCAAGCTTAGACAGCGTTTTGCGAAATATACCGATGGTCAACGTAATCTTAACGTAAACTTTGATAAATTGATAGCGTTCTTTAAGCAAAATTTACTTTGATATTACCTATAGGACTAGCTGACCCGGCAAACTTCGTATTGCCTCACAATGACATAATGTGTCAAAGGTTTGATAGATACGGACTATTTGTATGGGAAAATAAAATTGTGGTTTTTACTGTTTCCCTTTAATTTCTTTATATTTTCTTACCTTTTAAACCTTTCCTAAACTTCCAAAAATCATTCAAAACCAAAATTAACCAATTTTGTCCAGCCGTTCTCGAGTTTTAGCGACACTAACGAATAGCAATTGATTTTTTAATAATAATATATATATATAGATTATTGAAGTATTCAATTTCATTATCATCAAAGCAAGCCTATTTTATACTGTTTTTATTTGACTGATAAGAAACCTAGACAAAGTTACTGAACGCAGTCAAGTAAATGTATGAAATAAATTAAAAGTATTATATGAATAAACAATGTAAATACTCATACCAGTTATTTTCCCCTTATCTTATTGGTATTACAACGCAAATATGTGCCTAAATGGAACACTGAGTTACAGTTTTCCTTAACCAATCCATCCAATTCCATAAATCTGCTAACCAAATCAATGTTACAAACGAGTTGTTTGTAATAAAAATGTGATAAATGTGTAATTCAACGAAAGATATTAAACAAAAAAGCTCAAAAAAATCGAATGAAACCGAGAGCGACTGATAAAATAGTCAAATCTCTAAAACTCTGTTCGTTTCCAATTCTTTCTTTCTCTGTAGCTTCGGAAAATATTATAATTTATAACAAAAACATTACAAAGAATTCAACGTTCATTCTGATAATAAACCAAAGTAAACCGCTTTGTTGATCCAGCATAGCTGGCGATGGAAAATTGTACTTTCTGAGATCGTCCCGTGATAACGTCTTTGCCTTTAAGCTGTTTAGCGTCTTCATGCGTTATTGCCATGTCATAATTTCTGTTTTTTTAGGCCATGAAGTGGCAAGTAAGCATACAGCTACTTACCGTCTCTACAATGGTGAGTCTCTACAGTGCTGAACTGTTTGACATGGTGCCACCGTCCCTTTTCCTACACCGTACTACCCGCCGAAGAGAGAAGTTCCACCCTCACCGACTGGACACCAAAAGTTGACATGAGTACATTCAAAAGTTCATTCCACATTAAATAGCTTACGTATCATGTTCTGTACACCATTAAGGTCACCGCACATTAAGCTGACACCTGGCAGTGCTCAACGGTGCGGTTCTCACGTTCGTTCCTGCCCAGAACGTGTAAATTGTGGAACGAACTTCCCTCTGAGGTGTTCCCTAGGTGCTACAATATGGGGTTCTTCAAAAATGGCGTCAAAAGAGTTCTTCAGGGCTGGCAGCGCGTTGGCAACTGGGGTGGTGTTGTAAATGTTCATAGGCGACGGTGACCACTTTCCATCAAATGACCCGTTTTTATAAAAACCAGAGATTTCAATGTAAATTGTCATTCTTTAGGTCTATGTTGTTTTTACGGAAATTACAGGGTTGTATATTAACCAGTAGACCGCAATCCGACAGCGTCGAACACTATTTCCTATTCAACGACAAGTACCTAGGTAATAGGTGGTACTTACGCCCGGAATCTTCGTCACTGGAGTTCTACCACCATTAAAAGCATTTCATTCCTTTTTAGGGTTCAATACCTCAGTAGAAAAAACGGCCTAAATGTCCGTCCATTACACCTGGCTTCAAAGCTACAGAACCGATTGAGTTGCTGCCTAAAATCATCTACACAAAAGTCAGTCAGCAACTGAATTTTGACGCATCGGCCTGGGTTGCCGACCCTTGATGCCTAAGTTGATCTGCCTGTGTGTGCTAGTTATTGAGGCAATACATTACCATCTAACCGGAAAATGATAGTGCTGAACGCTACTATTTGGCAGCAGATAGATTAGGTAGGGATGGTGCCTACGTCCTCGAGCTTCGACATATTCCCGCGTCTACCACCAGACAAAAGCTCTACCATAACATTATCGCCGGCTATACATGTGTACAATGTAACGTCATCGAGCAACTAAAACTCCATCACTATAAAAAAATGCTTCAAACTACAGCAGTTAAAACAACGCGGCCAACCTAATTATCGTAAGCAACGGCGCTTACCAGAGCTCTCTCACCTACGTGTCCACAGTTAAAGTTGCCACGTCAAAAGTTGCCTAACTACGGGCAAATTAAAAAAAAAAACGCGCCACGTTCGCAATGAGTACATTCAAAAGTTCATTCCACATTAAATAGCTTACGTATCATGTTTAGTACACCATTAAGGCCTCCGCACATTGAGCTACTCAAAAATTACGAAATTAATCAGAAACAATTACAAACCAGATTGTACCTGGTACATGACGCAACTCATGTTGCAAGCTTTAAGTTAAAGTGTAAGTCACTTTTGTTGCTTTAACTTTCAGATCACAAAAACATTTGGTTAACAAGTAGGAACACGTTATGGGGTTCAAGCGATGATAGCGACGATATTCTATATAGGTATTATTACCTATCATCTTAGACGCTGAAGGAATCTTTGCAGATTTTTTATTTATACATAAATTCTAAATAATGTATTGTGAACTGCAGATTGCCAGTGGTATTCAACTTGCACAATGGTGCAGGAAGTGGATAAGTGCAATATTGAAAGTTTTGTAATTAATTTTTCACAATATAAAATAAAAATTCGGATAACTAATAGCGAGGCAATCGGCACGTCACGTCAGTCGTGATTTATTTCGAACGCGTTACTAACCGATTGGTGACTAGTCGAATCGTGTGCAAACTTTTACGAGAATGTGTAGACCGGGACGCTCAAGGAACTCTTTAGCAACTTTTTGTAGTTGGATATTTTTAGTAGGTCCATGTGCGCCATGTGCGGGTCGCCTTATGCGCGCACAGTGTAATGAAGTATGCCAGTATACGGCGATTGCATCATTTTCTTCAATTCTCATATTCCCGAGTTCTTCAGGTTATCTCATCATGCGAATAACTCAATAAGTTCATTAAATCCGTTTCGTTGAGCAGGATAACTTTTTCCTATTACATGTCCATCGATTTGATTGGAAATATGTTCACTGTAATGAGCTCTGTTATGCTTTTATCAATGAGTACAAGCGATCTCTGACTGGATAAAATATATTTTACTTGCTGTCACTTTTCGCATAACCTATGGAAACTAATCAAATCATCCCATGGCATCCAAGTTACACTCTATGCATGTGCCAAATTTCATGCAAATCGGTTCAGCAGTTTTTGCGTGAAGGAGTAGGTGTTAAACAAAAATACATACAAACTTTGGCATTTTATAATGTTTCTACGATACGATTAGGATTAGGAAAATGAGAAATCAAATTTAACGTTTGCTGCAAAAACGAAACCTGAAAGATATTTTTAAATTATTTCAAAACAATAAGTTTTGATTCACTCCCCTTTTTCCGAAAATACTTTCGCCTAAATTAAAAAAAAATATTCTAGATAAGTAGTAGTTTTTATCTATTTATGTATGACAGTTAACGATTTCAAGCAAAAAGATATGTTGAATTCCAAAAAACCTAAACCTTTATAATTAGATAAGTGGGTACATACTGAATTAAAACTATAAGGCATAGTGGGACTTTGCCGGTGATTGTAATTCAGGTTTGGTGTTGATTTCGTAATCAGTCTAGGATGGAAGTCGCGAACAAATTACGTAACTTTTTTGACGGGACTTTCACTGACAGATAGCTGATGTAATAAGGAGTAACTTACGCTACTTTTATACTAGCTGCGCCCACGACTTCGTCCGGGTAGATACTGAACAATCATATTTTTTTCTCACGTAGACGAAGTCGCGGGCACAGCTAGTTATATTAATAAAGGCGAAGTGCGAATCACTAGTAGCATCCATGAAGTAATTTCTGTATTTTCTTTTAATGAGCGGTAGGTGGCAATCAACCATGCAGCTCACATTGATGTTAAATGACGACTGCCGCCTATAGGCACCCACACAAAAACGAGAAAAGAGATGAAAATGCAGATGCGTTGCCACCCCTGAGACCTAAGTTGTCATGTCTCTGTGAGGTTATACCGGGGCCATTCAGTTGTATGTTAGCTCTTCTCGGTCTTGCAGATATAAAAGGATTAGCTGCTGCTAACGAGGACCTACCTCGTTTGATTCTCAGCAGAAGAGTGCTTTCAACCCGTGAAATTGCCGCCAAGTGAAAATTATAGTGTAGTTACCAGATCTCCTGGTATTGAGATAGCAAGTAAGTAATACGTTAGTTAGAATAAGTTAGCATAAGAAGAATTGATGCAAAAGTTGATTATACAGTCCTCAAGTATTGAAGTAGCGCTGGCTTGTGAATCATTTCGGTGAAAGCCGAGTTGCCCCTCATAAGGTTTTTGGTGAGGATAGGTATTATAATTGTAGTTATACACCATTGATTTTTGCACATAATAGACATACGAATAATAATCAATCTACGATAACAAAACTACGAAGTCTCAAGTGTTTGAAGCGGTGACAACAAAATTGAAAAACGAAACCAAATTCTGCAGGCATTATATTAAAAAAGGCGAAGTGCGAATCATTTAGTGCGTGCCGTGTCTACACTAAAGGCGTGGGGCGGTACAAAGGTGAGTCTGTCCTATTTGCGCTACCATCTTGATTCCACTTTTGTTCTGCTGTCCATTACAGAAGCAAATTACATTTTGTCGCAATCCGTATACTGTCACTTTCATTAATAAGTTTGTAATAAGCGTATTTTTTGTTTGTTAGAACTTCAGGTTCTATCATATTTGTATCCAAATACTAATAGATACAGGAATAACAAACGGTATCTATCATACGACATAATTGTACGCAAAATCTCAATATTAAATAATAATAAATGTACGCTAATAAATTACGAAGTTTTTGAACGATGACCATAAAATAAAAATTCTTTACCAATTGCTATTTGCAGTCAAATTTACGATATATATGAGAAAAGGCGAAGTGCGAATCAATTAGTGCGCACTAGAGGCAGGCAAGCTACAAAGGTGAGCCTGTCCTATCAGCGCTCCCTGTCGAGCCCTCTTTTGTTCCAATATCCATTACCGTTGCAAATTTCTGCGCCGAAACTAGTGCATTTAGCTTTAGCACAATCCGTATATTGTCACTTCCATCAATTATCGTTGGAGAACTTTATGCTCGGCCTTCCAGTTACAAAGGACATTTATAGAGCTATAACATTACAAGATTTATTAATACAGTATATCGTACATAATATGCACACACATAATAATTAATCCACGAGAACAACACAATAAAATTTCAAGTGTCACAAACGGTGGCAAGAAAGTTGAAAAACGAAACCAATTCTGCCTGCATTATTATTAAAAAAGGCGAAGTGCGAATCATTTAGTTCGTGCCCCGCGCTACTAGTGTAGACGCGACTGTAGGGGCGCGGGGCGCTACAAAGGTGAGCCTGCCCTATCTGCGCTCCCTTTCGAGCCCTCTTTTGTTTCGATGTCCATTACCGAAGCCAACGATGGCGCCGAAACTCCACAACCTAGCACGATCCCAATTTGCTTGTTTCCTTTTATAAAGTTATGCGACGCGGAAATCTTGAGTTTTGATTCGCGTTCGGATTGTGATGTGCGATGTGGCTAATGCAATTTGTAATTATGATTTAGCTTGATATGATGTTGTTTCTAAATGAAAGTCTTCTTATAGAGCACCAGTGATGGAGCACGACACCGTAGGCTACACCACATTACCTACTTAACCTATCTTCCGAAATCCCTACTTCCCTACTTATATTATAAATGCGAAAGTACCTCTGTCTGTCTGTCTGTTATCTTTTCACGTCCAAACGACTGAACAACCGATTTTGATGAAATTTGGTATAGAGATAGATAGATAGATCTGACTTTGAGAAAGAACATAGGCTACTTAGTTATTTGTATAACGACATCCACGCAAGCGAAGCCGCGGGAGCTAGTATATAATATGAGCGCTACCGTGATTTAGATGACTAGCAAAACAAAAAATACTTTGCTTGTTAACAAAGAAATTTTATTTTGTTTGTTTTTAATGTGTCATAAGAGGTGCCTGTCACCCTAAATAAATAAATGAGTTTCTGATTCTGATTCTGATCAAAAGATATACACTTGCGAACATTAAACTGGAATCACATGAAGTGGGGTAACAATATAAATAAAACAATAATAACTCATGATTGAACAACCTCCGTTTATGTGATACCAGTTTAAAGGACTTATTACACGGCACGGTATTCAGGGTACGATAGCAAGGGTCAGGGTAGTGTAATAACATTTAGGGAGTTAGGGCCCTAATTAGGGCGACCGGGGCGGCCCGTGTATTTGTACTGTGATTGAGTTAGGGCGTTGTCGACCGGATAGTGTAATAAGCGGCAACCCGGCGCGAGGCTACGCCCAACCTTTCTGCCGGAGCCTGAATATCGTGTCGTGTAGTAGCCTTTTTAAGCTTGCAAGTGTATATTTAGAATCGAACAAAATGTTTTAAATGTAAGTACAGTGCTCATCAAGAAATACTGCACATCGAGCCTATGAAAGTGACAATCGGCTAGTTTCGACCTCGTAGAGCGATATCTCTGCTGCACACAGCCTACGTAAGCACTGATAGTCCGGTATTGGTCAAAACTTGATTTAAATGGTGGACAAACGTCACATAGGTAAGGTGCGAAAGAGATAACGATCTACAGGCCCGAAATAAGCCGAAGTCTCCTTGCTAAGGTCGATGTGCAATATCTCTTGTTGGATACTGTACATTGTCAAACCACTAACAAATGTGTGTAATAGGTACATATTGATGGAATAATTTTGAGTATCTTTTGAGTTTGCTTCTTTATTTGAATGTACTTCAATATTTGAAGTACATTCAAAGGAAGACCAAGGCTGACCTACCATGACCAAATAGGTCGAGTTCTGTCTGATGGTGGGGTCAAAAGTCTTAGGAATCGGCGTGCATGTATGAAGAGAATGATGAAGGTAGACGAAGCACGAGAGGTTTGTCAGAACCGGGATGTCTGGCGCTCTACACTCTCTGCCTACCCCGTTAGGGACCTGGCGTGAAGATACATACATACATACTTCAATATTCAAAGAACTAGTTTTTCTGCAGCTAATAAGTTGAAATGTTTATTACAATTTCATAATCGAGTGGATAACTTAATTCGTGGAATAGTGCTGTGTTAAGATTAGTTACGAGCACAGTTTACTTTAGTAAGTACTTATTATAACACCAATTTCCGCCTGGGCACTGTTTTCCAGTAAGAGTGACAATTGAGTGACTACAGTAAATACATGCATTGTTTTGTGTCGGTACCATAGAGAACAACGCTTGTTGGGGATTCGACGTATTGAGTGCGTGTAATAAACTACGGGCATCCTAAAAGTAGTTACTATTTGGTGGAGTGGTACTTTTACTCAAATAATAGGTAAACGCCTGCCTGTTTACATAATTAACTTCAAAAATATTTAATTATAAAACATTACCCCCTGACAAAGAGGTCTTACATTTGAAATGCCACAATACATTGCAAGCAAGACTCAAAAATCTATTTAAACCTGCAAAAGTGACCCCAATGTTTGAAGTTTATATATTTACGATACAAATGTTTGTATAACTAATTTTCATACTCGTATAGCTACCAAATTTCAACTCACGCTCCCGGTAGATTGGAGGCAAATAGGCCGTGACAGACAAACACACGTCTAAACAACCTAGTCAAACAAGGGACTTGATGCCTTACTGTAATAGTACAAATACGTAAATTTCGATGGCAATGTAATAAAAAAAAACGCTTACTCTCACAGCCCCACAGTAGGTATATAAACCTGTGTCGTGGGTGCCGTTGTATACATACAACACATACACAAACACCCATACCCGAAACAAATATCTGTAGGCCATACAAATATTTCTCCCAGTGCGGAGATCGAACCCGCGACCCTTCGAATCAAACGGTCATCTCACACCGCTGGACTAATCGGGTCGTCGAATTAACGTTTAATTCGCGACAATTAGTTTAGCAACTGTGCTTCTTTCTAAATCAACGTTCTACGATTCTATTGAGTTATTAAGTTTGTTGAAGCCGTTATTCTAGATTATTCTTACCTTGGAAGTGACAATCAGCGTGCAGACAACGCCTCGTCCAATGAATAGAAATGACCCACTTACCTGTAACAAACGTGAAAGATTATAATATGTATTCTGGTTACTTGGTTAGCTACTTACTACTCGATAATCTATACAAATAAATAAAATTGGAGTGTCTGTTTGTAATATGAAAATAACCGCTTTACTAAATGCATATGTATGTATACACGGTACATAGGTAAAATATTTTTTTTTACAATTTTTGTCTGTCTGTCTGTCTGTTTGCCGGGGCTAATCTTGGGAACGGATTGACCGATTTTGACGGGACTTTCACTGGCAGATAGCTGATGTGATAAGGTGTAACTTTATCTATATTAGGCTACCTTTATCTCCATACACACATACGTCTACATTATAGCGGAAACAGAAATACATAATTTGTGTAAATGTTAGCTTTCTAGCTATCACTATTTATGAGATACAGCCTGGCGACAGACAGACAGACGAACGGACGGACAGACGGACAGACAGCGGAGGATTAGTTATCCGTAGGGTCCGTTTTTACCTTTTAGGTACGAAACCCCCTAAAAGATAGAACTAAGATACAGAATAGCTTTAAAATATTCTATACGATTATTTAAATTGACATAACTTTTTTATTTCTGATCCGATTCACATGAAACAAACACTTAATGTTAAGTGAAACTTACCACAATATATTAGTTAAAACCGCAAATCGAATAAGCCGTTTCTGATATTAGCGTGCACAAACACACAGACAAACAGACATTTTCCCGGGATAAAAAGTACCCAGTGTTGTGCGCCAAAGGTTAAAGTACAATCATACCAAGTTTCATTGTAATCGGACTAATAGTTTTTATGTGATGCTTGAACAAACAGACAGACCGGCAGACAAACAGACAAAAAATTTTCTAATCACATATTTGTGTTCGGTATCGATCTAATAACATCCCCTGGTATTTATTTTTTCAATATTTTTAATGAACAGAATTAACACTACTACAGATTTATTATAAGTATAGATAATTATAACATACTACATATTCCATTGCTCTCTGTATGATCGTGATTTTTTTATGAGGCCCATGGTGAGCGTCCACTTTTCATGGCACTGGCAAGACGGGCAAGACCCACTGATTGACCAAGACCTTCGTCTTTAGACACTGCGGTAAATTGGACGAGCCGTATTGCTACGGCTGCGTCTGCTAAAGTAATATCGACAGTCGGAATATTATTGCTTTCAAGGTCGTAACGAAAGGATAATAAAAATTCAAAGACGTAGAAGAGCACAAAAGCAATTCAGTTAGCTGGTCGAGCCTCTGGTAAGATATATTGAATTAATACAAAGATACTTTACTATACTGAAGAGAAAAGTTGATATACCTATCCATGTTCAAGCGAAATGGAGGATATTAAATGGAATTGCTGGATAGCGTCCGACTACAATGATAAAAATGAAAGCCGATAAACGGCTCGCCTTGGTTCACTATGGTGTCTTTTGTATTGGTCTATATCCGATATTTAATTGAATTGACAGTATTTTCAAAGCATGTTGTACATTGCTTCTACATATCCATGATGGCGGGCCTAATAAATTTTGTCTTATAAGATAATCTTAAGTCTGTGTCCACCCATCGTAAAAGTAGGATGGTTAGTTTCTACGATACAAACAATCATTTTAACGTTAATTCTTTATAGGTATGTAACCTAATATTAACATAGAGTATAGATCTTTATTCTAGTATAAATTAGTATAGGCATGATGAAAATCCAGTTAAGGAGGTAGAGCTCACAGACACCGCATCACCTAATTTATATGCCGGTTATTCATAATGCTCAGAACTACTACGAGTACTACTAACTACTATTTTTTTGTTACCCCGGCCTTATAGCGCTCCGGTGAGATATATCAAAGAACCCTTAATAACGGGTTGATACCATGATAGTTGCAGAAAATAGTTTAATACTAAATTCTAAGAAGGATTTAAAAGTCAATTGTCCCCATAAAACATGTTCAAATGACAAAGACGGCGGAGATTTAAGTATAACAACGTACTTCTTAAAATTAAGGGTTATTTCAGTATTCAGCCAATAGAAAAGTAACAAACACTAGAATATTTAAAAATAAAAGTTAAATTATTCTTTTAGTAATAAATTAAATAAATAAAAATTTACTGGTGGTAGAGCTCCAGTGACGGAGCTCGCGGGCGTAGGCACCACCGCATTACCTAATATACTTGCCGCTAAATGGTAGTGTTCAGCACTATCGTGTTCCGGTCAGGTGGTTATGTACGGCCCTGTAATTCCCGGCACAGAGGCATAACACCTAATGCCTCAGGCGTGGCAGCGCATCTGAATTTTGACCTCTGGTCATTCTGTGGGTGTCTATAGGCTGCAGTCTTCACTTAACATGAATGTGAACTGCATGCTTGTTTGCCACTTTTATTACATAAAAAAAAAATAATAATAATAATAATAAATACGGCAAATTAGCTGGACAAAAGTTGTCTCAAGCCTTGCGACTAAACCAATAAAGTTTTTTTCTAGATAGTAGGTATGGTGGTATTGAGGCTTAAATATTATTTCAGAACTACCTTTCAGTACTACCGTACTGTTACAGCACTACTGGCTCTAAAAGAAACAGCCGATCAGCGCTGAATATCTTAATTATATATTAATAGTAGCTGTGCCCGCGACTCCATACGTGATAGAATTTATTATTATTCAGTATCTACCCGGATGAAGTCGTGGGCGCAGCTAGTATAAAAGTAGCCTAAGTTACTCCTTATTACATAAGCTATCTATTATCTGTCCAGTGAAAGTCCCGTCAAAATCGGTACAGCCGTTCCGGAGATTAGCGGGAACAAACAGACAGACAGACAGACGGACAGACAAAAATTGTAAAAAATGTTGTTTTGGTATAGGTATGTAACCGTGTATAGGTACATACATTTAGTAAAAAGCGGTTATTTTTATATTACGAACAGACACTCCAATTTTATTTATTTGTTTAGATTGTTTAAGGATTGCATTCTGCAGAGTCGTTGGAAAATCAAAAACCGGACAATTGCGAGTTCGACTCGCTTGGTGAGGGTTCCGTAGAATTTTCGATTTAATTTGAATACTCAAACTTCTTATAAATTTTAAGTTCAGTAGTTTCGGAGATAGGAGAGGGATGGTCAATTTTCGTCGTTTTTCTTAAATAACTTCAATTTTTTTAATGCAAAAATTATAAAAAAAATATCTGAGATGCTGACAACAACTTCTTTCATTTGATATTATAGATATATGATTCTGTATCACACGACACAGTTTACGAATTTTTTTTTTTTTAATTTTCTTATTACACTCCGAAAGTGGCCCCCCTGTTTAAAATTTATTATTTTACTTGATGTGTTCATCTATGGGTCACCAATTTACATATATTCATCAAATTTCAACTCAAGGTCGAGTAGTTTCGGAGCAAATTGGCTGTGACGGACGGACAGACAGACAGACGCACGAGTGATCCTATAAGGGTTCCTTTTTTCCTTTTAAGGTACGGAACCCTAAAAATGAAGACACCAGTAAATTAATAAGCTTTAACAGAAAACGGATCGTTACACAAAAAAAAAGAACATGAGCGTGATGTGATTGGGTAACAGTGTAAACAATATCGAGTGCGATCCGATTATGCACCTTGAATTCTCTATAATTAGGTTCAGTTTGTCCAAACCCGGTTCGGGGCAAAAGATTATGTTGAATACAAAAACACCGCGGGTCCAACTCGAGCAAGGAATGTGACAAGGCGGTGCAGGAGCCGGGGGTACCGATCAAATCGACCATTTTGCTAAATACCTTATCGCATATTCCGATTCTCGTGCGATCTGCGGTGGGATTTTCGAGATTTTCAGCTATCAAATTGCCCGAGGCCTTGTTAAGAATCTCACCGGTCGAATGTTCGGATTTGAATTTCGGTTACGTTCGAGTTAGGTATGCGATCATTGGTCGAAATTATGTGATCAGTTCATTACCGACGTTGCATCCGAATTTCATTAGTGTCTGATCAGACAAGTTTTATAATCGATGCATGCATGCATATATAAAAACCTTTAATTTTTCTCATAATCATGTCTCTAAAGTGTGAATTATAATCGGATTTTGCTGTATTGTAGATAACATAAAATACGCTTACACTCACAGCCATACAGTAGGTATAAACCTGTGTCGTGGGTGCCGTTGTACACATACAACACACGCACAAACACCCAGACTCGAAACAAGTATCTGTATCGAACCCGCGACCAAACGGTCATCTCACACCGCTGGACTAACCGGGTCGTCGAATCGTCGTAATATAGATGCTATGTTGAATGTGAATACATGTAAACAAAATGTCGCATTTTATTAAGCATTCACTTTACTTTATTATTTATCTACCTCCTCCTAGATATGTTAATATCGATATCATAAATCGCTCGCGATCAATCCAAACCCTTACTCAGTATATCGAATTCGTGGATTATTTTAGCTAGCCAGGAGCGTACGTGGAGTGATGGCGGGGCAAATTAATGACTGGGTGTAGACGATAGGTAAACAACTAAGTTGTGCTTAAAGCCTAACCCCCTTATTCATAAACGTATTTTAGCTAAAGTGTTGCTAATCTCTCCCTTGTCTTTTTCTATCCTGCACATTTGACAATGCAACTGACAAAGACAAAGCATTCTATAGCTAAAACGTATCTAATGTACGTTTATGAATAAGGGGGTAAATGTATTTCCTGATCTAACTTTAGATACTTTATATTACGGAAACATAGTGATACAATGTTACTATGATACGATATAAAATAGGCTTGCTCAAGAAAATTTTTCAATTGAACGTAACTTCACGCCTGTAATCCCCGAAGGGGTAGGCACACGTAAATGCATGCATTCAATCATACATGCAAACACCAACGACTCGCCGGTCACGTTTTGGCCTCGGAGATGGCAACAGGTGGCGAACCTGTTGCCATCTCCGGGCACATTACCAAACTCCGGGGTACTGGGAAACTTCCAGAAAATGGAAAAATCCCAATAGAAGCAGAGATAAAGGATTTTAAACCGTTATCTCTAATACCCCCCGACCCGGGAATCGAACTCAGGACCTCCAGCGTAATAGTAGTGGCCTGCTACCACTACGCTACTGAGGCCTGTCTAAAAAGGTCTCCAATGACTTTAATTCTGCATTTCAAACTCTAGGTTTTTTACTGAGATTCTTTAAATTGAAATAATATTCTTATATACACAGCTGGTGTCTGCCACACCGCCGAAGCAATCAGACCACAATAATCGAATAAAACAAAACGTATTCAAAAAACAACATCCAACAGATCGACACGTGATCAGCGGCATAGTCGCCAATGAAAATAGGATTCGCATATAAAAATTGAAACAACAAAAAAAAGCAGGCAATCTTCCGCAGTGTGTACCAGAACAAAAGACGGCGGCACGGTTTTATATTCGGACAATGGGACCCCTGATATCCTTACATCGCGCTGACGGCATTAGACTGCACGCATACTGTCCGGAAATGACGTGTCTATCAGTATCTTCACGCCATGACAGAGGAAAGGCTTGCGTCAAATATGTCGAATTGACACACGATTTCACGAAAAGCCTTTTCTGATAACCCGATTCGGAGCTTCACTTGTTGATCGCTAGAGCCTGTAAGAAATGTCTTGAATTTAGCTTCGATATGAATATAATTCGGCATCGATTTCCATTTCGTTCTGTAGGTTGTGATCAAATGAAAATGGTGGGAAAGATACCAAAACGAGTTTAATTATTCATCTGTTATAAATCAACTTGGGATTATAGAACTTCTTAGAATAAATTTAAAGACTACAGACATACGTATATATAAACACATTAAAATGGACATTAAAAATCCGTACCCACAAACGAAGTCACAGAGCAGAAGCAATAAACAGCATAACACTTTTATAGGATAACTGAATTCAATCCTTAATAGATCAAGTAAATGCTGCAAATTGACCAATGGACAGTCGACGCACTCCGTCTTTGAGGCACAAAGGCGTTTCTTTATTAATTAAGTGTACCTAGTAGATAACAACGTACCTAACGTAAAAGCGGTCTGCTATTTGTAATTGGCCACTAAGACTTTATATGGCCACAAAGTGCAAGGTTTGGAAACTTATATAGTACTAGCGATCTGTCCCGGATTTACACGTCCAAAGAATATATGGCATAAATACCTAATCCAGCTAATAGGCATGCGAGTTTTACAAAAATTTAGAATACAATTCATGATAAATTTGGGACGAAACTTATTATGCAGAGATATGTCGGGGCCACTGTCTGTCCTAGCTTTGCTTTCGGTGTATTATTTTGGGCAAGAATATCTAAAATCTAATCATATAGGTAAAAAGTAACTCGTTGTTACGCCAACTTATTTCCAATAGTTTTTACTAAATACGAATTTATTTACACATGGATTTGTAGATAAATAATATCTTCAGATACACAATGAAACGAAAATACTTAATTATTTATGAGAAAATATTATAACTCTTGCGACAAAATACAACGAACAGGTACCTGTACAGGTACCTATTTATGTTTATTTTAAAGATTCTACAATATACCTAGGTAGGGCACATGTTGCACATGTGCCCAACTTCTCTGTACCCTATAGTAAAGCCTTATTCTCAACTCTAGTATAATGTCTGTTATCAACGACAGCAAAACTGCTAGTCAATCAAACGGGAGAACAGAATTACTTAATTCTAAAGAAACCCATGTGTCACATCACAGAAATGTAACAAGCTGTTATTTAGCCTGGCAACACTCAAGGTTTGCCGCAAAACATTTCATTAGTTAGAGTATGCAACGGACATACAATAATAATTGGTTTTGATAACATACATCGAGAAAAAAATATGACTAGAACGATGTAATGGCATATCTAAGTTGTAACAATGATTTATTGTTGAAACGAAAATCTTAGGTACGTTTATAACGTAATACGCAATATAACTATCTGTGATAATTATTATATTAATTGTTTTATATTATTTCGCATTAACACATGCTTGTGAAATATATTTTATTTTTAAAGAAAAATGGAAAGAAAAAATTGACTTCAGGCGAGACGACCATAAAGCAATGCAATAGATGTGAAGGAAAAATTTGACAAATCGGGTAGGGCTTCAGTAGCTCAATTGGAAGAGCGGCTGGACTAGATTCCCAGTAGGTCGCGAGTTCGAGTCTCGCCTGAAATCAATTTTTTCTTTCCATTTTTCTTTAAAAATAAAATATATTTCACAAGCATGTGTTAATGCGAAATAATATAAAACAATTATTAAGGGTAAAAGCGACTTCTTTACGATATTCAATAAACTGAAAAGTCTATTATATCGGTTGCCTAACTAGCATAGTTGGTAATAGATGGCGCTGCTGCTACCATAAAGCAATGCAATAGATGTGAAGGAAAAATTTGACAAATCGGGCAGGGCTTCAGTAGCTCAATTGGAAGAGCGGCTGGACTAGATTCCCAGTAGGTCGCGAGTTCGAGTCTCGCCTGAAGTCAATTTTTTCTTTCCATTTTTCTTTAAAAAAAAAAAAAAAAATTATTATATTATAAAATTCGGATAAATAATTACACAAAACTTCTAAATTACGATAAGTTCCGCCTGAAGGCAATTTTTTATTTCTATTTTTCTCTACAATACCTATTTTTACTCACATTATTATTAACTGTATAGCGTCAACTTTTGGATATTTATTAACTGAAATGTTGGTTGTGTCGGTTGCTTAACTATAATTGTTGATAATAGATGTCAGTATCCATTACGAACTAAATGTAAAATAAAATACGTGTGACCGCGACTTTGTCCGCGTGAGAATTTATGATTGTTCAGTTTACCCGGACAAAGTCGTGGGCGCATGTAGTATAAAAGTAGCCTTCTCACGTACTCCTTATTACATAAACTATCTGCCAGTGATGGTCCCGTCGAAATCGGTCTAGCCCTTCGCGAGATAAACCCCAACAAACAGGCAGAGAGACAAAAATTGTAAAAAATATTTTGGTATATGTACCGTGTATATGTGTAACTATATATGTGTACTTACAAATGCATTTAGTAAATGTCGGTTCTTTTTAAATTATAAACAGACACTCCAATTTTATTTACTTGTATAGATATCAAATATTTTTAAAAGTTTCGCCATTATCACATATTTTATGTGCGATGCGTCATGCGAAATTTGAATCCTTAAAATATTATCACAATACCCTTACCCTTTTCTTCTTCCCTTAATGATTTGTCAAATACTGTTGTAACCGATAAACCCAACATTATTCACAACTCGCTTAAATTGCATTTTGATTTTCACGAAAAAATGACTTTGAATTCCATACAAAAAGCATTCACATTTCGAATGGTCGTTTAAACTTGTTCATTTGTCTAAAGAACAATAAAAAATAGTTTGGCCGGGCGAGTCTTTGCGGCATATCGCCGGTGCCAGTAAAAACTTGACCCACTGACTCAATTTAAATTATAAACACTAATGTTTACGAATAGTAGATCTTAGATGTATCAGGTAGCGAGCCTATTGACATCTTCGGGGACATTACTAAACTGCGAGGTACTCGGAAACTACCATAAAGAGCTCTTACTCACTCTTACTTTACTGGTGGTAGAGCTCCAGTGACGGAGCTCGCGGGCGTAGGCATCACCGCATTACCTAATATACTTGCCGCTAAATGGTAGTGTTCAGCACTATCGTGTCCGGTCAGGTGGTAATGTACGGCCCTGTAATTTCCGGCATAGAGGCATAACACCTTAGGCCTCAGGAGTGGTAACGCATCTGCATTTTGACCTTGGTCTTTGTGTGGGTGTCTACAGGCTGCAGTCATCACTTAACACCAATGTGAACTGCATGCTTGTTTGCCACTTCCATTACATAAAAAAAGCCGGCATGGAAACGTTGCTGGTTACGTATCCAAGCAGCTAGTATTGAAATACATGATATCTCTCTTGGCCACCGTGTGAAGACGTCTCCACACCATACTAAGTGCTTGGATACGTAGCCGGCAACGTGGCCATATGCCATGGCCACGTATGTTAGAGCCTCACGATTTAGGGCCCTTAATGAAAAAATGGCGATCGGAATGCCCTGGAACTGTGGTGCTACAATGCATGGCGTTTTTTTAGCGATGAACGTGCAGACTTGTGTCCTCGAGGGGTTGAACTGCATTAAATTAAGTCGACCCCAATCCGAGACCCGCTCCAGAGAGTGCTCGGTTTCAGACACAAGTCTAGTCCTTTTTTCCTCGATAAGTGTCCGAGAGGCATTTGCACGGCTAGTGTAGTGTGCATATCCCGTACTATCATCGGTATAGCAATGAAAATTGGAGTTTTGCTCCAACATTTCATTGATGTGCAGAAGAAAAAGCGTGGGGGATAGCACAGAGCCTTGCGGCACACCAGCGTTGATAGGTAGTCTGTCTGAGCGCTGACAGTCAACTAAGACTTGTATATAACACTCAGACAGAAAGCTGGCTGTCCAGTTGCATAGCCTCTCGGGAAGACCGTAGGATGGAAGTTTCGGGAGAAGAGCCCTGTGCCAGACCCGGTCAAAGGCCTTAGCAATGTCGTTGTGTAGATATGTCACTGAACTCGTCCTTAACTGCTGGACCAATTTTGATGATTCTTTATCGTATGTGTTTTGAGAACGGTTTAGATTTTAGATTCATAGTAAAAATAATTAAAAGACCATTTTGTAGTGGACCAACCACTACAAAATTCTCTTTTAATTATTTTTTTTTGTATATGTATATATATACTTACTTAGTTAAGTAGATAGAGACAAGACAGCGGATTTTAGGTTAGGTCCGCTAGTATTTATATCTTCGTATCATCCTCTTCTCATCTTTCTGTAGCGCGCAAGGCCTCAAGGTGTAGAACGCAAGCGATCTACTCAATTAAGCGATACGGGTGCGGTCGGGTGTGTGACGGGTGACCACTAGTGGCAAATTAAAATGCGCATTTTCGTGCTTCGGAGAGCAGGACGCCGACGGTCCCGGTTGCTATCGACAGATAGCAGTCGTTAAACCTTGTTGGAGGCTTTATGGCCGGTTTGAAAACATCCGACAGCGGGTTGGCCACTAACCCTTGCAAGTAACTCCACCAACCCGCATTGGAACAGCGTGGTGGAGTAAGCTCCAGACCTCCCCTCAAGAAGGGGAGAGACTCGTGCCCAGCAGTGGGACGTTTCAAGAGTTGCTATTATTATTATGTCATCTGCTTCCTCTTCCTCTTCCTCATCCTCTTCCTCATAAAATATCCTCTTCCTCATCCGCATCTCTAAATTGGCGCATCACAATTCCTCTTCCTCCTCCTCTTCCTAATAATCACTTCCTCAACAACCCTACTGGGGATACGGGAATATGGTAAAATTAACTCGATAACACTGTTTTACATACGTATTTAGCTTTGTCACTGCGTAAATACCAATCGGCTGGATCTAGGCCGCGTCTAAAACACGACACGAACATACCGACCGCACTATTCATAATACGATATGGCTCTCATATATTATTTCGCAATATGTGATACTAAAATTGTCTAAGCATTGCACCCCTAACTAAACTAATGCACACAGAAACGACACTCACGCACACAGACCCAAACCACTTGCACCCCACAACGTTCGTACAGCACAGGCTGTTGTTATTTTGTCAAGTAAATTATATTATTCATCGTTTGTTTATATTTTCTGGGTAATACACACGAAAATTATATAAGTATAAATAGACACCGTGTCAAGCAAAAGAACGTTATTGAAATGTATTTAAAAAAACTTGCACTCAGGTACCAATAATTTTATTGTGGTTAAGTTTACAAATAGGTAGTTGGTAGATAATTATTTAAAAAAAATAATTTATTTGTTACGGGGTTATAACGTTGCCATAGAGCAGTCAGTATACCTATCAGAATCAGAATCAGAATCAGAAACTCATTTATTCATTTAGGGTGACAGGCACCTCTTATGACACGTCAAAAACAAATAAAATAAATTAAAGCGAATAACAATTGTCAAACAAGATAAAAAATATATGTGAAGTCAAGAATATCACTAAGATAAAACTAAATGTCATAAACTAATGTAAAAAGTATATCAGTAGAATGTCTCTTTTCCCCTTTACAAACTTATAACAAAGAGTAAAAAGAAAAGAAAAAGATTTTTTGTCATTCACCGGCAAAGTTCCAAAGGCCAATATGATCTGAGAAAAACTTGCCGGAAAAAACTCAGTCGGCTCTTTTAAAAATATCTATAGGGTCGACATTAGACACGACGAAATTAATCTGTCCATGTAACAGGATACTATTTTTATATAATGCATATTAAGTGACTTATTTTCATAAATATAATTCAATTTACATTCTATAATAAAATTATTAAAATATGTTTAAAATATTATAAAACCGTAATGTGCTTTTTTTTAAGTTTATTTGTTCATTATCTCCGATTTTAAGTTGCTATAGTTAAGAGGATTTTTTGGATTATATATAATAATATCGATTGGTATACCTAAGTCAATCACATATTATTATACTCGTTGAGTGCTTTCATCCCGAGTGGTCAAAAAACCATTTACAGAATCCGAAATCGTAATAACGATTTTCGTTGAATCATCATCCCTCCAGCCGAAAAATGTCCACTGCTGGACAAATCCTTCTCCAAAAACGCTCACACCAATATTGTGCCTCATAAGGGGAGAATATGTCATAATCGCCACCCTGGGTTGGGTAGGTATCAAAGTGACGGTAGTTTTATCGCGAAACGCAGAATTAATGGTATTTTTCTGGAAAAAGAACATTAATACCTTTACAACTTTTCGTTTTCATTTCTAAATTCTAAGAAATAACGTTAATGTACCACGATGTTTCTTCGGTTTATATTTACACCACATTACATAATATTATCGACAGACGAAGCCAGATTAATAAATAAACGAAACAAAATTTTGAATGTTAAATATTTCCACTGAAATTGGGAAGTATTCAATAAATTTTAAGTAAAATTTCGGGTATAAAGTTGAGGACACACTGTGCAGCGGGGAGGCGCGGTGTGCGTCTATTTGTTTTGCCATAGCTTTGTCGGGCTAGGGACATGCAGGTCATTAATTGTTGTAAACGCCAGCTCCTAATCGATACCGCGCAACGTTCGATTCTAGTTTATATTAATGCTATTTGTGCTAACTGTAGGCACTAGTTACTATCACTTTAAATTGCTACGATGTGTATCTTTTTAACCCCTATTATTCGATATTACCGCAATGTGGTGAAAATACGGTTTAAATCTCTTTGATATGTTTAAATTTGATGTTACTGATCACAATTTAGCTAGGTATAACGTTTTCGGTTGTTGGTACTAAATCTACTTTTCCGGGGAAAAGATATAAATATGTGAAATCTGAACGTAGATTGAATTGTTTTTTATATTATCATTTTTTAATCATACACTTTTGAATTTATGCACATATTTCATATGCAAAAAATGAAGTCTATAACAGATTGCATGACATTGCAAATAATAAGATTAAGCATTTATTTATTCAGAAGCTTAGGTAAGTGCATACAGCTGGAGGGTTGCCACTTAAAGTAAGTGATACTATGGACGGCTATTCGATGGCGTCTGAATCCTTGAGATTCGCCTCGAGATCACCAATTACCGGCAACCCTATCAGATGTAACACTACATTTTTTTCAGACGCTACGCAATTAGGCTTGACACTTCAGTCGAGGATCAACATTTTCTCTGTCAGTTTTGTTTTACAAAAATGTTGATCTTGTTGATTTGACTGATTTTTTATCCAAAGATCTGATACGAAATCTACTGAGGGAAAATAATTAGAACGACTGGGCTATATTCACCTCTGCATAATGTTATATTTACAAAAGTAAACAAGTGTATGTTTTAATAATCATTATTCCACTTAATTATTCTAATACTTACCATATTACATTTAATACTAGCTGTGGCCACGACTTCACACGACGATACGACACACTATATAAAAAACGAAAAATAAAAAAATATCCGAGCGTTACATGTAGTTAAAGTAAATTAAAAAGAAGTCATGTTTTTATTCTACCACTTTGTCGGCGTAATTAAGATGTATACTTGTGCAAAATTTAGAGTCTCTAGTACTAATAGTTTTTGCGCTAAACCGCGAACGGACAGACAGACAGACGGACTTGTTTACTACGGAACCCTAAAAAGTACTTCAAAATCAAAATGCGTTGATCTAGAAAAGCGAAACATAATAATCTGACGCTAACTTTTAATTCTTCGTACTAGCTAAAACAAGAAGTTAAGACAAAACAAACGAACGCAATCAGGGATAATAGAACGTTATTGAAATGTATTTAAAGAAACTTGCACTCAGGTAAGAATTATTATTTGTGGTTAAGTTAATTATTTTAATTTTTTTTTTTGTAACGGACTATTAACGTTGCCATAGAGCAGTGTAAGAAGTCAGTCAATATTTAGTGTCGACATTAGACACGACGAAATTAATCTGTCTAGATAATAGAATGCAATTTTAATATAAATGTAATCCAATTTACATCAATTAATTACAATAAATATGTATTAATTATTATTAAAAACCATAATGTATTTTTTTAAATTTATTTGTGCATTATCTTCGAATAATATCGATTGGAATACCTAAGTTAATCACATATAGGTAGGTACTCGTTGAGTGCCTTTATCCCGAGTGGTCAAAAAAATATTTACAGAAGATCCGAAATTGTAACAACGATTTTTGTTGAATCATCAACCCTCCAGCCGAAAGATGTCCACTGCTGGACAAATCCTTCTCCAAAAACGCTCACATTAGTATTGTGCCTCATATGTGCCTGGAAGAATATGTCATAATCGCCACGCTGGGATGGTGGCTGGGAAAGTACTTGAAAATCAAAATGAGTTGATCTAGAAAAGCGAAACATAATCTGACGCTAACTTTTAATTCTACGTACTTGCCAAAACAAGAAGTTAAGACAACACAAAAGAACGCAATCACGGGTATAATATCAACAGAATTCTTTCAATTGTCGACAGCCACTGGGACAATGTTATTTAGAAAACTCGTAACTTCGCCGTAACACTATGTTGCTATAAGACGAAATTGTTTGTTGCAAGATTTCAAAGCTGCATTCGGTTGTATATGTAATGACATTTTCTGATAAAACGTATAAACTTTCTTTGTTCTCGCTTGTTGTATTACAGAAGGTAATGTGAACATAATTGTTTATAACAATACAAGTTGTTTCCAAGTATCGCGTTCAAGTGGACATTTATTCTTTTATTTTGTAAACTATCTATACAATTATCTGATTTGATAAACAGCTTTGCAAGCATGTCTCTCACTTTCACTCTACAAAACATACATTTACATTTCCAAGAACTACAGCACTTGGAAATAGTTTAATTACCTAATATACATTCCGCTTAATGGTAGTGTTCAGCACTATCGTGTTCCGGTCAGGTGGTAATGTACGGCCCTGTAAAAGCCGGCACAGAGGCATAACACCTTAGGCCTCAGGAGTGATAACGCATCTGCATTTTGACCTTGGTCTTTGTGTGCGTGTCTATAGGCTGCAGTCATCACTTAACATCAACGTGAACTGCTGTTTGCCACTACCATTACCTACATAAAAAAACTATATTTAAGTATATCTTATTCAGTTCTTTATAACAATGTTTATTTCATAACATGGTCTATGCTATATTATAAATAACGTGCTAAATCCTTAAAAAAAAAATTGATAACACTGGCAGGGACTAAAGGGGGTAGGCACCGCATTAAAAAAATCGTTTATAATTGGTTTACAAGGACACTTTTGCATTGTAGAGGCAACTAGCTGTCCCGGCAAACTTCGTATTGCCTCAGAATGAAATAATGTGTCAAAGGTTTGATATATACGGACTACTTGTATGGGAAAATAAAATTGTGGTTTTTACTATTTCCCTTCAATTTAATCATATTTTCTTAACTTTTAAACCTTTCCTGGACTGCCAAAAATCATTCAAAACCAAAATTAGCCAAATTGGTCAAGCCGTTCTCGAGTTTTAGCGAGACTAACGAACAGCAATTGATTTTTATTTTTATTAATTTACTAGTTGACCCGGCAAACTTCGCTGGACTGCCAAAAATCCAGCCGTTCTCAAGTTTTAGCGAGACTAACGAACAGCAATTAATAATGTATAAATGCGATACTAACTAACTAATTTAAGAAATTAATCAATTTTTACACCTACCATTTATGTGATTATATTTGCCACTATAATATTATAGGGAATAATGTCTCGTTTATATACAATATTCACAAAACATTTTGGAACGTTTTGGAAAAACAAATCTGATATTAAAATCAGACGGTCCGGATATTTATACGTAGAAAAGGTTTCCGCGACTGACACCTTGGTTTCAACCTTCCACGAAGTCAAGAGGATATGTGTTGCATTTTTTCAATAAATCTATATTTACCGCTGAACCTTGGCAAGATTTATAAGGCAAATGTAATATTCGAGTCAGGATCAAACATTCAATTCCCGACAGAAGAAGTTTCTTGTTGACATCCCGAATATAATAGAAATGGCTAACCTAGCCTACGTACATAAGCACACAGAATCTTTGTATACGCCTTTCTCTTACTGCTGAAATTTGCGAGCATTCAAAATGCAATTCTAAGAAAACGAAAGGGCCATTAATAATACTTGCTTTTAATGAAGGCACTGAAAGGCGAGGTATGCAACCTATTTCAACCTTCTGTCCTCATGAGACATATACAATAGGTTCACGCTTTTCTCCGCAAGGGATGGGCTAAGAAATCATCACTCCAGTTGCTAGACATCCACAGCTGGACAAAACCAAAGATACCCATATGTCGTGCGGCATTAAGTATATTCTCCATATGCATAGAGCAACACGGGCAACTGGCCGCGGCCATATGCAGGCTTTCACCTCTGTAGTACAAGCACAAGTGTGCCTGTGCCTGTCGCCTAAATGTTTGCGTAAAATTGTTTATATATTTTGTTAAAGACAAGGTATGTGTTTCGTAGTAGGTAATAGACGATTTTTGTAGTGTGTGTGTGTGTGTGAGTGTCACTCGTATTTCCCTCTGCAAAAAATGACAGACTGTTTTGCATCGGTAATAAACGCTATGGCTACTCCCCTCCGGTCCGCCGCGGCCGGTGGCCCGTGTAACTCTATATCCATATGCATAATCGCCACGTATGGCAGGCGGATTGGCAATCGCAGTACCTGTTTCGAAAGTGGCAAACAAGCATGCAGTTCACATTGATGTTAAGTGATGACTGCAGCCTATAGACACCCACACAAAGACCAGAGGTCTAAATGCAGATACGTCACCACTCCTGACTACGTGAGGCCTAAGGTGTTATGCCTCTGTGCCGGAAATTACAGGGCCGTTCATAACCACCTGACCGGAACACGATAGTGCTGAACACTACCATGTAGCGGCAAGAATATTAGGTAATGCGGTGGTGCCTACGCCCACGAGCTCCGTCACTGGAGCTCTACCACCACATGGCCCCTCTCCCCCTCACATGATGCTATGAAAATAGGAGTAAACTTTTTTTGGCTGAAATGTTGATCGATGAGATAGTTAAAATAAGGTTACAATGCAGCGAAGTATTTAAATTAATAAATTATTTTAGAACTAGATACGCTCTCTATAGTTATCCATCAAACTTTATCAATTGCTTCGGGTCACTCAGCAAGTTTCGTAAAGTGATCCAAACTAGGATGGATTAAGATCTTGGCTGAAAAGTTTTCTTGTTATACTAGGAAATGTTGTTAACCCGCACCTTGAGACAGTAAAATAAATAAGCTTGAAATAATCGAGTAGGTCCATTTATATTACTGTCTCAATGCATTCTCAGAAATGTTTAAATTAGACCATAGAATGTCTTCGAAATGTTATTTTTTTAACAATTTTCTGTTTTGAAACGCTTTAAAGAATACTGAAAAGTGTGAGTATACTGAGTATAGATCATATAGGTATTATCAGTCGTTGCTTAAATAACTGCTTGGAATTTTCTAAGAAGATTTTCTACTTAGAAAATGTTTTAAAGTAAAAATACAGTAAACATATCATACACATATACATCACATACATACATCACAGAGAAACCTATAAGAAGTTTATTGTAGAAAAACATAGGATATTTCTAGATTGTACGGATGCCTTTGCGCGTGATTCCAATTCATATGAAGCCGGTTTGTCATTCTTAGAATGGGTTTGTTTCTAGAATATATGTAAAACCAAAACCAGAACTAATTTATTCAAACAATTAACTCCTTATTTTCTAATCATTAAGCTAGTGTTAGTCGTGAAATTTTAACCCCGTGTGGCTAAAATCCAATATATTGGGCCTACTGCACCTCTCACGGTTCAATCACAGCGCTCTATCGAATCGCTCAAACATTTATTGATGCATTGTTAACAATGAACCTATTCAGTGTTATCGCTTTGGTTTAGGCACGATCACGTTTGATGAGAATATTTGTTAAGATTATTTGAACGGACCGCCGCGCGGCGTCCACTTGCTTGTCATTCGAAGGCATAGAGCAACACCGGAGGGGAGTAGCCATATGCAGGCTTTCCCCTCTGTCAAAGTACAAAGTACAACAAATGGGCCTATACCTGTCGCCTAGATGTTTAAATGTGTGCGTGAAATTGTCTCTGTATTTTGTTTAAGTCAAGGTGTGAGTTTCGTAGTAATAGACGATTTTTGTAGTGTGCGTGTGTGTCGCACGCATTTCCTCCCGCAAAAAATTACAGACTGTAATAAACGCTATCTACTCCCCTCCATTCCGCCGCGGCCGGTGGCCCGTGTTGCTCTGTGTTCGAAGGTCTCTGAGTAGCGTTGCCAATGTTTAGTTTAAACCTTCAAACTCCCGTCGTAGAGGAAGCTCTGATTCCGTTAAATCACGCAAAAGGAGGATTCGGTTTTTTTTCGTTTTCTTAACGTTAAGATTTTGCTGCGTAATTTACCATATTTAGGTGTGATCCTAGAAACATCTTTTTACCTCATTAAAAAATCCGTTGGAGTTAAAATCAAAGTCTTTTCCCGTTGCCAACATCGTGAGCCCGGTAAATTTATTTGGAATTCCGTTAAGTTGGCAACGTTGTCTCTGACATGTTATTGTTAACAATGAACCTATTCAGTGTTATTGCTTTGGTTTAGGCATGATCACATTTGAAGCGAATATTTGTTAATATTATTTGAGCAGACCACCGCGGGCTTATCATTTGAAGGCCTCTGAGTAGTGTTGCTAATGTTTAGTTTAAACTCCCGTGGTGGAGGGTAATCCGACTCCGTTAATAGGCCGTCTGATATTTTTGGTTCTCCGAGCGTTTAGGTTTAGTTGAAAATTCACAAATTCAGGTATGCCTGTTGCCTAAGTGATAAGAAATTTTCACACGCAAGCGAATTTATATCCATCTCTATAGCGACCTTATTGGATAATATTTGCCGTTCTTTATTTTGTGATCCTTAGAATACCACAAGAAAAAAAGGAGATGTTATTCCAAGACGCGGCATTTTATTTCTGACGACAGAACACAAACTATTTATTTTTATGTCATGAAGTGGCAAACAAGCGTACAGTTTACATTAATTGTAATTGTATATTGTAGCCTAGATCTACATCTACATAAAACTAGAGATATCAATATTTACTTGATTTTTTTTTATATTTGACACCCATTGTGGTTCATAAGTACTATTATGCGATATTAAAAATTAAAAACATTATTTTTGAAGTCGATATATAGCTATTTAACAGGAAACAAACAAAAGAGTTTTTATTTTTGCTCTTTTTTTAGGGTTCCGTACCTTAAAAGGAAAAAAGGACCCCTTATAGGATCACTCGTGCGTCTGTCTGTCTGTCTGTCCGTCCTTCACAGCCAATTTGCTCCGAAACTACTCGACCGATTGAGTTGAAATTTGATAAATATATGTAAATTGGTGACCCAAAGATGAACACGTAAAATAATAAATTTTAAACAGGGGGGCCACTTTCGGGGCAAAAATCAGAAAATTAAAAAAAAACAAAAAAAAAAACGTAAACTGTGTCGTGTGACATATCAGGTTGTTGTCAGCATCTCCGATATATTTTTTTTATAATTTTTGCATAAACAAATTTGAAGATATTTAAGAAAAACGACGAAAATTTACCATCCCTATCTCCGAAACTACTGAACTTAAAATTTTGAAAAAAATATGGAAAATAGTTCTTTGCCTATAGATTACTGGAAAACCTATAAGAAGTTTTTCATTACATTACTTACTCTGCAAATGCACTAAATACGGAACCCTACACTGCGCGTGGCCCGACACGCACTTGACCGGTTTTTATCCTGCAGCAATTTACCGCAATCAAAATTCAATTATTCGGAACGGTGCGGATGAAGTATGCTTTATTTCAGTTTATTAATAACTAACATGGTATGGTATTCAAAATTTAGCATATAAAAGAAACCGGTGAACATTAATATTTCATAGAAGCTAGAAATTCGCGAAAAAGTAATTGAAAGTCTTGAGTTACTCTTGGTAGGAAAAACGAACAGTTATCAAAATATATGATTACCTGCGATTACAGTTACAAGACCTTAGAAATGTTTAAAAAGCTTAAATTTCAAATTTAGAAACAAATGGGATAAGGTACAGCGAAGTGAAGACAAAACCCGATTTTTTTTTAAGAAAGATATCATGAACATTTCTAATAGGATTATTTTTTTAAATATTTGCTATTAATTATAATAAATAATTATTAGCAAATATCTTATAATATTATAATAATATTAGGTAAGAAAGTCATCAGCAACATTAGCAAATATTTATAAGTGGATTATTTATGAAAAATATTTGCTATTAATTACAGTATTATTATTATATTTATATTAATTTATATCACCGATACCCTACTTTGGCCTGCATGTGCGACGCCTGGCTTTTGCGACACACCCTAGACACGATTCAATTTTCGTGGCTACCCGCCATCGAGCGGAAATTGTTGAAAGCCCCTTGGTCTGCGCAACCCATGTATTGCATGCATTATGTCTCCAACGTTTAAACTATACGATTTTATTCCGTTACCATGATCGATTGTCTCCTTTACCAATAAAGTAAATGGCGACCGCGACTTCGGATGTTCAAAACTCAATTTGCGGATGCTTCGCATTTCTGCCACAGAACAAAATCGGCATCAGAGCATGCACGTTTTCAGTTTTCATAGCATTTTAATCAAATATAGCTAAGGTTCTTTTTAGTATTTTTTTTTTAATGTTTTGGAAGTGGCAAACAAGCTCGCAGTTCACATTGATGTTGAGTGATAACTGCAGCCTATACAGACACCCACACAGAGACCGAGGTCAAAATGCAGATGCGTTACCACTCCTGAGGCCTAAAGTGTTATGCCTCTGTACCGGAAATTACAAGGCCGTACATTACCACCTGACCGGAACACGATAGTTCTGAACACTACCATTTAGCGGCAAGTATATTAGGTAATGCGGTGGTGCCTACGCCCGCGAGCTCCTTCACTGGAGCTCTACCAAAATATATACCGTATATTACCGTTAATTGACTGGTCGGACCATTTTTATTTTTAAAGACGTGTAAAGTAATATAATGAAGACACATAACAAAATAACTTAGATTCAGAGGTGGCAATAGACGACCAAATGAGTCGGAACGTTCAGAACATTCCGTACACTTGAGAAATTTCTTGTTACCTTAAACACCATAGATTTCTTATGAGTATTCCTGTATTCAATAAAATTTCGTTAAAAATATTGGCAACGGAAGCGCAACAATTGTCTTCCACTAGTGGGTGGTGGAGTCGGAACGTTCCTATACCGCTATTTAATTTCATTTTTTTATATTTATATAAACCGTATATAGGTACATAGCCGTATAATAGAACCGATTTTAATGAAATTTGGTACAGAGACAGAGTTGACTTTGAGAAAGAATATAGGCTTCTTTTTGTGTGCTTATTTTCCCTCACCACCCTGAAATATGAATCCTACTATCCCTACTATAATATTATAAATGCGAAAGTAACTCTGTCTGTCTGTCTGTCTGTTACCTTTTCACGTCCAAACGACTGAACCGATTTTAATGAAATTTGGTACAGAGATAAGAGTTGACTTTGAGAAAGAACATAGGCTACTTTTTGTGTGCTTATTTTCCCTCGTCCCCTAAAATATTAATTATTTATAAAACAACATACACGCGGGCGAAGCCGCGGGCGACATCTAGTCAGAAGCCGCGGGAAACATCTAGTCAATGATAAGCCTTAACATTCAGGATAATTTATCAACGTACAAATAGGCTTGAAACAGTAATCGCACAGAAGATATTGTCTGTACCGCTGCAATGGCTGTCTATTGCATAGAGAGAACATTAGACATATACTGCGCTTATTACACATAAAATCGGGAATATCCTTCAAACGTATAGGAGGGCACACTAAGGGGGGTGGGGAGGCAGAGGGCTAACTCGGCGGGCGAATCTAAATTCATGAGTACCAATGTGATTAGACCGAACCGCTCCACGCATCTATGCAGTTGCGTTAGATAAAACGTTCATCCATCCTCCACTTGATTGTTTATTGCTACATTAATGTCCCAGGTTCGATAACCCGGGTAATAGCGGACGGTTAAATCATCCGATAGTTGCTTACCCGGTTATTATATTTAGAGCCGATATTTAAATCGGTATAACTTTATCGGTGTGATTAACTCTTTTTGTAGCTTAACCGTAAAAGGGTATTTATTTCATCTAAGTAGTTGTTAACTTTGTTTTTGTCATGAAGTGGCTAACAAGCATACAGTTGACATTGATGGTAAGTGATATTGTATCCTATAAACATCTATTCGCAATGTCTCTTGAAATCTCTGGTTTATACCAGAGATTTCAAGAGACATTGCAACATAGACCTTAGGAGTGGCAAATTACCTTGGCACTCTTAGGTGTAAGTTGTTGTGCTGTACAAAGAGTACGTAGATAAGAGCTCGCCACCAATAAATAATAACGTGGGATAAAACGTAGGTAAAGGATCATCGCCAGCAATAATCACGCGGGATATAACGTAAATAAGGGCTCGCTACCGATAATTACGCGGAATAAAACGTAGGTAAGGACTCGCTACCGATAATTACGCGGAATAAAACGTAGGTAAGGACTCGCTACCAATAATTACGTAGGATAAAACGCAGGTATTCAAGGGCTCGCTACCGATAATTACGCGGAATAAAACGTAGGTAAGGACTCGCTACCGATAATTACGCGGAATAAAACGTAGGTAAGGACTCGCTACCGATAATTACGCGGAATAAAACGTAGGTAAGGACTCGCTACCAATAATTACGTAGGACAAAACGCAGGTATTCAAGGGCTCGCCACCAATAATAACGTGGGATAAAACATAGGTAAACTTTCGCCAACAATAATTACGCGGGATAAAACGTAGGTAATTGGTTGGTATATCGTGGGTAGTTGCAAATATCTACCTGTCTTCTACTTCGAGGAAAACAGTCGCGACTGAGTCACTCTCAGTCTGAAAACCGGCACGTCTTCGTCCATAACTTCGCGGTAAGTTACGTGCAACCATAAGCAATTGAAAAGCAATTCCTTAATAAATACAACTGTCGTGCCGGAAACGTTCCAATTACGGGTACGGGATATTATCGATCTATAGCAATACGTAACTCGCTTATTAGAGTGCGCCTACGTCAATCGGTGAAGTCTAATCAATTATAACCTTGGATTGATTCGGGATTAAACTGTCATGTTACTGATTTTGGAAATTAATGCTCGGCGTTCTCGTCGAACTGTCTGACGTAAATAATAAATAACTGTAGTGACAATTTTATTATTGTAGCCTGTTGTGTTAACTAAGTGATTGAATTGGTATTGAGATTTAGTAATTTATACGAATGCAATTGATGCAAGAGAACTTAGTTTAGACAAATTTGTTTTAAAAATTATTGTTAATTACACGTAATATAAACTAATATTTTATAGCTGAAGAGTTTGTTTGTTTGAACGCGCTAATCTCAGGAACTACTGGTCCGATTCGAAAAAATTTTTCAGTGTTAGATAGCCCATTTATCGAAGAAGGCTTTAGGCTAACATCACGCTAAGACGAATACGAGAGGGTAGGTAACATTGCACCCGGACGAAGCCGGGGCGTTCCGCTAGTGTAGATTTACTCTCTGAGGACAACATGGCTGATTTTTTGTGTATCAAGTTCTATTAAAAAAATATTTTTATTTTGTCATTGTTAAGGTTCGTTTAACCACTTCGGCTCAGCGGTAGAAAGTCGCTGTTTCGGGCCTGAAGTGCCGGGTTCAATCTGAATTGTATAATTGAAAAATGAAACAGTTTTACCGATTGATAATAATCAATGATTTCTAGAGGAGCTCCTTGAGTTAGAACATTTTTGACAAATGTTGATTTGTTGCATAAATGACGAACTCTTAATCTCGAAAAATTGAGACTTCTATGTACCTCTCCATCCGCATGAAAAATACAGATATAAATTTACGAATGCTAAAGAATTTAAGGAGTTTCTCTTCGATTATAAAATGGTCAAATTAATAAAATATTCACTCTGTATCAAGGCAATTATTATTTATATTAACAAACAATATTTGTAATCACAGGGTACACGTCGTATTCATTACAAAGAGTTTACGTCTACAACGTAGGCCGCCTGCGTAGTACGATGCTACGAAACGAAAGTCTACGAGTTATTTCTGCTCGAAACTAACCGCGACAATCTATCGCACATTGGCGCGCAAAGCTGACGCGCACTATGTAGACGGGGATGCCGTGCTCGAAATTTTCCGCGCGCGGCAATAAAATTTTATTTCTACATATTGGCTCGCGCGGCAATGATTGTCAACTATGGTCGAACATTGGCTGCCGCGCGTAGTTTATATGCAGCTTCTCACAAATCCGCATATTTTATAAGTTTTGTATCACATTATTTCTCAAACCTATATAAAAAAATTCGTCGAGGTGAAAAGACCGGGATATCTGGGGCCACACTCTCCGCTTGGAGTACGGTAGACTTAGTGTGAAGATATAAAGAAAGAAAGAAAACATTTATTTGGACAGCACAAAGACATGACGATGCAAAATTTCCAGATGATTAGGTACATAGGAAAGAAAACAATAAGAATTAAAAAAAATCATAAAAAAAGATACATTCTTACAAAGTCTCCGGTGACAGTTTTATCATGTGCAAAGATTGTTTTCGTTTACATCCATTGTAGTATATAAATAATATAAATAGCTTTAATATTGGGTATATAATGTGAAAACAAATACCCAGTCAAGTGAATAATAACCCAGACTTTATAAATATGAAAAATATGTGGGAAACCCAAGCCGTATTCAAATTTCAGTGCGCATATCTGACAAGAGGTCCAGTCATAAATATTGTAATAGTTTTCAACCTACCTAATAGATTTAGCGATCACAGTACGTCGTGTAGGTATCCGAATCCCTTGTATGTGAGCCTAACGTGCACAAAGTTTAAGCCGCATCTAATTTATAGACGTTTACCAAGTTTCTGATGTCATAAAGTGAACTTTATTGCGTAGCTCGATTGAATTCGAGTGTAATTTATAGTTTCTCTTAAATTATTGCAAGTATTTCTGATATACAAGATGATTTTTAAATTACCATCTTAAATTAACTATAAGTGCTACAAGATATGCTTTCAAATCTAAATTTAAATAATCATAGAAAATATTATAGCAAACTAATGTTCTGTTAAATTGTATTTTAATATGAGAGAGATATATAATACAAATATTTATTAACAAAAACCTTAAACAAACTATCTTAAAATTAATAAATGAAGCAGTTGTGTACATGCATCAAAAAAATCCAAATCGTCGTCGTACCGCGGCAAAGTTCCCAGAAGGCTGGCAGCATTGCCACGTTGAATGGCAATGCTTATTCTTTGACCGAAATATTGGCCAGCTCTCGAGTCGCGGCATACTATATATATTTGAGGAAGGCTTTGTCCAGCAGTGGACATCGTTCGGCTGGAGTGATGATGATGGGCAATTTTTACTATGGGGCCAATCCTGCATTGAAATTGGAAAAATAATCAGCTTCTTTGTAGGTTTTGTCGCACGGAGATAATTATTAAAGTTATATATGAAAGAATAATCGAATTTTGATTCGATTTGATTTTTTTGTTAGTTCAGCTTAATTGGACGTGATCGGAAGTAAATTCGGAAAATTATTTTTTTTATGTAGGTAATATTTCTGACAACTGCAGCCTACAGACGTCTAAATAAAACCAGAGGTCAAAATGCAAATGTGTAGCTACCCCTGAAATGTTTCTCCTCTGTAATAGATATTACGGAGCCATACATTACCGTCCAATCGGAACACGATAGGGCTCAACACTACTATTTGGCGGCACATAGATTAGGTATACTGCGGTGGTGCCAACGCACTCGAGCGCCGATACTGAGGCTCTACCACTTGTGAAAAAGTTTTAATTAAGAAAAATATACCTGCCGAATGGAGAACCTTCTCGTTTTTTGAACTCGGTTAAAAATATTTCAGCCTATTATGACATAATATAAAAGAATATATAAAAAGCGCTACATACAGTACCTAGTACATATTGTAATACACATGTTATAATAAGTGATGCCCTATTTTGCTGTCTGTTAGGTACAGGTGCGAGCAGAACCTGGCTTGCTCCTAATTTACTTTTAGCCGGCGAACAATGCGTCTGTAATCAAAGCCACGTACAACGATGCGGAGCGATAGCCGGTGTCGCTTCCCGACTGTATGCAGCGGTTTGAACGCCGGTATACGTTCATTTTCGTGAAGTTTAGTGCAAATCGTTGATAACAATCACATCAAATTCACGATAACTGTATGTCTGAAGTGTTGCATAAAATACAAAATGAAAAACAAATGCTGAAATCTTAAAGTGAAATCAAAATTTCATTATTTAAAAATTGTGTACCTAAATGAATTAATTAATCTAAAACCACTGTTGACTATCCCGAATTAAACATGCTTTTCAGTAAACAGATAATGAATTGGTATCTCGCTGTCTGTTAGGTACAGGTGCGGGCAGAATCTGGCTTGCTCCTAATTCACTTTTAGCCGGCGAACAATGCGTCTGCAATCAAAGCCGCGGGGACATCGATACGGAGCGATAGCCGGTGTCGCCCCCCCGTCTGTTTGCCGCGGTTTGAACGCCGGAATACGTTCATTTTCGTGAAGTTTAGTGCAAACCGTTGATAACAATCACATCAAATTCACGATAAATGTATGTCTGAAGTGTTGCATAAAATACAAAATAAAAAACAAATGCTGAAATCATAAAGTGAAATCAAAATTACATTATTTAAAAATTGAGTAACTAAATGAATCAATTAATCTAAAACCACTGTTGACAATCTCAACAGCGAGATACCAAATCATGATCAATAATGATTTGGTATCTCGCTGTCTGTTAGGCACATGTGCGGGCAGAACCTGGCTTGCTCCTAATTCACTTTTAGCCGGCGAACAATGCGTCTACAATCAGAGCCGCGGGGACTACGACGAGGAACGATAGCCGGTGTCGCCTAGCGTTTGTTTGTAGCGGTTTGAACACTAATATTTGTTCCGTTTTCGTCAAGTCCATGAAGGATTTATGATAGCACAAAATGCCAAATTAAGATACTCTTTGATGTGAAGGTCTAAAATTTCACTACATTGCAGCACCATCAAACTCTTGAAAAATAAAGCAAAAGAACTAAACCTAAACTTGTTCAAACTTGCATTCGAATTATAATTACTTTTTGGTTTTAAAAGTTGACTTGACGTTGACTTTAATAAATGCACTAGCAAACTATATTATCAGAAATTTAAAAAAGGAACTTCAAAAAAGTTCAATTCATTAGGGCTTGTAAGTCATGTAACAAATATGACATATTTCTGCGACTTCCACCCTCGGGAATGCATCGGGGGAAGTAAGAAGCGAAGCTAATCAGGTATATTAATTAATAAGAAAACAAAAATCCTCTTTAGCCATTAGTTACAGCCACAAGACGAATTATGTATCACACATTTAAAAAAACTAATAGGGATGACCATTGCCCAAATTATTTACATTTATTTCCAATCCAAGTCAAGTTTACTACTGCGCTATCATATGTCTGACAATAACTCGGGAAGAATTTGGACTGAAGAATGCATCAGCCTTATAACACCACACGGCCAACAACAGATCGTAGACAGTAGCCGAAAAAACGTAGAGGCCACGTAACTAACACTATCGGGAATGCATCGGGGAGAAATACAAAGCGGGGCTAATCAGGCGCATTTGTTCAACAAACCCGGCGCAACACCCCCCTACCCCAACCCCCCTGTCACCCGCTACATCCCACTGATGCAGATAATTAACAGGACCTGTCCATTGTCGGGTCTGCTTACTGGAAACATATTGATTCTGATGCCTTCTTTCTATTAGCCTCGGCGACACTTTCTGGTTGGGATGAGGAACATTTTGTTTTCTTTGTATTAAAGGAGACGTTCCAAAATGAATTGAGCTTGGGCCCGTACCTTGTACACTATATTCAAAGAAGTAGCATAAAATACTTAATCATTTTCAGTTATTAAATTTTTTTACTTAGATACCATAAATATTTTAGGATAGCATTATAATAAAAAAAAGACATAAAATTCTGTTCTAAATTTTCAAGAAATTGTTTTTAAACTGTAGTTACTACACGTAGATGCAATAGACTTTCACAGATGACCATTTTTTTTAACAATACCAAGGATGATCAAGTAACATTTTAAGTGGATTAAATAGGTTAAAATCTACCAATTGTTCTTGCCCACGAATTTAATCCAACAATCACAAGAAATCGACAAACAGCATAAAAATCAAAAATATTTACTTAGAGAGGTGCACGAGACGCAACATAAAATCCCTATAAATAATTCAGACCCGCCATTACGTTGGACCGGAGACTGTGGATTGTGAGGAAACTAGGCACCTAAATATTTAAACGCAAGCGTTATATGTATTGCAATTTTCATTAATGATTAATAAGGAGGCCAGGTGGGCCGAAGGGACCTGCGTGGTCCGACAAGCGGCTATACATAACTTATGTCAACAGTGCGCCCCCACTGCTAATCTGGGGGGAGAACTAATATTGTATGATAACCGCTACGTATGCTATATTTATTGGATCGTTATATTCCAAGTGGAGCTCACCTGCTTTAGCTTTCGTCTTATAAAGATCGTCTTCATGACGGACGATTGTATATCTTTTTATTTTTGTTGAAGTATTTAGTTTACATATTTATTTATTTATTTATTTATCACCACAATGACTTTAATAACAACACAGTTTAACATTTTATATTAACATCAAAAAGTTGTGAGTTATTATTAAAGTAAATTGTGGGAGACTGGTGCCTAAACTAAGCATAGCCTTGTATATCTTTCCAATGACTGTCTATATGTAATGGTATAAATAAATAAGCATGTAGTTTATCATCATCATCGCCTATAAAAATATTAAACGTTTTGTACGGTTGTATCGTACAATCACTCCAGCTGAATGACCTCCACAGCTGGACAAAGCCTTCCCCAAAGACGCCCACAATAGTGATGTGCGTAATTTTTTTTTATGTAATGGAAGTGGTAAACAAGCATGCAGTTCACATTGATGTTAAGTGATGACTGCAGCCTATAGACACCCACACAAAGACCAAGGTCAAAATGCAGATGCGTTACCACTCCTGAGGCCTAAGATGTTATGCCTCTGTGCCGGAAATTACAGGGCCATACATTACCACCTGACCGGAACACGATAGTGCTGAATACTACCATTTAGTGGCAAGTATATTAGGTATTGCGGCCTATACATTTGATTTTTGAAGCCCTTTTTATGAATTCTCAGAATTACAACATTAAGCCTGGGATGCACCACGACTTTTGTTAAATTTAAAGTTATTGTAACGTTTCACATCCTGCTCTAACTTTAACAGGTTTCTTTAACGACAAATATCTTGGCGCAACCCAGGCTTATTAGATAGATCACTATGCCTAATATAATATAATAAATGCGTTGCTGAGTGACTTAGTCAAACTTCTACTTAAGATATTTTAAATGTATAACTCAATGTAGGATTAAAAACAGAGATAATATTAATTACTAACATCATGATGTCCAAACTCACACAGCAGAAAGATATGCGTGGCGTCACCCAATCTCAAACAGCGAATAGCCTCCACAACAAAAGACATGAGACAACGCTGTAGGTCACATCGTATTATGTGAAGTACAAAACTAAGTCGGGGCGAGCCGATTCAAAGCTCGAACATCATTAGCCATCAACGGAAACAAAAACGCACCGCAACCCACGGCTAACAGTAATAGACGTCTTTTTACAATGGTCACTCAGCAGACATCAGCTGGCATTGTCGTCGTTTAAGCGAAGTTGCCCATTGTCACTCTGTGTAAAGTTTGAACCATCGACAGGCCGATAGCGTATGACGAGCACGTTCAAAGGACCTTGTGATGGAGAGTGAATTAATCGTTGTTGTCCCTGCGTCAATTGAGCCGCGCCCTTTCATTGTGGAGGCATTATTTTTAAATCACTTTTGCGCGGATCATCTTTTGACGGATGTTAGGGATGTTATGAATGTGAACATTGTTAAACATATAACAATGTTAATGTTACTAATATTGAAGAAATTCTAAGTTTTTCGTTTACTTATGATTATTGCTTGTTGTGTGGGATTATCAAATACCTACTATCGTCATGTTTTACAACGAAACTTGCTGGGAAATATTATACAAATTCTTGCGAAAACTAATTTTAATTCCGTTGCTTTTAATCTCAGCATTGTAATTGTAATGTACCTACGAGTATATAGGCTGTAGTCATCACTTAACATTCTCGTGAACTGCATATTTGTTTGCCAACACCATTATAATAATATTTAAATAAATGTTTTTACAATTACAATGCTAAGATTAAAAGCAACGGAATTAAAATTAGTTTTCGCAAGAATTTGTATAATATTTCCCAGCAAGTCTCGTTGTGAAACATGACGATAGTAGTAGGTATTTGATAATCCCACACAACAAGCAATAATCATAAGTAAACGAAAAACTTAGAATTTCTGCAATATTAGTAACATTAACATTGTTATATACACAAAAACGACGGGTCAACATTGAAATGCGTTGTCACCCCTGAGATTTGAGTTGTTTCGCCATACCATTTGGCGGCAGATAGATTAGGTAATGCGGTAGTGCCTACGCCCTCAAGCTTCCAAATTGAAACTCTACCACCGGTAAATAGGAAGGAATTACAAGGAATCAAAGCAATTATTGCAAGCGATGGAACTAACGCTTTCACCACAGTCCACCCGCTGGAATTTTACCAGCAGTGTTGGGGAAATCTGAAACGTTTGAAAAGTTCTTGAAATAAAAAAGTGAAAAACAAAATCCTTTGACTTTCATAATGAGCTGGCACGTGCGTCCTTCACGTGGTAGTTAACACAATGGCAATTCGACCACGGCTCGAAACCGTTGAAAACACAAAACTTTCCGTGAAGAAATTATAAACGTGATTCAAACTGCTATACAACGTCGCGGATGGATATTTACGGTAAAGAAAAAAGAACAAACCGAGTTCAACTTTATTTCGAAACTGAGAAACAATTTTTAATTGTTAATTCTTAGAATAAAGTCACTGCTATCAATATACTTAGGTATATATTTACAGTTCACATTGATGGTGGGTAATAGACATTACATAACTAGAAGTCGAATTGCAGATGAGTTGTCACTTCTGGATTATTTATGTACATGTATGTATCTTCACGCCAAGTCCCCTACGGGTTAGGCAGAGAGTGTGGAGCGCCAGATATCCCGGTCCTGACACAACTCATTCATCTCCTCGCAAATTCCACCTCTCACACTCCACGTGCCTATTTGGCACTCCCCACTCCTAGGCTCGCCGCATGGGGTACAGAATAGAAGTAACTTTTCTTTCACATGGACATCTGGTGTGTACAGTACACTAGTACGGCGAAACCTCAAGAATCCGTCCATGCGAATATAGCCATATAGACACAATCACCACTAAAAGGAAGGACTGAAACATTATGAAGCAGTGCGGCAATTATTCAATTAAATTATCTAGAAAGAAATACAATTGTATTACATTACGAACGACTGCTGAAAACAATGAGCAATCCATACAACTCACACAATACGGATAAGTATATCTTAGGCTTGGGCATCGATTTTCAAAAGTAAAAGTAAACCTAGGTCACAATTAATTCCTGAATATGATTGCCATGTCGTTCAAACTGATAGAAACTAACGACCGATTCCTACAGACAGTACGTAGCAAAATACGAGCATATTGCACATCGACCATAGAAGAGACTTCGGATAATTTCGGCTGTGTAGAGCGTTTTCTCTTTCGCACCTTACCTATGTGACTTTTGCCGACTATTTTTGATTTATTCTATAAGTGCGTATGTAGTAGGATCTTACTGCAGAATCATTTCGTTCATCCAGATATGCTGCCAACCTAAATTTTACGCATATTTATAATCTAGAATCTAGAGCATATTTCCACTAGGTTGCCTATTAAAATTTGCAAGCAACTCAACAACAGTAACTCTTATTTGCGGCCGATGTAATTTGGCTCCCGTATATCATAATAAAGAGAAAAAAAATGCTCTAATTTAATATAATATAAATAATACATGTACGTTATGGACGTAAAAAGTTATCGGGGCGGAACGAAAATATGTGTTATAGTTGCGGCCAAGTGCGCAACGGCAGCCGTGATTTTTCAGAGTCTTTATACGTATTGCTGTGAAGTGTACAATATTTTATTGAAAAAACAAATTTAAAAATTATTTCTAAAAAATTAAAAATAAATCGTTGCGGCCATTTTTTGATAGGCAACGTAGTGGATATATATTCTCTGGATTATAAATATGCGTAAAAAGGTTAGTAGAAATAGAAATGGAAAATATTTTTATTTCGAATATATCTTTACAGATACTTTCAAACCGTCAACAAATCATAAAATACCTAGAGTAAATAACCATTACATATAGTAAAAGCAAAAACATATATTAATAGTAAATTAAAAATTGGAATTTAAACTACTTAGTTAAAACATATAATAATCAAAAAAATGTTCAATTCTTTTTTCAAGTAGTAGTAGGTAAGTAGGTTTGCAGCATATCTGGATGAACGAAATGATTTTGCAGTGGGATCCTAACCCATTGGCAGTGTGCAGCAGAAATAACGCTCTACGAATTCGAAACTAGCCGATTGTCTCTTTCTTAAGCTCGATGTGCAATATTTCTTGACTGTTATTGTACTTCTATACATATAGAATATTTAGGTAGAAGGTGTGGTGTACTTCAGAAGATACGTAATGATAAGGTGCATTGCAACTGAATCAAAAGGCATTGAATCCGCATAGCAGTTCCAAGGTCACTTACAAAACCTATCATTAACTGAATGAAGTTATAAATATAAAATGACTAGCGGCCCGCCCCGGCTTCGCCCGCGCTGCTCTGCTCCTATTAGTCATAGCGTAATGTAAGCTATCCTATCTCTCAAGTTGGATCGAACTGCACATGGTGTGTGAATTTTATTATAATCGGTTAAGTGGTTTAGGAGTCCATTGAGGACAAACATTGTGACACGAGATTTATATATATTAAGATAGGCACATTTTACGCCCTTGATTGTATTTTGCATTGATACGTTCAATTAGGATCAAAATCCAGATACAGCGTTGTTGACGACCAATCCATCACAGAATATTTCTAGACCGTCGTCTCTTTGATCTTTGAAGCCAAACATTGTAATATTCCATACAAACGGAGTGTAAATAACGACTTATTGGGAATGTTTGGCAATAGGAGCGCGCCTGTCTGATGAACGCACAGCGTTGTTAATGAATGACCTATACGAACAAGAATATTTCTATACGACGTACGGTTAATTGGCGTATACTAATTTCTCTGAAATTGATGGATACCAAGACTTTCATAAGGTCATTTATTTTCTCAATGTGACTTGTTTTTATGTGAGCAGAGTTAAGTTAAAACCAAGAATAGTGTAAGAACTGAAATTTTAGTAACGACTAATTGAAAATTTATCAATAGGGTCACTATTTTTCACACATTTTCAATTAACATTTATTTCTATATGCACAGCTAACTGGCGAACACTACTATCTCTGATATCGTTGTCACACGATTTACAGAAAAAAAAAAATTTTTTTGCTTCTTCAAACTAAGACTAACATCTGCTTCTTGCTGTTACACACAACGTGGTGTTTTTATAAACATGTAAGAAATCGAGTAGTAACTTGTGTGAAATACATTAAGCATTTGCTCGAGGTTACTGAAAATTTATCACCCACTATGAAAGTTGAAGATAGTTTAATACAGCCTATATTTACTTTAATATGCTTATATCGATAATTGAACGCTTAGAAACCGCCCAAGTGAGCATCAAACGCAGACCTGCAGTAGCTAATGAACATTTGCTCAAGATCAGCGAGACGACGTCGTCTCTCTGATCTTGGACCCAAACAACGTAATATTCCACACGCTGTGTAAATAGCGACTTATTGGGAATGTTTGGGAATAGTAGCGTGCCTATCTAATCAAGAGCTAACAGATGAGGATGCGTCTCGTGCTTTATTAAGTACGGCCTGACGATCGATCGTCAATGAACGGTCCGCTTCGGCGGGGATCCTTTTATTTACGGTACGTGTACTGATAATTGGCGTACACTCACTACTCATTACATGTTCTTGATTATGTTAATAAGTAAACTGATTTATTTGTATACTACAGGTAAAAAAATCATGTGTGCTTTTGTATATTTGTAAACAGTTTTTTGGGACTTAATTTTGTTATGTATATTTAGTAACGTCTACATTGTTATGGAACTAACTTTACACCTTTGAATAATTTGACTTAAACGTTTTTTCATTTACTTATTTACATGAATACAATAAAAGGACGTTGTATTCTACAAAACAATCCCACAGAAAGAGTAAGAATTTATTTTTTATGAACACTTTAATACATTTTTCATTTTCATACTTCATTTATTGGCTTTGGTCCAGCAGTGGACGTTTTGCAGCTGAAAATATGATGATTATTATTAGGTACCTACATAAATGTAAGTAATACACAAAGTATTAGTCAAGTACCTACAACATCGAGACGACTGTTTGATCAAACGTAAATTCTTCCGATGCCAGTGTACACTGTCGGTCGATCTCGAATCAAGCTCCTAATTTCAAATTGCCGCTCGCATCTGATCACGTTTGCAGGACTGTATAAGCGTTCACACTTATATACCATCCGATACCCGCCCGAACCTATTGTATACTTTCGTAGGCATGTTATACCTCGCGCTCGGGATTTCTAATCCGAACGCGGCCGGCCGATCGAAAACAATGTGTACGCAGCTTTATTGTCTCTTCACATGAACTGCCCTTTATCCTGATCTAGCCGTAAATAGAATTTGATGAGAAATGCTACGGATATACAAAATTGTGTCCAATTAAACTCATTATTTTGTAACATTAAAATACAGTTATACAAGTCTATTTAAAGGAACAAAACCGTTTGGTTACATCACAACATTTGTTTTGTTTTTATGATTACGAGTTTCAGCTGTAACAAAATTATTTAATTAGCTCTAAAATGCCTGGTCAATTGTAGTTCGTCGTTACATGTAAACAACGTACGTCGTATATAAGTGTAAATGCTATGTATACTTGTATACTACTTGTACTTGAGTGAATATACTTAGGGTCTAATATTACGTTAGGCGTATGTTCTAAATACAGTAACACGTTTCATTTAGGAAAAGTTTGCAAAAACAGACACTTGTTTATAATTCGTCGTTACATCACTATCATAATATATTTACATTGACACATAATATAGTAACTAAATATAAATGTGATATACAAAACAATGAATTAAATAAAAGAACAACTATTTCAGGACACCCAAACATGAGTGTTAACAATTTGAAAGTTTCAGATAATTCCAAGTGTCGTACACCAAATTTCCGTCCAGTGCGAGTGAACCTCGCTACCGGCCTGCACAAACAAACGGACATAGGAAGTATTGTGTATAGAAACGCGTAAACATAGAGCGTGGGGAGCGCTTTGCAATTCTGATTCATTATGTATATAGACGAGTCCCGATTCGGACGGATGCGTCTTCGCTACGTGATTTGGTAGCTTTCGTTCAATCGCCTATTGAATATAGCCCGTTATGATTTCAGAGACAATAAAACCTATTTATTTTTGCTGTATCCACTTTATGCGAGGATATTTAATATACCTAACTGTATCCACTTTATGCGAGGATATTTAATATACCTAATATATAAAAGACTATAATTTCGAAGAGTTTTGCCCTCGCGTTGTTGATCAAGTATGTACTTACTCAAAAATATTTATGAAAAGACAGATCTGTTTAAATAAGAACTTTTGTTTTCAGAATTACGCGATTGGGTATAATACCTAGTAATTAATTGGTTTGTATACTAAAAATACGCTTATTCTCACAGGCCCACACCTGTGTCGTGGGTGCCGTTGAACACACACAACACATACACAAACACCCAGACCCGAAACAAATATCTGTAGAATATTCAAATATTTATGGTGCGGGGATCGAACCCGCGGCCCTCCGAATCGAGCGGTCGTCACATTGGACTAACCGGGTTGTCGAATTATTTTAACGTTAAAATCATAATGCTATGAAAACTATGTTATTATTTTTAGAGATATGGTGTTTAATTATCTACGGTCGGTCTGTAGGCAAAGAATAGGGAATAACAGTAGGGTCAACAAGAACATAAAAAGTGAAAGAACTCGAGTAATCCTTACTGTGTTGAGGTACCAGGTGGCGCAGTAGTAAAGGTATATGCCATAGTTTTAATATTTAATTTGTCTCCCGAATATTTTGCAAAGTTGCCTATAACCTTTTGTAGATTCACCTGTATCTGCTTGATTGCGATTAATTTTGTTTTTACTGGTGGTGAAGCTTCAATAAAGGAGCTTGAAGGCATTGTAAGCGCTAAAAGGTTGTACAATTTTTGCCGCTATTGTGTTCCGGTTGATTTTTGGGACAGTGAGGAAAAACAACCAAAACCTTAAGACGTCTACATGCACACTTTAACTAAGTAGTAGGTAACTAAGTACCTAGTAAATGTCACAATATTGAATTTTCAACAGAAAAAATATAAAGATAAAAAATATTTTTGTCTTTTTATTTTTGTGTTAAGCTAGTTAGGCTAATGTCTCGGGTTTGATACCGTTAGCCGTCCGAAGTCGAATTTATTTTACAATTTTTTCTACACTTAAGAGACTATGAGCTGCAGTGATCACTTTCCATCTAAATTAACTGTACACTTAACCAATTTCATAAAATAAAAACTCATTTACCATTGCAATTGTTTACACACAAAAGAGATGGGAGCGCGCCTTAACATGTAATAGCCTGGGAAGCAGCAATATATGTCAAACGACATTAATATTCATCGACAGTGACAACTGACAAGATCACCACGTCAGTCACCTGTCAGGACAGACCCACGGGGAACAATCCGGCGATTAAAGTCCGAGTACAGTCCGCTTCCGGCCTTATAAAATATTCTTCTTGACATAACTCACGACCGTTCGAGTTGTGCAACTAAAAAGTACATTGTATCATCACGCTAGTTTATGGGATGAGATATTGGATATATCTTGAGATATAAAAGAACTGCCTCGGTAGCCTAGTGGTAGCAGGCCACTACTACTACGCTGAGGTCCAGGGTAGGAGGTCATCAGAGATAATCAAAGTCCTTTAATTGTTTTTATATTATTTCGCATTAACACATGCTTGTGAAAATATATTTTCTTTAAAAACAAAGTCCTCTATTTCTGGTTTAATTGGGATTTTTCCATTTTCTGAAAATTGCCCAGTACCTCGAAGTTTGGTAATGTGCCCGGAGACGTCAACAGGCTCGCCACCTGTTACATGGGCCAAAAATGTAACCGGCGAATCGTGGGTGTTTGTATGTATGCTTGAATGCATGCATTTACCTCTGCCTACCCTTTCGGGGATTTCAGGCGTGAAGTTACGTTTTATTAAAGAATATATCCTCGGGTTAATTTTCCGGTTTATTACTGGTAGAGTTACAGTGTAGGGACTCGAGGGCGTATGCACCACCGCATTACCTAATCTATGTCTCGCCAAATGGTTGGTCGGTTCAGCACTATCCGGTTCAGATTCGATGGTAATTTAATGTAATGTAAGTGGCAAATAAGCACAGCTCACACCGATGCTAAGTGATGCTTGCAACCAATAGACACTCACACGAAGACCAAGGTCAAAACTCCTGAGGCCTAAGGTGTTATGCCTAATCCGTATGTATCAAACCACAATTAACATGTTCGTTTTCTTTAGACTGTGACCAAACCATTGACACATTATTTAATTCTGGGGCAATACGAGTGTCGTTTGGACTTATGCCGGGTCAGCTAGTCTATATATATTTATATAAATCTCAATTGCTGTTCGTCAGTCTCGCTAAGACTCGAGAACGGCTGGACCAAATTGGCTAATTTTGGTTTCGAATCATTTTTGGAAATCGAGAGAAGGTTTAAAAGGTAAGAAAATATGAAGGAATTGAAGGGAAATAGTAAAAATCACAATTTCATTTTCCCATACAAAAAGTCCGTATCTATCAAACCTTTGACACATTATTTCATACTGAGGCAATACGAAGTTTGCCGGGTCAGCTAGTATACAATAGAAATTTCAATGACTTACAACAACAGACTAAAATGAAAAGTAAAAAACTAACCAAAAGAAATGCAAGCAAATAATCCCAAGCTTACAGCATGTTCAATTCATAGTGGCCAGGTATATAAGCCATGATTCCATTATTGAACTTGTCCGAATTTAAGCCCTGTACCAATAAAGTTAACGTCATTGTTATCAGAGCACTGTGTGACGGTCATTGTGAAAGGTTCGCGTCGACCCTTTTGTGTAGGGAATCCTTAAAAGACCAAAGCTTAATTGCAGACATGTCATAACGAATGTATACCTACCAAACTATTTCATGGCAACTTCCGTGTTGAAATTTAAAAAAAAAACGGAAAGAAAAATTTGACTTCGAGCAGGAATTGAACCTGCGACCTCAGGATAACCAGTCCAGCCGCTTTACACCGAAGTCCCACAGTGGTTATCCTGAGGTCACAGGTTCGATTCCTGCCCGAAGACAAATTTTACTAACGTTTTTTTTAATTTCTAAAATTCATAAATGTTTGTTAAATGTTAAAGTTACACATATTTTTATAAGGTCATGAAATGGCAAGCGTCCAGTTCACATTGATGTTAAATGATAAGTGAATACTGTAACCTATAAACATCTCAATGAAAACCGAGGATTTCAATGCAGATGCAGAATCCAACGAATTGATTTTAATCGCAAGGTTAAGTTCAATTCATAACTCAAACTCAAATATTTTATTTCAAATTCTTTTACAAGGACACTTTTGCATTGTCAGTTTATAAGCTACCTACAGCGAACGACATGATAATTAATATTATTCAATAGGTATTAATAATAATTATTAATAATACCTACAATTAAATTGAAATATTCAAATTAAATAAAATTAAAATTTAACCGATTTATACATGCCGACGATTTATACAATGCCTTCATAGAAGAAAAAGAAAAATTAATATGTCGATTCGATCGTATATTGATACAAAATTGTATAAACCATTATATTGATACACGATTCGTCATAGTAGCGATCACTTTAAAGCGATGATTCCATGCAATTATGATGATTATTAAAATAATAAAAGTCCGAATTTTGGCAACGGATCCTCAAAAACAGAGTTAACTGTCCAGCCTAAACAATCGCGCATGAAGGAAAGTTTCAAAACGATACAGTTATAATGTTGTGTAGCTGACGGCAATACTAAATACATATCAGTTGCCGCGGGGCCCCGCACCCGATTAACCGATTAACCCGTTGACAATTTAGCGATTTCCTGTTTTCCCTTCTCTACAATCGGCCCAGTGGTTTGAAGGCAGATACGTGAGGTGCCCTAAAAGAAAAAAGAGAGAAACGAAAGAAAACTTTTTATTGATAGGTATGTATGTATCTTCACGCCAGGTCCCTAACGGGGTAGGCAGAGAGTGTAGAGCGCCAGATATCCCGGTTCTGACAAACCTCTCGTGCCTCGTCTACTTTCATCATTCTCTTCATACATGCACGCCGATTCCTAAGACTTTTGATCCCACCATCAGACAGAACTCGACCTATTTGGTCATGGTAGGTCAGTCTTGGTCTTCCTGGGCCTCTCTTTATTGGTGAAGTCGTAAAACTTTGAATGCTTGTACATTCTTACCAATAGATCAATATTTTAAAAAAAAGAATAGAAAGCAATAGATCAATATATTTCAGAAGAAGAAGAGAAGAAGAATAACTTATTTCCAAATTAAATTATAATAAAAATAGGTGAATTAGTAAACAATGTCTCACAACTGCATCAAATCATTTTCAGTTCAGCCTGAATGAAGCCCGACGTTTGTTTTCAAGTCAAAGCGTTTGGTGACTCACGGATATCACACCTCAAAGGTTTGAGACAATTACAAAACAGTTACTTACCTTACTTAGATAAAACAAAACCTGTGCGCATATATAAAAATATAAGGTACCTACAATTATAGGATTCTACAATTTGCTTAGGTATATTGAAAGTAGGAAGGTTAATCCCTACTTCCCTACTATATATTTATATAATTTATATATATATATATATATATATATTTATATACAATATTATAAATGCGAAAGTAACTCTGTCTGTCTGTCTGTTACCTTTTCACCAAACGACTGAACCGATTTTAATGAAATTTGGTACAGAGATAGAGCTGACTTAGATAAAGAACATAGGCTACTTAGTTATTTATAAAACGACGTCCACGCGGGCTTAGCCGCGGCCAATAATTAGTAATATAGTTTATAAATAAAATAAAATGTTATAATAAAAATATTCCGTTTTTGAATTGAGAAACCACATAACAAACCCAAAAAATAAGTAATATTAAACACATTTCAATTAGTATTTGACGCTCACATGTAAACCTATACGTATAATAAATCTGATTTCCAAACGTTTTCACAAAGTTTATGTAAATTTTCAAGTGCTACTGCCTTGCAAATTCAATGTAAATAAAGTAAACATGGCCGGTGACTGCACGACTTAGTAACATCGAGTGTTACTTCACAAATTTAAATGGCACACTAGATCAACTTACGGTAAGTTGAGAGTTAATAAAAGCGTTATATAGCTCCAGACTCCCTCCCAAGGCTCCAGGTCTCCTCCCAAGAAGGGGACAGACTCCTGCCCAGTGGGACGTATCAAGGGTTGCCATTATTATTCACTTATTTACTGTCTTATTGAATATTTTTTACATTTATAAGTATAAAAACAAATATATTATTATTATTATCTATAATCTATAATATAAAAATAAGTCGGGTTTTCCTTCCTGACGCTATAACTCCAGAATGCACGAACCGATTTCCACGGTTTTGCATTCGTTGGAAAGGTCTCGGGCTCCGTGAGGTTTATAGCAAAGAAAATTCAGAAAAAAATTCAACGCGGGTGAAGCCGCGGGCAACAGCTAGTTATTATATAAAAAATACAAAACAGCGTGCCGCCGGCAGCGGGAACAGGGCCCAAGCCGCAGATGGTTAGGGACGCAGAGAAAGGAATCTCCCCACTATTCGTGCTGTGTCGAGGAGTATTGCCTTCTGCAACAAGCCCATGACGCAGCCGCCCAACGTGAGTCTCTTCTTAAGGTGCTGGTCGAGACTATTAGCGATAAGGCCATTGACTGAAACGACTATCGGTACAATGATCGCCGCATTCACATGCCACATGCTGACAATCTCGTGAGCTAGATCCAAATATTATTATTATAAACGCTATATAGAAAAGATAGATAATTACTGCAATTTTATTGTCCTTTCTTTAAAATCTAAATCGGTAACTTGAACTCAAATCAGACCTAAAGTTATGATGGTAATATATTTAATAACTAAGTTTAATAAAAAGGAAGGAGGACAATACCTTGGTGCATTGCCTCAGTTTTGTGATAGCACTAACCTCGAAAAAATCTTTATAACACTAATGTATTTGAAGGTACAACTGGCTTATCTCAGGCTTAAACGTGGGTTTAACGTAACTCAGAAGAAACATTACTGACAATGAACATTAAACATTACAAATGAACATTAAAAGTTCAGGGAGTGACCAATGGCCGAAGTGCATCCGATTTTCATCGCACCCATTTTCTAATTGTCAGAGCAATTCTTCAGACATAGATAGTTATTTCAACAGATGAATTTTACTAAAATTCACGCGCGTAATTTTCACTTCTGTAATACGAGTGTGCAGTCGCGGAGTAATCATCGTGTAGCGCTAATTTTATTTAGCTCTTAGTCGGTTTACCGTTAAACGTAGTCCGTCCTAACTCGCGCCGCTTGATTACGGCCGTTTTATGTTTCCTTGTTAAGTTAATAGGCGCTCAGTAGATGCGGACCTGCTCCTACGAGTATATCCGCCAGGTTTTTGTTTAACTTTTGTCTGTGAGGTCGCTGCATATCAGATTGTGGCAAACTTAGATGTATGTGAGTCGATCACAATCTGATCTTCAATTGTAAACTCACACACTGTTGAACTAGTACGTGTGAGAAGACTGCTCATAGACTTTTGCATTGGCGAGTCAATGTGTATCTCACTGTGCTAATGAAAATAAATACCTAAGTGTTTCTTTAAGTAATGAAAGTGGCAAACAAGCTTGCAGTTCACATTGATGTTAAGTGATGACTGCAGCCTATAGACACCCACACAAAGACCAGAGCTCAAAATGCAGATGCGTTACCACTCCTGAGGCCTAATGTGTTATGCCTCTGTGCCGGACATTACAGGGCCGTACATTACCACCTGACCGGAATACGATAGTGCTGACCACTACCATTTAGCGGCAAGTATGTAAGGTAATGCGGTGTTGCCTACGCCCGCGATCTCCGTCACTGGAGCTCTACCACCAGTAAAGAAGTTTTTAATATAAGTGTGTATAGTGTGTGTGTTGTGTGTAATTGTGTAAGTGTTGAAGTATTTTAAACAATATATTGTTGACATAACAAGAAAACATATCCTCCAAACAGGCTGTAAAATCTAAACTACAAGCAGATGCAGAGCCTTAAATAATACTACTCTATTACCGCAGCACCAAGGGATTAAGTCAGGCTACCGGCAGGGTCCGATTCCCGTTTGGGAATCCAAAACAGCGTTATTTGGTACTCTGAGCCTCATGCGAAAGCCTGGTCTAAACATTTTCTCATATAATATGCCGTAGATATCACGTACATCAACAAAGCATATAAAAACAATAGAACCTACTATAAAATTATGTTGCATTTATCAAACAACAATTGAATCAATTAAGTATTATAATTACGTGATAATTTGAATGTCATGAAAAGATTTCGCAATGGCGGAATGTATTCGCAATGTCCTTGTTCGTAATGCAGAACAAGGAATGAAATATGTTGAGATTGAATAAGATATCTACGCCGTTTTCATTGCATTCAAATAAGGCGTGAGATTTCAATTTGTACGGTACTTAAAAACTTTAATACTAATGCTATGAGAAGTGTTGCTAACAAGGTACAGGTACTTATTTTAGAGTCCATTATTATTAGTTTATCGTATCTTATCGATAGGTATTCGAAATAAATTAATATTCTTAAATGTATCGACACAAAAGCCAGAAGAGTCACAAAAGCCAGTAATTCCCGAGATAAAGAGGAATCGAGGTTTAACCTATTTTCTCAAATAATTACAATAAGTTTATTTCAAAACAAAATAAAATTGTTATCCTCATAATTAAAAAAAAAATAGGAGTAATTTGCGCGCATTGCATTGCCACCATTTAAAAAAAAAATGACAGTGGCGCCATCTCTCGAATTCGCCAACTCAGAAACTCTGTGAACAAAAACTTGTGGACTCTGCACAACAACTTTAATAAAGACAAACAAAAAATAATAAACCTCACCATAATTAGAACCTACGTACCTACCTACTCCTAACCTTTTTTACCGGTGGTAGAGCTCTAGTGGTAGAGCTCGCGGGCGCAGGCACCACCGCATTACTTAATATACTTGCCGCTTAATGGTAGTCTTCAGCACTATCCTGTCAGGTGCTAATGTACGGCCCTGTAATTTCCGGCACAGAAGCACACACCTTAGGCCTCAGGAGTGGTAACGCATCTGCATTTTGACCTTGGTCTTTGTGTAAGTGTCTATAGGCTGCAGTCATCACTTAACATCAATGTGAACTGCATGCTTATTTGCCACTTCCATAACATAAAAAACCTACGTCTTAATATACTGAATCGCCAACACCACTCCCTACATTTTGGTCCTTCGAGCCGGATAATATGCAGGAAATGCTTAAGGTTACTAAAGTATTTCAATTTATAAGGATTAACACTGTATCTGTCTAAATAGCTTTCCAATTACCGCATTTCCGTAATCAAATTTTTAAGACGATATAATGGGTATGGTGAAGCGCGCATGGCCCAGCGGCTGGTGTAGATCGTAAGCGATCTGCTCGGTTAAGCACTACGGGCGCAGTCGGGTAGTATGATGGGTGACCGCTAGTGGCAAATTAAATGCGCGTTTCCGTGCTTCGGAGGGCACGTTAAGCCGTCGGTCCCGGTTGCTATCGATAGATAGCAGTCGTTAAACCTTGTCGGAGGCCTTATGGGCGGTTTGAAAAACATCCGACATCGGGTTGGCCACTAACCCACCCACCTCCACCAATCCGCATTGGAGTAGTGTGGTTGGAGTAAGCTCCAGGCCTCCCCCCAAAAAAAAGGGGAGAGACTCATGCCCAGCAGTGGGACGTATAATGGGTTGCCATTATTATTATTAATGGGTATGGTGGGCTATCCTTTAAAGATAGATATAGGCCATCTGCTATCTTTTTCAACATTTATGAATGATGCATATTACGTAATTTGTTTTTGTTACATTTTAGAAGGCAGCGGCTTCTATGTAAACTCCCAGGTAGTTTAATTTATCAGAATTTTTTCTATTATTTCTATGCATTTAATGGATGACTTTGTCAGGCGATATTGATCAAGTAGAGGGGTAACGGAACATGACAAGAGGACGTGTGTGAAATGTTCTGACTAATATTATGGCATCTGGGAACACAGCTCCCGAACCTGAACCGAGCTTCATGGAGAAGGCAAATGGGCTTTTGATGGACACTTTTGATGAGTTTGTCACATCTGAACGACTCTTTCTGATCTTAAAGGTTAATAATTCTTAGAAGGAGTATAAATTCGTGGCTGGTGTTGGGAGAATAAATTGGATTCTATGGTAAGTATTGCTAACAAGTATAGGTAGGTATCTATTATAGATTTGTTTTTATTCCTCGTATTTTATACTAGCTGTGCCCACGACTGTGTGTGTAGATACAGAACAAAAATTTAGTTAAATTCTATGCGGTAAAACTCGAGGGCTCTTCTAGTCCAAATTAAATACGTTTATGTAAACCCCATTCAACTCTGTTTAAAAGTTTTGAAGCAGTGCTTTCAAGTCAATTTTCAATTGACCGTTATGGTCAATTGAAAATTGACTTGAAAGCACTCCTTTTTTCCTTAACCGATTTTGACGAAACAAACGTTTTGACAACGCTCCTAATTATATGTAATCCACCTGTTAACCGCGTTCAAATCCGTTGAGTAGTTTCGATGTTATAACATACCAGACAGACAGATAGGCAAAAAATGTATTTCTGGTTTCTGTTACTCTTCTTAAAAGCATTTCAATCGTTTTGATTAGTTTTGTGTTATTAAATTATAATTATTGCATGTAGATTTGCCCGGAAAAAAAACTAATAGCGCATTTTTGAAAGTGCCTTTTTATTGAATATCTATTTGTTGATATAATAATATAATATAAAATCTCGATAAACTTCTAAATTTATTTCACCATTAGAAAGCTGCATCTTTACTAAGTGACATAACCTACTCGTATATAATTACATTCAATGAACCCGTGCAAAGCCGGGGCGAGCAACAAGTCAACAATAAAAACTTGACGACGAAAGCAAATTCTTAAAAACGACGATTGCCCTTTAACTTAAAAAAAGTAATAATCCAAACATGGTTATACACTACTGACACCGCGCGATCCTTATAAGGAAATCTAATAAGTCTTCAATTATCATTGTTTATAACTTGCAACTGTTTATATCGAAGAGCAATTTGTTATTTAATTACAATGAGATCGTCATTCCCATCGGTGCAACGGTACATCTTTAGACGAACAAATTAATTCACAGAGAGATAGGGAACGTTCGAGAAAATTGATTATACGTGCTGACTGTATATTAGAGGCAAACCGCTGCAGATCCAAAACGTAGGTAATTCGTAGCTCTAAGCCAGGCCACCGACGCGCCTGCGTTGCCAAATCAAGTTTGCTGCGGTGCATCCCTTGATAATTTGTTCTAATTGAAATTCAAGTCATTGACATGGTCAACCGGCCTAATCGAATCTGGCGAAGCACGGCCCAGACGTATGTTTCCTGTGACTGTAACGAAGACCGCATGAAGCTCTCAAATTTTAACACAACTCGGTATTACGACAAAGAATTGACTGTGATATGGAAATGGGGTTAACGGCTTTGAATCCCTTTGTGTCTCTAACAGCAACGTACGTTTGAGACGTATAAGTTATTTCAAAATGTATGTAGGTACCGCCTATCGGTACCTACATACATTTTGAAATAACTTATATATATACTACAGCAAATTTAGAGGTGCGTATTTAGGTAGGGTCGCGTTTGATTTCGGTAATCTATATATTTTTATTAATTTTAAGCCTTAACTTTTGGCTCTTTTTTATGTTATGAAAGTGGCAAACAAGCATGCAGCTCACATTGGTGTTAAGTGATGACTGCAGCCTAAAGACACCCACAGAAAGACCAGAGGGCAAAATGCAAATGCGTTACCACTCCTGAGGCCTAAGGTGTTATACCTCTGTGCAGGGAATTACAGGGCCGTACATTGCCACCTGACCGAAACACGATAGTGCTGAACACTACCATTTAGCGCCAAGTATATTAAGTAATGCGGTGGTGCATACGTCCGCGAGATCCGTCACTGGAGTTCTACCACCAATAAAAAAATCTGAGCTTAAAAACAAACCTGTCTGTAATGAGTCGCGTTACCTATGTCTGTTATTAATATGAGCTTGTGGTCCAATGCACTGTTGCCACTAATAAAGGGGCGTACATACGCCAAATCGTGCAAATCACACATTTTTAAGCCCGTATTCTGAAAAATTTACTTCTACTACATTTCTTCTACGTTATTTTCGTCGTGCAGTCTTTGCAATAATGGTATTAAATATTTTCATAGATCTATTTTGTGCGAATGTGGATGGTTGCAGAGGCCCAGGAAGACCAAGACTGACGAAAAAGGTCGAGTTCTGTCTGATGGTGGGGTCATTATCTTAGGAATAAGAATCTACAAATTTTCTCGTTCAATCTTATTATTAAGTTTAAAGGATAAACCTTAACAATATAATAATAAGATTATACGAAAATTTACAACATATCCAAAACATATAAGATCATCGGAGCATCCAAATATATCTAGTCGAACTTATCAGATCTACATACAGGAGACTTGCATAAGTGTAGAGCAAATTGATGAAACCGCATGACAATTGCTCTAATACTGTCACACATTATTAAACGAAGGCGTTTATAGACACAACAAAACACTATTTCTAGATATATGTAGGTCTTCGTGGTTACCAGTGAATGCTGTGGACCGCAAGAGCAATCTAAATTCAATGACAAGAGCTAAAACGGACTATAGCGAATTTCGTAGATGTTGATGGTTTGTTTATAGTATCGTAATTTATTCATGATCGATGTATCATATCGCTAAAATCTATCTGAAAAAGTTAACGTTAAAAATTACTCAAATAGTGCACAATAAGTTAAAAAACCTATAATAATTCTGTTTGTATTGAAACAATGTTGAACGAAACGTTCAATGGCAGAAAAAAGTGTATCCAACAAGAAATAACGCACATCGACCTCAGGAAGAGACGTCGGCTTATTTCGGATCTGTAGAGCGTTATCTCTTTCGCACCTTACCTATTTGACGTTTGTCGACCATTTTGATCAAGTTTTGACCAATACCGGACAACGGATGCTTACGTAGGCAGTGTGCAGTAGAAATAACGCTCTATGAAGCCGAAACTAGCCGATTGTCACTTTCAGAGGCTCGATGTGCATTATTTCTTGATGAGCACAGACAATGAAACATGTAGGTAGGTAGGTAGGTACATGTAGGTAGGTACTATTATGTACTTTTTATCAAAAGTATTTTCGCTATTCGCTAAAACAATAGCTCAAATGCTAATTTTAATTATTATGGTTACTCTGAATGACCAGGAAAACTAGCTGTGATAGCGAACTCCCTCGTTCTGTTTTCAATTAATCAATTAAATAATGACTATTAATTACCTAACCAATACTTAAAATTTAATAATTAAATTATTATTTTTTTAATTGGTTTCTGATATATGTGTACTTACAAAAAATCAAGTTCATGGACAAATTAACAGGCGACCCTTATCCATAGAGAAAGCGAGAGTTGTTCGAAATTCGTGCACCGTGTTAACAATTCAGCGTGTCGGGTCCGAACGGGGTGGCGTATAAAGTTGGCGGTAAAAGTTGTGGTGGTAGCGAGGGCGACCATGGCCCGACCGCGCGCCGCTCCGCCATCGGTACAGGACTAACAGGTTGCCAGATTTGCCACTATTTTTACGTGTCCCGCGCGCCCCAACCAGTGATGTGACAAGGAGCACCTGTTGTTAGCCGAATTAAACAAAAAAACCGGTTGCCGAGTTCGATAAAAAAATATATAAATTAAAACGCACGCTTTATCTCCGCGTTGGTGACACGGTAAACATCGGTGAATCGGTTTGGGACTAATAAATAACATTGAAACGATTTAACTTTGTTGTTAAAATTTTGTTTCAATTAAAGATAAGTGGGACATGTCATTATTTATTGTGATTTTGATCATGTTTTCTATTAGGCACTGTACTACTTACATATTATAACAGTAAACTTTGTTCAGATTACGCAGTTCAGACATGAAATGAATGAAAATGCAACTTCAGGAATTATAACTCATCAGGTACTTAGAGGATTTGGGTATTTTGACAGACGACGTACGACGACGATAGCCATATATTTTAATTGTAGTTGTAGATACTAACAAAGTACAACTAGTTAATAAAATACCTTTTTTAATTTATTTTATACTAATAAGAACTGCATATTCCCAAGCACTCCAATAGTAAAATGTGCTTTCAAGTTATAAATACTATTGAAGGTTCTTCTTGGGGTAACTTTTTTTTTTTTTTTTAATGTAATGGAAGTGGTAAACAAGCATGCAGTTCACATTGATGTTAAGTGATGACTGCAGCCTATACAAAGACCAAGGTCAAAATGCAGATGCGTTACCACTCCTGAGGCCTAAGGTCTTATGCCTCTGTGCCGGAAATTACAGGGCCGTACATTACCACCTGACCGGAACACGATAGTGTTGAGCACTACCATTTAGCGGCAAGTATATTAGGTAATGCGGTGGTGCATACACCCGCGAGCTCCGTCACTGGAGCTCTACCACCAGCATAAAACTTTAACTTTTGCAAAAGTGAAAGTATCTATCGACCATAGGAGTTATGTTGTTTAAACCTCTATATTGAGAGGAAAATTTCCATGTGGTTATTTACTCTTGTGCTCACACACCTTTTTTTACATTTTACTCTTGTGTCACCCAAAATACGTAGATTATCTTGGATGTCAGTGTGAGCACAAGAGTATAGAACCAGATACCTATTTATACTGTCACTCAATATTTTACAGACGGTTATGTATTAATAGGGTTGCAATTTTTGTCCCAGTGATTATGGAACGACAGCTGCCTGCTGATGGCAAAAAAAAAAAAGTGGTTATGGTATGATTTTAAGGATTTTATGTGCGTAAATGTGCAAAATGATGTTACATATTTAAAAAAAATCTGTTGAACAAACGCATCATTTCGCGAGGCAACCCACGTGTTTGGAGTTTTGGCGGGAACCTTGAAAGAGGCGTTTGGTGCTCTTATTTTATTTCATTTTCTTAGTGTATTTAAAAGTTATATTGAATAAAGTTGGTGGTATTTTGTTTGATATAGGTTTATTACAGTGCCCGTGTATAGTGAAATAGAATAACAGTGCAAAAGCACGACCTTTCAGGTTGCCTCCAAAACTACATTGTAAATGTTCTGGTAAAGTAGCCATCGCTTTACTTGAATAACTTGATTGTAACTCACTTGACTGACATATTATACTTGATATACTTGATAATTTACTTGACACTGGCAATATGCGTAATAGCGATGCCATAAAAAAAAAAAAAAAAAAAAAAAAAAACCCACCTGTAACTTTGTTAAATGAATTAGTCAAGTAAATTGTTTATATTAAAACATAATAGTTCAAGAGTTTGTCAGAAGCAATAGAGACGTCGATAGAAAATATACCTTCTAAAAAGACAGAAAAAAGAAATAGTTGATGCTAGCAAGGAATGGCTACCCAATGTGATAGTTGGCTTAGTTTCTTCATACAGCAACAAGTGATACGGCTGTTGCACTGAAATGCTACGTAAGGTATGCAGTTCAGTGACGATTCACGACATTGTTATAGCGATACGAATATTAGCCGGCTAGAAGTCATGGCATAGCACTAAGATTTCTTCTTTTTATTTTCTAGTCGTACAAAACTTATTTCTATGTTCAATATACAAGTTGAAATCAGTATAGGATTTGCATTTAGTGTAATAATTCGATTTCGATATGATTACAAACAAGAATAAAATCTACTACTTTAATATGTATTATCTACTACGACGAACATTTTAATAAATTGTGACTCATATTTATTCAATACAAATTACCCCGCTATCAACAATGACATTTTTTTTCACTGTTCTGCCCTCCAAGTTTTGTGATAATCTTTTCATTAAACAACAAAATGCTTAGTTATTAACTACTTAGCTAGATACAGAACCAAAATATAAAAAACTCCCAATACAACTTAAAAAAAAACCATGATCAATAATTTTCAATGACAGAAATATCGTTTAAATCAGTTCATAGTTAAAGTGACAACAGTGGCACATCACTACAACGCATCAACTTTCAGTGGTGTGATTGCGAATGATCCGCGTTGAGCCAATTAAACGGTTTTTACGTAGCCGCATATTTGAACGGAATAATGTCGGCCGTGTTAACACCACTCAGTGTACAATGTGGTAGTTTTCGACCGATTGCCGACACTACCGTGTTTTTAGCCGTATAGTTTATTACGTGCGTAATTTAGTGATTTATTAAAAATGAGCCTTGCGCTTTAAAATCAGTGGAGTTCAGATCTATTCTTCACTTTCAAGAAATGTCTATTATATAATGAAGGTGAAAAAGGTCGTTCATATTATAGTAAACAAAATGCCCGTGTTTAGAGACCAATAAACAGGGGTCAAAATGCAGATGCATTGCCACCTGTTGCCTAAGATTTTTTCCTTTGTGACAGAAATTACGTGAAAATTTCTAACCGGAACACGATCGTGCTGCAGGTCATACTTACGGTGGACCCTACGCCCACGATCTCCGACATGGAATTCCGTAAAATATGACCAAATCTTTTTATTTTCGATTAGCCAATGTTAACGAGACGTTTAATTGTTTAATTCTGTATGGTTGTTTCATAGAAACATAATAGAAACATATATCGAAATATTTGAATTGCAACAAAACCATACTGTTCTCTACGGAGATGATTGCGATTATTTCCATGTCCAATAAATTGCTACAATATTTCAGTAGGCATTTACCAACGCTGCGAGTTGATTGATTACGCGCAAGGGATAGGTTAAATTGTAAGTTACTCAAATACAGCTTCATGTTTTGAAAGCTCAAATCCGCTCATTTAATCCTACACCAGACGAGCTAATAAGAAATCGAAACAACTTGTAAACATCATCCCTTTGAAGCGTGGGATTCGAGCGGCGTCGTCCAAAAATTGGATAGACGAATCAATTTGAAATTCAACACGGAAATCACATAGCACTGACATGGCCGACGCGTCATATGGAGTGTTCAAATTATCGGGTAATGGTTATACCAAGACCACCCTCCCCCGAACGCCTTGGTTTTGACGCAACATAGACCCTATTTATCGGATAACAGAGGCGATAATCGCGAAGAGCGGTGGCTGACACAGTCGAATATGAAGTGATTTTTTAATCGAATATTCGTAAACAATTTAAGGGCAATCAGTGAACTGATATCACTATATAAAGCGGGTATCACGGCAGTTTTAACGATAACGTGGCCGGTCCATCGACACGTCAGTTAAGTCGATGAAATGATGAATTAAATTCTGTGTAAAATTCGTCGAACGGTGTGAAACGGAGGTGTAAAACCAATTAAAATATCACATGTTGTGGATTGATTCGCGTAGAGCTCGTGACATATAGAGGCGGCTGTGCAACTTCGCTATGACATCACACAAATATGAATTGAAACAATATTTGTTTTGCATTTTAAAAGCGTAGCCTAAAATGTGGGCATTAAAAATAACCCGGTTGGGCCTGTGGTTGTTGAATTGCTTCCATCGAATTGGAAGACAGATTTACCTTTCAGGAATGTCGTACACAAAATAATTACTTAAATCTGACTGGAACATCTGGTACATATAAATGTATGTATATATACTGGTATAAGTATATAAGAATATCGTATGAGCGAATGATAATACAGAGGTACAATGCGAATGTAGATTAGATGGTTGAAGAGGTCCAGAAAGGACAACACTGATCTACACAGAAATCTAACCAAATAGATCGAAGTACGGTTACTATGAAGATTGGGCCAAGATTCTTCGGAGTCACCTAGATATATGAGGAAAGTGATGAATAAATAAGAGGTCTCCAAGGACAGAGGTAATTAATGCTCCGCTCTCTCTGCCCACCTAATGAGAGACTCGGCGTGAATATAGACGGGTAGACCTACCTATAGGTACATGTGATTTTTTTATGTAATGAAAGTGGCAAACAAGCATGCAGCTCACATTTATGTTAAACGATGACTGCAGCCTATAGACACCCACAGAAAGACCAGAGGTCAAAATGCAGATGCGTTACCACTCCTGAGGCTTAAGGTGTTATGCCCCTGTGCCGAGAATTATAGGGCCGAACATAACCACCTGACCAGGACACGATAGTGTTGAACACTACCATTTAGCGGCAGGTATATTAGGTAATGAGGTGGTGCCTACGCCCTCGAGCTCCGTCACTGGAGCACTACCACCAGTGAAAATACTAATTTATTCTGAAATACAATCAAATATGTCATCTAAGCACCGCACACAGTAATTTATGTGAAATTAACGACACCACTGCACACACTGTTTACAATTTTTTTTTTCAATCAACAATTTATTGTATTTTTTACTCCGTGAAACACAATAACCAGCATGCATTATTTATTATTGGCAATTAATAATTCATTTACTTTGTTTTATTACCAGCGTGTATTTTCTTTTGTTTTTAGTTTAGCAATTATTTAGTAGTAACAACGTTGCGGCTCACTTATTTATTGGTTATGTTCTACTATCACAATTTACGTAAAATTTATGCGAACGATTTTAACGTGAAAGACAATAGATAATTCGAGTAACATAACTGTAAGATATTAAAGCTATACAAGCTAAGTAAACAGCAATATTTACGCACAAAACCAGTCATATACCATAATTATTCACTAAATATCAATAATTGTATAAGAAATCGGTTTGCCATCCTCATAGAAAACGATATTGTGCACACTATTTTGCAATCGTTTGAGTGATATCTACATTTAGAATATTCTTGATTTTTTTAATACTTAATTATTAGCAAATGTCTTGATAAGTAGATGATAGAACTATCTCAAAATTATCCCCCTAAAACGTCAAAAAAATATATGAATACAAGCTGAAAAACATATAAAGATTAATTAATAAGCAGTTGTCATTTAAATCCTTCTATTTTCAAATTGTTAAGTAACGTCAATCATGACGTCAGATGACACCTGTCTGCGAATATAGGTTTGCATACTTACCTGACAGCAATGAAATCGTAATCTGCAACTTTTTTGTCAATGTGAAAATCTATTTAATAATTCCCTAAGGATTTTCTGAACGGGATAAAAAGTGTCCTATGTGGTTACAGCCTTATATATCTACCTGTGTACAAGATTTCATCAAAATCGATCCAGCCACTTTAACGTGATTGAACAAACAAGCAAACATCCATACTTTCACATTTATAATGGTAGTAAGATTCGATAACTCTCTATTAAAAAAACCTGCCAAGTGCGAAGATTTCATTTCATCAATTGGTCGACGATACTAGTACTACGAAATAAGCTGCGGAGAGACGCACGGACATGACGAAAGTATAAGGATTCTTTTTAGGCTTTGAAACCTAAAAAAAAGAATATTACTTCCTGAGTAAAAATCAAAAAACCCATTCTGCAGAGCAAATATGAACCAAGTACACGGACTACTTCCCCTTGAAAATCGGTTAAAAAAACTATGTCTGAAATGGGTTTCGACGACCTAGGACTCCGTTTTACACCCACCCTAATTGGGAGAAAATAATTTTTCGGTATACGATGTATGATTTTCTGATTTGAACAAACAATTGTATCCAATGCAAAATAAGAAGATTCAATAAAAAGCAGTTAAGTTTGAAAAACATTAAGTTGTTACATGTATAGTTTTAACGGAAATTGGAATGTTATTGATCATGTTTTTTATCTATGATCATGTCCAAAAACCATTAAAGAAAATACCATTGACATATAAATAATGATGCTTAATAGGTACTCTATTAAGACATCACTGGATATTCTGATTTCTTGCTCAAACAGTTTAGCGGATGCAGGAATATTGTTTTTTTTTGTCATGAAGTGGAAAACGAGCATACAGTTCACATTGATGATGAATGAATACTGCAGCCTATAAACATCTCCATAAAAAACAGAGATGTCTTTCTTGCCCGTCGTGGGAGTCCAACTTGTTAGGTTCAAAATAGGAATAAAATAGCGCTGTACAATACCATTTACCGGCAAGTAAATCAGGTAGGTAATGCGATGGTGCATGCAGCCGCGAGTTTCGTCACAGGCACTCTAATATCAGTAAAACTTTTTGGCCTATCCTAAGTTGTACAAAACGGAAGTTTACTTTTTATAGAAAGTAATAAGTATGAAACAAAAGCAATATGATACAAAACTGTCTTAAATCAGTTGTTGATATTTGCGCTCAGGTAAGCTTGTCGCTAGTAATGTCATGTCACTTACGCAAAGACGCGGCTCAATAGCATTTTTTTTTAATACAGTTTAACAGTTTTCAATAGCTGTGGCTCTGAAAAATTACCTTAGTACCTACCTATAAGTTCATTGTTGACATCGCATGCATTTTATGAGTCGCGATTAGTGGCAGATGAAGTACACCAAAAACATCTTATGAAAGATATCTTATTGTGGATATTGTCCTTACATGTACGATAAAAGAAACCCTCATGAACTACTCCTTTCTTACATTATAGAAATATAAAAACTTAACAACAGGCGTTGCGCGCAAAAATACGTAATCTTAATTATAGTAAGACTCTGTCTTTTATTCTGTGAGTAAAAATTAATATTGGTGAATAGATTATGCTTTCCCTGTAACCATTTGACATCTGACCAACACATTCTACCACTCGTGCTCTTGCCTCGAGCTTGCTTCGGTGATGGTGACGGTCATCCCATATCAGTTCCACATACAGGATTAGAGACTTATAATGACACGCGAAGTGGCCACAGCGAGGGTGCACGTCGAAGCATAATTTCGAAAATAATCGATTCACCACCCCACAGTATTAACAGAGTCCCAACGCAGGGGGCAGTCATCGACCAAATTTTTATTATGCATATTTTTTAATTTTATTTTTTTCGCCCCCACGCCGCCGTTGGTGCATGCTCGTATTAAATCAATACCGACCGAGGCGACTTTCTATTTTATTTGGCGTAATGTGGCGAGCTTTTTGAAACTCGCTTTCTGAGCACTGAGCATATGTGTTCGGGTGACTCCCGATTTCTCTCTAATGGAACCCCGGCGTTATGAAATCCACTCAGTTCAGATGCACACATAAAGCCTCTATTCCCCGTCGGACTCCTAATGCACGAGTATATGTTTTTCTACGGAAAGGTGTTAATGCTATCAATCTACAAATGTGATGTTTGGGATACGCGAAATACGATCCTTTGGGCTTATGAAAATTGAACGGTCAAAATTGTTTTCAACAGCAAGTTAAATATTAATTACATGCTTATTTTTATACTCGTATGTGACCGTAACTCGGTTCGACTAGATTTGGAGCTTTGGGTTTGAATAAGTTTCGAGAAAATAGAAGGAGAGTTATTTCATTTAGGAAAAAGCGGTTTTTATTTTTATGTACCTAATTGATTAAATTCTACAATAAACTAATTTTATTTAGTGCATTTTATTATCATTTCCATGTCCTCCATTCCGTATGGAGTATAATTTCTCGTATACGTATTTTTCATGTATATCTTGTAATAGTAACCAAAATAAAAAATGCGACCTTTTAATATTCTAATGCTAAAACTTTTTCACCGCAACCATTGAAATTCGCGCCGCTCCGGTCAGTTAGTTTGTCTGTCGTCATAGATAGTTAGTTTATCCATTGTTTTAGTGTATATAAAGTGATAACAAAGGGTTGTTAGTAAAAACAGTCGGCCCGATTTTTCTAGTAACCTGATTTATGCCAGGAATTTGTTACCGTTTTATTGTCTGTAAGTTTTACATTGTACTTTATACTGTTGAAATTGTGGTTACGAAATATAGTTTGTAATATTCAATTTTTAAATTCGTTTGAACTGAATGGAGAAATATGAAATACCTAAGAGCATAATATATTATTATGTATCGTGTATCTAAATATATATATATGCATCATAACAAAAAAAAAACTTTGGCGAACCTCAAGGGTTAGACACATCATTCAAATCCATCTGGTGCTCATTGGGGGTCCAGCCTTGATAATAATAATAATATCATGAGAATCTCGTGAAAGCGGAAAAAGACAAACAAATTAAGTATCTCGACTTGTCTCACGAGATTGTCGCCATGTGGGATGTGGACTCGGCTGTAATTGTACCGATAGTCGTCACGGTAAACGGACTCATGGCGAAGAGCCTCGACCACCACCTTAAGAGGCTCTCGCTGGGAAGTTGGGTCATTGGCTTGGTGCAGAAAGCGGTACTTCTCGACACGGCACGTATTGTGAGGAGGTTCCTCCCTCTGAGCCCCTAACCGCCGACAGCTTGGACCCTGCTACCGGCGGCAACCATTTTGTATTTTTTTTTATATATCTTTATATACATGTTTAGAAAAAAAAACAAAATGAAAATATGAATAAATGAGTGGAATAATAATATCATCATCATCACCATCATCATCATCATCATCATCATCATCATCATCATCATCATCATCATCATCATAATCATCATCAACATCATCACTTCAGCCGGAAGACGTATACTGCCGGACAAAATCCTTCCCCAAACATACCCACAACAGTGTTGTGCGTCATTCGGGCAGAAAATGTGATAATCGCCTCGCCTAGTAGGTACCTATGTAGATTGGCGATCGTAGTTGCGATAGTTTTATCGCGGGATACTGCTACTCACCCCGCGTTATTTCATCTACTACCGCTATACTCAGGATGTGAGGATATTTAGTTAATTTGTCAACCGAACAATGGCGGTCAAACAATTTCAATAGTTAATAATACGTATACAGCCTCGACATTTTTGGCGCACTAACATTAAATTACTATACCTATATTTTGAATTTACTAGAAAAAATTAAATGAGTAACTTCCTCAACAATAATTGAAACACCTAGGGCGTTTACTTTACTTTACTTGGACGACCCGGTTAGTCCAGCGGTGTGAGATGCCGTTTGATTCGAAGGGTCGCGGGTTCGATCCCCGCACCGGGACAAATATTTGTATGGCCTACAGATATTTGTTTCGGGTCTGGGTGTTAGTGTATGTGTTGTATGTGCCTGGGTACTGTAAGGCTGGGAGTGTAAGCGTATTTTGTTTTTTACATTATTTCTTGCATGTAATGTACGTATTTAGGCAGACTGTGTGGAGTGCCAAAGTATATCCCGGTCCTGACACACCTCCCGTGCTTCTTCTACATTCGTGACGTTAATTTTATGCAGCTATTCAACCGATGCTTCACGTCATTAGGCGGGTAGCGTAATGAGGGGCGATGGTTTCGTAGCTTTACGTCCAAGTACTAAACAAGCGACGTCAATGGGGACATCCGCCGAGTTTTCCTCTCAGGAACGTCAAAATTGACTCCTGAATCGGGCCACGGATTCTCGATAGCATTCCCACTAGTAGTGTATCTCTTTATTAACTGCTCATGTACATGACATGTCAAGTACGTATTGCTTTCCTTACGGATTTAAATGAATTGAGAGTCAATCTATAACATCTGGGTATAAAGTCGCGTTCTCATTCTGCTAGCTTTACACCATAGATATTAAAAACGTAACCTACGATGCAAGCTGCAACAACTGTTCAAGTAGTTTTGGCCTTGATGCAAAAATACCAAGTAGTCGTTTTGCATTTTTATATTTGTTAACATGATTGATATATCCACTGCATTACTAAAGTATGTCTGAAGAAACAAAAGTTAAACTACCAAAAAACACAGTGAAAATATTAACGCGAAAGGCGTCTGCATTAATCCGTGGCCTCTTAATTTCATAAGCTGGAGCCATTTGACCGATCCTCCACGTCGTTAGGCGGGTGCTTACGTAAAGAGCGTAATGAGCGGCGCTGGTTCCGTAGCTTTACGTCCAAGTACTAAACAAGCGACATCAATGGGGACATCCGCCGAGTTTTCCTGTCACGAACGTCAAAATTGACTCTTGAATCGGGCCGCGGATTCTCGCGGACGGTTCTTCAAGGCCACCAGAAGTGTATCTCTTTGTGTTGTTATGTATTAAAGGGACATTTCCCTTGTTTTGTGGATTAAAGTGAGTTAGTGGCAGACCTTTATGTCGGGATTAGTAATGATTACGATTTTATGTTAATACAAGGTTTACAGTTTGGATTGTCGAAAACTAAAACTAGTTGGGAAATAATTAAGGCAATAATGCAAAAATACTTTAATTTCGTGTTGGCTTTAATGTAATTGCAATCAATCGTAGGTACTTATTAGTTTTTTTTGCTTTGTGTAATTCTTTCTTTTTAATTATTATTTCTTTTTTATCTCAAATTGAAGATTGGTCGGGGAATTGAGGATTGCCTAGGTTATAAAAAAAAAGTTAAAATTTTACATTATTTAACAATATTTTTACAAAAACAATTTCTTAGAAGACACGAGAGTGTTCTTACCGAACCACTAGTTTTATGCTAAACATTTTTTTTTAAATTCACATATTATCTTCTCACTTGAAGTTCTGAGAATTGTTTATTGCAAATATCAATACAACCCGCGTGAACTGTTTGTAAATATAAGATACACAACAGCAGCTTCAGTACATTTTACGACAAAGTTATTTCCACCAAATTGAAACATTTTGAACGAACAAGTAAAACATAGAAAACGTTGACACTCACAATCAAAATATACTGAGCCAAACCATTATAGGATACCTACAAAATGCATTCCTTTCAATTATTGATTAAAAACTACAACCGCTCCACTTTTAATTTGTCTTAATAAATAAATTGGTAGCTCAGCTAGGGATGTTACGTATACTTACGACAATTCCGATCAAAATATGGATACGTATATAGGTATGAATTACATTAAGTATTTAATACGAGTACCTATTGTACTCGTATTAATTACCTAATGTAATTCATACCTGTATCCGTATACCGGTAAGGGCTACGAATATGAAATTATTTTCGCCTATCGTTTCGGATAGTTACAGTTTCAGATATTTATTAAATTTTGTAGAAATTTTAATAACTCAGTTATTATAACGGTCCGATTTGCGCGTTCATTCCAGCCCAGAACGTGCAAATTGTGGAACGAATTTCCCTCTGAGGTGTTCCTCCGGCGCTACAATATGGGGTTCTTCAAAACTGGCGTCAAAAGAGTCTGCGCTTATATCTTAATTTATTCGAAACTCGTATTTCGGATTCGGTTCCGGTTAAATATTTCGGATATACGGTAAATTCGGGTACACCAAAACATCCCTAAGCTCAAACACCAGCACGATAGTGTAGTATGAGCAGTTTTGGTAACTCAAAAAAACTAAATGTCAAATGGTTTCATGTTCATAAATAATTCCGAGTCATGACCGTTGAGATTCTCAAATATCATTTTTACTGGTGGTAGAGCTCCAGAGACAGAGTTCGTGAAGCACTATCGCATAAGGTACCTATTCTCACAGAAATATGAAAATTATTATTTAAAATTCTATGCCTAATCGCTACTACTAAATTAATAAAATGGGGGTCAAACCATTCCAATAGGGCGGTAGTAAATATAATAACGCGTGATGGGCAGCAGCGTCATCATGGCATATTCTCTCCTAACGACGGCTCTGTCCAGCAGAGGACGTGCTTCAGCTGAAGTGATGATTGCTTTCATTTCCATAGCATCAGTGGTCAACATGCTTTGTTTTCCCACACGTTGCAGTGTAAGTGACCCTTCAAAGATTAATATTTGTCTCTGCTCCAAGGAACTGAAACGTGTAATCACGAAAATTAAAGGCGGAGCGAAATAACACAAACTCCCACGCGTTCTAGTTGCTACCGGACAGTTATTTTGTGGAGAGAACATTGGACGTGTAGAAATAACAACTACTCAACGACGCGACGTAGTCCTCAACGGATTTTTTTAGATTTAGTTGCATTACATATGATTATTTTTATTTTAACGGAATAGCGTCTTATAATCGATGAACGCCTGTTGCACACAAGCGCGAAATAAGCAATAGAGAGCCACGATCGGTCTAAGGTGATTATCATACTGCTACGCATCACGCTGCATGTTGCGTGTCGACGCACCTACGCGCGTACTTGCGGGAGTGCAGATCTGTATCATCATGCGGGTTTTTTTATGCACTCACGCCCGTTATTGCGTTCAGTCAAAGCCATTATCTGTGGTCAAACACACACGCCATGCCCTTCCAAAATCACATGGGGCACTGCGGTACTCAGTGTGCCATACCTTGCATCACGTGGGCGCGGGAGTGCATGTTTCTCCGCTTGTACCTATGCGCGTGATCTGCATGAACGCGAGTAAATGCATTTTCAGGGTGTTGACTGTGCCTGTTTTCTATACACACGGAGATACTTGCAAGCAACGTTCGAACATGCAATCACGCGCTACGCTGCGTGGTGCGTGGCAGTTTGTTATGGTGTTAATCGCCTATGCGTTCGACTTGTGACGCACGTTTTTTTATGACGTCGCCACATAAAATTATCGTTCGTAAACTGACTTGATAGACCACCAGTTTTAAAAAACCCTAAACGTAACACCTGTAATTCCCGAAGAGGTAGCAGAGAATGCATGCATTCAAACATACATGCAAACTCACGATTGGCCGGTTACATTTTGACCCATGTAACAAGCGGCGAGCCTGTTGACATGTCCGGACACATTAACTCTCTGCGGCATTAAGAAATTTCCAGAAAATAGAAAATTCTCAAGGGAACCAGAGATAAAGGATTTTATACCTTTATTCTTGAATAAACTGGAACCCCAGGACCCAAGCGAAGCAGAAGTGGTCTGTTTTCAATAGTAGACATGTATGTATTAAAGTACTTACGCTACGCAAGGCGTTTACGAAATCGATGGAGGTAGCTACATATAATTTTTTCAAACTTCTGTCAGACAAATGTCACCTCAGTCTGTCCGGGACCACGGAAGCTGAAAAGCGACCGAAACGTCGGGTTGATTTTAAAAATCATTTTAGTTTAATATACGCGAGATAAATCCGTAAAAAATAGTTTTATTTCAATCCTTACTAGTTGACAAAATTGTTCGCGATAGCAATAACTATAACTATACATTCATCCGACAAATATTTGCTCCGTTAAAATATGTATGCGGTCCGATTAATTTGAATGAAGAGGTTTATTTTCCAATGACAACACGAATAGAATATTCTCGATTCACGAATAATGTATTGATGGAATGGTGTTTGTTACGAATGTGTTAACAACATTAAAACACAAATCATTATGTCAAACTAATCAGCTTTATGATATTAAATACGTAGCGTCAATGCAATTGATGTAGATCATTTATCTATTAATTAACTGTTCATTGTTTGCCCGAATGAAACGGTACAAACAGACGGCAGAAGAATAAACAGTTTAAATTGATATACCAATACTGTGTCAAGCGATTTGATTTCGAAATCGTTAAATTATTAACTGCTAATGTTAATTTATTAGTGGATGCTTGAAGCGCGCTGCTGTCGACGGGTATGGCACGATGGGTTACGGATTCGAGTCTTGCACCAGGGACATGCTGACTTAGCTGATACTTAAAAAATAGGGAGGTTTCAATCGATCAAACCATGATACATAATATGCAGAAACATGTTATGTGCAGCTAAAAGTTTTTCATCAATTTTTATTGTCTCAAAAATGTATGAACTATGAATTGGAGGTGTGTACCTAACAACAAGGATATTTGGCGATCAACGCTGTCTGCCTACACCGTTAAGGACTTGTCGTGCAGTTATTTCCACTGATGGTAGAGCTCCAATGACGGAGCTCGCGGGCGTAGGCACCACCGCATTACCTAATATACTTGCCACTAAATGCTAGTGTTCAGCACTATCGTGTTCCAGTCAGGTGGTAATGGACGGCCCTGTAATTTTTCGGCACTGAGGCGTAACACCTTAGGCCTCAGGAGTGGTTATCCTCATTATGACCTCGGTCTTTGTGTGGGTATCTATGGGCTGCAGTTATCACTTAACATCAATGTGAACTGCATGCTTGTTTACAACTTCCGTTACATAAAAAATAAAAAAGTAGAAAGATGTCTAATTTTATTACAAAATCACCATGGATATCACATCGATTAGCAAGGACCTACTGATATATCCATGTCACAGCTGCGTACCTATAAGGAGCCATTAGGGGTAATTTCATAATGATAATCAGATATGCAACGACAATGTCTGTTGGGTTATAAATCATGGCTCATATTATAAATAATAGGGTATGTTTAGAATTAGAAAATTAAATCGATGGAATCGAAGTTAAAGGAAGCCTTTTATCAAGTATCGAATTTATTGCAATTTTCTCTTTTATTATAATCTTTCTTATTAATTAACTACATAATAAGAGATTAGGTCGAGTACTGTCTGTAGGTGGGGTCAAAAGTGTTAAGAATCGGCGAGCAAGTTTTTTTTTTTAATGTAATGAAAGTGGCAAACAAGCATGCAGTTCACATTGATGTTAAGTGATGACTGCAGCCCATAGTCACCCACACAAAGACCAGAGGTCAAAATGCAGATGCGTTACCACTCCTGAGGCCTAAGGTGTTATCTCTGTGCCGGAAATTACAAGGCCGTACATTACCACCTGACCGGAACACGATAGTGCTGAACACTACCATTTAGCGGCAAGTATATTAGGTGATGCGGTGGTGCCTAAGTCCGCGAGCTCCGTCACTGGAGCTCTACCACCAGTAAAAAGAAGTGTATGAAGAGAATGATGAATGTAGAAGAAGCACGGTAGGTGTGTCCGGATAGCTTGCGCTCCACACTCTCTACCTACCCTAAGTGGTAGGTAGAGAGAAGGTAGGTAGGTAAGGGACATGAAGATTCATACACAAGTACAAACATAATAACAGATAAAGAATTAATTGAATTAGCTTATGCCTAAATTTCTGCGAAGGAACTACCGTACTTCTTCATGCATGTACAGTATCCAATAAGAAATATTGTACATCGACCTTACGAAGGAGACTTCGCAGTTTTGTGTGGCCGCTCTAAGACCGAATTTTGGGGAATATGAACCGAAAATGTGTGTTTTCGGGTTTGATAAAATATTTAAAACAGAAACAGTTGAGTCGGGTAGATAACCGCTTTCGATACCCTATGTGTTCCATCAACATTTATTAGGTAAACACCTAATTATATTTTTTACAATGCTTAACCTTTACGTACGAAGTCGAAGTAACATAAAGTTAAATAAATTGCTCGAATTTAAGTATCGAAATATAGATTAGTACCGTTTTAATAGTAGTAATGTAGGTAACATTCCGCCAGTTTTATAAATGTGATAACAAAATATTATGTTCAATACTTTTACGTAACATACAAATGTAAAATTTGGATGCATTCAGACTACTTGCACACGGATTTATCATTCCGTGTGTACGCTAACGGACTCAGGCATTGAAAATTAGATTTAGTATTTGTAGAATAAACAGGCGAACGTCTGACTTACGCGTAAGACGACAGTGTAGGCATCCACTACAGGTTAACATCGTGACCATCTGTTTTTTTTTAATGGAAGGTAAGTGGTAAACTATCTTGCTCACATTGATGTGTACCAGTCAGAGTGTAGATGCGTTGCCACCCCTGAGACCTACGTTGTTATTGTTATGTCTCTGTGATAGTACAGCTATATTATGGGTCCATACATTACCATCTAACCGGAATACGATAGTGTTGAACACTATCATTTGGCGGCAGAAAGATTAGTTCTAACAGTTATTTATAACAGTCTACGATCACGTTCACTCCATTTTTTCATTTAACGTCTCTTTTTTATTAAAAAAAACTAGCTGACTCGGCAAATTTCGTATTGCCTCTCAATGAAATAATGTGTCAAACGTTTGATAGATACGGACTATATGTATGAAAAAAAGAAATTGTGGTTTTTACTATTTCCCGTCAATTTCTTCATATTTTCTTAACTTTTAAACCTTCCCTGGACTTCCAAAAATCATTCAAAACCAAAATTAGCCAAATCGGTCCAGCCGTTCTCGAGTTTTAGCGAGACTAACGAACAGCAATTGATTTTTATATGTATAGATAGATTCCAAGTAACAACGACATTTTGACGATAGAACGACCTACATTGAATATAACATGAGCAATGACATATATATATAAAACTAGCTGTTGCCCGCGGCTTCGCCCGCGTGGATGTCGTTTTATAATCCTGAATTTTCTTTTGCTATAAACCTCGCCGAGCGCGAGACCTTTCCAACGAATGCAAAATCGTGGATATCGGTTCGTGCGTTCTGGAGTTATAGCGTCAGAAAGGAAAACCCGACTTATTTTTATATAAGAGATACTACTTACCTATACTAATTTTAATTTCAGGTGGAATCTTAAAACAAGCTCTATTGTATCCCATCCCATCTGCCTACGTCGTAGCAAAAACTTGGCTAAGCGTACCTTAAGCGTACTTTATATATTGTAATTCAAAATTCAAAGGAGACGTTTCAAAATGTATGGAGATTGGGCCCGCACCTTGTACACTATGTTAGGAGAAGAAGCATAAAGTACTAAATCATTTTCAGCTACTCAAATCGTTTATTATGCCTTCAATTAATTGTCGTAGGTATATTTCAAAGATCAGAATCTCACAGTAGCAATATGGTGACATATTGTTGTTTTACAAATATTACTTAAGTAATTACCTTATTAAATATTTTCATTGTAGAAATTAAACTTGCGGATTTTCTCGCGTATACAACACTCCCAAACTTCTTACACCCGACGTTTCGGTCGCTTTCCAGCTACCGTGGTCACGGGCAGACTGACGTGGGCACGGTAGCTGGAAAGCGACCGAAACGTCGGGTGTAAGAAGTTTGGGAGTGTTGTATACGCGAGAAAATCCGCAAGTTTAATTTCTACAATGTATGAAGCTCGCGAAAACCTACGAAAAGGTTATTAAATATTTTCGACAAAAAAACGACAGTTTAAATTATTTTTTGCGTATTTTTTCATACTTCTACGTATTTTTCTCTATCTATAGTGTAAAAGGTGCGGACCCAACGTAGAACTTGTTCTTTTACAAAGCACTACAAAAAATCGATCAACTAAAGGCAGATACACCATACTGCATATTAGATTGCCATGAACCTATAAGCTAACAACATTAATTATAAACAATCAGCCGTACGATTGCAAAGTCGAGTACATAATGTTTTATGCATGCACCGGGGAAATCAAAGCAACTGAAATACGACATACGTCAATATCGAAAGGAAAAAGTCAGTGATCGATGATATGATAATTCGCCGACTTGAATTGGAGTAATAACAAAGAAAGGAAAAGACCATTCAATTATATTTGTCTTTTGGTATCAATAAATTAATAGGCTCTTGGTAGGACAAAACAAAATACTTTTACACTAAGGATTCAACCTGTGCTCACGGATAAATGTGTAAATGTAAAACCTTCTGGCCTGTTTATAAGGTTACAGATTTTTTTTAATGTAATAAAAGTGGCAAACAAGCATGCAGTTCACATTGATGTTAAGTGATGACTGCAGCCAACCACACAATGACCAGAGGTCAAAATGCAGATGCGCTGCCACTCCTGAGGCATTAGGTGTTATGCCTCTGTGCCGGAAAATACAGGGCCGTACATTACCACCTGACCGGAACACGATAGTGCTGAACACCACCATTTAGCGGCAAGTATATTAGGTAATGCGGTGGTGCCGAGGTGGGAGCTCCGTCACTGGAGCTCTACCACCAGTAAAAAACGCTGATAATAACGCAAGATAAATGAACGTATCATTTGGGACTCTATTTGAACTAGCAAACGAACCTACTATTGTCAATGATAGTTGTATTTTCTTTTAACTCCATTTATTAAAAATTATTTATTCTAATTTTACACAGCTTTACTAGAAATCGATCAGCTAAAGGCAAACTCACAATGCTGCATATAAGGCACCGGGGAAATCAAAGCAATTGAAATACGGCATACGTCAATATTGAAAAAAAATGTGATCAACGAAATGATAAACGACGACTTGAATTGGAGTAACCCCCGTGGGTAAGTAAGCTCCGTGGTAGCAGGCCATTACTATGCTGGGGTCCTGGGTTCGATTCCCAGGTCGGGACAATCAGAGATAACGGTGTAAAGTCCTTTATGTCTGGTACTACTCGGCATGTTTCATTTTCTGGAAGATTCTCAGTATTTCAGAGTTTGGTAATATGCCCGGCGATGTCAACAGCCTCGCCACATGTTACATGGACAAAAACGTAATCGGCGAATCGTGGGTTTGCACGTATGCTTGAATGCACGCTTTTACCTCTACCTTTTTACGCCTACCCCTTCGGGGATTATAGGCGTGAAGGTACGTTGAACATTTTGTTTTTGCTTTGTAATCTTCGGGAATGTTACGTTTCAAAAGCAATATAGGGGCACATATTCTCAATGGCAACTCTCATAGTAAACGATATCACTTTAAATCATACAGCGTCGCGAAGCTTAGATATTTTTCTGCGACTACCGTCTGTTTGTTCGTATTGAAATGTTTGCTTATGAAATGGATATAGCGGTGCAAGATTTAAATAACCTTTTACGTACTAGATACAAATACCGGAGAACATCCCAGCGAACGTGTTTGTATAATAATGGTTTATACCGATTTCAATTTAAAATATTAAGTAGAAATGTATCATTTTTACAGAAGAGATGTTTCAGAAATGTATTGCCCTACGAGCACTCGGAGGCCTTATGGGCGGTTTGAAAATATCCGACTGTGGGTTGGCCACTGACCCACCCACCTCCACCAATCCGCATTGGAGCAGCGTGGTGGAGTAAGTTCCAGACCTCCCCCCAAAAAGGGGAGAGACTCGTGCCCAGCAGTGGGACGTATAATGGGTTGCCATTATTATTATTATGATGCTGGTGTGCAAGACTCACTCCACTAAACGGGATCCTGCATGGAATCGAAACCGTACCGTATTTACCGGGCTGCCATCACCATATGACCGGAGCACGATAGCGAACTTCGTCACTAGAGCTCTACCACCAGTGTCAAATAACTTATGTAAGTACCTACTGCCAACTACATAGGTACACATAATGTAACAGATATCTATTTACAACCACTTTTATAATTGTAGATATACCATTCACATATAATTGTAAACTGGTGGTAGAACTCCAGTGACGGAGCTCGCGGGCGTAGGCACCACCGCATTACCGCTAAATGGTAGTGTTCAGCACTATCGTGGTTCCGGTCAGGTGGTAATGTACGGACCTGTAATTTCCGGCACAGAGGCATAACACCTTAGGCCTCAGGAGTGGTAACGCATCTGCATTTTGACCTTGGTCTTTATGTGGGTGTCTATATGCTGCAGTCATCACTTAGGGGTAGGCATCACCGTATTACCTTATCTATCTGCAACCAAACGGTCGTATTCAGCACTATCGTGTTCCGGTTAGGTGGTAATGTATGGCCCCGTAATAACTATCACAGAGACATTAACAACTAAGATATCAGGGGAGGCAACGCGTCTACATTTTGTTTGCATCTGGTTTTTACGTAGGTGTCTACAGGCTGCAGTCATCACTTAACATCCCTGTGAACTAAAGTAAAGTAAGTAAAGTATAATACGCTAACACTCACTGCCCCACAGTAGGAATAAACCTGTGTCGTGGGTGCCGTTGTACACATACAACTCATACACAAACACCCAGACCCGAAACAAATATCTGTAGGCCATACAAATATTTGTCCCGGTGCGGGGATCGAACCCGCGACCCTTCGAATCAAACGGTCATCTCACACCGCTGGACTTACCGGGTCGTCAAAACTGTATGTTTATTTGCCACCTTCGTTAATTAAAATAAAGCAACGAAAAACTGGCGCTCCGCACTCTTTGCCTACCCTGTAACTTTTTTTTAACCCACATTTATTTAACCCTGTAACTTGAATGACTAGACCTGTGGGCTTGGCGTGAAGATACAAAACAACGAAAAGGTAATATTGCTAGGTAAGTCACACAGTTTCACGAGACTTTAGGCTTTAACTGTAAAATATCATAACATAATGAAACTAGTTGAATATAATCGGAGGGGTAGTTCCATAAAGTAGCAGACATATGAAAATTATATGAAACGCAGTAAGTCCAGCTAGTCAATAACGGGCGATTATACCTTAAGTTTAATCTTTTTTCTTCTATTTACTTAGACTTCGTTATTTGTCGTAGTTATCTACCTGCAATTCGTGTGTGTTCCATACTTTAATTAGTTACATAAGCTTTTATTTTTAAACGACTTCGAAATAAGGAGGAGGTTCTCAATTCGTCCGGATCATTTATTTTTTAAAATATTGTATTATTATAATTACGAATGTAGTAGCACCCGAAGTCTTGGAAGATACGTTGCAAATGTTATATTTTTTCGAGAAATCGTCCATTTTATCTACCAATATGTTTTTAATAACGTAGTTAGGTTTGAACTATAACTAGCGTGTGCCCTCAGATAAACCATTATATTTTCACTGGTGATAATGAGAATAGAAAGGTTAACGTAGAATTAATCTAAAATTAACGAAGCGCGCATAGCCTTGCGGCTGGTGTAGATCGGAAGCGATCTTCTCGGTTAAGCCAAACGGGCGCGGTCGTGTGTGTGATGGGTGACCATTAGTAGTAAATTAAAAATGCGCGTTTCCGTACTTCGGAGGGCACTTTAAGCCGTCGATCGGTAACAGATAGTAATCGTTAAACCTTGTCAGAGGCCTTATGGGCGGTTTGAAAACATCCGACAGCGGGTTGGCCACTAACCCTTATCTCCACCAACCCGCACTGGAGCAGCGTGGTGGAGTAAGTTCCAGGCCTCCTCCCAAGAAGGGGAGAGACTCGTGCCCAGCAGTGGGACGTATCAAGGGTTGCTATTATTATTAATCTAATATTAACTAATCTATTTGCCGCTAAATGGTACTGTTCAGCGCTATCGTGATCAGGAAATGAACGGCACTGTAATTAGTGACAGAGACCTTAAAGTTCTGGAGTAGTAACGCATCTACGTTGTAATCCGTCAAAGTGTTCTCCGCGGCACCCAAGGACTCGGCAAAGCATTTGTCGGGGCGCCACAATAATCATATCAGTCAATATGGATATAAAATTACAAGACTAGATGTAAGGAAGCTTGCAAACAGGCGTGCAGCTCACATTGTTGTGAAGTGATGACAGCCTATACCTAGACAATGTAGATGCGTTGCTACCCCTGAGACCTAAGGTGTCATAATATATCTCTGTGATAGTTATTACGGGGCCATAATTTCCGGCACAGAGGCATAACACCTTAGGCCTCAGGAGTGGTAACGCATTTGCATTTTTATCTTGGTCTTTGTGTTAAAGTCTATAGGCTGCAGTCATCACTTAACATCAATTTGAACCGCATGCTTGTTTGCCACTTCCATTACATAAAAAACCACTATCATTTAACGGCAAATAGGCTAGGTAATGCGGTGGTGCCTACGCCCTCGAGCTCCAACACTTGTAACTCTACTACCAGTAAAAGTAATAGGTATATGTCATTCGATATCTCCGTAAAATATTTGGCTTTCCAAAAGTGCTTAGTCTTCAAAAAGTTTGAGAACTAGCAGTTTTTTTTATGCATTACAACCTGACCGGAACACGATAGTGCTGAACACTACCATTTAACGTCAAGTACATTAGGTAATGCGGTGGTGCCTACGCCGGCGAGCTGCGTCACTGGAGCTCTACCACCAGTAAAAGAGAGTCTTCACAGACGACTATTTTAAAAAATTTAATAAATTAACACAGAAATAAAATATCGTAATTGAATAGAAATAGGAACGGAGAAAAATTCATACATTTAACGTCACACCACACTACAGTTAAAATACACAAACCATTAAAAATTGGGGCATTGCGAGCGGGGCAATCAATATTTTAGAGTTAACCCTAAACCGCGAGGTGCGCGCCGTAGCACGGGCCAGCTCGACTCCTGCGCAAAACGCCAAAACCAGCTCACTGCGCACAAATCAACCCTCGCCTATATTTCACATTATAACCGTACCCCATTGTTCATTCGCACCCATAATTTTATTTTCGCATCGAATAAACGCTATATAAGTGCACAAACCCCGGGCGCAGTTGGATTGGGTTATTTTTTATTCTAATTACGACGACCCGGTTAGTCCAGCGGTGTGAAACCATCGTTTGATTCGAAGGGTCGCGGGTTCGATCCCCGCACCGGGACAAATATTTGTATGGCCTACAGATATTTGTTTCGGGTCTGGGTGTTTGTGTATGTGTTGTATGTGTAAAACGGCACCCACGACACAGGTTTATACCTACTGTGGGGCTGTGAGTGTAAGCGTATTTATTTATTTAATTAAACTTCTATATCTCGGACATAAGGTTTTATTGACGTGTTTCGGAAAAATTCGGAGAGTCGTGTCGTTTTATTCAAAAAGCATGGCATGAGATTGGCTCTTTCGTGTTCTCTTGCGACAGAACCTTTGGTAACTTCGGCATTTGTATAATAACAATCTTTATAAATAAAAATATACGAATCGCTAAATGTGTAGCTAAGCGCAAAACTCGAGAACGGCTTTACCGATTTCGATAATAGTTTTTCGTTGTATTTTTAATTGTTTGGAGAAGTTTCTTATGAAAGAAAAAATATATAGTTGCCCGAAAAATTAGACGTTTTAAGAAAGCTTAACGACTGTTTTTTTTATTTTTTTGGTGTGTTTTTAATTGTTTAGAGAAGGTTCTTATGAATGAAAAAATACATAGTTGCTTAGTAAATTAGACATTTTAGGAAAACTTAACGACTGTTTTATCTTTTGTAAAGTTAATCTTATGGCGCTTGACATTAGGTAGCATCCGCGCTGCAATAATCGTTTTGTACAGATTAATATTATTGGTGGCAGAGTTCCAGTGACGGAGCTCGCGGGCGTTGGCACCACCGCATTACATAATATACTTGCCGCTAAATGGTGGTGTTCAGCACTATCGTGTTCCGGTCAGGTGATAATGTACGGACCTGTTATTTCCGGCACAGACGAATATCACCTTAGTCCTCAGGAGTGGTAACGTATCTGTATTTTGACCTTGGTCTTTGTGTAAGTGTCTATAGGCTGTAGTCATCAATGTGAACTGCATTTTTGTTGGCACCACCGCATTGCATAATATACTTGCCGCTAAATGGTGGTGTTCAGCACTATCGTGTTCCGGTCAGGTGATAATGTACGGCGCTGTTATTTCCGGCACAGAGGAATAACACCTTAATCCTCAGGAGTGGTAACGTATCTGCATTTTGACCTTGGTCTTTGTGTAAGTGTCTATAGGCTGTAGTCATCAATGTGAACTGCATTTTTGTTTGCCACTACTACACACATTTGTACACACTAAGAAACAAAAATCAAGTAGCAATGATAATGTACGTCATGCCTAAAGTAGGGAGAACCTATGTAACCTATGTAGAGCCCAGTAGTTTTGCGTGATTGAATATGTCTGACATATGCATCGATCGTATAAAGGTTTCGTTTTCCCCCTTAAGGTATAGCCAGACGGTACGGAACCATAAAAAGGTGTTAGAGATGATTATCCCATTGCTTAGTGGATCGATCAAACGATTTCTAACCCGAGTAAACTGCTCCCTCAGGTACGATGGTTAAAAAGGGTGACGATACGGATGCTTGGTACTTTATAATTACTTTTATGTCCGACATAAAAAAAATCGACGTCACAAAGGTTCCATGGTAATTCATTTAATGAGTTTGGAATTGCGATAATGTTTATATATTAATAATATACAGTTGACGATCGAAAGTATAAGTGCAATAACGCGAGATGGGCATCAGCGTGCTGCGATAAAACTACCGTCACTGCGATCGTCAATCCGCATGCCAAGCGTGGCGATTATGGCTTAGCCCCTTTACCTAGTGGAGGCTTTGGTCCAATAGTGGACATCTTTCGGCTGAAATTATTAAATAATTAAGGTAATAATTGCAAAGGCGTCCGTCGCCTAGGTGGAGCGATAAAACATCCGCAAAACGAGTTTAAAAATCTGATAAAAAGATTTTAAGCCAAACTATTAATTGATCGACTGTTATCAAAATAACTTTTACAATACGTCAAAGAAAATTTAATATAGATAAATCGAGTCTAAATTACATATGAACATGCATCAACTTGAGTCAAACGATTGGAGCGAACTAAAGAATGGTGGGGTGATTATTGCAAAGGCATCCGTCGTGTAGGTGCGGCAGATGACACGTCCTCAAAGTGCGTTTAAAAATCTGTTATAAAAAAGAATTTAAACCAAACTTTCAACTGATCGACTTACATATATCAAACTTTACTTTTCCATATGTCAAAGGATATTTCACAAAAAATATAAGATAGAAAAATCGAGTCTAAATTAGATATGAACGTGCATCTACTCGAGTCAACACGATTGGGGCGAACTAAAGAATGTTGGGGTGAAGATTGCAAAGGCGTCCGACGCGTAGGTGCCGTCGATGGCACGTCCTCAAGGTGAGTATAAAAATCTGATGTGAAAAACCTAGCCACTTTTATTGCCCCTATAGAAGGTATTCACGCAGTGTTTTGCTAATGCATAGAAGCGTCGAGAGAGCGAGTTTCGCACTTATGTCAATCAGTGCGTAAGCTAAAGTAAACTCATAGTGCTCCAACCGCCGGACTAATTTAATGAGAGGGCCCTTTCACCGGGCCGCGCCTCGAGGGCGTCATACATCGCATTAAAATGAGATTTAACACTGAAATGTCATAATTAAGCCACTACACCATACATTCCCGCGCGCCGATGAAAGACTACGTGTTTCGCGAATTTTCCTTAATTAATGCGACAGATTCTATAAACTATTCCGAAATTAACGTCGATGTACAAATTTTACTAGCATATATTCGTTTTACAGCTCATTTTAATGTGGGTGCAGATTCAAAGGCAGCACATCGAGCGAACTGCTGCCCTTTGCGTAAAATAATATGCAAATAAATTATGATGAACTCCAGCGAAAAAATAACAAAACACTCCCGACTAGAGTCGGCAACAAAATTAAGCTCTCCTTGATTCCTTTGACGGTGGCAGCAATGTAACACATTATTCGGAACGACACGGTACAAATTACTGCGCCCACAAACGTATCGTGGAGACACGACGAGTCGCGAACGTTTTTAGAGTCCCCCCATTATCGCGAACGCAAAACTCAGTGACGCAAAGCTTTGCCGCTCTCAATGATCCACTAAAGCGCGACAGACGTTCAAACACACACTGAAAACACAAATTAAGAGACAATTCGCGCCTCGCAAGGTGCGCTGTAATTTTTTCGCTCCCGGCAATATGAGCGACATTGTCACGTGAAGGGTCGCTACACGTTTAAACTTGTGTATGTATATTAAAAATGTATCACAGACGGTGCGTATGAAATAAAAGCGTCAAACACGAAGAAAATGAAAGGGGTAATTGCTGTTGCGGCCATAAAAAAGCCAGAGCTGTAAACTAAAAGAAGCCGTTAGCGCTTACGTCGCGAAACAATTTGAAAGCCGTGTAAAGTACAGAAAATGGGATGGGGATGACATTTGCACAGGAGCACACTACGCGCTTGTTCCCAAACACACATTCTATTTGTGGAATCATAAATATCATAACTATTATTTTGTATATTTAAAACAAAGTAGTGTGACTGTAGTCGACGATTTGTCACGGAATAGGAATTTTGAAGTTGAAAGAGTCCCCCCTCGAGTAGAGCTTTCTTAATAGAGGTACCTTAATAAACACTTACACCTAACCGATAGAGTCAATAAAGGTAAGCTTTGATCATGATTTTCCAATAATAAATATTAAGGTATATTCGTAGATTTCGTACTGTATAGAAATATTTTACTGAAGAAATTGTTCAAGGAATTCAGGAAAAGGACTGGAGGACAGCCATAAAAGAGATTCACTGTATAAAATGAGCACGCTCTAGTACGTAGTACTATACGTACGTATAGTAGTAGATATGGGATCATTGAGCTCGTCACTCAACACATTACAGAATAACAAACGTGCTATATTGCTTTCTTTGTTGTGCTCGAAATAAAGTGCAGTTTTCATAAAAACACAATTACCGTCCAGCAGAATTTATCGATTTTTTTATCTTTGGTAATTTGCTTGCATGGTCTCGAAAAAGATCACCAATTAGTGACAGAGTGACGCAAAAAAAAACTTAACAGACCCTAACCTATAAGCAAATAAAATATGAGAGTTGGTGAAAGAGACGCAAGGATTTAATTTTGTTCTCTCACAAATGAATCGACGAACCTTTCGGAATAAGCGGTACATACGACACAGTCAGTGATGTACGCGACTGTGGGCTGATGCTACAATATCCAGAGCCACAACATTACACTACAAATACCAAAATAAATTTGCTACGTCTTCATAGGTAAAAAACAGATATACTTGCAACTCAAATGTCCCTGAAACATTAAAAAACTTAATCATCGGATAATTTGCAATATACATTCAATATTAATCAAAACAGGCGGAAGCGCGCATGGCCCCGCATCTGGTGTAGATCGGAAGCGATCTACTTGGTTAAGCGATACAGGCGCGGTCGGGTGTATGATGATGTGTGTGTCGTGTGATCGCTAGTGGCAAATTAAAATGCTCGTTTCCGTGCTTCGGAGGGCACGTTCAGCCGTCGATCTCGGTTGCTATCGATAGATAGCAGTCGTTAAACCTTGACGGAGGCCTTATGAAAAATTGAAAACATCCGACAGCGGGTGGGCCACTAACCCTTATCTCCACCAACCCGCATTGGAGCGTGGTGGAGTAAGCTTCAGGCACCCAGGCCTCCTCCCAAGAAGAGGAGAGACTCGTGCCTAGCTGTGGGACGTATCAAGGGTGGCCAATATTATTAATTATTAATCAAAATCCAACATGGACTGATGTATATATGCAAAAAACATTTTAACGGTATGCAGTTAAAATCCGCATGTCCAAAAGCCATATCGAAACGAATTTACAACGTAGCATGAGCAGTTATTAAAAGTAGCATGTTAAAAGCTTACGCCAGTTTTGCCTAAGAGAAACAAATACTAAAAATAATAATTTCTCCTCTTACGTTGATTGCCACGGTGCCTTAGTAGGTCACTCTAGCTAGCCAGTGTCCTGAGATGTAGGTTTCCAAATCAAGAAGAGATATTTTGACTTTTGCCATGAAAATATGTCATTAAGCTCACTCAATAAGTGAAATTAGAATCGCATAACTGGCTGCAGGTGCATAATGAATGCTACTAAATTCAACCCCAGTTTTATCTATCCCTTCAAGTAATGCAAACATGAACTTATCCTCACACCAGTTACTGTAGATACACAATACGGAATCTGTTCACTGGTCCGATCCGCATCAGCCAATACAGAAATCCATAGAGCGCATTTGGACCATGTTCTGTTCACTAGCGTGAACCTGAGCGTTATCTTGGATTTCTCAATGGAAAAAATGGTCGGTTTATTTGTCAGTCTGTCACAGACAATTTGCTTCAAACGTCTAAGCGGATTGAGATGCAAATAGATGTTCGATTTATAGATTCGCATTTATAATATTACCTAATAGGAATGTGTCATATCATTTTCATTACGGCCCCTTAACTTTAGTGACGTGAACGCATGTAATCAAAAGGAATCTTAGAAGAAGGATATCCCGTCCTCTAAGAAAGGGATTTAATCAATAAGTTAATGCCTAAATAAGAGTTAGCGCAACTGCCTGAGGGAGACTGCCTGTGGGACCGAACCGGGCTTTGCGGAGGGACACATTACCTAAGACATATGCGATTAGGGGCGGTGCAATTTTTGCTCTGGTCATCGGTTGGGGACATAGAGCAACTCGGCCCACCGGCCGCGGCGGACTAGAGGGGAGTAGCGTTTATTACCGATGCAAATCATTTTTTGCGGGGAAAAAACATAACAAACATACACACAACAAAAATCGACTGTTTCTACTACGAAACTCACACCTTGACTTTAACAAAAAGCATAAATTATTTCACGCACACATTTAAACATCTAGGCGACAGGCAAAGGCCCACTTCGGCTTGCACTTTGACAGAGAGGAAAGCCTGCATATGGCTACTCCCCTCCAGACCGCCGCGGTCGGTGCCCCGTGTTGCTCTATGGTTTTTTCTGGTTATCACTACCAGAAACGACCACACGGGTCGTGCTAGGGTCGGGGATCTTAATGTTAAGTAATGACACACCGCGGACACTCGCCAAAATTCCATACAAACGCTTAATTTGGTCTCTATTACACAGCCATCAATCAGTGACGTGTGTTTACACGTGCACTTGTGTGGGTAGCACGTAGAGACAAGATAAAGATAAAGATTTTTATTTGATTTCTCCACACTGTTTTCTTAAGATATGGTAAATACATCACATGAAGCTTATTTTATTTTTAAAATTATATTGTTATTTGTTTAATTATTTTATTAATTATGTTGTTTAGTTTTAAACATTTAATTTTATCTCAGGGTATTGTGGAGACAGGAGCGCTCAAACTAGGTAAACCCTCTGCTATAAGTCTCCTGGTCTCCGCCTCAGGATTTTGTCCCCTTAATTACTAGTACAATTTTAGTAATAGCTCATGAGAGCAATAAAGAGAACTAACACTATAAGGGAACGCTTTGCCTGTCCTAAAACAAAGTACAAATGCCAAACGTCGCCCATAAGAGGGGAGGAGGTTGGGTGAGGCGGGGCAATTGGGCGGGACGTCGAAGTGTCCATTCTATACTTATTCTCTGGTGATTATGTGTTAATAGTATGATTTCTTATTCACTTACAGTGGTTGCAGCGCCATGGACTCGACTTCGCATTTTCTGGACAAAGATTTTTAAACTTACCTGAAATAAAAAATGTGTTGTTAATTTTTCAGTCATTTAGGTACCTTTATAATAATAATGGCAACCCATTATACGTCCCACTGCTGGGCACGAGTCTTTCTCCTTTTTTGGGGGCCTGGAGCTTACTTTATATTAGTTTAAAGAAGACGTCCTGTGACCATCAGACCGATATTTCCAAATGAACTTAATTTTAAAATAAAATGAATACTTAAAAGAGATGGGGCTTTTTAAATAAATACGCTTACACTCATAGCCCCACACGAGATATAGATACCTACACCAGTGTCGTGGATGCCGATGTACACATACAACACATACACAAACTCCCAGACCTGAAACAAATATCTGTAGGCCGTACAAATATTTGTCCCGGTGTGGGGATCGAACCTGCGACCCTTCGAATAAAATGGTAGTCTCACGGCCAAATACTCAAACGTCACTTAAATCTAAGAGGGACTTAAAAGTCTTCTGTCTTTATAAAACACCTTCAAACGATAGAGATAGTGCACATTTGAGCGTTGCTTAAAATTGAGTGACGTTTGAGTATTCGGCCATCACACCGGGCTAACCGGGTAGCCTGTTTGGATAATTATTGATAACATCTATCAATATATTATGTGCGAGCTTATATATTTGATTTGTCGCTTCCCAATCACATCGATACATAAATAAATACGGACCTGTATTCCAAACTTGAAACTTTTTATTCCTGTGTACAGAACTCAACAATAAACATTGCACATCGAGCCTGCGAAAGAGACGATCGTCTCGTTTCGACTTCGTAGAGCGTCATCTCTGTTGCACACTGCCTACGTAAACACTGACAGTCCGGTATTGGTCAAAACTCGATCAAAATGGTCGACAAACGTCAAATAGGTACGAGTACGGCGCTCTACAGACCCGAAGTAGGCCGAAGTCTCCTACCTAGGCTCGATGTACAATATTTATTGATGAGCACTATAGGTACATATTACGTTCACGCAGAAAAAGTCCAGCATTAAAATCAGTAATGTATAAATATCTAATTCTATTAAGTAAAGTAACAAAAACTTAAACCAAAACAAGGTAATTACAACAGATATTATTATGTAATAAAGATAAAGTGAGATAGGAGTAACAATTAAAGTAGTTTGTACATATTTTTTGTAATTAACTTCCAATAAATATGTAAATATGGCGTCGTGGACGTCATGCCCATTTTTGGAGAAGAATTCTTCCGCTGGCGCAGTCAGTCAACCGATCAATGGCGGTCAAACTATTCCAGCAGCAGTAGAGTCGTGCGACAAAACTACCGCCACTACGGTCGCTAACCCACATCAAAGTATAGTTACTGTGTACTTGTATCTATACTGTGCCCACATGCCAAGCGTGGCGATCATATACCCATAGAGCAACACAGGCTGCCGGCCGGCCGGAGAGGAGTAGCCATATGCAGGCCTTCTCCTCTGTCAAAGTACAAGCACAAGTGTTCCTATGCCTGTCGCCGAGATGTTTAAATGTGTGCGTAAAAATGTTAACGTATTTTGTTAAAGTTTCGTAGTAATAGACGATTTTTGTTGTGTGTGTGTGTGTGTGTGTGTGTGTGTATGTGTGTGTGTCACACAAATTTACCCCTGCAAAAAATTACAGACTGTTTTGCACCGGTAATAAACGCTATGGCTACTCCCCTCCGGTCGGCCGGTGACCCGTGTTGCTCTATGCATATACCCATATGATGCGTAACAGCGAAGGTCTTTCAACTGAAGTGACGATTATTAACAAAAAAAAAATTGTAATCAGATATTTAATGGAAATTTCAAAATATAAATAAACTCAAACATAATACGAGACATCCGCAATCATCTTATTCTAACCTTCATATTTTATAAAATTATTCGCCTAGAGTCGTGAACAAAGTTAAATATGTTTAGCCCACGGTTATTACATAAAAAAACTGAAGTAAAAAACCGGAATTTAGTCTAAAAAGTACAATTCGACTACAATTAAGTGCCGTATTCTTAGATATAATGATCTTGAACATTAGTTAACATGCAGTCGGAATCTGTTACAAGATACGCGTCATGATTTTAATGTTCTCCACTTAACATAGATACGTACTCGCATAAACATATTTATATTATAATTCCTTTGTCCGCTTCCAAAGAATCGGCTGCTTGCTGGAAGACGGCCCGGCATCTATGTAATTAGACCAATTTAAATCTTAATTAATATTAATTGTCCGACGTCGGAACGAATCTGTCGTAAAAAGACCATCGGGGAAAAAAGTATTAATGGACGTGCAACATTTTATTACATTAAGGAAATTAAGCACCCTGCAAAATGTTACTGTGTTAAAATTCGAACAGTCGTGTTGCGTTGGATGTAGTTCGGCGCCTTTGCGACGCAGAGGCGTTCTCGAGAGCACACGTTACGTATCGCGGAAACGACTTTGTTCTCAGAGTTTTTCACCCGACTGTACAGTAAAATAATACGTGCCTCTACTCGTCGAGACCATTGTTGCTGCTTCAATATAAAATGATGCCCGTAAGTTCCCTTAATACGGATGTTAACATTTATTATTCTATTAGATTACTTGGTCATTTTAATGTTGTTTTGTCGTTATATTGGCGTCGCATTTCAGAGCAACGAGTCGACCGGCTAAAGGAATTTGTCGTGCGCACAAATTCAGTTAAGCTAAGGACGTCTACATCTAAACAATGGTCAGGTGTGCAAATTTAATACACTTGTAAACATTGGCGTACTGGCAGGGAGACGCTGTTTGCTTCATTCTACTTAATACAGGAGAAGGGTGGTGATTTGCCTGTTACCTGCCAATATTGTGAGAGACGTTTGCGACTGGTTTCACTCTCTCAATCTAGATGTTCATAAATCAGAATGAGGTTGTTGACCTTCCTCATTTTAATATTGTTTAGTGCACAGTGCACCTGCACATTACTTGGTTGCCTATTATTCTCACATAACAGAAAAATGTAAAGGGTTTCTGGTTACGAAGCGAAAAAAACACCCCGTACACTCGTCAGCAGTGTAGTGCGGGGACGTGTAAAAACACGGCAATTTAAGCTTACTCGCTGTCGTAGAGGGGAGGTTTTCGCTTGCAAATTTGACAGGTGACAAACACTTGTGTCCGCGACAGTACACGAGGATAATTTATTTTTATTTCGCTATAAATATTAATGAGATTATCCCGCATAATGTAAATGTCCGCGATGTTGGTAAACGAATATTATTTATTGTATTCAATATATATTTTTTTCCGTTATTATACTCTTAGCACCAGGCTATTGGAGATGTGTTAATTAAAGGTAGGTACTGCACTGCAGGCTAATGAAGTAGATGAATTACGAATGCTGTAAAATACTCAGTACACCACACTTTGGTTCAAGTCTCGAAGTTTATTAAATTTAAAGAAAAATTGTTACTTTAAAGTACCTGCATTATTATTTTCCAGGAGTCCTGAAGTCATGATCTAAACATTCAGAACACAAATTGTATTGTTCCTAACAAATTGTTACCTAGGTATTACATGCTTACGAGGTAGGCAGGTCAAATTTTTGGATTATTCTTATTAATATTTCTGCAAATCTATACTAATATTATCAAGCTGAAGTGTTCGTTTGTTTGCTTGAACGCGCTAATCTCAGGAACTACTGGTCCGATTTGAAAAATTCTTTCAGTGTTAGATAGCCCATTTATCGAGAAAGGCTATAACATCCCTAGCCTAACGCTAAGATGAATAGGAGAGGGTAGGTAACATTGTACCCGCGCGAAGTCGGGGCGAGCCGTTAGTAATATAATAATTATGTTTTATAGCTCTATACATTTACAAGGACAATAAAAAAGTAATAATAATAAAATAGTAAAGATTTGACAAATCGGGCAGGACTTCAGTAGCTCAATTGGAAGAGCGGCTGGACTAGATTCCCAGTAGGCCGCGAGTTCCGAGTCTCGCCTGAAGTCAAATTTTTCTTTCCATTTTTCTTTAAATAAAATATATTTCACAAGCATGTGTTAATGCGAAATAATATAAAACAAAAAAGTAATGTTTGAGTTAGTTAATTAAATATATCGATTCAGCTTCTTAGTCAAAAAATTAATAAACAGATAGACAAACTTAAACGTTACTTAAATAGATTGTAGAAAAACCGGCCAAGTGCGAGTCGCATTCGCGTGTATGAGGTTCTGTACAATTGCGAGATTTCCTATGTAATCTTGAATACCTTAGATATTGTAAAGTATTCCTGTAATCTATAGATAAAAGTACACTTGTTTTGGAGACAAAGAGACATTTGGCATCTTTTTTATAAAAACAACTTCAAAACATTAAAATTCAACTTACTAACTTAAAAAAATAAAACGTCAATAGACAAAAAACATTATTTTACACGTCCATGTTTGGGTCACTGATTAACATACCTATGTACCTATTATTATTATCTGTATGAAAATTCAAGCTTAGTCGTTTTGAGACCAGTCGCCTGCGACAGTTTGAGAGAGAGAGAGAGGGAGAGAGAGAGAGAGAGAGAGAGAGAGAGAGAGAGAAGAGTCTCTCCTATAAAGGTTCCATGTTTTCCAGAGGAACGCAACCCTAAATAGATATATACAAAAATGTCACAACTAAAGTAATGTTTACATTTAATATTTTACACAGTTAACGTACCTACCAGTTCATGCGGGTGGGTAATGGCGTAAGTTGCATGCGCGAAAACGAATTATAATGCATACTTTGATATTTTACAATCATTAAATAAATTAACAGCAAAAGTCAACAGTGGGTTCACGTGAAATATTTCGCATTATTATTTTTTGCCTCTCACACGCTGGCGGAAATGATTATTGGGAAAGTATAATGACCTTTTCATTTAGAAACCGGCCAATGCGAGTTAAACTCACGTGCTGTTGGTTCCGTACAATTATAAACGTAACTGCACGCCTGTGTGCCCGAGAGGGTAGGGAGAGGTAAATGCATGCATACATGCAAACACCCTCGATTCACCGATTACGTTTTGGTCCATGTAACAGGTGGCGAGTCTGTTGACATCTCCGGGCACATTAAAATCCGTACTGGGTAACTTCCAGAAAATGGAAAAATCCCAATAGAACCAGAGATAAAGGACTTTAAACCTTTATCTCTGATAACCCCCTACCCGGGAATCGAACCCAGGCCCTCAGCGTAGTAGTAGTGGCCTGCTACCACTAGGCTACCGAGGCAGTTCAGATCTGTACAGTTTATTACGCTTTAACTATGGCCAGCAGCGACCGGCGATGAAACTACCGTCACTATCACACAGACATCAATCAGTGACGTGTATTTACACGTGTACCTGTGTGCGTAGCACGTAGAGAATACCAAACGTCGCCCATAAGAGGGGAGGAGGTTGGGTGAGGCGGGGAAATCTGGCGGGACGTCGAAGTGTCCATTCTATACGTAGTATTATTACATATTCTCTGGCCACTACGATCGCCAATCCGCCTGCCAAGTATGGCGCTTATGGTATATTCTCCCCTAATGACGCGCCTTCCTGTCATGGTCGTCTTTGGAGAAGTTTCGTCTAGCATTGGTTTTCGCTGAAGTTACGATATGTCATCAACTACTGTGCTAAAAATTATGAAAAAAATATATATTTGTCAAGCATTAAAAGAAAACCTTTACGGAGCAACACGGGCCACCGACCAGAGGGGGTAGCCATAGCGTTTATTACCGATGCAAAACAGTCTGTCATTTTTGCAGGGGGAAATTTGTGTGACACACACACACACACACACACACACTACAGTCGCCGTCGCCCCGCAGATGGATCACATCCAGTTTGAGGCCTAAGATGTCCACGGATTTGTCCAAAACCCTGTGCACGCGAATAAAACTCTCACTTGGCCGATTATTTATAAATCTACGAACAAAGTAATGAGATATTAAATATTAAGGTACTGTCGAGTGATATTCATCTTTTGTCTCGGTCCGTTTGAGAATTGCGCAATATTTTTTGTTCCTTTCATCCCGCTCAGCCGTCCCATCGATCAATCTTATTGAATGATATTAAAACTGATAAAAGGGAACATGTTATAAAAAGTTGCTTAAATTTTCCGATAAATTTATTGTTATTAAATATATAAGCGTGACTTTGTTCTTGTTATTGGAATATATTTGACCGCGATTGAGTAGGTTCTTACTGGTAGTAGAGCTCCAGTGACGTAGCTCGCGGGCGTAGGCACCATCCCATAACCTAATATACTTGCCTCTAAATGGTAGTGTTCAGAACTATCGTGTTCTGGTCAGGTGGTAATGTACGGCCCTGTAATTTCCCCTGTAATTTAGGTCTCAGGAGTGGTAACGCATCTGCATTTTGATCTTGGTCTTTGTGTGCGTGTCTATAGGCTGCAGTCATCACTTAACATCAATGTGAACTGCACGCTTATTTGCCACTTCCATAATAAAAAAATGGTTCTGGTTTTCAATAATCCGAACTGTTCCATCGCTTATTACTGATGGTAGAGCCTCAGTGATAAAGCACGAGAGCATAGGCTCCACCGCATTATCTATTCTACTTGCAATAAGTTATTCTTCAACGCTATCGTGTTCCGGTCAGGCGGTCAATGTACGGCCCCGTAATTTCCAATGCAGAGGCATAACAGCTTAGGCCTCATATCAGAAGCAATGCATCTACATATATAGTAATCTGTTTTTTAAGATGTTTATAGGCTATAGTATTGATTTACCATCAACGTGAAGTGTACTTACCTACACTTTTGTTTGCTTCTTTCGTGGCCATTCGTGGCATTAAAGTCGATACTTAATGCTCGGGTACCACCTCCAGGTCGGTTGGTGATAGTTTTTTTTATAAGTGCAGATTACCAGCGCCACCTTCAATGTTTGATATGAAACTTGAAACTTGGAGGAACAGTATCAATTTAGGTTTGAACATATGTGTAATATGTAGGTATGTATACTTACATCCCATAACATCTATATAAACTGCATGCTTGCCACCTTCAATACATAAAAAAATGCCTGCCAACACACACTATCAATCTCTTTCAGAAACCCAGGCGTGATGTTTATTAGCGATTAAAGCTATGCGAGATCCAAATTTCTAGTTAATTATTATAAGTTGAAGCGCGCATGGCCCCGCGGCTCGTGTAGATCGTAAGTGATCTACTCGGTTAAGCACTAAGGGCGCGGTCGCGTAGTGTGATGGGTGATCGCTAGTGGCAAATTAAATGCGCGTTTCCGTGCTTCGGAGGGCACGTTAAGCCGTCGGTCCCGGTTGCTATCGATAGATAGCAGCCGTTAAACCTTGTCGGAGCCCTTATGGGCGGTTTGAAACCATCCGACAGCGGGTTGGCCACTAACCCACCGTGGTGGAGTAAGCTCCAGGCCTCCCTCCAAAAAGAGGAGAGACTCGTGCCCAGCAGTGGGACGTATAATGGGTTGCCATTATTATTATTATATTATAAGTCACAAAAATTTCTAGTTAATTATTATAAGACACAACTTTCATATATCTAATTAAGTATTGATATTTAAAACACATGTTGTACAAACACAAGTAACAGAAATTACAACAAAAGTGATACTTATTACGAGGATAAACTATTCACAACGAATTTTAATTGTTATGCACTTTTTAGGTTGGTAACCACGAGAACAGATGTTGATTTGTTGTAACGGACCGATAGTAAGGGTAAGACAATGTGAATAGTAACCGTTCCAACACTCACCGACCTCACTGTGTGTTAGGGCGAACGCCCACTGTCAGCTACTAAATATATTTTGAAAGATGTTGCGAGCTTGGCCCTGGTTCGTACATGTCCTCAAAAAATGGGTAAATTATAGAAGAATCCGAAAAAAATACAATTAATTTAATCAAGAATATATTTTAGAGTTACCACCACATTTAATTCAAACGATTTTATCATTTTCAACATGGCGGCGATACAGCCAACGCTTGGTATCAATCGATTTCGATAGTATTTATAAAAAAAAAATTTTCTCCAAGTACTAGATAATCAAAAAAGAATTTAAGAAATGAAAATGTCAAAATGACATCATCCGCCATATTCGCCATGTTGGCTTTATGTTGCAATTCTTACTGCAAATAATATTTTGTAACTGCAAACAAAGCTAAATAAGTGAAAATATGCAGTAAAAACGTTTTTATATTGATTTTGCCTTTTTAATTATATTGTGTACAATACATGGCCGGAGGTCCATACATTTTTGCAACATCTCCTTTATAATATACTCGTACTATACGTAGGCGAACGAAAGTCGCTGACATAGCCAAGCAGATTTCCAAGCTGAAGTGGCAATGAGCAGGGCACATAGCTCGGAGAACCGATAGCCGCTGGGGCAGAAAGGTTCTCGAGTGGAGACCACGTATCAGCAAACGCAGCGTAGGACGTCCACCTGCAAGATGGACCGACGACCTGATCAAGGCTGCAGGCTGGATGCACGTCGCTTCCGATCGGTCGGCATGGAGGTCATTGGGGGAGGCCTATGTTCAGCAGTGGACGTCCTATGGCTGATATGATGAATATACTAAACCCGCACCGGCTTTGCACGGGTACAATTTTGATACTAACATAATATTGCGACTATAAATTGAGATGTAAGCTACCTATCTAGTATCTTTGAAGTTGGATCAAACTGCACATAATGTGCAAAATTGGATTAAAATTGGTTTAATAGTTTACGAGTCAGACAATGAATATTTGCCTTGGTCACAGCATCACGCAATGCCTGGACCGAATTAGATAAAAAGATTGTATGAAAAAATAATTGCGGCGATAAATTGTAATATGCCTAATAACTTATAAAAACAACATTATACAGGACTCCAAGTAATATTACGATGGAAATAGTCGTATTTACGAACACCGATGATGTTCTGATTTTCTTAGCACGTCTAATCATTCATATTCTGCAGTGGACACCTAGCCTCATGGCCTTACGATATTATACAGCCACAATTACAAACAGGATCATAAAATTTCTCACGATACATATTAATACTAAAATACTACTTAGCTTGGAGGTGGACATCAAGCCGTTCGTCTCTGGGTTCGCACGCTACAGCGAAAGCTGCAATTACAATAAATAAATTTGCGAATATTTTATATAGCCAATAAAATATTACCGTTGAATATGAAAGAGGGCTGAAGTGGCACGCGTTCGATACGGCATAATGAGGCACCGGGAAAATGGACCGAGACGGCTCTGGACAAAAGGAAAACAAACAATCGCTGCCAAGAAAATTGTTGACACATAAACAGTGTTCTAAGCGCGACTAAGTGCAGCGTTAATTATTAGTTTAAGTATTCATAAAAACGTTCCCTTTTACGCCGCGAGCCGGAAGGAGGCAAAAAGTTTTAGTCCGACGTCACGGTGTACGCGGCGTACCACGGAATTCGTTAAGGAAATTCGTGCTTAATATGTAGTGTTAGAGGCGACAATTCCTTGGAGTTCGCCGACGGTCGTTGAGACTTGTCGCCGACCGTACCGGGCGGGTGGCAGCTGGTATTTAGGCGGCCGCCGCACGGAAGACGATTCGTACCGCGATTGCGACTTATGAAATTTACTTTGATTTGTCAGGCAACGTTTAAGTTTAGTTTACATACATTTTGTCACGCCGGCGGAATCGTAGATCTTGAGTTTTATAGAGTTTTTGTAACGCCTCGAGCGGTGAACATTAATGTTCGTGGATTCTTGTGTCGCCCGCAATAGACTGTGATGGTGTAATTTACACTGCTGTGTTTAGCGACGCAACTTGAAGTGGTGAGTGTGGTAATGAATTTTAAACAAAATATGTTTTTGTCTTATCTATGCCTACTTTAGTAAGTATCATCATTTCAGGCAATAGACGTCCACTGCTGAACAAAGGCCTCCCCCAAAGAGTGCCACAACCACCAGTACCAGATCGTCGGTCCATCTTGTGGGGGGCCTGCCTAAGCTTCGCTTTCTGGTACGCGGTCGCCACTCGAGAACTGCTGTGCCCCAACGGCCGTCAGTTCTTCGAGCTATGTTAGTAAGTATATTATTTTGTTATTATATTTTTTGTATATCTATCATACTGTTATAATGACCGGAATAAAATGCTTAAGTATGCCCACGTGTATCTATTAATGAAGTTACTAAAATTGTCTACCGTTCGTAGAGTTTAAAAATGAAGAAAACGCAATGCAGTTCCAAAATAGCCACAATTTGAATTGCAATCGATCAACGTATAACCACCAATATAGGTAATACGTCGTATCGAAAATATTAGATATGTTAGGTACGCATAGTGACGCATCAGACACGACTTTATATTTTGAACCTCAACTGAATCGCTACTTGCTGTCTCGTTTCTTCATACGCGCTGTCAAAGCATACAAATGAAACAAAATTATGCAGCATCTAAATTGAATCGCATTACATGTCTTAATGTCGAATGCTTAAGGCCTCAAACTGGGTGGCGAGCGCCTATGTCGACACGCCGCTATCATTCAGTTTTTGACACTCTAAATCGTGCTCGCACACTTCAATAACAATCTTTGCGTTAGATCGCGCTGCTCTTACTGCCGCCCCGCATATCGCTGACATTCAGTTTGAGGCCTGAGTCGTTCGTATGCAAGTTGCCGTATTCGTTCCCTACAACTTTGTATTAAAAAGTGTAAGCCAGCCGTCGTCGCGCATCGGTCATCTCGTGCCATAACCGAACTCCAATTACAAGGACCACATTACTCAATACATCGCCGCGACTTTCTTACGATATTTATACAACGAATTTTCCCTCAATTTATATGATGCAATTTATATTTTTTTACCCGCCCGCATATATTATTGGAACACCGGTGTTCAAATTGGAAGGCAAAATCGAGCGAGCCGCATTAATGCGAATAAATTCAGTTATGTAGATTTGACGAAGGAAATCACTGAACACTTCGCAAATAATTAGGACACCGTTGTTTTCATACGAAGTGCATCTTCTATTTTAAACGGTGTTGTGATATTCAAGACTTATAGGTAAGTATACGATATGTATATTTGCAAAACATTTTACATGGCTACAGGTACCTACTGTAATTAAGAGTAGCTGTGCCCGCACTTAGTCCGCGTGAGAATTTATGATTGTTTAGTATCTACCTAGACGAAGCCGTGGGCGCAGCTAGTATAAAACTAGCCTAAGTTACTCCTCAATACATAAGCTATCTGCGAGTGAAAGTCCCGTCCCAGCCGTTCCTGAGATTAGCGGGAACAAACAGACAGACAGACAAACAGACAGACAGACAGACAAAAATTGTAAAAAAAAAATGTTTTGGTATATGTACTGTGTATACATACATATAAATTTAGTAAAAAGCGGTTATTTTTATATTACAAACAGACACTCCAATTTTTTCCCCTATTTGTATAGACTTAAAAAATATATATAGATATTGTTGTCGAATAGGGTAGGTATTAGATTAATATTTTTAATGTGATTTCAAAAAGTCACTGGTGGTTGAGCTCCAGTGACGGAGCTCGCGGGCGTAGGCACCACCACGTAGGCATTACCTAATATACTTGCCGCTAAATGGTAGTGTTCAGCACTATCGTGTTCCGGTCAGGTGGTAATGTACGGCCCTGTAATTTCCGGCACAGAGGCATAACACCTAATGCCTCAGGAGTGGCAGCGCATCTGCATTTTGACCTCTGGTCATTGTGTGGGTATCTATAGGCTATCTTCACTCAACATGAATGTGAACTGCATGCTTGTTTGCCACTTTTATTACATATAAAAAAAAAAAAAAAGTATAAGAAATGTTAGTAAATATCGTCATTGGAACCACTAACCATTCGAAAGTTGCAAGTTTTAAAATGATCTTAAACGGCTCATACAAATTGGTGCATGCTTGGGACGTCACATGCTTGTGTTGTATTTTTTATCCACGAAAACAATTACACATTCAAGAAATCGTCAATATTGCGTTTTAGTAAATGGTATGCTTAGTAAGAGTTGTTGGTATTTGTACTAGGAATCTAGTACTGTTATTATTTTTTTTTTTTAAAAGGTACATATCTATACATATACCTATATATATATATATATATTTTATCTCTTCAACTATAGTGTATTCGGCTGTACCAGTACTGTACTCTATCACAATTTTAAACGTTTACAAAATTTATGAAAACTTACATAAGATAATCATGCTTTATACCAACGTCACTGATAAAAATCAGTAGACCTATTTTTGTAACTAAATGCATAAATTATTCTTACATCGAATCAAAAATATTTTGACATAAAGAACAAAAAAAATACATTTAATTTAATCTCACAATAATTATAACATTAATGTTTACAAAAGAGTCGAGAGCGCGTGAATCTCGCGATGCTGCTATTATTCACAGCAAACAATAAACATACATATAAATAATTATAATAACATGCTAGATTAGTAGATGCTATGTTAATTAGTCCATTGTTCAACTAAGTGAATAGATATCGAGTTTATTATAAAGCAACAGTTGAATAAAAACAAAAATAGGCGGCCATAGCACGCACTCTATTAAAGCATACCATTCACTGCTCTGCCTTGCAGTCGTGCTTTGCAGTCGTGCAAGAGTACTCATACTTTACAAGTGCCTCAGTCGTGTTAGAAATATTCGTTAGAAATAGCCCTTCTGCTAGGTATACCTACTAAATACCTATATGTCAAAGAAAAAAAACCGGTTTTTATTTGTTTTTTTTTATGTAAGGAAGGTGGCAAACTAGCGTGCTGCTCACGTTGATGTTTAGTGATGACTGCAACCTGTCGTCATCTACACAACAACAAAAAACCAGACGCAACAATGCAGATGCGTTGCCATTCTGAGACCTAAGTTGTTATGTCTATGATTCATTTTGCGGAAGATAAATTAGGTAATAGGGTGGTGCCTAATCCCTCGAGCTCCTACAATGGCACTACCAGTAAATTAAATAATTTGATGTATCAGTACTGTTGCCGTACTGTGGCAGGACTGCAGGACAGTGGTGTACTTATGAGAAACTTGTATTCGATAGTGTTCACCAACTGAGTAACATTGTAACTAGTGTCGTCAATCAGCTGCATTTGGTCTCATCAAATAAGTCAGGATTTTAAAGATATTTCTCGCAACTATACAACTTTTATACTTTGTGCCATTAAATTTTCTTTTGTCCGCATTTTCATCTAGTAATATTAATTAGGAGTAATTAGTTCATTTCTTTGATTCTATTTTCATAGGTATCTATAGTGTAGACAGAAAATATGGGGACATAGACAATATGGAGTTCTTCAAAACAGGCGTCAAAAGAGTCCTTCAGGGCTGGCAGCGCGTTAGCATCTCCCCTGATATTGCAAATGTTCATAGGCGACGGTAACCACTTTCCATCAGGTGGCCCGTCTGCTTGTCTGTCAATCATTTGACATAAAAAAATATATATATTCATCAAACTACATATTAGATTTTTTATTTTACGTTTTAGCTTTGATGTGCTTTATCTCTATCGGTTTCATTTGCGTAAGATAGAAAAAGATAATACAGGTCAGCAATACTTACTAGTACTCCTACTAGATAAAATACGTTTCACAAAAAGAGAAGTCTTTAAATGATTTTTAACTGTTGGACTGTCCGTACGAGTAAGGCGTTAATAATAAACCTGTGTGTACGTGCGTGTGTGTGTGTGTGTGTGTGACCTTGAACAAGGTTAATCGACAAATATGCTTTTAATTGCAGTAAAAAGTAATCAATAAATACACTTATAGGTACATATTTCAATTTCTAACTCATCGAAACTATATATTCAGTGGTGATAAAGTTCTCATCGATTAACCTATAAATGTCTATCGTATGAAATGCTAGAGTTCAGCACTGCGCAGAGGCAATACAATTTACCTCGGGGGTGGCAACGCAACAACATTTGACTGGTTTCCGTATAGATGTCTATAGATTGCAGTACCTAGTTACTTACCATCCACGTGAACTGCTTGCTTGTTTGCCTTATCAACTTTAAAAACAGCAAACAAAATTTTGTATAGAAGATCCAACAATTTTTTACTAAAACACTGAACTACCAGTCAGCGTCGCAGCGTCGACGGACAAGTACGATACGGGAAGGTCGCGCTATTAATAAAATTGAATAAAAATACTAATTATTAATTATTTTGCCCGCATTCACGGCCCGCGCGTCATTGTCTGCGGCGCAGTCCTGGAGCACAATAAAACATACTTTTATTAGAACCGACCGCACGTTCAGGTTGTTGACCTGCTTTACATAGAATAAATAAATCAGAAAGGACGGTCGATACATTTAACACGTAATATGACCCAATCAGTTAATTAAAGAAAACCAAATCCCATCAAAAACATTTTCATGTAAAATGTTGCCAAGACGAGACCATGTCGCTCACAATTTCAAAAAAATACCAGGTTTTTTTAGAGCCAAGTTTTTTGCTCTACACGGCCTAACATTACTTAGTCATTAACTTAGTGAAAATGAGTAGCTTGGCCGCTTCTTCACGACTAAAAATTATATATTTGCATAACAAATAAATTACGAACAGCGAATGAATTGATCCGTCTTATGCCTATGTTTGGCAGCAAAACGTTCACCAAAAAATTTCAGTTTTCTAGGACTTGGGCAAGTACTTACATAAGTAGATATAAAAAAAATAAACATTAATACAATTTAATGGGTCTATTGGCATCATATCCAGAGAATGTTGGTTAATTGGTGTAATGTGGGCCGATTAAGTTATGGTAAAATATAAACGTGCATGTTTGGGTCACTCAGACAAAAACTTTACTGTGGTAGAGTTCCAATGCACGGAATCGAAGGCGTAAGCACCACCGCATTACCTATTCTGCCGCTAATTGGCACTTCTGTGCTCCAGTTAGATGGTAATGTATGGCCCTGTAATAACTATCACAGAGACATTACAACTAAGGTCTAAGGCAGGTGGCAACTCATCTGCAATTTGACTGCATCTAGGTTTTGTGTAGGTGTCTATAGGCTGCAGTCATGACTTAACAGCTATGTGAAATGCATGCTTGTTGCCAGCTTCATTGCATAAGAAATCATAAAATATATTTTTTTAAATTTAAAAGTGAAAATAGATTTCATATAGTAGTTATTCTGTTATCTAGTAATGGAGATATCTATGATATTAAAGATAACAGAAAATACTGAACCGATTTGTTAACGCAAGTCCGATTTGCAATTGGCCGGTTTTTCTTTGCTTTATTTTAATGCGAATGTGTTATGGAATTTGAACTACATTTTCTTAGTGTAATGTGTTGTTTCTTCTTTAAATCATTGTGGACCACAAGCCTCCACAGCCATTACCCGGGTCGAGATTATTGAAATAGTACCAGTTTTTTTTTAATTGAGAAAGCCATTGCTGATTGGCTTGAGGCCCACGTTCGATTTCTGGATCTAAAGAAGAAAATAAAGAGTATTTTTATTTGTTCTCATTATATGCTCGCTTTAACTAAGTATATACCTACATACTCACGATTTGCCGGTCCTTTTAAGCATGCATGCATGAATTCATAATATGACTGTAGGTAATTGAAAACGGGTCAAACGAGAGATATGCAAAAGAAACGGGTCGAATGAGCTCTATTTTATTGGTAAAGAAAGTCGACCATGTACCAAAAACCATGTAAGTCAAAAAGGTCTGAAGCGATATGAATACGTCTGTCAAACTTTACGAAATATACACCCGTGGAGTGATGTTGATATTTATCCTAGGATTCATTGCTCGCTTACAATGACTAAGAGCCAACGACTACGATATGATATGGCCGTATATTGTAAATGACATCGCCATGTGCAAACGTACTGCAACAGTGTACGCTTTAAAAAACTTGTAACAACACTTGTTTGGTTCTTTTTTTATTAATTACTATTATGAATTCGTATGTTGCGAATGGAAACGTACATCTTACTGCTTGATGCCTGTTTCTTTTTTGGTCTAAGTATTCTTTGGCTTACTTATATGAAACCGTTTACGTGCACGCAGTGTAATAGTCTACTTAGTAGTTAAATTCATCCCATCGACGACACAACGCCCCTCATGGTTCTATAGTCGATGATTCATCCAAACAAGATAATTCACCTAACTTATATAATTATAACCGATGAAATTTCGAATAATAATACATATAATAAGAGGATACGGCAGCTTATGGCGAGCTGTTGAGTAACGACACCACCCACTCGAGCACACCGCCACACTTCTGGACTTAGCATTAAGCTGGGCTCCGCATACCGCTGCTCCTTAAGACATGGACTGAGCATAAGGTCTCTCTTAACTTGGTATCATTGCACGATTGAGTGAAATGCTGAAGATACCTAACACTTGTAGAAATCTATGTAGGTAACAGGCTGTTTTGTAAATTCTTGTAGGTATGTAACCTAACCTAACCTAACCTATGTTTTTGTAATAACTATTGGTGGAGTCATAAGCCGATGCCGCTAAATGTAACCCATTTACAAATTAGAACAAAACCGCCAAAAAGGCATCTCCCTCTTGGATCCACGTTCATGCACTAACCTAACAAAGGTGATAAATCCCACGCTATTATCCGATCGTACCCGATAAATTACCCGACAATGCAAAAGTGTCCTTGTAGATCAATTTGAAATAAATTATATGAATTTTTTGTATTTTTTAATTTTGCTGACGAGAAAAATACTAAGAACTATATATTTTAATTTAGTTTGCTGCATAATTTCGGGCACAGAGGAATACCTTACAACTAAAGTCTCCAGAGTAGCATATACAGCGATTTTTATGTAGATGTTTATCTAAATATATATAAATCAATTGCTGTTCGTTAGTCTCGCTAAAAATTGAGAACGGCTCTACCGATTTGGTTAATTTTAGTTTTGAATTATTTCTGGAAGCCCAGGCAATGTTTGAAAGGTAAGAAAATATGAAGTAATTGAAGGGGAATAGTAAAAACACAATTTCGTTTTCCCATACAAATAGTCCGTATCTATCAAACCTTTGACACATTATTTCATTCTCAGGCAATACGAAGTTTGCCGGGTCAGCTAGTAGGTAATAATAATCAGATGCCTTTATAGTGAACTGTATACTTCTTTGCCACTAATAAAAAAAAACTATTAAACCCAATCTCCTTGAAATCTGCACCAATCGGGTAATAAAAATCGTAAAAATTAAAAATTGCAGCATCGCAATGAGAACTTCAGTATTATTTACAAAGTTTGAATGAACGAACTTTTCAAACTAATAAAGAAAAAATTCAAAAACAATTTCGCGTTTAAAATTTCTCATCAGACAAGGAGGCAACTATGCGAGCTGAAATAAATTAACATCCGATTACATTTACTTATATACCTAATTAATGATCCATTCTCAAATTCAAATTATTTATAAACCGATGTGGAATATTAAATTGTGGAGGGAACAGTCGAGAAAATTTTACGTTTTGTAATGTAAATGTTTCATCCAACATAGCCATCTTTATATCATATTTTAAACACACTTAAATAAACATAGTGAAAGATTTCATATAAGCAGTAAATTTTATGTTTAACATAATTTACATATCTACACATAGTAGTGCACAGTTTATTATTAATTTGAAAGGGGGCACAATATGGAATTTTGTGCCCAAGACTTTCCATTTATCTAGCTTATAATTGCATTAAAATTAATATTTAAAACCAAACAGACGTTTACTTTACTTTTCAGTTTTCGCGGTCTCGGGCACACTCTTTACCGAACCCGGCAGCACGAAGCAGTGCTGCCGCTGCAGTGATGGCGCAGCACTACTGGTCTCCATATATTGTCTATGAGTTTATATGAGACAAGCTGTGCCCGCGACTTCGTCCACGTGAGAAAAAATAAGATTGTTCAGTACCTACCCGGACGAAGTCGGGGGCGCAGCTAATATAAAAGTAGCCTAAGTTACTCGTTATTACATAAGCTATCTGCCAGCGAAAGTACCGTCAAAATCGGTCCAGCCGTTCCTGAGATTAGCGGGAACAAACAGACAGACAGACAGACAAAAATTGTAAAAAATGTTGTTGGTATATGTACCGTATATACATACATATGCATTTAGTAAAAAGCGGTTATTTTTATATTAGACACTCCAATTTTATTTATTTGTATAGATTACATTACGAGCTACGCGACACTGTCGCGGCAGCATGCAATGAAAAATAGAGAAATATAGTGCTGCAGCAGCACTGCTGCGTGCTGCCAAGTTCGAATTCGTACCATAAGTGTAGCTAGAAAAATTTAAAAACATTCTTCAACCGAAAAAAAGCTAATGCTGGACGAAATATGCTTATCCTAATGTTGTATTGTGCGTCATTAGGGGCGAAAATGCCATAATCGTCACGCTTGGCATGTGGAATGGAGATCGCAGTGGCAGCAGTTTTATCACGGGACGCTGCTGCCCATCCCACGTTATTGTATTTACTGCTGGCCTATTGAAATAGTTTGAATGTCATTTTTCGGCTGACTGACTACCGGAAGAATTACGTCACGTCCCGATGCCTCAAAGAAAGAACATACCTACCTACATGGGACACAATATCTTTTGAAATGGTATTGAAACCTTTAACCGACATGTTAAGGAGAAAACACGAAGTACAGCATGAATGGAACAAGAGTGGTCTGTAGCTTGTAGTTATATTTGGTATGTACGAGCTATTCTCGTACATACCAAATATAACTACAATTGTTGTTACTTTTATGAATTGCTGATAAGCATAAAATGCTATTCGTCACAATTAAGAAAAAGATCTCATTATTTTACTTCGGATGGCACTCGATGTTCATACGTTAAGTAATTTTCAAGTCTCTTTCTTAAATTTCATTAATTAATGCAGTGCAGATCATAACAGTTTAAAAGCGACTTAGAGGACTTTATGGTAAGCTGTACACACATACCTACACATTAAGAACAATCCATACATCCCAAGGCAAGGAAGGCCTCCAAAAAGGAGAGAGACTCGTGCCCAGCAGTGGTACGTATAATGGGTTGCCATTATTATACATAACTAACAAAAGGGTTTTGGCGGGAACCTTGAATGAGACAAGACGACTAGGAGAGGGTAGGTAACATTGCACCCGCGCGAAGCCGGAGCGGTCCGCTATATTAAATAAAGTTTGTGACATTTTGTTTGATATAACTTTATTACAATGCCGTCGTAAGGTAGCCGTCGTAAAGTAGCCATCTCTTTACTCGAATTACTCACTGTGATACACTTGACTAACATAATAAATAATTGACTGACTAACTGATTCTAATTATGCTGCCTATATACGAATACGAAATATCGTTTTACTTGAAACTGGCAATAAGCGTAATAGCGAAGCCATTTCACTTTTAAAAAAAACGATCAAAAGCAATATAGTAGCGAAGTGTTCGACACCCAGATGAACAATTGCAGAGCAGACACGGTCACGGTTGAATCAGTCATAAGGAGCTCTTCAGACGGACGACACAGAGGTCATAGTGGCGGAATGGATCGCTTTCACAAAATCAATGAGTGCCAATTTAAAGTCAAAGGCACGCACGCACTGCGTTTGCCGATAGCCCGTGGATTCCTCTATCTCTTATTGCACGTACAATACTAAGATTTGATATATCGACTGATGTGGAATACATTAAATAAGATTTCTAGCAATAAACCTCAGAAGACTGAGATTTAAGAATCTTATGGATGCAATTCCCGGTTGTTCTGACGGTGTGAGATGACCGTTTGATTTGAAAGGGTTCGATCCCCGCACCGGGTCAAATATTTGTATGGCCTACAAATATTTATTTTGGGTCTGGGTGTTTCTGTATGTGCTGTGTGTGTACAACGGCCCCCACGACACAGGTTTATACCTATTTTATTATTACTTTTATTTTATTTTATCATTATTTTTTTTATTTTTAGAGATACCTCTCTCACCATTTTACTGTTTGCTTCGATGTTATGTTTTTCATTTGACTTTTAACAAAATTTTTACTCATATATCTATTTCTGCCCAATTTCTTTCTCCTTCTCTTATTTTTTATTAAGTACCTACATATTTCCAATCCCTGTTAGGTGCAGATCGTGACAGTCTAGAAGCTTCTAGATTTCTTCGACTAAGAAGATTTCCTGATATACTAGCTGTTACTCGCGGCCCGCGTGGATGTCGTTTTATAAATAACTAGTAAAGTAGCCTAGGTTCTTTTTCAAAGTCAGCTCTATCTCTGTACCAAATTTCATTAAAATCGGTTCAGTCCTTTGGACGTGAAAAGGTAACAGACAGACAGACAGACTAGAAATACCTTCGCATTTATAATATTAAGTAGGGAAGTACGGATTATTGTAGAAGCATACCTACATAAAATACCATCCATATAGGTACAGTATACTACAGACAAAAATGATTAATAGCACAGTATTCAACGTACAGATAACTCAGACATAAGGAGTCTTCCAGATGACCGACACAGAGGTCACAGTGCCACCACAGTCGATCGCTTGCACAAAATCAATGAAGGCCAATTCAAAGTCAAGGACACGCCGTGATGCGTATGCCGGTAGCCAGTGGGTTCAGTCCAGTATGCATATGTAATGCATGCGGAAAGAAAATCTTATACGTGCTTTCTTTATATGCTACCAAGTTATGTGGAATGCAGTAAAGATGATTTTTAGATTTTTTAGATTTTTACGAAGACTGTGAACATAAGATTTTAATTTTTATACGTGACACTTTTACTTATTTAGCAATGAGTGTTAGAAGGGTTTTATAATTAGAATCCAGGGTTTATAATATAAATATGTATAATTAGATCGTTCACAGTTTAGTTCCTGCTTTCTACTCTTCTTCTCTACTTTACTTTCTACCCTAGTAGAGGAGGACCTAGAGTAGAAATGTAGTAGTAGTAGAGTTTTTTTCTCGAGTTCTTTCTCGATTTTACCGATTGCCAATTATAACTTTAAAAATATTTTACTTTTTAGACATAATATAATATATGTATGTACATAATGCGGATTTCATCTCTCTCTCTCACTCTCTCTATCACTTTCTCTGTCTCTCTCTCTTTCACTCTCTCTCTCTCACTCTCTATTTTACTCACTCTCTCTCACTCTCTCTCTCTTTTTATTTTTGTGTCTGTCAGTTTCGTAAGGGATATACAAGTATACCTACATTCAGACATTCGGTTGGTGGTCATGTTCCGGAAATGCAACCAACTCTATATTTCTCCAAGGTGAAAAAAAAAACAACTTCAACTTCCTGAATCGATAAATGAACTTTGGGTCTGGCAGTAAAAGCACGACACCACTTAGCCACCAAGGCAGTTTTAACATAAATACCATAATATAACGCCAAAAATCTTTCTTGATTAAAACAAGATCCTTGTTTTTATTTTAAAAATATGTGTTCATATTTGCGGGTGAACACACTGTTAAAGCACCAGACACAACTTTAATTGATCGTATTGTATTAGACATAACCTTATATTAAACAGTTTCCTTTAGCCCCGACTGTAATAAATGACAATAGGGATTTATTCACAACACAAAACCCAATTTAAAATATCGACTTTACTACATCGAAATAAGGTCGCAATTCAAGTGGGGTGCAACCATAAATTTGCGATCTTACAATGATACGCGCAATCGGCGACGTATTCAAAAGTTCAAAACCCAATTGTTAGTTATCAAACGATTATGTACTCTAATTATGGGTTTACAAAGTTCATATTTTATTGTGTACATTGTGGTGTATATTACTCTTTTACTTTTGAATGGAGTTGTTCGTAAGGACGTCCATTACAGACACGATCGAACCACACTACACGGTCTCTTTCAAACTGGAAAAGTTTTATGTTAAAGTTTTTTCAAGCGATTCAATCTTGTAAATTCATACTGACAACTTTACAAGATACGTCGGAGTAAGATATCCTTTTTGAATAAATATTAAACGTTAACACGTTTTTTTATGATAAATATTTTAATTTTGATTAAAATAATAGTTGAAAAAGGGGTATATTATATCAATAACATACATACATACATTTCAGCCAAAAGACGTCCACTGCTGGCCTTCCCCAAAGAATGCCACACCGAACGGTCCTGGGCCTCATACAGCGATTGCCCGCGACCTTCACCAGGTCGTCGGTCCATCTTGTACCTACGCTTCGTTTTCCGGTACGTGGTCGCCACTCAAGAACTGCTCTTCCCAATGGCCGTCAGCTCTTCAAGCTATGTGCCCTGTCCACTGCCACTTAAGTCTCCCTATTCGGTGAGCTATGTCGGTAACTTTGGGTCTTATGCGGATATCAATATCAATAAGTAACATGAGAAGAATATTATAAAGTTCGTATAAAATACTTGTAAAGACACGATATAGATATTTCATATTAAGTATGTTATACGCGCGCAACTCGAATAGGTACCTAAAGCTATCATGGTACCTACCTACAAATTTTTACTGTGACTATATTGTATTATTTTATTTATACTTAAAGTTGATTAAATATTTTTAAAAACTAGGGCAATGTTAACTACTACGAATATCACACTATTATTTAAGTAGGAATATATTCAAGTGGTATGATTTTACTTATTACAAATAAATGTTTTCTTTCTTCTTTCTTTCTTTGCTCAAATGCTGTCCGTCATTCTATACATATATTACCTACAGTTGTCTATTTCCACATTATTAACCGTACAAAAAGGGTCAGTTTTTTTGTAAACTGTATTATTATTTAATACAGTCGAAAGTAGGTATCGAAAGAAACATAAGGTAATAATAAAACTAACACCCAATTCAAAAAGCAAGATAGTCCGAATCCCACTTAGCTGTGCTTTAATAATTCTGAGAAGAATGTCAGTACGTGTTCATAAATAAATATGTTGTGTATGTACAGAATAATATGAACGTATAATTATAAAAATATTAACAAAATTCAAAATTATGAGCACACATGTTATATTTTGTTCTTAACCTTAAGTTTTGGAAACGTTAAATCCAAAAATTTGGCGAACGAGCCAGCATGATTTCTGTCATGTTATTAAAGTAATGACTGAATCGTACCACGAATGAAAGTTTATCGCTAAGTAATTTTGTTAAACCGCAACAAAAAAAGACAAACGAAAACACCGATTTAAAATTGATAAAAAAAAGAACACAACGGACAAAAAAATGTCGTAACTCTTTCAATAATTACATACAAAAATTCGAGCCGCTAGCAAACCCGACCGTGTGGAACGGCCCGACTCCCACATACCTCATTTGTTATAAGCCACATTATAATCACACATTGTATCGGATAATAAATAGAAAAAGCGACAATAGGAATAACGAGTCACAAATAGACGTCTAATAATGAAATAAAATTGTGTTGCATATAAATACACGCTTGTTAGGGCAGTGTTTCGGTCCGCCGGACCGTTTAATAGTCGCTTTGGGTTATTTAATAAGGATGCTTCCGTGTTCTATAGCCCGAACTGGGCTGATATTGTCGACGGCGACAGCCGATACAACCTGATCGCAAATTGGAATTTGGTCTCATCACACGACTACGATGTTACTAAAGTACATAGTCGCCCATATGCTGTCAGCAACACCGTCAATTACGGCCTTGCTCACTGTATTTTGGCGTCCGAAAACTCTGCTTAATATGAGTGGGTCATTCCAGTTTCTCGTGGAGTACACTGAAAGTATATGATGTGACCATCAACGTATACGCTAATTGCTCCTTACAACTTTCTTTTTCTTGTTAGTGATTTAAGTTCTTATTGACACGTATTATATTATAGGTACAGCGTGTCTGAACGAAGGCTACTGGCGATAAGAACGGCATTACACTCCTTCTTTTTGTAATGATGGTGGCAAACATTCATCATCATAATTTCCCCAAAGAATGCCACAACGAATGGTCCTGGGCCGCCCTCATCCAGCAATTGCCCGCGACCTTCACCAGGTCGTCGGTCCATTCGGCAAACATTCAAAGGGTGGTAAGTGATACTATTCACGTGAACCTCATGCAGGGGCGGCTTACCCTATAGTGCAGGGTGTGCAATGCACACGGGCGCCGCCGTCTCAGGGAGTGCCGCGGCGGCTGAGACAGCTAAGAGCATGGTCTTGGAGGCCTAGGGGGCGCCAAGGTTTCATTGCACACGGACGCTACACGAGCTAGAGCCGCCCCTGACTGCATGCTTGTTAACTCAACCAACACCAAAACCAAAACCGAATTCCAAAATGCAACACGATGCTGATCTTTAGGTCGGATTTGATGTTTGGCCTCTTGCAAGACTATACATTAACCAGCTAACCGGAACAGGATAGTGTAGACTTCCCGTCCGCTCTCACCCTACATCACTATGAGTTCCCTTTAATGGTCTCTTATGATAGGGCATAGTATATCTTCAGTTCCTCTCATGTTTGCAGCTTACCCCAATGACAATGCACAAGGCGTAACAAGAGTGCGGAGGAAGGCACCCATACGATACAATGAAGAACAATATCAAAATAGGACGCAACTTACACAATTCACAACTATAGGACCGACAATCTATTAACTATCTCGTTCTATCTTAGCATAAGTCACGTGCACGGCCTTGCACTGAGGCTTGTTTACATTTGGTTGTTGTGATAGACGTAAGCATGATATGATGACGTGCTCTTGACTGCGTGCGGTGATTGACGCGTAACGATTGCGATGCAGGAGTGAGTGACTTGTCATAATTATGCGAAAGAAGCGGGAGCTGCCTTCCAGCGACAGTGATAAGCTCGGTATATCATTAAACGCCCTAATGGCTACCTATAACCACATTTCCCCCTAGTAATGTCTCTTTATTTCATGATAGGCACAAAGATTTTCTAAGATTAAGATTTGTTGCTACTAAATTAGCTTCTAGCCAGGTTATGACAAACGCTGGACACTACACAATTTGCTGCAGATATATTATGTTAAGAAAGGTCTTTACGTCCTCTAGTTCTTTAAACACAGCTACAATTGCGATTATAATTCTGTTGATATTATTATTGCATTAAAAACTTTTTTCATTGATCACACAATTGATCATTTTGGTTAAGTGTTCCTCAAAACACTTCAATGCTCGGTTGGTATATCTTGCAGTAATCCTCTTGTGCTTTATTGACTATATTCCAAGTGACTTATCATACTATATGTTACTCCCATGTTTGTTGATTTACTATTGTTAATAACAAAGCTAATCGGTTTCTATCGATAAAACCATTTTAATCCCAGTACATGAGTTTCTTTTGGAGCCTACCACGAATGACGGAAACACGTAAATTTTGGATACAATAGATAAGTTGAAGACAGTGTTCTATAAACTGTCTTTTAACATCAAATTCTGCACTGACTAAGACTATTCACAGCACTATGTTTGAACGTTTATTGAGATTCGAATGTAAAACCGTTGTAAACGTCGACAATTTGAAAATAGATACGTGCCGATGCTTAGCGGCATACGAATATTCTATTGTTTAGTCGCGGTTAAGTGCAAATGACAAGTACTATACTCGGTATCAACTGGGCACAATAATGTTTTGTGAAATGAATATGTTCTTGAATGAAATGGAACATGATATTATTTAATGTTACTTACTGATTATTTTTATGTTATGAAAAATAACGAACACGTGTGCAATTCATATTTATAACAAGTATGCTTGAATGCATACATTTACCTCTGCCTACCCCTTCTGGGATACAGGCGTGAAGTTACGTTTTAAAATTATACTTAGTGTAGCTATTGATTTTTGACTAGTAGTAGAGTTACAGTGTCGGAGCTCGACAGGCACCACCGCATTATCTAATCTATCTTCCTCAAAATTGCACGATTCATACAGCTCTCCTCTCCAACTGCAATGTACAAGGCCCCATTACTCCTGACACGTTGTGAAAATCCCTTAAGCAGCAGGGTTGGCCTTGGATCAACATTTTGACCTCTATTTGATCTATTTTGGTAGTTGTGTAGATGTCTATTGAGATTTACCATCCATATGAAAGAGGATGCAGCTTGTTTGCCATCTTTATATCATAAACAATAACAACAAAACAACAGGGTTTAATGCAGATGTGTTGTCAGTTGTCACTACTGACCTAAGATATTTTTGTCCCATGACAACCGGATGATGATCAGAGATGGCGGTGCCTACACTTTAATTACGAAAATTAGTCATGAAGCCCTTCTCGCTCTACCATTAGTAACCATAAAATGATTAAATTTGTCAACTTTGAACAAAATTATACAGAATTTCAATACTTCGAATTTTTAAGTAAATTCGACGCGCAACAATCTTAAAATACTAGGTATCTTTGCTAAGAAATGCATTGAAGCCACGTGCAGCGACTATACGAACTTACTAAAAATAATAATGCTAAAATATGTAAGTATGTTTGTTGTGGCCCTACGATACGGAGTTATTGAACCTAAACGATATGTTTCTTTTTGCAGAAACACAGCGGATGTAACGGAAAATGGTATTTTTTAAATTCCGTTTAGATAATGCTAATCAACACTTATGACGTCAACTTACTAACCAATTATGGAGACTGTTTCCAATAGGCAATCTAAAAACAGTTGAAAGCATTAGTTTAAGATTAAGACGTTATGTTTTAATGAAAAAATTAAGACTGCCGCCATTTGTGTATTTATTTATGTATGAATTCACAACACTCCCACTCCCGTCATATTAATATGTTAACATTTATAGGTGTGTAATATTGAAAGCACAGGATTTGTACGTCTCGCATAGTAATATTCACATTATAATAAGTTGATAACCGCATCGTATAACTTTGATTACTTTACCACCATTCCCTTGAGGCCATTTAAACTGGTACCTTGTGACTGAATCAGCAATCTAAAATAACTATACTTTATATTATTTTTAGATGTACCTAGAATTATTTTAAACGAAATGAATTTACAAGCTGATTGCCAACCCTAGGCAGCGAGAAAAGGGCAGAAATTGACGCGGCCTTCACTTACATTGTCGCACGAAAGTCAGGGCTGCGACAACATTCGACAAATTTAAATAAATTTGGTGTAATCCGGATTAATTATTATTTAATAATATTTATTAAATTCAATTACATAAGTTTTCAAACTTGATTTAGTACGAGAATTTAAAATTGGTCATTAAACTATAGAAATTGGACACCTATCCCAACAGTGAAATTACATACAAATAAAGAACTAATAAATTGATGGGTACCTCTATTATTAAAATCATTTAAACAAAAAGTAGGAATGAATCTGCCATCTTTTAGAAATGCTATATAATAGACCCACGCATCTTAGTTCCTTGCGATAAAATCACAACCAGCATCCACTAATAATACGTTTGAAATGTCCAAAATATTGCTGCACTCAACTAAATTACTTGTAACTGACTCGTTAGTTAGAATGATTAAGACTGAATGCCATTCTCTAAGTAAACAATAAAATCTAACACAGCTCGTTACCAACTCAGACAAAATATTCAGAAACGATGACCACAAAGTCTCCAGCTGTTTAACGTCCAAAAAGTTTCACAGAATTTGAGCGGATCAATAGTTTGAACTCAAACAAGCTTAGTTTCCATGCAGACGGTGCAGAAAGTACTCGGTGGGCTCTTGTATTTTTAATATGCCCCACCCCTCGCCGCGGCTCCCCCGTTTTAACATAATATAAAATTATAAGCGACATGAATCACGATAATGCCGAGCGGGGCTGAGCGCGCGGCCAATTCACAACTTTGCCGAGGCAGGACGTACCTACTACCTTCTAGGGATGTTATGGAATGTTTCCGTAACTCTAACTTCCGAATATCCGTTTATTTTTTCTATCAGCACAATCTAAATAAGACATCACAGCTGTTTTACCAGATTAAATACCTGCTCGTGTGATACTACGTCCGCATGCGTTCTAAGTCAGACTTAATAAATTTTGAATAAATAAAAATCAAAGAATACAGCTAGAATGACGGATATATACATGTGATTGCAAATAAATTATAATCTTCAATTAGAGTCATTCAACCACCAGTCTTTCTAAATCTCATATCCGTACCTAATCGAAACTAACGAATAATTCCAAATAATTTCGTATTACTACAATAATATTATGCATAATCCGTTTTCGGATCCCAAATATTATATCCATATCCATAACATCCCTATTACCTAGCCCTGTCGCCTCCACTCGACCACAGTATATTTTAAACGGTAATACTACTGACACTACGCCTATTTTGAAGGACTTACGAAACTTTGTCGCGACAACTTTGCGACTTTTCTCTCTTAATCGTTGTTAGCTGTTGTTTGCACTTCATTGACAAAGTTTTCAATATGAAAGTGTATACTGGAATGAACGTATACCTAATCGCAACAATACAGTATAAAAATATAATCATATAAAATATTAATTGTCATCATTCTCTATGACTATCTTATAATCATGGCGAGATTAGTACAAAAATAATTTTAAAAATTTTGCACGATAAAACAGATTTGAAATATTATCTTGAGAATGTAAAAAACACTTTCGGTTGCTCAAATACTTTTACTTCCTCTGAAATTAAAAATTTAAATGGAATAATATGGATGGCTACTTTTATTGGTAAGATTGTTATAGGTGGAGATGTATAAAAATTTTCAATGTCAGCAAAATGTTCAATTCATGGTTTAATGAAATTTCAAATTTAAAAAAAACGTTTCTCTAAAGTTGGTCCTCTGCTCATCGCCCCACTGTGTTCGCCATCGCCACCCCGCGAATGCGGGCAAAAAGAAAAGTTTTATTTTTATAAGACAAGAAATTTATTATAGCTGATGCTCGTGTCGGTTTCGCGTTTCTTCGGAAATAGAACGTAAAATGTTGCCCGCATCGACCCAGTGAGGTACCACGCTAAGTTAGGGCCGCCCCGCCACGCTCGCGGCCCAAGCTGATTCAAAACATCAATCATGTTACATTTTACGTAATCTTTTACTTATACGTTATACAGTATAACTTATACTGTTTTCGAATATGTTATTACTGGTTTATTAAAAATGTGTCTTATGTTCCGGTTAGATGATCTGTAAAATTTTAGTCTTTGCTGCATTGAAGCATGCAGTCTGGCTTTCGGTTTTATTTATTACGTCTATGATCCATCGGTGTGGTTTTAATATACTTATAGACTACTTAGATAACTTTTTCTACGAAGGAATAAGCGCGAGTTATTATTTTAATCCCTAATATTGCAATAAAATTGACGAATGTAAGTAGGTATTGGCAACTGAACAGTTTTAATACTTTAAGATATTCTTATACTGCGATTTTATGATTATGATTACCAGCTTTTACCCGCGACTTCGCCCCCGTGGACTTCATGTATGAATATACTCTTGAAACATATAAAGATTAATTAATAGGCAGTAGTCAATTGTCAAAAGTCCTTCTGTTGTCAAATTGTTAATTTACGTCAAACATGATCCCCTGGATCTCAATCATGGCTCCAAGCCTCCTCCCAAGAAGGAGAGTGACTCGTGCCCAGCAGTGGGACGTTTCAAGGGTTGCCATTATTATTATTATGAACCCCTGAAAACTCACTAAGGAACCTCTGAGTGAGATAAAAAGTATTCTATGTGTATCCGTATATGTGTATAAAATTTCATCGAAATCCGTGAAGCGGGTTTAGCGTGATTGAGCAACAACAAATACCCATACTTTCACAATTCTAAATATCAAGATGCGTAATTTTTCTCAGTTTTAACTGTAGGTACCTATTGCATATTTATCTGATAAAGTCTATTCTTTACTAATGCAATTGACTTTCTAATCAAGAGAAAAAAAGGCTCCGTTTTAAAAGCATTTTCGTGTGTATATTAGTATATTTTCAGTGTGTTCGAAACTAGCCGGAGCCGTCATATTACTTTGCACATTGAAAAAGTAATAAGAGAAGTTTCGCGTACAACGTTTTATACCAACTTTTCGCATATTAAGTTTTTTTTTCACGTTGAAATCACAACTTTTATTTCATAGCAAACAGAATTTATGTCGCTAGCCCATGAACAACAAACGGTGGCGATTTTGTTGTCTACAAATCTTGTAGTTAAACATTAACAGGCAGTTTCACTTAGCCAACCCTGTTGTAGACATACATTTCATCTTGTTAGTTATCCACAAATGTATTGACTCACTGCCAAACGTTAAAGTTCCTTTGCAATCGTGCTTCTATTTTTTCAATATCGATCCAAAGTCGCAATCGCTGCAGTAATGGTGATATCGTTACACTGTTTACGGCCCTGTAATTTCCGGCACAGAGGCATAACACCTTAGGCCTCAGGAGTGGTAACGCATCTGCATTTTGAACTGGTCTTTGTGTGGGTGTCATCACTTAACATCAATGTGATCTGTATTTTGTTGGCAACTATTGTTACCTCCTCTGAGGTTAATCTCATCTAGTGTTGTTTACATCGGTACAGTAGGTAAAATAAATCGGGACCCAGTGGTAAAAATCGGGACGGTAAAAAAAAGCAAGCCAAAAGATTTTAATTAATTTATTGATTTATCAAAAGTCTCGGGCCCCAAAGATGACTTATCTTTAGAGAGGCTTTTGTCTGGTAGTGAACGTTTTTCGGTTGAGATAATGATGATGATTGATTTAATGGGACATTTAACGTCCCGATCAAGTGTTGATCGAGACGAGTCCCCAGAACCCTGAAAATCGGGACGTCCCGCGCAAATCAGGACACCTGGCAATACAAATCTCATCGTGCATGGGTACGAGCGGTACCTAGTGGATATGTCTAAGATTATAGAATTTTAAAAACTACCTCAGTCCTATTGGGCTACCAATAAACGATCCCTTAAGTAGGTGCTATTGGTATTTTGACATTTTCTGTAAGTTCCCCAGCACCACCACCAAGTTTCGTATTGTTCTGGGAGATCTCGGAGGTCAATATTATATTATTATTATTACCACCTGATCGGAACAAGATAGCGCATTTAGCGACAAGTAAGTATTAGGCAATGTGATGGCGCCTACGTCTTCGAACACCATCAATAGAGATTTCCTATAAAACAACAGTTTTATCATCTATGTGTTTAATATTTAACAAGAGTTATTTTGACTATCGACATCTTGAAGCGTCGGTCTACTTACAAAAGGTGGTAGGTAATTAAGACGTCCTACTGCTGGGCACGAGTCTCTCCCCTTATTTGGGAAGAGGGGCCGTTCAAGTATTACGTAAGCAGATTTATTACAATTCTTTACCCCCCCATCCCCCTTGTCAGCAAAAGTAAGCAAAGCACTTACCCCCTCCCCCCATGCTTACGTAAACATTTTTCAATTAATGTATTGTTTTTTTTTATATTATAATTTATAATGTTATAATTATAATTTTAGAAATAAGAAAATAGATTTAGGATAGAGATTAGATTTTACTGATGTAATAAGTAAATAACTACCGATGACGTAATCATCATCTAGACTCCCCTACCCCCCATGTCATCCAAAATAAGCAAAGTAAAGACCCCCCCGCCCCCCCATAGAGCTTACGTAATACTTGAACGGCCCCAGAGGGCTGGAGCTTACTCCACGTTATCTATCAATAGCAACCGGGACCGACGGCTTAACGTGTCCTCCGAACCATGGAAACACGCATATTAGGTATTTGCCACTAGCCGGTCACCCATCACACACCCGACCGCGCCCGTAATGCTTAACCGAGTAGATCGGTTACGATCTACACCAGCCGCGGGGCTATGCGCGCTTCAAAATATATATATAAATAATACTAACTTAATTGGAATCCAGGCCATCTTTAGATTCTTAGTTTCTGATGTCCATTTAAGATGCCAGCCAATCCATGTGCCAATAATTATATGTCAATTGATTTAATTTAATTTCAATTAGCTACACGCATAACTACAGCCCGCATCTTTAAAGCGACATTTAATTGATTTAATTGACACACAAGCTACGGACACTTCTAGAGAAAAATTTTTTTTAGCTACGTTGTCGAGGAACCTTATATAGCTGGTCGCAATCTGTTTAATATTCGGTTAAGCCATTGGTCGCGACACGCCCGCCTTCGATTAAATTCATTTAGGTGTCTACCTTAACTTTTTATGTTGAACGTTTGAAAAATCTATTTATAAGAGTTATTTTACGTAGATTTGTACAGTTAAAGTGTAAACGTTTTGATTGGTTATTAACATATCCTTCGTTATACCTCGTTTATCACGATTGGCTTGTGTATTAAATCGTTTGTCACACAGTATAATTTGCAAAACTTGTTTTTAATTTATTTCCCAAATGTAACACTCATGTATGAAATTAATTATTTTATTACATGTCCATGTTTTATCTACAATTTTTACAATTCAACTTAATAGTTTTTGGTAGGTAGGTACTTGCTGTGATAGATACATGAGCAGAGAGACAGACACACGAGTCATACTATAAGAGCTCCGTTTTCTTTTCAGGTAGGTACGTAATCCTAAAAACAAACCATTATCTGTATGTATGTCTGTTGACAATAAACTCAAAGACTGCTGTACGGATTTTGTCTCGGTCTCATGTGGTTTGTGTATACTTATACGTAACTTCACGCCTGTAATCCCCGAAGGGGTAGGCAGAAATAAATGCATGCATTCAAGCATACATGTCATGCAAACACCCACGATTCGCCGGTTACGTTTTGGCCCATGTAACAGGTGGCAAGCCTGTTGCCATCTCCGGGCATATTACCAAACTTCGAGGTACTGGGAAACTTCCAGAAAATGGAAAAATCCCAATAGAACCAGAGATAAAGGATTTTAAACCGTTATCTCTGATAGCCCCTCAACCCGGGAATCGAACCCAGGACCTCCAGCGTAGTAGTAGTGGCCTGCTACCACTGAGGCAGTATACTTATAATTTGTTCAAGTTCTGTATAAATAGACCAGAATATAACGATAAATGTTTGAGGTGTCGGAAAAATCATGCCGTCGGTCTGGGAGCTTTAATCGAAGACGCTGCTTAAAGCTTTTGAGATAGACCAGTTGGTAGAGCAGTATTGAAAGAGCCTCTATATAAATAACAAAGCAATGTACAGTGGAAAACTTTATCTTTGGTAGATCTACAAAAAAAGTCCGCGATGACATATTTATCTCTTAAGGATAGCTACTACTAGGTATACCCATTAGGTATATCCTCGAAAAATTAGTAACTTACATGGGACTTGATTGGCGATTGATGTTTTTTTTTTAATTATTTGTAAGGCAAGGTCTTCAACATTTATTGTACCTATGGCAGCAAGACGTTTACCGGCTCGAGTATAAGAATATGCTTCATTTCTAACAGACACAGCGGATATCTTCTAATAGACACTAACCCCCTTATTCATAAACGTACATTACATACGTTTTAGCTATAGAATGCTTTGTCTTTGTCAGTTGCATTGTCAAATGTGCACGATAGAAAAGGACAAAGGAGAGATTAGCAACACTTTAGCTAAAATACGTTTATGAATAAGGGGGGCAAGTTTCTTATATTACGACAAGTTATAATCGCATAGATCAATGCCCATTTCCCATAGAATAGATACAAAGTTTTGAACTGTCACAATTTGTTTTGTAATATGTATCAGTAATAGGTAGATATTACTCTCTAATGTGATCAATAATTTTACACGTTTTTGTTTGGGAAGTGCAAGCAGGTAATTGTTATAATGAAATAATTTTGGACAAAGATTACCTATTTACCTTTATATTTAGAGTTGCAGTGAGATAAATAAATAAAGTTAATTACAAAACAATAACACCAAGGCCTATAATTTTAATGACAATAATTCTAAACATTATTACATCATCTCACAAAACTCCATTATCTTTACACATCTATCAGGCAAATCAATTATAAATGTATGCTAAGAAAAATATGCATGGATTTTGAAACGAACGCAGAGAAATGTTAAAAGAACAATGAGGATAGGAACACGAATACTAATAATACAAGGTCTGAATTAACCCTCCAACGTCTACCCTAACAAATAAAAACAAAATTCAAATTTCACCGACGCCGAACCGACGAATATTGCCCAAGACTGCCGAACTGCCTTAACGCTTCTGCAAGCCTACATTGTCAGTAATTGGCATAGCCGCTATAATCGTACTTAATGACAACTATACAATTTACAATCGCGCCCGTTTGAAGTATTCATTACTAATATTAATTCGCAATAAAAACAGGTTTAAAACCGCATCCCAGTATCGGATCGCTCAACCACGTATAACTCAACACACCCAGTTTAAAATTACATACCTCTACATATAAAACGGACGGTGCAGTGTCTCTGACGATATTGTAACTTATAATTAATAACAATGAAACTGGCAAAACATATGGCTGACTCGAGACAAGTCCGCCTTTTTACATAAACTCGCATCGACCAAGCTCAACGTGCAACAATTTATAAACGAAAGTTGCTTTACAATAACATTACTATTAAGGAGTATCAGAACAGAATCATTATATTGATGACTAATAACCAACTGGTGAGGTGAATAGCATTTCAAACGAAGTCCCAGTGAATAATGAATTCGATGCGATTTACTTGTAGGCTTGGTCTATCATTAATTTAACTACAGCTTACAAAGCTATTTATAAAATCATAATTAGCCGTATTATTGCGATTACAAATACATTAATATAGTATTTTGACAATTTAATAAATCTTTAAAGTTAAATACCGCAGCCTTTAAATATCTACATAAATACATCTACACAGATTACAATGTGGATGCAACGCGTTCCTGAGGTGTTAGTTGTAGCGCGCCTCTGTACCGGAAATTACAGGGCCATACATTACTACCGGAATACAATAGCGCTGAATACTTAGCGACTATTAGATTACATAATGCGGTGGTGATGGTGGCGCCTCTGGAGCTCTACCACCAGTGAATATCTTTACCAAACCGTGACCAAGCGATATAGATGAAAACACTAAAAGCGCCAAACTTTATTTTGGTCTGCGAACAATAGGAATAAACACAATACTTGTATATTTTACAATTCCGACACGAACAATTACAAACTGACGAAGCGGCCGGGAGAAAAATACGTTAACTAAATATTTTTTTTTTTGATACGCCAATTTTTTATTATGAGGTACAACATTTTATTTATCATCTAAATCGGCGTTTACGACAGCGAACAATGCCGGGCTCCGAACCAAACAAAAGTGGGACGCAAATAAAGAAAACAATAAAATTAGAATACATAAACACATAAAAACTGCACCCAGAACGTTCGCGTTGTGGTGGAGGACGGCGGGCGGCGGGCGGCGGCCGTACGGGGGATGGCCAGACGAAAATATATCGATATTTTTTAATCTATCGATATATGCACCTATACTGTAAACATATCGATGTTTTGACGATATGATTCGGTCAATGCGTTATGAGCATTATCGAATAATTCTCGATTCAGAATCTGCAAAGGTACACTTACACATACACTTTGGGGAGATATGCTTTGTACTAGAAATACAAAAATAATCAATTGGACACCCAAAATCTCGGTTCTATTATAACAAATTAAAATAGGTATATTACCTAAGGACTGCACTAGCTATCGAGCGATCAGTTTGATCAGTTTGGCAGCTAAAGTGTATGGGAAAGTCTTAGAAAGAAGAATGAAAGAGAAGTCCGACGGGTTGTTGTGGGATGCACAGGGTGGTTTCAGATCTGGAAGAGGATGTATGGATCAAGTTTTCTCCCTTCGCAACATCGTAGAGAAGCATCTGGCTGTGAGCCAGAAGGTTTTCTGCGGTTTTGTGGATTTGGAGAAGGCGTTTGATAGGGTATTACGAAAGGAGCTGTGGGACATTTTGCCAGAGTATGGTATTGATGGCAGTCTGCTCCGTGCAATACAGTCCACGTATGTGGGCTGTCAAGCATGTGTGCGGGTAGATGGTAACATGTCACCCTGGTTTGATGTTAACATCGGTGTCAAACAGGGTTGCGTGCTTTCGTCTAGGCTGTTTATTATATATCTGGACAAATGCCTCCAGAGGGTGAAGTTGATGGATGTGGGAGTGCGTATGGGTGACTTAGTGGTGAACTGTCTGCTTTACGCAGATGATGCGGTAATTGTTAGCTCTACACCATCTGGGCTACAAGCACTAGTCACAGTCATGAAAGAGGATTGTATGGAGAAAGGCTTACAATTGAATGTGGATAAAACTAAAGTATTAGTATTTGAAAGAGATGAACAGAGAACAAATGCAAGGGTAGTAGTAGATGATGCAGTGTTAGAACAGGTTGATGAAATTGTATATCTTGGATGTGCTTTTAGCAAGGATGGTAGGTACACCACTGACATAGAAAGAAGAGTGCTTGCTGGGAATTGCGTGAATGGAGCGTTGGGTAAGCTGCTAGAATCTAAACATCTCAGCCAGCGGGCTCGACTAGCCGTACATAATGCTGTACTTACTCCAACGCTTTTATATGGAAGCGAGAGCTGGGTATGCAGGAAAGAGCATGAAAGTAAGTTGAACGCGGTCGAGATGAGATCTTTGCGCAAGATCTGCGGTGTATCACTCACCGATCGCGTTCGTAATGAAGATGTAAGAAAGAGACTTTGTGTGAATGATAGTATCGGTGTAAAAATGAAAAAAGGCATGCTCCGATGGTTCGGGCATATAGAAAGAATGTCGAATGAGCGAATGACTAAACAGATATACAATGCGAATGTGGATGGTTGCAGAGGCCCAGGAAGACCAAGGCTGACCTACCATGACCAAATAGGTCGAGTTCTGTCTGATGGTGGTATCAAAAGTCTTAGGAATCGGCGTGCATGTATGAAGAGAATGATGAAGGTAGACGAGGCACGAGAGGTTTGTCAGAACCGGGATGTCTGGCGCTCTACACTCTCTGCCTACCCCGTTAGGGACCTGGCGTGAAGATACATACCTAAGTAAGTCATATAGGTACCTACTTACAAAGGATTACGGATAATTTTTGTTTACATTCAGATTACTTTTCATAACAATTATTTCATAGGTAGGTAGTGTATATTTTATAGCAAACATATAAATACCTACTATATGTTTAGGTAATTAAAGTGGCAAAGGTATTATAAGTAAAGTAAGGGAGAGTCTGGTATATTGAACTACCTGATTAATTGTACCACCTCAATATTTTACACTTACGGTAACTTATTTTCTTTTCTGGCAACACGAAACTGAGCGCTGACAGCTGCCTCAACTACTTGTCTTTTTGTAACGGCCTCCGGCAAGTACATTCGTTTTTAGAGAAAAAAATGTGTTTTGAAAGTCCTTCATACAAATTTTGACGTGTGTAGGAGATTACAAAGTGAAAATGTAAGTTACAATTTTGATATATTATTTATTGATAAGATCTATACCTAATCACCGCTTCCACCATAGCGTTGCGACCGTATTATGTTCAGCGGTTATTTTGTGACAAATATTTATTTTTGAAATCTCTTAGTTTGGTAAATTGTACCACCAGCAGTTGTTTTATTTGTACTGGTACAATTTACCTAACTTGTTGCTATATTTATTATATCATATATTTTTTTAGATTAATGATGACCATAAATAGTATTAAAAAACGGAAGAAGGAGGTTTTGGAAAGATATTGATGGCTTTTGAAAATAAGGAGATGAGCTAGAACCACATATCTGAAACGAATTCGTTTTCAAAACCAATAATTTAACGTCATGCCAGAATGCGAAATAAGTTGAGGGTCAAATATTGACAAGACAAAGTACGTTCGTTGTTGTAAATGGGTTCACGGAACCTGAACATTGAATCAAGATATTAACGAAATTCTTTATACTATTATAATATGGTAAAAGAAAATAAAGAGTTTGTATCTCAGTACATAAGTAGCTAAATAATTGTTGACTAACGGAAATAATATTCTAAAGTGATTTATTTTATTTTCATACATTATTTAATTTAAGCAGAATAATGTATTTAAGTTTGATAAATGTTTTTTTTAGTCAATAATGCATTTTTTCTTTTGTCACATTATGACAGTAAATATTGAAGAAATTTGAAATTTTAGTCAGGCTTTTTTTTAGTCATAATTAAAATATAATCAATTTATTTTGTCTATTTATTAAACCTCTTTATTTTCATTTATTTTCATGTTTATAAGTCTCTTAAGTCTTGGTGGTACGATTTACCTAACCTGTGGTACAATTAATCCGACTAGTTGGGTAAATTGTACCGAAGGAAAGCCTTCAGGGAAACGCATATTATGTGAAATCCGATAAGAGTATGATGTTGAAGTTGCGGCACATGTTAAATGAGATTCTAAACTATGTGAATCAAGATAAAAAACTTATTTAAATTAATACAAAAAAAAAATACTTTGCAAAATCTGAAAACTGGTACAATATATCCGACTCTCCCCTAAATGGTAAGAGACTACTGTAACCTTAATATCTTAAAAAACCAGAGATCATAATAGAGATGTGTTTGCGCCTCTGAGGCCTAGGTCGTTTTGTCTGTATGAAAAAATGTCGATATAGTTATATATCGATATTATCCAAGCCTAGGCGGCGGCGGATGGCGGACGGCGGACGGCGGCGGTAGCAAACGCGCCCCGCACATTACATGAAATAAATTTAAATCAACTCGCCATACGCGCGCATCCGAAGGGTTTGTTTGTTTGACGGATTTTTTTTTAAAACGCAATTAGTAGCTCACTTACAGTCGTTGTGTCCCTTATAGCACCAGAGTAACAGCACAGAGTCTATGATTCACAATCCGCGTCTTTTTTATGTCAAAAGGTTGACAGATAAGCAAACGGGTCACCGGATCACCCGATATAAAGTGGTCACCGTCGCCTATGAACATTTGCAACATCATGAGTTGCCAACGCGCTGCCAGCCCAGAGGCCGTCATCAATATCGATATTTACCAACGTGTTATCATTTTTTTTGTCTGCAAGATGGCAAACAGAATTTCAGTTGACATTGAGGGTAGGTAGGTATCTGGTGCAACTTACAGACGTCTACACAAAGACCAGAGGTCAGAGAGCGTCGCCACCTCTGAAGCCAAAGTTGTTTTGCCCTTGCGGAATTACGGGACGTTACCATGTGACCATCACATCATAGAGCTGAACACTGGTAGTGTTCAGCTTTGGCGGCAGATAAATAATATTACCGTTAAAATTACCAACTAGAAAAATGATATACCTAATTATACGTAGGTAATTGAGTAAAGTATATTTTTAAAGTGTTTAAAATGTGATGGGCAAATGTCTAAAGAGCTACTCAAGTCGGTCCCGCACAGAGCGAGCTCCTCGCGCGGAAAACGCCTCGCGAGGTTGCTTGCTCTGTGTGGACGTGTCTCGATAAGCGCGCGCGACCGAATGCCCGAGCCATCTAGTGACGAGCGCGTCCACACAGAGCGAGAGCTGCCTCGCGCGGCTAATGCCTCGCGTGGCTGCTCGCTCTGTGTGAACGCGCCTATTGAATAGGACTTATACAAAGTTTATTTTAAGTCTAATTAATTTTTATGTAAAACATACAAATGCGTACGAAGGAAAGGCATGATCAAAGAGGGCATTTACTAATTTTGTTAATAAATGTCGAGTTTTTAGACTTAACACCAAGTCAGTAAAAAGCTATTAAAATTGTAATAAAATATATAAATATGAAAATTCCACGTCTATTTATAAATATTCTTTCTTACTCACTTAAATATAGAACACACTTCATAAGACAAACAATTCACTCCCACGCACACACGTTCTTTATGATTCTATTATACGTCTAGGATTTTGACATAATGAAATGCAAGTAGAGTCCCAAGGCCGATATATTCAATGTAAATCTCAACACCACTAGATTGTTTCTAATCCATTGCGCGGGAATACTACTAAAACTGGCTAAGATGTTGACTATTATGGACATGATAAAATACACGTAATGGCACGTGTTTTAATATTGCACTTTATTAACAATACAATAAAGTAGCCTTTCCATTAACCCACTAACCACTCGGTTCCAGTGTACAGGGGTACAATTGCGTAGAAAATAATATTTTGAGTATTTTTGCACGTAACTTGTTGCTTGATGTTAGTAAAATACAATGATGACCTTAATTGCAATGAAGTATTTATACGATCATTTATAAAATGTTAATTATTTTGTACAATGACGACATTCAACAAAAAAGGACAGCAAATTAAATAACAAGGTGTGGTGGCAAATAAAACGAGTTGTGTTTCAAATGCCGTTGAGTATATTAATATTTTCTCCGAAGATTATATTGTTTTACAAAAAAAGTTCGATTCGCAATAATTATTGATTCAATTAAAACTTAGTATTGATGTTAATTACTGATAAACAGAAAAAGAAACGGACAGAAGAATGTTGTAGATGTGTGAGAACACCTTGTGATGTTTTTGACACATATTACTTTTTAGCTTAACTGCCTCAATATATTTGTAGTAGCAGGTGACTTACCTATGTAACGCTCAGAACCTGGGTTCTCCAGGTCAGCGGGTAAGTGCGAATCTTAAGTGTTTATTTGTTTACATGTATGATTAAATGCTGCATTACCTCTGCCTATCTCTTTGAGAAATAAACGTGAAGTTACACCATTTTAAAACTTTTTTGCGAAAGTAATATATAGTCACAAATATTTTTGCAAATATATGCCCTTCTATACAATTTTATATGGGTAAATAAGTTCGTATAAAAAGCTAACCACTCACGAGCTTGAGTGTACGCCATGCTGTAACTACGTACACTTGTATCAGATAAAATTATTCAAATGATACGATCTATTGTGTTTCAGAAACAATGATAAATAATATTATTATTACATATATGTATAGTAAATATTTATGTAAGTGGGTTTATGATAGGATTGCGGGTACTTATTTATTAGTTGTTCTATATTCGAAACTGCGCTATTTGAAATTCTAATGAGACATTCGCGAAGTGCGATTGCACTGAAAAGGGTTTTATTGCCAATTGAAGTGTTCATTTCTTTTATTATAATATGCAGTACTCAATCCTCAAAGGAATACTTATAGTATTCACAAGGAGTTCAAAGCAGACTAATAGACTACGAGGAGACGTCTCAAGGCGAGCCGTCTATATTATGTGTGCATATTCTTTGACTATGTGTAATAAGTAAGAACTTTTAAAGTATCAATGGGCTTAATACGTATACGTTATACAAAAGCCCGCAAAGCACCGCGGCTGGTGTAGATCGCAAGCGATGTACTCGGTTGTGCGATACGGGCGCGGTCGGATGTGTGATTTGTGACCGTTAGTAGCAAATAAAAATGCGCGTTTCCGTGCTTCGGAGGGCTCGTTAAGCCATCGGTCCTAGGGTTGCTATAATAATTATTATTTATTAAACAAAATCGTGGGTGTTTGTATGTTATGCTTGAATACATGCATTTACCTCTGCCTACCCCGTCGGGGATTACAGGCGTGAAGTTACGTTATTAAACAAAATCTCAGTATACAGCATTCAGATTTTTTTTAAAAGGTAGGTACCTAGCTATGTCATTAAATATTTATCGGTCAAAATATAATTTTATAAATTCTGGTTGAAGCATAGGTACCAGTCAGTACCTTTCGGACCATCTGGACAACTATCCTAAAAAGACAACTTCCCAAATAGCCAACTCATCGGTTCTATTTCCCAATTCACCAACCTATCACTTTACCAATTTCCCAATATGGTGTTATGTACGTATCTATCATTATGTATTTGTCAACAATTGAACTAAATGGCTAATTTAGAAGCTTTGTCTCATTTCTTCATACTTTTCCTAAATTTAAGCACGAGCCCTAATGCCTTTATATAGAGATTCATATCATGCTAATCTATGCATCTTAAATCGAAATATATTGGAATAACAATTTAAGACAATGATTGACATTCAGACAAATTGTCTTCGCGATCGTAAAAAAAAACGTTGAAATTGTACATGTCATACATATGTATGTGTCTTTGGTACATACACGTATTCATCGCGAAATCCTACTCTCATCTATCAAATGGAGGCATTTAAATAATTGTAAATTACAATGAACAGAATAAGTCATCGACCTCGTCTCATGCGTTAAGCCACCGCCACACTCGCTGTTACGTACCTAACAACCGAACTTCACATGGAAGTTCGTAAGATTTTTCAGATAAAGTAAAAAAAAAATACTTCAGAGAAAGACAGAGTTATGCATATATCGTGTGATACATACTATTCGTCAGTTATAGATCTGTGAGTCTTATTAATCCTTCGTAACCGCTTTCGCTATTCGGATATAATTCGGTAAATCATTCTTTTTACTAAAATTATAACTACTTCAAAATTTTATGTGCACCTGGAGACTTATCTCACTTCTTGAAGACTACATTTTCGGTAATTCAATGAAGTTATTCTATATTATATTCAATAATTTGTTGTGCCCGCGACTTCATCCGCGTAGAAATTCATTCTAAAATAAAAGTAGCCTTAGTTACTCTCGAATATATCAGCTATCTACCAGTTTAAAAATTCCCTTTAATATTTATTTAGACGTTCCCGAGATAGTCCGGAACACATAATTATAACACAGCAGACAGGCATACAAATTTGTTATAGGTATGTATCGTGTATACACATACAAATTTATCTAGCAAAAATCGATTATTTTTACATTACAAATAGACACTCCAATTTTATTTATTTTTATAAAATACAGACCGACAGCTTGTACCTAGTTAAATTCACAAGGTACAAGCCCAGAGCAAAAAAACACGCGTGCAGTGTGGCGTGCCTTTAATTCGAACACAAACGGGCAATATAGGCACACATCCATAATAACCTGGACTGAAACGTCAGTTAATTTATGCGCTCGTACACAAAAAGCGTATACAGACAGATATACAGGATCAAAATCGTGACCTTATTTTACACAAACTAAGAAAATTACATATTAATATACCTAAAGTTATATTATTTAACTGGTGGTAGAGCTCCAGTGACGGAGCTCGGAGGCGTAGGCACCATCGCACTCCTAAGGCCTAAGGTATTATGCCTCTGGGCCAGAAATTACAGAGATGTACATTGCCATCTGACTGGGACTCGATGGAGTTGAACACTACCACTTAGCGGCAAGTAGATAAAGGAAATTGGGGGCAGCTTACGCTCGCGAGCTCCGTCAGTGGAGTTTACCATCAGTACAAGATACTTGTGCTTGAGGTAATTAATGATTGACAGGAAGGGCAGGGCTGCTGTAGTTTCAAATCAAAATGAGTAGATCCAACTTTTGTACCAAGTCGCAGATTGTACCTACTTATCTAATAATAATTTAATATACTATATGTATGTTTCTTCACGCCGAGTTCTCCACGGAGTAGGCAGAGAGTGTGGAGCGCCAGATAACCCGGTCCTGAAACACCTCACGTGCGTCTTCTACACTCATCATTCTCTTCATACATGCACGCCGATTCCTAAGACTCTAGACTTCTCTGAAGTTGGGGGTCACCTTCAGAAAGGTTCATACGATATAATATATCAGTATCTATATTGCCTCAGTAGCCAAACCAAGCATACAATTCATGGTAAGTGAATACCACAGCCTATAGACATCTACACAAAAACCCGACAACAAAATGCAGATGCACACAAGTTTTGCCTTTCCCATAGTTGTTTCGAAGCCTTATCGTAACATAGAACGAAAATGTAACAACATATACCTAGATTCATTAGTGATACTGCTTACATTCTTCAGCACAGTCATTGCAACTTTCCATCACGAAAAATATCTATACTTTAACCGTTTCGAATTTATTCTTGCATTTACAACACGTGGACACGAATATATAATGGGTCCATTTATTTAATTACATTACTTATCCCTTAAGGCTTACAAGGCATCGTCTGCAACATTGTGCTAGAGCAAAAAGAATTGCGCTCGGGATGGTTACTTTAAGGGCTTGCACACACGATCCATTGTTATGTTGATAAAACATTCGAGTAACGTCATCAGCTTTTTCTGGAGGTCAAACACCCAATTAGTAAGTGAAAATTGGTGGCGTGTGCAGATTGGCCCATGTTTTTGCCGCATTCGGGATTTGTCAAGACGGGGGCCCTAAATGTCATTGTGCATTGACTTCTGGTGTATTTTAAACCCACGTTAAACATGCATGTATATGAAAAATAATATGAAATAAATATATTAATTGAAATAATATGTATGATGGCGCTGCCAATTCAAAAACTATCTTTTAAAAAGAAAACGATTTAATGAAAATAATATTGTGAGTCGTTGTAATGACTAATGTCAAACTTGTTTAAACCTCACTATAAAAGGCTGTGTAAGCGACCGCAGGATTCATTCTGATTGTGTAATTCGCAGTGTGCACTACTACTGCTTATTAAAGTCTTATTTTGCTAAGAACTGACTTTCATTATACGTCACCATTATGAGTCAACCTCCAACATGTATGGATTTATCTTGTTCAATTAAAATGATAAATTAAGAAAACCCGGCGTTTCTGTCGCTTTCTTGCTTCCGTGGTGTCAAGCAAACTGAGGTGAAATTTGACCTCTACTTCGCAAACTTCTTGCATAGCTTTCAGGATTTACAAAGAAGTAAATAAAATGTTTGAAGAATGCAATGTTCACTTACCATCAATGTTAGCTAAGCAGGTAAAGGTATTATTATGCCTTAACTTAAAAATAAAAATCAAGATAACTAAGAAAATAGCGGGTAAGTATATCAAATATAAAATTGCTATTGACTATAAAAAGGTTGTATAACATATGCAGAGACTCCACGTTTGCAATTAAGTTAGCATAGGTATAATTACACTTATTGTTGTTAAATTACGAATTTCCGTCCGCTTAAGTGGAAAAATCATCACGCAAATGCTTGTTGAAAACGCTGTTTAATACATTGATATGGAACTGTTCTAATAATCGTGTAATTGCCGCTTAAAATTGTTAATAATTTCGCTAAATATCATTGTTATTATAATATAGTTACTTTTTTTTAATTAGCCGCATTTTGGTCATGTTTACGCTACATACAATAGAGTAGATGTTTTAGGTAATGGTCTACTCTTCTAAAGCAGGCGAGACAGCAAACGAGCTGATGGGATGCTTAGAATTCCACATATCGTGTGAGTTTAATGTTTATTTCGTATCAATCAAATAATAATAAAAATTGCACTTCTAATAATGCAGTGCAAAAAAAAAAATAATTTGTAAGATTTTCTGAAACAATACTTTATTTCCATAGACGACGCTGAAACTCATATAAAAAAACGATTCTGACAGATTGATTAGGTTAATTAGAAAAGTCGAACAAAAAATTTGCTGCGCACGCCACATGAGACGTTCGCCTTAATACTTAGTGAATTGCATGCAACTATTTATACTGTATTGATAAAAAAACTTATTAATATCATCCTCCACGCTGCGTGCGCGCACTGTAGTGTTGCTAACGCACACATGCCCGTATGAATAGATATTATGTCTGTACGTATTATAAAACTTTAACGGGGCCGTATCTTTACTCTGTTCCGGCATGGAGTGTAAAACTATCGAGCGGACTTTGACGAGATTTTCATAATTGTGTTAATTGTTATTATGTTACATTTATAAAAACAATCTTTTCATAACTCGATGTTTTTATTTGACAAAATCATTAGAGAGCGTTCAAATATTACGTATTTGGGGGAGAAGAGGAGGTCATGTAAAACCAGGAGGGGCGTTCGAACCACGTGTTACTCAACATTGTGTTTTTTTTTTAATAAAAAATTAAATAAATACTGAATCTAATCTCCTAAGTTGGCAACTCTTCTCGCTTATGTTTCAGTAAATCCCTCGAACGTATTTACCTTACGTCATTTTTATTTTGTTTTCGTTGTCAATATTCGTTATAATCAGTGTTTTAAACTTCTCCCTCATGTTTCGGGGAATCCCTCGAATGTTCCTATTGTAGGTACCTACGTTTCTTTTACAAAAAAATAAAAATAAATATATAAATTAGCAAAAATTAGGACAATTATTCATTTGGGTGTTACGTAGGGTTTTGAGAGGGAGAGGAGGGGTACATGAGAACGTTACGGCACGTAACATGGGGGTGAGGGAAGGTCAAAAATCTTCAAAAATTACGCTACGTAACACTTGAAACTTGAACGCTCGCTTAGTAAGTCGGTTATTAATAATTATTTACATCAAATTATTTAAAGTCTGAAATTTGTTAAATAGTTCGTTTTCTATTTCTAGATCTGCTTAGGTACCTAAATGGTTAACTGCTAGGTACATATTACAATTTGTTTTCTGTAAAATAAACTAGCAGTAGCAACTAGTCCTGTTCAGCACATTTGTTGAATTCTTTTCTTCGTTATCTACGTTTTGTGTGTCTCGCTGTGTATCAAAATAAATGTTTCTTTCTTTCTTTCAAACAACCATATAATCGACCTATACACGTGAATGGTACGCGTAAGTTATGTTATAATGTGCGTCTGAAGCGCCACAACTTGACGACAGATAGATCAGATAACGGAGCATATGCACGCACGGCGCGGCGGTATCGTTTTATAGAACATGGTTCTGGTCAAAAACATATTTCAAGATTTTATTTTACTATTTTATCGGAATTACCGTCTGCTACTAACAGCTTTCTAGCACAAAGAATATATGAGGTAAGCTGCGGACAGACGAACGGACGGACACGGTGAAACTATAAGGGTTCCTTGAAGGCTACGCTACCTTAAAAATTCACTAGAAGCTTACTTCTTCCCCCCGAAAATGTGACATAATTTTACTGTACATATGTTCTTAGATTTTCGCGAGCTAATTTTATTGTATGTTCTTAGGTTTTCGCGAGCTGCACTCATTAAATTAAACTAGTTTTCGGATGTATCTCGCATATATTAAACTAAAATGATTATTTAAAATCGAACCCGACGTTTCGGTCGCTTTTCAGCTTCCGTGGTCTCGGGCAGACTGAGGTAGTAATTGTCTGACAGCAGTTTGAAAAAATATTTTGTGCAGCTACCTCCATCTATTTCGCAAACGTTTGCATAGCGTTCAGGATTAACACACGTCGGGTTCGATTTTAAATAATCATTTTAGGTTAATATACGCGAGATAAATCCGAAAACTAGTTTTATATCAATATCATTTTATGTTTCTTTCTATTAAAATGCACAACATTTATGTTCATCATAAATATACGAGCATATACCTATTTGAACACGGTACACAAATAGATGTTTGTGAAAGACAGGCAGGAACCGCATACTCAATAATAGAGTTTCGCTAACCTATTTAGACGTAGACGAAACTTAGATACTAAAATGGCGTAAGGGTAAAATCAGATAGCAGGCTATTTCTTATCGATACGTACCGCTACCTCACTTTAGCAAAATAGGAAGTTTTATTACGTAACTTCACGCCTGTAATCCCTGAAGGGGTAGACAGAGGTAAATGTTGACATCTCCGGGCACATTACCAAACTTCGAGGTACTGGGAAATTTCCAGAAAATGGAAAAATCCCAATAGTACCAGAGATAAAGGACTTAACACCATCTCTGATAACCCCCTACCAGGGAATCGAACCCAGGACCTAAGACAGGCAGTATTACAAAGTAAAACAATAATTAGCTACAAAATCATATTTAAACTAGGCATGCGTCCATGCGTATATACAATTATGTGGGTAAGTAGGTAACATAATGTCGAGCGCGAACACTCCGTCGATCCTGCACCAACTTACAAATAAGCACTTATAATCGACATAAACTGTTCCTAAATAAAAATGACTGCTTACCTCTTATCAGAATATTAATTAATGTTTAGCATAAACTTTGAACGCCTTTTTACGAAAATTTCGCTTACAGCGAAAAATTAAATTTGGCAGACTTATAGGTAGTTATAGATATTATATAATAATAATGCCTATAAAGTGCACTAAATCTTTAAATAAAACATTACACACACTACCATGCATTAGACAACACAATAAATTACTTTCACATTGTTAATGTCAAAATGTCAAACATAATTACATGTGCTGTACCAGTCTGTGGTAAAACGGGCTTTGTTATACAACGTGTAACAGGATTAAATGTACAACCCGAAACTAGTATGTTCTGAATCGATAACCGAATCGATTTCAGGAATTTTTGATATACCTAGGTAATATTTTGTCCAAAAATTAATTACAGTTATGGAAATTATGGTCACTCATTTGGTGAACGAAAATGAGACGTCTATCCAAGATTAAATGCTAGTATCAACAAGTTTATAAGAAGTTGTTGGGAAATGCTTTTTATCATAAATAATAATTTAAGAAATAAAATAGTGGAAATTAATCTTATTACTAGCGACTGTTAAATAAGGGTACGCAGGTTACGCTACATCACATTGAAACAACGTGCGTGTGTGAGTAGGTTCGTGTTTCATGTGCAGCCGTAGGTAGAGGTAGGGTAAGTATGCCTAGGGTGTGCATACTGTTCGTAAAAAATGAGGACAACTTATTTCTTATATAAATAATATTAAAACATAAACATGTCATTTCAGTTCATGTATTATGATAATAACTCGATTTTCTAAATCGGGGTGTTAGTGCGGATTATTCCCGTTACATGTTGTATTTTATGCATATGTATCGCGGTCGAATTTCGATAATTGGCGGATAATCACTAGTAAAAAATAAATGTGGTCATATAGAATTGGAAAAAAAGATGAAATTGAAATAAATACTTGCTACTTAACTAATACTAACTATATTGAAATAAGTATAATGAGAGAACTACATTACATCCTTAAACAGGTGCTGTTGAAAATATTCATTCAGTCCCAACCAACGAATAGTTGTAGTTCTTTAATTCTAATAAAGTACAGGTATAATTGAACCTGATTAGAAATAAAGAATAATATTATAAAAGGTGTATAAATTTTGTTTGAGGAACGAGATCATTGCCACCAATACTAATTATTATACAAAATCCAGTTAAGCATTATCATACGGTATTAAAAAAACAATACATGTAATGTACCTGCACATGCTTATATGTATATTGTAATGAATATTTTATAAAGGCTCTATAAGACCGTAAGTATGATAAATAATGCAGTGTCGGAGGAAGCTCCGTCGGCCCTCTCACACCTAAATGTTATCGTTATTAATAATAATGTACCAGACAGTTTGTACAAGGATGTTTCCAGACTAAAATAGAACAAGTTTTGTCGGAAAACTTCATACTGAAAGTTTAAGCGAGTTAAGATTTTATTTCGTAACTCCGTATTTACTTATAAAATATTACAGGAAAAAACGTAAGTAAATTAAGGTTACACCCGGTAACTAAAAGGTGAGAATCACAATACCACACCAAGACTTAACTTTGAATAACAGTCCACGAATAAATTATTATAAAAAAGAAGAGATACTTTCATACCTAGAATGATAAAAAGGGGCGCAAACGAACAACTGCCTCGGTAGCCTAGTGGTAGCAGGCCACTACTACTACGCTGGTCCTGGGTTCGATTTCCGGCTAAGGGTCATCAGAGATAATGGTATAAAGTCCTTTATCCCTGGTTCTATTGGGATTTTTCAATTTTCTGGAAAATTTTCAGTACCTCGAAGTTTGGTAATGTGCCCGGAGATGTCAACAAGCTCGCCACCTGTTACATGGGCCAAAACATAACCGGCGAATCGTGGGTGTTTGCATGTATGCTTGAATGCATGCATTTACCTCTGCCTACCCCTTCGGGGATTACAGGCGTGAAGTTACGAACAAATTTACATGCGAAATATCCCATACAAAAATATGGCGGTCAGTCAGTGAAAAGAGGATTTTCGTGGAAAATTTCCCCTGGATAGAGATCGCCAATTATTAATAATGTTAGTTATACTGTGATATTTCAATTATACATAATATGAAATAAGGAAATATTAATTAGACTTTCATTATTTAGCACTTGGTACGTAAAAAATAGTGCTGCCTGTCATGTTAGGAGGTATCGATAATTCGATAAATCTATTTGGAACTAATTATACAATGAAAGTGGTGATTACGTATTTTGAATTATACAAACATTCTGGAAATTCACACAAGGGATTTTTAATAAATAAAGTGTAATAAAACTTGAACTTGTAACTGTTGAATATCCCAAACAAATTAATGAAGTATAATTTGTAAAAACTGTAAATACATAAATAATATGAATTATGTTCATCTTTTAATTTTTTTAAAAAAGTATGATTGTTTAAAATAGAATCGATTTTAGTTTCCATAACCGAATATTATCGATATCGATATTTATTTCATGACTCGACGGTTCATCTCTATATCGATACTACGAGTAGTTTTGACAATGCTGACAACATAAAGACGATGTAAATTTGTATGCTTCATGTTGGTATGAGTTCTGGGTGCACGTTTCATACAAAACTAAGTGTCTCGCATTTTCTATGGCAGATCCGTCTCTTCAGGAAGGCTGATTGGTCTGTGCTTCTTACATAATATTTGTTTATTCTTTGAGGGGCACCAGCTCGTTGCTATGGCCTTAACATTGACAGTTAGGTACATCACCATGGCAACATAACATTACATAACAGTAAATGAGATTGGGGAGTTTTGGCGGGAACCTTGAAAGAGGCGTATTGTGCTCTTATTTTATTTCATTTTCTTGGTGTATTTTTAAGTAATATTGAATAAAATTGGTGGCATTTTGTTTGATATAGGTTTGTTACAGTGCCCGTGTATAGTGAAATAGAATAACAGTGCGAAAACACGACCTTTCAGGTTGCCTCCAAAACTTCATTGTAAATGTTCTGGTAAAGTAGCCATCGCTTTACTCGAATAACTTGATTGTAACTCACTTGACTGACATATTATACTTGATAACTTATATACTTGATACTTACATATTATACTTGATGACTGTATTATACTAACTATTACGCTGCTTAAATAAATATGAAATATCGTTTTACTTGACACCGTCAAAAGGCGTAATAGCGATGCCATAATAACAAAAAAAAATAAGTAAATGAGATTGGGGGAACAAACAGTCGGTTCCGTTTTTTAATTGATTTGACAGATATTTAGTATGACGTTTTTCACGTCAGCTGTCATTTACTATGGAAAAGCGTAGTTATTTGTAGGCAAGAAAATTTAGTCTGAGGCAAAAAACTGGAACCATGCTACGAAGGGGCATGTCTTACTTCAGTACAAACAGGTCAATGGTTTGGAACTGAAAATTCGAAATTGACAGACAACGCCATAAGCGAACGAACTTTAAACAATTATTCCACATTGTGGTGCCACTTTTTATGACTGTTATACCCTTGTAGTGTACCCCTGTATGACCCTTTATAGTACAGTACCTAGGTTAACATAAAGAGGGATTTTGTTTTACTGATATATCAAACTCTTATTTTACTTAGTAGAGTTAAGCTTCCGAAAAAAAAAGTCGTAATGCGGTCTTTGTATATCTTTCTAAAGGTCTAGGAGAGAAAAGCGACTAAGTTTCGAAGACCGCAACTTTGTTTTACAGAATGAGAAAAAGAAAAATTTGTCTTCAGGCCATTGACATACAAAAATCCCATTTCAGGCACACAATGTGACCACCCATAATTCGCAGATATACGTATTTTGCCCTTATCAATAGATGACGAGACTATTGAAATCTTCAGGCACATTACCAAATGCCAAAAGTAGCATTGGGAAATGTCCAGGCAACAGAGAAATACCAATGGCATTTACCTAAGGATCTAGCATCCCAGCTCGGCAGAAGTGGTCTGTATGACCAGTGGTCCCCAATAATTTTGAGTTGCCCTCAAAACTGCTCTACAGACCCCAAGTATGGCTGCACTAGACTACTGACGGCCAATTACTCAAACGTCACTTAAATCTAAGTGCCACTTAAAAGTCTTCTGTCTTTATAAAACACATTCAAACGATAGAAATAGCGCACATTTGAGGGTTGCTTAAAAATGAGTGACGTTTGAGTATTCGGCCATGAGGCAGTAGTCTAGTATTTAAAATACTATGAATCCTAAAATGTACCAACATATCCAATGTAGTAGCCAATTGCATTTATTAACCGTAAACCGGTCTCACTTATACTGGATCGAAACGCTATCATCTTAGCATAAAATGTTTATCTCTTGTAATTTTTTACAACGTCAACTATTAATATGCATTTTAAAACTATTTTAATATAATCAAGTCTATCTACATTGTATCATATCACTATAAACGGCTCATCAATATGGAGTCCCTAGTTTATTTTTATTAAAAATGTGCATACATAAATGTTTGCAAATTAAATGTAGTGCGGTGGCCGAGCAAGCGGTTATAATGTACTGTTAGGAATTAGTTTCGATGAAGGCAAGGTATTATGGATGGATGGACGACCATTACTTTTTATCCACAACGGAACGAAGAGGAGATTTTTTTTTTAACAAGCATGCAGTTCACGTTGATGTTAAGTGATGACTGCAGCCTATAGACACCCACACAAAGACTAAGGTCAAAATGCAGATGCGTTACCACTCCTGAGGCCTAAGGTGTTACGCCTCTGTGCCAGAAATTACAGGGCCGTACATTACCACCTGACCGGAACACGATAGTGCTGAACACTACCATTTAGCGGCAAGTACATTAGGTTTATGTGATGCTTGAACAAACAGACAGACAGACATGCTTTGAGGGTGGGAGTATGTTTGTTTGTAAGTATATTCTAAAAGGTTTTGCTGATTTTGATGCAGTTTTCAGCATAATGTGTGCGGATAATTGCCGATGGTTCTTGATGTGCTGATTTTTACCACGAAGCACCTTATTTATTTCCGAATCTGTCTCCGAGATTTTGTTGCAGTTTACCGCATTCACAATGACAAGTAAAATCCGTCGTCGATTATGACAATATTCTGCTTTTATTATTGCTCATTTATTAATTGGAACTTTTGAATGTTTTAGTTCAAACTTGATCTTAAAACAATTGAAATAAAGCCGCTAGTTTTGCACTTTGTTGTGAATGTTGTTTTATTTCTCTTATTTAAACGGATGTTCTCTCTTCTTAGCATCAATTAATGAGTAAGATAATAAGATAAGACTTTATGGACTCGATGACACGCTGGTATTTAAAATGAACTTTAAGTTGATGTGAACTTTAAGTATTGTTCATGCCAAAATACCTTAAAAGTATTTGGCATAAGAGCACATTTAGATTCACTTCTAAATATGAGCCATATCTCATAATCGGTTCCCAGAGTTCTACTGCCTGTCAAGTTTCAATTGCGTAGTTCTTATACCTAATTTTGTAATAAAATTGCGGAAGTGATGGTGCTGGAAATGAACCGTCCGACAAATAGAAATAAAGGTAAAATAACGAAAAAAATTGAAAGAAAATTACTAGACAAGTAGGTACCTACTAGGAGTGTGTAAGACTTTTTTTCTTTTTTCCAAAGTCTGTATTGTAGAGTTTCCACCCTGATCAAAAGCAGTACAAATCAATGAATTAAGGAATTGATAATATCAGCCGAAAGTTGTCCACAGCTGGACAAAGCCTCTCCACAAGACGGATATGCCACACTTGGCACGCCGATTGGCGATCGCAGAGACAGTAGCTTTATCGCAGGAAGCAAGAATTAAAGTATTAAAAGAATTACGCACACGAAACTATCGATCCACCGGGATGCATTCGCAAACAGAAGTGGTTTAAATTAAACATATTAATATTGGCTGAATCGGGTACGTATTTGTACCTGCACAGACATTGAACTCAATTAATGAACGTAACCAAACTTCACCAGTGAACCGTTAACTTGGCGCCAATTTATTACATTCGACCCCCGAGGAGGTGTAATTTTAAACATTATATTCGTTCCACGTAGCTAATGAAGTGTTGCTCTATGGATACACATATTGTTAATTCAATCAATTTCTTATTATTGTAAGCAGCAGTTATATATTTTTTGTATTAGTAAATAATGTGGATAGTTTTACTTACAAGCGTGAAGCAAACGTTATAATATCGGAGAAAGCGATGTACGTCTTTTTTTTCTAATAAACTCGACGTCGACTGTTGGAAATGGTTTTCGAATCATTTAAAATAGAATTTGCAGCAAAACATTAAATAGTTTTTTATGACTCTCGATGTCTCCTCGGCTCACAATTATCGACAAAGACATGACATGACATGACATTCAGAATACGGTTGTGTACATCCAGAATAAAGAAAAACAAGTTCCTGACAAGGGGGACCTCGTCAGGAACTGCTTTTTTTAGGTAATGGAAGTGGCAAACAAGCATGCAATTCACATTCATGTTAAGTGATGACTGCAGCCTAGAGCTCGCAGGCTTAGGCACCACCGCATTACCTAATATACCTACTTGCCGCTAAATGGTAGTGTTCAGCACTATCGTATTCCGTTCAGGTGGTAATGTACGACCCAGTATTTCCGCCACAGAGGCATAACACCTTAGGCCTCAGGAGTGGTAACGCATCTGCATTTTGACCTTGGACTTTGTGTAAGTGTACATAGGCTGCAGTCATCACTCAACATCAATGTGCTGCATGCTTGATTGCCACTACCACTAGGTCTTTAAAAAAAAATAATGGAGCTGCTGCCCACCTGTTTCAATGGTTGTCTGTCTGCACTAATGGAAGAATTCTCCACCACTGGAACTAGTACTAGTGGAGGAGATAAATGGGGGGTGGTGGGGTCGTCACGTCCGCTATATAGCATAACACCAACATTTTCTGGATCTGGATCATTGAAGTCCATTCCAATGTAGGGTAGAGCGGGGCTTAAAGGTCCGCGGGTATAAAGGTCCACCATAAGTATCTAAAAAACTAGCGGTATATCGTGCGTTCTTACTATGTACGCGGAATGAAGGGAGCGCGGGAGGCGTAATGAGGCATCGCCGGCAGTCGAGCAGCGTCACTAGCCGGAGATATTCGACTACATCTTAAAATTTTAACGTAAGTAAATTTTTTCATCATTTTACTATTTAGTTTCGAGCAGTGGTTTTTCATTTATCACACCTAAACATAATTTATTAGTATAAGTGATTTATTTGTTTTTCTCGATTTATTATTAGTTTTAGGCTCGGTTTAACGGTTATTTCGTTATAACCTCTAAAAAATATTGACACGTGCTTGGGGTAAAAAGGTCCAATGTGGACCTTTTAGCCCCTCATTAATATGTGGGTTAATAAACACTTTTTTTGTTTCAGTATGCGCAACGCAAATAGTGATTCCAGCTCTGACGATGCTTCGGTTTGATTTGCTACGAGAAGTACAGTGACAGTGTTCCAGGCGAAGGTTGGATTCAATGCAATCTTTGCAAACAATGGGCCCATGAAAAATATATCTCAAACAGAGGTAGCACATTTACTTTGGTTGTAATAACTGTGATTCAGAAAACGATGAGTCTGATTAAGATAATATAGAGATACCAAGACATGTTGCTGACGTTAATTTGTTGAAGTTAATAATTAAAGAAGAGTTTAATTTTAGTGTTGCGGTTAAAAAAGTATTTTTTGTTTTTAAAATATTGTTTGTCAAAAGTTTTTAAAAGATTATGTAAGATTAGTTATAAGATTTTAAATTCAGGCCATGTCAACAATCATAATGAATAGTGCTGTCTTGTTTAATTGTGTTCTTCAATAGAGACTGATTAGTGATTTAACTATTTTAAGCTCAACAAAGTAAGATATTATTAGTTCGACTGTTACTCTTGTAACTCATTTAGAAAAAAATAAACTTTGTTTGTTAAAAAAATATTTTCTTTTAGAATAGAGACTTTTTAAATAATATGTATCTTGAAATTATAATAAAGTTTTTAATTTGTTAAAAAATTTAAATATTTTAAACTTTTTGTATTTGGAATAAAAATAAACGACTAAATTTTATTGTTTTAGTTCCATAAAATCGATTTTAAATTAAAATTAAATACTGGACCTTTTTGCCTCCTGCCTGTCCCTTTTTACCCCTACTATGGGGCAAAAAGGGACAGACGACAAGGTCTAGAAAAGTTGTAAAAACACATATTTCTATTATAATAATTCAACTGAAAATTGAGTCAAACATACTGAGCTCACTGTTTGTTTGATTAGTGTTATTTATTTAGATATAGTAGAGTCAGTTTTCACAGTATTATTCGAAATAGTCAAATTGGACCTTAAAGCCCCGCCCTACCCTACCTATCTACCTACCAACTAGCACACCGCGGACACTTTGCCAAAATGCCATACAAACGCTTAATTTGGTCTCTATTACGCAGACATCAGTCAATGACGTGTATTTACACGTGCACCTGTGTGCGCAGCACGTAGAGAATACCAACCGTCGCCCATAAGAGGGGAGGAGGTTTGGGTATGGCGGGGAAATCGGGCGGGACGTCGAAGTGTCCATTCTACACGTAGTATTATTACATATTCTCTGCTACTAGTTAGTACTCTGATTAGTAAGTACCAACTAGAACACGAAATCGGATGCTTTTTTGAAGTAGAGATACCTACCTACCTACCTAATTTTAATAACTAAGTATTATGTTCTTTAAACAAAATAACTTCAAATCATTGCGCTAATACAAAATTATAATGTAGGTATAACTTTAATATATGTTGCAGCGGGGCCGAATAGGTTTTAATATGTATGAGAGCAATGACCCGCGATATCAGGGTATTCAAGTTTAATCCTTATTTCGAAGCACGGAAGACCCGATTTCGGTTCCAGACGCGATAGGTATTATAAGTAATATTGACAAAGGTAATTTTCTTCAATAAACGGTAGTGGCGTGATTCATTTATGTTGGTCGACACATTCAACTTTATTACGCGACAATTTTTTGGGTTCCATACCTCAAAAGGCAAAACGGAACCCTTATAATATCACTCGTGCGTCTCTCTGTCTGTCTGTCCATCTGTCAAAGCGATTGTTTCCGAAAGTATTGAGTGGGCCGATCGTGATGAAATTTGGTACCAAACATGCACGTGTAAACTTTTACCCCGTTACTCATAAACGTTCATTACATACGTTTTAGCTATAGAATGCTTTGTCTTTGTCAGTTGCATTGTCAAATGTGCAGGATAGAAAAAGACAAAGGAGAGATTAGCAACACTTTAGCTAAAATACCTTTATGAATATGGGGGTTAATTTTCTGCACAGGGATTACTTTCAAACAGTTTTAATTTACTAATAATTTCGCATATAATTAAAGAGTTATAAAATAAAAAAAAATCCTAAATCGTTGAGCTACCCTACCAAAAACAAAACATTCTTAATCACTACTGGATCTCCATTAAAATAAAAACACATTAATATGTTGCAAGGCAATAACACCTTGGGAAAACAACAGTGCAATGGGGTAACCAGTACCCACCCCCGCTCAAGCGATGTTTATCGAACATGCATAGCAACTAACGTGTTTTATAGACGCATAGAACACCGAAAACGCATGTCAAACAACGAAACCACTAGTGGTAAGAGATATTTCAGTAATGATGGTAACAAACACTAATCTATATAACTTTACTAGCGGCAAGCCCCGGCTTCGCGCGCGCTGCTCCGCTCCTATTAGTCATAGCGTAATGATATATAGCCTATAACCTTCCTCGATAAATGGGCTATCAAACATTGAAAGATCTTTTCAAATCGGACCAGTAGTTCCCGAGATTAGAGAGTTCAAACAAACAAACAAACTCTTCAGCTTTATAATATTAGTGTAGATTGTATATTAGTATATTGACGACCCGGTTAGTCCAGCGGGCGAAACCACCGTTTGATTCGAAGGGTCGCGGGTTCGATCCCCGCACCGGAACAAATATTTTTATGGCCTACAGATATTTGTTTCGGGTATGGGTGTTTGTGTATGTGTTGTATGTGTACAGCGGCATCCACGACACAGGTTTATATAATACCTAGTGTGGAGCTGTGAGTGTAAGCGTATTTTCATATACATTTCACATATCTACCTACATAGTAACTTGAGGTCAATTAGCAGATTCGTTCTCCTCCTGAGGCCTTGGGTCCGACCGCCTAACTGAAATACTTTCGTCAGAGAATATGTAATAATACTACGTATAGAATGGGCACTCGACGTCCCACCCGATTTGCCCGCATCACTCAACCCCTTCCCCACTTATGGGCGACGGTTGGTATTTTGTACGCGCTACGCACACAGGTGCGCGTGTAAATACACGTCACTGATTGATGTCTGTGTAATAGAGACCAAATCAAGCGTTTGTATGGAATTTTGGCGGAGTGTCCGCGGTGTGCTTTCGTTTAGGAGGTTAATCTCGTCCGTTTCGTACCGCCTATTAAAACATTTCGCTCTTAAGTACATACCTGCGGACGAAGATACTTCCAGGAAAAAGTTGGTGGTACGAAACTATGTTGATAAGATATTGTCATAATCGATAGCTTAACGAAAGCTGTGAATGCTAATGAAGGGCACATGGCCCCGCGGCTGGTGTAGATCATAAGCGATCTACTCGGTCAAGTATTACGAGCGCGGTCGGGTGATGGGTGACAGCTAGTGGAAAATTAAAATGCGCGTTTCCGTGCTTCGGAGGGCGCATTAAGCCGTCGCGTCGGTTCCGGTTGCTATTGATAGATAGCAGTCGTTAAACCTTGTCGGAGGCCTTATCGGCGATTTGAAAACATCCGACAGCGGGTTGGCCACTAACCCGTATCTCCACCAATCCGCACAGAGTGGTGGAGTAAGCTCCAGGCCTCCCCCCAAAAATGGGAGACTCGTGCCAAACAGTGGAACGTATAATGGGTTGCCATTATTTATTATATTATTAAGCGAAAGCATTTGAGTTAGGCGGTCGGGCTCCTGGTTTAGCCTTTGCGCATGTAATCGTAACACGACAGTTTTTTTTTTTTTTTATGTTTTAAAAGTGGCAAACAAGCGTGCAGTTCACATTGATGTTAAGTGATGACTGCAGCCTATAGACACCCACACAATGACCAGAGGTCAAAATGCAAATGCGCTGCCACTCCTGAGGCATTAGATGTTATGCCTCTGTGCCGGAAATTACAGAGCCGTACATTACCACGTGACCGGAACACGATAGTGCTGAACACTACCATTTAACGGCATGTATATTAGGTAATGCGGTGGTGCCTACGCCCGCGAGCTCCGTCACTGGAGCTCTACCAGCAGTAAAAGCCGTACCAGTAGTGCTGAACACAACAATTTGGTAGCAGATAGATTGGGTACCTAATGCCGTGGTGCCTACGGCCTTGTGCTCCGAAAACTCCACCACCAGTAATTACTATAAGAGACGCAGTATTAGAAATACACATAATATACCCTCATCTGTTGATTGATGATGACTAAAATTATGTTATATCACATGTACAGCCAAAGAACTGTCCGCTTATCCAAAATCAATCAAATGTAGCATTTGTTACGTTTGCATACGGTGACAATGTGGCCAGGCGGCCAGTTCCCAGATAAATGGGTTGACTACATAATTAAATCACGGGCCAATAATTTAGATTTCAAATCTAGACAACCATAGATTTGATACACTTTTGAAAAGGTAATCTTATGCGGTTGGATGTGGAAAGTTTTAGGAAAAGTTTTTTTTTTTCATAATTTACCTAAGTACAACTTATGGTTTTTGAAGCCATAAATTTCGAAAAAAGTTAAATATCTGATAAGGTTACACATTGATATCGCCACTTTACCTCAATAGTGCCAACTTCATGTTTTTGCAAAACGAAAAAATGTTTTTCGTATTGGTTGTTTCTATTTTCTTGACTAATGTATGTATGTATCTTCACGCCAGGTCCCTAACGGGGTAGGCAGAGAGTGTAGAGCGCCAGATATCCCGGTCCTGACAAACCTCTCGTGCCTCGTCTACCACGACTAATGCCGTAGAATATGTCTAATGCTCGACTTACAGCAAAAACAAATCGTAAAAGTTGATAAAAAAAATCGCCCGCGATCAAATTGAAGATGAGTGTATACCTAACCTTAGAATTTAGGCGCAAGCTTTACACTACCATAAGATATCAACAAAACATAGTATTCAGGAACTTAATTCATGCGATAAATAATATAGAGCCACTCTTCACTGCAACTTGAATATAAATTGGCTAATTAAAGTTAAACGCGGGGAATATTAACCAAATAGTCGCGGTGGAGTCACTCCACAACATTGTAACAGCCTATAGATATTTACAATGAACTAGATATTTTATTTATACACCGAGCACCTCTACAGCTTGACTGTATTAAAATGCGCTAAGTATCGATTCAACGACAACCAGAATGTACTATCGAGTACAGACCCCTTAACATGTTTCATTTTAACATGTTAGAAGCAATGTAATATCATTAGCGGGCCGACTGATCGGACATTAATCTTATTTTCGGTTGGGTGAAATCGAGCCTAAGTGAATATGTAGGTACATATATTCATTTTCGCAGGTATTCGCGAGTTTCATACATTGTAGAAATCAGATTTGCGTATTTTCTCGCGTATACTACTCCCAACTTCTCTCAAATATGAATTCTACAATATGTAGGTATATTCACTTAGGCTCGACTTCACCGAATAAAGTTAGGTGTCTATTAAAAATAACGTAATATGTGTAGTGAGTGAGATAAACGCGAAATTTGTTATAATTTCACTTGGCAGTTAGTTTCTTTGCGTAAATGGAACCAAAGTCGAGGCGATGATTCAACGATCAATGTATAAAAGTTGTATTTTTATTTTCTATACATTATCATACGCATATACTATTATTTTCATTATGTTAAATAAAAAGATGAGTTTGTTATCTTTCGATCACAGAAATAAGAGGTACATCCATAAAACGTAACGAAAGAACGTATAACACAATACAATTATAATATTGTGTGATATCATAATCATCATCATATCAGCCATAGGACGTCCACTGCTGAACATAGGCCTCCCCCAATGACCTCCATACCGAGCATTTTTTTTTTAATCTGTCTAATTACGATCGTTGTGAGCCGCTTATAATTATTCCGCTGTTCCGCTGCTAATCCTTGTTCGATATTTGAATTTAAATAAAAGTGAGAAATACAATTTATCCTCGTAGAATAAAAATCGATAAGTACTTAGATATTCGATCCAATTAAAGCCCGATCTTTTTTGTAATCTTTAACTTTTTCACAGCTGTTTAAATCGAATTTTGTCTAATCGGCCCTTACTGAAGAATACTAATTAATTAATTTAATGTGTACAATCTAAACCAAATCATATTTAAAAAAGGTCACATTAAAAAAAATAAAGAAAAAATCTCAACGATATTGAAATTACAAAAACGTAGGTTATCACAAAAATGTACTTAATTACCTTCCAACGTACAATTATTGAAATTAAAATATTGAAAAGAGAAGCGAAGCAATTAACAAGTATGGAAGTTAACAAGAAATTTGAGTTGGCCGCTGTCAATTTAATATTACGCATACATTTTAAGTAATGTAATTATGTTGTTTGGTAAAGAATTAATTACATTGCCTATAATAATATACAAAAGTTAAACGGTATTGGAGGTAAATGATAACCGCAGTCGTCAGCGAGTACGATATGCAATTAACACAACGTCGTATCAATGCTTGTTTACAACTCAAAGAAATGCAAAATAATATAAACATTTATTTATATTGCTATAGGTACTTACACCCGCGGATTCGCACGCTTCATCTTGTAGTATAGATCTCAAATCCAAATTTTTAGTAAACCAAAGTCAACCCTTAAGTTTTTTTTTTTTTTGTACTTGAAGTGGCAAACAAGCATGCAGTTCACATTGATGTTAAGTGATGACTGCAGCCTATAGACACCCACACAAAGACCAAGGTCAAAATGCAAATGCGTTACCACTCCTGAGGCCTAAGGTGTTATGCCTCTGTGCCGGAAATTACAGGGCCGTACATTACCACCTGACCGGAACACGATAGTGCTGAACACTACCATTTAGCGGCAAGTAAATCAGGTAATGCGGTGGTGCCTACGCCCGCGAGCTCACTGGAGCTCTACCACCAGTAAAAAACATACAAGTATTCATATTCGCCATTAGACGAGCCAATAGTGTGTGACGACTGTTTGGACTGAGGCTTACAGGTTCGATGCCGGTACTGGGACAAATATTTGTATCCTATTGTATCAATATTTGTATTTGTAATGTTTGTATTTGTGTCCTACTGATATTAGTTTCGGGACTGGGTGTTTGTGTAGGTATGTGTTGTATGTGTACAATTACATCCACGATACAGGTTTGTACCTAGTACAGGTTGTAAGTTAAAATTTATTTAAAATAAAAATAAATGCATTAGCTTGCGTAAATTTGATCTTTTTATATAAAATTTTCATACTTTTTTAAGACACATTTCAACTTTACCTACTCGGTAATTAAAGGACCTAGAATTTTTAATTTTTGAAGAAATCTCTCTCACATTAGAAGATATTTGTCATAAATGTACCTAATTGATGTTAAGTTTGAATAATAAAACTAAGACAGCACAAAAATAAACTGCTTAGACTCTTGTACCTACTGAATGTACATTACCAGAATAGCTTGAAGCATTAGTTGTAAAAAAATACCTTCTCCAGAAACTTAATACATACTAAATTTCAATTCATTATAGGTACGTCTTTTAATTCGCTCCATAAGGTGCTTATTATTAAAAATAATTAACATTCGTGCAAGATTTTGTATTAATTATGGAGAACGAATTAAACTCCAATAAAAATGTTTAATTAAATTAGCGGGTTTAAGCTTTCTGGCTTAAAAAATCTATTTTATAGATGAATTCCTTTGAAAAAATTTCAAGTTAAGAAAAAAAATTGAATACATACGAACCAAAAATTATTCTATTTTTGGTTCGTATGTATTCTTAGATACCTACATAAAAATATCTTACTACAACTTAAAATCTAATATAGGTACAAAAATGTTCCGTTTTGTGGTAGCAGTCCTCCGAAACGGTTTTTCCGATTTTTGGGTTATTTTTTATTTGATAGTTTTAATAGGATGTACCTACATCAGGGTTTTTAGCAGAGTCGCTCTTACAAAAAAGGGAAAAGGGACTGAATTTTTCCAAAAAAAGGGACAAAAAGGGACCAAAATGGAGCCTAAAACAATCTGTTTTTAGGGTTCCGTAGTTAACAAGGAACCCCTATAGTTTCGCTATGTATCCCCCATGTATCCCCCAATATAAACAAAACTAAATTCATCCAATTTCAGACTCACAGGAAAAAAGAAATAAACCTTAATATAATCGCAAATAATGTAAAAATTGAGGAAGCCGACAATACAATGTTCCTAGGAATAAGACTTGATAAACACTGTAACTGGAAATCACTGTGGAGTATGTCTGTGACAAACTTGATAGATTCGTCTTTGCCATAAAAACACTGCGATTAACTGTATCCAGTAAAGCAGCTCTAAGTGCTTATCATGGCTATGTATCCTCAGTCCTTTCGTATGGCCTATTACTATGGGGAAACTCAGTAGATATTCATAGAGCATTTATTGTACTAAAAGAAATGTATAAGAGCTCCGGTGCTCATTTTATGGATAGCTGCAAACCTCTCTTCAAAAAATATAGAATCATGCCACTTGTTTGTATGTACATTAAAGAACTTTGTGTATTTGTTAAACAGCACCCAGAACATTTTAATAGCCACTCGCAAGTAGCAAACAGAACAACTGTCTCAGTAAGAAGTACTCGTAAATATAAAATATACCTTCCAATATGCCGTTTAGAGCTGTACAAGAGAAATGTATATATATGTACACGCTATAACAATATACAATAAATTACCTGACGCATTTAAAAGTTTGCCGTTAAATGTATTTAAAAGGAAGATTAAAAATTGGTTACTTGAACACTGTTTTTATGACATAAATGAATACAAAAATATGACATTTGACAAACTCATCTGACAAATTAATAATTTATAAATTGTAATTTAATTATTTAATTTAAATGGACTCTAACATTATATTTATATATATATTTTTTTATGTAATCGAAGTGCTAAACAAGCATGCAGTTCACATTGATGTTAAGTGATGACTGCAGCCTATAGACACCCACACAAGACCAAGGTCAAAATGCAGATGCGTTACCACTCCTGAGGCCTAAGGTGTTATGCCTCTGTGCCGGAAATTACAGGGCCTTACATTACCACTTGACCGGAACACAATAGTGCTGAACACTACCATTTAGCGGCAAGTATATTAGGTAATGCGGTGGTGCCTACGCCCGCGAGCTCTGTCACTAGAGCTCTACCACCAGTAAAAAATATACATACATATAATTATTGTTTTACCACTAATTCAATGATCTGTATTGTGATGACTGTTTTTAATATTGTAAAATATAATTTGCAGGCTAGGCAACTGACATTGTACACCTTGACGGTAGAATGTAATTGCACTGTACTTATGTCACCATGTTATCATTTCTGTACTACATTCATGCAATAAAGACATTTTATTTTATTTTTTATTATTATTTTATATGTCCGTCTGTCAGTCTGTCTGTCCGACCGTCCGTGATTTAGCGCATTAACTATTGGTACTAGAGAGTTAAAGTTTGACACAAGTATACATCACCTTAATTACGCCGACAAAGTGGTAGAATAGAAACTTAAAAAAAAAAAAAGAATTTATGTGTAACGCGCGGAAAAACATTTTTTGTTTTCTATGTAGTATGGGATATAGTAAAAAAGTTCAAAAATTTTAGAGATGTGCAAATATCATTTTTCGATTTAGTTCACTGATTCACTGTTCGAGACTTAAGTGCCAATTTTCGTTAGAGTCAAGTGTCCCCGGCCTTTTTTTACCAACTAAACGGTTGTTGTTAGAAATAAAAATATTACGGCAATAGTAGCTACATATAACGAAATTAGTAAAAGGAAAACTATCACACTTAAATTGGCTGTATTTTACTTGAAAATTTTTATTTTTCATTACATTATTCAAACTTAAAAACTAGGGAACCCTACACTGTGCGGGGCCCGACACGCACTTGACCGGTTTTTTTTATTCAAAACAATCATTTCTTGATGGGCTAGAAGGGGAGTATTTCAACATGTATACACATTAAATTCACATATTGTCAACACAATTAAAACGATGTAAAATATGGCACAAAAGTATTATTAAGTATGCGATCTTTGATTTGCGTTGATCCCGAAAAATTGACGACGTATCAATAAGTTTCAACACTGTAGGAAAATAGATGGATATTGCAAGAAGTAAAAAGCACATTACCTACTCAGTTCTTTAACTTCCTTTCATAAAGAGAAAATTTCAAAGACCACTTTTAATATTTTGGCAGTTGACTTGAAGTTTAGTGCCAGAAAAAGGGACTTAGGGACCAATTTCTTAAAAAAGGGGGCTTTAAGGGACTTGCTGAAAAAAAAGGGACAAAAGGGATTAAGGGACTGCCACTAAAAGCCCTGCTACATAATATAGATATATAATCACAGTCCGGCCGGGCCCGGTTTGCAATCTCTAAATCACACCACCAATCCGACGTGAAGTTCGTTAGGACAATAGCTTCCTTATTTAAATCGATAGTATCGAATCAAGGATATTGTTAATGATTTATTCGATGCCATAAGAATATCTTAAATTGACATAAGTATATAGATTGAGATATAGACGAACGCAACCATTCAGTGGCAGGTATAATAAACGCTGTGCTGTCGCTTGAGCTCCACTGGCACAACTAACAATCAATGAACAGTTAACTGTATCAACAACAGAAGCTTTTCTTAGAACGTCAACTCGACCGTTACTCGTCACATCTCACTATTGCCTAACAAATCACTGAACCACGTAAACTCATTATGTGTGAGATGGAGTCAGGTAAAGTGGGACGCAAGGCGAGTTCGAACGATCGACGGGCGACAAATCGAACTATCCTGAACCAGTATTCGAATTAAAATAATAATCGATTATAATGTTCGACCAGCAGTCGACGAGCGTACATTAAACGCACCGGCCAAGGAAAACTGCACTTAAGTATATATAATAATTTTATTTTAAGGTGTAAAACGCCGGCATGACTATTTCTATATAATTTTATACTTTGTAACTTTATACATTGGCTGCAAAGAACTTTGTGAATGTAGTTGTTTTACGACAAGCGATGTTACTCATTTTTTCGTTACATATTACCTACATGGCAGCTTGATAACTGGCTGGAAATAATCATTAGTGTGCAATTTATTATGTTTTCATTCGTTCAATTGTTTTTTTAAATTGTACTATTGAGACGAATTCAAATGTGATAAACAGATAATGTAACATACGCAGAGACAAAAAAAAAGTGGTTTACTAATTGGCAAGAGATATAGCAGTGTATTTTTCGTATAAGTTAACACACCACCAAGCGTCGACAACAAATTGTGCGATGTTATATACCTACTACTACACTATGAAACACTACTATTGTAAATAGGATATAGAATGCTCAAACGTCCCAATAATTTATGTATCCACATGTGATGTACCTACAACTAGGAAGTAAAGAAACCTTGACCTCAGCACTCGTCTGCACTAATGACACGATTTGAGCTTTTATGTAGACGTCTACGGACAGAACTATTCATTTATTATTGTTGTAAACTATCGCTACAAGTTCATTTGCTATTTTAAGCAAAGCTTTGTTACTCATGCGAAAAAAAAAAGAATAAATTAGAAAGAAAGTTAAAAACCATCAAATATTCGGCTCCATGCTCACTGCCCACCCGGCAAGCGAATCATCGAATTAATAGATTTAATAAACAACGCAATTAAAAAACAATATAAGCACACGCGAACGTTAATAAATAATAACCCTCTTAGCGTCCATGAAACCATAAAATAAAGGTTTTGATTTAACAAAGTTAATGCTAGCTTGTGACCTGTACTATGCCTAGCAGTAATCCGTGACCACTCTGCCGGCCGTGCGCTCTGTGATCTTGTTTCATCGCCTCGTCGACAATTGTACAATGTAAAATCCGCTTTATTTGTCCGCCAACTGACACAATGCTCTCAATGAGTCACAATAGCGAATTAAGTATTATTTTAAATTGACTTAATTGAAAAATATGCAGTCGCTCGCGCGCACTGCTCGAATAAATTGATTCATGTATTATAATGCCACAGAGTGAACTGTGTAGACCCGTAACCGGATTTCATGCCTACTTGACGATTTTAATTAAAATATTTATTGATGATTTTGTATATTAACGCAACAAAGGTAACTTATATTAATCAGTCTTATGATAGGTATGTCATTCTAAAGGTGAAAGAATTACATACAAAACACTTCATAGTGGTGTAAGTGTTGTGCTTTTCCATCACTCTCCACAGCTTTAATCACCGTAATGACCATATTAATGAAGGTTAAAATAAAGAGGCTTCGAAATAGCGCTTTGTTTACCACCTTCTAAGTAAGCACATTTTTATATTTCTATATCATCACAAGATATATCCGTATAAATTATAATAAAAATATAATTATAATGAAACAAAGTATATTATAGAACTTGTTCTCTTGGAATTGAACATATTTTTCAAATAAAACCTATAGTGCTACAATTTAATGCTGCTATTAAAAATGAGCGCTAAGCTACACTAATTAAATTATATTGCGAATAGTGTACAGTTCTGAACTTATTTTTTCCGTTTACTCTTTGCCCAGTCAGCGGGCCAACGTACTGATGGACGGCAATACCAAACAAAATGTTATTAACAGAACAATGTTGCAAACAGCGTATCGAATGAAATTTGCTTCTGTACACTTTAATGCCTCGAGCTCCAACACTAGAACTCTACCACCAGTAATCTATACTAATATTATAAAGCTGAACAGTTTGTTTGTTTGCTTGAACGCGCTAATCTCTGGAACTACTGAACCGATTTGAAAAATAATTTCAGTATTAGATAGCCCATTTATCGAAAAAGGCTTTAGGCTATATTTATATAACATCACGCTAAGATTAATAGGAGAGGGTAGGTAACATTGCAACCGCGCGAAGTCGGGGCGGGCCGCTAGTTTATGATATGAGCAAAAACATCCACTTTACAAGCATCGAATAACATCCTAATGTACCAATTTGTAATAAATTGGTGTTAAAAAAATTAACTGTGGTCATTCATTATAAAACTCATTAAATCATTTTAGTACTTGAATTATAATTAAATATTTTTAAGTAGGTACTTGTGTATCTAAATTAATTACGTATTTTCCACCATTACGACGCCTCAACCTAGATAAGATTTTATGATGTTGTAGTATATAAAATTTTGAATTAAAATAAATGCGTCCGACATAAATTATGGCAAAGTAAATTGAAGCGAAAGAAAATGCATTGTAATTTAAGCGTCTCGTTTACATTCGACGCGAAGAGCACTATGTAAAATAATTACAAAGTAGGGTATACGTTATTCATTTTATATACATAAAGCATTTTTCTCAGAAACTAAGGGTTTGTCTGCACAAAATGAAAACAACATTTCATTTATGTTGTGGACAAAGACAATCATTAATATAGTACTGTTAATAGTGGAACTGGTGGTAGAGCTCTAGTGACGGAGCTCGCGGGCATAGGCACCACCGCATTACCTCTATCTGCTGTCAAATGGTAGTGTTCAGCACTATCGTGTTCCGGTTAGATGGCACCGTAATAACTATCACACTAACGGTTTTTTATTTTATATTTAGTACCTATACTTAACTTGGAGGACATTAATGATATTTCTTTAAACAAAATAACAATCATTCAAGTTTTATATATTTATCTAAACCATGCCTCAAAGCAATCGACAATCGTTCCTTCACCACACCGAACACATTGTCAATGGCAGTTGATATAATTATACAATTATATGATGATGGCAATGATATAACATTACAGACTTATATATATATATATATCTTCGCTGATTTCAAAACCGATAAAACTATCGAAGCGGAGGCGAAATAGAGAACATCAACTGTGTCAGACGACCAGTCAGACAGACGCACGAGTTATCTGTTAAGGCTTCCTTTTTCAAGTGATAACGTCTTACAAATCGATGATCGGCGGCTGCACGCACGAAAAAGTGTCACGTTCCGCCAGAGCCGAGCGTGCGAGTTCGGCTTGTGATACATCTATCTCTTTTCCACTTCATCGGCCGATGCGTCTTAACCCTTTCCCGGACAGTATACGAGACACAATAAAAGTTTTACTGTTATACCGACTATAGACGTTTACTGTCCTTGAAAGTGTTAATAATAATTAAATTCATAAAAATATGCAATTTTTCATCAATGTTATCAGGTAAAAATATCGTTTGAAAACGGACTTAACAGACAACCAATTTCATTAAAGTAGGTACGTAACTCTTAAAGCACTTAGTTTTTATATTTATAAAAACTACCACAGTGTACTACAGGGACTACAGTATACTACTAGGAGGACGCTAATGATATTTCTTTAAACAAAATGACAATCATTCTAAACCAACATCGTTGTGTCAGACGACCAGACAGACAGACGCACGAGCTATCTGTTAAGGCTACCTTTTTCAAGTGATAACGTCATAAAAATATGCAATTTTTCATCAATGTTATCAGGTAAAAATATCGTTTGAAAACGGACTTAACAGACAACCAATTTTATTAAAGTAGGTACGTAACTCTAAAAGCACTTAGTTTTTATATTTATAAAAACTACCACAGTATACTACAGGAGGACGCTAATGATATTTCTTTAAACAAAATGACAATCATTCCAAACCAACATCGTTGTTTTTTTACATTTATCTCAACCACAAGCCTCAAAGCAATCGACAATCGTTCCTTCACCACACCGAACACATTGTCAATGGCAGTTGATATAATTATACAATTTTATGGCAATGTTATAATATTATACATATACCTTCGCCGATTTCGAAACCCAGAACCATCGAAGCGGAGACGAAATACTGTAATTATGTACGATATAATCCTTTCGTAGTGTTATTAACATTTTTTTGACGGTCGTAAAGAAATAATACGCTTAATAACAATGTTGTATGAATGGATGTATCATTGCGACGTGAGGAAATAATTTTACCCACTTTGTAGGGAAACGGTATCATATTATTATATTATAATATATAGCTGTTGCCAGTGGCTTCGCCATTCGGCTTTGGCATGGATGTCGTCTAAAAGTAGCCTATGTTTTTTTCTCAAAGTCAACTCTATCTCTGTACCAAATTTAATTAAAATCGGTTCAGTCGTTTGTACGTGAAAAGGTAACAGACAGACAGAGTTACTTTCGCATTTATAATATTTAGTAGGGATTTACTGGTGGTAGAGCTCCAGTGACGGAAAACTCACCACCGCATTACCTAATATACTTGCCGCTAAATGGTAGTGTTTGGCACTGTCGTGTTCCGGTCAGGTGGTAATGTACGGCCCTGTAATTTCCGGCACAGAGGCATAACACCTCAGGCCTCAGGAGTGGTAACGCATCTACATTTTGACCTCTGGTCTTTGTGTAAGTGTCTAATGTGTCTATAGGCTGCAGTCATCACTCAATATCAATGTTAACTGCATGCTTGTTTGCCACTTCCATTACATAAAAAAAAATGTGGTACTGTATGAAGTACCTTTTTATATAGTTTAAATTTATACGTCGTTATTTTGGTCGCTTTTCAGCTTTCGTGGTCTCAGGCAGACTGTTCGTTTTAGTTTAATATACCTACGCGAGATAAATCCGCAAATACGGTTTTATTTAAATAAGTGTAGCTCGAAACCTTAGAACACATTATGCTTCAGCAGGCACCACCAGTAATGTTAAATGTATTTGATAATTTAAACATGTAATTCGCGATTAAATTAAGCGCGTACAAAATATTTTCCAACGTTGGTTATGCCTCAATCAGCACAGTTTTTGTTGTATTGCACAATATGCACAGTCGCAACGCCAACGTATACAGCAAAGAAACATCAAAAGTCCGACACACGCGTCCATATTTAATTTTTCCATTTCAGAACACAGCGTTTATTCGTTAAAGCCAAATAAAACTAGGCGACGTCGGGCGACGGGCTTGTAGTTTTATTTATAACTCTAACTCTAATAACATGATGAGTAACACAACGAACATTATGGACATACCTATTACAATTTTTACGTATTATAATAGGTATTCACACAGCAATTACTCTTAGTATAAAATGATGCTATAAGAACACATATTAGAAGTCTAATACGAGCGCAACGAATCACAGGGTATTATAATATATCCGAACATTCTAAAGTATTATTTATTATAGTAAAAATAAAAATTATACACCGGCGGTTGGAGGTCGGTAATTTTGAACAACCTCAGGACGAATATAGAATATGTTAATCATTCCAATGCATATGATATTTCAAATTCAGACTATTCTTTGTTTGTGTTATTTAAAACTCGCGCCATTGTGTTTTGGCTGTGGCAAAGCGTAGGTTACAAGCTCATACTCTAAACCACGTATAAAATGTTTTAATTAGTCGTCAAAACTTAGCTCGGCGGAATCGAAAACTTACATACAGTTTTTTTTCTCGTCTTTTACTGGATTAACTTTTGAATTAAGGGGAGGTGCATGATATAAAATGCGTCTGCGATGCTGCTGCGACACCGAATAGTCAATTCTTAACTTTTGCTAGAACTCTAGAGTGGTCTCCCTATTTCTCCAAGACTGCCTATATGCTCGTACCGTTTGGGAGCTCGGTTTGGTAGCGGTCCAGTGTCGCCAGTAAAGACTTTATTCTGGGACTTCGTCAGGGTAAGAAGTGTAATCAAGATCACCGGCCAACTCTTAAGAAACTCACAGATTCTCTTATAAAGTGAGCACCGGTTGTATGCAAAATAGGACCTTGTCTACGCCGGCAGTCTAATGTTATGTACTCTATCCGATTCGTACATCGTCTCCCACAAATTGTTTATGACAAAGTACCGAACTACCGAAGTCGATAGTTAGACTAATTAACGTCAACGTTACGGATAGCATCGCGAGTACTACTTAATCACAAATAATCTTTAGCCGTAGTCTAAATAAATACCTAAAGCGCAGTATGCACTGAGCCCGCCTGGCCACCGACATAGGTCGGCAACTTTTTGTCGCGGGTTAGTTGACGGCTTTACTCATTGCAAGTCGGCAAAGTTTGTTAGCGGCATGTCGGCAGCTTGCCGACCACCAACGACCACCAACGACCGCCAACAAACGAACACGCGCGGGTGCAGGTTGCCGACATGATTCTTTTAATATAGGCCGTCGGGTTGAGTCGGCGGGCTGTGACGGCGGCCCGGCGGGCTCAGTGTGTATTATGCTTAATGTAGGTATTTAATATGTGTGTTTTTTTAATCTAGTATGAAATAAATGTCAGAAACCGCAATGCAGTTATTCATTAAGAATACTAATGTAGACCATGAACATCTACAAAAGGTGGTCGCCTCAATTAATTAAGATGCATTCATTCGGCCATGTTTTCAAGTCACATCTATCATTTGTCGATGCCTTTCCACATCTCAGCGGTGAAATGCAAAAATGTTCTTGTGCGTTCGTCTTCGAACTCTATCATTGGAGCTCTATGCTTTAACCAGGTTTACGTCACAGATCCCTTAAACAACTCGCGTCTATCCAGAATGTGTCTTATTTTATCTGCCAAGTATTTATTAAGCGCACATTTTTGTATATTATTATCTATGTTATTACTAAACCGGAACTGTGATAAATTGTTGTTTTACTCCTGCCCCACGATATTCGAGATGGGTGTCATACGTAACTTGTAAACGGCAAGAGACGTATACGAAGTGTTTTTTTACTGGAGCACACTGGCAAAATTCGAACATAAAATAAAGTATACAGAAATTGTCGTAGTATAATCATATCATTATATTTATGCTTGTGGTTTATTCGTCAAATCCAAAACGACTATCTATATAAAATATAATAATTTTAAAAAATCCTAATCATTTACCTATTTGAAAATAATTTCATGGCGTATATTAAGATGTGTGAAGAAATGATATGAGTGGGAAGAAATATAAATACGTAAGTAGAAATATTTTCATAATTTTGAAGGAAGTGCTTCGGAAACGATTACGGCGTTAAAATTTCTTGAAGTATTCACATACTTCTACATGGTTTATGAACTCACGTTCATAAACCTTTAATACTGAAAAACGTCGCATTATTACTTTAAAGTGTTGAATATCCCAATTACACTATAATTGGGTACACACGCGTCTTCCGAAACAAATTTAAACGCTCTTGCAAATTGTCATAAATTGTCACTTGCTACTTCTGATAGTTGACCTCACGGCACGCTATCTAGGCACAGGTACACATTATGAGCGATAGCACATCACAGCTACGAAACTGGAGTTGTTTCCTTGTACATGTCCGGTGTACGACAAGCGATATCCGTTATTTTGTTACAATTACCATGGTGGATAAACGGAACGGTTTAACTGGCCCTTGAGGAGATTCGCGAAACTGCACAAGGAAGGGATAAGAATAAGAAGTTTCGCTTCTTATTTGCTCGTCGTATAACGGACAGGGATAGAGTAACGCTTTTTCCTTACGTGACCGAAAGCTTAGGTCAAAGATAAAAGTGATTGCTAACCGGAAGTGGAGAAGGACATGTCCTGTCCTTCTCCACTTCCGGTTAGCAATAAATATTGTTCGTATGAACCGCGAATAATTGACAAGAGAACCACCAATGACATAGAAAGACATCATACGACACGCAGGATCAGATTGATTGATGATAGCTCGAGACCGTAAGGAGTGGAAGAGAAAAAAGGAGACCTCCATCCAGGATTGGATACAGATAAAGTTGACATAGATAGACAAAAGCGAAGTCATAGCGAAACTACTGAGGAGATATGCTATCACTTCGTAGCGCGAACTATCCTATCCTAACGTACATCTGAGGACCTATGAAATCTCTCGGAGATATGTGTGTTGTGGAAAAAGGCGCGAGAGCCTTTTTTAATTATATGAATTTCGACTCATCTGGAGAAGGCCGTGGTTAAATTCACCGGGGAATCGAACGCAAAGGGTTCTCAGCCTAATATTCAAAGAAAACCTAAGGGAGACCCCTTTGGATTCCCCGACTAAATGCGTTGCGGGGAGGATAAAACATATATTCATATATTTAGGCACGTATTAATAGACGTCCCAAACAAACAAACAAGATTAGAGAGACTTATTAAAAAACTTAATTTAAGTGATTAGAATTTTCGCTACAAAAATGGACATCAAAAATTAAGTAGATGCAATGTCACCATTATTAAAATGCAAATATGACAAGACGTCGCCGTTAATAATGGGGTTCCGTTGAGTCCTTCGAGAAATGTAATTCATACATATCCCATAAAGGCAATACGGCTGATATCTAATGGAGTTATATTGTAGTGCCTACAATTTTTAGTGACGCAAATTATAAATTGCAAGAATAACTACAGGCCGACGTAATGATAAGTTTGATTGTGTACACGGTTGACAAATGTGACGGGTGTTTGACGTAACACGCGGTAGCAAGCAACAGGTAGCCGCTCGCAACGGCGGATGGCGGATACACGCGGGATTCACTGTCACATGTCTTTTTACTATCTTTAATTATGTGATACGATGGTTTTATGTTTTTTTTTTCTATATTATTACAAAAAATTAAACCATTTACTTTTTTGTATTTGATCCTTTAGTGCCACAGCCGAACAGTATATATCTTTTGAATTTTAATATTTAAATCAGTTATAATTGAAATGTTTAAGGTTTATCCATGGCCCTAACACAACAAAGATTACAAACAGAAGTACGGAACGTGTTATTAAAAAAATATTCACAAAACTATTAAAATGACAGCGCCAAGTAAAAGCAGAGTCTTATATTGATCTAATTTTAAACTGTCTAGTTAAATACGCAAACAATGAATAGGCGTAAACAACGGGTCACACGAGGGTAATACAAGGGTTACCAACGTGTAATGGAATCGTATGCAATTACCGGTCGGCTGAATATGACAGTTTAAGCTACTGCCAAATGTTGTGAGACCGGCATGAGTGAACTTGCAGCAAGAGCTTACGTCAAGTCCACAATTATATATTTTATTATTTGAATTTCCGATTAAATGATCCACCGTCTCACAGATGGAGATATATAATTAATTGGGAGACACCCTCGCATTAGGTCTATGATCTAACATCAGAGTATCACCCAATTCGTCTCCAAAGACAGTAGATGGTACCATCGTTAAGGAACTGACAATCCCAACTAATAATAGGGTAAGTAGGAAAACAAATAGGTAACTTGGCACATACCTAATCTGCATTGGCGATAAATGTATTATTCTGAAGGCATATTCAAGTAGATAAGTGAGTGATTTAGAAATCTTTTGGTGGTTGGTGTATTTTCAGCAGATCACTTAAAAATTAATGATCAGTATTCAGTGGATGGTTGGGAAAAAAAATTAGTTGTTACAAAACTTTGTAAGCAACATGCAATTGTCTTCAGGAACACAGGAGCTAAAATCTGAGTGCCAATGACACAAGCATGAAATATTTCCACATCGGTGATTCAAAGCAACACTGATAGGACACCCTTTGTAAATGAACTAGTTACAATACAAGAAACTATCGCAAACATATTGTTGCCCATTGACAATAAGTTGGTAGAAGCAGATACCTAGTCCTCCACTGATAAATCAATGTGGGATATAAATGACAATATAATCAATATGGTTTATTTTCATCGAACAAATATTACGAAAACACAATCGCAATCTTCTAAGCGACAGCAGTTAATAATTTGCCCTATGTTAATAATTCAATTTAAAAGTAAATTATTATTGTAGTGATAAATAAAAAACTGTAAAGTGACCGTAGTTTGTACAGCCGGCGAAAAAATAGATGAGACGTGCATTTATTTTAGAAATCGAGCAAAGTAAATATCATGCATTTGGTGATGGTCTATAAAAACAAATGGGCTTGTGCAAACAACAAAAAGGGGCATTTCTAAGATCACATTTGGATTCCCGGCCTAAATGTTCGGTTCATTTTGGCATATTTCAAACACGTACTTTTACTGGTGCTAGAGCTTCAGTGACAAAGCTCGCGGGCGTATTCACCACCGCATTACCGAATATACTTGCCGCTAAATGGTAATTTTAAATCAAAGTATGTTTACCTACTATTTTTTAATATTAAGTATTGAACAAACTACGAACGGATCTGCTAGTAAACATCTAAAATAAGTAACATAGTAATTACCGAGTTATAGTTCATATAAACCGAATAAAAATATAATTGAAGCGCGATAAAGAATTATAAAGCAACCGAGAAGTACCTACCTGCCTTACAAACAGCGCGGTCCGCTCTTGCTCTTACGCGGACATAAAAAAGAACGTCGTTTTTATATGTTTAGGAACGTCAAAAATATTTTATATCTGACTGTAATATGTGTAAATATAGCCAGAGACATTCTGTTCGTGGATTTTTAGTTTCCAACTAAACAAACAGACGGACAGTTCAAACACGCGATGTTATTGTGAACAGATTTTTCATTTCGTCCTCTATTCTATTGTGATCGTTGCTCGCGCGCATGTCGAGTTAGCGGCAAATGAGATCGACTCTATCGCCGGGTAGGAAAGTGCATATTCGCATATCGAATGTGTACCTATATTATGTGACATTGAGAGACTGATCTTGTGTCGTAATCGTAACAAATGATTTTACCTTTTGATGACTTTCTTTATGAAGTTTACGTGAATATGACGAATATATAAAATAAATTACCTACAGATAAAACAATTCGAGAGACAAATAATATCTATTCATCTAAGATGTATTCATATGTATTAAGCTTATATACTTTATAACCAAAATTATTATGTTTTATTAAAATTAGTTAGAAATTAGAACAGAAAGTAAATGGCAGTTGCGCAGAATGCGGTGAAATTGACTGTCCAACTGCGCAATTGCAATATTAAGATATAGAAAAAATCATAATTACCCAGGTATTCGACAAAGAAGACGGAAGCCGTAGCATAAGAAATAGTGTAAAGAGTATTGAAATCTCTTTAGTATCAGCTGTGGATCTCAATTTCTCGTCGGTTGCTTATTCCACATTCACTATTTATTTTACACCCAAATGGACAAAGATATCTTTATATTCCACTGAATGACACGTTGCATTTTTTCTTGCAGAACAGTAGTAGTCAGTTCTGTTGAACACACTACAGAATTGACTCTTAATTTAACCTTATTCATTAAACGTACATTAGATACGTTTTAGATCAGGTCTGTATTTGTCAATAGTATTGTCAATTGCACAGGATAAAAAAGACAAGGTAGAGTTTAGCAACACTTTAGCTAAAATGCGTAAAGAGATAAGAGGGCAAAAATTTTATGTTGATAAGTGACTATCCAAATAAATTTAACGCTACAACGGATTGATGCATATCAAACGTGGTCAGTATTTGCAAACAAATATAAGTGACATAAAACTAAGACTGCAATCAATTTGCAATTTGACAGGACCCATGTGTTGACGTGCCCGCGCGCAACTGTTGAGATTTTTTTTTTTATGTTGTGGAAGTGGCAAACAAACATGCAGTTCACATTGATGTTAAGTGATGACTGCAGCCTATAGACACTTACACAAAGACCAAAATTATTACACGACTATACGAAATCAATGAAAAAATTGTATCCACGAAGGAGTTAATATGCTGTGTTGTGTCGTCGATGAGTCATTGTCACTTGTTGTCATCTTGTTGTCATGCGCATTAGGACTATCTAGGACGTCAGTGAATTCAACGCACTGTATGACAACTCGCCGTCTATTCTTATTCCTTTAGTCTGAGGTGAAAGTAAGTAAAAAAATGCTCATAAAATAAAAACTAATGGGCCTATCTGAATCAAATTTTTATGGGACCAATTCGAAACTATTCCGCATCAAACAAAATAAATACGTAAAGAAATCTCGGCGAAATTCACGTACATACATAAAATATATATATATATATATACCGGCCGAATTGAGAACCTTCTCGTTTTTTGAACTCAGTTAAAAAGAACATCAAACTCTAAATCATGATATAATATTTGATTCCATTACGGAAATAGTTGAGCTATAGAATTCAAAGCAGCGCCACAATGTATTGGGAACAATAGATTATTATTGTAATGTGGACGGTTATTTGTATAAGATGGTCGGATGTTTCCGAGCGACTCGGATAATAACAGTTATCAAAATGTAAGTGATACGGGGTACGCATTCACGAACCTCTGACGCCGACTTTGCTCGACTTTGAACCACGCAGGTAAAATTAAGGTTCATATCGAAATGCTCATGTCTGGCACTAAATTGCTGCAAAATAATAACAAAGCAACATTATTTATCACTTCTCGTTTTAAACGACTTATTAAAGTTCAAAGTTTTTTTTAAGGATTCTGTTCAATAGTGCTGGATTACACGTCCTTTAACTAATTTGGTATTCTGGTCTAGACTAGAAGATGGGTAAGAGCTATGTTTTCGTTTTTCGGCACTTTACCAATGCTATCTTCGGAGTTTGGTAATTTGTCCAGATAGAGCAATAGGTTCAGCACCTCATCCGTTCAGTCCCATGGGAGAATTTTTTTTTTTAATGTTATGTAGGTGGCAAACAAGCATGCAGTTCACATTGATGTTAGTGATGATTGCAGCTTAAAGACACTTACACAAAGACCCAAGGTCAAAATGCAGATGCGTTGCCACCCCTGAAACTATAGTTGTTATGACTCTGCGATAGTTTATTACGGGCTCATACATCTAACCGGAACACGATAGTGCTGAACACTACTATTTAGCAGCAGAGACATTAGGTAATGCGGTGGTGCCTACGCCCTTGAGCTCCAACACTGGAACTGTACCACCAGCAAAAAACAAAACTGGCAAACAATGGATCTTTGCATGTATGATTTAATGCACACATTTATCTCTATCTACCCTTCGGGGAATATAAGTGCGAAGTTACGTTGATCAACCAAGCCATTAAGAAAGTTTGAGGCAGAGGCCAAAGTACGTAACGTTTAAGTCGTGAAGAAGGTTATAATACTTGTTATCTTCATGCTCGTTTCCTTATTCCAACAGACAGTTTCCTTGATCCCAAATCACCTTCGCCTAAATATATTTCCTGTCGCATTTGATTTGAATAAAACTTTCTTTATGTATCTATCGACAATTTAAATAACACGCAGTTCCACTAAAAGCTCTCTCGACTTGTTTCTCATTGTTAAACGAACATTGTAGACCAGCAGACTTTTCTTTAGTTGTGAAACAAAATATGTAGGAAATATTTCAAAACAAAAAATATTAAAGGAACCACTTTATCTTTGCACTTTATATTATTGTTATTCTCATTTATTCAGCTTATATATTATTAAAAAAACATACATATATAATAACATACAAAATAGGTTCCGCCGTATAAGAGTGACCAGTGTCTATGTGTTTAAGTGGACAGTTCTCCGATTACTATCAGACCACCACTAGCCACCTTTCATTTTACACAGGGCTGCTGGCTACATAACAATTCAGTACCATGCAGGAGCCCCATGATTACGTTTATACGCACGTTTACACGAACATACTGTTGCAGGACCGACGCACAGGTTTAGTAGGTCTAGCAAAAAACCGTTACTCGCAGAACCGAACGCCCGTGTGGGAGAAGATAGGTAGGTTACCTAAGTTCCTATACGGTAAACAATAACTTGCCTGCCATTATCATTCGCATATGAATTGAATAAAATAGAAATAATAGAAATTGAATAAATAAGGCTTTGATTGATGAAGATCAACAACTTCAGCAGGTACCTTCCTATTATTTGAGATTAGCTGTTGCCCGCGCGCCACTGATTGTTGATTTTCGAGTAACTTGTGGAAAATACAATTATCCAAACTTACGTTACGTACTCGTAGCAGAGAATATAATAATACTTGCATAAAGTAAGTTCTAAAGAATTAAAATTTACATTTTAATTCTTTAGCGTCAGCGCCATCTATTGAGCCATCTATCATATTAAGACGCTGAGTTACTGGACGTATGGCCCACATTCAATGTGTTATTTTATTAAAAAATCAATAGAGACTGCAGTGTGTTTTTTTGTTTATTGATATCGATAAAACAAAGTTAAAATTCTAGCTTTATCTAAATTTAAAAATAAAGTTTATGTAGGTAAACCGCATTCAACTTTTTCAAGCAGTGCTTGAAGTAAATTTTCAATTGACCATAACTTCTTTTTACCTAAACCGATTTTGACGAAACAAGTTTTGACAACGCTCCTAATTAGTCCATCAGTGAAAACCGCGTCAAATCCGTTGAGTAGATTTTTTTTTTTTTTTTTTTTTTTTTATGTAATTGAAGTGGCAAACAAGCATGCAGTTCACATTGATGTTAAGTGATGACTGCAGCCTATAGACACCCACACAAAGACCAAGGTCAAAATGCAAATGCGTTACCACTCCTGAGGCCTAAGGTGATATGCCTCTGTGCCGGAAATTACAGGGCCGTACATTACCACCTGACCGGAACACGATAGTGCTGAACACTACCATTTAGCGGCAAGTAAATCAGGTAATGCGGTGGTGCCTACGCCCGCGAGCTCCGTCACTGGAGCTCTACCACCAGTAAAACTAAGTTATAACGTACCAGAGAGACAAGAATTCCAAAAATGATTTGTTGGTTTCTGTTACTTTTCTTTTATCTCCCCTTACCTTTCTTTTATCTTATAACCCTCTCAGTTTTTCGGAAAAATATTTAATGTACAGACACTCGATTTTTACTGCCTTATTATAATATTTATGTACAGATAGGTAACTTTTTTTAAAAGAAATATTAGTAGCGACGCGTTCACATTATATTATAACTAAACCGATATTTAAATTTTTATTTACAATGAGAAGGTCAATGAACTCCTTCCTTTTTAACCCTCGCCCTGCGAGGCTAAACAATAGTACCGGCGATATTTAATCAAATCTCTTTCATATTTTTAAAGGGAGTTACAAACTTGAACACGTTTTGTTTATTCCATACATAAAGTTAATATAGGGCCCCATAATTAATTACTGACAGATACAAAACAATAAGCCTCAGTAGTGGCAACGCTCCAATTTGACCGCCGGTTTTTTTTTTATGTTATGGAAATGGCAACCAAGCATGCAGTTCACATTGATGTTAAGTGATGACTGCAGCCTATAGACACCCACACAAAGACCGAGGTCAAAATACAGATGCGTTACCACTCCTGAGGCCTAAGGTGTTATGCCTCTGTGCCGGAAATTACAGGGCCGTACATTAGGGTTACGTTTTTAGAGTTTTCCCAAATGGTACCTAACTATACCTTTATCTCCGAAACTGCTAGACCTAAAGTATTTAAAAAATATAAGAAGTCTGTTGTATTTAATAATAGGAAATCTCTCAATCGTACAAAACCCTGAGAACGCGAGTCTGTTAACCAATTTTCATGATTTTAGTACCGTACAACGCGGGCCCACATTGTGCATTCATCAATGTGAGTGGGTCACAGAGTCACACGGCACGCGTTACGAGCGTCACAGCGATACGCGGCCCGCAGTACGCGCGTATTGCGTATCGGAAACGCGTGCGACGCAGCGCGGCTCGGATCGCACCGCGCACCCCTTCGAAATAATCTGCGTGCAAGTGAGATGGCATTAGAAACGAACCATCGTTGCCATTACGTCGAATAAAAAGAAAAGTTATTATATTTTTTATTGGGGAGGGCCGCCACCCTCGCCGCCAAGAGGGTTATTTTTATTTTATTCGAAAAGTTTATTTTCCATTTGTTTTAACTTCTATTTTCGCGATGCGAGAGCTTAAAGTCGGCCGGCAGAGCGCACGCACGCACTCAATGACTCACTAATGCGTGCCGCATCATTATATTTTTATATTTAAACTTTGCCAGGGAACAACATTAAAATGAGAAAAGTTGGTGAGTATTATTATACGCGGCGTAGCTCCACCGACTTCCGATCCCGCTTTAATATCGCTGCGTGGCTTAATATTGTTGCTTTGTTTCAATTTTGTTTGCCATTAAATGAATATTATTTGCTGACTTACCCCCGGTGCCCTTCCACTGATATTTAGGTAGGTACTTACACGACTTATGTAAGCTCGCTAAACTACATCTACAGTCGGACTAATCATATCGATCAAGTGGTGTTGTCATCTGCGAATTAAAACGTGATAGGGTTGATGAAATCGATTATTTTATTATTACTGGGTGCTTAATGCACTTAAGTCGTAAGGTGATACTAAATGATATTAACCTATTACAGTTGATATCGTATCAACCTTATTATTTTGACAGTAACTTAGATGATGATGATCTATTAAAACTGCATTAAGTGCAAAAATGTATTCAATTTTAGTGGCCAGCATAATTCCAGCATATTATTATTGTTGTATATTTACCAAAAGGAATACCTACTCCTCTCCACCAATACGCCTTGGAGCAGCGTGGTGGAGTAAACTCCAAGCCTCCCCCCGAAAAAAGGGGAGAGACTCGTGCCCAGCAGTGGGACGTATAATGGGTTGCCATTATTTTATTATACCTACAATAAAATGTACCTACTACTATCCTCTGAAAAAATATAGTTAACTTCTATAATCCCCGTTGAAGTGTAATATAGGTACCTATATCAGTAGCCTGGGTAAAGCTAGGCTGTGAATCACAACAGGCGTATTGTTTACTAACTTATATGTTTGACCTTTTTACTTAGGTAGGTATATTTTGTATGTGTCTCTCTTTATTTTCTAGATTGTTTATTATTTCCCCATAATATTGTAGTAAAACAAGCTGCAATGTCTAACAATTAACATTCAGGAAGAAATGCCACAATAAACAGTAGCTTCAATAAAAGTACTAAAGCTCTAAACTCTAACAAGTGAACTGGTTTCCGATCACCGTTCACCGGTAGGCGACAGATACTAATGGCCGCCTCTTCAAAACATCCACGCTCCATATACGTACAAAGCTCTTAATCTTTCCTTATAGCTTAGCGCATACTAAACGTATAAACAAATTAGGTGTCAAGCGGGTCCACCGACCACCGCGTCGACCCACCGCCGGGCATCGTGGCACTCTGTTGGCATTTCCTCTTAACTCCCGACCTGAGGTAGTCTATTTACCCCCCAAAAATAAAGTAGTCCACCAAGATTTTTAACGAGCAAACCCGAAATAAACACAGCGGACAAAGAGAACAACCGTTCATAGCACATCGGCTATTGACTTTCCATCAATACTAGCTTGAGCGTACGCAACAATAAGGGAGGGTAAATGCGTCTAATTGTTGTTAAAACATTCGAACCTCGAACACAGTACGATTTAAAAGTGATATTCTCAAACCATAAAGCAGTTTCACATGGGCATGTGAAATATTTATCTTAATATTATAAGTAAACTTAAAGGCTGGCCGGCCCTCCGCCTGATACGACGCCTCGATACTCTTGATAGTTACAATATTTCTGATAAAATCGATGCGTGTGATTGGTGACAGTTGCGATGCGTTTTGATAAGCACTATTGTCATCTTTACTCATTGGACATTGGTACAAGTGAACTGCATTGATAAGTCAACTGTATCGATAAAACAACAAAACATATCACTTTACGCTGATTCACTATTCCAACAATAGGCATACCTATATTCCTACATTAAAAAACTTTTTGTCATTCATCTACAAAATAAATTACCTAAACTTTTAAAACGCTTAATATTAGGTACTTATACGTATTTAAGAAGCCACAATAAAATTGTTACATTAGTTATTGTGGTTAATTAAGTAAACATATGTAAAGACACGGGTACCTAATAAGTCCTTCTTACAAATAAAAATATCTCTCCCCTCCTTCCCTTCCAGTCCCCTCTGGAGACCCCTTTGGAAGTTATTTTGTTTTCCTTTTTTTTATTTAGAAATGTGCCTTATTAATGTTGATAAGCTCGATGTCGGTGATGGTACTTTATACGATTTAAAAATGAGAGCGATACAGACAAATACTCTAAAGCATGCAAAAATGAACCTATAACATTTAGTTAGATACTACTTATCTGTGATTATTTTCTCTATAAGACAAGTAGATATTATATACAATATTGCATCCTTCAAATAATTGGGCTCACACACTTCTTACTACCAAGAATTCAAAAAATATATTCATCCATCATTGTTACTATACGTGTGTACATGTAAAATAAAATAAAGACATTTAAAACAACGCGCTGTTTAGAAATAATATTTACAAACAAAACCCGGCAAGGACCAAAACAGATCGGGCGGCGTCATTGGCGTTTCAATTAGGTACAATACATAGTAGTAGAGAAGCAACGAAGCTCCCTTCACACCGCCCGGTCTGCTCGCCCTTTGTTTGTGAATACATTTAAATACTATACCGTAGGCTCGATGCGTCCGGTTTTTAAAAATAAACATACCGACCAACACCAATATTTGGATACAAGTAATAATTTATGAGTGCTGTCCTTTTTAGAAGTATTTTTTGTCGCTATCCGACAGAATCCGTTGCTTTGATTGACTATTGCCCACACCTTCATCCCGAAAAACCGGGTACCTTTTTCGAGGTTCCGTTAGCAAATGGCAAATTCGTTAACAGAGTCCTCGGCATTGTCAAATTCGGTTAATATGTTAGTTATACGAAAATTATTTTTCTGAACCTCTAACATACACACAGCTGAACATTCGTTGATATCTATTTAAATTCTTCACTATTTTTGAATGATTATTTATTTCATTTTTATGGTTTACTTTGACATATTTAATCAATGTCCCAAAACAGTTATTTACTTTTTTTTGTATTTGACCTATCACAAGATAAGTTGTAGAAATTAAATTTGCGGATTCTTCTTATACCGAAAAGAAGTTTGGGAGTGTTGTATAAGTACGTGAGAGAATCCGCAAATTTAATTTCTACAATGTATGAAGCTCGCGAAAACCTGCGAAAACGATATCACAGGATAAGTTTATCATTTTCAAGTGATTAAATTAATTTTGAATCTTGAAACTACCAAATACCAATTATTGTATAAACAAAATGATTATTAAAAAACGCATTATTACGTACATACGTTAAAAACAAAATTTAGAATAACGTAAGTAGGTACTGTTGTCATTGAAAATTCTTTACTAAGTTGATTGTAGATTTTATGAATTTTAATAAAAGATTACCTACTCAACACAAACAGTAACAATGTTTCATCAAATATTTCATCAATATTGTTAAAGTGAAGCAGGCTGGAATTTATTTGTGAAGAGTCTCCATGCAATATAACAATTAGACAGCTGGTGTGGAAAAATATCCTCTAATAACATTCTATAATGTTCGACTGGTGACGGGTTCATTAAAAAATACAAATTATTATAGGCGCGTTGCAGTGAATTTTTATTCAAATAGCTTTCTTTTGATGACAAAAAGAAGAAAAAAGATTACAAACAATTCTCACTTTACATATCCGCTAACAATCAACAATGTGTAATTTTATTGAAAGAAATTGTAACATTACTTTCCCATGACGATAACTATCTATAAAATAGTTTATGTAAGGAAATTAGCAAACAGTCGACGGATCGTCGACGTAATGGACTAGGAAGCTTTGGTTAAATGTTGATGGATTTAGTTATATATAATTTATAGGTACAGGGCTCTAAAGTGTTTGCCAAAGATCTGTCCTTAGGCCAAAGCCGTCTCACTAAGCTGAAGACAGAGGACGACAGAATCGTATCGTCGAAACCTGAGCTTGCAGAGGAGATCGAACGGTTTTACGGACAGTTATACACGACAGCACGACCACCTGTTAACAGTCCGGCAGCAGATCCTAGAGCCGGACTGACCCGGACACTACACCGAAGATATCCCGGACGTCAGTCTAGACGAGATTAGTACGGCTCTCAAACAGCTCAAAAACAACAGGGCGCCGGGTGATGACGGAATCACTGCTGAACTCCTGAAAGCAGGCGGAAGGCCAGTATTAGAAGCTCTTCAGTTGATGTTCAATTCCGTCATATCCGAGGGCAAAACGCCACAGGCGTGGCACAGAAGTGTGGTGGTACTGTTCTTTAAGAAAGGCGACAATACCCTTCTAAAAAACTATAGGCCCATCGCACTTCTAAGCCACGTCTATAAACTGTTTTCGAGAGTGGTTACGAACCGTCTATCTCGCAGACTCGACGACTTCCAGCCTCCCGAACAAGCCGGTTTCCGTAAAGGCTTTAGCACCATAGACCACATTCACACGCTGCGGCAGGTTATACAGAAGACAGAAGAGTATAACCAGCCCCTATGTCTAGCGTTCGTGGACTATGAGAAAGCCTTCGATTCGGTTGAGATTTGGGCTGTGCTACAGTCACTCCAGAGGTGCCAAGTTGACTACCGATACATCGAGGTGCTGAGGAGCTTGTATGAAAACGCCACCATGTCGGTCCAGCTTCAGGATCAGAACTCGAAACCTATCCAACTGCAGCGAGATGTGAGACAGGGAGATGTTATATCTCCGAAACTGTTCACCGCTGCATTGGAAGACGTCTTCAAGCTTCTGAACTGGAAAGGACTCGGCATCAATATTAACGGCGAGTACATCTCCCACCTCCGATTTGCAGATGATATCGTAGTCATGGCTGAGACCCTGGAAGACCTTAGCACAATGCTCAATGACCTCAGTAGGGCCTCCCAACGAGTGGGCCTTAAAATGAACATGGACAAGACGAAGATCATGTCAAATGTCCATGTTACACCCACTCCTGTTATGGTCGAGGGTACTACACTCGAAGTTGTTGACGATTATGTATACCTGGGACAAACGGTCCAGTTAGGTCGGTCCAACTTCGAGAAAGAGGTCAATCGCCGAATCCAACTCGGTTGGGCAGCGTTCGGGAAGCTACGGTTCATCTTCTCGTCCGACTTACCGCAGTGTCTCAAGAAAAAGGTCTTTGATCAGTGTGTGTTGCCAGTGATGACTTATGGGACAGAAACGTGATCGCTCACTATGGGCCTCATAAGAAGGCTCAAGGTCACTCAGAGAGCAATGGAGAGAGCTATGCTTGGAGTTTCTCTGCGAGACCGAATCAGAAATGAGGAGATCCGCATGAGAACCAAAGTTACCGACATAGCTCACCGGATAGCGAGACTCAAGTGGCAGTGGGCAGGGCACATAGCTCAACGAACTGACGGCCGTTGGGGCAGAGCAGTTCTCGAGTGGCGACCACGTACCGGAAAGCGAAGCGTAGGCAGGCCTCCCACAAGATCGACCGACGACCTGGTGAAGGTCGCGGGCAATCGCTGGATGAGGGCGGCCCAGGACCGTTCGTTGTGGCATTCTTTGGGGGAGGCCTTTATTCAGCAGTGGACGTATTTTGGCTGAAATGATGATGATGATATAGGTACATAGGTACATCCTACATTAATAACTTGCATTCATTAACTTTATGGCATATTATTATGTTACGAGTACAATGAATTCAAAAAGAAAATGATACTGAAAAGACAATATAAAGTCAAGTGAAGTGAATGGGAAGTTGCAATGCAAGTCCGTAGGTATGTCTAAATTGTATATCGTCACAGTCACACGGTCAAATACAAACTGTACAAACATAATACAAAATATTGTTCGAAGACAAAACATTTGGTGTTCGGAATTCTCTTAAAAAAATAAGAGCAGCGATGCGATATTACGTTATCTTTTTTATATTTTATGTAATGAAGGTAGCAAACAAGCGTGCAGTTCACATTGATGTTAAGTGACGACTGCAGCCTACAGACACTTACACAAAGGTTAGAGGTCAAAATGCAGATGTATTGCCACCACTGAGACCTTATTTGTTCATATCTCTGTGATAGTTATTACGGTGTCATACATTACCATCTAACCGGAACACGATAGTGCTGAACACTACCATTTGGCGGCAGATAGATTAAGCTATGCGGTGGTGCCTACACCCTCGAGCTCTTACACTGGAACTCGACCACCAGTACCAGTCTAATAAAACTTTGTGTTGAATGCGACAGTCATGAGTACAGTAGGTACCTACTTAACAAAGCAACGATAATCACAATATCCGTTATTGCATTAAACGTTTTAAAAACTAGTTACGCAAATGAACAATGTTGTTCTAGTTTAAAGTTTAAAATATCTGAAAAACATCAACTGCAATTTTGAATGACGATGTTGTTTTGCATAAATTACTTAATAGGTATTGTGACGTTTCAATTATTAACATCGATTAATAACCGTTATGCAATAAAATAGATTCTTTTGTTGAAACAATATCTAGGATACTCCTAAAGTTGGTGGCGTTGCTGGTGGTGGTTTTGGTGGCGTTGGTGGTGTTAGTGGCGTTGATAGCGCTTGTGGTGTTGGTGTCATTGGTTGCGTTGGTGGCGATGGTGGTGGCGGCATTGGTGTCGTTACTGGCAGTGGTGGCGTTTGTGGCGTAGAAGGCATTGGTGGCGTTGGTGGCGTTGCTGGCGTTGGTGGTGGAGTTGGTGGAAATGGTGGCATCGGTGGCGTTGGTGTGGTTGGTAGAGTTAGTAGCGTTGGTGGCGTTGGTGGCATTGGTGGATTTGGTGGCGATAGTCTATTATTATGTAAGTACAGAAAAGTATTAACGAAAACCAGATTTTTTAGCTATCCATAGTAAGTGTTTTTCTATGATCCAAAATTAACCAAAAGTTAGGTATATCCAAAAAATGCTGCTTAATGTCACTATTCCACGCGAATGAAGTCGCGGGCACAGCTAGAAATACTATATACCTATATGTATACGTAATACCTTTTTAGTCATAACCAAAAATCGCAAAAGAAGTATCAAATAAAAATACCAACAGTTTTAAGTTAAATACGATATTAACTACATATGAACAAGACAGTTATTCAGATTCAAGTAGAATGCGCCGCGCCAACTGTTGCGTACCTACATCGCGCTAATTCAATAAATAACGCGAAGAAAGTCAATAAATTATACGTTAGCAGTTTAAAATAGTCCACATTTAATAACGTACGTCGGAGACCATTGTTTGATGGATTATAATGCAGTCTCAAGGTTAGCGCTGGCATCACTGCCAACTATTGAGATGAATGTCTGTGTGACTTTTTCAAAAACAAACCGACGCGATATTTTATTTCCCACTATTATTGTTTTAAGGCCTAGATACTCTCCTTAAAATAAAAACTCCTGCTTGCCACACTTGTGTGTCTGTCCGTCTGTCGCGGCCAATTTGTTTCATATATGGCCACTTTTGGGGATTAGGTAAGTAGGAAATGTAGGTACTTATAAAACATGTTTTGTAGGTAAAATGTATTGTGACATATCAAATAAGTAATATGGTGCAAGGTTCTACCGTTGTTTATCTCAAAAAAATTGTTTTGTAATAATCTGTATTAAAACAGTATAGATGTAGGTACCTATTTATATATAAAAAGAATATAGATTCCACGTTTATATTTCTTAAACTATTATTTCTAGATTAGGTACAGGTTCTTATGAGAATTGTATGAAAATAATGGCAAGGAAATTCCTCAATTGTAGGGTATCATGTGCACATGAGTGCGACTCACACTTGGCCCTTTTTATGTTACTTCCACCCGGAGTTTGCTAATATGCCCCGTGAAGATCAATGACCTCGCTGCCACCAATATAGACACAAAAAGCGTGACTAGTCAATCATGGTACTGTTTGTGTTTGTATAAATCCGAGAGAGATGTAGAGGTAGAGTTCTGCCTACCCTTTCGGTAAAAACAGGCGAGAAATTAGGTAAGTACCTACATGTTGTAGACACGTTATAAAAAAACTTTAAAGAAATAAATCTGCATATGAATTTAACGAGGATCAAGGCTCTCCTTCAGGGGTCACACACGTGTTGAACAGATTTTATCACGATATCATATATCACAAAACAATTTTGTATTGTAGTAATAAACCGCTGAACAAATATTATTAAGCCTGGGTTGCACCACGACATTTCTTAAAGTTAAAGTAATTGTAATATTTCATCCTTCTCTAACGTAAAGAAATCTGCTAAAGCAGCTAAAGTTAAGTATACAAGGCTATTTATACAATAATCATGCAGTTACCCGTTTTTGAAGCAATTACGATGAATATATTTATTTATTTATTCAACTTATATGACTTAAATAAATTTAGGCTTTTGCGGTACAAACATTATTGGCTTATGACGCTTACCAGTAGTGACCTAGTGACCAACAGTGCCCACTAAAGCAGCGAAAATCTCCCCTTCCCATCAAAGATATCATGATGTGATTCACAGACTTCACTATAAGTTAAAGTTGAAGTTCTATTCGATAAATATATAATATCTATAGAATAAATATCGAACATGTCTATTTTGAGATAACACTAAATGCGTAATTTTCTGCCTTCCATACCTACTTTTTCAGTAAATCCTAAAACCGCACAATTTGTTTTACTTGCGAATTTAGTAGCAGTGGTCAACAGCTCATATTTGTCATCACTTATTCAATGCGTGTAATTTAAACACTACAACGTGTAATGTTTAATTGTAAAAAATAATGAACAAATGTCATGCGATGAAGCAATGCCATGTTTTATTTAGAAGCGTATTTTTTTTTCTTACTAAAATACTTTTCGGCCTTCGTTGCCATCTCTCAACGCCCCCTTGGGAGGCGCTTCCCCCTGTTTGGGAACTCCTGGTCTAAACGCTTAACGCCAGTACGACTAACTACTATAATAAATAAATAAATACGCACACGTCACGTCACGTTTTACTGGTGGTAGAGCTCCAGTGACGGCGCTCGCGGGCGTAGGCACCACCGCATTACCTAATATAATTGCCGCTAAATGGTAGTGTTCAGCACTATCGTGTTCCGGTCAAGTGGTAATGTACGGCCCTGTAATTTCCGGCACAGAGGCAAAGCACCATAGGCCTCAGGAGTGGTAACGCATCCGCATTTTGACTTTGGTCTTTGTGTGGGTGTCTTTAGGCTGCAGTCATCACTTAACATCAATGTGAACTGCATGCTTGTTTATCAATTCAATAACATAAAAAAAGCCAACAAACGCACTTTGAACATTGCGATCCAGCAGGCACTGCCGTTTTAGTCACCTAAAATTGAATCTAGGTACTATATCAATTGCCTTTAAGATTTATGAGAAATATGCGATGTCTGTTTGATCACAGGATAAAGTGACGGCTTTAGGGTTCTTACACAAAACTGCGATGCTCTGCGAATTGCTGCGATGCGATGCAGTTGACCATACTTTCAATATGTCAGACGCAGTGTTGCTAAAGTATCGATAGTTGCGCTATCGATAGTTGACCTCGAAAAATAGTCGATAGCGCGATAGTACTATCGAAAATATCGCCATGCTGCAATACTATCGATACTATCGATAGTATCGATAGTCAAAAATAAGCAATACTATTGCCAAAGATCAATAGTATCGATAGTATTGTTATAAACAATAGTCAATAAGGTCAATAGTATCGATAGTATCGATACTATCGAAGCTAGTATCGATACTATCGATAGTATTGCAACATGGCGATATTTTCGATAGTACTGTCGCGCTATCGACTATTTCTTCGAGGTCACGATAGTTCACAATACTATCGATAGACTATTACTATTGCAACAACACTGGTCAGACGAAATCGCATTGCATCGCAGTTATGAGTGGACGCCCTCATTTCAAAATTAAATTTTGATACTTTCTTTGAAAATAAAATTCACTGTATTGTTTTATTTGCATAACGAACATTTTTTTTTTTTTTAGTTTCTATTCGTGTTAAGAAATAAAAATACAGGGCCAGTTTTTTAAATTCAACTGAACATAGCACCAGAGCACGGTGAGCACCGAAACACAAAGCACGTCTATAAAAATATAATCCGCGTATATTATTAAGAATCAGAGCGTTCTACATTTTTTATTATTGTACGCTCATTTAACTGTAATAATTAATTCAGTCAGTAATAAACAAGACAAAATTAATATATTCGTATAGACGGCCGTTAAGTTTTATGTGTTCTGTTACAAGTGCTGACAAAACAATAGGACTATCTCCCTCGTATCGTTGCCACCGACGCGTGTTTCACTGGAAGAGACACTGATAGGCATTAACTTTTTTTTAAGTTATGCGTTGACTAACAATTATAGAAAATTATCGTTTTTCAAAATATAATAAATCCATCTTAAAAGTAATTTATTGGATAAGTACTTCAATATAAATATCAACATTTTATTTTAAAAACGTGAAGTGTCCCTTTTGGGTTGACACTTATTTTGTATTTTATTGAAGCTAAAAAGTGCTTCACCGCTCACCTATTTAATAAAATAGAAATAGTAATTATAAAACATTATATAGGTATCAACTCTTAACGCAGTCCTACACTGCATATTGTTATTATTATTAATAAGTAAAATAGTAAATTGTGTAAATTTCACAGGTTTCAATACATTTCATAGAACGATCTGTAACTGTTTACAAAATGAATAAAGTATCCCGAAAAGACAAAAAAATAAACACACAAAACATTTTCCAAGACTACAAAGAGTTCCATTTCCATCATATATTTTACAGCCCTTTGAGTGCGAGTCCATAACAAATAAAAGTAAAAATGCGTATTTAGAACTCTTTGAATGCGACTCCATAATAAATAAAAGTAAAAATATTTGAATGTCAGTGCAGTGTGTCATAACAGGCTAGCAAAAGTGGCGACAGAGCAGCAAATGTAATCAAACAGCCTCTAAATAATTTTACCCATCTCTGTGCAAACCGCATAGTGTTTAAGCTTGATAATCTTGAGAAACAACAAAAACATATACGAGTACAATTCCCAAGCACTTCTTAAATTTACTTGACTAGAACTTAAATTAGTATTCCATAGCCGGTATTAATTCTGTTTGGATTATGGAACGGTGCTTTAAATTTAGTTTTATTATCTATTTAGGTTATTAGGTTTTATTGCCAGGCCTACTATAAAGACCGTCTCAAAAGTAGCGCAAGATATGAATTTATCGCTTATTGTTTAGTTAAGTAATTGCAACTTAAAAAATGCCTTTGACAGCTGAGTTAAGGGTTGCTTAAAATGGAACATAATATTATTGTGGGGGTCAACATAATGCTGCGAGTACCATATGCCAAACAGCCCGTGATTGCCAGTGTTTGAAGAATTGCCTCAGAATGCCTCAGATTACCAACTGCATCAAAATTTCTTGATTTCTTAGTCTCACATTTCGAAAATCGATTGAACGCCTTGGAATTTTATACCTAGGGTTATTTGATGTCAAGGATTTATGCCAGCAAGCCTGGCATCTTTGATATCAAATATCTGTGATCTACACCCGCCAATGCATACCTAATGGAAGAAATTTAGCTCCATTAATGCATACTGGTCATGAAAATGAATACAAAAAACAGTGCGCTTCTGCTACCAAAGCCTTGTTTCACGCATAACCCTATCCTAGCGTATTTATTATTCAATAAACAAATCTGAGGCAAGAGAAACTGCTTTCTACTTCATTGAAATCTTGAAAAACCATTATTATTTATAGGATACATACTATCCAAACCTACCATAGGTTTGGCATTCCATAACGGCGATAGATATAATACAAATACTATATATTATTCGATCCGATATCGATCGATTTATCCAGTCTTTTAAATCCCGGCAAGTCAAGACATTCATTAAATCTGTAAGTCGTTTTTAAAAATCTCCAACGTACCATACAATGTAACACCACAGTATAACTACGCTAACACGATAAATTAAATAATGAATGTCGTCTCCATTACCGCGAGTTCCGTGCCGTACCGCTTTGTAAATAAGTTTGATCTGACGGTAGATAAAGCTCTTATTACAAGCCAACTGTTGTATTCAAACACAAATGAATAATAAATTAGGATTAGACTTTTTTCATAATCCATTGTATTTTTCTCATTCTGGTAATAGTAATTACTCAGGCGGCGGTATTCCCGCGAAATCTATGAGTCGGAAATAGTTTGCCAAATATGTTATATAATTTTATCTAAATTATTTTAGACTAGGTCGATGTGCTTTTGCGGATCTTTACGCTGTGCTATAAGAAATAGATGTTACAGTTACTCATTTATAAGGTTAAGTAAAAAATAATGTATTTAGTTTTATGGTAGGCGTAATACAGTGTAGGTATCGTATGCTTGTGTAATTGTAATTATTTTTAAGTGCTTTGTATTGTTTTATTGGTGTTGATGATTAAATTTAAAAAGTTATATTCAATTTTAAATGAAATACTACACTTGCGAGCTTAAAACTGGAATTACATAAACTGGGGTAGTAGGTAATAATAATATACCTAAATAAAACAAAATGACACATGATTGAATAGCCCCCCCCCCCGTTTTTAATGAGCTCCAGTGACGGAGCTCTACCTAATATACTTGCCGCTAAATGGTAGTGTTCAGCACTGTCGTGTTTCGGTCAGGTTGTAATTGGCTTTGTATTTGCCGGCACAGAGGCATAAAACCTTAGGCCTCGGGAGTGGTAACGCATCTGCATTTTGACCTTGGTCTTTGTGTAAGTGTCTATAGGCTGCAGTAATCACTTAACATCAATGTGAACTGCATGCTTGTTTGCCACTTCCATCACATTAAAAAAACCAGGAAAGTCATAATCACGTCTAGAACGTTCTGTTTGAAAAAAAATCCAGGTTACTTTAAACACGTTTTAATTTATTTCATATATTTTCCTGTAATCTGTTCTTTCATTTTCCAAAATTTTTGACCGAATGGCTTCGGCGATAATAATGATCGTTTTTATACATATTTATTAACACACATTTCAACTAATCAGAGAATTAGATAGTACTTACTGAATTTACTCCTTGATAAATTTTTACCTTTAAAGTAGACACGTATTAATATACAATGTATCTGCATATCAAAATATTACAAAAACATTTAGAACAAGTCCAAAAATTTTGAACATTATTAAAAAATATAACGTAAATGTAACAATATACTACCGAAAAATATCGTAAACACTATTGTATACAAAATTGTACGAGGCAAAGCAATTTAACTAGCGGAGAACTTCGTCAGTACACATAATTTATTTATGAAAATTTTTACAGTAACTTTTTTAATAAAAGCTTTTGACGTGTTACGCCTTGAGTTTATGCTTTGGTAAAGAAAGTTATAATGTTGCGTAAAATATACTTAAGTGTAAATAGTTTTGTTATGCTTAAAAGCATGCGATTATTTATCGTATATCATTTATGTTATCTATTATTTTAAAATTTTCGCGATACTTAAACTAATGCGAGTGAATTTAGAAATGAAAGAAAAATGGAAAGAAATTTTTTTTTCTTAAAATAGTTTAAAATAAAAAACTGAAGAAATTTCGACGCTCGGCTTAGGGAATTCGGTAGCTTATTGGTAGTGGCTGGATTCAGGTTCAATTCCTGCCTGAAGTCAAATTTTTCTTTTCATTTTTTCTTTCATTTCTAAAATCTATTAATTCACATATATCATCGTTGAATAATAATCAGAATAAGCAGATTAAATATTTAAAAAACTTACCTGGTTAGGTATGGTCCAATTTGTAGTCAGTAAAGAAATTATTCTTTTTTAAATGATTTTCTGTAGTAAAAACGTCGTTAATTCAGAATCGTAAGCAGACATTGTTAATTAAATCTATTTAATTAATTTCTTAACTGACTTATTTAAATCTTCATAAGGAATTCTCATTTACGTACCTGAAAAAAAGAAAAAGAATATAAGGTAATTAATTTTACGAATATTAGTCATTACTAGTTGTGAATACGTGTGCAACATTAAAAAAATCTACAGAAAGTCACAGAAGTGACCGTATGTAGGTATTTATGTAGAGCTGTACATGTGGTAGAGCTCGACACAGGTGGTAATGCACGGCCTTGTGATTTCTGGCACAGGAGCAACAACTTAGACCTCAGGAGTGGAAACGCATCTACCTGCGTCGAATTTCTGGTTATTTTCAGATATTAATAGGCTACAGCATTCACATACCATGAAAGTAAATACAGTAGGTAAAACACCTAAAAAAAAATGCACACGTCCAATATATTTTTCATCTTGCTTTGTTTTAATTAGGTCAGTTAACTTGGTTGTCGTGAGTACTTACAGAAAATATTACTATTTCATAATTTGGAGACAATTTTGAAGACAATTCAATATTTTAATTTATTTTTTATTATTTTCTAGTGCCGGCAAATTTCGAAGGCTTGAGAATGTTCTGCGATCTAAGTCCGTGCATTTAAACGAAGCGATTTAATTTCGGAGGTTTCTAGTTTAAATAAATTGATTTAATTGATAAGGTACAGTCGCCAAATATCGTCCCCTTTTTGTAAAAAATTGTCAAAAATAAATATTACAGATAAAAAAATAAATCAAACCTATATCGTCAGGTACAATACTTCTTTATTAAAACTATTGAAAATGTAATTAACTTTGTTATAATTTCTTTTAAAATAAATTTAACAAAACCGTGTAAATTCTACAAAATAGTTTTTGGGCTCCTAATATACTGTGATAATAATATCGTCCCCGGGACGATATTGAGATCACAGTAATCAGTACATAATCATAAGTTCAATTGTGCTCTTAATAATGTTTTTATATAGATACGATATATTTTATATAAAGTATTTCTTAATCATAAATTTATATCTAATCAGTATTTGTGCAATTCGTATCGTTTAAGTGAGTAATTTTCATTTTTTTTAAAAGTTGTACAAATTAATTTAGGGGCAGGATTATCAAGGCAATCCTCATGCATTGGAAACATTTTATGTATCTTATCCATTTCTCTCCCCTTTTGTCTTGGGAAAAAATATGTTGACAAACTCTGCATTCAGCATCATCATCGCTGTCTTCGTCGTCCGTAGAGACCAAAATTGGATCAGTTCCAAATGTTTCCTCATCAGAAAACTGCTTTACTGGTGGTAGACCTCCAGTGACGGAGCTCGCGGGCGTAGGCACCACTGCATTACATAATATACTTACCGCTAAATGGTGGTATTCAGCACTGTCGTGTTCTGGTCAAGTGGTGATGTCCGACACAAAATCATAAAACCTTAGGCCTCAGGAGTGGTAACGCATCTTAACATCACTTAACATCAATGTGAACTGCATGCTTGTTTGCTACTTTCATTACATAAAAAAGTTACCTAAATATCGCCCCGGGGACGATATTTGGTCCACGTAGGGGGACAGTATTAGGAAAATTCGGTTTATCTAAATAAAAATACGTTCACCAAAACCAACATGTCATAACCTAAAATGTTTCCAATCCGTTTAAATTACATTCAATGTCGTACATTTCAGCGAAACTTTCTGTACAATAAGACAATAATATTCATATTTAATAAAATCCGAAAATATTTCAAATTAAAAATCACCTTGGACATTTTTTTTCTTTTTTAAATATCTTTATGTAGGAGCGATGTCTTACCGCCTATTCTTTACAATGGCCGACTGACGTAACTAACATTACATTCGGAACATCAAAACGAGATAACGTTGATTGGGAATAAAGATATAACAGGGGACGGAATTAGGTTCGGGGACGAAATTTGGCGACTGTACCTTATACCTATTTACAGTCCTATGCATTTCGCGCTAACGTTGAGGTATTCGGTAATGAAATGCAGGCCTTTTTTGTAGGGTTGCTCCTCTTTGCTACGAAGGAAAAATGCCTTATATAAACAGTGAAAATATAAATCTGTCTCTAATAATTGAAAGATCCACGAATTTCGTTGCATTTGCACATCCAGAACCAATACCTGAGCGAGTAGCGACGCTACATCTCAAAATCGAGTGTTTGGTTCATCATTTGTACCAGCGGAATGTGAATTTTGAATAGCAATTATAACAGGCTTCTCGACAATTATTCCTCATTTTGTGCATTCACTAATGGTAAATAAACGGTGATATTTCGAAAGCAGAACATTAAAACTGTAGAGTATCCATTTAATTTTTTTTTTATAACGTAACTTCACGCCAGTAATCCCCGAAAGGGATTACCGTAGGCAGGGGTAAATGCATTCAAGCATACATGCAAACACCCACGACTCGCCGATTACGTTTTGGCCCATGTAACAGGTGGCGAACCTGTTGCCATCTCCGGGCACATTACCAAACTCCGAGGTACGGGGAAACTTCCAGAAAATGGAACAATCCCGATAGAATCAGAGATAAAGGATTTTAAGCCGTTATCTCTGATAGTTCCCGACCCGGGAATCGAACCCAGGAAACCCAGCGCAGTAGTAGAGCCTGCTACCACTACGCTAATGAGTCAGTTTTTTAATAAAATTAACTTAATTCAGCGTTAGCTACAGGTACAGCGCGTTTTGATACTTAACGACAGATTTTAAACGGTAAGGGCATCAAACGCTGCATAATTTTATCCCTGACCCATTCCTTGGTTAAAAGGAGAAGCTCTAAGGGTAGGTAACATAAATATTGGGTACACTCGTAGCTCGTCCGCGTGCGTCATAGGCACGTTTTACTATCAGCGATTTGAACGCGCGTTTTTAGAGCGTGCAGCATGCGTTTGCATCGTTGCAATAATCTACACTTTTGAAGTTCAGCAATGCAGTTAACGTTCGATAGTCGATCGTGCGTCGACGCCTGAATAAAATGTGGTGTGCATGAGCCCTAACTATTAGGTACCACCACCGAGAGCTACTGTTGACGGCCACAGTACATTAGCATAATACCGCTACATTTTATTATTTTACGTCCGACTGCAGCGTGATCTCGGCCAATTAATTATGTACAAAAAAACTGCATTACATTACCGATTTCCTTAATGTTAGCGCGAAATGCATAGGGCTGTCAAAATATTTACGTATTTAAATTAGAAATCCCCAAAATTAAATCCATCCTTTAAATTCACGAACTAAGATCGCACAACATTGGAATACAAATGCGAAAATCAACAAAAAGAATCATTATAATATTTTTTCAAATTATTTAGTTGACCCAGATGCTAATTCATAAACAAAATTTACATTTCATTCATATCCAAATTACAATACTATTTACTAGGTACAAAAGTATCAAGACTGACGATAAGATAATAGACAATAGAATAATCTTATAAAAAACAATTGGTTCCAGTCTGGCAGCCCTAAAAATTGTACACTTTACGCATTTTATCATATTGAAATCGAACATGCGGTAATAGGAAATGTTATACGGAACAAAATCCATTTAGAATAGATACAAATATGTATATTCTGCATGCAATGTTTAGTTTAAACCTCGTTACAAATATATGTGAGCTATTGCTTGCTTCAGCTTCAGCTATTCAAACAGAACATCTTATTTCAATAACAGTCAAACAAGTGGAGGGTCTAAGGAAATATTTTTATTTCTGCTTTTGTTTATTTGAAACAATGCAATGAGAGTTTATAATGTCGCGATAGAGTTGGAAACTGGATTTCATAACGCATCTACCTATTTGAAATATTACTACAATACGAGTATGTACAATATATATATATATACAAAATAGTGGTAATTTTATCTAAGTTTTGTTAAAAAAAAGCAAAACTTAGATAAAAAAAAGTGTATGTGTCAGCTTAGACGCACGACGGGAGTTTACTCGGTGTTCGTAAGGAGGTCTCTATCTCTATCTACTCAACTCGTTTAACCCCGGCTCCACACGTTGGCCCGAACGTTGGCGCAAACGCTAACGTCCAACGTGTGGATCTAGAAAATAGTATTTAATTTAACGTTGTGGTGAGCGATGCGTGCTTTCATTCATTTAAGGTTAATAGATTTTGAGATAGGTAAACCTGCTATAGGTTTCTACTAGTGGTAGAGCTCCCGTGACGGAGCTCGCAGGTGTAGCTAGTAGGTAATGCGAGCACCACCGCATTACCTAATATACTTGTCGCTAAATGATAGTGTTCAGCGCAATCGTGTTCCGGTCAGGTGGTAATGTTCGGCGCTGTAATTTCCGGCACAGAGGCATAACACCCTAGGCCTCAGGAGTGGTAACGCATCTGCATTTTGACTTTGGTCTTTGTGTGGGTGTCTGTAGGCTGCAGTCATAACTTAACATCAATGTGAACTGCATGCTTATTTGCCACTTCTATTACATAAAAATAAAACCTGCTCAAAGGTTACAGTTGAAATTAAATAAATACCTTATGAAATGTCATATGTGAGAAATGAATACAGATAATGAAAGATAATGCCTACAACGGATAACACCCAACTCAACAGGTTGGTAGCTTGGCAATAAAATATTATTTCAATATAAAAACGAAAGATTTTAAATTTATTGAGAAATGGATTAGCGGAATATTAGCAGCCGGTTCAATTCTCTGTACGCTAGGAAGAAGAGGTGCAGATAACGCCTTCGTTGACTAAGCAAATGTTGGAATTAATATAAAAGATAATTGCTGTTTGACCACGGCGTATTACCGCAATTAATCGATGTTCGTTTAATGGATATGATTCAAAATGATACGATACGGTGCATACATTTAAGGATTAATTAAAGGTCAATTATATTTTTTGCAATAAACAATTTTGATAGCATTGGTAAATAGGGGAGTTTTTTTTTATTTGCTTACGTAGGCGACTCGTCTTGAGACGACACTAGGCTACTTCACCGGGCACACTATCCATCTTCTGGCAAATTATCAACTTGATTAATATTATACTTCGATATTATTATATAACTTAGGGAGACCCCTGTGGGTCCGAACCTCGACTTAGGACGTTCCGGAGTGACACATGACATATGCGATTAGGGGCGGTGCTGCTTTTGGTCTACTCATTGGGTGTTGGTGATTACCGGAAAACGACCACGCGGGTCGTGGGTCGGGGATTGTATAACTTGATGCATAATGAACGGATTATTTCAACTTATAGGCTTACCCCCTTATTCATAAACGTATTTTAGCTAAAGTGTTGCTAATCTCTCCTTTGTCCTTATCTATCCTCACATTTGACAATGCAACTGACAAGGACAAAGCATTCTATAGCTAAAACGTATCTAAAGTACGTTTATGAATAAGGGGGATAGTGTTCATGCTGGTCAGAAGTTACAGTTCCATTGATAATAGTTGTGGTTGTTGTAAATGAACTGAGAACTGAAAGTCCATAACTAGGATTGATCCATTTTGTAAGATAGACATAGACAAGACACGATTCGCGTAGTTCCTGAATCGCCGCCAGCGACACGTTAACGTGTGCTCCATTGCTCCGCCTTGAGCTTAAATATCGATTATCGTTGCTGGTGTAAGCTTGTTACGACAAATTTATCGCTGTTAAAGTTTTGTACTTAAAATATTTAAAACATGCTATCATAATGGTAACTTGGTTTAACTATAATTTGTACCTAAAATCTAGCGATGTGCTATCGCATGCTGAATATTGCCGCGCGAAACAAACGGTACTTAATTTCCGCATTAAAAGTATTCAAACTATGCTATCATAATAATTATTATAGACTACATATCCCCACTGTTTACACACTCCACCCAATAAGGAGTTTCCAAAGCGTTAAAGTGATTGACACAACGATACAGCGATGAAATCCCATCAGACTTAGCGCCATCCGATGGCGGGACACGATTCGCGTGGTTCCTATATCGCCGCCAGCGATGCGTTAACATTTGCTCAATTGCTCCGCCCTGAGCTTTAACATCGGCATTCGTTGCTAATGTTTTTCTGTCAAGTATTTCTAAAGGCTGCTCGTATTATGATATGACAGAGCCCTCTTTCCCTAAAATGCTACAGGCTTAACAATTGTTGTTATCATAATTATTATTATTGACTACATATCGCCCACTGTTTACACACCCTACCTAATAACTAGTTTCCAAAGCGCTAAAGTGATCGACTTATCAATACAGCGATGAAATCCCATCAGACTTAGCGCCATCCGATGGCGGGACAGGATTCGCGTGGTTCCTATAACGACGCCAGCGATGCGTTAACATATGCTCAATTGCTCGCTTATGTCAAGTAATTTTTATGCCTTCTCGATTATGATATGACAGACCCATCTTTCCCTAAAATACTTAAAAACATTAACAAATTAATTGTAATTAATGTGTGTAGGTACTAATATATTGATAATTTATGCTATCGAAATTATAATTGACTCCACTACAACTGTTACCTAGAAACTAGGTCAGTCTATAAAATTAAAAATTATTTTCTTCTTTTAATTCAATCAGATCGCCCATTGTTTACACGCCCTATCTAATATCTAGTTTCCAAAGCGCTAAGTGACTTATTATATACAATGAGATGACAGCGATGAAATCGGATGAGACTTAGCGCCATCCCATGGCGGGAATGATTCAACTGGTTCCTATATCGCCGCCAGCGATGCGTTAACGTACGCTCAATTGAACCACCCTGAGCTTTAACACCAGCTCTTGTTACTGATGTATACTTGTTACAACAAATTAATAGCAATCGTAGTTATATTTTTTTATGTAATGGGCGTAGCAAGCGAGCATGCAATTCACATTGATATTAAGTGATGACTGCAGCCTATAGACACACACAAGAAGACCAAGGTCAAAATGCAGAAGCGTTACCACTCCTGAGGTCTAAGTTGTTTTGTCCGAAGATGCCTCTGTGCCGGAAATTACAAGGCCGTACATTACCACCTGACCGAAACACGATAGTGCTGAACACTACCATTTAGCGGCAAGTAAATTAGGCAATGCGGTGGTGCCTACGCCCGCGAGCTCTATCACTGGAGCTCTACCACCAGTAAAAAAAGGTTAATGTTTGCGTTTAAATTTACCTACTACTAATGAAGTACCTACCTATATATTTTTTTAATACGGTTTCACTTATTATCATTTATTTATCTTCAATATACCTAATTTGAAACTTAACCAAGTTCTAAAAGTAAGTCATTCCTTTTTGTTTTTAAAATACTTACCTATTATTGAGGACCAAAAATAGATTTATACCTTATAACAGGTGAAAAAATGTATGTCAGGTTTGTGTAAGTAATACTGTTGGACAATGCCCGTTGAATAGTAAAAGCAATAAACACGCGCAGATTTCGTAAAAATCTAACAAACAAAGAATGGTTGTTATTTTTAGATGAAATTAACGCACATTATGAGCGTACGCGCAGCTTCAAACGTGAATCATTTCGGGCGCCTGCCACATTGCGAGCGTATTATTCACTCTGCGAAACACCGTAAAGGTCACTAAATAAGTACTATTTGATTCCCCCTTATTCATAAACGTACATAAGATACGTTTTAGGATAGAATGCTTTGTCCTTGTCAGTTGCATTATCAAATGTACAGGATAGAAAAAGACAAAAGAGAGATTAGCAATACTTTAGCTAAAATACGTTTATGAATAAGGGGGTTAATCTTTAAACTAAAAAAGGCATATTTACTAGCTACATATGTATCGCAGAATCGTTGAGACCTTATGTCGCCTTATGTTACATGACAATTTCTCCGTGATCTAAGCGTAAATCTTTAGTTCATTTTTAACGTAAGTATTTACATTTTAATTTACGTTTTTTAAGTAAAACTAAATAACTTTTTTTCTTAACTGTAATTGGAATCTATGGCCTCAGCAGTGCCCATAATCATTTTATCTCTAAATCATAAAAGGTTTCGAAAAAACATACCTAACAATGCGTACAAAGTTCTGTAGTACCTACTTGTGAATATTCTAGAACAAAATCTACTTTCGTTGAACATAAACACCAAACGAATCCATGCAATAGATTTGTCAATGCAAATTACCTATATTTGTTAGAACCTAAAATAAAAAGTTAACGACCTTAATTCACGAAGTCCCCTGTTTAAAATCCAACGTTAACAGATTATATCCCGAGGGCGAGGGATGCAATTAAGGGTTCACCGGATTAACCTGGCTTATTTTTAATCGGGGATGTGTATCTGTAAATCTAAGGTATTATTGACTTTTTAAAAATAAGAACCTCATTTGTTAATTTGTTCAACGAAAGAGGCCTTGCCTGAGAAAAAGAGAAGAATTATAAGCAATACAGTTGACTGAAGAATATCTATATGATGTAAAACAGAAACTGCCTCGTTTAGTGGTAGCAGGGCACTACTGCTGAAGTCCTAGATTCGATCCCCGATAAAGGAATTGCTATTGGGAAAGTTTCCCAACGCCGTGGAGTTTGGTAATGTGCCCGGACTTGTAAATAGCTATCTATTAGATAACACAAAACGTAACTAGCGAATCTTGGGTTGTATCAACTGAATGCATACGCTTACCTCTGTCTACTCCTTCGGAGAATACGGGCGAAAATTCCTGTCTAAAAGAAGACAGAGAAACGGCCAAATACTGAAATGTCACTTAGATCTAAGTGGAACTTGAAAGTCTTCTGTCTTAATAATACACGTTCAAACGACAGAGATAGCGCACATTTGAAGGCTGCTTAAAATTGAGTGACGTTTGAGTATTCGCCCAAAAGACACCTAAATTTGCACCAAGAGAAAGTCAGAAAAAGTCTCATTGTCAGTGTATTGTCATTTTCGTGTCTACTCTAATAACATAAGACTGCCTTGAAGTCAAGTGCGGTACTCGAACTTTACGGCTAAAATAACTCATAGAAATATATATATTATATCGTGTCATGCCACAGTGCAAATAAATGCCTTCGGACTGCTTAGAAAATGTATTATATAAAGATAATGTATACTGTCATACGACGGTCGCTAACCTGTGTCGTAATGCAATATAAGATATTTGTTCACGTCTTAAAACATCATCAGAAGTGCCCCCAGGGTCAAGACTGGACCCTTGGTCTTCGTGAGGGTGTCTATAGGCTGCAGTCATCACTTAACATCAATGTGAACTGTACGCTTGTTTGCCACTTTCAATGCATAACAAAAAAAAATAAGGGCAGGCTTTTGTCTAGCAGTGGCCGTCTGAAAACGATGAATTAGCACCAAATTACATCTTACAACGAAAACGCTAATCGCTCAATCGTACGCGCTTCGCACTACGGCCACACCCTTACCGGAACACGTCATCGCAATAACTAATATTTCCACTACCTACTGTATATTGTTGGCTTTTCTTATTAAAACTTTAGTTTCTTTCTAACCTACTTAGTATAATATTGAGGCGGGAAGGGCCGCCGACGGAGCGCACCGATGGCTAGATATGCAAAACAACCTGTAATTTCAACGCATACCGCAACTGACCGACGTGAATACATTTTGTATAATTACACGGGAACTATAATTATAATATTATAAATAATAAACAAATTGCATCTGTTTCCCTCAATTACACTACACCCAGGCCACTAAGGAGCGGGTTGGGACTCGTGGGTTATAATCTTCAAGCTTTTAGTTTCAATGTATCAAATCGCTGGTTATTTCTAGCTCGTTTTATGGGATACTTAATAATAAGCTGTTTTATAAAGGATTGTCACGAACTTTTTTTTTATGTAATGGAAGTGGCAAACAAGCATACAGTTCACATTGATATTGAGTTATGACTACAGCCTAAAAACACCCACACAAAGACCAAAATCAAATGCAGATGCGTTACCACTCCTGAGGCCTAAGGTGTTATGCCTCTGTGCCTTTATGTGGGTGTCTATAGGCTGCAGTCATCACTTAACATCAATGTTAACTGCAAGCTTGTTTGTCACCTCGTCGCATATCGCCCTCGCCCTCTTAACTTCCGTTCGCCTCGCCCGATCACACTTTCTTAACGCTCTCATCAGCAAGTCAAGCGTGAGTAAAGAAATACTTCAAAAATATTTACTTCCACAGCAGAAAATTAAGTTATACCCGAAGACTGCCAAGAATTATTATCTTACAGTCGTTAGGCGGTAGTTATGCCCCGTCTACTATCGCCAATTAAGAGGTCTACTGGTTCCGTTGACGTCATAGAATATTTTTAGCATTTATCTTTCTCTTTACTTTTTGTTGCTCCTTAATTGCGTACTAATAGAAACTACAAACAACGCTTGCGTTAACAGCTTCATAAACACAAATACAACTATTGTACAAGTTTGCACACGTCATCATTTTTTCTCTCGCCATACCCATCCTGCTCTAACCAAGGCCCCTTAACCCCTCAGAACGTTTCTGAATAGCTTAACTTTTCATTTCCAATGCAACTTCCATATAGGTTGCATTTAAAAAAATAATCCCCGGCAAAAAAAGTATTTGGTTTCCGACTCCCGTACGATCGTGTTAATATGTCATAAAGTTGCATTATAACTATTTATAAGAACCTATTATAGGGTACCGTAATTATAGTCAACTGTTAGGTACGGGTTGGTTTAAAAAAAAACTAAAAACGCAGTCATAATCATAAGAACAAAGTGCCATTAACTTCATTAAAAAGGTGCAAAATTATACACTTGTTTATACCATCTGAACGAAGGCAACCTTTTGAAGGAAGGGTGAAATTTTTATTTCACAGTATTCCTCCCAAATGAATGTGTTCACTGAATAATTATTTGTAAAGCTCACTTTGTATGAGGCTATTAGGTACTTTTAATTCAAAATGTTCATTCTTTTAAGTTAATATCATTCAATACAATTAATCTATATCTATACGTATAAAGTCCCCCATCGCGAATGTCTGTCTGTTCACGATAAACTCAGATACTACAACACCGATTTTCATGCGATTTTCACTAATAGATAGACTGATTCTCGAGGATGGTTTGTATAGGTGTAGATATATAATTTGTTTAAGTTTTGCATAAACTTATTGAAATTAAAATACCTATAACACTAAACCTGGGTTACACCACGATATTTGCTAAAGTTAAAAATATTGTAACATTGCACATATTGTAACATCCTGCTCTAACTTTAACAGATTTCTTTAAGTTAGAGAAGGATGTGCAATGTTACAATAACTTTAACTTTAACAAATATCGTGGTGCAACCCAGGCTTAATGTTGGAGGAAACTGCCTGGGTGGCCTAGTGGTAGCAGGCCACTACTACTACTCTGAAGTCCTGGGTTCCCAAGTTGCCCAGTACCTCGAAGTTTGGTAATTTGCCCGGAGATGTCAATGGGCTCGCCACATGGGACAAATAGTAACCGGCTAATCGTATGTATGCTTGAATACGTGCATTTACCTCTGCCTGCCCCATCGGAAGTACAAACGTGAAGTTATGTTTACTACCATTTAGCCCCTCGATCGGGTAATGCGGTGATGCCGCTCGCGAGCTCACTCGAGCTGTGCCGCCAATAATTTGATCAAAATAAAAAATTTAAATGCAATATTCAAGACGAAAATCGTTTTGATTGCTTGGTCGATACACTTCGCAGGGCCACGCTGGCCGTTAACTCCGCGGCCTTATAGGGCCAACTTAATTACAACTACTTAACTCACCCATATTATAGTACGTACAATGTATCCGTCATGTAATTTTATTTAACCACTCGTCAGTTATGAAGGTGCACACGGCAGCCGAGCTTTATAATAATTAAATATTATCTGACATTTAAAGCGACAGCATCTGATTAACTTAACTATCGAAATGATATTTAATTTACAATGTTATATTTTAAATGTTTTCGTGTTGTTTTCGTTGTTCGGTATGGCAGTGATGATTGCTTTTTGGGGTTCTGCATCCAAGTTGGATATTTTTTTTTTATGTTTTGGAAGTGGCATGCAGTTCACATTGGCGTTAAGTGATGACCGCAGCCTATAGGCACCCACACAATGATCAAGGTTAAAATGCAGATGCGCTACCACTCCTGAGGCCTAAGGTTTTATACCTCCGTGCCGGAAATCACAGGGCCGTACATTACCACCTGACCGGAACACGATAGTGCTGAACACTGCCATTTAGCGGCAAGTATATTAGGTAATGCGGTGGTGCCTACGCCCGCGAGCTCCGTCACTGGAGCTCTACCACCAGTAGATAATTGTGCTTTCCTACTTTTTATCTAACTTAGACGTCTTCACGGATAAAAGAGTGAGTGTATACTTGTACGGAGGTAAAAAGTTATACCTACTGCTTTAGCGTAACTATCCAATAGATATACCAGAAATAAAAAAACGTCAAAAACCTTCAGACTATTGCTTGTATATGTTTAGCAACTAACTTCAGACTCCCGCTTTTATTTGTCGGTGTGCGCGCGCATCGTCCGTAATAATTCAATGTCATCGTTTTTTCCAATTGCGCCAATATATAGTAAAACTTCAAATATATTTGTTTTGTATGCCGCCGAGGTTAATAAGTACCTACCTAAATAGGTACATATGTAGGTATGTTTAAACAAGTACTTTCTCGCGACTTGGTCCACGTGCTACAACGTAGGTACACGTTTTGGCACAAAAGTAGCTTAGGGTCTAATTTTAGAGTTCAATCTACCTCTTAGATAAATTTCATCCAAATCGGCTCAACGGATTGCTCTCAAAAGGTAACAGAGAGGTAGGTTGAGTTACTTTCACACCTAATATTAGTATGTATATGTTTATTCATCGACTACTTCTAAAAATGTATCCCTATATATATATGTTCATCATACTTGAATGGCTTAGCTGATAGACCCTTAACTATTAATGACCATGATTTGATCCACAGTGAGTGGTCGATTGCGAAGGATTCTAAATTCATACATAGGCCTCTGCCTTCATTCTCAAGGAAATACACGAAGTTACATTTTCACAGTCTATTAGTTAAGGCTACATGGACAAAAATGTTACATTGTCAGTGGACATCGATTTGACGAGTAATATGCATTACATTACTGTTTTCCTAAAATGATGGTAATCATCACGTTATGTTATAACAGCGATGTACTGTGCCTATCAAATTGTTGTCAACTGAGAGAATAACCTCATGCGTCAGATTGGGCACGTAACTCTCACAGGCACAAGTGGTCGTGACGTCATTGTGACGTAGCACCGAACGACTCGCACCGCTGCCTCCCGTGATAGAGCCCAGCAATTACAATCAGCTAATTATGTCACTGGCCGTGCCCACTGCTACGTGCACCTAGGGTTGTAAGATCTCATATCGATTATTTATATCGAGGTGTCTAATTGACGATAGGTAATGCAAAACATCGATTATCACGATTAATAGTTATCGTCACTTTAATGGAGATAGAACTAAATACACACGTTGAAAATTATTTATATTATTACCATTTCCACGACACAGTTCTCAGATTGTCTTTTAGGAAATCCAAGCGAATTGTTGAGTTCTAAAGATGCAAAGAAAAACCAAAAACCGAATTTCTGGATCATTATCCATTATCATTATATTTTATATTGTTTATGATTTTAGAGTACCACAATTTATCAGTTTCGATATCGACGTTGCAAAAATATCGATAAATTATTGGTTTTCCGAAACACAGTTGCAACCCTACGTGAACTGCCATTAAAAACGGTGGGTATCGCGTGTACCACTAACAAGAGGATCCGACATTACAAACTCCCAACTATACATTTAATTATTTTAATTTTATGTCATTCAATAATCACGGTCCGCTGGCGTTTTGTAACGCGAATGTTTTTTTTTCTATTGTCACATTGTAATGAGTGATCTGCGGTCTTCCTGGTAAGTTAATGTTATTGCTATTTGCATATACTAGAATCTGTATGAATCTAGCCGACCTCGCCAAGTTTTGTCCGATCCGCACTATGTATTTATTTGTATTGAATAGGCTCCGAAACTAATGCACCGTTTTGAAAAAATATACCATTAGAAGCCGACTTTATCCATGATGGACATAGGCTACTATACACAGCGGGGAAATGCTTCATTCCTACGGGAAAACGGGTAATATGACAACGGGAAGTAAGAATTATCCTTCCGTATTTATGTTTCTTCATAAGATCCTTCTCCTGAGAATAATTACCAAAAAAAAAACAAAATTATTCATCCGTTCACGCGAGATGTGATTAACAAGGGAAATGGAGATAAATTTTTAACTTTGAGTATTAGTAAGACACCGTCCGTCCATCTGTCTGACTGTCTGTCTATCACCTGGCTGTATCTCATGAACCGTGATAGCAAGAGAGTTGAAATTTGAAATGGTTCGCTAAGTGACCCTAAACCTGCAGGGTTAGTTATGGAGAGATCACAGGGTGAAATCCCATCGTAAGTCAAATTGTCTTCCCATTTCTTTTGATTCACTTGCATGTATTATTGCGAATAATTAAATAATGCTACTGTTATCTCGTTACAAATAAAATGTGAACTTGAACGGTGTTAAAATTAACAAATTTAATACCGATATTAATTCATCACAGTATTTAAATAATTGAGTAGAGTTCGCACAGCGGTGAAATTACCGCAACACATTAAAATGACTTTTAAAGAATATAAATATCTATAATCCGTGCTAACTTTAAGGCTGAGTTGCACCACGACATTTGTTAAAGTTATTATAACAATTCACATCCTTCTCTAACTTAAAGAAATCTGTTAAAGTTAGAAAAGGATGTGAAATGATACATAACTTTAACTGTAATAAATGTCGTGGTGCAACCCAGCCTTAATGTTCGATGGACGTGACGATAATAACTCTGTGTTTTTTTTATGTCATGAAGTGACAAACAACTATACAGTCTACTTTGCTGGTAAGTAACAAACATCTACATGAAATCAGTGATTTCAATATAGATACGTTACCACTCCTAAGGCAAAAGGTAGAATGCCTCTGTGTCGGATATTACAAAAATGAAAGGGGGCAATCAAGCGTGCGGTTCACATTGATGTTAAGTGATGACTGCAGCCTAAAGACACTTACACAAAGAACAGAGGTCAAAATGTAGATGCTAATAACTTTAATATTATAGTGTATGTATGTATCTTCACACTAGGTCCCTAACGGAGTAGTCAGAGAGTGTAGAGCGCCAGATATCCTGACATACCTCTCGTGCCTCATCTACCTTCATCATTCATCATCGTTTTGACCGCACCATCAGACAGAACTCGACCTATTTGGTCATGGCAGGTCAGCCTTGGTCTTCCTGGGCCTCTGCAACCATCCACATTCGCATTGTATATCTGTTTAGTCAATCGCTCATTCGACAATCTTTCTATATGCCCGAACCATCGGAGCATGCCTTTTTTCATTTTTACCGATACTGTCATTCACACAAAGCCTCTTTCTTACATCTTTATATTAAAATGCAAGAGATTATTACCTACTCGTCTGCGACATACGACATACATACGACACTGAGAAATATTTGCTGATGAAAGAAAGATCCGAGATACCTCAGTTTTGAGTTAAATCAGTCATCAATCACTAGTATTAGGTATATAAATCGAGGCAGCGAGATGAGCATTTAGTCGAAATGACCGCAGCAAACTGAACCTTGGACGAAGTGGTCAATCAATCAATCGGGAGCTACGACGAAAGCCTACAATCAAGTTCTTGAAATACGCTGCGATTGTTAAAAAAAATACAAAACATGTTTTAAAACAGCAATTGTCAGGATGATGATTTAAAATTGTCTATGCTTTTTTTAACCGAGTTCAAAAAACGAGAAGGTTCTCAATTCGGCCGGTATATATATATTTTTTTTATGTATGTACGTGAATTTCGCCGAGATTTCTGCACCGATTTACGTAATTCTTTTGTTTGATGCGAAATAGTTTCGAATTGGTCCCATAAAAAAATGATTCAGATAGGCCCATTAGTTTTTATTTTATGAGCATTTTTTTACTTACTTTCACCTCAGACTAAAGGAATAAGAATAGACGGCGAGTTGTCATACAGTGCGTTGAATCCACTGACGTCCTAGATAGTCCTAATGCGCATGACAACAAGATGACAACAAGTGACAATGACAAATTTACTCATCGACGACACAACACAGCATATTTACTCCTTCGTGGATAAAATTTTGTCATTGATTTCGTATAGTCGTGTAATAATTTTGTATCGACACACCTATTACCATCTGTGGATAAAATTATTGAAAAATATTTGAGTGAACAAATTCATGCATTCTATCATAAAAACAAAATTATATGCCCAAATCAATATGGTTTTCAACCCTTAAAAAGCACTACATCTTTGCTGTCTAAGTTCTGTGATGAAATTAACACTCACTTAAATGATCGTAAGCATGTTCTGGCCCTCTTCATAGATTTTTCGAGTGCTTTTGACACTCTGAACCACAAATACCTACTAGAAAATACATGAATAAGAGGACCTGTCTAGAGGTGGTGTGCTAATCGGTAAATGCGGTGCCAAACTTCACGCCTGTAATCCCCGAAGGGGTAGGCAGAGGTAAATGCATGAATTCAAGCATACATGCAAACACCCACGATTCGCCGGTTACGTTTTGTTCAGTGTATTAATTTGCTCGTATTCATATTTAAGTGATTAAAATATAATTATTTGTTTAAGGCTTGGCACCGACTTCAAACCTATTAGTAAATAGCACCTATAAATAATAGGTAGTAGGTATATAATAACAATTAAATCATTATTTTTTACTTTTCAGTTTTGAAGTCGGTTTTTCTTAATTAAGTTATATTTTTAAAATTACCTACTACACAAATAATTGTAGAGTATGGTTTCAAGATAGAAAAAAAACTATCCATATCTTAATTTATAAGAGACAATGTTTCCGTCTCTCTGATGCAGCGAACAGGATCTTGGATGGAGTGGTCAATCAATCAATCGTCAACCGCGAAGAAAGCCGGTATCTGACACAATGAAGCTCAACATAACAATGTGACATAAGGCCAAGAACACACTTTTACACATTTGTGTTTAAAATATTATGTATTTTAAATTATGTAGGTATATCCTGCCTACTGCCTACCTGCTACTTCAATTTACCATTGGGGTTTTCTTGTATTAATTCGTTTTTAATGAATAATTATTTCTATAATTTCAAATTTTATCAATTACCAACTAGAAGAACACGTCAGTGAAGATAAAAATAATATTGCACTACTGTAATATTATTTTTGAACGTTTTTTAACGTTTTTTGACGTGATTTTTTTCTATTCCATCTACATGGAATAGAAAAAAATCACGTTAAAAAACGTTAAAAAACGTTCAAAAATAATATTACAGTAGTGCAATATTATTTTTATCAAAAATAATAGTTTACGCCTTCGAGGTCTTCCACTAATGCTCCACCAACTTTTTAAAAAATTAAGTTTACAATCTATTTATTACCAAGTAACACACAAACATGCTTATGAGAGCGGTCTTTTGCAATTGATAGCAATTGTTTAAACAGTCGTAATTGACATAAATTAATGCCTTTAATCTAATAAAGATGACTTCTCCGAATTGTCTAAGCATATCAATGCGATCAGCCCACCACAGACCTAACGATCTGAGATGTCCGCGGTGAGAGCATCAGCCACGCCATTTTCGACTTCAGCTTATATCCGGTCGCAAACTAGTTTAATTTGTTCGTAGAAAAGTATATAAAATATATACCACGACGCAAGGACACATTATAAACACCATCTACTGGATTATAGTTGAGAAAAACCTATAATATTTATGATATACTTTATAACAGATTTTTCTATGGATGGATGTATTTTCTATTTACCAGTCTCTCCAGTTGCGATTATTTTAAACATACCTACAATTAATCAAGATATTTACATAATTAAAATATTAACGCTTTAAAGCATTACAACTAGATTTACTTTGTGTTAAAAATTTGAGATACTATAGTATTTCAAAGACAAGAATATTCTCATCTTTTTTCTCGCTTGAATTAAAATTTCGATAGAAAATATAATATCTTACAAATACTTAATAGGAGACTGAATACGATCTTAAACAGTCGGCCAACCTTGGAGACCGAATCGAAGCGGGCGACTTTCCGTTTACCCAGCTAATCCACTCGCGTGAATCGATCCTTAAGTGTTCGGGCGCCACCGACAAGCGTGAAGCTATTGTAGATCTAATCTCGGCCTAACACGTGTCACATGCCGCGTGAACGCGTTTTAAACAGCGGTAAAGCAATCGCTGCTACCGGTGCGTGGTCGGTGCGATTTATTGTGTGCACCGGGTTTTATATTGTGAAAGCATTGCTCACGCTATATTTTATTCGCGCGACCAAACTGATTTCTGTATACGCTTTGTTTTACGGAGTTGAACGGGAAGATTTTATATGAAGACCTTCATTTGTATACCTATTTATAAGTATAATTTGATGTATTGAGTATTTATTTTTACTAGTAATCGCCCAATGGTCGAAATTCGGTTGCAAAACGATACATATTTTTATTATTTTCGCCGATTCCTAAGACTAATGGGCATCTGCATTTGACCTCCAATTTTTGTGGAGATGTACATAGGCTGTAGCTGTCACAACCCATGTGATCTTCTACACGCTTGTTTGCCACCATAATTACATAAAAAGAATGCATAAGCATCTTATAATAAAAAAACTAAACTAAATTGTATCACAGACACCCAGGCTAGAGGCATTATGTTGTGCGATTACTATTTTATCCACGAAGCAACGTTCCGAAGAACTACACATCATTATCGAACGTTTAACATTTACAACATGTAAATGGGCCCGTGTAAAATGTATTAAAAATATTTAAAATGTACACGTCTTATGACAGATAACAATAAAAATATTCATAAGGGATATTTTAATTATACATTCTGAATGCGAACGTTGTAATCCCAAGACTTCAATCGCTACCGACTGGCAAAATTTACGTACAAGTGAAATTTTATTGTAATACCAGCGAACCGTCACGCTTTATGAATTAGCGGTGTTCCGTACATTACAATGTAGAATGGAGTACAGTTGCCTCTCGATCTTGTCTATGATGGTATTCATTTTGATTTTAAACGTGGGTACCTATTCTGTGAAGCTTTTCCATTCATTTATAAGTTTATAATATATGTCTTTTAAATATTCTCTGTGGTGAATTTAACGTAGCTATATGAGTTTGATCCCGATAGACGAAGGGTGAAGACCTCCCATGATAGATATGATAGACCGAAGTTCACCGAAGCAATTGCTGGATAAGACTGGCCCAGGATCTTTCATTGGGCACCCTTTGGAAAGTTTCCATTAAAGATGTCCACAACGAACGGTCCTTATCCAGTAGTAGGAAGTATTAACACATAGATGACAATATTGGGTTCCAGTTAATAGTTATTACTGGGTGATATTGGCTAATTTGTTGTTTGGTTTTTGATGAGCTACATGCATTGAAATAAAACTGGTTTTCAGATAGATCCGATATTGCCTATTTTTAACGGTAAAAGCTGGGTAAACAACTAGCACTAAATAAAAGACAACGCCGCAATCCCCGGTGGTACCTTTACCTATATCTTATCAATTGTTATCCCTAATGATTGTATGGATTGAAATATGATCAATTATATAACTGCCTTCGTAGTGTACATAGCAGGTACACTTTGAATCGATCCTCGGATCGAGAAAATAGTGGTATTCGGGTTTTACAAAAATTGCCAATGCTTGAAGCTTGGTATCAAATCGTAACTGTTTGCATATATGCTTAAAAGCATTTACAGTACACAGCAAGATATATTGCACATCGACCTTAGGAGAGAGACTTCGAATAATTTCGGCTTGATAGAGCGTTCTTTTTCACACACAAATTACCTATCTGACGTTTGTCGACCATTTTGATCAAGTTTTGACCAATACCGGACTATTATGCCGCCACTACACGTCGACAGATGCATCTGCAGACGTCATCTACGTATGCGTCCGCCGACGTAGAATACCTACCAAAGACGCTCAAATCACCTCCTCTACACGTCTGCGGACGCATACGCATACGTCGGCGGACGCATACGCATACGTCAACGGACGCATACGCTGACGTGTAGAGGAAGTGATTTGAGCGTCTGTGGTAGGGGTATTTAATGTCGGTGGACGCATACGCAGATGACGTCTGCAGATGCATCTGTCGACATGTAGTGTCGGCATTAGCGCTTTTTGTGGGCAGTGTGCAACAGAGATAACGCTCTAAGAAATCGAAACCAGCTGATAGTTTCTTTCTATAGCTCGATGTGCAATATTTATTGTTGGATGCTGTACTTATATCTTTCACTTTGGGAATACAGGCCTTTGAATATTCTCATAACAAAGTTCAACAAGCACAGCAAAAATGAGCGCGGATTCCCAATCATTCGATTGATACGTCGTCATATAATATCAAGTAATATATCGGATATTTGTAATTGACATTAAGTTGTCGGCTGGAATGCCGGCCGGGCGTAAAATATCATCAGGTTTATATAATGGAGTGCAAATGGCATCTGGCGGACCAGTTTCCACTGACCTATGCACTTTTGCTTTGATTAAATGGAAAGTTAACCTTATCAATAACTGGAAATCCATATATTTAATCGACATTTATTAATTTGCATTAATTTATATCCATACTTTGACAGCTCAAAAAAAATCTGTAATAATTAATACAAGAAATGTAATTACTATTGAGATCTTTCAATTTTAGTTAATTAATATTAATCAATAAGGAGGTAGAGGTCCGAACGAGCAGCGACGTATGTAATATGTTATAATGAAATGCAGGATTATGATAATTAAACCACGATTTTAAAATAGTATGAAAATATATTAGTTTATCCGTTCCAATATTAAAAAAAAGTAATGACATCCTAACATCAACCACATCTTTCTTTTTTTTTTTTCTTTGCTTCTGGCAAAGGGTCGGGTAGACCATAATGCCATTGGTCGAGAAAATAATTATGGAAAATTTGACTTCAGGCGAGACTCGAACTCGCGGCCTACTGGGAAAAAAAATATAATCGGTTACCACATCTTTCTTAAAAACAACTCTCCTCCAAAGAGTATACTCCAAAGAGTACATTATCTCTTTGCTCTCCTCTCCTCTCCTCTCCTCTCCTCACCGCACTTAATCACATTACATCTCACCACGCCACACCTCCCCTCTTCTCGCCTCTACCCACGCTTCTCCCCTCTTAGTAGGATTATCATGCCAGCTCCTCTATTTCCGTTACAATGTTGTACACTTACGCTTTGAAATTTTTATTATAATTTTATATAATTTTAATTGTAAAAATATGCCTAAGAGATATTTTTAAAAGAGCCGACTGAGTTTTTTCCGGCAAGTTTTTCTCAGATCATATTGGCCTTTGGAACTTTGCCGGTGAATGACAAAGAATGACTCTTTTTCTTTTCTTTTTACTCTTTGTTATCAGTTTGTAAAGGGGAAAAGAGACATTCTACTGATATACTTTTTACATTAGTTTATGACATTTAGTTTTATCTTAGTGATATTCTTGACTTTACATATATTTTTTATCTTGTTTGACATGTATATCAATTGTTATTCGCTTTAATTTATTTTGTTTGTTTTTGACGTGTCATAAGAGGTGCCTGTCACCCTAAATGAATAAATGAGTTTCTGATTCTGATTCTGATTCTTTATTACATTGCATTTTTGTTATGTAATGGAAGTGGCAAACAATCCTGCAGTTCACATTGATGTTAAGTGATGAGTGTGATGACTGCAGCCTATAGACACACAAAGACCAAGGTCAAAATGCAGATCATTACCACTCCTGTGGCCTAAGGTGTTATGCATCTGTGCCGGAAATTACAGGGTCGTACATTACCACCTAAGACGATAAGCGAAGCGAATAAGTTGTTTTTATTTCCCTTGCAAATACATCATAATATATTTTCTCACCCTTTAAAACTTTCCTGGACTTCCAAAAATAATTCATAAAAAAAGTTAGCCAAATCGGTCCAGCGGTTTTTTAAATTTAGTGAGACTAACGAACAGGTAACTTTTTTTTTATGTAATTAAAGTGGCAAACAAGCGTGCAGTTCACATTGATGTTAAGTGATGACTGCAGCCTATAGACACCCACAGAATGACCAGGGGTCAAAATGCAGATGCGCTGCCACTCCTGAGGCATTAGGTATTATGCCTCTGTGCCGGAAATTACAGAGCCGTACATTACCACCTGACCGGAACACGATAGTACTGAACACTACCATTTAGCGGCAAGTATATTAGGTAATGCGGTGGTGCCTACGCCCGCGAGCTCTGTCACTGGAGCTCTACCACCAGTAAAAAAAAATAAACTATAATACCTATTTTGTATTTTTTGCAATAACACGTTAGAGTGAATTTAGAAATGAAAAAAAAAGGCTAATTGACATAGATAAGCTACTGAAGCCTTGGTAAAGAGGCAGCACTGGTTATCCCAAAGTCGCAGGTTCTATCTTTGCCCAAAGTCAAAATTTTTCCATTTTTTTTAAATTTCTTGTACTCATTAGGTACTTTGGCTCGTGTACCTATGTTACAATGAAAACACAGTAAATTGATAGTAGTGGTGAAAGTATCGTTAACTGTAGTATTATTGATCGTTAATTAGCCCAGCTAAGTGGCCGGAGCATATACACCTTAAATCAGCTTTCTAATCGGATGCGCAGTGCCAGTCCGATTAATTAAGGGCACTTAGCACTATGAAATATTTAATCTATATGCCAATGAAGCATTCGTTGCATGACTTTCTTCGTTGTCTTTGTTTGGTCTGATCGTTTCCTAGCAATTATACAGTACAATACATTTATTGATTTAAATAGGTTAAATCTATTACATGTATGTATCTTCACGCCAGGTCCCTAACGGGGTAGGCAGAGAGTGTAGAGCGCCAGATGTCCCGGTCCTGACATACCTCTCGTGCCTCATCTACTTTCATCATTCTCTTCATACATGCACGCCGATTACTAAGACTTTTGACCCACCATCAAACAGAACTCGACCTATTTGGTCATGGTAGGTCAGTCTTGGTCTTCTCTGCAACCATCCACATTCGCATCTATTACATGATTATAAATATCAAAGTTACTGGTGGTAGAGCTCCAGTGACGGAGCTCGCGGGCGTAGGCACCACCGCATTACCTCATATACTTGCCGCTAAATGGTAGTATCGTGTTCCGGTCACGTGGTAATGTACGGCCCTGTAATTTCTGACACAGAGGCATAACACCTAAGGCATCAAAATTGGTAACGCATCTGCATTTTGACCTCTGGTCTTTGTGTGGGTGTCTATAGGCTGCAGTCTTCACTTAACAGCAATGTGAACTGCATGCTTGTTTGCCACTTTTAGGTATGTATTGCATAAAAAAAACAGTTAACGAACAAAATGAAACGCTTAATTTTAATCTAACCAGATCTTAGGAATCCCAAATCTATCTCAAATACAGGCATAAGTATTAAAAATCGCCTATTTAACGTAGACACTTATTTCTTTACTATCCGACAAAACAAGCACCAGACGCGATAGAGTCGTTCTCATACAACATCAGTATTTTATTACGATGGATCATACACTTGTTTACATTTTGGCTGTCGTCATAACTAATGGAGTTTTGAAGCTAATTGAATCGACACAACTGACAGACCGACAGACTAAACACAAAGCGGGATTAGTTAAAGTGTTATTAGGGTAATGTCTTCGGTTCTAAGGCCACGTGTACACGCACGGCCGCGCCCGGCACCTTGTGTACGGATGTCTGATTAATAATAGGTTGGGGAAAGTCTTTTCGCATTATAGTATGTATGAACTTGTAATAAAATCTCTTTAGCTGTAGTATTTGTACCTGGCTGGTTTTTGTATCATTGAAAGTTAAAATTTTAAAGAACATAATTCCAAATTCAAATTAGGCAAATGTGTGATTTTCATTTGTTTTTCGTACTGTCAAGATGAGTGAATCTAATGAAGAAATTCATTACATTTTAAAATTTTACTACAAAAAAGACAAAAATGCAACGCAAGCCGCGAAAAAAATTTGCGATGTTTATGGACCTAGTGCAGTGTCTGTGAGAGTAGCACAAATTTGGTTTAAGCGTTTTCAATCCGGAAATTTTGATGTCAAAGATGCACATCGCTCTGGTCGCCCTATTACGGATAAAATGGATGCCATTTTTGAAAAAGTGGAGCAAGATCGACATATCAGTAGTTACGACTTGGCTGAAGAACTGAGAATTGATCACAAAACAGTTTTGGCGCATTTGAAAAAAGCTGGGTACAAAAAAAAGCTCGATATTTGGGTACCTCACGAGCTCACTGAAAGAAACCTAATGAACCGTGTACTCATTTGTGATTCTTTATTATGACGTAATGAGACCGAATCATTTTTGAAGAAGCTGATAACTGGTGATGAAAAGTGGATCACGTACGACAAGAACGTGCGAAAAAGGTCGTGGTCAAAGGCCGGTCAGGCTTCACAGACTGTGGCGAAACCCGGGTTAACTCGCAATAAGGTGATGTGTGTGTGGTGGGATTGGAAGGGCATTATTCATTATGAGCTATTACCACCAGGCAGGACTATCGATTCTGAACTCTACTGCGAACTGATGAGATTAAAGCAAGAAGTTGAGAGAAAGCGGCCGGAATTGATCAACAGAAGGGGTGTGGTGTTTCATCATGATAACGCTAGACCTCACACATCTATCTATATATCACATAATTTTGGCTGAGTGGCTATCCACTCAGCCAAAATTAAGAGAGTTTGGCTGGGAGGTGTTAATGCATCCGCCGTATAGTCCTGACCTTGCACCTTCAGATTTCCACCTGTTTCGGTCTCTTCAGAATTCTTTATGCAATGTTAGGTTAACATCACGAGAGGACTGCCAAATCCTCTTGTCGCGGTATTTTGATGAGAAGTCCCAAAATTTTTATAGCAATGGGATCATGTCCCTACCTACAAGATGGCAAAAGGTTATCGAACAAAATGGTACATACATGCTTTAGTTAAATTTAAATAAACTACATTAAAAAATGTTTTGAACTATCTTAAAAATGCGAAGAAACTTTTTCCCCAACCTATAAAAATACAACATTTCATCTAAACCATGCCTGAAGTGGAATAATAACAAACGAAATGTAACATTAGCATTAATTATATTGAAAACACTGTTAACATTATGTTAAGGTAAAAAATTTTGCATTTTATCTTGATTACAGCGTTCCGTTAATTTAATTTAAAATTGTAAAGAATAAAATATGGTATTAAAACTACTTGTAGTTCTGTTTGGTATCCGCGCGGCACAATTGCAGTGTGCACTCCATCTAACTCGAAACTCCAACCCACAATTACATTCCATCTTATGTTTTCTTAAATGTGTAATTAAAAACGTGCTTCTTAGTAACAGACGAAATTATTTGAAGCAAAAACAGTGACTGTGAATAACAAAACGGTGAGACATAAAACGTTGAATAAAATGTACATTTTCGGAGTTACTGCGGCCGTACTAAATTTATAATATGAATAATTTACGACTTCATATTTATAAGTCGACGTTATGGAATGATTTAGAGAAATGATCATTTAAATTGCAATTATTAATTCTCATGAGGAGCCTAATTAGCTACTCTCATTGACAGAGTTCTTAGTAGGCAGATTTTTAAGTATAGACTTATCGAGGTGGCACTATGGTTTACATCAACGGGCCTTTGACAAGCTTATGGTTCTCAGCCTAAATAAATTTACACTTCTTGGGAATCCCCAGCGGGTTCGATCCTCGGCCTAGGGCGTTGTAAGGGGCACATAAGACATACCATTATGCGATTACGGACGATGCAACTTTCGAGGGTAAGCAGAGATACACCACATTCATACGTACATTGAAGGCGCGGATCCAGCTCCCGAACTCCAAAATCTATAAAGCGCGAAACGCGTATAAACTAGTTACCGTTAATCTATCTCGCTCGCGCAAGTTTAGATTACGAGGGATCAATTTATTCAGATAAAATGAAAAAGGGCACACGGCTAACTTTCAAATATCTAGGGAACCTAAAAGTGAAAAAACCTTTCCCGTTAATTCAAATATAACAAAAGTAAAAATTCTAATAAAGTCTATAATAAACATCTACACTATATCTTAAGAAGATATATTCGTTTTCGTTAATCGAAAGCTTGGTAAAGCCAATTTGTTCTTGTTCCTTGTATTATAACTCTGCCTATCAGAGATTTTTTCATATAAATGTAAATTTTTCCTCGAGAACAGTATATTTTCATAAATAGGTATATTGGCAAGGGAGCGTCATTATATTTATTTCCTTAAACAATTCTTTCAGTGAATCACGACTTCGTAAGTTGTATACATAGCTTTAATAGCCCCTCTTTTGTAACACAAAAATTGATTCTATGTCCGCTGCTCGACCCCATAATAAGATACCGAATATGACAAAGATACATAATACATTTTAATTGTTTACCTTGTTTTGTATAATAACACATTAATATTAAGACATTTACTTAACATTGTATCCGTTGGTAAGATGGAATACTGTTCCTACTTGTTATGAAATTTATATGTTGAACGAATACCTGCATCAGCACAAACCTCTTCAGGCTTTTTGATGTAGTTCAAATTGTAAAATAGTTTTAAGTATAGTTGAATAAATAAAAAAAAAATAAATAAAAAAAAAAATATTCAATCACGGAGTTTTAGATCTGTAGCTATTTATGACATAAATTAATTCGGGACAGTGAAGTCTCACCGATCCATCCGACGCGATGTAAGTAGGTAATTTGCTTCTAAATCGTGGCTTCTATTATTGAAGTTTTTGGTAGTACATTCTTTTGGCATTATGGAAGGAAAACCCAGAAGCAGGTATCACAAAACTCTTTGTCTATGATATGACTGCAAAATTGTCATTTCCGACTTTATTAAAAATACCATGTTGTGCGTGCGAGTTTTTTTAATGTTGCCAATTACTGTTATGTCATATTCGAAAAAAGTATTGTAGAAAACCTAATATTTGAAAATAATACAGTACTGTATAGGTATCATTAATTTTCGGAATTAAGATCGACATTTTTTAACTTTTAACTTACCTAAAAAATTACTTAAATTACTGTCTATTGCTAAAAAAAATTAACTATAGGGCAGCCAGTGTTCGGCGTTGATAACGTAACATCCTAGGTACAGGTGGAAATATTTTTAAAATCGGTCAAGTAGTTTCTATTATAAGCATTGAAAAAAGTGCTAATCGTCCTGTCGACCCGAGCATTGCTGTTCGGAGACACTACGATAATTCGTCGCGATGCGCATTTTAGCAAAATACTTTTTTTTCCTCGTTGTAATTTAAAATGTTAAAGACAAATGTTATCCATTTGAAATTTAAGAGTCTTAAGAATTGTTTCTTTTGATACAAAATAAAGGCTACAGATACAAAAACCTAAGGAGTTTTTTTTCGTCTGTATTTACGAGCTAGACATTATCGTCGAACCGTAACACATTAGCACTAAATACAACCATTTGGCAGTAGATTAATTAGGTAATATGGTGATACCTGCTGACGGAAAATGCTGCAAATACCATGGACTGTTTTCCGTACCAACGAGCAGATCCTTCGTGAACTCAACATCAAAACCAGGCTCTCTAACATCTGCCTGCGAAGAATCCTCGAATTCTTTGGACACATTGCTCGAAAAGATGGACACAACTTTGAGCAGCTTATGGTTACTGGTAAGATCGATGGCAGAAGGCCTAGAGGTCGTAGCCCAGTCAGGTGGTGTGACCAGATCCGTTGTACTCTGGACACAAAGCTTCACGACGCACTTCATGACGCCAAGGACAGACACCGATAGAAAAATATCATCCATCGGAAATTAATCTCCCACCGGGGGAATCACGACCCTCAGGAATGAGGAGTACGACGCGAGGAGGAGGAGGATGGTGATAGCTACGACTTAGCAGTAGGAGAGCAACTCTACATTCATATTTCTGTATACTCTATCAACAGGAGAGTAATTGTGACTCAATCAATCCAGGGTTCTTTTGGGTAGAACCACATGGTACCTGTTGAGTTGTGATCTCTTTCTGTAATGCAATTATTATTAACTTATTAAATACACAGTTAGCAAATGTTTAAACAATGTTAATATATACCTATTATCTAAAATAAAACCAAATTTATTTCTGGATGCTTCTTTTACGTAACTTCACGACTGTAATCCCCGAAAGAGTAGCCAGAGGTAAATGCATGCATTAAAGCATACATGCAAAAACCCTCGATTCACCGGTTACGTTTTGGCCGATGTAATAGGTGTCGAGCCTGTTGACATCTCCCGGCACATTACCAAACTCCGAGGTACTGGAAAACGTCAAAAAAGTGAAAATCCCAATAGAACCAGAGATAAAGGATTTTGCACCGTTATCCCCATTGATTTATTATCTACTTGTTATCCCTGATAGTCCCCGACCCGAAAATCGAACCTAGCTTATTGGTACCAAGACCTAGACTTCTGAAGCAGTTAACTGAGGCTTTTTTAATGGGACTTATTTAAGTATTTAATTAGGTGTTTTCTAAACGGCTATTGTCTTAATTTCTGAGCTTAGGAACCCTAAAATACATATTTTTGTGAGAAAGATATTTTTCAAAATTCAAGCATGTATATTCTCTTGATGTACCTTACACAATTGCCCAATGCCAATATAAACTTAATACGCTGAAGTATTTAGAAAGATAATATGGATATTTAAAGACGGAGAAATATAAAGAGCGGCCTACATAACACAAGCTTATCTTGTTTGATCGTTGATTATAATACCTACGTTTACACACTATAGTCGCCATATTGCCTAAATGGTATTGTTTATGCAAAATGATGCCATTCCGATGTTGCGTGGACTTCGGGCAAATTACACTAATCTGCTATTTACTTACTACGAAATGTTTGGGAATGACTTGAAGTTTTTTTTATCTGTAAATCTATCTTTACAGGTATCATATTATATAAAAATATATGAGCATAATGAATACAGCTTATGAGAATTTCGTCAATTTAAAAATCATGACTCTTTGCGCAAAATAATGATTCATTACAATTAACATACATTATTTATTCGTTACAGGGAAACATAATAAATATCCGATTAGGGGCGATGTCGTTAAATCTTAATAAGGTAATTCAGTAAAGGATATTTTAATTTAATTTCCTTCATGATATGAACCAATTCAAAGTACCTAGAATAAAAAAACAGATTTTTTTAATTAAATATATATTTAACTTGCAGATATAGGTAACTTAATCAAAGCATACCTACAATTTAATTTAAAAATATAATAAGTATACATATAACATACCTAATAGTAAAATCAGGTATCCTAATTGAATCCATCCACAAATACCTAATAGGTATATCTATTTGATTAAATTGAAATATTGTATTTTGTTAATTAAATTTAATTTAAATTGATTACTATTTAATGATTATAAGTCATTCATCGTGCTTGTTACGTGAAAATAAAAAAGTGTACCTACTTGGAAACCAATTTGAAATAAAGCATAAGACTTTTGAAACTAAAGAAAAACAAACAAATATATATTTTTTACTCGCATGTGTTATTGCGAAAAATAAATATTAGATAAGACTTTTTTGAATGACAAACAATTTTTTTAAAGATTAATCTCGAGCCCATCTTATCCTCATCATCTCAGTATTGGCCTCCAAATGTGTACTAGTTAAACATAACATTACTTTCCTGTGCAGAGGTATGGAATGTACTCGTGTTTACAACCTTTCGACATTTCTGTCATTACTTCATGCCAATTTTTCACTGAAAGGGCAGGCGTGCAGAGGATTAGAGAGCATTTAATTTTAGATTAGGAGAGCATTTATTGCATGCATTTTAGCATGCATTAAAGCATACGTGCAACGTTTCTATTACTTTCATGATGCAATTATTTTGTAGAAAAGTTTCATGAAAGTAATAATTATATAATGTACCTACCTATGACATAGAATTCAGGCTTAACATAGGTATAAAAAAATGTGTTAAGTTACTTATTTGTGCACGTAAGAAGTTATTCTTCTTTAGCGTTAGAATCCAATATAGCAGAAATAAAACAAGACACCGGAAAAAAGTTCAGCAACTAACTTCAGATTGTTGCTTTTATCTGCCGGTGTGCGCGCGCATCCTAAAAATTCACTCTCATATTTTTTTTCCAATCACGCCAAACGAAGTATAACTTCAAAACAAAGTTATTAGCTAACTAAATTATATATATATATATATATATATAATTTAGCTGGATATGCAGGAAAGAGCATGATAGCAAATTAAACGAGATGAGATGTTTGCGCGAGATCTGCGGTGTATCGCTCACCGTTCGCGTTCGTAATGAAGATGTAAGAAAGAGCCTTTGTGTGTATAATGACAGTATCGGTGTAAAAATGAAAAAAGGCATACTCCGATGGTTCGGGCATAAAGAAAGAATGTCGAATGAGCGAATGACTAAACAGATGTACAATGCGAATGTGTTGATGGTTGTCCAGGAAGACCAAGACTGACCTACCGTGACGAAATAGGTCGAGTTCTGTCTGATGGTGCGGTCTTAGGAATCGGCGTGCATGTATGAAGAGAATGATGAAGGTAGATGAGACACGAGAGGTATGTCAGGATCGGGATATCTGGCGCTTTACACTCTCTGCCTACCCCATCAGGGACCTGGCGTGAAGATACATACATTCAAAGTTAGCGAAAACTGCAAAATCTTCAGATACGGGATTTGTAGTCGCTTGGCTAATCCTGGAAGGTAGTGAGTCTGTTGTTCATTTTATTTCCATCAAGCCACCTACAATTGAGGCCTACCGTGACAATGGTCAGTGAAACAAAGTGAGTAGGAAGGCACGTTACATTCTCATGAGATTGCCGAGTACAGTTCATTATAATGTTATTGACACAAGACCGGTCACGGGAATCGCCGTGCAAACAACATGTAAAGCTTAATTCATATGAAATGGCACTTTCTTGGGTTATCTGTGTTGTTTTAAATTAAAACTATAAAGGAGATAAGCGCTGTGTACACTGGCTTAATTATAAGAGTGTTAAAGAGAATAGCCGACGCTTGCAATAGACATATTGTGAAAGTCTAACTTGATAACTGTGGTATCTTTTTTTTTTGTGTAACATTGACAAAAGAGGTTTATGGGGACCGCTTTTTATATTGATACGTTGGTATCTATTATATTACGTGTTAGCAAAAGAAGGGGATGTTCAATTATTTGGAATTAAGAATTCAAATCTTGAATATAAACTTTCACTGGTGGTAGAGTTCTAGTGCCGGAGGTTGTTGGCGTAGGCTCCAACGCATTACCTAATATTATTTTATCAATTAAATGTAATGTGCTGAATTGTTTTCATAATATGATAAATAATAATGATTTTTGACAATCAATTTTGTATAATATTATGGTGAAATATGAGGAAAAATTGTAATGTCTAGAGCCTAACACCTAATGTACTAGGTATATTTCTTGCAAATAAATCATTCATTCATCATCTGCCATCAAATGGTAGTCATCAGCACTACCGTGTTCCGGTTGGTAGGTAATTTATGGCCGCGTAATAACTGTCACAGAGACATTACATCTAAGGTGTCAGGGGTGGCAACGTATCTGCATTTTACCTCTGGATTTTGTAAGGATGTTTTAAGGCTGCAATCATCACTTGGCATCCATGTGAATATGCTTGTCTGCCACCATCGTTACATAAATATAAACCGGTCAAGTGCGTGTCGGGCCACGAGCAGCACCTTACTAGCACTTTATCCGTAGTGTTAAAGTTTGAATAATGTAGTAAAAAACAAAAAAAAATCGATTAAATACATTTGGTCGACTATTACTCTCAAACTTGTAAAGCCAACTGAAGTGTGATAGTTTTCCTTTTAATTTCTTTATATGTAGCTACTATTGCCGTAACCTTTGCATTTCTTACAACAACCGTTTAGTTGGTAGAGGGTGGGACACTTGACTCTAACGAAAATTGGCACTTTGAAGCTTAATAAGTCACGAACGGTTCACTTAATCGAAAAATTATATTAGCACATGAAGGCCTATCTAACGATGACCCATGATATATAGAAAACGAAAAATATAAATAATCCGCGCGTTACACTTGTTATGTTTTTATTCTACCACTTTGTCGGCGTGATTAAGATGTATACTTGTGCTAAATTTCATGTTTCAAGTACCAATATTTTTTGGACTAAACCGCGGCCGGACAGACAGACAGGGGAACATGGCGAAACTATAAGGGTTCCTTGTTTACTACGGAACCCTAAAAAAGACATCACAAGCCCTCCTTTAAGTATGTAGGTAAATCATAGCTATAATTTTCTATCCAAAAAAGATCCTGCGTCATACTTTCCATCATTATCATCACTTCAAAACGTCCACTGGATATAAGCCTTTTTTTAAAAAACACGCCAGAGCAAATGTAGCATGTACGGAAAACAATTGAAAAAGTAGAGATTTTCACAACCTTGTTTTGTTTCATTGACTACCTACACCAAAGCCTTCGATTGTGTGCAATGGGTTAAGCTATAAAGACATGGGTACGCCTTAACACTTCATTGATCTAGTCCGCCTCTATGAACCGTTCCTTCGTCAATATAGACACAAACTGTTCAAATGTATTCTCCATTAAGTAATGATGATAGGTGCATGCTATCATCCCTGATCTTTAATGTATATGGAGAGTATAATAATCTATCTATCTATGGATAATCTATTAAAGGACGCTAAAATTATACGTTATACAGTTACGTGTATAAAATAAATAAATAAAATAAATACGCTTACACTCACAGCCCCCACACTACGTATAAACCTGTGCCGTGGATGCCGTTGTACACACACAACACATACACACTATCTATTATAGTAATGTAATGCACATCGTAAAAAAATATTTTGAGTAGTATAATTCTTTTAAAAACAATGAATAATTGTTATTTGCTGCAAAATATACAAAAAATATGTCCTATATGATCGGTAAGTACTCTATTTTATAAGTCAGTATCTTTATATTTATCCTTTGGAATCAAATATTGAAATATTTTTTTGTGCATTTAGATAATTGAGTAGGTATTCTGAATTTCATCGGCCCCTCTAATCTGAAAATAGACAATGCTATTCCACTACTGAAGTTCGACGTCAAAATGGTAACCAATACAAATTTCAGCCACGAGTTTAACGAATGAATGATATGTAACACATTCGTACGGCAGGACGGCACTTCCTCGACTTTTATTCAAATCCAGGTATCACGTAACGTTTAATATTGTATGAAAGCAAGTAGCGTGTCTGGTTCGTCGACCGCGGATGACACTTTGTCCAATTTAATTTTCGATCCGCGTGCTTAATGGCTCGGCTACCGGATAAATCATTCATTCTTACGGTGAAGTGAATTATCTTCGTTCGTCCACATTTCCAATCGCTGCCTAGTTCCTGTCAAATATACTAAGTAGTCCTTAAAATACGTTACATTTTCATGTCACACAATTTGGTCTTTTTAAGGTTCCGTGTCAAAAGGAAAAAAACGGAACGGTTACTAAGCGTGAGATTCACAGACTGCACTACGAAAGTCAGTGCAGTCTGTGTGTCACTTTTAGCAAAGTACGCTTAGAACTGTCAAAAATCATACTTTACTGACAGTTCTAAGCATATCCACTTTGCTGAAAGTAAAGTAGTAGTGCGGTCTGTGAATCTCGTGATAAGACTCCGCTGTCCGTCTGTTCGTCCATCTGTCACTAGGCTGTTAAAAACGAACAGACAATATTATATGTTTAAAGGTTCACTGCTACCCTGCCATTTAAAAATGAAGAGATTTAATTTTAAACAGGTCGGTTACAGTTCGTTTATGTACGTTCTGTGATCTAAGATCTCCCACACTTAAACACGATGTGACGTCGCATAGTGGAAATCTACGACGCGACATCGTAACGTGCCACGATGCACGACACGACGTTACGTCGTGGAAATCGAAAAAATGGGATCGGCGCATCGTGGTACGACGCGACGTCGTATCGAGTTTATGGGTGGGAGCCCTAACACTTTTTAGTACCTAAGCATACCTAGATTTATGAGATATTCCATTAATAAAAAAATCTTGATAAAGCAATTCAACCGCTCTACAAAGTTATTACAAACCACTAGTTGGCATTAAAGCTACATTAGTTTCTATTTCTAATATCATTATCAGATTTAAAGTACACATAAATGCCTATGTCGAACTCGACAGGTATTAATCTCAATTTTAAATGAGTTTCTCAACTACCGTGGATTTATACACGTTATATATTTTTTAATTTCACGCACAAATAAATATTAATTAACAAATATAAAATAAAGGTGGCGGTACACTTGGGAAGAACAGGTTATATTGAATAATGGTCGAATACTCCAAGGTCTAACTTAATTTTAAGCAACCCTCAAATATAAGCTATCTCTGTCGTTTGAACTCCTTTTATAGAGACAAAAGAGTTTTGCATTAAAGTTGGGGTTGCATCATCTTACTTTAACTTTAACAAATTTGTTAAAGCACCGATTAAGTAAACACAATAGCCATTTGAAAATTGTTCAAAGACGTCATAACTTTAGCTGCTAACCGTAACTGGCCGAGATGCGCTAGTTAATTTTAACCTCAATTATCTGTCAAATAGTGAGGGGATTGAGTCAAGCCTAATAACTTAAATACGCTGGAGCAACGCATTTCGCAGTCCTTGCTAAATAGAGTACCTAAATGTACTACTAGTAGCACTTACCGTTATTCTTAAATTTGACAAAAACCAAAAATTAATTAACCTTAGATTTAGTTGACGTTTCAGTATTTGGTCGTGACTTAGATGTGTAAATAAATAATTTTCCGATAATGACATCACCTAGAGTTGGGTCATATAGGCTTATTCACGAAATAAATGCAAAATCGAACAATGAATCACACCGTAACAAACCTAATTAACGTTATCTTTACGACCAATGAACGTCGATTGTTCTAGAATTGTTTAGCGTATTATTCTAAGTTTTTACTATTGACGATATGGGGCAAATAACGTTATGAAAACCTTTTTCCATAGCTTCTTGTAAGAGATTGTTTGGTTACTCCCAAGAAGATTCTCAGAGATCTGTGACAATGTAAAATGTTTGTATGTCGAATGGGATTTAGCTGCTAACGCTAGTTATAATATCGATTGTTGGCTCTCTATGGTTAAATAGTGACATAGAAGTTAATACAACTGTTTTAGACGCGTGCATGTACACGCTTTTGATACAAACTGCCGGTATGTAGGATTAATAAAAATAACATAAGACTTAACTTAAACTTATAAAAATTATTGTATCGTTATAAATGTGTTGTTTTCAACAAAAGGACCAATTTATTAAAAAAACTCTTATTGCTACATGTCTTTCTTTCTGGTTTTTATGTAGATATCTATATAAGTAGGTTGCAATCATCAATTGACATCCAAATGAAATGAAATATCAATGAAAATATCTTATTCTAATTCTAAAATATCTATGACGATCCGGTTAGTCCAACGATGTGGGACGACGGATTGATTCGAAGGGCCGCGGGTTCGATCTCCGCACTAGGGATGTTGCGGATGCAGATTTTTTCACATCCGCGGATGCGGATTTTAGGAAGCTCGCATGCGTATCTCTACAAAAAACTTAAGTGTGGGTAGGACAAAAGCAAAAGACAGTTATATTTCTCCTTTCTTTATTTATACTTAAAATAAAACTGTAGAAGAGTATATTCTGTACATTAAAAATATTGAAAAAATAAATACCAGGGGATGTTAAACTAGATCGATACCGAACACAAATACATTTTTGTCTGTCTGTCTGTCTGTTTGTTCAAGCATCACACAAAAACTACTAGTCCGATTGCGATGAAACTTGGTATAATTATACTTTAACGTTTGGCGCACAACAAAAATGTCTGTTTGTCGGTGTGTTTGTGCACGATAATTTCAGAAACGGCTTATCCTATATAACAAATCTTAGTTTTCTTATTCGAAACGCAGTTTTACAAGTTACGTTATATTTAAAAAAATAAGTAATTCGCTTAACAATATCTCAAGACTCTTGAGATATTGTTGTAGTTTTATATTAATTTTTTTAATAAACTAAAAGTGTGGAACCAGAATGTTTGTAGGTATTTATTTTATTGTGAATTTCGTCTAAAATACAACTTACGGCATTCGTTTTTATTTTCTGTAGCTGCTTTTCGTTATTCGCGTTTTCAAACTATTGAAACTGTTCGGAGTGCATTGACTTAGATTATTTTTCCCGCCCCTTTCTTTCTTGTCGCGACCTGCACATCCGCATCCGCATCAGATCCGCATTGATTTATGCGGATGCGGATGCGAATATCTAAATCAACGCGGATGCTCCGCGTATGCGGATGCGAATATTCGCAACATCCCTACTCCGCACCACAATGTTTGTATGGCATACAGATATTTGTTTCGAGTTTTATTTATTTTATTATTTTAATTCTTTGGCAACAAACCGAGTTAAAGTCGTCTATGGGTACCTATTTCAAAATAAGCATACAATCGGTACGTAACTCTGTCCCAAACCCGTTAAAAAATCACACATCGTAGGAAGTGCGATTGTATCACATATCACAAATAACGCATCGCTTAATAAATCGACACCTACGACAATTTTAAAGATATTTTCACACCTGTAGTGTACGAAATGGTAGGCAGAGTTCGATTTATGTACTTTATATCTGGTTCTATTAAGCTTTTTCCATTTTCTGGAAGTTTCCCATTACCTCGGAGTTCGGTAATGTGCCCGGAGATGTCAACAGTCATCACTTGTTACGTGCGTCATAACGTAACCGGCGAATCTAGGGATCTAGGGTAGGTATGCATTTACCTCTGCCTACCTCTTCGAGGAATACAAGCGTGATGTTGTTTTCTTTTAAAATTATCTTACAAATCCCGTGTTTTCTGACCGTTTCCAATATTTATCTTATTGGTTACAAAGTAGATATTGTGCGAGGGTTTGAGACGCATTTGATTATGTTCGACGCAACACAACAACGCAATGCTTTTATTTATTTATTCAGTAGCTCCGCATCCCTTTTCAATCTGAATGAGACCAATATATGTACTATACCGTTATATGTAATTATATCCATGAACCACTCTCTTATTCAAATAATATGCAAGATGGTCAATACGCAGGTTTTGTCTATGGAGAAACCTACTAAAAATTCAAATGGCAAGATATCTTGGAAGCGGGATGAATTATTCAATCACGTATTACGCATGCGCTTTGAAAATCAAATACACATGCTCTAATTCCAATATTTTTACTATGATGTAGGTATATTCGGGCGACCGCATGCGAAACCGTCAGATGGGTAATAAAATATTTTTATAACTTTATTGTATTCTACAGCCGACAGTACCGGTTACAACGCCGTGGGCACGTACCGATATGTTTATAGAAATAAAAAAGTCGTAGGTAGGTACACGAGAATTTCGTTCGTATAAACATTTTTTGGATGTTGGACGAATTGAAAGAAAAGTTTTGTTCTTTTAGGCCGTTTTTACAGCACACGTAGACAGTCAACCACCGACTGATAGCATGAAAGTCTACCTATCACCGTCCGTACTGGTGCACGGTTTGTGAACGAATCTGATATGAGATAGGAACTGTACCTACTAAATTGCGTCACGGTGGCACACTGACGTAAAGTACGTCTCATGTGAACATGGCCTTAGCAATTGAAACTGATTGTATATCTTATATACAGATTAGAATCAGTTCGATTTATAAATATTTATCACTATCATAGTATAAAATAAAGTCGCTTTTCGCTGTCTGTTCCTATGTAGGTGTGCTTAGGTCTTTGAACTACTCAACGGATTTTGATGCAGTTTTAAAAATAGATAAGAGTGATTCAAGAGGAAGCTTTATATTATATGTATAATACATGTTTAATATAGTTAACCAACTGTAAATTTTAGAGATTTCTAATGTGATGTCGTAAATTGAGACATTTTCCTGAAAGATTTTTTTTATGTAATCGAAGTGGCAAACAAGCATGCAGTTCACATTGATGTTAAGTGATGACTGCAGCCTATAGACACCCACACAAAGATCAAGGACAAAATGCAGATGCGTTACCACTCCTGAGGCCTAAGGTGTTATGCCTCTGTGCCGGAAATTACAGGGCCTTACATGACACAACGAACCGTCCCCTGGGCCCCTCTCAGCCAGCGATTCCCGGCAACCATCACCAAGTCGTCGATCCACATCATGGGAGGCCTGTCTACGCTTCGTCTCCCGGTACGCGGTCGATATTCGAGAACTCTTCAGCCTCAACGGCTGTCGGTTCTTTGAACTAGGTATGTTTGTACCCTGCTCACTACTGCTTGAGTTTCGCTATTCCGTGGGCTATACCACATTTTGGTTCTCATGCGGACCTCTCCATTCTGCTGCACTCCTCAATAAATGTTATTGATCTTTTAAATCTATACAAATAAATAAAATTGGAGTGTCCGCATTTTACTAAATGCATATGTATGTATACACAGTACATATCATACCAAAACAACATTTTTTACAATTTTTGTCTGTCTGTCTGTTTATGCCCGCTAATCTCCGGTACGGCTGGACCGATGTTGACGGGACTTTCACTGGCAGATAGCTTATGTAATAAGAAGTAACTTTGGCTACTTTTATACTAGCTGCGCCCATAACTTTGATAGCCTAGTTGGTACAATACTGTGGGGACCACTTGATCTGAGGATCTCGAGTTCAATCCCAATTTTTTTCGTGCATACAACGACACTCACGACATAGGTTTATACCTACCTAGTGTAAGAATTAACTGCCTCACTAGTGGTAGCAGGCCACTACTACTACGATGGAGGTCCTGGGTTCGATTCCCGGGTCGAGGGCTATCAGAGATAACTGTTTAAAATCCTTTATCTCTGGTTCTATTGGGATTTTTCCATTTTCTGGAAGTTTCCCAGTACCTCGGAGTTTGGTAATGTGCCCGGAGATGGCAACAGGATCGCCACCTGTTACATGGGCCAAAATGTAACCGGCGAATCGTGGGTGTTTGCATGTATGCTTGAATGCATGCATTTACCTCTGCTTACCCCTTCGGGGATTACACGTGTGAAGTTACGTAGTGTAAGAATGTAAGCATAAGCGAACTTTCTTTTATATATTTATAACTACGCATCAGGTAAATAGGTAACATACAGGTACCTACATACTCTTATAAAGAAACCACCTATTTTTCTGACCTTTACAAATTTAAAATACACACTTAGGTATAAAAAATATTGGGTAGGTAGGTATATCTAGTCAAAAAATACAATTAATTAACCGCCATAAATAAATTATTTTTCAAAATAGATACAATACAATCCCTCCAAGCACGCGATGTAACGGTTCACCGACCTCTGCGAATGTTTTTCTTTCTGTAGATGCAATTTAAGTAAGTTCGTATTTCTTTATATTTCATTAAGTTACCACGAACATATTTAATAACCTGAGCTTGTGTAAACATTCCCACACGCGACGTCGGCCATACATAATTCGTAGACATCGAGGAACAATTTTATTCGCATAACCACTTGCGCGGTTGTTTTGAACCTTTAGTGGTCGCACGTAAAATATGACTCCACTCCCATTCCCCACCCCACTCCCTGTGTTCGCCGAAGGAGTAAGCAGCATGCATTCATTAATTAGCAGCGTTAGACAGGCCTAGACAGAGGGTGGCGCTTGCCAGCAAGCATACTCGTAGAGCCTACGATACTGGCCCTCGGGCCCACTATCCAGTCTTCCTAGGCCTCGGGTGTGTGAGGAGCCACCGAGCCAATGGGTCCTTCCAGCATCAGTCTGACCCTGAGTAGGTACTTTCTACGTTTCTACTCACGACTTTTATTTCAAATTTTAATCCCAGTAGTTTCGGAAAATTTAAGGAGGAATGGTAAATTTTCGCTTGTTTTCTATAATAATTTCGAATTTAGAATTGCAAAACGTAACCGGAGAATCGAGGGTGTTTGCATGTATGCTTGAATCTATATACATTTACCTATGTGAAGTTCCGTTTTTTTTACGTGGCGTTACCTAATTATAATTTTTGATGCAAAACAGTCTGTAATTTTTTGCGGGGGCAAATACGTATGACCCACACACACTACAAACATCATCTATTACTACGAAACTCACACCTTGACTTTAACATACATAAACCATTTCACGCACACATTTAAACGTCTAGACGACAGGCATAGGACCACTTGGGCTTGTACTTTGAGAGAGGGGAAAGCCTGCATATGGCTACTCCCCTCCGGTCCGCCGCGGCCGGTGGCCCGTGTTGCTCTATGGTCCAGGGGCACTAGTATGCGTTCCCGTGACACCGCCCCTGAGTCCGGACGAGTTAGAACACGCAGGGGTCTTCAGTGGGTAGACGGGTCTTTTTTGAAAAGACCCTACGTTTTGGCAGGTTTTTTCTCAGTAATGTGGGCTTTGGAACTCTGCCAGTGAATGACATAGAATGTCCCATATTTTTTTGTTTAGTCTTATCTTGCCGTTTGTAAAAGATAGTATGGAACATTCTGTTGATACCTTTTTGTTTATTAAGTATTTTTGGACTATTATTTATTTTATTTTGTTTACTTTGACATATTAATCAACGTAGGTATCAGTTGTTATTCGCTTTAATTTCATATTTGTAATTTTATCTATCAGAAGCAAATTCTATTATTTCGAAGTGATTCAATGAATTTTTGAGTTTGAGTTTTCTTGTCCCGGAGTCCCACATAAGCCACCCCTTTCTCCAGAGGTGGGTATGGGTAAGGCGTTTTCTCGTTATTAAAAGGCGAACCAGAGTGCCGCGACTAGCGAGCATGAAAAGCAACACCTTATCACACTTTTTTCACCCATTCTAACTCCACGGAATTAATCGAACACTATAATAAATAGTGTTATCGAGAAGCATAAATTAATCTCAGTTAATACTATATTTTTTTACTTACTATTTTTAATTACGAACGTTAATTGAAAATACACGGCATGTGTTCCTGCACGGTTTAGGCACAGATATTACAATCTGATTGTGTCATGGTTTGTGTTTTTATTTATTTCAACTTGTGATATGTGTACCTAATATGTTATTCTCGAAGCGCGCATGTCCCCGCGGCTGGCGTAGATCGTAAGCGATCTACTCGGTTAAGCACTATGGGCGCGGTCGGTTAGTGTGATGGGTGACCGCTAGTGGCAAATTAAATTCGCGTTTCCGTGCTTCGGAAGGCACGTCAAGCCGTCGGTCCCGGTTGCTATCGACAGATAGCAGTCGTTAAACCTTGTCGGAGGCCTTATGGGCGGCGGCGGGTTGGCCACTAACCCACCCATCTCCACCAATCCGCGTTGGAGCAGCGTGGTGGAGAAAGCTCCGGCCTCCCCCCAAAAAGGGGAGAGACTCGTGCCCAGCAGTGGGACGTATAATGGGTTGCCATTATTATTATGGCCCCGAAATAACTATCACAGACATAACAACTAAGGTATCAGGAGTGGCAACGCGTCTCATTTCATCATAAGCGTTGTAATATTTAACAAAATTTATTCATATTTCTAGACTCAGTTGCAATAATATGTCACGGTACGGACCCACTCGTTTGTTTGCAACTTTATTTAGATTTTATTAGACCCTACTCTATCTTCTGAATAACAATTGCCTTTGCCCTCTTTGTCCTCAAAAATAACTGTTTATTTTTAGTGACGATCGTCTACACATTTGAATCAATGCCATTTATCGTTATTATTCATAAAATGGGTCGGTCAAGTAAAATCCCCGTGGGATAAACAGAAAATCGATACAATTTTTAGGGTTCGGTACACTTCGCGCAAAAATGCGTTAAAGTAAGTCGCTGTGAAGAAGGCGATTTTATAGTACCAGGAAAACAGGGTTATTTAAGTGTCGTCTAGTGGCAGCAGGTCCCTACTATTACGATGGGGTGCTGGGTTCGATTTCCAGGTCGGAGGATATCAGAAATAACGGCGTGAAATCCTTTACCTCTGGTTCTCTTGTGATTTTTTCAGCACCTCGGAGTTTGGTAATGTGCCTGTAGATGTTAAGCAGGCTCACCACTTGTTACATGGGCCAAAACGTAACCGGCGAATCGTGGGTGATTGCATGCATGCTTGAATCATGCATTTACTTCTGCTTCTGCATAGTTTAGAAGGGATACGCGAGGCGAAAAGGCGGCTGTAGTTCTCGTCAGGCCAGCATTGACACTCTTTTTTTTAGGACATACTTCTGTGTGACTCGAGATGGCACTAGCATAGAGAAAAAAATACATAAACAATTTCACGCACACATATAAACATCAGGGCGACAGGCGTAGCAACACTTGTACTTTGACAGCATGGGAAGCCTGCTGGCTACTCCCCTCCGGTCCGTCGAGGCCGGTGGCACGTGTTGCTCTATGAGAACTAGCCGGGCAATCGGCGAGTGCAGAAGGTGCTCCAGCCTAAGCATTGAAACTTGCTTTCTCTTCCTCTGTGTGGTAGTCGCGAGGCGAGAGACTTTACGGAGGCTACTTTACTCAGTGGCATTTCAATTTTGCGCGAACAATACTGTCGAACACTAAGCCTGGGTCTTGGTGCACAAGATATTTGTTAAAGTTAAAGTAATTGTAACATTTCACATCCTTCTCTTACTTAAGGAAATTTGTTAAGGTTAGGAAAGGATGTGAAATGATACAATAACTTTTAACAAATTACCTATTAAGTGCTTGATTAGGGCAAGGGCGTGTAGTCGAATCACGGAGCGTGACGACACCGACGTTTGGTACTGCGACGACCAACCACAGAAAAGCCTTCAGTCTCAACAATTTTTTAACAATTTTTGTCTGACTGTCTGCTTGTTCCAGCTAATCTCGGGAACGACTGGACCGATTTTGACGGGACTTTCACTCAGATAGCTCATGTAGGTAATCAAGGAATAACAGGCTACTTTTATTTATGATCTATAAGTATCATAGATACTAACTGCACATGACTTCGTCCGCGTTGATACTGAATAATAACGTTGATACGAATAATACGCGGACGACGTCGCCGGCACAGCTAGTACATCTTAATAATAATGGTTTTTCAGTTAAACCCCACATGTATAAACAAACAGTCCACTCTTACCAGCCTTTAAGTGCATACCTAAATGAGAAAAAAAAAAACGGAATGCCTACAGGAACCCTCGCGACCACTGACAGATCTGTCTATCCGTCTATCACAGCCTCTTTGCATTGCTGCTTTTTCAATTATCTTCGGAGCCGATTCTTTTGGGATTTCGTAGAGATTTAAACTATGTAAATCAGTGGCCAAAACATGGACGTGTACCTACTGTAAATGAAATTATTTTAAACATGAAGGTCACTTTTGACGGAAAAATTAGGATATAGGTACCTCTAAGATTAATATAGGTAAGTGTAAGTACTAATGACATTATTATTTTCTTCTTATCCTCATTACCTAGGTACGTATATAGGTACCTACTCACATATTGTTAAAAAAATATTGAAGTTATTCAGGACACGTCCCCCTTTAGGTATCTCAAAATGTAAAGAGCTAAAATGTTGAAAAAAATACAGATATAAGTTTTTTAAGTGTAGATTACGACGACCCGGTTAGTCCAGCGGTGCGAAACCACCGTTTGATTCGAAGGGTCGCGGGTTCGATCCCCGCACCGGAACAAATATTTGTATGGCCTACAGATATTTGTTTCGGGTCTGGGTGTTTGTGTATGTGTTGTATGTGTACAACGGCACCCACGACACAGGTTTATACCTACTGTGGGGCTGTGAGTGAAAGCGTATTTTATTTATTTTTTTTTATTACACAAATGCCTAAAATAAATCTATAATTTAAGATAATAGTACATTTAAATTAGACGGAACCCTATGAACACGAGACCGACTCGCACTTGGTCGGTTTTAGTGATAAATATTCCACCCGCATGCACTTTACACAAATTATGTAAAGCACTAGCCGGGGACTCGGACCGCGAGGTGAAAAACGAGTTTTTCAGATGATATAAACAAAAAAAAACATTTTACCGGTATTATATTTTTATCTGATTAGGAAAATATTTCTTGGGCATAATGATATTGCAGGAAAGAATTACCTACTCAATTTTATTAGAGGAAATAGAGGAGCACAACCTCTTTCCCTTAAGTTTGACCTGATACAGACCTACTTACTAGGAGAAACCTAAAAATTTTCACAGACTGCACGACTTAATATTATTTTAAAAGTTGAACTTTCTGGAAACATATAGGTAATAGGTACCTACCTGCTATTATTTTTAACACATAAATATTTATTAGAGGACAGAGATAAATATAGAGAGAGAGAGAGAGAGAGAGAGAAAAGAAGGTAGGCAATAACCTGCCTAGTGATTGAATTTAGAATAGATTAGCCTATTAGCAAATTAAGCATCTCTTTAATAACATAATCTATATACATAAAAATCAATTACTGTTCGTTAGTCTCGCTAAATCTCGAGAACGGCTATATCGGTTAATTTTAGTTTTAAATTATTTCTAAAAGCCCAGGGAAGGTTTAAAAGGTAAGAAAATATGAAGAAATTGAAGGTAAATAGTAAAAACCACAATTTCATTTTCCCATACAAATAGTCCGTATCTATCAAACCTTTAACACATTATTTCATTCTTGAGGCAATACGAAGTTTGCCAGGTCATACGGAGCGGGTCAGTTAGTATTATAATATTATGGTCTTGGGAGGGCACCAAAAACAGCGTGGACAGTTGGACACACATAAACAGCCTACATAGCCTATATAGCCTATGGCCGCTAAGGTTTTCAAAAAAATTGATAATATTTTTTTTAATAAATAGGTTACTTAAAAATATACGCTTACACTCACACTAGGAAAGAACCTGTGTCGTGGGTACCGTTCGGTGGTTCACACTCAATACATAGGAACCTACACAAACACCAAGACCCGAAACAAAATCTGTAGGCTACAAATGACTATTTGTCCCGGCAAGAGGATCTAACGCGTGAGCCTTGGTTAAAACGGTCGTCACACACCACTGGACCAACTGGCTTGTCAAGTTGTGTATTTTGTAGGGTCTAGAGCACGCTACAGGCAGAGAATATGTAATACTACGTATAGAATGGACACTGCGACGTCCCGCGCGATTTCCCCGCCTCACCCAACCTCCTCCCTCTTATGGGCGACGCTTGGTATTCTCTACGTGCTACGCACACAGGTGCACGTGTCACTGATTGATGTCTGTGTATAATAATAATAATGGCAACCCATTATACGTCCCACTGCTGAGCACGAGTCTCTCCCCTCTTTGTAGGGAGCCCTGGAGCTTACTCCACCACGCTGCTCCAATGCGGATTGGTGGAGATATGGGTTAGTAGCCAACCCGCTGTCGGATGTTTTCAAACCGCCCATAAGGCCTCCGACAAGGTTTAACGACTACTATCTATCGATAGCAACCGGGACCGACGGCTTAACGTGCCCTCCGAAGCACGGAAACGCGCATTTAATTTGCCACTACCGATCACCCATCACACTACCCGACCGCGCCCGTAGTACTTAACCGAATAGATCGCTTACGATTTACACCAGCCGTGGGGCCATGCGCGCTTCTGTCTGTGTAACAGAGACCAAATTAAGCGTTTGTATGGAATTTTGGCGGAGTGTCCGCGGTGTGCTACAGGTGTAAATTGCTTATGGCCAAAACTTCAAACGTGTATTCTCCGGAAGGGTAGGCAGAGGTAAATGCATGCATTCAATCATTATATGCAAACACCCACGATTCGCCGGTTACGTTTTGGCCCAGGTGGCGAGCCTATTGACATCTCCGGGCACATTATGGCATCTTATGGCCAAAAGTGGTCTTAATCCGAAACTACCTAAATATGGTATATATGTAGTAGACGTTTTGGTATAACTAGGCACTTATCTTATAAACCTACTCAGCCAGTCTTAACATACCCTTATTCTTTCCATTGTAAACGCAGACCCGAACCGGCAAGCGATAAAATTTTAACCCATAAAAACATAAAGTAGGTAAAATATACCAAACGTTTATTTTTTCTAAACGAACGAAATTGAAATTACCAGCTCCATAATGCAAACATTCACTTATCTATGCTTATTGCATTGCTAATTGTACTGGAACAATATCCTTTTGTTACAAGAAAGACCTAGTTTTAGGTCGCAAAATACTAAATTATACCTACAAAACCACTTTCAGAACAATAGGTAGCTCGGCCGAGTCACAAACGATCAATTTTGAATGGAGTCTTAGTCAAAATATGCACGTTTGTTAAAGTTTTACGGCTGCAGCTGTTAAACAATTTGATTTCATATAAAAAGGTTCGTAATTTTTCTAAAATCAGCTAAAAAGTTAAATGGTCTCCATTTAAGGTATACCTTAGGTATGGTATCAATCATTCCTTTTTTTATGTAATGAAAGTGGCAAACAAGCATGTACTTCACATTGATGTTAAGTGATGACTGCAGCCTATAGACACCACAAAGACCAGAGGTTAAAATGCAGATGCGCAGACCACTCCTGAGGCCTAAGGTGTTATTATGCCTCTGTGCCGGAAATTACAGGACCGCACATTACCACCTGACCGGAACACGATAGTGCTGAACACTACCATTTAGCGGCAAGTACATAAGGTAATGTGGTGGTGCCTACGCCTGCGAGCTTCGTTACTGGAGCTCTACCACCACTAGAAAAGCATCACTCCAGCCAAAACACATCCACGGTTGAACAAAGCTTTCCCGAAAGATGCCCACTTCAGTGATGAGCGTTATTAGGGGAGAATATGCCGTAATCGCCACGCTTGGCAGGCGGATTGGCGATCGCAACGGCGGTCCCGGCGAACCGGAGGTGAGTAGCCATATGCAGGCTTTCCCCTCTGTCAAAGTACAAGACCAAATGGTCCTATGCCTGTCACCCAGATATTTAATGTTTATGTATTTTGTTTAAGTCAAGGTGTGAGTTTCGTAGTAATAGACGATTTTTGTATTGTGAGTGTGTGTCACACGTATTTCCCCCCGCAATAATGACTGTTTTGCATCGGCTATATAAACGAAATGGCTACTTCCCTCCGGTCCGCCGCGACCAGTGTGCCGAGTTTCTCTGTCTTTACTCCATAATAGATGAGATCTAAAATATTTTTTTTACTTTTTTGTTAGATTAAAGATTTTTTTAATTGTTTTATATTATTTCGCATTAACACATGCTTGTGAAATATATTTTATTTTTAAAGAAAAATGGAAAGAAAAATTTGACTTCAGGCGAGACTCGAACTCGCGGCCTACTGGGAATCTAGTCCAGCCGCTCTTCCAATTGAGCTACTGAAGTCCTGCCCGATTTGTCAAATCTTTCCTTCACATTTATTGCACTGCTTTATGGTAGCAGCAGCGCCACCTATTGCCAACTATGCTAGTTAGGCAGAGCGGCTGGACTAGATTCCCAGTAGGCCGCGAGTTCGAGTCTCGCCTGAAGTCAAATTTTTCTTTCAATTTTTCTTTAAAAATAAAATAAAGATTTTTTTAATTATTGCTCACGGCAATAAACTACAACTTCCTTATTTAACAACAAAATCATCTAATGCAGATGAAATAATAATATTTTTCCGTATTTTCTGTTCACCAAAATCATAAGGAAAAAATAAATAAAAGAAATTACTATATGTAGGTACCTACAGTTAACTTACATTAATAAAGCGAACATGCAAGCAGTTGGTTTGGTAGGAAGGTTTGGTAGGAAGGTTTAGTGGACGATACAAGAAAGGAAATTCCAAGTACTACACGTAAATATAATCTTAACTATACACAAAAATAAAAGACAGAATCGCATCTTCACGTTTGTATCTCGAAGAGGTAAGCAGAGGTAAATGTAAAAACGCGAATGACAAAAATGGTTTGAGATTTTTCATTTTTGGAAGTTTTCCAGAACCTCGGCGTTTGGTACCTAATGTGCCTAAAAATGTCAACACAATAATACACGGTACATATACGAGTACCAAAACAACATTTTTTCAATTTTTGTCTGTCTGTCTGTTTGGCGGGGCTAATTTTGGGAACGGCTTCACCGATTTTGACGGGACTTTCACTGGCAGATAGCTGATGTAATAAGGAGTAACTACTTTAATAACTTAAGTTTAAGGCTACTTTTATACTAGCTGCGCCCACAACTTCGTCCGGGTAAATACTGAACAATCATTCTCACGCGAGCGAAGTCGCGGGCACAGCTAGTTTTAAATATAAAAAATCAATGAGTAGGTATGCCACCTATTAGCTAAGGAACTAGAATTTTTGGCTAGTATAAACATAGGTATATGTAATACCATATTGGCACGCCCGACATCTGATACAGCTTTAATATTATACGACCTCGCAATCCGATGTCTATCAGAATTAGTTTTAAATTTACATAGGTACATTTTTTTTTGCCTCGGTAGCCTAGTGGTAGCAGGCCACTACTACTACGCTGAGGTCCTGGGTTCGATTCCCGGGTAGGGGGTTATCAGAATAATGGTGAAAAAGCCTTTATCTCTGGTTCTATTGGGATTTTTCCATTTTCTGGAAATTTCCCAGTACCTTAAAGTTTGGTAATGTGCCCGGAGATGTCAACAGGCTCGCCACCTGTTACATGGGCCAAAACGTAACCGGCGAATCGTGGGTGTTTGCATGTATGCTTGAATGCATGCATTTACCTCTGCCTACCCCTTCGGGGATTACAGGCGTGAAGTTACGTTCTTTTTTGTTGTTGTTAATTTTCTGTTACCGATTGGGCGATGTGGACGCTAAGCGACAAAGCCCTTTATGTTGTATGGTGTAAAATAAAAAAAAATACTGTAAAAGTAATAAATACTACCTAGGTAAGGTAGTATTTATTGTATTTTTAACCGACTTCGAAAGAAGGAGGAGGTTTTTCAATTCGTCCGGATCTTTTTTTTTATGTATGTTCAGCGATATTTTTTTAAAACTTCTACATAAGTAATTATTATTAAGTAATACTCATTGATATACAAAAAATTTTGTTTATCAATGGTAAAAGTACCTCCGCATTTTCGCAAGAAATAAATTAACCTAATTTTTTTGTTGGTTGATTGACACAAATGCATTGAGTTATTCAATGTTTCTACCCTTTTGAACAAATATTGAGATAGGTATAGGTCGCGCCAGGTAAAAAGAACGCTGGCGGTCAAGCTGCGCGTCATGTGTTTTTATTTCATTTTATGTTATTCTATATATGTATCTTCACGCCAGGTCCCTTACGGGGTAGGCAGAGAGTGTAGAGCGCCAGACATCCCGGTTCAGACAAACCTCTCGTGCCTCGTCTACCTTCATCATTCTCTTCATACATGTTATGTTATTCTATGTAATATAGTTTTCAATCTGCCTACCAATACACGAAACCGCAAGCGAAAGCTAGATCAAAAATAAACCAATAGGGCTAGTACTTTCGTGCGCGAGTGTACCGATGCGCGAACACATCCCTTCTACTTTCTTCCAGCGTTCTTTTTACGTGGCGCGACCTATACCCAATTTTTAAGTTTAATTATAATAATAAATTATGTGCTAAAACAGGTAACCTACTATTATTATTAGAAATGAGTTAAAACAGGAACAAAGTGAGAATAGTGTTTGTCGGTACCTACATGCAGTGCAAATTAAAACTGTGGGACAGGTGGAGGGCAGACGACGTGTTTTTGACTAGCCTTACTTGCTTTCATGCGTCAAGTGCCAAGTTTTTGACCCTTAAGGTAGGTACCTACCGTATGTAATTATTATTTTAGTATCAATATCATATTTTTACGTAGGTAGGTACCCAAATGAATGACATCATAAAATGTATCGATTAAACAAAAAAATATACCGGCTTTATTTAGAATTTTAGTTTAATAAACAAGGTACCTGCTATTTTAGGTAGGTTCCTTCTATCTATAAATTATCAATGTGGTTATAGGAACATACAAACTCACAGTGAATTTAATTGAAAGCAATCCAAATTAAACTCGTCTTACAAGAAGAACTTAGTCGACGTCTCTTTGACATATTATCTTTTGACCCATGTACCTACCTAATTACAATTAATTATTATTTTAATAGCTAAACATGTACCTATGTATCCTCACGCCAAGTCTTTTACCGGGTAGGCATATAACAATTAAATAATTATTATTTTAATATCTAAGCCTAATAAAATATTATTTTATAGGTAGGTACCTACTTATAGGATATTATATGGTTAGTATATATATTATAAGCAATAATTATTTATTCAATAAGTAGACCTAGGCAAGTTTTAGTGAGTAGGTAAGTACCTATAAGTAAAACTAAAACAAAAAAAATCAAACTAACCAATCTGATTATCGTAAAATGATGCAACTCTTTACCTATTTTATATTTAACTAAAATTTTAACTGCTATAAAAATAGTCATACCTATCAGATACCTATTTAACTTGTACGCGAAATTAAATACGCACCGTCTACCTAATTAAGAAGTAATTACGCTCATGTCCATTTTTATTATGATTGACATTTAAAGAAAGCGAAATGAATTCGTAATGTAAGTTTTTATACAACAAAGGCGCAATTAGTTGTACTCGAAAATTCTATATGTAACGAAACTTTGTCGGCAGGAAGTAAGTGCTATAAGTATGTAGGTACGAACATCAATTACACCGGTCCTCGGCTGTTACGTCACACCAGCTGGCGGCGGCCGGCACACGCGATATTCGATCTTACGACAAATCCTGCACGCGTCGCTCTCTTGAGACGGCGGCGTCGGTGGCGTCAGTGGCGTCGTGGCGTCACCCCACCGCGCCGCCCGCGACGCCGCCCGCACCCCAAATATCGCGACCTCGCGTACCCGGCACGCACCGGTCTGCGCTAACCTTTACAACACCGCTTTGAGCGATGCAAACTCGACTAACCCTAAGATAATTGATCTGCTGATATATTAATTACTACCAAAGTAACAATTAAAATTAAATGTTTGGCGACAACTTGTACACACGATTTTACGAGTATCATCGGAAAATGCAAATTACTCTTTTACTACATAAAAAAATGCCTAAATAAATTAGGTGCCATTTTAAAGAAGCGTCGGGGGTGCATCGACCTAATCCGCTCAGAATAAAAAGTACGTAAGCAAACAAGTACAATTTCGGGAACAAGTCGGGGTGTCGAATTAATTACGTAATGCGATGCGGAATGGAAAGTTTGGCGAGGGCGCGCAGCGGGACGGGAGGGGAGCGAACGGCGGGAAAAGTTTGCGGCGCGGGTGGTGCGAGGGGCGCGGGGAGGGCGAGGAGCTGGGGGTAGCGAGTGGCAAGTTCAAGCGTGGCACAGTGGTACTGACCCGTTCCTCCTCGCGGATCATCTCGGCGATGCCGGGGCGGATGTCGACGTCGTCGGGGTGGAGAGCGGCGGGCGGCGCGTCGGGCGGCGGCAGCAGGTCGGCGGCAGCGGCGGCGGCAGCGGCTGCGGCGGCAGCGGCGGCGGCGGAGTGCGGCGCGGGCGACGCCGGCCCCGGGCTGCGGTCCGCCGAGCGACGCTTGCCGCCGGCCGGCGAGCCCGCCTCGCGGCTCACCGGCCGCTTGGCCGCGCGCGCCTCGCCGGGCCGCAGCACCGCCGCCTCCCCGCTCACGTCCGTCAGCCCCCGGATCTTCAGCGTCTCCGCCACCTTCAGCAGCGCGCTGATCTGATCCTGCGACACGTTTATCTCCCCCCGGTACATGAAGTCCACCACCGCCTTCAGGTCGCAGTACTTTATGTCGCGCATTATTATTATCGGGTGCCGGCACGGGTTGTCCATGAACAGCGTCTGGAAGTAGGGGCTGCACGCGGACAGCACCACCTTGTGCGCCTTCAGGCTCTGGCCGTCGCACGCGAGCGTCACGTCCACGAACGACTCGGTCTGCAGCAGCTGATCGAAACAGTTGGCGAGGTTCGATTGATAGTTGTTCCATCGCAGGCAAAACTGCTGGGGCGAGCCGTCTGCCGCCTCCCGGGAGTCCATCGCCGCGGATTCCTCCTCGGCCGGCATCTCAGCGGCGTTGTCGCATCTGCAATCGAACGCGGCGATCAGAGAGGCGCGCGACGCATGTACCGCGAGTGACGACTCGCGAGGCACTGAGCGAGTGACCGGCGGGCGCGGGCGGGCGGAGCGCGAGGGGCGCGCGGGGGCGGGCGGCGCGGGGCGGCGGGCGGGGCCGGCTCGCGAATGGCCGCCGCGGCCCGCCCCGCCACGCCTCCGGCCCGCCCGCCCGCTCCCCGCATCGACCGGCGGCGCGCGCGCACCACGCCACGCCACCACGCCACCACACCACACGTGTACCACGCCGCACATAGATAGACCTATATTAGTGGACCTCGTGATACACGACCCATGCGTCACGCGTACTTTTTTAATCAAATGTTATTTAAACTAGAAATTTATATAACTTTGTTAATAGATACCTAATACCTTTTATTTGACTAATAGATACCTAATACCTTGTACCTAACGTTACTGACAAGAAAATTATTACAAGTGATAGCAGCTTAGCTACCCAAATAAATAGAAGGAAACACAAAATACCTAACAGTAGGTACGTTAGTAGATAGGTACCTATGTTAGGATCCCAATGCAGAATCATTTCGTTCATCCAGATATGCTGCAAACCTAATTTCCACGCGTACCTATTTATAATCTAGAGAATATGGGTATTAGTATATCCACTAGGTTGCCTTAACAGCCAGCAACTCCTATTTGTGGCCGATTTAATTTGGCTCCTATCATAATAATGAGAGAAAAAAAATGCTTTGATTTGAAATATAAATAATACCTATAGGTACATGTGGAGAGTCGGATATATTGTACCAGTTTCTCAGTCAGATTATGCCAAATATCTTTTCCTGATATCAATTTAAATAAGTTTTTTATCTTGATTCACATAGTTTAGAATCTCATTTAACATGTGCCGCAACGTCAACACCATACTCTTATCGGATTTCACACAATATGCGTTTCCCTGAAGGCTTTCTTTCGGTACAATTTACCCAACTAGTCGGCTTAATTGTACCAAAGGTTAGCTAAATTGTACCACCAAGACTTATGAGGCTTATTAAAAAGATAATAAAATAAAACAAGAAAATAAAGAGGTTTAATAAATGGACTAAAATATAAATTTATTACATTTTTGTTATTGATTGAAAAAAGTTAAAAAAAAAACATAATTTCTTCAATATTAACTGTTATAATGTGACAAAAGAACAAATGTATTGTAAATAAATTAAACTAAAAAAATATAAACATTTATCAAACTTAAATACATAATACTGCATAAATTAAATAGGTAATATAAGTTAATATAGCTAACTGCCTCAGTAGCGTAGTGGTAGCAGGCCACTACTATTACGCTGGAGGTCCTGGGTTCGATTCCCGGGTCGGGGACTATCAGAGATAACGGTTTAAAATCCTTCATCTCTGCTTCTATTGGGATTTTTCCATTTTCTGGAAGTTTCCCAGTACCCCGGTGTTTGGTAATGTGCGCGGAGATGGCAACAGGTTCGCCACCTGTTACATGGGCCAAAACGCAACCGGCGAGTCGTGGGTGTTTGCATGTATGATTGAATGCATGCATTTACCTCTGCCTACCCCTTCGGGGATTACAAGCGTGAAGTTACGTACGATTTTTTTTTTAATAATAGGCATATGAAAATAGCATGGTCAGTAGTCAAGCATCGTTTCAAATAGGTAGATGAATAGGTAGGAATCGATGATTGAGAAAGGCATCAAATTACCAATAACAATCTAGGTACATCGCAACCCGCGCGAAGCCGGGGCGAGTCGCTAGTACCTACCTAATATTACCTACTAATTAAAACGTTTCTAAATAAAAACGACGACGTCAAACCTACTTTGTTTGCATTTCAACTTTTCCTAGCATTGTGAGAACCAAGAAGCACTTGAAACAAGAGTCGTCACGTTGTTCAAACTTCAAAGTATTTGGTAGTCTTAAATGGTCAGGCTCGTGATCAGCAATAAGTACCCATCATTTGTTTGGTTTCTTAAGGGTTGCGTTCTTCAAAATGACAAAATGGAACGCTTATATAACGAGCCAGTTGGTTTAGTGGTGTCTGGCGTCCGTTTGAAGTTTGAACCGAGGCTCACGGGTTGGTTCCCCGTACCGAGACAAATGATTACCTATAGGGCCTACACATATGTTCTTTTTTATGTAACGAGGTGGCAAGCAAGCATATTCACATGGATGTTAAGTGATGACTGCAGTCTATAGACTACACTAAAACAAGAAATAATTAATAGGTTAATAAACACTAAATAAATAAAATACGCTTACACTCACTACACCTATGTCGTAGGTGCCGTTGTACACATACAACACATACACAAACACCCAGACCCGAAATAAATATCAGTAGATCATATAAATATTTGTCCCCGTGCGGGGATCGAGCCCACGACCATTCGAATCAAACGGTCGTAAGCAAAGACGACTAATCGGGTCGTCAAAAAAAAAAAACAAGATGCGTTGCCACCTCTGAGTCTTCAGTTGTCATGTCTCTAATGGCCGAATACTCAAATGTCACTCAAATTTAAGCAACGCTCAAATGTGCGCTATTTCTATCTTTTGAAAGTGTTTTATAAAGACAAAAGACTTTTAAGTCCCACTTAGATCTAAGTGACGTTTGAGTATTTGGCCGTAAGATTGTTGTTTCTTTCGGGTATGGGTGTTAGTGTAGGTACCTATTAGTTGTGGGCTGATTGGTCTGTGGTTGTGTGTGAACAATCAAATGATACTCAGAACACATGTTTACCTATACCTAGTGTGGGGCTGTAAGTGTAAGCGTAGAGTTAATTGACTAGTGTTGTAATTGAAGGCCACTTTTGTAATTCGATAGATACATATCGATATTATCCAAGTTAAATAAGAAATTGCGTTTATGTACCCACGCCCTGTTTAATGGTGCCCCTCAGTCACGGAGATTTTATTCAACAAGAATTATTGCTAAACGACCTAAGAAGGACTTCGGCTTATTTCGGGTCTGTAGAGCGTTATCTCTTTCGTATCTTACATATGTATGTATGTATATCGTATGTGTTCGACGTTAGTGGACCATTTTTATCAAGTTTTTCCCAATTTCGGACTATCAGTGCTTACAGCATAGATAACGCTCTATTAAGTCGAAGTTAGCCGAATTTCTCTTTCGTAGGCTCGATGTGCAATATTTTTGGATGTACTGTGTTTGCGTCTGTGACTTAGGTAAAAACTAAATTATTTCTATAGGTGTAGGTATATATAGATTAAAGGAAAACTTAGGTATACGTACATATATTTTTTTGATGTAAGGGAAGGGGCAAACATGCATGCAGTTCACATTGATGTTAAGTGATAACTGCAGCCTATAGACACTTACAAAAAGACGAAGGTCAAAAATGCAGATGTGTTACCACTCCTGAGGCCTCTGGTGTTACGCCTCTGTGCCGGAAATTACAGGGCCCTACTATCATATGAAGCTTATGATAAGTGACAAAGGATATCTCTTAGGTGATTGGACCTTTTGCCAGCTATACCTATATAAGTATTCAAATATGGTGCTTAAAATAAAATGCAGGAGTACTTCTCCTTTAGTGAATTAAGTTTCTGTTTCAAAATGTTTTTTCTTCAGAACAATATTTTTCACGTGTTTTCACTACAGGTTCGTGGACGCTCCCCGGGCGTCACGCGACAAGCACAGCCGCGCCGTGACAATGAACACAAACGTGAGCCAAATACTTTTGTTAACATAGGTACTGTTGGAAAAAAAATATATATAAACCACTAGCTGTTGCCCGCGGCTTTGCCCGCGTGAATGTCGTTTTATAAATATTTTTTCCTGAATTTTCTTTACTATAAACCTCATGGAGCTTGAGACCTTTCCAACGAATGCAAAACTGTGGAAATCGGTTTGTGCGTTCTGGAGTTATAGCGTCAGGAAGGAAAACCCGACTTATTTTTATACTATAAAAATAATTCTGAACTACGAGGTGAAAATACGAGAGAGAGGCGGGAGGTCTTTGCATATAAATAAAAACAGGTCACGTAGTATGTATGTATACGTTCCCTAAGCTAGTAGGTATTCATCACTTCAGCAAATATGGAGTCGTCATGTTATTGGAGGAGAATTCTTCCGAGTTTTTTTTTTAATGTAATGGAAGTGGCAAACGAGCATGCAGTTCACGTTGATGTTATGTGATGACTGCAGCCTATAGACATCTACACATAGACATCAAAATGCAGATGCGTTGCCACATCCGAGGCCTTAGGTGTTATGCCTCTGTGTCGGAAATTACAGGGCCGTACATTACCACCTGACCGGAACACGATAGTGCTGAACACTACCACTTAGCGGCAAGTAGGTATATTAGGTAATGCGGTGGTGCATACGCCCGCGAGCTGGAGCTCTACCATCAGTAAAAATTGATTTGATGAAAAAGTGATTTGTTAAAACGTATTAAAGTTATTATGAAGAGAGTCGTTAGGTACCTACACCTACGGTATTTCATTTTTATTTTATTTATAATTCATCTGTAGGTACCTACTTATTAATTTTAACCGATTTTTTTTCAGTTCTTATATATATAATTGCGCATAGGGCAAAACGTTAAAATTCGTTTAAATAATGAATGGATTCACACGTATATGACTTTCTCTATCCCTCCTATCAGAGAGTAAAGAGATAACGCTCTACAGAGCCGAAATTATCCGAAATCTTTCTCTTTCTTAAGGTACAATAGGTATATCCTGCTGCGTAATGTACGTTCACATTGTTAATGTCAAAATGTCGAACATGTCAAACAAACAATGAGGTACCTACATGTGCTGTGCACCAGCGTGTGGTAAATGGGTTTCAATTTTCAAAAAACTACAAAAAAATACTCTGATTCGCACTTATCCGCTTTTAAAAACGAAACTTCTATCTGATGACCGATATTTTAGCCAACGGACGAAGTTAGCATCCGTACCCGCGTAGCCTTATAGTGAAAATTCGCAGACTGAAAAATGGAAGTCTTTATACGCCATCACCATGCAGGTGTGAACCTCGGGTGGATTTTAGTAGTTATTAACGTTCATGCTTTCTACATCGTCAGTATTCGTCAGTCAGAACAGAGTGAAATGAAGCAATGCGACATACGTTTTTTCATTTTATTTTCTCCCTGCGCCTTGTATATCCGAACCCGTACATCAGCGTAACACAGTTTTTTAGGCTCAGCTTCTATTTTAACTAATGACTTTTTAATTCGACCAAAGTACTAGTAAGCTATTAACTGAGCTTGAATGTATACTATTATATACTGTATAGGCACCGTTGTATACCTACTTATACAATGTTAAGATAGATAGTAAAAAAATAGAGGTCTCAGAAGGGTCAAGAGGTCACAGGTCAAGAAGACGTAAGTCAGACAGTCAAGAAGGTGTAATGAAGACGTAATGAATGATTTTCGTAGCCTTTTTGTGATCGCGGGCCCTAGTTATACCCAATATGTCCAGAATCCCCAATCCATTACGTCATTGGGCACCGTTAGAACTGTACCTACTTCAAAGGTTTCATCTTCAGCATTTCAGCCATAAGAAGTCCACTCCTGTACAAAAGCCTCTCAACATAGAGATAAATTACGCTATCACAGAACACTGAACCGCAAATAACACAATTCTGAAAAATCTTTTAAAACCTCTTCAATTTTAAGGACAATACAACGTTTTTATTCAGCCTAGTGCCCTTCAACGCGTTTGTTAAGAGGCACGTTGAAAAACAAACAAACGAACAATATTATAGCGCACGCTAGGGAGACAAAGCTGAGTCTGTTATAGACGAAATAGTGAAATATAACGGTGGTACTGGTAACATAAAGTCGTTCCACGAAGCCAGTTGTCTATGTTTGTGCAGGGGCATATAAAATATACAAGAGCCCCTCGACGGACGGTAAACAAATATATATAGGACGCATGTGAGGACTTTTTAGAGTTAACAAACGTGTTGCGTTTCGTCGACACGTGATTGTCGTGGTTTTGTAAGTTTGGCTTACTATTGTGACGTTTGGGGCTGCGAGAGCTTACCTTTTGCTTTAAAGATCGAATCGTTTCTGATCTTGAATATTTATAGCAAAATATAGACGTAATCAATGATCGCGTTCGTAGTAGATGTAAGAAAGAGGCTTTGTGTAAAAATGATAAAAGGCATGCTCCGATATTATAGAAAGCATAATCATCTCGAGATTATAGAAAGAATGGCGAATGAGTAATAACTAAATAGACATACAACGCTAATGTGTCGCAGAGACCCAGGAAGACCAAGACTGACCTACCTTGATCACATCGAGAACTGTCTGGGGAGTCAAACGTCTTAAGAATCGGTGTGGCATATATGAAGAGAATGATGAAAATCGTAGAAGCACGGGAGGTGTGTCAGCAACTTGTTCATCATATCAGCCATAGGACGTCCACTGCTGAACATAGGTCTCACCCAATGACTTTCATGCCGACCAATCGGTAGCGACGTGCATCCAGCGGGTACCTGCAGCCTTGACTAGGTCGTCGGTCCATCTTGCAGGCGGACGTCCCACGCTGCGCTTGCCAATACGTGGTCTCCACTCGAGACCTTTCTGCCCCAGCGGCTATCGGTTCTCCGAGCTATGTGCATTGCCACTTCAGCTTGGAGATCAGCTTGGCTATGGCGCTCTACACTCTGTCAATCCCGTAAGGGACTTTTGTTGATTGACATTTATTAAACTCGTAATGGCGAAATTTAGATATTTTTTCATTCTACCAAAATATAATTATATCGAAGATCGATGCCTTAGGCACAGCCACGATATAATGTGGCTATATTGTTATATATATTATTGTATAATCTAGCAGTAAACACGATTATCATCGCGGCTTCAGCCTAGCCAAAGAGTCGAGGTAGCGTTTGCGTAGCAGTCTGCTTCCTCCCCTACGAGTTGGGCTTGATAGGCACCTATTTAGAGCCCACTAACTAGTCCTTGACCCGGGCGTGTAAGGAGTAACAAACTACTAGGAGCCTTCTGACCCAGTCCCGCACCGGAGAGGATTACCTAGGCTAGAAGAGCTAGAGCTCCATTTCTTTCACAATGCAAGTGCAAAAACAAGCTTGGTGTGTCAAATAGGTATGTAGGTCCTTACTCATGTGTCTCTTTCACATTTATTACTTTTTTCATACATGCAAGGCGATTCCGAACTCTTGACCCTATACTTTGACTCTTGCCTTTAGACAGAGCTCAATATCTTCAAAAAATTTTTTTCCTAAACCTCTGCCACAATCCTGAGTGAGTTTAAAGAAACGCCTGAAGTTTTTGGTACATTAAATAGGCAATAAGATAATTAAAATTTGTCAAGCAAATAGACATCAGATACATAGGTATGTAGTGTTTTACCGCACCGATTGACGTTAGTTGCACGATTTAAACGGAAATACAGAGTATGCGAATCGAATAGATATGCGGTATGCATGGGATTAATCAAATAGAGCCTTCCTATTCTTTTTGCATGGCGGATTGAAAGTTCTATATTCAGATTTTTAATACCGCGGAATACTGACAGCCGACAACTTTGATCAAAAGTCACAACCGCTTTTTATTTTCTTTCTAAATGTGTTTTAGGTATTCATAGGCAACTGAATTTTAAAATGATTGTCGGTGGGGAGTAGTTGTCGTCGTCGTATTACTTAACTAATTTAGGTATCTATCAGGAAGATGCAATTAGTAACTTTTGTGATAAAATGAAGGTAGCTGCACATAATAATTTTTCAAACTGCTGTCAGACAAATGTCACTTTAGTCTGCCAGAGACATAGATATAGAGAGACACGGGCCACCGGCCGCGGCGGTCCGGAGGGGAGTAGCCATATGCAGGCTTTCCCCTCTGTCAAAGTACAAGTAGGTACAGGTGTTCCAACGTCTGTCGCCCAAATGTTTAAATGTGTGCGCGAAATTGTTTATAAGTAGGTATATATTTTGTTTAAGTCAAGGTGAGTTTCGTAGTAGTGTGTATCATACGTAGGTCCCACCGCAAAATATGACACACTGTTTTGCATCGATAATAAACTCTATGGCTACTCCCCTCCGGACTCCGGTCCGCCGCGGCGGCCGGTGGCCCCTGTTGCTCTATGGCCAGAGACCACGGCTGAGCTGAAAAGCGACCGAAACGACGGGTTGATTTTGAATAATCATTTTAGTTTAAACACGAGATAAATCCGAACTTATGTTTTATTACAATGAGTGTAGATCGCGAAAACTTAAGTCGGTATTAGCAGTTAACCCGTTTAGCTCACGAGAAAAATATGACAATTGATTTCAATTGTTCATAAACCGCCGGCGGACTCTCGTGTCTTGGCGGGTTAAACACGTTTAGTATTAAATTTAAATAACTGGTAATTAGAAACAAAATATTTTTTTTTGTAAATTATTTATAGGGCAAATCAAATCTGCAGTGTTGCCTACAGATGGTAGAATTTAATTTTCTTTGAAACAATGCCTCATAAAGTAAATCCCAGCTTCTAATTAATGATCAAAACATGTCGCGACGTCCGCAGAACTAATATTGGAAATTAGGCAGGCAAGCTAATAAAATATTACGTTCATTTAATAATGGTCATGACAAGGCTAGTGTCTATCAACATGCTGATTACATTCCATGTATCATGCATTCGTACATCGAGTCGTAAACACCGTCACTCTAAATCAAACGCCGGCATAAAATCCACCATTCGGTATTTTTTCATTATTTTACATCACTCATAAAAAAAGTATGTGACGAAAGTCCGCGGTGTCACGCGACCAACATGAAATTAAATTGTAGAGCATAAACCGGTCTATATCGTAATCTGGATAGTGTTACCGACACGTTATTAATTAAGTTATAAAAAAGTCACAGCTAAATTAGCATGTTTACGGCCGAATGAAGAGGGTCGGGACTACTCGGGAGGTTCGCAGTCTTGCTACGACTAGCGCTATCTGTTGGCGGCTTTTGGAAACATAACGTAGAGTTGCGACCTGATACCAATGTGTTTGTTTTTATATCAATTGACCCCCCTTATTCATAAACGTACGTTAGATACGTTTTAGCTATAGAATGCTTTGACTAAGTCAGTTTTTTTTTATGTTGTTGAAGTGGCAAACAAGCATGCAGTTCACATTGATGTTAAGTGATGACTGCAGCCTATAGACACCCACACAAAGATCGAGGTCAAAATGCAGATGCGTTACCACTCCTGAGGCCTGAGGTGTTATGCCTCTGTGCCGGAAATTACAGGGCCGTACATTACCACCTGACCGGAACACGATAGTGCTGAACACTACCATTTAGCGGCAAGTATATTAGGTAATGCGGTGGTGCCTTCGCCCGCAAGCTCCGCCACTGGAGTTCTACTACCAGTAAGCAGTAATGCAGTTGCATTGTCAAATGTGCAGATAGAAAAATACAAAGGAGAGATTAGGAACACTTTAGCTGAAATACGTTTATGAATAAGGGGGTAAGTATTTAGGTGCTTCGATAAATTGACAAAATGACGATTACTGGCACCCAAATAGAAATAAACAATACTTCATTGAAATTTGATTTTTGGAATACCAAAAGTATTTTACTAAAACCTATTTTTACCATCTCTACAATGGTAATATATCTCTATAATGGTGTATAAAAACCGGGATATCTGGCGCTCTACACTCTCTGTCTACCCCGTATGGGACTTGGCGTGAAGATACATACAAACAAGGCCAGCCTTTTGTCCAAATTGAAAATAATTCACTAAAGGAACATTAATAAAACAACGTAAACTAAAACGAACACTGTTGATTTCCTTTTGAACAATTTTTTCAATCTATTCACGGCCAAAGCCTAAAAGACAAAAAGAACACGTGAGTCTCTTCAAAGGCATACAAAGTGTAGATATAAAGAGATATTTGTTGTAGGTATAGAGTGCTTTAATTACTCAGCGTGTTTAGTTTTCCAACTTCCGAGAACTGCATTGAAAAAGACCGCCTGTATTTGGACATTCAAACATCCGAATTTATATTTGTGGTGAATAAATGTCGCGAGTTCTTTAAGACACAATGTACAGGAAAACAAGATTATTATAGGTATGTACCTACCTAAGATTTTAGTTGTGACTAGCTGTGCCTGCGACTTCGTCCGCGTGAGAATTTATGATTGTTTAGTATCTACCCAGACGAAGTCGTGGGCGCAGCTAATATAAAAGTAGCCTAAGGTACTCCTTATTACATAAGCTATCTGCCAGTGAAAGTCCCGTCAAAATCGGTTCAGCCGTGCCCGAGATTAGCGGGGACAGACAGACAGACAGACAGACAGATAGACAGACAAAAATTGTAAAAAATGTTGTTTTGGTATAATATATGTACCGTGTATACATACATATGCATTTAGTAAAAAGCGGTTATTTTTATATTGCAATCATACTCTCCAATTTTATGTATTTGTATAGATGGTGTGGCAAACAGCCATGCAGTTCACATTGATGGTAAGTGTATACTGTAGCCTATAGACATCTACACTAAAACCAGAGTAGAGTTACAGTGTAGGAGTTCAAGGGCATAGGCATCACCGCAATACCTACTCTATCTGCCACAAAATGGTTCAACACGATCGTGTTTCGGTAAGATGGTAATGTATGGCCCTGTAATAACTTTTTTTATGTAATGGAAGTGGCAAACAAGCATGCAGTTCACATTGATGTTAAGTGATGACTGCAGTCTATAGACAGCCACACAAAGACCAATGTCAAAATGCAAATGCGTTACCACTCCTGAGGCCTAAGGTGTTATGCCTCTGTGCCGGAAATGACAGGGCCATACATTACCACCTGACCGAAACACGATAGTACTGAACACTAACATTTAGCGGCAAGTAAATGTTGTAAAGTAAACTTTGAAAACTACTTTTATTCTCATCTCGAAAAGTACAATAGTTGCCGTCTCACACTTTTTGATTATATAAAGCTCAGTGCCAGAGAGTGTATGTGTGAAATAGACGTACATTTAATCCGAGCTCCCTCTCACATGAATGACAGAGTCGAGGTTAGTGCAAGTGTCAATGACACGGTGTTAATTGGGAAGGACGATGGACATTCCATGACGTGTCTAGCGCGTTTTCTTCATTTTGCAAATTTTCAATTTCAAAAACACTCTGTACCTACAGCTAATTTTTTTCGTCGCCTGTTTCTATTTCATATATTACAGGATTTTCTTATGTATGTTTCTACTTTATAGATTTTGGTTTTATTTACGACCTTTATAAATAAGCACTAAGTTCAAATTTAACTGGTGGTAGAGCTCCAGTGATGGGGGCGTAGGCACCACCGTATTACCTAATATACTTGCCGCTAAATGGTAGTGTTCAGCACTATCGTGTTCCGGTCAGGTGGTAATGTATGGCCTTGTAATTTCCGGCACAGAGGCCTAACACCTAATGCCTCAGGAGTGGCAGCGCATCTGCATTTTGACCTCTGGTCATTGTGTCTATAGGCTGCAGTCATCACTTAACATCAATGTGAACTGCAGACTTGTTTGCCACTTGTATTACATTAACAAAATGAAACACTTTTAAAGGGTTGATGGGTAAAAAATGTGGTGCAGTGCAACGTTACTCTTGAAACGTATCCCTAGAGATTGATTAAAAAGTTGTATTCCTCTAAAGATAATTCTGTACGGTTTGTTGTTTGTACGGCCCTGTAATTTCCGGCACTGAGGCATACTACCTTAGACCTCAGGAGTGGCAACGCATCTATATTGAAACCTCCAGTCTCATCGTTGATGTTTATAGGCTTCAGTATTACTTACCATCAATGTAAACTGTATGCTTGTTTGTCACTTCATATCATTAAAACAAAAGTCATTTACAGTTAAGTCCTTCTATTGTCACATTGTTAATTAACGTCAATCATGACGTCAGATGTAGTCGGTCTACGAGTCTACGTTCGGATACATGCAACAGCAATTATAATCGGCAAGTTTTTTGGAAATGAAAAGATCTTTTTATGAAATGCCTGAAGCAACTCTGAACAGGATGAAAAGTGTATCCTGATTATGTATCTTCACGCCAGGTCCCTAACGGGGTAGGCAGAGAGCGTAGAGCGCCAGATATCCCGGTCCCGACATACCTCTCGTGCCTCATCTACTTTCATCATTCTCTTCATACATGCACGCCGATTCCTAAGACTTTTGACCGCACCATCAGACAGAACTCGACCTATTTGGTCATGGTAAATCAGTCTTGATCTTCCTGGGCCTCTGCAACCATCCACTATCCTAAGTGTTAGTCATAATAATATGTACTCCATCTGCGTTTAAAATTTCATCGAAACCTATAAAGCACCTTTAGCGCATTTGAACAAAAATCAAACAAACACACAAACATCTGTACTTTCACATTTATAATAGTAGTAAGATTAAATCAAAGACAATGAACGTTTTACAGTAAAGTGAGGTGACGCAGACCGCCCCATCTGGAATGGCTGGCAGCCAAGACAACAGGCAGCCCTACCTAGGCACCTTTAACATTTCATTCCATAAACCATTTTAATGGAAAATCGATGATATAATTCAATTACGGGGGCGGCACGGGAACGTTGGGAATCCGCTACTTTTCTTTTCAAAACAAAACAAAACATTGTCGTATTCTTGGAAAATAAGACACCGTAATCATATTTCAACGACTCATTTTCTAAATGGGTTAAATGGTTGTTGGCTGGTGATGTTCAAATAGATTTTTGGTGTCTGGAAAGTAACGTTGTTTTTATAAGGACGTCTTAGGGCCATAGAGCAACACCGGTGGGGAGTGATTTTTTAGTAGAGTCCAAGAGGAAGGAGGTTCTCAGTTTTTTCATAGCCATATGCAGGCTTTCCCCTCTGTCAGAGAACAATCCCAAATGGGCCTTTACCTGTCGCCTAGGTGTTTAAATGTGTGCGTGAAATTGTTTCTGTATTTTGTTAAAGTCAAGGTGTGAGTTTCGAATTAATAGACGATTTTTGTAGTGTGCGTGTGTGTCGCACGCATTTCCCCCCGCAAAAAATGACTGTTTTGCATCGGCAATACACGCTATGGCTACTCCCCTCTAGTCCGCCGCGACCGGTGGGCCGCGTTGCTCTATGCTTAGGGCTATGATGGGCCCGTAAAAACTATCACAAACATAACAACTTAGGTCTTAAAGGGTAGCAAGGCATCTCTGTATTTAGTCCTCTGTTTTTTGTGTGTATAGGCTGCAGTCATCACTTAACATTAATGTGAGACTTGGATTAATGTAGGACATTAATGTGTGCTTGCTTGTTTGCCACGTACCTACTTTATATGGAAAAAGTTCGTCCAATACTGGACGTAGGTACCCAATACGTTACCTACATGTCTGTCACTCTTGTTACGAACCGATGTACGATTTTTTTATCTAGTTTGATATGTATATCAATTGTTATTCACTTTAATTTATTTTGTTTATTTTTAACGTGTCATAAGAGGTGCCTGTCACCCTAAATCAGTGATTCCCAAATTGGTCTATATCGACCCCTGGGAGTCTATGACAACATAAAAAGGGACTGCGTCAGCAAAAAAAAAAATTTGGGGGTCCATGAAATGAAAATCTATTACCATGGACCCCCCATGGTAATAGATCTCAACACATACACTGATAGTACCAATTTACTAACATCATACCAGTGATTCCCAAAGTGTCGGCGTGAATAAAAATTGGAAATATGGGAATGTGATATAAATGTAGCAAGGACGGGGGCTCCACAGAAACCAGAAAAAATTGTAAAGGGTCTACAAGAAAAAATAGTTTGGGAACCTCTGCCCTAAATGAATAAATGAGTTTCTGATTCTGATTTACCTTAGAGATAAGCAGATACATAACTTTAGGTATATGGGATCAAAAAGAATTCCTTCGTTGACTTGGAATTTAGTAACGAACTCGTTTTCATAAAAACTTGTTAGGATTAGGAATTTCATAGTTTTTAGGGTTCCGTACCGAAAAGGTGTAAGCGGGACCCTATTACCAAGACTTGTGTGTCTGTCATTAGGCTGTATCTCATGAATCGTAATAGGTACATGGGCGTTTGCATGTTTGCTTGAATGCATGCATTTACCTCTGCCTACCCCTTCAGGGATTGCAGGCGTGTAGTTACGTCTACGTCATCTACCTACCTACCTGTGGCATATTTCAACGTTTTTTGTGCGTGAGAACCACATTTCGTGGGTCAGTTGATAACGAATAATAGAATATAGACTTCATAGTAGGTAATACAGAAAAAAATTAAATAAACCGAATCAAAAAAAGAGTTAAGTCCGGTGAAACTGAACAAATTTTTTACTGCAATGAATTCGTATGGAAATCCAAAAAATAAAATCGGGTTAATCGAAAAAATCTACACAGAAACGCAGGGTCTTTTAGCCGAAGATGACATAATCGGCGCGTAACGCGTAGTGGCGTTACCATAGTAGACTACCGCGATTTTAGTCCTTGATTACAAGCAATAGAGAGTAAGATTGTGTGAACCGAACGCCTCCACAGGGTTGTCACCTTTAATTTAATTATTTGCAACATGTGCAGTCAATATTGATTATTAAAATGGAAAGATATTTTATATGAAAATACCTTTGTCTCAGTAGTACTGGCAGCAGGCCATACATGTAGCGCTGGTGTTCGATATCCGAATCATAGGGTAAATACTTTTATTTTTCTTTTAATTTTTGGGACGTTCACTATTGCCACTCTCGGAGTTTCATAATGTGGTTGGAGGTGTGGCAACGTAACCGGCAAATCGTGGGTATTGTTTAGAAGCTTGTATAGATATTATAATAAATGGGCATACATCAGTTCATAAAGTTACGTCTACGTTACCTTCTTCATATTACGAACAAACAAACGAGCACACAGTTTTTTTTTGAGTTTCATAGAAGTCTGCAAATTTAGGTCTCCGTTTTCATTTGACGAGATGTCTACGTAGGCGTGTGTTTCTGGATGAAAATGGGTCGTTACGGCTGAGGCCTATGATATTTTATATAATGTCCGACTGATTAGGTTCATAACTACATTGTATACATTTTCAGTCGAATCTTCGTAGTTTGGTTGTGTGCCTATGAAAAAACTGCGAACCTCCTTCCTCTTGGATTCGACTAAAAAATCACTCTTGAACTCATTACTGGCTACAATCGAACAACAAATAACGAAAACAACCGGTAGTATAAAATAAGTAATTTAATTCGTACATATGCGCAATAATAGGTAAATCATTATTTGTAACAGTATCAAATAACCAACCTTGAAACAATTAAATTATTTTCTCTCCTATATTTATATTTCACAAATGTCTAACTAAGATGTATAACTGAATTCCACATTCAATCTAATTCTATTTCAAATCAACATAATAAAAAAATAAATAAACTTTTCTCAATTGTCCCCCATTTTAGTTAAGAATTGTTTCGAAGAAAAACTGGTAAATACAAACGTTTGGCAACCCTACTCGCAACTGTTAATATTGCGACCGCGGACCGCTCCAGTGGGACTTCGAGCTAAGCCGCGGAGTTACGAACGTAACCTAACTATTAAAAATTTAATGCGGCATTTTTATGTGCTACATGCTATTATCATTATCATCATTTCCGCACTAAGACGTCCAGTGAACATAATCCTTCCCCAAAGATCCCTAGCACAATACCTAGTGTTGTAAGTCATTTGGGGAGAATATGTAATAATCGCTAAATCACTTGTCATGTGGATTTGCGATAGCAGAGGCAACGGTATGCTGAGGGACCTTGCGACATGCCATGCTGTAAATAAGCATACCTGCTAACTTCAATTCAAAATAAATAGACTAGCGGACCCGGCAGACATTGTCCTATTCACTAGATACTTTCCTGAAGCCAAGACTAATTTCGTTAATTTCTATCTACTTTCACATATAGGTACCTATTCCACCTTCTCTGATTTGTTGTTCGTACAATATCAGACATAAAGATTGAAAGTGGGTTATTTGTATCATCGTTTGAAAATACCAAAGGCTGTATTTCAATTTATTTAACTAATCTTCGATATTCTGTTATTCCTATTGCAATTTCATGAAAGTTATAAAAACTTATTGTTCTCTTCAAAGAACATAACACACCTTGTAACTTTTAGAACATCAGCCAATTGATCTCATACAGGAACTTAATTAAAAGCTTTAAAAAAGCTTTTAATTAAGGTAGACGAGGCACGAGAGGTTTGTCAGAACCGGGATGTCTGGCGCTCTACACTCTCTGCCTACCCCGTTAGGGACCTGGCGTGAAGATACAATAAAAAAGCTTTAGTATTTTTACTGGTGGTAGAGCTCCAGTGACGGAGCTCGCGGGCGTAGGCACCACCGCATTACCTAATATACTTGCCGCTAAATGGTAGTGTTCAACACTATCGTGTTCCGGTCAGGTGGTAATGTACGGCCCTGTAATTTCCGGCACAGAGGCATAAGACCTAAGGCCTCAGGAGTGGTAACGCATCTGCATTTTGACCTTGGTCTTTGTGTGGGTGTCTATAGGCTGCAGTCATCACTTAACATCAATGTGAACTGCATGCTTGTTTACCACTTCCAAAAGTATTTAGGTACGACGATTGTTCCGTATCCCTTGCACCGCCTTTCTGACCAACGTTTCTATCTTGGAGGAATTAAACATCAAGACAAGATTATCGTCAACTGTGCAATTACGAATCCTCAAATACTTCGGACACATAGTTAGAAATGAACATTCTATGGAACGACTTGTTGTCCAGGGGCTTGTGGAAGGAAAGCGGTCGCGCGGTCGATCGCCAACGAGATGGATAGACTGCAAAAAACGCCACACAACGCCACAAAAAACGCCAATGCCAAGTAAATATCGATAGTCCAAAACAGCCGAGACGCTGAAGGGGCGCAACAAATGGAGACGCATCGCAAAAGCTGCAGTAACTGCAGAAAATGCATCATCGCCAGCCATGCCCACTCTGTCAAGAGTGAACGACTAAAGAGGAGGATATGAGGAGTATTTAAGTCCGTAGTCTGAAGAGGAGAGATAAATGCATTAACAGTATTGTATGTTTATGCTTCGAATCGCGCATGGCCCAGCGGCTGGTGTAGATCGTAAGCGATCTACTCTGTTAAGCACTACGGGCGCGGTCGGGTAGTGTGATGGGTGACCGCTAGTGGCAAATTAAATGCGTTCGGAGGCCACGTTAAGCCGTCGGTCCCGGTTGCTATCGATAGATAGCAGTCGTTAAACCTTGTCGGAGGCCTTATAGGGTTTGAAAAACATCCGACAGCGGATTGGCAGCTAACCCACTCACCTTCACCAATCCACATTGGAGCAGCGTGGTGGAGTAAGCTCCAGGCCTCCCCCCAAAAACCGGACAAGTGCGAGTTCGACTCGAGTGGTGAGGGTTCCGTACATACTTCTTATAGGTTTTCCAGTAATTTATAGGAAAAGAACTATTTTCCACATTTTTTTCAAAATTTTAAGTTCAGTAGTTTCGGAGATAGGGTCAATTTTCGTCGTTTTACTTAAATAACTTCAAATTTGTTTATGCAAAAATTATTAAAAAATATATATCTGAGATGCTGACAACAACATCTTGTTGTTTTTGATATGTCACACGACACAGTTTACGATTTTTTTTTAAATTTTCTGATTTATGCCCCGAAAGTGGCCCCCCTGTTTAAAATTTATTATTTTACTTGACGTGTTCATCTTTGGGTCACCAATTTACATATATTCATCAAAATTCAACTCAATCGGTCGAGTAGTTTCGGAGCAAATTGGCTGTGATAGACGGACAGACAGACAGACAGACGCACGAGTGATCCTAAAGGAACCTTTTTTCCTTTTAAGGTACGGAACCCTAGAAAGGGGAGAGACTCGTGCCCAGCAGTGGGACGTATAATGGGTTGCCATTATTATTATTATGTTTAAACTTGTTTATAGTAATTACCACATCCACGTGCACACAGCCCAACGCGCTCCTTATATCCGTGTTCCACTCCACCGTTGACTTTTGTTCTCTTTGTGACGGCTTCACGTTATTATTAAAAACAATAAATCGCTGAGGGCGCCACCTACCACTATTGCTTCGCTTTCACTTCGCAATACAACCCCCACCCGCACCCACCACCGTATAATTATTGAAGCGGAACAGCCTCGCATTTTGAAAATAACACTCCAATAGTTCGCGATTAGTTTCCTAGGTATTATGCATTTAATCATAGGCAGGTACGATCTTTAATCTTGAATATGTCATAATATCTTCGTCCACTTGGAAATACGGACACGAGCGATGGAAGTTCGATTGTTTTGACAGTTAACCGATTGACGTCTATTGCCGCTTCTAATTTCGTCAACAAAATGGTGGTTTACAATCACCTTTTTTACATCTTTTTAGTTCGATTTCGAGCTCCCTTATGAGATTAATGAGAAATTTAGAACCTCTTTTTCAATGTTTCCTAGAGTAACATTTACTTTACTTTTCATGCTAAAAAAATTGCACGGGGAAGAAGACGCGGCGAAAGCAGCTAGTAGTAAATGTTAATTACACTATTGATAGGATGCGGACCCGTATTACGTGAATTATTTATTGCGAGCAGAAAGTTGAAAAATTACATTTTGGCTCACGTTTGTCTTTATTAATAAGTCAACGGGGCTAGAGTGACGCCCACTACAAATGAAAAAAATATTATAAATACATATTGTTGCAGTAAATCAACTTAATTTACTAAAGTAGAATGATTGTTTTCTGTTATTAGGCGCCATATTTTAATACAGCTCGAAAAAGCGAGAGATTTTTCCAGAGATTATTGGCTACGTGACAAAAACTGATCAACTTCACCTGATCATGGTTCCGCCTCGAGAGAAGTCTGCTAACGCTTCGTCTTCTAATGCGCGGTCCTCTTCTGTCTCTGTCGCGACGTTCCGTCTCACTCGAGACCTCTTCTGCCCCAACGACCGTGGGTGCTTCCTGCAAAAATGCCTATTTATTGCTTGATATACCTACCTACTTTTTCTACAGTGGACAAAAGCACTGACGAGTGCTTGATTGATGATAAATATGTTGGCCAAAAAATGTAACAATAAACCATGCTTATTATGTTGCAAAATAAACGTAACTTCACGCCTGTAATCCCCGAAGGGGTAGGCAGAGGTAAATGCATGCATTCAAACATACATGCAAACACCCACGATTCGCCGGTTACGTTTTTTAGCCCATGTAACAGGTGGCGAGCCTGTTGACATCACCGGGCACATTACCAAACTTCGAGGTACTGGGAAATTTCCAGAAAATGGAAAAATCCCAATTGAACCAGAGACAAAGGACTTTACACCATTATCTCTGATAACCCCCTACCCGGGAATCGAGCCCAGGACCTCAGCGTAGTAGTAGTGGCCTGCTACCACTAGGCTACCGAGGCAATTGAAAAATGATACTCATATACCTACTCTTTTACTCGGGGATAGGCAAAGTTAAGTTATTCAAGCTTTGATGATGATTGATAATTAAACACGATCGGCAAAAAAGAATGGCATAGTACCTATGTGACGCGCAACGCATACCGGGCAATGTAGAGTTCTCCAAATATGATTCTTTTACTGGTGGTAGAGCTCCAGTGACGGAGCTCGCGGGCGTAGGCACCACCGCATTACCTAATATACTTGCCGCTAAATGGTAGTGTTCAGGTGGTAATGTACGGCTCTGTAATTTCCGGCACAGAGGCATAACACCTAATGCCTCGGGAGTGGCAGCGCATCTGCATTTTGACCACTGGTCATTGTGTGGGTGTCAATAGGCTGCAGTCATCACTTAACATCAATATGAACTGAAAGCTAGTTTGCCACTTTTATTACATTAAAAAAAATGCAATAGTGGATCCCTTGATCAAATAATGGTTTACTTAAGCTTGATATATGTTTTAAAGACTTATCCAACGAGACCCAATACAACGAGGTGCGCTGAAATAAAATGACACCCTCATTTTACGTGAAGGAAAATATAACATTTTAAAGATTTTATTTTGCCACTTTATCGGTCTTGTAGATAGCGAGATTCAGACGTATACGTTAAACATATTACTTATTTATTCGCAAACTCTAGTTTTGTGCGCAGCTTCTTCGGATAAACTTTAGGCGAGTCAAAAACTCACACAACTTCGTGCGCGCAATTTGATTAAAAAGGGGTAAAAAGTTTTAGTTTCGCGTATTTCTCGTATGGCTTACATCATTTTAATATTGAAGTAAAACTAAGTAGTTTCAGATTTTAATTATCTGAATCATATTTCAATACATTAAACTTAACTGATTTTACAATCAACCCCACCTTATAATCGCTTATATTTCGACTTCCGTGGTCCCGGGCAGACTATGGTGACATTTGTCTGACAGCAGTTTAAATATTATTTACCTATGTGTTTACCTACAAGCGTTGTGTCGCCGTTGCCTACAAGGATAGAGCAACACCGGAGGGGAGTAGCCATATGCAGGCTTTACCATCTGTCAAAGTACAAGCACAAATAGGCCTATACCGGTCGACTAGATATTTAAATGTGTGCGTGAAATTGTTTCTGTATTTTGTTAAAGTCAAGATGTGAGTTTCGTAGTAATAGACGATGTTTGTAGTGTGCGTGTGTGTCGCACGCATTTCCCCCCGCAAAAAATGACAGACTGTTTTGCATCGGTAATAAACGCTATGGCTACTCCTCTCCAGTCTGCCGCGGCCGGTGGCCCGTGTTGCTCTATGCCTACAAGCCATCGATTTCGTAAACGCCTTGCGTACCGTTCAGGATTAACCCTGAATAGACTTATGGCATATAGAGGTCTAAAAGACTGGTGCGAATGGGTTGGTTTAAATAACATTTTGGTTTATTACTACGCGAAATAAATCGGTAAAACTAATTATAAATTTTATTGCAAATAGTGAGTATAGCTCGCGAAAACCTAAGAACACATCATTTTAATGCTAATTATAAATGGATGTTTCAATCGTCGAGTCGTAGTTGTAGGGCTTTTGTCAATTTTGATTCTTAATTCAAATGTGTTCGAATTAAGAATGTTGTGAAACGGCAAAGTTGCCGCTCGGTTACCTCTGAATACGGATACTAAAGCAACAATTAAAATTTTAATTTCACGCATCTTCCACCGCTATGACTAATTACGATTACCAAGTTTATTATAACAATAAAATCTCACAACTTTATGGAGTAATATTAATGTAACACAACACTTCCATTTCTTGTTTTGGTTTTGTGCGAGCACTCGATTTTGCAATATAAAAGTGTTTAGACAATACTATATTTCACAAAGTATGTAAAGAATGTTGTTCTCATATAATTTACGTTGTTGTGCGAATCTGTATAAAGTTGATAGCTGAGAATTATAATAACAAACAAATTTATAGATAGCCGTTAAATCATGAAACCACGTTGGTGCAATTTTTGCTAATAGTGGTACCGGATTCAAACTCCAAGGCAAACAATCTTTAAGGCACCTACCTACTGAGTCTTTTTTTATGTAATGTTAGTGCCAAACAAGCATGCAGTTCACATTGATGTTAAGTGATGACTGCAGCCTATAGACACTCAGAGACCAAGGTCAAAATGCGTTACCACTCCTGAGGCCTAAGATGTTATGCCTCTGTGCCGGAAATTACAGGGCCGTACATTACCACCTGACCGGACCACGATAGTGCTGAACACTATCATTTAGCGGAAAACTACTATCTTCATTTGTTGTGGGTTGGTCTCGTATGGAAATTGATAATTATGGTGTATCTAAATAATATTTTTCTGTCCATCAACAAATTTGAATTATAACAGTATTATACTTCCTATAAACTATTGAGGGATAGTGATTGATCGATAAACAAAGGGAAATACATATGTCAATGGTCCGCTAGAAATGGAGTCTTCGGCGAAACAGGATCAAATTTATAAAATACTAGCTGCCCGTACCGGCTTCGCACGGTTCCGATTTAGGTACTTAAAAATTACGACTATGAATTGAGATGAATGCTATCCTATCTCTCAAGTTGGATCGAACTGCACATGGTGTGCGAATTTTATTATAATCGGTTAAGTGGTAGGAGTCCATTGAGGACAAACATTGTGACACGAGATTTATATATATTAAGATTTTTTTTATGTCATGAACAGGCAAACAACCATACACTCTCGCTTATAAGCATCCAGAGATTTCAATGTACATGATTGTTGCCACTCCTGATGTCTAAGTTGTTGGCTCTGTGATGGTGGGCCTATGTACCTGAGGTAGGTAGGTACCTCACGATAGTGCTGACAGGTAGCTTAGGTAAAGAGTATACCTACCGTCACAGAAACTTTACCAATTGCAAAACTTATAATAGATGTACGAAAATACTTATAGTTAACGTTTTTTTTAACCAATAATTTTATACGAACGATGGTTCCTAGTAGGTAGATGAGTAGATGGCTCGTCTAAATTAATAAGCCAACATTGTATTGTACTTACTTGTTCTTCAGCCATTTTCATTAGTTACTAGCTGTTTCCCGCGGCTTCGCGTGCGTGGATGTTGTTTTATGATTTTTTTTTCCTGAAATTTCTTTGCTATAAACCTCACGTAGCCCGAGACCTTTCCAACGAATGCAAAACCGTGGAAATCGGTCTGTGCGTTCTGGAGTTATTACGTCAGGAAGGAAAACCCAACTTATTTTTATATTATAGATTAAAGGAGACTAATCAAATTTACAGCATTTTTATTTATTTCACAAGCATGCAGTTCACAGCTTACACAAATATTTGCAGATGCGTTGCCACCCCTGAGACCTTAGTTGATATCTCTTACCCAGTGATTCCCAAAGTGGTCTAGGTGGCCTGGGGTCCATGGGAGACTTGGGGGTCTACGTAGGCGTGAAAAAAAAAGGAAATATAGGAATGCCATGTAGCAAGGAACCAGGTCCACCGAAACCAGAAAAAAAATGAAAGGGGTCTACAAGACAAAATAGTTTTGGAAACTCTGCTCTAACCGGTACACGATAATGCTCAACACTACCATTTGGCAGATAGATTAGGTAATGCGGTGATGCCTACGTCGTCGATTACACTGTAACTATACTATAACTCAAGAAAGAAGCGCGCATGGCCCAGCGGCTGGTGTAGATCGTAAGCGATCTGCTCGGTTAAGCACTACGGGCGCGGTCGGGTAGTGTGATGGGTGACCGCTAGTGGCTAACGAATTGCGCGTTTCCGTGCTTCGGAGGGCACGTTAAGCCGTCGGTCCCGGTTGCTATCGATAGATAGCAGTCGTTAAACCTTGTCGGAGGCCTTATGGGCGGTTTGAAAACATCCGACAGCGAGTTGGCCACTAACCCACCCACCTCCACCAATCCGCATTGGAGCAGCGTGGTGTAGTAAGCTCCAGGCCTCCCCCCAAAAAGGGGAGAGACTCGTGCCCAGCAGTGGGACGTATAATGGGTTGCCATTATTATTTATTATTATACTATAACTATACTTATCACTGGTGGTAGTGCCAGTGTAGAAGCTCGAGCGCGTAGCCACCACCGCATTAATCAATCTGCCGCTAAATGGTAGCGTTCAGCACTATCGTGTTCCGGTTAGATGGTAATGTACGGCAATATTTTAACTTATCACAGAGACAACATATCAACTAGGTCTCAGGGGTGGCAACGCGTCTGCGTTTTAAACTCTGTCTTAGTGTGGGTGTCTATAGGCTGCAGTCATCATTTAACATCAATGTGAACTGCATGCTTCTTGCCACCTTCATTATCTACATAAAAATACCTAATATACTTGACGCTAAATGGTAGTGCACGGCCCTGTAATAATCCGGCACTGGGGCATAATACCTTAGGCCTCAGGAGTGATAGCACATCTACATTTTGACCTTGGTCTTTGTGTTAAGATCTATAGGCTGCAGTCATCACTTAACATCAATGTGAACTGCATGCTTGTTTGCCACCTTCATTACATAAAAAAAATACAACCAGTATAAAAGTTTTGTTGTGAATATTAACTTAACACGGGGAAAGAATTTCATAAATTCTCATCAAAACATTGTTTAATGAATATTAAGACAGAAGTAATTATACGATAGTTACATGTTTTTATTAACAGCAGGCAAAGGCACTCAGTCGGGTCGAAATAAAAAAAAATATTTATATTCATTAGTATACATATTATTAAAACGGGTTATTTAAATTAAAACGTGATAGCGATCGACATGCTGTTTAAGTTATCGTATCGAATAAAACATGTTTAGATTTATGTCAGATAAACGCTAACCCTTCCAAAAATAACGTATTATAATTCACACGCGACTAACGTAACAAATGAATATGAGAAATAACTATTGAGGACTGTTACAATGTTAGCTACCATTTATGCTATGTAATACGAGTAGCCTCGTAAGAACTGTCGCACAGACATAAGGTGAACGTTGTCATGGACTTGACAGAAGAATTAACATTTTTAAAATACCGTAAAACAGCATTTACCCCATTCTTTTTTTTATGTAATGGAAGTGACAAACAAGCATGCAGTTCACATTGATGACTGCAGTCTATAGAAGAACACACAAAGACCAAGGTCAAGATGCAGATGCGTTACCACTCCTGAGGCCTAAGGTGTTATGCCTCTGTGCCGGGAATTACAGGGCCGTACATTACCACCTGACCGGAACACGATAGTGCTGAACACTACCATTTTGCGGCAAGTATATTAGGTAATGCGGTGGTGCCTACGCCCGCGAGGTAAGTCACTACAGCTCTACCACCAGTAAAAATTCTTTCTTTTGAATTTCTATTAATTTTACGTTAGTAGGTACTTACCAACAAACCCCGAGAAACCCACACGTCAAAGGATCATGACAAGATTTGTACAAAAAATATGTAAAAAACTACAAAAACAAACAGCATTGTAATATTATTTTGAGTACCTATTCGAATAAAAAGTTAAAAATTAATCTTTAATATGTCTCAGTTCATATTAGTAGAAAAGACCATTTTAATAGGGCGAGGTAAAAATAATGGCCCTGTTATTTCCGGCACCTTTGACCTCAGGAGTGGCAACGCATCGCACATCGAAATCTTTGATTTCATGCAGATGTTTACAGGCTAAAATATTACTTACCATTTGTAACTTAAAATTAACCCCAGCCTACCCATTAACCACTTATAATCACTTCACCAGCGTGGTGGAATATGATTTCTATCCCTCTCTCAATTATTTGCGAATACCCAGCAGCGGGAAACATAAAGGAAAAAAATTGTATTTGACTTTTAATTTAATTTAATATATCATTCAAAGAACGAGTTTTCACTGTTTTTCGTTCTGATGCACGACGCACTCCTGGGGGGCGATGATTACAAGGCCGCGTTGTCAAGGTAATAAATATTAAGTAATTACTAATATTAACAACTAGGGATTTCCAATTCACGGTATCTGCCCACTGCAGATTTAAAAATGGGTGGTTTATTGCGTTAGCGCGGACAATTACAATAGTTAACACTTTTCACTAACGTCAGATAATAATAACATGATAAGTTAATGTTATCAAGTTAGTTTCGAAAGAGTTTAGTTACGTGAAAACTATGTTTCAATTAATTCGATAACGAAGTCAGCTTACATCCATATCTAATAGTATGTATGGCCTCTAAATAACTACCACAGAGACATAACAACTGAGGTCTCAGGGGTGGCAACATATCTGCATTTTGACCGTTGGTTTTTGTGTAGGCTGCAGTCATTACTTAACATCAATGTGAGCTGCATGCTTGTTTGCCACCTTCCTTACATAAAAAATCCCTCGGTTGCCTTTATACTTCAAGTCCATCGATCGAAGAAGAGTACATTATATCTTCACGAGCTTAAGGGAACATTTTATTACTTAATTGAATAGCAACTCAGATATTGCACTTACTCCAACTCAAACGTAGGTGCTCTAGAACTATGGCTACATTTATTGAACGATAACTTACGAGAACGTCCTTCAACGAAATATTTGACTATGAAAATACTACGAAGAACGTTTCATTATACCAGTATGAATACTGGGAATAGATGACATTTAAATTAATGTCCTGAATAATACATAATTAAATTACATTCAAAGATGCATCTCTCTGAATGTCATTCTATCTATCTTATTCAATTTCAATACTTTCAGATGCGGAACATTATTAAATAAACATATTTTGAGTTGACATAATTTTCAATAATAATTAAATAAATGCGTATACAAAAGTCCACAGTGCGCGTTATGCATGATTGACCTAAATGAACCGGTAATATCTGTAAATTAAGTTAAATCAGTTGAAAAAAATGTCAGTGAGATGTGCGGCAAACGCATGGCGTAAACCGTGAACAATATCTGGGATGTAGAAAAATCTAGATGTGGTTTCTATATAGAGCGAAGTTTTGAATGTAGTTTTTCCAGAATATTATTTAATTAAAATTTCCTGTTTCATGTACTACGTAATCTGGGCAACTGTGCTCACTCCCTCTCCGATACAAGTATAAACTTGTTTTTATAATAGACTAGCTGACCCGGCAAACTTAGTATTGCCTCAGAATGAAAATATGACATGTGTCAAAGGTTTGATAGATACGGACTATTTGTGTAGGAAATTGAAATGGTGGTTTTTACTATTTCCCTTCAATTTCTTCATATTTTCTTACCTTTCAAACATTCCCTGGACTTCCAAAAATCATTCAAAATCAATATTAGCCAAATCGGTCCAGACATTCACGCGTGATGCCGTGACCAAGGAAAACGTGTTGCTTTTTTATATATATAGATGTGGCAAACGAGCATGCAGTTCACATTGATGTTCAGTGATGACTGCAGCCTATAGACACCTACATAAAGACCAAGGTCAAAATACAGATGCGTTAGCACTTCTGAGGCCTAAGATGTTATGCCTCTGTGCCGGAAATTACAGGGAACACGATAGTGCTGAACACTACCATTTAGCGGTAAGTATATTTGGAAATGCGGTGGTGCCTACGCCGTAAGTTCTGTCATATATTATTATGATTTATAAGCCTCCTCCGTGTAATGTAAAACAAGCCAAGTTTTCATCATTTACATGTCTTACAGCGTGTCAAGTAGATGGGCACTATGCGAAGAAAATCGGGCAATAATATCATGGAAATTATTTTTTTAGAATATTGCTCCTACTCCTGAACGTAAAGTGGAGCTTTAATTTTGTTCTTCACCCCATAGCGTGGGGTATCATTGGATAGGAGGTGAGTTTCAGAAATTCTCAATAAAGGGAACCGTTTGTGATATATTAAGCTTTAAAGTGCGAATATTTATTAGATTTTAATTTAATATATGCGAGGTAAATCTGAAAATTAGTTTTATTTCGATGACTCTAGACTCTAGACTACTAGAAAGCTGTAATAGGCACGAACATCTACGAATGTGTTTCAGCTCCCACGCGCCGCTGCGACTCCAAACGTCCGTGACGTGTGCCCTAGACGTTCTAAGAAGCAGACTCCATTCATCTGTAATACCCTTGTCGCATAGTAATGACTGCCTTATTAAACCCATACATAAGATGTAAATGTATGTATTTTCACATTGGTACGTAACAAGCATCCGTAAAAATAATTTTATTCCGACGAGTGTCTCGCGAAAACTTGGCTAATATATTATTAGCTGTAATTAACACGGCTTGAAAAGTCTATAATTCAATTGTACATAATTCCACACTTCTGTACATGATTGTACCTACCTACCAACAATTACAGTTTCAATCTGTACAATGCACTCAATTTGTGCGTATGTGGTACAGTGATGCGCGACAGTACTATTGACAGTAATAAAATGAAAGCTAAGTGACGCTTGGACGAATGTTATAATACTCGCCCAAGAGTTTCTTTTTAACTGACTTCAGAAAAGGAGGAGGGTTCTCAATTCGACTGTACATGTTTTTGTGTGTTCGCGGATAACGTCGTCGTTTATGAATCGGTTTAGACGATCGTTTTTTTTTTAAGGAGAAATTCAAAGGTGTACTCGTGATCCGATGATAGTATCTGAGAGAAATGGAGAGGAACTTTTTCATTAAGTGTTTTAAAGCACTACAATTCAATGGAGGTCTAAAGTCGATCTGATAATATAGCCGGAACACAGTTGAGGGAACTCCTAAATGATTGTTTGGGCTTGATTAATTTGTAGAAATTAAAGAAAAAACGGAAAGAAAAATGTGACTTCGGGCAGGGATCGAACCTGCGACCTCAGGATAACCAGTCCAGCCGCTTTACCACTACGCTACCGAAGTCTCACACCGATGCGTCAAATTCTGCTTTCCCTTTTTGATTTTTAAGCCGATTTAATTTCTAAAGTTCACTCTCATGTGTTATTGCGAAAAATAAATATTACAATTGATTAATTTGTACCGATGAGAACTTTACACTTAGATGGGTTGTGATTTGTGAATGGCATTAGGTGTCTGATGATGAAACTCTTCAACGGTTTACAGTAGCTACTCTGTGTTAAGACTTAATTCATTCATTATGATGAGAACTTTCCACTTATTAGTCTTAACTACCAACTTACTTCATTGATCATTATTTAAAGAAAATTTGTTTTGTTACGTACAATGATTCCTTATTTTACGCCTGTCATAGAACAAGAAGGTAGAAGTATTCACAACATAACTAAGCTAAATGCTCGGGAATCGTAGTCGATACCTTAGGCTGACGTAATATTGCCTATTCTAGACTTTTAAAGTTGGTTCACTGTAGAAATTAATTTATTACCATAACTTTACTCTGCTTTAAATAATAGATGTGTATTGTGAGGATCATGGGCCACGACACTGATAGCAGCGGGTGGAGCGAGAATGAACATTTGTTTTATGTCATAATGCAGACACGTTCCCAACCCTGTTTTTTCCTCTATGATAGTCTATACAGATAGCGATATATCTTCATAGTAAATATATAAATGATTACTCTCATTACTTCCCATGCCGCTCCAATGTTAAGGAGGCACAATGGTTCTACTTCTTTAAGATAGCGATATAATAGTTGATTATGGACTTTTATAATACCCTGATACCCTGTAGAGATGTGGGCTTTGGAACTCTGCCAGTGAATGACAAAGAATGTCCCATATTTTTTTTGTTTAGTCTTATCTTGCCGTTTGTAAAAGAGAGTATGGAACATTCTGTTGATACCTATTTTTATTATTAAGTTTTTTTGGACTATTATTAATTTATTTACTTTGACATATTAATCAACGTATCAGTTGTTTATGTTGTGTGTGTTGTTATCACAAGCAAATTCTATTATTTCCAAGTGATTAAATGAATTTTTGAGTTTGAGTTTGATGGGGCGAAGACGAATCGTACTAAGCGTGATTATAATGTATGAAAACATGCAACTTCAACTTGCAGGGACTGGCGTAATAAATATAGAATACCAGCTGTAGCCCGCGGCAACGCCCGCGTGGATGTCGTTTTATAAATAACTAAGAAGCCTTCTTTCTCAAAGTCATCTCTATCTCTGTACCAAATTTCATTAAAATCGTTTGGACGTGAAAAGGTAACAGACAGACAGACAAACAGACAGACACAGTTACTTTCGCATTTATAATATTAGTAGGGATTAAACGGGATCGGTGAAAATGTGTGTGTGTGCAAGCAAGCAGGTCGCTCCGTAAGGGACGCACACTGACACACTGGGGCCTGTACCCACTGCCCGTTCATAGAGCAGCACGAGCCACCGGCCGCGGCGGAACATATGCATACTTTCCCCTCTGTCAAAGTACAAGCACAAAAGCTATGCCGGTAATGTGTGCATGAAATTGTTTATGTATTTTGTTAAAGTCAACGTATGAGTTTTGTAGTAATAGACGATTTTGTAGTGTGTGTGTCACACGTATTTCCCTCCCCCGAAAATGACAGACTGTTTCCATCGATAATAAACGCTATAGCTGCTCCCTCCGGCCCGCCGGTGGCCCGTGTTGCTTTATGGTCACGTTTAACCACAACATAATACCGATCGTACTCGTCAATCGTCTATCGCTCCGCGCCCGCTTCGCTGCACGCTGTCGTTATGGCCACGGCCAAGTAATTATGATGTCAACGTCGCCGTACTAATCTCGGACATGATAATGTTATGTTACTGAAAGGACAAATTGATTGCAGCTGTCAATTTTAATTAAACTGCATCGTCAATGTTAAGCATGGTATTTTATTTACCTTGTTTCGATGGGATATTTACTGATTTTTAGTGGTAAAAACTGCTAGATCTTTGAGGGTCAGTGCACTTTATACAAGTTAGAGAGCATAATTATCTTAACAACTGTATTAATATAATGAAAACATTCTATGATTATGTAGAAGAGGCACTAATATATTTGCCGTTCCACGCTCTCTACTTACGCCGTTGCGGATTTATTGTACAGATAACATACATACAACTTAAATGTTTACATCCCGAACACAGCTTACGGCGCTGACATCTCTGACACAGGTATGTGTCCATCATAATAGTCACATTATTAATAACGGTGTTTCTAATTAAAGTTAACGCGTAGTTACGACCTGGGCGCCTGTAATTTCTATTTAGGAAACCACTTTGCGTTTAGTATTGAACAGCGAACAGTATCTTAGAGTTGCGTATGCTTTATGTGACATTGATGAAGAGTCCATTTGGGTAGTCTGCTTACTTGTACTAGAGCTCATTATTAACACGAACATTCAATAAACGTAATTCAGGCAGGCAGTAATATGTCTATTGCTATTTTCTATTTATAAACTCAAATATTAATGAAAGAATGGTCGGAGTGTGAAAAGTCGTTTATCATCAATATTTTCAACTTCTGGTTCTGAGAGCTTATTAAGCTAACAGCTAAGGAATGCAACACTATTTCTATGTTTCCAAAAAACTATAACATGTCATGGGAATCTTCTAGAGTGAATATAGGTACCATCTAGACGTGCTTCGTCTTCAGCCACATCTTCACTTTCCATCGGGTGAGATGGTGGCGAAAGTCGGTTTTTTACGGACTTTTACCAACCGACTTACGCTGCTTACGCCGAACTAAATGTCTTTATAAACCGACTTTGTAAAATACAATCAAAATTCCCCCACCAATCACAACAATTGAACATCAACAGAAATTAACGATGAAGTCTCAAAGGATATAAAATAGTGCAATTAAGGGACTAGTTTAAAACTAATGCACGTGTCCATCATGGGGACAACAACATTAATCTATCAAAACCATTTCAATGTAGTCTCTATTATAACTGCATAAAATGCCTCCGTTTATAGTTTGACCTGTCGCTGAGTGTACATGTGAAAATTAATACGATCAATTATGAACAACCACGATTGACGGACCATCTGAAATCTCTCATTCATATGCGAGGAGCGGTGGACTGGCCTGTTAGAATTAATAATGGACGAACGGACGGCTACCGTGTAATATTTGCACAATCGGCCGCGGTGCGCTCAATCACGAATAATCGAGAAACGCCTAATACGTAAAAGGGCTATAGGAGCGTCATGGGAGCGTCACGGGAGCGTCACGGGAGCGTCACGGGAGCGTCACGGGAGCGTCATGGGAGCGTCACGGAAGCGTCACGGCAGCGTCACGGGAGGGTCACGGGAGGGTCTCGGGAGTGTCACGGGAGCGTCACCAAAGCAATCATGCTTAGCGACGAGCAGTAGAAACGTGTCGCAAGACATTCTGTCCAAGTCCACAGGGACGTGATAGCGTTTGATCTGCTCAACCGTTTTAATATGGTCCTGAGTCGTTGTTGTCGTACACCTTTTAGAGAGTGGATCGCGCTGATTCATATATCGTTGCTTCATCGCAATGTATTTGTAATTTAAAATTAATACTGATTTTTGTCATATTAATTAGTTATGGCAAATATTAGTTTCTAGCTAACCACTGGCTAGTGGTGCTGGCTAGCAAGATAGTCGTGATTTACGCCGCTTTTAGACATCGCGTGTCGTTACTTTTGAACAACTTGTTATTCCGGGATAATGTTGTGTATTTTAAATTCCTTCCGGGAGACGAGAGATTTTAGTTTTATTTTTCAGAGATAATCTCGAATCCGGGAGATTTCCGGAATTCCGGGAGAAAAGGGAATCCTAGGTATTGGTTAAAATTTGATCAAAATGGTCGACAAACGTCACATAGGTAGTGTGGAGAGAAGATAACGCTCTACAAAGCCGATATTAACCAAAATCTGTTTCCTAATTTCGATGTGCAACATTTTCTTGGTGGGAACTAATTATGAGCACGAGCACGGGCACGAGGCTCTCCCCTTCTTGGGAGGAGGATTGAAGCTTACGCCAGCCCACTGCTCCAATGCGGGTTGGTGGAGATAAGGGTTAGAGGCCAACCCGTTGTCGGATGTTTTCACACCGCCCATAAGGCCTCCGACAAGGTTTAACGACTGCTATCTATCGATAGCAACCGGGACCGACGGCTTAACATGCCCTCCGAAGCACGGAAACGCGCATTTTAATTTGCCACTAGCGGTCACCCATCACACACCCGACCGCGCCCGTATCGCTTACCCGAGTAGATCGCTTCCGATCTACACTAACCGCGGGGCCATGCGCGCTTCGGAGGGGGACTATTTATGATAGTAATAATCCGATTAAATCATAAATAGCGTACATAATATATACCTACACAAAAAAAATAATTCGTCAAAAATGTCTGTGATGTATTAGAGACATTTTTTTACTAATTATTATCTTCGCGGCTTTTTCACGTTGTGCCGACGTGTTAGCGAGGCGCGCAGGTGGGGAGGCGCCAGGCATCTTCGGATAAGTTCGGATCACTGATTTGCGCGTGTATGCAAATTAAGGTTGGGTTGCATCGTCTTACTTTAAGGCCGGATTGCATCATCTGACTTTAACAAATTTGCAAAAGTACAAAAAAATGGGTATCACCAACGTAACTGGCCGATCTGCGCCGCTGGTTTTATGCGCGCTTTGCTGCGCTTTTTTAAATGAAACTAAGTTGTGGATGTAACATAATTTCGCTTTAACCCAATTCTGTACAAAGATGTAGGTACATCCTTCATAGAAATTTGACAGTTGTTCTTTGTAAAATGAGACGTCGTAGTATGAGCTCTGGGCACCATCGCATTTCTTGATGTACTCGTACTTGCCGGTAATAAATGGCCCCGTTACTAATTATTGCGAAGCCATTCACTGGGTGATATCACAGAGGCAAAACAAATTAGGTCTAAGCCATAAATCTGCATTTTGACCTCATTTTTTTGTATGGACTCATGCAGGCGGCACGTCACGAGACGGCACTAATCTAATATACTTCAACGGGCTGTCGGCGAGTGCAGAGGCCGCTCTCAGCCAAAATAAAAGCTAGCGCAACTGCCAGAAGGAGATCACTGTGGGTCCCAACCTCGGCTCAGGGTGTTGCATAGGGACACATAAGATATAATATATATGCAATTAGGAGTGGTGCAAACTATAGCTCTGGTCATCGGTTGGTGATAGCCAGAAATGACCACGCGAGTCGTGCTAGGGTCGGGACTGGGAAAAGGCGCGGCACGGAACGCGACGGTTCGTTTGTCGGGCGTTTGTAAAATATTGTAAGTGAGCATTCATTGCGGCGATGGCCAACGTGGTCTCATCGTCCGGGTCTTTTAGGACGTGCCTTGGACGTCTCCTTTTGGCAAGATCGAAAGGAGTGTAGATCGCGGCCGCTCTGGTATGCGGGTTCGGATGGTGACTCGCGGTATCAAAATACAGTGCACAATAATAAATATTGCACTTCGAGCTTAGGAAGGAGACTTCTGCTTATTTCGCGTCTGTAGAGCGTTATCTCTTTCGCACCGTACCTATTTGACGTTTTTCGACCATTTAGATCAAGTTTTGACCAAGTTGACCAGGCAGTGCGCAGCAGAGATAACGCTCTACGAAGTTGAAACGAGCCGATCGTCTCTTTCGTAGCCTCGATGTGCAATATTAATTGTTAAGTACTGTATCTATTTTTGACCTTAACCTTTTGTGTATAGCATGCTGTAATCGCTTACCATCTATAAGAACAGTATTTTCTTGTCACGTTCATTATATTCATAAAAAACTCAGTGTGTTGATTTAGTGATGACACCATTTATCCAGGAAACTGATAAAGAATGTCCGCAGTATGTCGTCGTCATTTTATAATAATTGCTAAGGGATTAAGTCTAGATATAAGTCTTCGTGTATTGATAAGATACAGCCACAGAGTTGCGAACTCACTGCATACAAGTTTCGAATTAATTTATTTAGTTTTGGATATGATTGTACAGGATAAATATTTATTTAAACCGGCCAAGTGCGCTTCAAACTCGCGTTCACAGGGTTCTGTGCGATTTTTTTTTAATATTATCTTTAATGTCCTGTAATCTATCCTGTTTATATGCACAGACGTATCACGGCAAGTCCCTGACGGGGAAGGCAAAAAGTGTGGAGCGTCAGAAGCAGGGAAGGTGTCAGAACCGGCAAATCTGGCGCTCCACGTTGTATCCTGTAACCTGTGTGTAACCTGTATCCAGTTCTGTATTAGCCCAGAATTAAATTAAGCAATTGCTGAGCGCATCACGTCATGAGAGGCACCAGAGTCTGCGAATTTGTTATTAAAAGGGGGCACACAGACGTATGCATTTTTGAAGTAGGTAAAAGGTACTTCTTTGGTGCAATTGGAAAAAAAATATGAGTGATTTTTTTTATTTATTTGAGATATTCAAATCTTTTTAAAAAAGTCTTTATTATGCCCAAAAAAGAGACCCTTATGTTTGTTACACAGTCATGTTTGGGTCACTGATTTTTTTGTCACAGCTAAATTCAGCTATGACTGACGGACAAACGGACAGACAAGAAAAAATGGAAAGAACACTTTGATTTTTTTCAGATAAAAGCGACAGTCTGAAGTTAGTTGCTAAACAGACAAATACAACAGTCCGAAGTAAGTTGCTAGACTTTGTCTTTTTTTTAATTCTGATATATTGGATTGTTACGCTAAAGAAGTATAACTTTTTACGTGCGTACGTAAGTACATACACAGATTTTTTTCTCATCAAGGACATAAGATAACTTGGATAGGCAGGCACACAAGCATAGATTGCCTAGGACATTAAGAAGCCTCATTTTGCACTGCCTGTATCAGGGTACCGTTTGCACTCTCAAACAATCACCCACCCACATAACGAGAATAACACACCTTACGGCCAAAGACTCAAACGTCACTTAAATCTAAGTGGGACTTAAAAGTCTCCTGTCCTTATAAAACACGTTCAAACGATAGAGATAGCGCACATTTGAGGGTTGCTTAAAATTGAGTGAAGTTTGAGTATTCGGCCATTAGCCTCAGTTATTCGCGAACATCGAACAAGGAATTTCTTTGTTTGAACGGTCGTTTGAAACCACTAAACCAATCCGGACGACTTATATGTCATAATAATATATCATGTATTTAGGTATCTACGTAAGCTAAGAAACTAAACGCCCAACAAATAATAAGGACTAAAACCGATCATCACTAAATTAAGTATTGTATGCTTGATTGATACTTGAGTAGGTATTACAAAGTAATCATCAAAATGCAGTGTTTGTAAGATTGCGATAATAATAAATGAGCTGGACCGTGTGCATCGCACGCCACTTTAATACGTAATGAAGTTCAACCATTTAATACACCTACAGCGAACATGTGGCCCTTCCCATTGCGGATTCTACCTATCTGTACATAGGTGATACGAAATAGAGATGCGAAACTCACCATTACACGGTATCAACATTTTTGTTATAGGTCCTATAGTTTTTTAGAGGCTTGTCCCTCAAATTAATAAGACGGAAGCCATATATAATATCATTGCCATTGAACATTATTTTATTTTTGCAATAACACGTATAAGTGAATTAAGAAAATGAAAAGAAAAATTAGCTTCGGACAGTAATTCAACCTGCGATCTCAGGATAACCAATCCAGCTGATTAACCACTAAGAAAAAAAATCTAACTGTTACTTTCTTTTTTTCTGGAATTACCATATAAAAATCACTCAACCGTCTGTCTGTTTGTCCGTCAGTCATAGCTGAATTTAGCTGTGACTTAAAAATCAGTGACCCAAACATGAATGTGTAACAAAAATAAGAGGCTCTTTTGGGGAATAAAAAAAAGTTTTTTAAAAAGATTTGAATATCTCGAATAAATAAAAATCTAACTTGTCACAGTTGTCACATCGATGTCTACTGGCGTATCTGCATGAAACGTCGGTTTAAAATGCTTGAATACGCATGGAAGCGGCAATCCACGATCCAATATCCGTAAAATTATATTTTATTTTTATCAAGATAATTAAGATATATCTTATCAAAATAATTATCATGATATCACAAAGTCTTAAATCCTCTTATACGTATAGTGTTTATCCATATTTGGACATTCCCAAAACACCTTCTCAAAAATCATTTGTAGGTACCCGGCTTCTTTTATTGTGTTGTTTTTTTGATTTCTGTTATTAAGTGGATTCAAAAAATACCGCTAGAATCAACGTGAAGGATGAAAGATTTTAAAAAAAAAAATTATAATTCCCTCTGATTGTTTATCCAATAATAATATATAAGATAAAGTAATATTTATACTACACAACGAATTAACTTACCTGAAAAAAAAAATATATTATTACAATATGGGCCCACTCTAGGCCAAGAACTGGACTCCGTCGTATACTGCTCTGCTCCGTAGACACCGCTCCGTCACGCCGCGTAGACCGTCGCTCCGTAGACCACACCGCTGCGTCACGCTGCGTAGCCCGTCGCTCCGCTGTAGCTCAGCACTCCGCTGCCGAAGAAACCGTAGACACGTAGCTCGATGGCTCGATCCGTAGACCGCTACGCCGCTTCGATCCTAAATATAACCAAAGTTTATTACTTGTTTTATGTATGCAGTGTAATTATTATTTTTAGCTGTGTATTTTAAAGAATATCGAGCACGGCATACGAGTAAGCATGATTATAAAAACAAACTAAGAACTATCACACAGCATCTCATCCACATTTTAATCCGCTCTAATTTTTGTGTAGAAATCTACAGGCGGCAGTTTTCACTTAATATTATACATGTGAACTCGTTTGTCACCTTCTGTACATTAATTTTTTTTTTTTTTTATGTAATGGAAGTGGCAAACAAGCATGCAGTTCACATTGATGTTAAGTGATGACTGCAGCCTATAGACACCCACACAAAGACCAAGGTCAAAATGCAGATGCGTTACCACTCCTGAGGCCTAAGGGTGTTATGCCTCTGTGCCGGAAATTACAGGGCCGTACATTACCACCTGACCGGAACACGATAGTGCTGAACACTACCATTTAGCGGCAAGTATATTAGGTAATGCGGTGGTGCCTACGCCCGCGAGCTCCGTCACTGGAGCTCTACCACCAGTAGAAAAAATTACATATTCAATGATTAAGTAGATGATAAAATGAACCCAACGGACTGTATAAAAAACCAGTCAAGTGCGTGTCGGGCCACGCGCAGTGTAGGGTGCCGTAGTTTTTAGCTTTGATTAATGTAATTAAAAAAATATATAAATATTTTCTATGGAGCTATTCAAAAATCTCGAGTATTACATTTGGTTGACTATTAATCGCAAACTTGTAAAACCAACTTAGGTGTGATAGTTTTTCTTTTAATTTCGTGATATGAAGCTACTATTTCCGTCACGTTTGAATTTCTAACAACAACCGTTTAGTTGGTAGAGGGAGGGAACACTTGACTCTAACGGAAATTGGTCTCATAAAGCTTAATAAGTCACGAACAGTTAGCTAAATCCAAAAATGATGTTAGCACCCCACTAACATTTTTGAAAAACTTTACCAATGACATCCCGCACTATAAAGAAAATGAAAAATAATTGCGCGTTACATGTAGGGGAGGTACATACGAGTACCATAAATAATTTTATTATTCATGTTTTTATTCTACCACTTTGTCGGCGTAATTAAGGTGTATACTTATTTTTTATTTATTTTTTATGTTATGGAAGTGGCAAACAAGCATGCAGTTCACATTGATGTTAAGTGATGACTGCAGCCTATAGACACCCACACAAAGACCGAGGTCAAAATGCAGATGCGTTACCACTCCTGAGGCCTAAGGTGTTATGCCTCTGTGCCGGAAATTACAGGGCCGTACATTACCACCTGACCGGAACACGATAGTGCTGAACACTACCATTTAGCGGCAAGTATATTAGGTAATGCGGTGGTGCCTACGCCCGCGAGCTCCGTCACTGGTTCTCTACCACCAGTATAATGTTTCAAGTCATACTTGTGCCAAATTTCAAGTCTCTCGTACTTATAGTTATTGCGCTAAACCGCGGACGGACAGACAGACAGACAGACAGACGGACATGGCGAAACTATAAAAGGGTATCTCATCAAGGGTGACATCATAATATCTTTGTGTGTAATTATATAAAGAGACTAGGTAAACTACTATGCAAAAGAAAATAAACCGGCTTACATCCTAGATCTTCCTCCACCTGTTCCATTCAACCAGTAAATAAGTAAAGGCATATAAATATAGATACAAAAATATAGATGTGTGTAGAAACCTATCGATATGTAGCAAGATATAACCGATTGGGGGATTGACAGAGGCTAAGTACGCATCTGTCCGGCGTCTTGGCACTATAGACAAGGGAATTCGATTAAGCAGAGAATAATTGGGGTGCCCTCCTTCCCGTATAGTCAATTTAAACGTGACCGCAAGCAAACGTGCGTCGTTGCATATATTGCGGCGGGCGATAGTCGCGTGAGCCGCTTCATTGTTTACTTCTGAACAATATACTCTAATGTAGTATGTTCTTAGGTTTACGCGAGTTACACATAATGAAAATGAAAATGAAAAATGAAAATGAAAATTTTATTTAGCGCTTAGCCAGGACACATATGAACAGTATGAAACAATTTAAAGTCTTGTGGAGTCTCCACAAGACTTTAAACAATAATTTTGTGAAATGAATGTGCATTGTACTAGATATTGTAAAACATAGCTATAAGTACCATATTGTGAAATTAGTTGTAAGTGAACATATTTTGAAAAGACCCTACTCAGTTTTGTTTTGGCAGGTTTTTTCTCAGTAATGTAGGATTTGGAACTCTGCCAGTGAATGACAAAGACTGTCCCCTGTTAATTTATTTAGTTTTATCTTGCCGTTTGTAAAAGATAGTATGGAACATGCATTATTAAGTATTTTTGGACCATTATTTATTTTATTTTTGTTTACTTTGTCATATTAATCAACGTATCAGTTGTATTTCGCTTTAATTTTATATTTTGTTATTTGAACTATCACAAGCAAATTCTATTATTTCCAAGTGATTATATAAATTTTTGAGTTTTAAGTTTTGAGTACACTCATTGAAATAAAATTAGTTTTCGGATTATCTCGCGTATATTAAACTAAAATTATTATTTAAAATCGAACCCGACGTTTCGGCCGCTTTTCAGCTTCCGTGGTCTGCTGTCAGACAAAGTCTGTCCTCAGTCTGCCCGAGACCACTGGAGGCTGAATAGTGATCGAAACGTCGGGATCGATTTCAAATAATCATTTTAGTTTAATATACGCGAGATAAATCCGAAAACTAGTTTTATTTCAATACTCTAATGTTTTAATAAGATATTGATCACCCTGTTAGTACAGTCGTGTGAGACGACCGTTTGATTCGAAGGGTGGCGGGTTCGATCCCCGTACCGGTACAATTTTTTTTTATTTAATTTTCCACAGTTACATAATGAAGTAAACTTATAAACTAAAATCTCGCCAAACTGACGAAGCAGTTTGTTGGCAAGGTAAAACTCAGTTCTATACTATATGTACCTACCATAGCTGTTAATAAGACTTGATCTGGACAGCCGGTTACAATTCTTCGATTTTGGTAGGAACATTAAATATTTTTATAACCTACAGATATTTGTTTCGGGTCTGGGTGTTTGTGTATGTGTTGTGTGTGAACAAAGGCACTCACGACTCAGGTTTATACCGAGTGGCTGTAAGTGTAAGCGTATTTTATTTTTATTAATATCTTATTAAGCACGTGGAGCTGTTATGAACTTCTTCGAATTTCTTTTAGATACTCTGTGTAGCATGTTGTAAGATGTAATCTAGAAAAATCGACCGAGCGAGTGTCGGGCCACGCGACATGTAGGGTTCGAACCTAGGTTTAATCATTTTAAAAGTTCCTTGTAGGCTACGGAACCTTTAAAATAATTAATTTGCTCAGTAGCTGCATATGATCTACTGGTGGTAGAGCTCCAGTACCGAAACTCGCGGGCGCAGGCACTGCCGCATTACTTAATATACTTGCCGCTAAATGGTAGTGTTCAGCACTATCGTGTTCCGGTCAGTTGGTAATATACGGCCCTGTAATTGCCGACACAGAGGCATAAGACCTTAGGCCTCAGGAGTGGTAACGCATCTGCATTATGTCCTTGGTCTTTGTGTAAGTGTCTATAGTCTGCTGTCATCACTTAACTTCAATGAGAACTGCATGCTCGTTTGTCACTTCCATTACATTAAGAAAAAAAACTCATGGTGGTGGGACTGGTTGCGCTACCACGGTGTCCCGGTAAAATATAGCCCTAAAACGTAATGAAATAAAAAATAACCGATTAATATGCACCTGTGTGTGCGCGGTACACAAGCCTTGCGTGGCCTACTTTGGCTGAGGGGAAGCCGAGAGCTCTATCAATGGGAGCTTACCAGCATTCACACATGTCGCAGACACTGTAAAAAGTTGTATTCAATAATAAATTGAAAATACTTTTCCTCCAGTTCATCACAAACTGAAGAGTTTTTTTTTATATTTTGTGATAAAGTTTTTATTAATATTATCACCACATTATTTTTTTATAAAAAAAATCGTAAAAAAAATCAATAAAATATCGTTTCCTTCACGGCAATATGTTTATAAAGACTGAAAAATCACGACTACTGTTGAGCACTTGGCCACCCCTTCATATTTTCGTCCCGCCTCGATAACTTTTTACGTCCATAACGTACTTACATGTATTATTTATATATCAAATTAAAGCTATTTTTCTCATTATTATGAAATACGAGAGCCAAATTAAATCGGCCACATATAAGAGTTGCTGGCTGTTGAAAATAAAATAATTTAATTAAAAATACTTGCCAAAAAGCCAAATTTTGATAGGCAACCTAGTGGATATAAGTATATTCTCTAGATTAAAAATATGCGTAAAAATTTGATTTGCAGCATATCTGGATGAACGAAATGATTCTGCAGTCGGATCCTAACCGATATCAGTCCTCATCTGAATCCTGCGAGTAAACAAGCGTGCCGTAGCTGTAGGAATACGGCTTACTCCACACGCGAAGGGCCAAACGTATGACAATGTGTACCTAACTACCTACACATCTTGTGATCGGAGACCGATTGTATAAGTAACATGTACCACAGAACAGAAAGGCCGCGTGGTATTTTGTTTTGTGGTCGTTTATGAATAATTTGATTATAATGTGATTTGATTTGTTAATTAGGATAAATAGCGAGCATGAAAATAAATTTAATTAAATTCACACCAAAGATGGCGGGTGCCATGTTTTTTCTTAATTTTTTTTTTGCAACATGCAACTTCTACTTTTATTGTATGGCAGAATGATGTTTGTCGGTTCAGCTAGTATTTATATAAAAATCACTCCTGCGCTGGCTGCCACATAGGACAAAGCTAAGATTTCAAAATTACTCCAGAATTGCCATAAATCATCATATCAAGATAATAAAATAATTACATAAAAGCATTCTAACATCTAACATTCACTGCACATGCCCACATTCATTTAAACTTGATTTTTAGGGTTCCGTAGTAAACAAGGAACCCTTATTGTATATCCTTATAGTTTCGCCGTGTCTGTCTGTCCGTCCGCGGCTTAGCGCAAAACCGATTGGTACTTATACTTGGATAAGACTTGGAATTTGGCACAAGTATAGTACCTATACTTGTACCAAATTCCAAGTCTTATCCAAGTATATAACCTTAATCACGCCGACAAAAATGTAGAATAAAATCAAGAATTTATTTTTTTTAAACTATAATCTAATTTAAATAGACATATCAATAAACAACCAATAACCCCTATTCCAACAACACACACATGGAGAATCGTTCCCCATTGATAGAGTTTATTAGTTAGGTACGCCATACGCAAATATTGGCTCCATGCAAATGAAGAAAAAAAATGTATCTTTCAATAAGATGTAAAATCAATATGCAATGGAGAGGGAAGCCATTGTTTTGAACGATATCGGTAAAGCCGCATTTGTAATCGTTTCTGGGCAAATATGTTTGTAGCAGCTACGCTGAAGCTAGTTTAGTAGGCGTTTTATGCTTCTTGTATTTTTTTAAGCGTAATTTCGATATGCACTTTGCCTACGTTGCTGTTTTGGTGTAAAGTGATTATTATGATATTTTCGACAGGTGGGAGAGCTCCAGTGACGGAGCTCGCGGGCGTAGGCACCACCGCATTATCTAACATACTTGCCGCTAAATGGTAGTGTTCAGCACTATTGTAACGTTGTATTTTTTGTAGTCTGGTCTGAAAATGGTCATAACGCCATCTAGATCATCACAGCCGTACTAAGACAACATTATCAATGTATTCCATACCACGCATATTTGGATTACATAATTAATTAATAGCTTTAATTTGTATAAAGACAAAATTTTAATAATTACAAATTAAATATTAAAATATTAATTGAATATAATCGAGAAGACATATATATAATACTATTCGGTAAATTTCATCAGCATTGTTGCTGACAGTTTAAAAGACGTGGATCCAGGGCCAGTAAAGGGGAGGGTCTGAGAGGTTATTGGGACGTCATCTGTGACATCTGTCATAGGTTTTTTCTCGGCCGGAGCCGATAGTGGCGACGAGCTCGAAATAATGAAGAGGCGAAAAGCCTTGTTTATTTTGGCCATCATGGCCTAAATGCCTATTAAATAGGTTTTTTTATCATCAATTGAGGTAAGATCTTCAAGAACCTTTGGATATTTTCTCGTTCACATGTCGATTTGAGAAATGGCGTGATGATTTCATGTTGGGTTGTTTGTTGCAGCCAGTTTCCTTAATGTCGGGAGGAGTTGGGATGCAGAGGCTTTATTCGGTTTTGAGATATTAGTGAAAAGTCCTCGTAAGTAATTATTTCCACTTCCACAAGTTTTGTATAGGGAGGCTGTTTGATTCATGTTGAGTTTGGTACTAGATTCTTCATGAACCAAACAGAGATAAATGCCGATTGTAACCAGTGTGATTTTGGTTTCAGATGCGGGTTATTTTTTTTATCTAAATTTTATTTTTATTTCTTTAAATATTTCCTACATTTTTTATTCCTTTTGGTTAGGTTTCATAATTTAGCATAGGGTATATTTAACATGGAAAATTCTCACCTTACATTTTAGGTACGGATCATTAATGGAATATTTTTTCCTTCCCCAATTATGGTGTTAGATACCGTAGATTTTAGGCATGCTTAAATTAGGAGGATTCTGACTGACCTCTGGATGCGGGGTGTGACCGGTTACCCTGAAGCCTAGTGGAGTAGATAATACTGGACCCCTCCGTAAGCTGTCTACTAAGGTACCATCTTAAGGATTTGTAGAAAGGATTACGGTTACCGGCATTAACATGCCCGGGGACAGGTAATTAAGTAAAGTATAAATTAAATTAAAAAAAAGGAGCAGTAATCGTCACTAATCAAACCACTTTGATATTCACGACCCTGTTTTCTTGACAGTTTGGTACTGGATCACATTGGTAAAAAACATGTAATAATAATTTGTAAGTTATAATTTAAAAACATAGACTAAATAACAATAATAAATACCTATCAGTGTACCAAACAAAAGTTTTTTATTCATGCTCACATTTACAAAACTGGGTTTAGAAATTTATATAAATATTCTGCTAGCCAGGTCATCCACCGGCTTTCACTATCGTGTTCCGATCAGGTAGTAATGTACGGCCCTGTAATTTCCGGCACAGAGGCATAACACCTTAGGCCTCAGGAGTGGTAACGCAATCTGCATCTTGACCTTGGTCTTCGTGTGGATGTCTATAGGCTGCAGTCATCACTTAACATCAATGTGAACTGCATGCTTGTTTGCCACTTCCATTACAAAAAAAAAATATTAAAAATAACTGCAATGTACTGCATAGTAACTTTCAAATTGATGGCCACTGAGTGACAGAATACGTCTGCAGGTGTTGCCTGACACTTTGTGGACGTGCTCTTTGTTTTAGTCATCAGGGTTAAAACTAATACATATTAAGGTAGGTATTCCTAGGTAAACTTAGAGTCATCTTCACCAATTTTCTCAAATATTTGTCTCTGTTTTGATTGTTTCTTTCCTAATCTCAGTGCATTATTTCTTGACGGTGCTGTAAACTATATTTCCTTTTAAACCGAAAAAAAGGAGGAGGTTCTCCATTCGGCCGGATCTTTTTTTCGTTAATAAAGTTAAATGATGTCGGATACTAAACTCAAACTCAAAAATTTATTTAAGCACTTGTAAATAATAGAATTTGCTTGTGATAGGTCAAATTACAAAATTAAAAATTAAAGTGAATGACAATTGATACGTTGATTAATATGTCAAAGTAAAATAAAATAAAATGAATAATGGTCCAAAAATACTTTCCTAATAATAAAAATAGGTATCAACAGAATGTTCCATACTCTTTCTTACAAACGGCAAGACAAGACTAAACAAAAAAATATGGGACATTCTTTGTCATGCACTGGCAGAGTTCCAAAGCCCACATTACTGAAAAAACCAGCCAAAACAAAACTCAGTACTAGAAATTTTTACACAGTTAAGTTACATTATAAAAAAACAAATGCACATCGGTCACTTTCTTCATCATTATATTTCTAGTGCATCAGTAGACGCGAAGGCCTCCTCCAGGTTTTTCCATTCTGAGCGGTCTTTTGTCATTCTGAGCCAAAGCTACTTTTTTGATATCGTTTATCCATCTTCTGGCTTGCGCACCCCTTCTCCTCTGAGTATTGAGTCAGGGTGATGACAAATGATGACATACCTATAACTTAAATTAAGAGTTCCTTAACCCAAATTGTGCGACCGCTCCTCTATCTGTAACAGCTATTTGCTTTGGAGTTAAGCACAAAACCTCGAAAACGAAAAAAAAGTGTGTGTGCAGCACACTTCATTTTTATAGTCGACCTTTAATGAATGATTATTTCTATTGCACACTACAACCAACTATGGAACTACATAGGTGACAGAAGAAAGTAATTTTCCTTATTATATTTTCCTTATTTCGCTACAAATATAAATAAGACGCAAAAATTATGGTCGCAAAACTATGACTACCGGATCTAAAAAATTGAAGTAACTTTTCTCAACAGATATCCAGATGACGTGACGGGTTGATCCCAGCCAAGCGATGGTTTTTGTACTTAGCATGTTATGATTCATCCCTACAAAAATTTCTAGCCTTACAGGGCCAACGGTACTCGGAGGGTTCAGTATCTCTCCTACTATTAGGATGGTAGTAATGCAAAATAAACGCGAATCCAAACGTCCAATCAACTTGATAAGCTTCGATTAATACGAAACAGCTCGCATTATTAAAATAACGTGACTAACTCGACAAAGCGACAGAATTCCATGTCAGCTGATAATAGATAATATTAAACGGCGTTTGGCCGCGGCCGCTGTAATCGGATCATACGTCACAAATAGGCTGTACACGATGCTGTTTATTTAGAAACAACAGATAGGTATCGTTGTAGTTCTAGAAACTAAAATACTCATGTAAAGGTAGTTTGAACCGGCCAAACCACCTGCCCGGTGTTTTGGCGGGTTACTGCAAACGTAATTTGATTATATCGACTACCTCAGTAGCCTAGTGGTAGCAGGCCACTACTACTAAGTTGGGATCATGGGTTCGATTCCCGGGTCGGGAGATATTATATAACGGTGCAAAATCCTTTATGTCTGGTTCTATAGTGATTTTTGCATTTTCTAGAAGTTTTCCAGTACCTCGAAGTTTGGTTATGTGCCCGGAGATGTCAATGGGCTCGCCACCTGTTAGGTACATGTGTGAAAACGTAACCGGTGAATCGTGGGTGTTCGCATGTATGTTTGAATGCATGAACTTACCTCTGCCTAGGGGTAGGCAGAGGTAAATTCATCATCATTCAATGTAAAATCTAATATTTCTAAATTATGATGTTTATTTCACTAAACAAACCAGTTCACTTGAAAAACTAGGCAGCAACAGTGACATTTCTTGTTAGCTTATAAACTTCAAGTTAACCTCATATTAAAGACTTCCCGCGCCGCGCTAACGGAAAAAAACTACGCCGCAATTAGTCATAAATACAAGAATATAAGCGGTAATTGTTGGTTAGAACGAATCATTTTCTTTCTATTCCTATAGGCTAGGCTAGCTCTAATTTTCTGCTTCATTGTTGTGGTTCCAGCGCGCACAATGGAATAGTTGTTGTAGGAAATGCTTACATAATTGAGTGTCTGAATGAAATAATTAATTAAACTGCACCGCCCAAGCAGGTAAATATGCGAACCAACAATCATATTGAGGACGTAGGAGTTACCTACTCGGTAAAGCAAACATTACTGTATATTTTTTTAGTGTAACATTTAATTTGGTACAGTGCCTATAAAAAAATATTGCATATCGAGCTTAAGAAAGAGACAATCGGCTAGTTTCGACTTCGTAGAGCGTCATCTCTGCTGTACACTGCCTACGTAAGCAAAGCATTGATAGTCCGGTAATGGTCAAAACTTGATCTCGTTCCCTAAGTCGATGTGAATGACTGTGATTATGACTAACAGATTTTCTTTTTCTTCTATTAACGAATAGAAAAATTTTGATGATTTACGTATCGGTTAAATATTATTATTAAATTCGTATTTATTAATACCTATTGGATTATTATTATAAGTCATTCTCTCTAGGTAACAATGCAAAAGTGTCCTTGTAGACGAATTTGAAATAAATGATTTGAATTTTGAATTTTGATGTACATTATTTCTAGTTGGATACTATAATGGAAAACAAAATTATATTTCTAACTCAATTGCCTCATTGATTGATCCGTATATGTGTAATAATTCAAACGATTTTGACCGATTCATGAATTTCCATCATTCTGTGTAGGTAAGCTCCGTAGTAAATAAAATATTAGGACTTCTAAGAACTTTGAACAACGAAAACTACAAAATGAACTGCATTTCTTATTAGCTCGTCATTATTACCTCTACTGATACGAGCGATGCATAAAATATCTGTTATAAAATATGTTTTATGTAGAAACGGTGGTAGACCAGTAGAACTTTAATGCGTTATAATAATTAAAATTATTTACCATTCCCGTTAGCAATATGATAGATTTAGTTAGAGGGAAGTTTCTCTTTGTATTTCGATTATTTAATTCAAAGATTTTAGAAGAGTTTGATTGACAAACACGCTTTTCTATAAAATCTGCTTCAACCATTGGCATTGTATGCGTACATTGCGTACATTGTATGTAGACAACCAGCAGTGGACGTCATTCGGGTGAAATAACAAATGCGCTCCTTATCAGATCGTTTTTACATTCATATGTTATTATAGTTCCGTGCGTGCATAGAGCAACACCGAAGGGGAGTAGCAGTAGCCATATGCAGGCTTTCCTCTCTCTCAAAGTACAAGTCTAAATGGGCCTATACCTGTCGCCTAGGTGTTAAAAGGTGTGCGTGAAATTGTTTCTGTACTTTGTTAAAGTGAAGGTGTGAGTTTCGTAGTAATAGACGATTTTTGTAGTGTGCGTGAGTATCGCACGCATTTCCCCCCGCAAAAAATGACACTGTTTTGCATCGGTAATAAACGCTATGGCTACTCCCCTCCAGTCCGGCCGGTGGCCCGTGTTGCTCTATGCGTGCGTGTTATAAAACCCCAAAGAGTGAATAGATAGGCATCTGTTATGGAGCGTATTTGTGTCATTAATGTGTCAAGCGGTTTCAAAATGTCCAGTTCCCGAAATTCCAAATTCCCAAAACGTATTTAAGTACCTACCTATATTTTTCAAGTTCCAAAAGAATAACTGCTATCAAAAAAAAAAATACACATTGTGTGTACTTATGCACGCACATAAGAAGTTATATGTACTTGTTAAAACGACAAAAAATATTTATTAGATAGATTATCCTCAAATCTATAAATGCACTTATGTGACAACCACTTTTACCACTAATAATCAAAACAATTATTTTTGTTGATAAATCTATACAAATAAATACAATTGGAGTGTCTGTTTGTAATATAAAAATAACCGCTTTTCACTAAATGCACACGGCACATATACCAAAACATTTTTTTTTACAATTTTTGTCTGTCTGTCTGTTTGTTCCCGCTAATTTCGGGAACGGCTGGACCGATTTCGATGGGACTATCACTGGCAGATAGCTTATGTAACAAAGAGTAACTTAGGCTACTTTTATACTAGCTGCGCTCACGACTTCGCCCGGGTGGATACTGAACAATCATAAATTCTCACGCGAACGAAGTCGCGGGCACAGCTAGTTATCAATAAATATCTATCACCGTCGTATATACGATTGAAATTATAAAAAGTTTAGCAACTAACTTCAGACTGTTGCTTATATTTGTTTAGCAACTAACTTCAGACTATCGCTCTTATCTGTCGGTGTGCGTGCGCATCTAAAAAATCACTCTTAATTAACTCTCCAATCGCGTTTTCAACTTTTCTAACGTACATATTCCCAATTCAATCTGCGACATAACAGATGATTGCTTCTGGACTGTGTTGTGTGCTTTTAAAACTTAGAGAACAACTAGGTACTCCATCGAATTTCGTTAGCCGATTAATTGAAACTGTTCTGTGCCCTCTATTTCATGAAGATACAGAAAAACTATTTTCAAATTGGAATATAGTGGTCACTGATGAAGCTAATCATTAAAGTTCTAATAATTATTAAGGTATTAGTTATACTTAGATAAAATTAAAAAATTCTTACCGTAATTCCGATTTCCTTTGTCCGACCGAATCCGTAACAGAGTTATATATTAGTTATTTTATGTTTTCATATAAAGAAATCTGATAGGGTACATCTGTACATTGTCGTTATTCATCCTGTCCGCGATCAATACAATAATCACAGTAACACTGTAAACGATTATATATTTATTGAAATTGGTTAACTTTTGTCAAAATAGTGAAAACTGCTAAAGTTTTATAAGTGTATACATATCAATGGAAAAATTCATAACCATGATTGTTTACATTACATTTCTTTGAAACTGTATTACATTGCTTTGAAACTACAATGTATACATCTTATAGATATTGTCACAAGTACATAAATATATCTTAGGAAGTGTGTAGTATTCATTGATTGTATTTTGTTTACCTTATAATGAACAGAAAGTTTACATAATTTTGACCTAGTTTGTTGATTACATTATTTATTTAAGTACATTTATATAAGTACAACATTAGACACTTGTTTTTGAAATATATAATGTTTACATTCCTTAGCAAATTTGTCAACGTTTACTTTTCAATGCACGTGACTGTACACTGGTATCTATACATGTTAATCTAGGGGAACAGCAAATTATGAAATACTTTTGTATTTTCAATTTGCAAATCGCAAATAATTTTAAGCACGTCATAAACAACATGGATATTAATGTACATTTATATTAACGTTTACTTCTCTTTGCAAAATATACGAATTTAAAGTCGTAAAATGTATATCTGACCGTCAACTCAGGGTATAAGAAAAAAAAATATTTTGGTTCATTAGATTTTCAGATATTTGAAGTATGTTTTCAGTCACACAATAAAATTTAACTTCACGCCTGTAATCCCTGAAGAGGTAGGCAGAGGTGCATGCATTCAAGCATACATGAAAACACCCACGTTTCAGTTACATAATAATAATACCTATTATATTATAACGTGATGACCCACCGCCTACTAGGGGAGGAAAACTCTTCCGCTAGTTCAATCAATCAATAGCGGGAAAACCATTCGAATAGGGTAGTAAATGCAACAACACGGGATGGGCAGCAGCATTCCGCAAAACCACCGTCACTGGTTTCGCCAATCCACATGCGAAGCGTGGCGATTATAACATGTTCTCCAAAATGACACATAACCCTATTGAGCATCGTTAAGCAAACCTTTTGTCCAGCGTTGGACATCTCTCGGCTGAAGTAATGAATAATACCTGCACGTATAAAACATGCTAAATCCTCGCCCCATTTTGCTATATTCTGTCTATTGTATAAATAACATACTTGAAGAGGGCTGTGACTGCTTCGTACTGAATAAATAATCTTTATGAGCAAGCCGAGTAAGATGGCATTTAAAATTAATGAAATGGAACATAATATCTTGAATGTAATTGGGCGAGCTGCTGCATCAAAATTTAAACATAGTGGACTATACATAGCTGGAGTCTAGACTTCTATTCATTCCCGTCTACGTACCATAGGGACTTCAATAGCTAGTTAGCATAGCTAATCCCAATTTAGTGTAATATTTAACAATTTTTTAGCGTTTTTTAACCTAAGGAAGTAAATATTATTTATAGAACGACAGTAATATTAAAAATATAAACAAAAGGAGAAATACAACCTGGCGTTCTTATCGCTAAGCGTTAGGTATATAGTAGGTATGTTGTTAGGTTTTTCGCGAACTACACTCATTGGTATAAAACTAGTTTTCGGATTTATCTCGCGTATATTAAACTAAAATAGTTTTGTATGAATAAAATATTTAACCCATTACAGGCGTTAAATTATTTTCAAAGGCGGCTTAAATATTAATATTTTAAGTAAAATATTATGTTAAATTAAGTAATAATATGTTAAAGGGGTATTTACCATTTTTACGACTACATGAACACCATTACATATATTTAAAAGCTTTTTTTTTATTTTTTTTTAGGTCGGGCTTTGTGTAGGCGGCCTGTCTTGAGACGGCACTAGTCTACTTCACCATGCAATCATCGACGAGCGCAGAAGGCGCTCCAAGCTTTTATTGTTTTATCTGTGGAATATAAAGGAATTGGCATTTTATAGGAATGCATGGAGCGGGTGCACCTATGACGCACGCGTCCGCAAACATGCAGATAATAAAGTATTACTTTATTATGGCAACGCCTTCAACAATCGTTAGGCATTGTCAAACACTGTCTCGGTACTTTATGGATATTTACCCGATTACTGTCCACAATGTACAATGTTTTAGAGAGTTCGATGCGACCCATTCGCAATTAGATATAAAAAAGAATAAAACTATCTTGCTAAATAATACGGTAGTATAATCTAGTAAACATTTTATTACAGTATTTTACTTCGAACTGGACAGATGCGGTTGGGACTTTCTCATTCCTCCGAGGTTTCTCAGTGCCCAATTCGGAGTTTTATATTGCACCCAGAAATGTCAATAGGCTTGCCGCTACAGATTGGCGGAAAGGTAAATAAACGCGAAGGTAATTTGGGCAGGAAAGAGAAACAGGGTAGGTTTGAACATTTTTACCGAATAAAAATACGGTATTTTGGATAAATTCTTTAAATTTTAGATGCACTTTAGACGGACTTTTGAGATCCATTTCCAGTGAGAAATTATAGTTTTGAAAGAAATTCATATTTATTTAAGTATTTAGTAACTTCGCTTTTTAGGATGCTTTCTCTCCAGGGGCCATTCGTTTGACTCATCCTGTATAAATATGAAATCGACTGACTAACACATATATTTTAAAGCTTCCTTCTTTTATTTGTGAATTATAAATGAATTGGCATTTTACAGGAAGGTATAGCGCAGGTGTGCCTATGACGCACGCGTCGGCAAACATGCTGGTAATAAAGTATTACTTTATTATGGCGACGCCCTCAACAATCATTAGGCATTGTCAAACACTGTCTCGGTACTTTATGGATATTTACCCGATTACTGTCCACAATTTACAATGTTTAAGAAATAATGTGAGAAAGAAAAATTATTAGTAAACAAATAGTAGGTATCTTGAAATACTATTCCTAAATTTATTTCATATATATGATTTTTCATATATAATTTATATCATATTTTTTACTGGTGGTAGAGCTCCAGTGACGGAGCTCGCGGGCGTAGGCACCAACGCATTACCTAATATACTTGCCGCTAAATGGTAGTGTTCAACACTATCGTGTTCCGGTCAGGTGGTAATGTACGGCCCTGTAATTTCCGGCACAGAGGCATAAGACCTTAGGCCTCAGGAGTGGTAACGCATCTGCATTTTGACCTTGGTCTTTGTGTGGGTGTCTATAGGCTGCAGTCATCACTTAACATCAATGTGAACTGCATGCTTGTTTACCACTTCCATAATATAAAAAAAAAAAAAAAATAGTTTTTTATGTACCTAAGTAGTTTACTAGGATGGTAAGTAAATACTGTAGGATATAGAAATCTACACAAAATCCGTTGGTTTTGGTCTGTGATACGTTTAATATATCTAATATACTTACAATGTATCCCAGGGATAAGTGGACGCCCGGCGTTTTTCGAATATTTGGACAAAATTAAAGTTAATTGTTTTTTTTTTAAGTTTTTAGTAGGTAAATACGCGTGTCGTGCTGCAGTTTTTTTACGATATTTCCTAAGTTTTATATCTTTCTTCATTCATTATTTTTATTGACTAGGTGAAATCATAGTTTATCAAGTAAAATTATCAAACATAACTAAAAAATAATAAAACATTTATTAACAAAAAAAGAAAATTTATCATCTATACTTATAATAAAACTGTAGAAGTGTAAATTCTGTACATTGAAAATATTGAAAAAATAAAAAACAGGAGATGTTACTAGATCAATACCGAACACAAATATGTGATTAGAAAATTTTTTGTCTGTCTGTCTGTCTGTTTGTTCAAGCATCACACAAAATGTACCGGTCCGATTACGATGAAACTTGGTATGATTATAGTTTAACCTTTAGCACACAACACTGGGTAGGTACTTTATATCCCGGAAAAGTGTCTGTTTGTCTGTGTGTTTGTGCACGCTAATTTCAGAAACGGTTTTTTCGATTTGCGATTTTCACAAATATATTGTGGTTAGTTTCACTTAACGTTAAGTGTTTGTTTTATGTGAATTGATTCAGAAATAAAAAAGTTATGTCAATTTAAAGAATCATGTCGAATATTTTTAAGCTATTCTGTATCTTAGTTCTATCTTTTAGGGGGTTTTGTACCTAAAAGGTAAAAACGGACCCTACGGATTACTAATCCTGCGCTGTCTGACTGTCTGTCTGTCCGTCCGTCCGTCCGTCTGTCTGTCTGTCTGTCACCAGCCTGTATCTCATAAATAGTGATAGCTAGAAAGCTAACAGTTTCACAAATTATGTATTTCTGATACCGCTATAAAGACAAAATTAATTACTAAAATAAGAAAATGAAAATGTGAAGGCGTCCAAGGGGCTTTGTTTTTTTTTCGTATATGTTTTGCTCGATAATAATAACGATAGCAAGTAGACGCTTAAAATTTGCACAGAATTTTTAGGTCTTATGTTGTATGTTACCTTCCATAATAAATAATTTAATCAAATTGAAATGTAATTTAATTTTACACTTCTGCCGTATAGATCTATCTTTCATCTTTCATTCTCTATCAGTAGCTCTAATTGACTGAAACTTTACAAAACTTTATAATTATTGTCTACTAAAATATGGCCTTTTCGAAAATACGGTTCAGCGTAGGGTGGACGTTTGTAGGTGGGTACTTACACGACGGAGCGTTTAAACACATGTCATAATTAGATTAATTAGCAATTTTTCGCAATCCTAGCAGCCTGTGTGCTTTTATCCCCGATGGCCATACGTGTAATATCGTGTACAGAGAAGCATTACTGTAAAGTAGATTTTTTTAGCTACCCAAAATTTATATATCCAAAAGAGCTGCCCAAAGTCCCAAAATCACTATTCCACGCGAACAAAGTCGCAGACACAGTCGTAGTAGAAAATAAATTTGTTTAAGTATAGATTTGTACCGTATTAGTAGGGAACATTTCACCTGTGAGAAGCCGAGGCGGGTAACTAGTATAAAGATAAAGACATGCCCGCTCATCTACGAATAGCATTAGAAGGAATGAATACGGAACCAACCCCAGAGAGGCAGATCAGGAAGTGGGGTGGGCAAACCAATATTATAAGAGTGGATTCAAAGGAAATCGAAATTCTACGCCTGTTACAATCTCTCAGTGGTTATTAGCGACAGAAAATGTATTGGGAAGCGGCTTATAGCTAAGATGTCTTCTATTGTACCTACTATATAAATCTACGTGAATAATAGCTGATTTATGCAAATTGAGACGAAATTTGAAAACGGTTTATTACTTTTTCGTTATCGTTCCAACCTCATTAGTTTAATGCTTAATCCCTACTTCCCTATTAATATTATAAAGTAACTCTTGTCTGTCTGTCTTTCTGTTACCTTTTCACGTCCAAACGACTGAACCAATTTTAATGAAATTTGGTACAGAGATAGAACTGACTTTGAGAATGAACATATGCTTCTTAGTTATACTTTCATAAAACGACATCCGCGCGGGCAACAGCTTGTCAAATAAATAAACTTCAAATCGCGCCTGAATTCTCCGAAGAGTTAAGCAGAGCTAACTGCAACTAATGCATGCATTGGTAGCAAACAGCTACGATTCGCCGGTAACGTTTTGTCCCATGTAACAGGTGATCTATTGACATCTCTTAGCACATTACCGAACACCGAGGATGGCTCTAGGAAATGGTGAAATCCCAATAGCATATAGAGGAACAGTGATAAAGAGCACCTTTATCTCTGACAGCCTCCGACCTGGGACAACCCAGGACAAAGGCTCCAAGCGTAGCAGTAATGGTCTATTACCACTAGAATAATAAAGCCAGTATTCAAAAACAACAACGCTTTTACATCTTTTAGCCACACACCATCAGACCCAGTTGAGTGCCGTATAAGTTTCTATACCTAAGCATGTTCACAAGAGCATAGTGTTGCAGTATCACCACGCGAGTTTAGTTGGTCTATCAAAAATTCTTTACACGCAGAATCGAATGTAGATGAGACCTATGTGTCAAAGAAGGTAATAGATACTAAGTTTGTATATTATATTTCATTAATATTCGAATACAATTACTGCATGTTTTTTTTATCTAATGGAAGTGCAAACAAGCATGCAGTTCACACTGATGTTAAGTGAGTACTGCAGCCTATAGACACCCACACAAAGACCAAATGCAGATGCGTTACCACTCCTGAGGCCTAAGGTGTTATGCCTTTGTGCCGGAAATTACACGGCCGTACATTACCACCTGACCGGAACACGATAGTGCTAAACACTACCATTTACCGGCAAGTATATTAGGTAATGCGGTGGTGCCTACGCCCGCGAGCTCTGTCACTGGAGCTCTACCATATGTATATACCTATAGATATATATACCTAATTAAAGAAAAAATCATAAATACTCACCTTGGATAACCTGAAAATATTCTTTGTAATGAATGAAACTGCGCCACTGCCCTCAAATGGATGATGTACCTGGAATTGAAGATATGTCTGATTTAATGTGAAATATTTTATAGTTTTATACAAAAAACCCATAGAGCAACACGGGCCACCGGACCGGAGGGGAGTAACCATAAGACTTTCCCCTCTGTCAAAGTACAAGCCCAAGTGGGCCTAGATGTTTAAATGAGTGCGTAAAGTAGTCAATGTACTTATTTTGTTAAACTCATTGTGTGAGCTTCGTAGTAATAGATGATTTTTGTTGTGTGCGTGTGTGTGTCACACAAATTTCTGTAAATGGTAGACTGTTTTTCATCGGTAATAAACGCTATGGCTACTCCCCTCCGTTCGGCCGGTGGCCCGTGTTGCTCTATGATAAACCCGGAACACGATAGTGTTGAACACTACCTACCATTTGACAGCAGATAGATTCCCTCAAGTCCCTTCACTGTAACTCTACCACAAGTAATGTTCGTAAATTAGAAATTTACTTTATTGGTGGTAAAGATCAGGTGTCAGAGCTTGAGGTCGTAGGCACGACCACGATGTAATGGAAGTGGCAAACAAGCATGCAGTTCACATTGATGTTAAATGATGACTCCAGCCTATAGACACCCACACAAAGACCAAGGTCAAAATGCAGATGCGTTACCACTCCTGAGGCCTATATTATACCTCTGTGCCGGAAATTACAAGGCCATAAATTACCAAACACGATACTGCTGAACACTACCATTTAGCGGCAAGTAGGTATATTAGATAATGCGGTAGTGCCTACGCCCGCGAGCTCCGTCACTGGAGCTCTACCACCAGTAAATGTACCTACCTGCCATCAAGTAGTACTGTTCAGCTACAATTGTACTGCATCTAACTGGTATACATAACTGTAATTAGTGCCTGCCATGCGAGATTATCTGTACCTTGGGGCAATTCTCGCATGGACTGGAAAATCAGGCAGTTACCGGCAAAGATCACGCGTTTCCCTTCGAGTCACCTAATGGTTTGATTCGCCCCAGGCACCCAAAACACGCGAAGGCGCTAGCCATTTGTTTATAAAGCGTAAAATATCACATTTAAAACACATAAATGATTGGCGGCTGGTGGCTGCCACCGCCGTCACCTGCCCTCCCATTGGTGGAAGACATTCTGATATAATTTAAATATTGTCAGCGACGGAGATTCACACCTTATTGCAATTTATTTTCGCGGGGAACTTTATTCGATTTGAGCTCACCCCGTGATACGCTAAATAATATATTGAGGGAAGCAATTCTCTGATCGTAACCACTAATATCATTTGATTTTAAAATGTTTCGGTTTCAGCTAAATTAATATCATAAATCGTTTTTGACAGACGACATAACTGTTTTTGACTGTAAATCTGTTTTAAAAAAAGGTAACCTTACTTATTACCAACGCGGCACAAGAAAGCAGAAAAAAATAAACGAAAACGAATAAAAAATCGGCCAAGTGCGAGTCGGATTCGTGCACGAACGTTTCCGTACCATCAACTAAGTATAAAAGAAAATCACGTTTGTTATAAACAAGTTTCTACCTTTATATTAACACGGAGTTGCTGAGAGTACAAATTTTTAATAAGAATTAAGACTTACGTACCTACTTTTCATGTATTTCGCTCGAATTTTCACCATGGCGCATTGCTCGATCACGATAAATATCGAATATTAATTATTATCAATGTATAAATGTTGGTTGTGATTGGAGGGGCGCGCTAAGAGGCTCCGGCCGAGGCGGTCTAGGCCGCTTCCGCGCGGATATTGTAGACTTCCGTCGACTGGAGGACCATCCCACCCGACACCAGACTCGTCATTACCCAGTGCGAATTATAAGCGAAACGATTAGCTCCTTGCCAGTCGGGTGCCTTTTTTTTAATATCATAAAGTTGACAGACAAGCAGACGTGCCACCTGATGGAAATTGGTCGTCGCCGCCTATGAACATTTGCAACACCAGGGGAGTTGCCAACGCGCTGCAAGCCCTGAAGGACTCTTTTGACGCCATTTTTGAAGAAATGCATGGGACTGATGATGTTTTAATCATTATATTGGAAATCTGTTCACTTTTTATATAGGTAGGTGGATGGCTGGATATCTACCGATTTCATTTGGCTTATTAATGTTTGTTATTTCACAACTACTTCGTTACTACGTTTTTTTTTATGCAATAGAAGTGGCAAACAAGCATGCATGTGAACACATTGATGTTAAGTATAATAATATAGGTACCTGCCTAGTCTTTTCCCTTGTTTTGTATTTCAAATTCAATACAATGTTACCCTAGTATCAAATTGTCATCTAATAAAATCTCAGAATCAAATATGTATGTATGTATCTTCATGTCCCTTACAGGGTAGGCAGAGAGTGTGGAGCACCAGGTATCCTGGACATCTCCCATGCTTCTTCTACATTCATCATTCTCTTCATACATGCATGCCGATTCCTAAGACTTTTGACCCCGCATTCCGACAGTACTCGACCTATTTGGTGGTAGGTCAGAATCAAATAACAGATTACCAAACAATAACGAATTTAAAATTACAGTTTTAAGGAGTCGGGTCGTGACGACCCAATAGTGGATAACCCTCTAGTGGAGGAGAACTCTTCCGCTAGTGCAGTCAGTTATCCGAACAATGACAGTCAAACAATTCCAATAGGCCGGTAGTAAAATTAACAACGCGGGAGGAAACAGCAGCGTCTCGCGATAAAACTATCGCTGCTGCGATCGCCAAGCGTGGCGATTATGGCATAACAATAATAATAATTGCAACCCAATATACGGCGATTGACGCGCCACCTCACGATTGCATAATAAAAATAAGATATTATTAAGATGTTTTATACCTACTTATATTTTATTTACTTTGGTATTATTCTATTTATTATTATTTGTACCTACTAGTATGTATTGCATTTGTATGTTATTTAAATTGGTTTTATTATCTGTATTATATCCGTATGTATGTACCATGTTTAAATAATAGTACAATTATACCTATTCTAAATTTGACATCCGTGGTTCACTCGCTCTAAGGGTCCTGTTGAAAACCAGCGTCAGGTACCTTGTATATGAAGGTACCTGGCATTTGCTGAACAGAGAACAGAACCTTTTTGGCAGCCGTGAGACACATATTACGTGTACATGTATTAATTTTAGATATTGTGTTGTCTTTTCTTTGTTGTCTACGTTTTATGTCTGTTTTATGTGTCTCGCTGTGTGTCAAATAAATAAATGTTTCTGTTCCTGTTTCTGTCCCACCGCTGGGCACGAGTCTCTCGAGCGGGTTAGTGGCTAACCCGCTGTCGGATGTTTTCAAACCGCCCATAAGGCCTCCGATAAGGTTCAACGTATCGAACTACGAGACCGACCCTCCGAAGCACGGAAACGCTCATTTTAATTTGCCACTAGCGGTCACCCATCACATACCCGACCGCGTCCGTATCGCTTAACCGAGTAGATCGCTTACGATCTTCACCAGCCGCTGGGCCATGCTTGCTTCATTATGGCATATTATCCCCTAATGACGCACAACACGTGTGGGTGGACATTCATTAGACTCAAATCTAAAAACTATCTACATTTTTAGTCCATTCATTAATGTATCATGTATCAATTGATTAAATTACAAATATAAATTTAAATTCACAGCTGCACCTTTGTCATATAATATTAATATTTCATAAAACAAAACATATTTAGAATGTTATCAATCACTTAAACAAAAGCAAAATCGCTACCTAACCAAAATGAACGGTTGAATTAACATTTGACCGGAGTACATAATTGTGGGGAGAAATAATAAAGGCGGCGCAGCGCGGCCGGTATCCGCTTGCAATAAAAATGTAAAACGCTACCGATAAGCGGCAGCGCTAAAGGCTTGAATGTGAAACAGTAGGGATGGGACAATCGCTGAACAAATTACATACCTTTCGTATCGATAATACAACGATTAGATGCGGTTCAAATTGACACGACGGTGTCACACATATTGCTTAAAAAAGCTATAGCCTGCGAAGTCGTATTGGTGATCCTCAATTTATATTTTAGTTAAAAAATTGTCTCATCTCTTTCATACTTTTTTATATTACAATGTAATATGTCGGTGTGGTTACTATACAATTATTTTCTTCACTTGTAACATTATGTTCAAGGAAGCATAAAAAGCGACCAAAACGTCTTGTTGATGTAAAAAATCATTTTAGTGTAATATACGCGAGATAAACCGTAAAAATAGTTTTTCTATGAGTACCTATAGCATGCGAAAACCTAAGAATACATCATAGATAGGTAAATTTTGTTTTCTATGTTCTAACCTAGAGATTATTGTCCTTTTTAACCGACTTCCAAAAAAAGGAGGAGGTTCTCAATTCGTCCGAATCTTTTTTTTTATGTATTTGCTCTACAAATAATAGGTATGGTTTTAAATTTTTTAAACTAGAATGGCAATTCTTGAAGAATGCACAGAGAAACAGAGAAACTTTAAACATAAAATAAAACCAAAATAACGAGTCGAATAATAAAAAAATAATAATTTAATCTGTACAGTAAATAAAGCAGACATTTATATTTAATGTAAGCATTACAATCTATATCGATAAACGTGTGTTATTACATCTAAATAATATATAAAATAGTTCGAAGATAAAAATATCGATAAGTAGTCCACGGAAAACGATGTCACATCACTACACTAGCGGACCGCTTCAGTTTTTACGTCCGGATCAAACCGCCCGGTATTTTGTCACACAAAATATAAATGTAGCTTACTTCCTTCCTTCATTGGTTGTGTTTATCTGAATGATTAATTATGCCTTGTTCTACGTTCTGCTCGGCTTTCAACAAGCTAAATAGAATTTATGTTTTATGTTATACACAAGGACATGAGAATGTAAGCCTGCTACCGTGACTGGTGACGGTGTTTTTATATGAAGTTATTACTGAAGGGATATTACTTACATGTGTCACGCTAAATGAGGCCTTTTTAAAGTGTCTTGACACGATCGATACGCAACCCAACGAAGGTACATAATTTTGTTCGTTTATTACAGGCGTAGGTTGTATTGCTCATTTTTTGGGTTCCGCAGTATTTATAATGATTTTATGTATATCTTTATTAAAATGTTCGGATTTGGAAGCAGAGGAACTCTAAAATTACACAAAGCCTGTAAAGAGAATACAGACACAATCAGTTTGAATGAAAGTAAGAAACAATTTATTTAGACAGACAGCACGGAGACATTAAGAAACAAATAAAATAAATGGAAAACAGTTGACAAACAACACATATAATAAAGAAAAATCAAACATGTGTAACATAATATGTGTCATGGCTGGTCTAAATGGGTGCCCAGATCAGCTTCATGTCGGTTAGAAGATATCTAAACGACGCTGGTTTTCGTCTGGGACCAGGTGCTGTACGGATGTCAGTGAGCTACAAGTGTGTATACCTATTAAGTTTAATTAGTTTCGGTCTAGCATATTTTCTACATTTATATCTGTATTGATAACAATATTATTATTGGAGGACATTTGTACATCGGTATGTCTGTATCGACTTGGATAATTAATAACTGGACCGATAACGATTATTTTTCACCAATAAGATGCTACGCAACATAGGTAAATTATTTATGAGTGATCCATACAAAAACTTCAAAATGTAGCACTCCTAAGTTATTAAAAATTACCCGTTAGAGTAACACAAGAATAACTTTATTTTAGATGTCATTAAAACTAAATCTAAAATACACAGTAGGTACACAGTACACAGGTACATACATACATTATATTGCTTATTTTATTCTAAAGCAATATTCTCTAAATATCGGTCAATAAAGTCATATAAATTAAATACTGTGTTTACATCGCTCATTTTACCTATCGTCTCACTGAAAAGTAGAGAATTTGTATTTGTACAATATATATATAAGTCTGTTTTACTACATGAAAGAAATAAACCTTGTGTTGCTGTAAAGAAGATTTATTGTTAGTTTTTTTTATACAGAGACTATTTTATTTAGGTAATATAAAACAATATGAACTCAAACCTGTAAAGAAGAAACGACAATGAAAGTTTATTCTTTCACTTTTAAAACATAAAATAATATAATATTAAAATTTTCATTGATTATCCAATTGTCAATCAACTCGTATTTAAATCTGTCATCTGACATTCTGAATTCATAATCTTAATATATATAAATCTCGTGTCACAATGTTTGTCCTCAATGGACTCCTAAACCACTTAACCGATTATAATAAAATTCGCACACCATGTGCAGTTCAATCCAACTTGAGAGATAGGATAGCTTACATCACGCTATGACTAATAGGAGCAGAGCAGCGCGGGCGAAGCCGGGGCGGGCCGCTAGTATAATATTAAAATTTTCATTGATTATCCAATTGTCAATCAACTCGTATTTAAATCTGTCATCTGACATTCTGAATTCATTTCTTCTTTAAAATCAGACAATTAAAAAGTTAAAAACTATAACCAAACTTCATGGTAAGTAAACACACAGAGTGCGAAGAAAGAAATAGTATTTCTTTACATATATTATCTCAATATATGGAAAGTAGGCATAGTTCGGCACATTAGTTTAATAGCTACAACAAGAAGTGAAAATAATTTAGCAAAACGAGCACCGCACCGAGTGGTCGTAGTATTTCCGTGCAGCAATACGACGAACTTCGTATCGCCTTAGAGGTATAAAAAAATTAAATGTCCAAAAATGTTATGGAATCTTAATATATATAAATCTCGTGTCACAATGTTTGTCCTCAATGGACTCCTAAACCACTTAACCGATTATAATAAAATTCGCACACCATGTGCAGTTCAATCCAACTTGAGAGATAGGATAGCTTACATCACGCTATGACTAATAGGAGCAGAGCAGCGCGGGCGAAGCCGGGGCGGGCCGCTAGTATAATATTAAAATTTTCATTGATTATCCAATTGTCAATCAACTCGTATTTAAATCTGTCATCTGACATTCTGAATTCATTTCTTCTTTAAAATCAGACAATTAAAAAGTTAAAAACTATAACCAAACTTCATGGTAAGTAAACACACAGAGTGCGAAGAAAGAAATAGTATTTCTTTACATATATTATCTCAATATATGGAAAGTAGGCATAGTTCGGCACATTAGTTTAATAGCTACAACAAGAAGTGAAAATAATTTAGCAAAAGGAGCACCGCACCGAGTGGTCGTAGTATTTCCGTGCAGCAATACGACGAACTTCGTATCGCCTTAGAGGTATAAAAAAATTAAATGTCCAAAAATGTTATGGAAAATAGATGTTGGCCGATTCTCATAGATACCGGATAAGCACAAAAAATTTCATCAAAATCGGTCAAGCCGTTTCGGAGGAGTATGGCAACGAAAACTGTGACACGAGAATTTTATATATTAGAATAGAAATACGAAAGTAACTCTGTTTGTCTGTCTGTTACCTTTTCACGTCCAAACGACTGAACCGATTTTAATGAAATTTGGTACAGAGATAAAGCTGACTTTGAGAACGAACATAGGCTACTTAGTTATTTATAAAATGACATCCACGCGAGCAACAACTAGTTTAATATAAACCTATATTCAAATAACGCCAATTATCCTACTACAAATTGCTTCAGAACTACGAAAAATAATCTACTTCAGAATGATACCGTATTGGTACCTACACTGCACCCGTACAAAGCCGGGTCGGGTAAGCTAGTCAGCAATAAAATCAGCTCTACATTCTACACAGATTTAAAGATACGCGACCGATGCACGATATTGGTGAAGTATACACATCAGAGGCGCATAACTTATACAGCAAATCCAATGCAGCCCACCCCGCACCACAAATCACGAAGTAGCAACGAGTTACTCCACGTTAGTAGCATAATTTTTAGGGTTCCGTAACCAATGATGTTGTCCGTAACCTACAAGTAACCGTAGCTTGTCACTATGTCCGTCCATTCGTCTGCAGCATAGCCCAGATACTCTTTGTACGAGTATAAAGTTGTAATTTGCCATAAATATTGGGTTTGCCGACATTGTAGTAAAATAAATCATGAAAACTATTTTAATAGGGTAGGCAGGTACTTCCCCTACACGAAAAGACAGGATGCTACTTTTTCTTTTCTCTAAGCATGAGTAAGATTGATGGATCTTTAAAAAATATTATGGGTGTGTGAAATATTAAGCTTTAAAGTGTTTTTAGTGAGACTCAAGTACCTCTCTTTTTGACAGCTGAACACGTATATTCGGATACAATAAAAAAAATCACGGTAGTAGCTAGGGCATATTGAAATTAAAAGGAAAACCATCAAAGGTAAGAAGACTTAACAAGTTTACATCGATCAACGGGACCATACATTGCGCGTAGCCTGAAACCCACTTGCCCGGTCTTTATTACTAACAAATACAATGTGCAGTAAATGGAGAATATTGGTTCGCATGTAACACCAGCGCGCCCCCGCTGCCGCGTAACGTTTACTTATTTGCGACTAAAATGTAAAAATAGCTGCATCTATCCAGAAATCGTGAGAAAGTAATGATAAATACATCAATTTGATCATCGATCAGCTTTCTCGTGACGGTGAACTGTTTATTAGATGGGATATAAAGGATCGCCTAACCATAGCCAACCGACGCGGCTCCATATTTATTGAAATTACTTTTGATTGTGGAGGGTAATAAGTGCTTGCAAGCCGGTAGCCCGTTCACCTTAAAATTAAGCCAGCTTTTTGTTTGAAACTGCACGAATTAGACGCTTTATATGTAGACAATTTGCATGGCCGGATCGGCGGTTAGCAAGGATTGAGGTGCATCGAGTTTTGTTGTTGTTGTTACTCGATGGAGTGATTCGACAGTTCGTACGGTATCGCGGAAACAGGTGCCAAAAGATACGCGTGTATGGCGGCAATTCCTTGCCTAAAAGTTTAGCCCGATTTGGATACGCGGTCATTGAATCTTAAAAGATAATTTTGCATATGAAACGATGGAGAAGCGATCCTAAATTATTAAGATTTTTTCACACGAATCGGGAATCAGTAGCCGTTTATTCTTACAATGCAGATCAAACACTGTGATTACTCGTTTATTGCTTGGAATCTTTATAAGTATAAAACTGCTTGTACCTATAATTTTGCAACACAGCAGTTCGTGCGATTGTTGTGTGGTAGATACCTACTTTTTTATTCACATTAACTAGTACACCGATCATGTTTTATATCATTACCTACTTTAAGCGAATAATTTCGCAAGTTACACATTGTAAAAAAAAAAATGGACTACGGTAGACATTTACGTACATTTATGTACATAAAATGTATTTTTTTATGAAAGGAAGGTAGCAAACTAGCATGCAGCTCACATTAATGTTAAGTGATGAGTGGAGCCCATAAACATCTTCATAAAGAAAAACCTTCACGCCTGTAATCCCCGAAGGGGTAGGCAGAGGTAAATGCATGAATTCAAGCATTGATGCAAACACCCACGACTCGCCGGCCAAACAACCCAAATTAAATTAATTTTTTTGAATTTTTGAATTTTTTACTTTTTGCTTTGGAAGTGTTTAAGCCAATGTATCGCAATTTTGAAATCAGTTAAATACAGCTCTGCATCTGTTATCGGAGGCAAGCCAGAAAGAAATTACCTCGATGAGAGACACGACCGCTTATCAAAATTATTGTCGACATTGTCATTGCTCTCAATTTTTTACTAATAACAATAACATTTTTTTTATTTTGGTATGCTTATGTCTATAGCATCTGTATAAGTATATTAACATTGCACCTTGAAGGATCACAAGTTTTTTTTTTATAATGGAACTGGCAATCAAGCATGTAGATCACATTGCAGCCTATAGACACCCACACAAAGACCATGGTCAAAATGCAGATGCTTTACCACTCCTAACGCCTAAGGTGCTATGCCTCTGTGCCGGAAATTACGGGGTCGTGACCGGAACACGAGTGCTGACCATTTAGCGGCAAGTATAATATATTAATGTAATGCGGTGGTGCCTACGCCCGGGAGCTCCATCACTGGAGCTCCACCACCAGTAAAAAAAAGTCCATCGCAATATTGTCATCGTTATTATATTGTGCAGTGCATTTGTGCGTTATGCGTAAACGCAATCAACTCCCTCTCGAATGCTTACCCACGCTCCAGAAATTACTGGTGTAGCGAAACAATTTCGTCCTACCTTTATTACATGCTTGCATACATTTATTTAATTTGTTATGGCGTAACTAATGGTGGATCGACGGATGTAGACGGACATTTCTAAGTTTAATAACATTCTATGATACACCTACAATACATTGTATTGGTTTTAATCGGCAAATTCATATGTATCGACAGTTTCGCTTGACTCGCTAGTGATTTTGAAAATCGAATCGAATAATTTTTGACACATCAACATTACATGGGCCAAAAACGTAACCGGCTAATCGTGGGTGTTTGCATGTATGCTTGAATGCATTCATTTACCTACCCACCTGCCTATCCCTTCGGGGATTACAGACGTGAAGTTACGTTTCGTAAGAATAAAACGTTTCCAGACAGATGCGGACTGCTGCGCTTGCGACTACTGGCGGCCAATTATTATTGCATTCACTTGCAATGTAAGCAAGTCTTCAGACAAGGACAAGACGCGGCCTAGGAGCGGCTGGCCGCGGTGGCACAGTGATGCTTAATCCGTATCGATACTTTACTAAATCGATACAATTGCATTCGACGCCATCGATTGCGCATCGACAGAGAACTATAAAAATCGTGTGGAATGAACTTGTGCTTACTTCGTAGTAGTATCAAACTGGACTGGTTATCCTGAGGTTATCAATTCCTGCCCGTAATCAAGTTTTTTTTTCCACTTTTTTCTTTAATTTCTTGTATTAACTCGCATGTGTTATTGCGAAAAATAATTACATACATCTTATTCTCTCCTAAATGACGTAGGAAAAGGATTTTGTTTTGCAGTGGACGGATAACAAAAATTTGCACCTATGTAGGCGTAACGGGAAGCTTGAGTTCGTAATGTCACGAATCATTCACGACCCTATCAGAATACCAGCGTTGTAGTTCATGCTACAGCATCTTGCTGAGCATCGACTACACAACGCAGCTTAGTTCTATCGTCAATGTTGCTGAGATAGGAGCCATTTTTTTGGCTTTTTCATGTTTTATATCTTTTGTAGTCTGTACTTAGTAATTATTTTAATTGTAAGCCAAAAAATAATATATCTTTCTCTCTTTCCTATGGCTGAAATGATGTGAATGATGACAGGTATCGAACTGCTCAGAGTTAGTTGACGTGACAAGCGTCCTCAAAAATAACCTAAATCATATCAAAAGCTAATTCATACAATCCTATCGCAATTGTAGGCAAAATTGCTCAATTTTCCGGCCGTAGAACTCGAAGACTAATTTTAAATCACTTTTGATTCATTTTATGTATTCTTGGAGGCTTGCCCCATTAAAACATTCAATACGCAAAAAAGCAAAATGATATTTACGTGCACGGTAGCATAAGAGACGGGTGCATTTTCTGTTTCATTTATACAGTACGGTCACTCTAGTAGCGATTCTACAGGCGGAGCGATACTATCCCACTAACAAATTATTATAGGTATGACAAAGATCCGAAATACAAAATATATGGATAGTCCAAACATGTTATATCTTCTGTAAATCGATGAGGGAATACCACAAAATCAACATATTAAATTTGTTGGAACAGGTTGAAACTGACTCATTTTCTTTATTATATATATTCAGTTATCTCGTGGCAGAGTTGCAGTGTCAGAGTTTTTGGGTGTAGGCACCACCGCATTATGTAATTCATCTGCCGCCAAATGGTTGTGTTCAGCACTATCGTATTCCGGGTAGATTTTAGTATATGATCCAGTAATATCTATCACAGGGGCAAAACAGTTTGGGGTCCGATGGCTAATTAGCATAAGAAAAATAAATCGTGTATTCGTTTAATTTTAAATATACTCATGAACGAATGTCTTTGTGGATGCAATAAAGGATTTATGATTTATAATTATGATTTATGAAACAACTTAGCAACGAAAAAGGTGGCAACGCAACTGCAGGCAACTGCATATTAATCTTCGATTTTTGTTAAGATGTCTGTGTACTTGTTAGCCACCATTATCACATAAAAATAATAAAGAAACTTATTTCTGCCATTCCAATTAGTCCAAAAATGTTATTTCTGCTGTAAATCGGTGATGACGATAATCTATCCCCCAAATGTTTCTCATACTTTTTAATTATTTTATTGCTGCACGTGCATGATAGACGGGAAGACAGACAAACAGACAGACGCACCAGTGATCTTACAAGAGTTCTGTATTTGCCTATAGGTAGAGGTACGCAACCCTAAAAAAGTTCGAAAAATCAAATATAAATAATTATTAAGACAATATTTTTTTATTTTTTATTTTTCGATTAGTCGTCTCGCCTGTAGTGGGGCCACACACGACTTTGAAACACAATAATTTGATGCACCGTGGGCATGGTGCAAGAAAACGTTGCAACTCCATGTTTATTATATTTTTATAATGCTTAATGAGGGAATTTGGTTGCCAGTGAGCGCGCGCGCATCGCCCCAAGAAATATTCGGGCCAATACACACTACGGAACTTCCATGGAAGTGAAAGCTTAAGGATAAGAATAACATCGTTTTGTGACGTTTGACAATATTAAAGATGAAGAAAGGCTTTTATCGCCAAAGTCATCTGCGGATTTACCGCCTCACTTGATCGCTTTCGTTTTGACTACCATTAATAAAAATTTTCTTAATCTAATAAAGTTTTCTACTGTAAGGAATCGCCCTTGCGATCTGTGAATGCGTTCGCCCATGCGCCGTTCGTCGTATTAAAAGTGTTGAATAGCAACTTGATTTTGATGAGAAATGTTTCATAAAGTTAATAGGTACTCCACCGGGACTGACGGATATCATAGCTAAGTTTTTTTTTTTTTATGTAATCGAAATGGCAATCAAGCATGCAGTTCACATTGATGTTAAGTGATGACTGCAGCCAATAGACACCCACACAAAGACCAAGGTCGAAGTGCAGATGCGTTACCACCCCTGAGGCCTAAGGTGTTATGCCTCTGTGCCGGAAATTACAGAGCCGTACATTACCACCTGACCGGAACACGATAGTGCTGGACACTACCATTTAGCGGCAAGTATATTAGGTAATGCGGTGGTGCCTACGCCCGCAAGCTCCGTCACTGGAGCTCTACCACCAGTTAAAATAAGTAAGTATCAATACTTGAAAGAACATCGATAAAAAATTACTGTAATAAAAAATAACTCCTCAGCATTCTTCATGTTAAAATATGTTGTTTTTTAATACCTGGAGTGCGCGTGGACCACACGATAAGTTAATACAAGTTGCAAAAATGTAGACGCGCGACCGCTCGAAGGCTGTTATTGGACTTTTTTCAGTGGCTGATCAGTTACGTGTTAATCATGGTTTTTTTCTATTGCCTTTAAGTAAATGTACGAGTAGCCTGAGCAACTGCTAAATCTGTGATCTTGGATACGGTACCTGGATATTTTTCTAGGCGTTTTTCTTGTATAATTGTTAATCTAGTGTTTATTTAAAAATACTTATGCTACCCTCATTATTGTTGCTCCACTTTTTGAAAAATGATAGTAGCTATAATTAAGTAACATAGATTAGGTAATTGTTCTTAAATATAATTATCTAGATTTTTTGGAAAACAAAATATTTTAAACTTAATACTTATGTAATAAATATTTTTAGGGGATATTGTTAGGGCGTGAGCGTAGGAAAGTGGGAGGAGGGTTGGCCCATTTAGCCCGTAGGTAGTGTATGTACCTACCCAGAATTATTTGCATGCTTTTTGGACTTCAAGACAAAAAACTACATTATAAAAAAAAATTGACAATAACATTTGCGACTTGTCTATAATTCATACCCATTTCTCACGAGGATAGCATTCAATGGTTCCCACAAAATCGATTTATTTATCGATATATAATAAAATCGTTGAACTAAGTCACGAATCTGTCACACAACATCCACTCGCAGAACGTAATTCATGCAAAATACAGATTTACACGACTATAATTTTACGAAACATCAATACGCGCATAGATATCTTTCACACGTTCCATTTTACGCGGTTGATGCATATTTTTGGTGTGTTCTATGCGGAAATAATGTTTTTTATTTATTAAGGATATATTATTATCGTTGGGACACACCAAAAATTTCTAAATATTTTTCGTAGATGTCAACAGGCACGCCACCTGTTACATGGGTCAGGCCCAAAGATTGGCAAAGATAACCGACGAATCGAGGGTGTTTGCACGTCTGCTTGATTGCATACACCTTCGGGGAATACAGGCGTGAAGTTACGTTCATTTACGTATAGGTGAAGTACATAAACAAATAATGAGTAGCACTTATATGTAAATGAAATCGATAAATGGATTTTGTTTTTTGTGTCTTTACTTTGCCAAAGAAGACGCGCGCATGGCCCAGCGGCTGGTGTAGATCGTAAGCGATCTACTCGGTTAAGCACTACGGGCGCGGTCGGGTAATATGATGGGTGACCGCTAGTGGCAAATTAAATGCGCGTTTCCGTGCTTCGGAGGGCACGTTAAGCCGTCGGTCCCGGTTGCTATCGATGGATAGCAGTCGTTAAACCTTGTCGGAGGCCTTATGGGCAGTTTGAAAACATCCAACAGCGGGTTGGCCACTAACCCACCCACCTCCACCAATCCGCATTGGAGCAGCGTGGTGGAGTAAGCTCCAGGCCTCCCCCAAAAAAGGGGAGAGACTCATGCCCAGCAGTGGGACGTATAATGGGATGCCATTATTACTATGCAAAAAACCGTTGCTTTCTATCTCAAAATAAAATCAAATGAAGGAAACCGAAAATCTTCAACACAACAAGTATTATAGATGTGAGCTTCAAAAATACAAAGTACAATAAAACGCATATCATTTCACAGTATAACTCACACGAATATTCGTAATGTGAAATCATTCGAATGTCTGGCTTATAGCAACATAATTATGCTATAGGTAGATATGGCATAAACTCAGTGTGCGGTTCGACTCCGGACCGTATAATTCTAACTCATAAATTTCAGCCACAAATAATACATATCTCGACGCAACCGCGATCTGATTGATGTCAAGTCGTAACATTAACTCGTTGGATGCACTAGGCTTGCCCCGCCTCGCTGCTTGCTGTGGACACAACTTGTAAAGCTTTTTGAGTCTTCATGTTTGCTAAAAATTGTGAAAATGACAACAAAAACATTTGTTTCGTCAAAATCAACAATTTAGAGCTCCAGTGACGAAGCACGCGGGCATAGGCACTACCGCATTACCTAATATACTTGCCGCTAAATGGTGGTGTTCAGTACTTTCGTAGGGATATAGAAGTTATGGTCAGTTGAAATTTTTCTACAAGCAATGCTTAAAAACTTTATACAGAGTTGAATGCGGTTTTCATAAACGTATTTAATTTAGACTAGTAGTAAATTAACAAAATTATTGTTCAATATCTACGTGGACGAAGTCGTGGACACAGCTAGTATTCTATAGGTGTCTGATTTTTGGACAACATTTAGCAGTACCTACGTCCTACAGTCTACCTACATTTAATAATTCTGCTGACGAATCAGAATGGAGTTCGGGGTACAGGTGGAGTGGGTGTACAAGTAGACCTACATACACTTACCACAAAGTTCAAGCAAAGGTTCCCTAAAATCGCAAGAGCAACAATTACACACCTATAACATATTCTTAAAAGAAAGCGAAGAGCCCTCCAGTTTCGCCACGCATAAAACCACTGCCTAAATCATTATTGCATTACAGAGTCTTTCAGACGGCACGCGATGATTCGTGGGCCGTGAAACATGTAGTCAAGTATGTTATAATAATTTTATTATTACTTATATCAACATTTAGATAAAACGCATTTATTTTTTTTTATATTGCAAAAAATAATTAAATAAAACGATAGAAGAACTAAGATTTTACAAATGTTTTACAAACAATATTCAAATGACCATTTCAACATTTAAACAATACAAAAGTTCTTTTAACGCTTCGTTTAGCTATATAAATATCATTGTTTATAACCAATAACAAATAATCATATTAGTGGAAGCGACTGCACACTTATTGACCTCCACCACCACTGACATTCAGTTTTTTTTATATCTCTTCTTGTATATCTCACGGGTAATAAAACTTCAGTAGATAATTTCTATAAAAATTGGCATAATAATTCAGTTTGTATTACCACGATCCTAAGATCGCTCCCGGAGCACTTGATCGTTGTGGATGCCGTGGCTGAGCCGGCTTACTCACGCACAAAAATCCACCAATTGCAGTGCTAGTCTCGTATATGTATGACCTGACTACTAATTTACTGGTGGTAGAATTCCAGTGTCAGAGCTCGAGTGCGTAGGCACCATCACATTACCAAATCTAATGATAATGTATGACCCCGTAATAATCATTACAACAATGCATCTTCATTTTGATCTCCGGTTTTTGTGAAGATGTCTACAGGTTCCAGTATTCACTTATCATCAATGTAAACTGCATACTTGTATGCAGTGCTGCGTACTATGTAATGAATCAGTAACATTCCTAATATTTGACGACGTTTGTAACGCTTCCAGTGTGGCAGATCTTTTAGTGCGCTGCGGAACCCCGCGGTGGGGCGGATGAATTTGAACATTTGGTACGAAATAGACCCTCATAGACCGCAGGGCGTGCTCTGCGGGCTCCTAATATGTTGTTAAAACATTTTATACGTATAACATAATCTACGGCCCGCCCGCTGCGTAAAATTTACAAAGTCTATTTGCTAATTCCGCTTGATTGCATCTCACACCAGATTGAAGCCCTTTTATATTTTCAACGTTTTTAAATTTATATTCAAGGTAGGTAAAGTACTTAACAATAGTTATTTGAGATTTCATCAGTATACCTACCTACTTAGCTGAAATGAAGAAATAGTAGTAGGTAGGCACTTCTCCTCCTACTTATTTTAGGTTGGGGAAAAAGTTTCTTCGCATTTTTTAAGATAATTCACAACATTTTCTATTATAGTTTATTTAAATTTAACTAAAGTATGTATGTACCATTTTGTTCGATAACCTTTTGCCATCTTGTAGGTAGGGACATGATCCCATAGCTATAAACATTTTGGGACTTCTCATCAAAATACCGCGACAAGTGGATTTGGCAGTCCTCTCGTGATGTTAACCTAACATTGCATAAAGAATTCTGAAGAGACCGAAACAGGTGGAAATCTGAAGGTGCAAGGTCAGGACTATACGGCGGATGCATTAACACCTCCCAGCCAAACTCTCTTAATTTTTGCTGAGTGGCTATAGATGTGTGAGGTCTAGCGTTATCATGATGAAACACCACACCCCTTCTGTTGATCAATTCCGGCCGCTTTCTCTCAACTTCTTGCTTTAATCTCATTTTTTGTTCGCAGTAGAGTTCAGAATCGATAGTCCTGCCTGGTGGTAATAGCTCATAATGAATAATGCCCTTCCAATCCCACCACACACACAACATCACCTTATTGCGAGTTTACCCGGGTTTCGCCACAGTCTGTGAAGCCTGACCGGCCTTTGACCACGACCTTTTTCGCACGTTCTTGTCGTACATGATCCACCTTTCATCACCAGTTATCAGCTTCTTCAAAAATGATTCGGTTTCATTACGTCGTAATAAAGAATCACAAATGAGTACACGGTTCATGAGGTTTCTTTCAGTGAGCTCGTGAGGTACCCAAATATCGAGCTTTTATTTGTACCCAGCTTTTTTCAAATGCGCCAAAACTGTTTTGTGATCAATTCTCAGTTCTTCAGCTACGTCGTGACTACTGATATGTCGATCTTGCTTCACTTTTTCAAAAATGGCATCCATTTTATCCGTAATAGGGCGACCAGAGCGAGGTGCATGTTTGACATCAAAATTTCCGGATTGAAAACGCTTAAACCAAATTTGTGCTACTCTCACAGACACTGCACTAGGTCCATAAACATCGCAAATTTTTTTCGCGGCTTGCGTTGCATTTTTCCCTTTTTTAAATTTTAAAATGTATCGAATTTCTTCATTAGATTCACTCATTTTGACAGTACGAAAAACAAATGAAAATTACACATTTGCCTAATTTGAATTTGGAATTATGTTCTTTAAAATTTTAACTTTCAATGATACCAAAACCAGCCAGATACAAATACTACAGCCAAAGAGATTTTATTACAAGTTCATACATACTATAATGCGAAAAGACTTTTTCCCCAACCTATTAATATTTTTTTTTTTTTTTTATGTAATAAAAGTGGCAAACAAGCATGCAGTTCACATTGATGTTAAGTGATGACTGCAGCCTATAGACAACCACACAAACCAGAGGTCAAAATGCAGATGCGCTGCCACTCTTGAGACATTAGGTGTTATGCCTCTGTGCCGGAAATTACAGGGCCGTACATTACCACCTGACCGGAACACGATAGTGATGAACACTACCATTTAGCGGCAAGTATATTAGGTAATGCGGTGGTGCCTACGCCCGCGAGCTCCGTCACTGGAGCTCTACCACCAGTGAAATTCAAATTTCAATATAAGTATATTGCTGTCGTATATTGCTGTGTCAAAAGTTTGATAGCAGACAGTAGTCCGTCTGAAATAAATGCAGTTTCGTTATTAGGTATAATTGAAAGTGGTCACCATCGCCCATGAACATTTGCAACATCAGAGGAGATCTGATGTCAAATGTCAATGCTCTGCCAGGGCCCCATAACATGATGTCTAAGTGCCGACCCACACGTACCTACCACAACCACACCACATCGCAGCGTCGAGCAGTGGCTAAGAAATGGTGACGCTGCCGCTTTTGTAGTTGCGTTAAGTTTCCGACAATGTCGATGTGGTTGCGTTGTCGTTACGATGTGCTTACGATGTGGTTATGGACAAGTTTGACACCGGCGAGGAAAGCAAATATCCTTCATGGTGTCGACGCAACGATGCGATGTGGTCGGGCGCTAGGTCTCGGTGTCGCTGGTGGTTGCGATGTCGTCGGTATGACACAAGCGGTCAGTAACGACTGCAAAATGTGGTGCGTGCGAATGGTTCTATTCATCTTCAATACAAAATATACGCCCGATCACGTGGTGTCGTTTTCGTTGTCGTGTGGTTGCATAGAGCAACACGGGCCACCGGCCGCGGCGGACTAGAGGGGAGTAGCCATAGCGTTTATTACCGATGCAAAACAGTCTGTCTTTTTTTGCGGGGGAACTTACGTGTGATACACACACCCTACGAACATCGTCTATTACTACGAAACTCACACCTTTACTTTAACAAAATACAGAAACACTTTCACGCACACATTTAAACATTAACCCCCTTATTCATAAACGTACATTAGGTACGTTTTAGTTAAAGAATGCTTTGTCTTTGTCAGTTGCGTTGTCAAATGTGCAGGATAGATAAAGACAAAGGAGAGATTAGCAACACTTTAGCTAAAATAAATACGTTTATGAATAAGGGGGTAAGAAAATATCGACTACTTATTTTTCTTTACAAAGCAATTATTTTCAAGTAGGTAGGTACTCTCCTCGATCATGGGATTTCTTACATCGAATCTTGCATTCAAGGTATAGTCTCACCCTGTTATTATATATAAGTATTTATAAACATAAAATATAATTTTCATGTCAGGTGGAATTTATTTATTGTATGAAGCAGGGCCCTTCGTCGGGAACGTGTAATTTTTATCGTATTAAGCTTGAATACGACTCGCTAAACATTTAATATATTGTTGGCATCGTAAATGGGTATAATCAATGATTGACAGACCGTGGACGGGTGAGTGGTACACCAAACAAGGTTACATTCATTTATTAGTTAATATTAGTTATTAGTAATATCACGTGTACGCAGTAACATAAACTCTTGAGATGAATACAAGCGAATATCACCTCTAAAAACGTTCATTTTCCCTTACAATGACAAATACACGTGTCTACGTTTTAAAATGTATTTTCTCAATCACGAACTACTACATAAACATATCATACGATGATGTGTTACATATTTTTTAAATTTAAATTAAGTTAGTAAACCTATTATAAGTAGTCTATGGTAATTAACATAAAATAGGGCAGCTCTCAATTGTACTAGAACCCTGTGCAAGCGAGTGCTATTCGCACTTAGCCGATTTTTTAAGTTGACAATTCAAACCAAGATTTACTCTTGGTTTAGCTCTTGGTAGAAATCCATTGTCAGAGTTGTAGGGCGTGAAAATCACCACATAGGTATAATGCCGCCAATTTGTAGTTTTTAGCTCTACCTATCGTGTTCAGACTAGATAAAAGCTATAATAAAGGTATCTACCTATTACACGTATTACATATGCCGCCAGCCCTATCTAGTTTTGGTTAAGTGTCAATGTGTCAATTATTATCTTAATGACACTACACCATGGGATTGAATCGATCGCTCCCAGGCTATTTCGAAAACCTGTACTTTGGATTTACAGACTGTATTAGATTTAAGTTTAAATTCAAAAGAGCTGTACTGAGTTTCTTCAGTAGCGGAGTTCTTCTCAGTATTGACTGCCCTTGGAATTCTGCCAAGTGAATAACCTTTATTATGACGACCAAATTCATTATTTCTCAGTTTCTTTTGAAATTCTTTCCATAGTATACAAAATTGTTCAGTGTCTATTTAATTTATTATGTGTTTTTTATTATTATTAGTGGTTATTCACTCTAGGTTAGTTTAAAAAAATGACGATGTAAAAGTGCTCTCCAGGAGCCTAATTATATGAAATAAATGAATAAACTGAATAAACTGAATGTACGGCCCTATAATTTCTGGAAGAGCGCAGGCACAGGTGGTACAACTATTGTACTGTGACAGAAGTTATAATGCCGTTGGCTTGGACTTAGGTTGGAACCGTTTGGTTTCTACGTAATTTGTCACAATTTTCAAAACTTAATTAAGGAACATTTTGCCGATTTTTTACAATTATTTTGTCTTAAGTAGCCACAGATGAATTACAAAGCGCCATCTGTTGTCGGTGCTTGGAATCAACTGGGCAAGCCAAACTTACGCCCTCTGCAGGCAAGCCGTGTCAACTATTCAAAAATGAAGGCTCAAGTCAGAGATCAGACCACCCGTAGAAAAACAACATAGTACAGTCCGAAAGATGGCAAGAATCAAAATACCTACCTTTAAGTAACGAACTCAGAACATTAAATTGACTGAGAGACTGCGAATTATAATCATCAATATAATATGTCACGCAGCTCGCGGGCGGCATGGTAGGTATGGTATGGTATGGTTCAGGACTATCGTGTTCCGATCAAGTGGTAATTAATGTACGGCCCTGTAATTTCCGGCACAGAGGCATAACACCTTAGGCCTCAGAAGTGGTAACGTATCTGCATTTTGACTTTGTGTCTATAGACTGCAGTTATCACGTAACATCAATGTGAACAGCATGCTTGTTTGCCAATTTGATTGTTTTTCATTACATAAAAAACGTACCTGTCTAGCCTTTCTATACCAGTGTGAATAAAATTTATTTTGACAGTGAAAAGCTCTAAAGATACGTACCTAAGTAGATACTTACCCCCTTATTAATAAACGTATTTTAGCTAAAGTATTGCTAAGCTCTCCTTTGTCTTTTTCTATCCTGCACATTTGACAATGCAACTGACGAAGACAAAGCATTATTTAACTAAAACGTATCTAATGCACGTTTATGAATAAGGGGATTAATCTTTAATACATGAATCACATTTATTGGAGACATTAAAAATATTATTAAATAAATTGACCATTAGGTGCACATGAACAGGATTCATTTAGCACATTCATCTCTTTCGCCGTAGCTGATTTAGTTGTTTTTAGGGTTGCGTAGCCAAAAAGGAACTCGTGTAAGTTCATCAATTCTGTCTTCTTTCTATTCTTTAGGTCATAAAAAATCACAGTAGGAATGGTGGTGATTCGTAGTTTTTTTTATAAATATCATTAAAGTCGTCGGGACGTTATTGTTGTACATAATGTTAATATGTATGAGGTCTGTAGTCTGTGGGAGTAGGCACCCATGGCATTAATCCAATTGGATGGTTTCCGAGCTTTAAAATATATATATATATATATAAATTGCTGTTCGTTAGTCTCGCTAAAACTCGAGCACGGCTGGACCGATCTGCGTTGAATGATTTTTGGAAGTCCAGGGAAGGTTTAAAAGGTAAGAAAATATGAAGAAATGGAAGGGAAATAGTAAAAAACACAAATTTCAATGTTTTATACCTATAGTCTATCGAACCTTTGACACATTATTTAATTGTGAGGCAATACGATGTTTGCCGGGTCAGCTAGTCTATCTATCTTTTATCTATCTATATATATAAAAATCAATTGCTGTTCGTTAGTCTCGCTAAAACTCGAGAATGGCTGGACCGATTTGGCTAATTTTGGTGTTGAATGATTTTTGGAAATCCAGGGAAGGTTGAAAAGGTAAGAAAATATGAAGAAATTGAAGGGGAATAGTAAAAAACACAATTTCATTTTCCCGTACAAAAAGTCCGTAATCAAACCTTTGACACATTATTTCATTCTGCCGGGTCAGCTAGTAAGAAATAAAAAGAATAGTCTGATTAAATATAGGAACTTAAGTACGATGAAAAAATAAGAATATAAAATTACTTTATAAGGTGACAAATTCAAATGGGATCATCAATTGAAAATCATTGATCTTATCATTTATTTAAAAGTTCATTCGCATAGCCATTAAAGCTGAAATAAATTGAAAATCAAATCAAAGCATCTCGTCTTTCCCGTTTGCGCCGGGAACACAGAGCAAATATGTTGAACAGGACAACTTTTGTGCCTATCACTACATACGATCTTTGCGGCAGAGGCGACAAAAGCAAGTAATAGCGACATACATGCATGACTATGTAAGAGATGCATGCAAATTGCATATGCAAATTTATAGAATTTACCTAAGTAGTAGGTAGGTACGTTCTTTACCATTATGACAATGTATTTTTTATGTGTTAGGTACATATTTTTAAGTGTAACTATAATAATTACATACTTATGTGCATTTTTCTTGTAGTACTTAATAATTATCTTGATAAAGGTGCGTTAAGATAAATTACTGAAATATAATATGGGCGCCTACCCGTAAATATTATTACATTATGAAATCATATTACTAATAAGGATTCCTCATAAATGTACTACTGTGTTCTTAATTTTATTGTAATTTGTTATATGCAAATAAACTTATATTACTTATTATTATTATATTATTAGGAGTAGGTGCTACCTACTAAAAGGACGAACATAATCAGATCAAATGGGTATCTATACCAATAAATATTTTTTTGTCATAATAAAGGTATATGTGTCGAGGCATGGAAACGGAGCTGTTGGTGTGGGCTCTGCCACTGTCTGTAGCACAGATTTGTAGTTATTGTAAAGGTTACCTACTGTTATTAAAAATACATACACACACACACACACACAAACATAACACTATTACGATGTGTTCTTACAGGGAAGTCTGCAGCCACAGACTACATAGCGGATAAGTCTAACCACTTTATTATTATCCGGTTTGATAAAGTTCGGATACTCGCTAGACTCCAGCGAGTAGAGAACATAGATCTATTGAAATTAAATACCTCAAAATTTTAATACAGAAGACACATGGCGATTTTCAACATCATCATCATTTTTAAGACCTTCATGTATCTACTTAGTTAGCAAATCTAGTTAGGACTATGACTATGACCATGACTATTAGTACTTGGTATTTTAGTTTGGATTAGTTATAAATCCGTAAAAATAGTTTTATTACTAAAGCGTTACAAGTAATGCAGTTGGTATGTAGGTAGGTAGTACCTATGATTACTGAAAATGCGGTACAAATACATATTCATTTTTAAACACCATAAGGTTTAAAACATGTGTATTCAAATTTCACTTATTACGAATATCCCGATACTAGTAATAATTAGAAATTAGCAAAAGTACCTATAATATATTATAATTACCTATTTAGTATTTTAAATTGTATTTTCATAATATTTCAAACAATATTTTTGGACAAAATATTTGGCATAGGTATGTAGGTATATGCAAGAAAATAATCTTGCACAGGTTACAGATGAAGTTGGAAATAAAAAGGCACCAACTTTATCTGTGTGTATTACCCGAATTCCCAAAAAGGTTATCACCATTTTTATGTTACACTAGCTGTTGCCCGCGGCTTCGCCCGCGTGGATGTCGTTTTATAAATATTTTTTCCTGAACTTTCTTTGCTATAAACCTCACGGAGCCCGAGACCTTTCCAACGAATGGAAAACCGTGGAAATCGGTTTGTGCGTTCTGGAGTTATAGCGTCAGGAAGGAAAACTCGACTTATTTTTATATTATAGATAAAGAGGTCCACAGCTGGACAACGCCTCACCTAAAGATGCCCTCTAGAAAATATGATAGGTACCTATTACTACCTATGTACGAGAAAATAAATTGCCACTTTTGGTAACATAAATAAAGAAGAACCAGGAACAAATTTATACAAATATCATTACAAAACTATAATGACACATGTCTTTCAATAAATTGTCCAGTCTGTGCTATAATCTTTCGCGCGACGATCAACTCAGGCGCAGGCTAACCTACCTGGAAGGCGGCGCGGCGGCGGCGCGTCGGCGTCCGCGTCCCTTTCGCTCAAGGCTATGTTATCGCACAAGCTAATTTCACCCTTACTTGCATACAGTTGAGTTCATATTTATCGATGCACCTTCATTTTTTTCGCCATGCTGGCTGGACAACGTACCTAGTACTCGAAGGAATAGTGAACTCTTTACATATTATAAATAAAATAAAATGGTCAATATGTATTAAACAAATAAACAACCACTTAACCGCAGTTAGTCATCGGCACATCGGATACCCACATATCAGATTCGCTTTGCAACAAAAACATTGAACTCGGAACATAAACAAACCGGTGACTGTCACTGTCAAAGACTCGTGCGCGGGACGAACGTCAGTTCAAAATGTAATAGGGAGGTAGGATTACTTACTTGGAATATGTGGTTCGGCTAGATGCACTTAAGTAATTTTTCACTTCACTACCTACGTGACTAGCACAACTGGGACGCGATGAGCGAGAGCGTCGCAAGGATAGTATTGCATGTAGAGGCTGGATGATGATAACGGGGCGAGCGTCGGCGCAGGCGTAGCGGCGCAGGTGACAGCGACGCGCGCGCCGAGACGCACGGCGGCGACCGATGGCAACAGCCCCCCTCCCTCGCAAAACATCCTGCGCTGTCGTCTCCGTTACCTTTTTATGGGCTCCCCGACTGGACATTGCTTTGTTGAATGACTCCTTTGCCAGTTCCCGATTACGCGACGTTCACCTAATGACCTTATCTCTTTTTCACGTTAACCGATTCCGATGACATTCCGTAATTTCTATTATGGTTCAATTAAAACGTAACTTCACGCCTGTAATGTCCTAAGAGGTAGGCAGAGGTATATGCATGTATTCAAGGACATGTACATGCAAACACCAACGATTCGTCGGTTACGTTTTGGCCCATGTCACAAGTGGCGACCCTGTTGACATCTCCGGGCACATTACCAAACTTCCCAAAAATCCCTATAGAACCAGAGATAGAGGATTTTACACCAATATCTCTGATAGCCCCCGAAATGGGAATCGAAGTGACCGCTGCGTAACAGTTGTTGCCTGCTACCATTAGACTACTAAGGCATCTTAGTTATTACCTATGTTACGATGAATTTGATCAAAGATGAAGCAATCATCTCATCTCATCTCAACCGACCCGCATTTGAGCAGCGTGGTGGAGTAAGCTCCAGGCCTCCCTCCAAAAAGGTGAGAGACTCGTGCCCATCAGTGGGACGTATCATGGGTTGCCATTAGGTAGGTATAATTATTTTAAAGCAATCATATATTTTTCTCATTCACTGTGAAGATACCTACTTAGATACCTACGTACCTAGAAACTTCACGCCTGTAATCCCCGAAGGGGTAGGCAGAGGTAAATGCATGCATTCAATCATACATGCAAACACCCACGACTCGCCGGTTACGTTTTGGCCCATGTAACAGGTGGCGAACCTGTTGCCATCTCCGGGCACATTACCAAACTCCGGGGTACTGGGAAACTTCCAGAAAATGGAAAAATCCCAATAGAAGCAGAGATAAAGGATTTTAAACCGTTATCTCTGATAGTCCCCGACCCGGGAATCGAACCCAGGACCTCCAGCGTAATAGTAGTGGACGTACCTAGTATTTTTACGTATTCTCTGCCTAGATAGGTACCTTCAACTCCACAGGTGGTTATCTGTGTACAACTACTATTTAACTTGTAGTTTAGGTAGGTAGCAGCGTAACAAAAACAGCTTGCAATATCATTCTTGTTTTTGAGGTACTTCAGTCAGTGGCGTATTAAGGGAGAGGGGGGCAGGGTCGGTCCGCCACGGTTCTGGGGACCTCCAAAGATCGACTGATCGCTGGGAATCATGAAAGATTTGTAAAGCTTACGGAGGGAAGTCTTTTTTTGCTCGTCAGTTCACCTTGATGTGTATTTTAGAATTTATCTACCGTATCAATCATACGGAGATAGCCAATATGTGCGTGGCGGGGGCCCAATAATTTTACCCCATGACCTTTTATTTTGCTCGTGCGTCAGGCTACTGGGCCTCCAAATGCCAAATGCCGCCCTGGGCCCCGGATGACCAAAGTTCGAAATTGATTCTAGTACTTGTGTGTGTCATACATTCCCCATTCTTCCAAATTGTAGTTTTCTAATTTTTACAGTTTATTTATTGTTGTATTCGGTTTTTGATGGGAGGTCCTGATGCCTTAATTAGATATATATATAAATAACCTACTTTGGCCACCGCACGCACGTGGCAGTAGGTCAGTATAATTTGCACACACTATGGGTTTTCGAAATTATGAAGATAATCTAGTGTTTTTTAACTATACCATTGAATAAGATTACTCACAAACACGGCATGCTTTTGAAGTCCCACACTTCTCCGACGACATGTTGATTAGTTCGGCTCTCAAACAACTCAAAAATAACAGTGCATCGCGATACCAGAATCAATGCTGAAGACTTGGAAGTAGGCGGTTGGCCAGTATTAGACGTTCTTCAGAAGATGCTCGATTCAGACATTCTTAACGGCAAAAGCCCTGGCATGGCATTGAAGTGTAAGTAGGTAGTATAATACAGTAATACCCCGGACCTACGCGACAGGTGGGACCAAGCGATCACAGTGTAAGTCGAATTCGCGTATGTCGGGATTCACCTTTGCGTATAAATTCTAGGTTCAAATTACTAGTTTTTAAGTATTTTGGGTGACATATTGTAAATAATATTAATGGCAACCCATCATACGTCCCACTGCTGGGCACGAGTATCTCCCCTTTTTGGGAGGAGGCCTGGACCTTACTCCACCACGCTGCTCAAATGCGGATTGGTGGAGATACGGGTTAGTGTAGTAGTATTTTATTGTAGTTAGTTACGGCCGCGGCTCAAGTCCGCCGCGGCCGGTGGCCCGTGTTCCTCTATGACAAATCCGAAGCAAAGCTTGAAGAACATTTATTGTGTTGATCCAAAAGATTATCTGACGTTGACGATCTCGTAAATATTTTCTCAGTTCCGATAGTTTAATTTTTAAAATTAAATTACTTCTACTGGTTATCTTACTAACGTCTGTGCAGTTTTCGTTTCATTCCAGTTTTACTTATTACGATATATTGACGACCCGGTTAGTCCAGCGGTGTGAGATGACCGTTTGATTCGAAGGGTCGCGGGTTCGATCACCGCACCGAGACAAATATTTGTATGGCCTACAGATATTTGTTTCGGGTCTGGGTGTTTGTGTATGTGTTGTATGTGTACAACGGCACCCACGACACAGGCTTATACCTACTTATACCTACTGTGGGGCTGTGAGTGTAAGCGTATTTTATTTTATTTATTTTATTATAATCCACATTCAGGATTCCGAATTGGCGAGGGGATAGCAACATAGCAACCGTAGACTAGTATGTGACTAGTATAGTGATCTATGATAGCATCAGCCCCGGGCTTTCCCAATAGTACCATCTGTCAAGTATTTGTATACTCACTCTTTGAGCTCTTTGAGTACCATAGCAAAGAGTATACAAATACTATAAAATAGTACCTACCCATGTCAGAATTTACTGGGTCTACATTTAGAAAAAATATTACAGAAAACGTAAAGAGGTTACTTACGCAATGTATAGAGATTATAAGAGGTTTATGGTACCTATTTAAATTTAAGCTAACATAGGAAATTTTTTAATTGAGTGAAACGCGATGAAAGTAAGTCCAACACGCAATTGGCCGATTTTTAGAATAAGTTATACGTCTATATACGTAGGTGTAAATTATTTTTTCGTAAAAATAAACAAAAATGTACCTAATAGATAACATCCCAATGTGGGTGTTATGCCTCTGTGCCGGAAATTATAAGGCCGTACATTACCACCTGACCGGAACACGATAGTACTGAACACTACCATTTAGCGGCAAGTATATTAGGTAATGCGGTGGTGCCTACGCCCGCAAGCTCCGTCACTGGAGTTCTATCAATAGTAAATCCTATCCTGCATCACTTGGATGTGTAGCTTTCGTGTTTACACGAAAATTGACTAAACAATCTATTGAAACAATACTAACCTTACTAACCCTTCTTCCCGACGGGCATTCGGTTCTGCGCGCAACTAAAGATGTTTCCAGTTGCACTAAAAAAGGCGCGACGATATCGCCGCAACAGAATGCTAGACTTCAGAAAAATACATAGGGATCCTGCTAGGGTTGCCACACGGCCGAGATCTCCCGGAATTTTGCGTATTGTCCCGTATCCAGTAATTTTACTTAGCTGTTTCCTCATGAAAAATAAATAGTTACTTAAAAAGTGGAGTTAATTTTTTTTGTATTTAACAGATTATGAAAATTGTGAAAATTGTTTATCCAAAAAAGTATTTATTTTTCATCAACCAATAGTTCTAGGCAATTCCTACTGAATGTAGTCTCGTCCGGAAACCAAAACTCTGATTCCGTTCGTGGACCCCGAAATGTTCACTTTGGAATATGGAAATGATTAGCCTGGATCTGGCAACCCTAGATCCTGCAACGAATTGAAGCGGTATTAGGATGTGTAAAAGCGCTGGAAGGATCCATCTAAATCTGAAAACTAACTTTGTTGCAGAGCCACGTCAGCGTCCCACCTTTTGGTTAGCATAAATAAACAGTAGAAATCTAGTAGATAAGTACATAATCAGTGGCGATTCCCGGTGTTTATAGGTAATTGGGGTGGCTCCAGCTTTTGTTATATAGGGTGCAGTGTTATACGCGCAAAACCCGAAAACCATTATTTCAGACGGTCAATCTGAACAACTTCCAGTCTTTCATTGAGGAACGCACTTTGCAAAAAATAAATTTCATACAATTTAACATTTTCATTTTATATGGAATAGCTGATATTTTTTCGCGATTTTAAGGTTTAATTAGTAAATAAAAAGTCAATTAAATCAATAGGAAGATAGAAAACGTAACAAACACTATCACAAATCTACACTATCACGAAAAACATGCGAAAAATCGTTATTTAGTGATCCATTTACAGCGCCAGACCCACGTTTCAAACTCCGTGAGTAACGTAGGCCTAAGTAATAAGGTTGTAAACACGGAATAGATAAATAAAGATGGAATGGTAATGTGGGCGTGGCAAGCGCACGACAACTATGCGTGTACACACACAGTTCGGCAGAACCATTCGTTCGCCGCTCGTAGTGTCGTGTAGACTGCTTCGAACGACGCATCTCTTGGTAAAATACCATGTGTGCCAATTTTAACATGTAATATGAAATGTCAGACCTCAAGTATAAAGCGAGGAGGTATATCTTTTGATCGGTAAGTCACAAATAACATTTATTGTTATAATACTTGTAAAAAACATATAAATATACAAAGGAATATGAATATTCAAACTTAAACTGCATTATTTAAAGTTACTGCTAGCGAATACATTTCTCGTTAAGCACTCGCTCAATTAACGCTATTACTGTCTCCGCTGGCAATGTACAGCATGTAATGCGTTCGCTACACTTCGACTAGTTTATTGGTGAGTATATTGTTGTGTGCGTGCGAGTGTTTATTGTCTACGGGCGTTACATCTTAGTATGCAAACTTACGCAAACGAATAGCTGCCCTGAGATTAATGTGTGGGTGATTGTCGAGATGGTTTTACATTTGTGTAAGAAATTGCATGGTGGGAGAAAAGCGGCGACACTGGTTCTAATACTAAATTGAAGCAAAGGCCTTTCCATTCTTATTTATCTATTCCGTGGTTGTAAATATATGAATATTTACATTAATTAAATAAAAAATATTATATGGCGGCGCCATATACGCGCCATCTTAGAGAAATCGCCACTGTTACCCCTAGTTGCAACTCGTCGCATAAAATTTTATGTATTGTGATGAATGTCTTGTTGGTGCTAGCGTTCGCACTGCTGTCAAACCTATCATTTTAACATGTTTCTATGTGAATGTTTCATCAATTCAAACTCACGGTTACATAATGTAAACGTAACTCTGAATAAGTTGCAAAATACAATTGAAGTTGAAGTTTCCGTCGTTTTGCTAATTTCGTTAACAGAAGTACCTACCTACATCATAATTAATATACTTGCGTAACGTCCTAACGTCCTCCATCTGCGTCGCTTCATTGAGATTTGAACGTAGGTACCTTTATTACCAAGACATTAACATAGTTTTACTGGTGGCAGAGTTCCAGTCTAGGAGCTCGACGGCGTAGGCGCCACCGCATTACCTGATCTATCTGCCGCCAAATGGTAGTGTTCAGCACTATTGTGTTCCGGTTAGATGGTACCTAATGTTTGCCCCCGTATTAACTATCACAGAGACATAACAACCACGGTCTCAGGGGTGACAACGCATCTGCATTTTGATTTCTGGTCTTTGTGTAGGTGTCTACTGTCTATCGGCTGTAGTCATCACTTAACATCAATGTGAACTGCATGCTTGTTTGCCACCTTCTTTACATTTAAAAAACTTTAACTGCCCGCCTCCCCATGACTCTGATAACAGAATGTAAAATTACGTTGCCTTAGACGCCGTCAGAGAATATGTAATAAAATAATACTACGCATATATCTTTGATACTACATATAGAATGGAATGAACGCCGTCACACCTGCGGCTCGACCGCCTAAGATCACTTTTGTCCTTGTGTAAGTAAAGTTTTTCTTATCCTTCGCATCGCATCGATCGCAATATCTGCAAGCTCCCACGAATGCATCGCAAGAACATGCGATCTGATTCGCATCGCCCATTTCTGCGATGTTACGTCACACATGTTAACGCCGCGTTTTAATGTTGAGTGGGACTAAAAAAATTCAAATGTGCTGAGCCAGTACTTTGAAAGGGATGGGAGAAATTCTGTCATGCGATACATTTGAAGTAACAGAATTGATTTGTAATACTAAACAAAATGTTGGTAAGATGAAGGTAGACGAATAGATATAATTTTTTATGTGATTTAAAACCTCGTCTTGGTGTTTGTGTATGTGTTGTGTGTGTACGACACAGGTTTATACCTAGTGTGGGGCTGTGTCATTTTGTATATCAATCGTGTCGGTGTCACCGTATTTTTTATTATTTATGTAAATATTAATTTTGTTTTAATTTACCTAATAGTCGGTCTCAGTTTCCAAAGGCGTAACAGCAATCCTTTCATAGTATATTATTATCACCAGATATGGTAATTACATGGTGATAATTAACTCAAAAGCTCTTCAAATAAAAATATGCTCTTCTAAAATAATGAAAAAAAAACTATTCTCAAAGCACAGCATTTTCGAGTAAAATGTATACATATATTTACGGCTGACTACTGTTGAAAATATGGTCACCTGAACCCAATGCCGGATAAAGCCGGTGCGGGGCCCGTAGCAAATGTGACCATGGGGCCCTAGAGTTACATTGCCTACTGAAATTTAGTATGTAAATAGAACAACATTTACGAAAAGGAATCGAAAACAAATTTAGGGGATTCCCCCTGTAAGTATTGTGGTATTGCCAACTTGCAACATAATAATATAGGTACCTATATAATTAGTGGTCAACGCTCCTTTTGAGAATAGCTAAGGTGTATTTATGTTTTTTTTTTACATATTTGTGTTTTTTTTTGGGCACAGGCACGGGGCCCCTTAATGGCGCGGGGCCCGTAGTATTTGCTACTCCTGCTATATGGCTAATCCGGCACTGCCTGAACCAAGAAATCGCATCGCAGCAATTCGTCATTGGACATCAGTCGGTTAGGAGCATAGAGCAACACGGGCTACCGGCCGCGGTGGAGTAGCCATACGCAGGCTTTCCCCTCTGTCAAAGTACAAGCTCAAATGGTCCTACGCCTGTCGCCCAGATGTTTAAATGTGTACGTGAAATTATTTATGTATTTTGTTAAAGTCAAGGTGTGAGTTTCGTAGTAAAAGACGATTTTTATAATGTGTATCACACGTAGTTCCTCCCACAAAAAATGTCAGACTGATTTGCATCGGTAAGCGCTATGGCTACTCCCTTCGGTCCGATGCGGCGGCTGGTGGCACGTGTTGCTCTATGGTTAGGAGACTTCGGGTAATTATATGACGTTTGTTGATAATTTTGATCAAGTTTTTGACCGATACCAGACTGAGACAACGATGATAAACGCTCTACGAAGTCGAAACTGGCAATGTCTCTACTCTAATGTCCATGTGCGAAAAAAAAGACACTTCGCCAAGTCCATCTACTGGATCGACCCAGTGCCATATCAGGTACTGCGTAAGTGATTGAATCCGAAGAAAACAACAATAGATGAAAAAATATTTTATTATAACACAATTGTTTAAAAAATGGGGTACATGCCTCATACATCTCTAGTACGCACCATTGTCATATTAGTTGACAATGACACGAAAAGTCAAACTAAAGGGGAAATTAATCAGTGTTGCCATTGAATACCAGCTCTTTTACATAAAATAAACATCATAAAAGTATTAAAAATTCTGATTTGCATGTTGGTACATGTATATTATTCTTATTAATAATGCTATACATATATTCTTATGTATTTTGTATTTATTTTAAGTAAAGATAAGCCATTACTTGTTGTTCGTGATCTCACCAAGAGGTTCCTATTTGAATTATAGGATACGGCAACTGTTGAGATAGATGGGTACCATTATTTGGCATTCACACAACCTTTTCAGTTGCAATAAATACGTTTGCCTCACTTTTAGCATTTCCTTTTGGTTTGTGTGTGTGCCAAAAATAAAATATTTTTCTTCTTTATTTCTTCTAATGACAAGTTATGTAAACACTAAATCTGCGTAAATATATACGAAAAATTACATCTAAAACATTTACAACGTAGGAACGCGTCGCCGCCTTCACTGAATTATGTATATTATTCACACGATATCTTAAGGAAACTTAATCATAGTTAGAGTGCATGCAAAAAAAAAAAAACCACAAGTAACAAGTACATAGGAGAGAGTACTCTAAAAGCATGCCATTGGCCGGCGCGCGTCTCATTTGAAATCTTAATATTTAACTTTATTTACTCATAAACATTATAGAAGTGTTTGCGTTACATCGACAACGCAAGAGCGGTAACTTTAGTCTCAGTCGACTCGGGTGACCAAATAAATTAACAGTTTATTACAATCTACGTCGGTGCTCTAAGCCTGGTCGGGTCTCGTGTAAATGCAGCTCCACGACACTAGACCGGGCCTTGGGATCCGTGTGTGCGGCTCAAATTCTGTTATATGTGAACAACTTATCATAAAGACGCTCACAAACGTGCGCAGGATAACGATAGTTAACAATTGTAGACACCGCTATGCCGTTGTATGTTTACACAATTTAGGTATATACCTTTACAAATTGAATACTTTATCGAATCGATATACATTTAATGCGTTTGCCAGGGTTGATGAAAATCATGTTTTTTTTTTGTATTTAAACACTTCACGATGAGATTTTTTTTTGTTTACCGTTCGCCCGCGGCAGTTCTGCCGCTTGACTAATTTATGTAGGTTTCTTATTTTTTTTTCAATTTCAATAAATTATTTTGACCTTATGAGACAAACGTTCCAAAGGAATGCTGCACGAAACGACGTTGTGTTTCAATTATGAATTTGAGTAGCAGATTTGCTGTAAAAGTGGCAAATCTGCTACTCAATTTTTTTTAGACAAAACTTTCCATTTGGCAGCATAACACTGAAATACTAGATTTAAAAATAGGTGTGTGCGGTAAATATGCAAACGAGTGAATATAGTACAAAGTGTCCAATAATTGAGAAATGACTAAACGATAATTTAAAACTTTTTCACTCCTGCAAAATATTAAGCAAAACAATAACCCCCCGCAGAATATGCAGTGGAACACACACTGATATATATAAATTGTGTGACGTGTACAAGCAGCAACATATAGGCAATGGCACTGCAAAGTTGAAGCAAGTAAGCAAAATGCCAAAATGCAAAGTGAGAATGTCAAAATTTCTTAAAAAAAAAACATATGATCACAGATTAAAATCAATCAACCCTGGCATTTGCACTATAAATTATGTTTCCGCTTTTTATCTTAATGTATTAACACTACTATATCAACAATACTTATCCATATGAGAAATTTAACGTTTTCGATTTAACAGTTTTGTTTTCTATAATACACGACTTGTTACATTAAAATCGACTCGGGGACGTCTTGGTATAAAAATCACAGCTCATATTGGGCATGGTCTCTAATTACCAGACCAATGTAGTCATCATATACAAGTATTGCCCCCTTAATTTTTTTAATAAGTTACCATTTAACGTCGCCACAGAAAGAAGGGTAGGTTAGCAAACAATCGAGATCTAAAAAAAATTTAAATATTGTCACACAAAATACAACTTCGGATACATAAATGTATCTTGCATCATTAAAAATCAGACCGATCCCTCTTAGTAGCGCACTTAAATATTACCAGACGACCCTTAGCATAAATAACGAATACAATAATATATCAGAATGTCACGTTTGAACCACTAATGAACCTATATATGAGTGACCTCACTATGGTTTTTAAACTACTCTCGAGTAACACCGACTGTCGTCAAATTACCGTCATACTTATATATTACACTGAATAAATATGTCATTTAGTTAAACTGTACATATCGGGGCGGTTGCGTGCGCACAGTGCGCAATTTTTGACTATATTAGATATGGCCGCAGTTCGGTGCGCACTCGTCGATTTACACAAATACTACAAAACACTGCTATTATTCGCGGTATGTTCGAGTATCGTCCAGATCGAGTAGACCTTCAGGTCGCGTGATTTCGACGTGGCGATTGCTTCAGTCTGGATGTTCAAGTGGATGTTGCCGGTGTACAGTTTTATTTTTTGAACAGTTTGTTCCAATGCAGAAGAAGTTTGGGTGGCTGCGGCTGAGACGATGGCTGGGAACTTGAGGGCGTTGGCTGAGGCGCTTCATACTTGTGCGCTTCAGATTGGAAGCCTGAAGATAAAAGGGTACCTTTACATTATAATCAGTAGTCGAAATTGAATTACTTTACTGGTGATAGAGCTCCAGTGACACCACCGCATTACCTAATATACTTGCCGCTAAATGGTAGTGTTCAGCACTATCGTGTTCCGGTCAGGTGGTAATGTATGGCCCTGTAAGTTCCGGCACAAAGGCCTAACACCTTAGGCCTCAGGAGTGGTAACGCATCTGCATTTTGACCTTGATCTTTGTGTGGGTGTCTATAGGCTGCAGTCATCACTTAACATCAATGTGAACTGCATGCTTGTTTGTCACTTCCATTACATAAAAAAAAATAAAGTAATCTCATTCGGGTTCATTCTCATCAAAGTATTTATCTATACATTTATAAACTCCACGTACTGATAAGTGTATCATCGCCGAGCTAAAACTGCTGAATATAAGCATGAATGTATAAACAAATCCTGGAAACACAAGCATGGCTTTCTTACAAAAATCTATCAGTGAAAGTGAGAATTGAAAGTTTGTATGAAAATAATGAAAAGTTTTTCTGGGCCCACCAAATTGTATGATAAAACAACACATACACATAAACAATCATAGCAGGATTTGTATGATTCAAGGAATATTTTTGTGATCTTTGAAATATTTTTACTTCTCCGAAATAAAAAGTTAATACGTATACGAAATATCGTTTTACTTGACACTGGCAATATGCATAACAAGCGATGCCATAAAATTAAAAAAAAACCGCGACTACAATAAGTTTAAAAAGTTTTTGATAGAGTTTGTTTTGTTTTAAAGACTAACAAGATTTTTGTTTGCTAATAAGTGTTTGTTAATCACGGTACGTTCACAGCTTCATATTGATTTTTAGTAACTTTTGGTGACTACACAATAGTACAAATAATATAAAAATAAGTCGGGTTTTCCTTCCTGACGCTCTAACTCCAGAACGCACTAACTGATTTCCACGGTTTTGCATTCGTTGGAAAGGTCTCGGGCTCCGTGAGGGTTATAGCAATGAAAATTCAGGAAAAATTTCAAGAGAAAAGTACGTGGTGTGTGAGTAGGTATCCCTCACGAAAATAAGTACGTTTCATTTTAAGTAGATGGCGCCGGTGCGTGATACATTGTGTTTTTGACAGGACGAAGTCTGTCGGGTCCGCTAGTAAATAATTATAATAATGGCAACCTTTGACACATCCCACTTTTGGAGGGAAGCCTAGAGCTTACTCCACCACGCTGCTCCAATGCGGGTTGGTGGAGATAAGTGTTATCGTGTTTTTTTTTTCAATATTTTTATACAAATCAATGTCATGGCTATGGAATAGTGAGGATAACTGTGTCAATGAGTAAGAATGTGACCAAGAACTCACCTTTCTCGACATAGCTGTTAAATATCTGCTGATGCCGGATAGACTCCCAATGGGCTTGGTGCTACTCGTTCTCCCCCCCACCGCCACTAGGCTTATCCGCAATGCAGGATCGGGCCACCGAAGCAAACAACCTGTAATAATAATAATAAATAATTATAGGGATATGCACACAGATATCTTCTGCTATGAAAAAAGCTCTAAGTTAATGACTGTGCTTCAATCACAGCTGCAATTCTTCAATTAAATGTCTAAACAGAACAGTTATCCAAAAGATTTACAAGTGGATGAGATACTGTAATTCTTTATAAAGGATAAGTGGTCTACTGTCATATCGAAAAATTAAAGAATGGACATTAAAAAAATTGACTTCGAGCAAGAATCGAACTTGCGACCCCAGGACAACCACTTCAGTCGCTTTACCACTAAGCTTTAGAATTTCCCTTCCTATTACTTCCGTATTATTCTTAAAATACTTTTTTCGTATTTGTATAATTGCCTTACAGTGCTCATCAAGAAATAATGCAAATCGAGCCTATAAAAGTGATAATTATCTCTGCTGCACATTGCCTACGTTAGTAACCGTAGTCCGGTATTGGTCAAAACTTGATCAAAATGGTCGACAAACGTCAGATAGGTAAGGTGCGAAAGAGATAACGCTCTACAGATTCGAAATAAGCCGACGTCTCTACCTGAGGTCGATGTGCATTATTTCTTGTGGGATACTGTACTTTAGTAGCTAGTATACACCTGAATCGCTTATGCTGCATTACTACATGTTGTTTTTAAAACTACATTGCTTGAGTAGTGATAATTTAAGGTTTTTAGCATTGTAAATCGATGGCAAGCTAATTAAAGATATAAACATATAAAAACTAGAGATTTCAATTGATATGCATGAGTCCTTTTCAGATTTAACCGGTTATTATGGCTTCCCTCTTGAATACGTCACCTATACTTAAAAATATCTGTTCAATTCACACAGGGTACAAAAAAAAACCTTAAAAAATTTCATAGGTGACCCTGTATAGTGCTTCGTACCTCATTTTTTCTCACGTTAAAGCTTACGAATTTATGTGTCCGTCTGTTCTTACTGTCGCGTTTTCGATTCATGAACTTTCATATCACAACGATGCTAAAGAAGTTGTCACTTCCAAAAATTAAGATGGTGGTATGTACCTAAGTCTTCAATATTTGAATACAAATCACATAGAGCAACGCGGGCCACCGGCCGCCGCGGCGGACCGGAGGGAAGTAGCCATAGCGTTCATTACCGATGCAAAACAGTCTGTCATTTTTTGCGGGGCGAAATACGTGTGACACACACTCACACTACAAAAATCGTCTATTACTACGAAACTCACACCTTGACTTTAACAAAATACATAAACAATTTGACGCACACATTTCAACATCTGGGCGACAGACATAGGACCATTTGGTCTTGTACTTTGACTGGGGAAAACCTGCATATGGCTACTCCCCTCCGGTCCGCCGCGGCCGGTGGCCCGTGTTGCTCTATGACAAAACAAAAAATCGAATACAAGTATAAAATAAATTACTTCTCTATCTCGGGCGCGCAATGCACGAAGTCGTGCGACCAGAACTTGTAGACAGGGTTCTTAATGAGCTCAATGAACGTGATGAGGAGGCCCCACGGGTGCGGTCGGTTCACGATCAGACGTTCCAGCAGCATCCTAGTGATCTGTTCCTGCACGGCTTCCGAGTTCGCCTCGGCGAACAGGTAGAGTAGACAGCAGCTGAAGTAGTGCGTGTGGCTGTTCGGGTAACGCAGTTGGTTCGCAATCGCGTTCAGGAATAAGTATCTGCAATAAACCGTCATTTGTGTTATGTCGTAACAGTTGCTACGTCACAAGCTTTTTGTTACAAAAGTGGCTAAAGGACAACAGAGCCAGATCTCGAACGAACGAACGAGCTAGATTCAACTGAGATAAAATCACAAATGAAAGGGATTCGCAATTTAATTGTCACATAATTATAAAAATAAGAACCAAAAAAAAACCCAAGATATTCTTAGCCATCAATAAATTACACGCTTTGGTGTGATTTGGATTTATTTTATCAAGGTGTTCGTAATCACAAACTTGAGAATATCAAGTTTATATCATTCAATACATACCGGCCCTCGTAATCGAAATCCACGGTGAAGTTCTGGAAGATGTCCATGTGCGCGGAGTGAGCGATGGTGGACATGTTTGGCGTTTGTCCTTTGGAGCGAATGTATGAGATGGCTTGCGTACCGACGTACAGAACGACCGCGTTCATCAGCTGACTGTTGTACCTCCTACCCGGCTCATTCAGCACCTGAACAATATAATGTGCTTGAAGGATTGTAACGCAACCCCCGTTTGTATGAAGACATAATACTGTAGATAGCATTACCGTGTAAGTACTTTAATTACGACGAAACTCTTATTTTAATAAATAAATTATTATAACTGTAGATAGATTCTATATAAATTAGAAATATAAGTAAAGAACAGATAAAGGACAAGTTCCATGTTGGGCCCGCGGCTTGTAACACACTAGAATCATGGAAAAATACTCAAAAAAATATTTCGTTGTTTTTTTTGTCGGAAATATTTATTTTATGTAATTTTTGTATGACAACAATGACAACAATGTCCAATTTATGAATGTCATAGAGTAGCAATATGTTGAATATTTTTACGACAATTAATTGAACGTATAATAAACGATTTGAATAACTGAAAATGGTTTAATACTTTATGCTTCTTTTCTCAATATAGCGTACAAGGTGCAGGCCCAAGCTCCATACATTTTGGAACGTCTCCTTTGCATTGAAAATATGACCCAACCTGCATGTTGCCCCGCAACTCCGAGAGGAAAGTGACCGGCGCGCGAGCTTTGAGATACGCGTCGAGATCCTTCTTGAATTGGGACGAAGGGATGATTGTGGCGTAGTTGATAATTGCCCGCGGAGGCAGAGCGATCTCCGCCAGTAAATCCACTTTCAAATTCGGCGTGAACGGGTCAGGAAGGCGCATGTTGCGCGGGAAGGCGGACAGTATCAAATTCCGCATCTGGATGCAGTTCGGTGGTATCTCGTCGCAGAAACTGTAATGGTAGTCGCACAGAAACTCCGGGAAATCGTGGAGGAGTACAAGCAGCACTTTCAGTGTACCCTTGTACAGCATCATCACGGGCGGCGCCAGCTCCGTGTTGCGTAGGAACGGATCGAGGAATTTGAACAAGTCGATTAGGAGCGTCGAGTACATGCCCCAACCCTAGAAACAATCGAAGATTTAGTATGATAATACTATATTTTCTATAAACTAAAAGAAAAGCAAAAGAATGGTGTAATTGTATAAACGATAGTGTCATACTATATTTTCCTAAGTGTTTTTGTAAATTAAATAAAACTATTTCAATTCGTTGACCATCAAACATTTGCAAATGATTAGCAGTGAGATGATAAATTGATTACTTATGACCAACTAATTTATTACTTTATATTTACAAAATAAAGTAATATAACTTCTCACGCGTGTACAAAAGTACACGCATCCATTTTCATTTTTTATGTTTAATTTTATAAAGCGACAAAAAGTGTCACATGGTGTTAGGCGATACCTTTTGTTGCGGTGTGACGGCTAGCACGCGGTTTATGAAGGCGCGGTGCGCGACCAACTCAAGCCAGGCGTAGCAAAAGCCGGGCGCCACGCTCGGTCGGATTATCCGGAACGTGTGACAGAACGCCGTTAGAACCTGCGAACAATTAATGTGAAGTCAGTTCCGTATTAGCCTATACGCAATAGCAAGAGTCTTAGAGCGAGTTTCACAGACCGCACTACGACTTTACTTTCGAGCAAAGTATGCTTCGAACTGTCAAGACCCATACATTTCTGACAGTTCTAAGCATACTTTGCTCAAAGTAAAGTCGTAGTGCGGTCTGTGAATCTCGCCCTTAGAGCATCACGTTGTGGGATCAAAGATGGAAATAATGGGACCTTAAATAAATAATCAGGTACTAGCTGACCCGACAGACTTCGTATTGCCTCAAAATTTTAATAATGTGTCAAAGATTCCATGGACTTACTAAAATGCAAAACGAATATTAGCCAAATAGATCCAGCCGTTATATTATAGATTTAGCGAGACTAACAATTGATTACACTGAAACAGAAATCAATTGATTTTTAAATATAGATTGAACTGAAACGGCAAAATTATCATTAACTAGAAAGAATCGATATCGATTTTTTTTACAATCGAATACTGTAGATTTTTTTGGTCTCATACCTATCCGAATTGTGCTGACACTGACTGACCGCTACCATACCGTATTTCTTAGATTTGATAAACTATTGACTGAGGCAAAATGACAACTTAGAACATTATTAAAAAATTAACATTTCAAAAATTTCAAAAAATTCAACTGAAAAAATAATAATGAAGAAAGGTCTATTAGTAAAAGAAAGAAGAAGAAAAGAAGAGTAAATTATCTTCACAGCAAATACTAGTGTTACCTGATAGTTCATAGATTCTAGAACGGGTTCAGGCATGTTCATGTCGAGGAACAGTATGAGCAGAAGTCGATGATACGGTAGCTGCTGGAAGTTGGAACCGTGTTCTTCCTGGTCCTGCAGCAGACATCCGGCTATGATGCCAAGAATCTGCAAAGAAATATTATGTTCATCAATCAGAAATAAAACTTTAATGACTCAATGAACGACTGATAGGCGTGCATCTCGGTGGCCAAGAAGCCGTCATCCAATAGTGTATAGCTATTTTCCAAAGTGTCTCTCGAAATCATGTCAAACGAATTACAAAATACGCCTTCTGATGGTAGAAAGCTTACAATTGGTATATAGGATAGGTCAATTGAGTGTAAGGTGAGAGGACTCGTCTTGGGCAGTGTAGTTTCAATTCCTATTCAATCCAATTTTAGCAGGCCCAAACTAAACTTCAATGATATTCAAATAAATAATTTTAATACAGTAATTGAAAAATAGAATCTATAATCATTCGATTATGAATTGTTCACATATTATAGGGCGTTACTTCGTTACGTGTTTTGAGTTTGAAGATTCAAGATAACTTTGAAAATTATAAAAACTCAATAATTATTAATTATTGGAAAACAGTAGCCTGTTCTAAAATATTCAATAAGAAAATATTTTATAGATACAGACAATGAAATAGCTAATTATATTCTTAATTCCTTACTGCGAGCCACCCGCGGGCACAAACACAAGGTTCAAACATTTCCCATCTGAAAAGACAATAGTTTATATATCAGATTACACAGTATATACCTTGTTCAAAAGATTCAGCTTGGGAGTGGGGTTGCCAGCATCAGCCGTGTTCTTGATGAGCAACGACACGAGTTTAATGAACGAATCGCACATCGTGTAGCACTTGTCCCTCTTGGGCGGCGTCTGTGGTGGGTTCACACGGTCCTCGTTCAACAACTGATACACGTTCTCTATGCACATCTGCGAGGCGATCCGGAAGAAACGCGTGATCATGTCGTCCGACTTCAGTATCCCGTTCATGTTCATCCTGTGCACGTACAGATTGAAGTTCTGAGCTATTTCGATCTCGGTCAACGGACTCAAAAGCACGTTGCGCCATTCCCTCAGAAGAGTCTCGGTTTTCTCCTGCAAGCCTGGCGGGTCGTCGTAGTCTCGCGCCTGCGTACGTACACAACACTTTACAGTGGCAAAATGTTAAAGAAAATCTAATCACTTTTGAAAGACAGCTGGTCGATTATGAATTTGTGCCAATCGCGTTGTCATTTTGATATTGATAATCGAAATTTGGAAAACATGTTCATTTGTTTGAATGAAATGAAGTAAATTTTATATTAAACATTGTCTGTTAGAGATCCAAGATAAGGATATTTTAGATTTACTCGAGTTTGAGAAGGTCACAGCGCATCCATGTTAAGGGCGCATCAGATATTCTAATAGAATAATAAATATACCCAAAAGAATCTCCCATCCCAGTCCAACGATTTGGAAGTTAGGTGCGTAAGGGGCGATTTTTTGAAAATTGTGAACAGCTACCCTGAAAGCACGATCCAAAACTAACAGCTCAGATTTGGTAGATATACTCAAGTATGTGTGTATGTTAGTGCAAGGTAGCCCCCATCTTGATCTGACGCGCTCGAGTAAACCCAAAAAGCCCCTCTACTATAAGGCAAGTGTGAAACAATCTTAATCATATCATTTTCCAGAAACATCAAGTAGGCAAAAGGCATTAGCACACGCCATCACGTCCTAAACAATATTACGAATTGAGTGAAGTGAGCGATCATATGAAGTAAGTGCGTTAGAAACACTAACAGAAATTCCCAGACTAAGAATATTGTACACTATATTAGTCCCTAAGATTAATAGAAACCCATACTCAATGTAACATAATTGAATGTAATTGTAAATGATTCGCGGAACTCTCTCTAAAATTATAATCACCAGTCTTGACTACTTTGTCCTAATCATAGACATTTTGTAAACAAACATTTATCAACTCGAATATTTATACGATGATCGCTAGCTTCACGTCTGACCACAATACAAGCGTCACGCCGACAGAAGCCAAGCCACGCCATGCAAACAATGATATTAAAAAGAAAGCTTTGGCACATGGAGACGATAAATGCTGGGAGATTTTAAATCATAATCTTCGACGAGTGTCGTAAATGACGATAAAAAATGTGTTACTTCTTAACTTCATATGTAAATGACAGGTATTCTACTTTTATTGTAACATACTATATTTTACGTAACCAAATGAGCTATGTTGTTGTTATTCATTAGTAATCATTCAAGTCAAACTTAGCTCGTGATTTGGGCAAGATTTTATATTGAAAATATTTTATGGGAATTGTTTGACAAAATAATACTCACTCGGACCTGAAGAATGCCAGAATGGATGTGAGCAGTTGGTCCCATCGGGGAGCGCTCACCGAGGTACGTGCTGGGGTCTTGGTGAATACGTATGGTCTCGATAAGGGAGCCCAAACCCTCGGGCGGGGGCTGTCGCGAGTGCGTCACGATTCGCACAAGGGTCTCAGTTGTGTGAAACAAATCGGCTTCGTTCGCATACATATTGTTCCTGTCGTCGACCAGGTATAGCTGCACTAGTTGCATGGCAAACGCGACGGCCACGTAGTTGTTGCCGTTGTCCATGAGGTGCGCGAGCGCAAGGTCATACTGTGGACGGTAACCGTACATTACTTCTGTTATACTTTGCCAATTATAACAAATTCATTTGAGGGTAGTTGTGCAAAATAAAACCAACGTAAACATGTCAGATAGTAAGTGAATATTGCATCTTATAGTGACAGTGGCACAACTCCACTACAGTTCTCTACCACCAAATAGCATTTGGAAGTGAAAATTGTGTGTGGGTTTTGGAGTCAGTCTATCTATTACACCACGCGATGGTAAGATATAGTGCAAGTAAACAATCTTTGTATTGTACGAGACCCCCATCTCATTTTTTTAATGTAATGAGCTGTAGCCGAGTGGAGCCTACAAACATCTACATATAAACCAGGGATTTGTTTGTAGATGTGCGTTGCCATTCCTGAGATTTAAGTTGTTATAACTTTGTGCCAGAAAAACGGATCGTATATTACCGTCTAACCGGAACACGATAGCGCTAAAAGCTATCAGTTAACGACAAGTAGCTTAGGTAGCGGTGGCAGCTACACCCGCGTGGTTTACCACTAAAGTTCTTTCATTAGGTTCTGTTTAAGGTAACATACGTTTCACATACCTGTGGTAGATTTATGAGATGATTCCTGATGAGACAGTCAATGGCCTCCAGGTTGTATCTCAGCTCGTCCCTACTGCACTCGGTGAGGCAACAAGTGATCTGTTTGGTGGTCCACACGTGACCGTAAACGCGTGCGTCTTCGAGCAATTTGAGAACTCGCAGGTGAATGTCGCGGTATCTGGTCATCATCTCCACATGGTCGGTGCTGGCGCCTGGCTGCACGATGTGTCCATCAAGGAGACCCTCCACAGCCTTTAAGATAATCACTCATTTTAAATTGTTTATAACTTAAATTGAACGTGGTCATAACACTATCTTCCAAAACAGTGGTTATTCAACTCTAATACTTTATTTGAAACGAAGTTCCTTATGGGACGATGCGGAGGGGTACCCTAACCGGGAAAATAGTACGTAACGCGTACCAACGTAAAAATATCATTGTAACAATTTATATACTCAATATTCGTCTCGTCAAGTAACAGACAAATGGCATAACACGGAGAAGGCTACCAGAACGCTACAGGAAAACCGGAAGGCACGGGTTCAAATCTCAGCAGGCGAAAATAATTATTTATTTTTTTTAATTTTTTAAAATAAATTATTTCTAATTCGTAAATCCTCAAAAATGGCTGAAACTAATCGTACTGCTTATGATTTTGCGGAAGGTGAAAGAGAATTAGTTTCTGGATTTAATGTTGAATATAGAAGAGCTGGGTTTGCTTTAATTCCTAAATCTAAGTACCTAATAACACATTTTGGAACGTGCTTTCCTTGATAGTTTTTGTAAGGAATGTTCCTTACAAAAATAAGTAGTGTAGTGTTATAATATTTTTATAATAAGGAACTTCGTTTCTATCTGGTGTCCCACGACACCACACGGTTTTTTTTAAATACGCTTACACTCACAGACCCACACTAGAAATAAACCTGTGTCGTGGGTGCCGTTATATTTATGATGCATTTGGTAAACGTACTCTACTTTCGTATTATATTTGGACACTCTCATTCAACATTCTATATTTGCCAACCAAATAGCAAGCTCTTTTCTAATTTTTACATCCATTTTGCTCTTAACAACAGCCTCCGTCTTGCGTAGTATGTATTACAAAAAATTCACAACAAAATACTATTGTTAGTATGCATTTGAATTTAAAAATACCTCGATGATCCAGAAAACAACATTACGCCATGTGTGCCCGTGTCTATCCAATTTACATAATAGGACCGTTCTTTAATGCAACTGCTCCGGTTTCCATAAATTTATTGAATTGCAATTGCTTACTTTTGCAATATGCGTCCGTCTGCGGTTATAATGATATTATACCCTAACCCAAGAATATGAAACAAATGCATGAATAACAACAAAATTAAAAACCACACCTGAAGCCGTGATAAAATACCTAATGTTCCAAATATTCATTTTTTTACAATTTTTTATAGAAGTGGCAAACAAGCGTGCAGTTCACATTGATGTTAAGTGATGACTGCAGAGCTTTGCACTCACAAAAAGACCAAGGTCAAAATGCAGATGCGTTACCACTCTTGAGATCTAAGGTGTTATGCCTCTGTGCCGGAAATTACAGGGCCGTACATTACCACCTGACCGGAACATGATAGTGCTGAACACTACCATTTAGCGGCAAGTATATTAGGTAATGCGGTGGTGCCTACGCCCGCGAGCACCGTCACTGGAGCTCTACCACCAGTAAAAAAGAAGTTAAAGAACTTATTTAATGAAGTTATTTTAACGAATATCAATACAGATTCTATCTACACAGTTCAGCGCGCAAAAATAATAAACAGAATAATTTACGAAACATTAATGCGTATTTATTAATAAATTAATATATCCATTGCGCTTATGTACTGTACCTATTTAAATAATTATCTATTGAGCTTACTGTATATTAATATTTAACATCAACATTTAACTGCCAAACACAATTATTTTAATGCTAGCTGTGCCCGCGATTTCATCCGCGTAGAATTTAACAAAATCATTGTTCTGTATCTACGCGGACGAAGTCGTGGGCATAGCTTGTACAATATAATTCATAAATAAAAGTAGCCTAAGTTATAACATGAGCTATCTGTCAGTGAAAGTCCCGTTAAAATCTGTAAAGCCGTTCCAGAGATTAGCAGGAACAAACAGACAGACAACAAAAATTGTTTTAGTATATGTACCGTATATACATACGTTTGCATTAAGTAAAAAGCGGTTACTTTTATATTACAAACAGACACTCCAATAGGGTTGTGTCCTAGGTACAAAATCAATATTTTTTATCATTTATTATGAAAATTTAATGCAAATGGAATGTAAAAGTACAAAATTTACGAAAATTGGAGTATTATAGAATGAGAAAACAGATTTCTTAAGATTTTTTTAAATGTAGATTATACTTTTATCGATTCCTTTAGCTTTTGTGAAAAGTAAATTTATGTAACATGATGCTTCAATAGACGTTGCTTTAATCAAGATGAGACCATCAATAAGAGCCCTATGCGCAATAATATTCCCACTAGGCACATGATTTTTTGAAATGTTTAGATAGCAAAGAAATAATGATTGTATTAAAAAAAAATTGGCTATACTGAATTTTATAGGTTATTTTCAATTATACTGATATTTTCACTGATTTTACTGAGCTGTTTCGGCCCTTGCTATCTATTCGGTTGAAAAAAGTAAGACTAAGCCTGGGTTGCACCAAGATATTTGTTAAAGTTGAAGTTATTATAACATTTCACATCCATCTTTTACTTAAAGAAATCTGTAAAAGTTAGAGAAGGATGTGAAATGTTAAAATAACTTTAACAAATATCTTAGTGCAACCTAGGGTAAGACATATTTCAATATAAAACCATAATAAGATCATTTTTAGTTTGGAATTTGCAAACTCACAATTTTTTCAGCTAAGAGGTCCACTTGAGTCAGATGCCACAGTCGCTATAGTACTCCGAGGACCTTTCTTACGTTTATATGGTACACCGAGACGACTTTCATGTGACATTCAAATTATCAATTTAAATATTTTTTTTCAGTCGTACCTACTCTTTACCCATATTCGCCGGCATCATTTTTCAAAAGCTACTGGCTATAAATCTAGTTCAGAGTCCATTATGGAATCAGCATAGCACAATTTTATTTGATATCCAATATTTTTATAGCGGACTAGCTGACCCGGCAAACTTCGTATTGCCTCAGAATGAAATATGTATCAAAGGTATGATAAATACGGACTATTTGTATGGGAAAATTAAATTGTGGTTTTTACTATTTCCCTTCAATTTCTTCATAAAGTACGAAATAAATTAAAAATCTTCATACTTGAAACTGAAATTTAAAAAAGAGGGAGAGAGAGATAGTTCGTCTTTGCAATTATTTTTTACCTAGAAGTAACATTTATATTGTAAGTATAAAATTTAGAAATATGTCATTACTTATTGTAGTGCCTCTCTATCGCAAATGCACAAGGTCAAACTTTGCCTGCTAAAACACCACTGACAGAATGAGCCGTTATAGGTTAGGATCCCACTGCAGAATCATTTCATTCATCCAGATATGCTGCAAACCTTATTTTTACGCATATTTATTATCTAGAGAATATATTAGGCATCCACTAGGATGCCTATCAAAATTTGGCCGCAAGTATGTTTAATTAAATTAATTTATATTTAACAGTCAGCAACCGATTTGCGGCCGATTTAATTTGGCTCCAGTAGGTATATCATAACGATAAGAAAAAAAAGGTTTAATTTGATATATAAATAATACATGTACGTTATGGACGTAAAAAGTTATCGGGGCGGAACAAAAATATGTAGAGGCGGCCAATTGCGCAACGGTAGCCATGATTTTTTAGAGTCCTTATACATATTGCCGTGAAGTAAGCGATATATTATTGAAAAAACCAGAAACATAAATTTCCTCCAAATAAAATATTAAAAAAATACTTGCGCCCATTTTTTGATAGGCAACCTATTGGATATATAATTAGGTTTGCAGCATATCTGGATGAACGAAATTATTCTACAGTGGGATCCTAACCTATTAAGTTTCAAGCAAACGGACCAAATATGCGAAACAATGTAACGTCAAACGATGTAATTCAAGCGAATATCGCAGTTTTTTTTAAATAAATAGTCGATTATCGCAAATCTTTCTGCATATTTAAGTGGCTTGTGCAAAAAAATTGAAGAGTGACCCTTTATTCCCGGAGGTGTAATATGTTTACCGGGTGGTGATGTCATACACAAACACACAAATAATGAATACATTATTCATTATTTGGTTACTCTGGTAACCAGAGTCTGGTTACATACAGTAACCAAAAACTGGTAAGTAATCTGTTCATCAACTTCAAGACAGTTTGTTGCTGTTATATTATGTTTAGCAACAAACGTGTGCGCGCGCATCGTAAAAAATCACTCTCATAATTATTTCCAATGGCGCTAAAACAAAGTATAACTTCAAAAAAAATACTTGCCCGTTGGAGAAGAGTGCAACCGGAGACGATGTCACGGTTCCTTCTTGCCATAATGAGGCACTCAAGAAGGGTGTGCATGTTTGTAGCTTGGACAGCGAACGCCGGCACCGAGAGCGCGTTCGATAGGAACACCTCCGCGGCCGTGATCAGCGTTCCCATCTCGTCCGTCCCGTACACCTAAACCACACATCGAATCAATCAAACCGTTCCAAACGTACATCACGACCATCAAACATGACACGCAGACGATTATGCATACAGTAAAAAGAAAAATACAACCAACATTACTGCAGTACGTTCGAGACACATAGCAGGCACGCCATCGAAAACGAAAACAACGACACAACTACCATGCCCGATGAAATAATTTGTAGAAATTCACCGCCGGCAATGGCGTGGTGTGACGATACAATCCGAAATCTGATAGTGGAACAGTGGCGCTCATGCAGTGTGACAGGAAATTGTACCGCTATCGAAAATTCAAAACACATTATTATATCATCACACATTTCAATAATAAACACTGTTTGATTTAAAAACGGTATTTACCAGATGGCAGTAAGCCGTTGCCTGCGCATCAGATTTATCAGTGGTCCCAGAAATGTTGTTGTATACAGCCAAAATGCAGCGTTTGGAAGCAGAATACGCATTTCAATTAAATGAACATGTTAGTAGTTATTAGAGTGATAAATGACAATGCACAAATACCAGTTTCAGCATCGGATTATACCATCCAATTGTGTACATTTTCAAGAGTTTCTAACCATTACATATATTGTATTGTAGTTGATTGCTACTGCCAAAATGCAATTGCGTATGGACATCAAAATTCGTAAATAACAATGTATCACGAAAATGAGTTTATTTATCCAAAAGTTTATGTTTAAACTTTCCGATCCTGAATCCTGGTATATAACGGTAAGATATTAGCATCTGTTACCACTAGCCGTTACAAAAAAGATAAGTGTGTTCAAATAAAAATCTTGGAAAAATTAACAATCAATGTATTACAATTTTAGATTGAAACGCACATAGCTAAAACCTTGTCTAGTATCTAAGTTAGTATCAAATTCTATTATGCAAAAACATTATAAGGCCGTGCGTGTGTTCAATAGAGTTAAGCTTACAAACCTGCGTGGGGTTCATGACTTGGCTGAAAGTGAGTTGTGGGATTGGATCCTGAGCCGATGGTTTGGGTATGAACATGCCCGCATCGCGTACGGGCATGAAGCCTGGTATATTGCAAGCGAATTCCTCGTAAACGGCGATCTGGAGGTCGGTCGGACCGCCCACTCGGAGGCGTACTCTCTCAGGAATCCTCTCCGTCTGGTATTTGAGTACCATGGGATCATAGTACCGCCTGCCTTCTTGGCGGGCTAGCTTCCTCATCTCGTAGTCGTTCATTAGTCGTTTGTCCAGTTCGGGGAGTGCCTTCTCGACGGCAGTCTTTTGTATGAAAGCGCAGGCCAGTTCCATGTTCTCGGTGGCTAGAACGGCCGCGGCACTGTCCACTATATCCTTCTGAAACATGGTCTGGTTAATTAATCGGTCAATTTAAAATTTTCAATGCACCCATCACGATTCGCCAAGTACGTTTTGTTGCATTTAATAGGTGGTGTGCATAGAGCAACACGGGCCACCGGCCGCCGCGGCGGACCAGAGGGGAGTAGCCATAGCGTTTATTACCGATGCAAAACAGTCTGTCATTTTTTGCGGGGGGAAATGCGTGTGACACACACACACTACAAAAAATTCCTATTACTACGAAACCCACACCTTGACTGTAACAAAATACATAAATAATTTCACGCACACATTAAAACTTCTAGGCGACAAGCATAGGCCCATTTGGTCTTGTACTTTGACAGAGGGGAAAGCATGCATATGGCTACTTCCCTTCGGTCCGCCGCGGCCGGTGGCCCGTGTTGCTCTATGGTGGTGTGACTATTGACATCTCTGAGGGTGACATTGGGAAACATCCAGAACGTGAAAAAATTGTAATAACCTCTCCGTCCTGGGGATCGAACCAAGGACCCCAACATAGCGGTTGTGGTCTGCTTCTACTTAACTACTGAGGTAATTACTGGATAGGATATTATATTACGATAAAAGTATTCAACAACATAATCTTAATAATATATATTATTTTAAAGCCTAAAGCAGTGTTGGACTAATTTTAGTAGTACATCAATTAGAATCTAAGAACATACTATATATAATACCATACAAACTATCAATAGGGATGGTAACAATTTACAATGAATTGTTTTTTTAAATAAATCACACAGCTGAAACATCTCAGACACAGAAGTATAAGTGTGTCACCTGCATTCATGTATTAATTGCTCTGTTGCATTTGTGTATTAATGCATTGAGCTATGTTTCGACAGTTATGTTTTTCGTGTCCCAAAATCCCAGAGTGGCCACTAATAATATTTTCAATTGAAGTGAAACCCAATATCGTTATTACCCGACCTGGGTATGTCTGTCCTTGGAACCTCCACTCCAATTAACTATAATTTTAATATGGGACATAGCTACATAATTGCACAAGAAAATAAAATAATACCTGTTGAGGTGTGGTGGGAATCAAAGCGGTGACGAAAGCGGTTTTCAAGTTAGTGCTGATTGTAGTTATAATTTGTTCCCGGCAGGTGATCATTGCCATACCAGCAGTCAAATTCCTCATCATGTGGTGAGCACAAGTACGCATCCGCACCTCATCAGGGTCGAAAGCAAAGTCCTTTCTTATAATCTGCTCGCAAGTGGTCAACGCGTACTTGATAGACCGGTCCACTACAGGGTGGATCCACTCTTGGATAGACCGCTCGATAGCTGGCTTCACAAACTGCTTCAAATGCGGGTAGTTTTGGAACAAGATAATATGAGGATTGAAGCAGATCTTCTGCCCAAACGCGGACGTCGATGAAACATTGACGTCTAAATAATTGAATCTCGGTTCTGGTATGCCAAGAACTCCGATCAACGCAGGATCGGTGGGTACCAGGCCTGCTGTAGGAGTCGGAGCAGTTGTCGACAAGTCTTCCGGGGGCATCATCGGAGGCGGCGGCAAAAGCTGCATCTGAGGAGGTGATTGCACTATCGTTTGGTTCACGGCGATCACACTTGTGACCTCTTTGTTCGATTTTGGTTGAGACAGTTGGAATTCAATGGTTCTTATTTTTTCTGGATCCTTCAAATAGAGAGTTGGTTTTAAATCTGTTATATCTAAGCCGAGGTTTTTGCAGAGCACTTCTATTTCAAACTTCAGGTTCAGTTTTAAATCGGGCTCCTGGTGCAGTTCGGCAAGGACGTTCATCAATGCCATGCTCCATGGGTTCGGCGGTCTGAAGACCACGCTTTTGGCGCACGATTCCAGAATTTTTGCCACGAAAGGCACCACATATAGTAGTTCTTGTTGACCTTTATGATAAGCTTCAAGTAGCAGTGCTTTGAGATCGAGATCTACATGGAGGATAGGTTGATTACGAGCTAGCGTTAGCATACCAAGCCAATGTCCGAGGTTCTTTAGCAACGATCGGTCAGAAAAATTTGCTATGCCTTTGTCAGAACGTAACAACACTCTTATATTACGAAATGTCTCATTGGTGACCAACTTGTTAATTTCACGAGCTTTTAGCACGTCGATAAAGTTGGAATACAGTGCATGAAAGTTTAGTTCGATAGAGGCTCTCTTCATTACAAGGTACTGAGCGAGCCAGGGATAATATTCGTCGGTGATTATCTCTTTCAACTCTTCTCCCTTCTGACTAATATTGAGTTGACTTATATTGTTGAAGATGAATGCAGTTTTGTCTTGTATTGACTCTGGTGGCGCGTTTATCTTTTCTTCTCTATCCGTCGCGGTCAATAAGGTGTCAATGTTGGTAGCGTTAGCGATGGATGGCCGACTCCCCAGGTTGGTGCAGTTGGTGACTTTGGATATCACCGAAATCGAGTTCGGCGCGCAGACCACCGCCCTGTAAATTGTTCTAAGTCAAACACAACATAGTGGGTGTCCTAGCATGAGCGTTTTGCGGTAGCTACCACAAAAGCTGGGTTCAACTTAATTTGAAAGAAAACTGGATGTCAGCATGATTCCTAACAAAAATAATAACGATATAAAACAAAAGCTTAGGATGTAACTTAAAACGAAGTGTACTTAGTGCTTCATAAATAAAAAAATGAAAGAGGTCGACATTGAAAGCGATAGAAGCACTCCATGAATTTTGTCGTTTGTCGATGGAATGTAGGGATTTAACGGAACATGGAAAAACATAAAGTAAAAGTTTTTACAATACCTGTATGGCGCTGATACAGCAACGACGGCGCTCGGATTGTATACAGATGTGGCGGGAAGAACAGGACCATGGGGCTTATTCGGCGGTTCTTGGCCATTCAATCCATATTCGATGTATTCTATCAAATGCGGAGGAAATTCATTAAAATGGGGTATAGCTCGGACATGCTCACAATATTTGTGGTAATCTTTCAAGCGTGGCCTGAATCTATCTAATGCGGCTATGCCAAAGAAATACATTTTTGTTCCCTCCGGTTTCCGCAAAGCATCCAGTACGAATCTCAAAGCCAAACCGAGCGACACGTAACTCGGAACTAGTCCCCTCTCAATGATACCACCAAACAGCTGTGCTGTAATGTGAAGCTCTTTATCGGGGTACTGAGGAAAAAATTTATATTCCTCAAACAAATTGCGGAGCATGCAAGAGAAAACTTCTCTTTCCCTCTTATTAGTAGACTCTTGGAATTTCTTCAACATGTCAAGCACCTCATCTATAGACAAAGTGGGATGGGGAGGATGATTGTAAATCCTCTGGAAGTAACCATTTGCCTCGTCTTCGATTTCTTTGGAGACATTATGCATTATTTCGGGGAAATGTATGGGATCTGGTAATCGAGGTTTGTCCATAGCTGGAACGGGTGCCATCCGCGCGAGTGCGCTCATATTGGCAACGTTGCTGGGTAATGGCATCATCGCGAAAGGGCTGTTCGGTCCAGCGCCCATAAGCCGCGACGGTGATCCTGGGGCGGTCACCAGCGGCCCCAAAGTGCCGGGCATCGCAAAGGCCGTGTTCGCGGGCGCACCTAGACTCATATTCGCAACATTCGAAGTCAAACTCGCTATCGTGTCAACGTGCGGAGTGAACAGTTGACCACTTAAAGCTGGATTAAATGGAGTCTCTAACACTCGTGTATGTGGACGAGCGATACCTGGTAGGGTCGGTCTCGTTTTACTGAGTAGCAGTGTCTGGCAGTTCGCAATGACGTTGAAGATCGCCTCCTGCAGTTCCTGTTGAACGTTCGACAAACATAGCTGTAAGCAGGCCAACATTGTTCCAATAGTCTCCGGTGGCAACTGGGCCGCTTTTGGGAGTTGTTCTTCTGGTACTTTGCCGATAACTTGTGGACATCGGCGTTGTAAAAATTTCACCATAGCGGACACAAAAGTCTCTCCGTGGTCCCGTATTTTGTCTGTGAGCCATTTATCCAGTTTGAGGTATTCCCTTCTCGACGCCAAACACGCCAAATCTATGACGAAAGGGAATGATTGTACATTTAGTAACAGGGACAAAGCTTTGAGATCTTGTGCAACATCTAGTATTCGTGACAGTTTAGATTGATCGCTCTCTCCTCGAATGTACCAATCAGCCATGGCGTGCATTATGATAGGCTTTATATTAGGATTTTGCGTATGCCACGCATGTTGTAAAATTATGCCTGAATTAGGGTGATTACCCAAGAAAATGGGTATCAGTGTTGTGAGAAGTTCTTGTCTAAACATCGTTATCGGTGGACTGATTTGAAGTAAGGCTAGCAAGAGGATATCAGGACAATGCTGCACAGGAAACTTGAATAGTTCATGAACTTGCATATAATAGCCACGCTCTGCGGCGTACAACAATAGTTCTACTAAATAAAGGCATCGCCACGTCGCTATTTCTTTATTGTCTGTTTCAGGGGGTGATTTCAACAAGTCAATCGACACAGGATGGAAGGGATGATCAGCGAAGCTGAATATGTCTGGATGCTTGAGAATATTGCTGATCAAACTCATTTGCCCTTCTAAATTCGTCCATCGCCGGCAAAGATATTCGACCGGAAATATGTTAGCTGGATAACCAGCACTCTGCAGACCCAATCGAAGTATTGTAAACAATAAATTCAGGCCTTGTCTGTCCGGTACAATGAACTCCGAATGGTCGAGTTGTAATATGACTTCTTTCCAATTCAAGTTCGAAGCGAGCTCCTTGAGTGTTTGCACGAAAACCTCAGCATTCCAGGATTCACTGACGTGACTTATGTCTTTTTTGGTTTCGTGGTTCATCCAGAAGTTGCCTGGCGTTTGAATCTGAGGCCCGTCTTGTAGAGTGGCGTGATATCTCACCATAAAGGATATAATTCGGGCGACATCGATGGCGGTTGGCTCACGGGCACCAAAGTTTAACATGTTTGTTTTACACTCCTCTACTGAAGCAGTGAAGGAGTAACCGATTTCTCGGAAGATTTCTGCTAGCGGATTGTCCATCATAGCTGCACTCATATCATCCGCCGTTGTCATTTCCTGAAGAGGCGTCTGTGTATCGTCAGGATACAGTAGTGGTGCAAGTACTATAGGGACTACTTCGCGTGGAAAATCCAATCGAAGTTGTTTAAAAAATAGGTCCTTTGTAACGGCTGCTAGACGAAAGCTTTCGTAGGCAAGACTGGTTAGCAGAGATTGCAAAACTTCAGGGCTGCATTCCTGAAGGCCTGCCCGCTCTACTTGATGTCCACGGTCTGGGGAACAATAAAATAGCACAGATATAAATCACTTCGTTCAAAAGCTCTAAAACTTATTTATTAAATATGATTCACTTAGTAGAAAAGGCATGTCACGTTTGTACGGTCCGAGATATCTCTCAACCCATACTTTCTACTAATGATACATAAATACTATCATGTGTATACAAGCTAAGTATGTGAAAATATTACCTATATTATAACTATAGATAGATAATATAACAAAACCTGCAACTATGTTGTTCTTTAGAATAGGATAACCATTATAGTTCATATAAGACTGAATATCTGAAATTTTCACAAGCTTATGCAGTTGAAAACATGGTTAATAAAATATTTCTCCTCTAACATATGCGTCACCTGACTGATAAAAGAGGTATGTCCTGTGTCCACCTTACAACAGTCCTAACAACAGATTCGCACACTACATCTATCTAAGGGGGCTTGAGTGTCCAGCCCTAATAGGGTGGGTAGCTTGAAGGTACATGTACATATGTATGGCACTGTAATAATTATTACTGAGATATAACAACTAAGGTCTCAGGGGTGGCAACGTATCTGCATTTTGACCTATTGTTTTTGTGTAGATGTCTATAGACTGCAGTCTTCACTCAACATTTACGTAGACTGCATACTTATTTGTCACATTGGTTAAATGAAAAAAGACTATCGGATCACCTAATCTATCTCTTAGTTTTTGTTTTTATATTATTTCGCATTAACACATGCTTGTGAAATATATTTTATTTTTAAAGAAAAATGGAAAGAAAAATATGACTTCAGGCGAGACTCGAACTCGCGACCTACTGGGAATCTAGTCCAGCCGGCACTAGCATAACTAGCATAGTTGGTAATAGATGGCGCTGCTGCTACCATAAAGCAATGCAATAGATGTGAAGGAAAGATTTGACAAATCGGGCAGGGCTTCAGTAGCTCAATTGGAAGAGCGGCTGGACTAGATTCCCAGTAGGTCGCGAGTTCGAGTCTCGCCTGAAGTCATATTTTTCTTTCCATTTTTCTTTAAAAATAAAATATATCTCTTAGTTACTTAGTTGTAGAGTACATGTGCTTCATCCAACCCACTTATAACTCACCTATCTAAGTTCATAACTTGATAAATACAAGAGGTAAGTTATCATACAATTCAATACTGCATTTAAAAAGTACCTAGAGATGTCAACATAGATACATTGCCTAACCCCTAAGCTGTTTTCCCTCCCTGGCTATAACAGTGTTGAACAAAAAAACTGAAATAATAAAAAAACTGTAGACATTCTCACCTGCGTCTAGATAGCACTGCACAAGGTCCGTTAATCTCTTTTTAAGATGCTGTTTAGCGAATGTTACAATCTCGGGCTTCGATGAGTAGTGTTTCAGCACCAGAGAGAATGCAACATCTTCTGTTGTGGTAAATTTTAACAATCTTGAAAGTCGATTCAGTAATGTATTAGTAGGTTTTAATGTCTGAAACAGAATAACGACCTTCATGAACCGGTGTTTTGCTACAGAATCAGAGTCTACACAATGCCACAATAAAGCATAGACATTCAGTTAAATCTGTTGTAAAATAATGGTGCTCGTTAATAGGTTCAATCTATAATTTAATATTAAATATAATCTATATTTAAATATATTATGATTTATTGTGTCAATGTGATATAGTTCAGCATTTTTATATCAAGTAACCTAACATACGCCTAGTACCTCATTCAAGGTTTAGATAAATACATAGGTCACTAGATAAACTCTGCAATATACATACATATAAGTGTACACATAAATGTTTTTAATAATTTTATTTAAATCAATTATTTACATGTTTCACTATAACATTACCTTAAGGTAGAAAAAAAATATGTGACAAATGTTAAATAGACACCAAAATTAGACTTTGCATAACTTGATAACATGATAACATCAGTGTCACCATGGACAGTGAAATCTAGATTATTGTTGACTAAAAATAAAATATTATTTTATTTTAATAACCCAACAAATTTGATTCGATTTTCGATTAGGTCAAGTACAGATTATAGATACTGTATGAGTAGTATCAGCAAAATCTCTAGATTTCAAGAAATTGGTGCCAATTGGAAAATCAAATCCATCACAATAATGCTGCTGAAAAAAAAATCGTTATATTTTTCAGATATGAATCTTGAGGACCTAAAGAACACTATCTGAAGTTTAAAATACTGTCACGTCTTTAGAATAAACGTAATCAAGTTTAATATGGATGGCAACTATTTGTGATAATATCAGATAGGAACACAATTCCGGTGAGATTACAATATTTTAAATTGAAATTTTCCAGTGTTTAAAGTTAATATTCTACAGCAATTTATGGAATCAATCAATCAATGTATGGAACTGGCCATGATTGTTTGCAATAATTGGTATGGCAATTGCCATACCAATTATTGGCACCTTGTGATCACAAAAATGGAGTAAAATATTAGAGGACTAAAAAAATTATTAACTATTACAGATGTTAAAAAAATTAATGTCCTACTAGTGTCTGCAGTATGAGCACAATAAAGGCTTTTTTCTCTTCACATGGACACTTTTTTAACAAAACAAAAATATGCATTTTAAGGTATATGAAGGAAGGTAGAGTACCCAATAAATTATGGATTCACCTTCTTTTAAACCTTATTCATTCCAAAAAAGATAATCATTGAAATAAACATTAAATATCAATACGGTCTTTATAGACCTTAACTAATTGATTTGTATATATATTATGCAGCGACCCAACATAAGTCTTAATTCTAGCGTTTAACGTCATAATATAAGAATAAATAGAATATACATATTGAAACGAAAGTACCTACATCAGATTCTGTATGTTGTCTGTTATATCCGAGTATACGTTAAGCTCCATGGCCGCCTGGCCAGCTGCAGTTAACAGAATTTTCCAAGAAAACATTTCAAATATGTAAAAACAATTATATATGTATACTTAATTAACTTTGGTGTGATGTAGTTGCAAAATAAAATATCTAGATGATATAACAGTGAGAAAATTAGGGATGATTCAAGTAACTCCCAATTATAACCTCATAATACAAGAACAATTCCAGGTGGTTTTAAGAACATTTAACTCTCTTTTTGTTATGTCATATGTTCAACTTTCATTTATTAGAGGATATGCAACATTTAAATAGATTTTTCTAGCTAAACGTCCATCCCTAAATACTCAGCATAAAATGAATATTAAGATAATTTTCTCTCATTGCAATATACAAACCAACACACTGTTATTTGTTTATAACAGTTACAATACTGTTTACCTACATAAAAATTATAATCAGACAGTTAAATTGATTAAGCAGTGTGGCATAACATTATGACAACAATTATTAGGACAAACAGACAATACAGTGTAAAATTACAACAAAATATGTTTAAAAAAGTAACATATGAAACAAGATAGGCGGTTTCGTTTTAGGTAAAAAAAAAGTAAATAAATAGCACATAACGGTATCTTCTGTGTATGAGCAATATTAATTTAACTAGATACATGAAAGGGCAAAGAGAGCATCTATATTATCAACTATATTGTAGATATAGTCGCAGTAGTATTTAGCATATTTTAATATCTCAACCTGAATAAAATTAAGTGGTTTAGATATTCATAATTCTATTGATTGTGATCTGAGAAAAAATATTTATGCTTAGCAGCATAAAGAATGTCGTTGTAATAAATCTGTATAAATAAAAAATAATCATCGAAATGTTTGTACGTGCATAACCATCGCAAAACTTTCAAACGTCTACATTGGATAATTTTTTATTTTATGTTTGTCAGGAAAACAATAGCATTTAGCGGTACGTTCGTCCGGTCGGCTAGTAAGTATGTTATATTTTTGCACTTAATGCCCATTACTTTAGTAAATTTATACCCGAACAAATATCGTTGTTTAAAACAATAGAAGTTACCTACAAAGCCATCTTAAAATCCGTCACTATGGGTGACCGCGTGGCAGTAAAATTGACAGTTTATGGGTTTTACTTATTTTCCTCGGGTGGGTAGAATAAAATGACACGTATTGATTAAAACAAAACAGACAATTAAACGAATTTCCGTTTGATGTAGTTAGTTAAAGATAATTTATGTCTTTGTTGGTTCTACACGTAACAGATAAAATACTGCATCTATGTTAATACTCTGTAGGATAGCAATATTTTTCTTTCAATATAATGGAATCGCTGTTACGCATATTGCCAGTGTCAGGTAAGACAATATTTAAAACAGCGTAAAAGTCAGAATCAGTCAGTCAGTCAATAAAATTATTTATTATGACAGTCAAAGTAGTCAGTCAGTAATTAGAGTAGTAGTAATTCGAGTTTGGCACCGATTTCAAACCTATTCGTAAATAGCACATATAATTAATAGGTAGTATATAATTCATATTAAATCTTTTTTATTTTTACTTTTTAGTTTTGAAGTCGGTTTTTCTTTTTTTAAATTGTTTAAGTTTGTCGATACAAAATTATTACACGACTATACAATGAAAAAAATTATTGATTTTGGAGAAAGTATTTTTCATGGACTGGTAACTCTATGCATTTATCCACGACGGGGAGTTTTGGCGGGAACGCGGAAAAGAGCTGTGTCGCTGCGTGATATTATTTTCGAAATTTATGTATAGTCGCGTTTTTATGTGTAAAAATGGTGGGATTTTTATCATAAAGCATTCGATAATGTTCACGAGTGTAAGAAAGTGATATTATGAAGTGAAAAGTGATTTTTCGTATTGCCTCCAAAACTTCGTAAAAACTCCTAGTAAAGTCCCCATCGCTTTACTGGAGCCACCCCATCATCTCATCATATTCCTCATGGAAGCATTTAATCATCGTCATCTTCCATATGGATATTCATTAATTTAAAGAAATGTGAAATTCAATATATATACGACGATATATTATGGTCATGAATAAATTATAAAAAAAAAAACCACGACGGAGTAAATATGTCATTGTCATGTCAGTAGTTGTCATTTGTATTAGGACCATCTAGGACATCAGTGGATTCAACGCATTGTATGACAACACGCTGTCTATTCTCATTCCTTTAATCTTTGGTGAAAGTAAATAAAAAATGATCATAAAATAAAAACTAATTGGCCTACCTGAATCAAATTTTTATGGGACCAATTCGAAACTATTCCGTATCAACCAAAAAAAGAATTACGTAAATCAGTTCAGAAACCTCGGCGAAATCGGCGTACATACATAATAATATACCGGCCGAATTCCGAACCTCCTCCTTTTTCAACTCGGTTAAAACTGACTGAACGTAATAATGACGTCACGCGTGGTAAAAACTACTAAAAACAACTGAATTTGGTATATGGTGAAATCAAAATATTCTAAAAGATTGTCGTCGATTCTGTGTTTTTGTACAATTTAAAATAACTTGTTGCAAATAGTATGGAATCTAAAAGTGAAATTATTTTAATTTTAAATTTATTGTTCAGTTTTCATCACTTTTCGGTTCTTTCAAACGATTCTAATCCAGTTTCAATCATTTTTGTATCTTTTTAAATCTCATTTGGAAGTCGCTTTCACATGAAATAATAAAAAGCAATGACTTCATACCTATTCAATTCATGGGGATGCCATGGCATAATAATATTATCTTTATTCGAAGTCCATAATAGACACATGATTCTTAGTCCAAAATACCTTGAGTACCGTGACCATTATTTTGTTTTGGCTGGACATCGTCATCTGAATTATTCTATTTCAAGCATACTATGACGTACTGTCGTACTGCCACCTTTACCAATTTTTTAATAGGACTTTTCCGCCACACTTTAGTGACTGTGAAAAGAAATTTGGCTATGATTCAATTTTGTTTGGAAATAAGTCAAGCGTCTATTTGTTGTTCCTTACGTACAATTATACATTCTGTTTGAATTTGTACTTTATGACGATTTTTAATATGTTATGTATGTATCTTCACGCCAGGTCCCTAACGGGGTAGGTAAAGAGTGTTGAGCGCCATATATCCCGGTCCTGAGACACCTTCCGTGCCTCATCTACCTTCATCATTCTCTTCATACATGCACGCCGATTCCTAAGACTTTTGACCCGCCATCAGACAGAACTCGACCTATTTGGTCATGGTAGGTCAGTCTTGGTCTCCTTGAGCCACTGCAACCATCCTTATTCACATTGTATATGTTAAGTACAATATTTAAATATTTTAAAATGCATATAATTACATTGCATATTTTAATACTTTTATCTCGAAAACTATTGGTTTTATAAAATTATTTTGAATGAAAAATGCACATATTTGTATCCGAGTAAATAGGGTGAAAAATAAATTGTTCCTCGGCCTTGGAACAATGCAATATAACGTTAGGCGTTTAAGGTTCCGTACTTCAAAAAAAAAAGAACCATTTTCACTCATACGCCTGTTTGTCTGTCCGTCTGTCAGAAATAATCTACTTGAAAATAAATTTGAAAAAATAATACGGGAAATAGTTTTTTATCAGTGCATTATTGTATTCACTTACCATCAACGTAAACCGCATTCACGTTGTGAGCAGAATACGATAGCGACTATATGTAGGTATTATAGAGTATAGAGAAAAAAATAAATAATGAACTGCAGCAAAGTAATAGTATGGGATGTGTTTACAATTATAATATTTATTGAATTGAATACCCACATATTACATACATATATGCCAATGTTAGCAAACTTATTTCAATGTAAACAATCGTGTGTCGCCAAATATAAAGATGAAGGTAGCCAAAGTAACTTGTGTTGTGAAAGACTGTGGTATTAAATATAACCGTTGATGGATTGACTTTTAGAATGTTTCTACACTGTTGACTTGTGTTTTTATAAACATATTTTCGCCGCGCATACTCGTTGTCACCATTATAAAGAGGTCTTGCCTCTCTGGACTGCTTTTGTTTTTTTTCCTTTTACCTAAGGCAAATGACTAACTTTTGTAATGACGCAGTAAATTTACAAGTATAGCGAAATCTTAATAGGTATATATAAATTACGCGTCACCTTGTTTGTCAGCGATGGACTCCTAAACTACTTAACCGATCTTAATTAAACTTTGCACACCCCGCGCAGATTGATCCGACTTGAAAGATAGAGGTGAGATCCTCTCACATCTCAATGTATTGTCGCAATATTATGTTAGTGTGTACCTAAATTGCAGCCGTGCGAAGCCGGGGTGCGGGCCGCTAGTAAATTATTCATCGAGGTTTTGATGGATATTCAAATACGGAGAGGTGGATAAAGAAAAAAGGACTATTTCGTTTAAAAAAAAACCTTGTTAGCTATAGGAACCCGACAGATATACCAGCTCACTTTGCCCTTCGATGTAACGTTAAAGCTGTCTATGTCGATAGACTTGAGTGCAATACAGCACGACTGACCTTCTGCAGAGCTCGCGCAGGAACGTCTATAGCCCGGCAAACTACTGTAGACTTGGCCGGGTGGTTCAATAAAGCCGTCAGCTGCTGAGCTAGGAGCGACGCGTGGACACTGCTGGTGGCCGAACCCGTACGATCGTTGTCCCACGATGTCTTAGTCGCCTCAGACAGCAGACACCTCAACACTTGGTTTTCCGCTTCCAATCCATAGAGACTGATGATCTGGCGGAAAAAAAACGTTACAGATGACAGACTCGGTCAGCCATTACAAAAAGCAAGCAAAACAAAATGGCGGCGCGATCGTTGATAGAATATAAAAAAATCGCTACATAATGTATAAATGGTAAAGATATCAGCAGTAACATTTGTAGTACATGAATCACAAGTATGGTTGCAGTATAATACATAATAATATATAGGATAATTCAAAGATTCATAAATAAGCGGTATGACGAGGTTAAGAAATTTTTGGGGGAGAAAAAAAATAGACTTTTTGTCATATTTTGAGACTTTAGATACCACACTATGTATTACTCTAAAGGTGCTATTCCGGGTCGCGACAGTCGTGGGCCGCGCGCGGCCGATGACGTCTTCGGCCGCGCGCGGCTATAGATGCAGTACGAAAATGTATGGAACCGATTTCGCGGCTCGCGACAGACACGCGCGGCCGACGACTGTCGCGAGCCGCGCGCGGCCGTGCGTATATTGTTTTCAGAAACGTCATGGATTTCATGGCGCAAACATAACGAACCTCTATGGTGAAACCATTTTTACCACTGGCTAGTTACACAGCACATATAATGTTTGACATTTTGACAGACAACACCGCCTAACTTCGAAATTTTCAAGACATAGGTTAAGATCCCACTGCAGAATCATTTCGTTCATCCTGATATGCTGCGAAACTAATTTTTACGCAACATTATAATCTAGAGAATATATTAGATCCACTAGGTTGCCTATCAAAATTTGGCCCCAAGTATTTTTAGTTATATTATTTTATCTTTAACAGCCAGCAACTCTTATTTGCGGCCGTATTAATTTGGCTCCCGTATACCATAATAATGAGAAAAAAAATAGCTTTAATTTACTAATTTAAAATTTTAGAAAATACGTAAGGGCGGCCAATTGCCTGACCGCGGACGTGATTTTCCAGATTCTTTATACATATTGCCGTGAGGTGGGTAATATTATATTAAAAAAAACAAAAAAAAATTATTTCCCAAAAAAATATATAAGAAATACTTGCGGCCATTTTTTGAAAGCCAATCTAGTGGATATATATTTTTTAGATTATAAATATGCGTAAAAAATAGGTTTGCAGCATATCTGGATGAACGAAATGATGCTGTAGTGGGATCTTAACCTAACAAGGCCGCGAGCAGCTCGCTACAGTCGTCGGCCGCGCGCGTCTGTCGCGAGCCGCGGAATCGGTTCCATACATTTTCATACTGCATCTATAGCCGCGCGCGGCCGACGTCTGTCGCGACCCGCGGAATAACAACTTTACATTAACATTCATGTACATAACAAGGCACAGTACAAGGAAAAATAAATGTCCCACGAGCATTCATCATGATGCAGTTTACATTAAACAGCAAACAAAATTAAAAATAAACTATTATATGACACAAATTTCTAATGAGTACAATTTATGGCGCAAAGCTTTAAAAGATTTCTGCTTATCACGTAGCACTGCAAATTGTTTTGAAAATACAAAAAAGTAAACAACTAATTGGCCAATTATTTTTCATTTTTACTCAAACCATGAAATAATGGAACTACGTATTTCAAATAAGTAAATATTATTTAATGTCATCACGCCATGAAATGACAAAAAATACAATTCACATAGATGGTAAGTGAATGCTGTAGTCTTTATATATTTCCACATAAAAACTAAATGTAGATGTGTCGCTACTTCAGGGGCGGCAATAACGGGGCCGCATATTACCACCTGGGGTGCGACCGCCTATCGACATTGCTATTGTCGTTGGCATTGCTGTCAAATTTTCATGTCCATTTGTAGCACCTTTAAAGGCAGTAGTGATAACCTGATCGTTTTTCTTGGTTTCGTAGGTGAGAAACAAGCGATAGTGGTAGATTATTTCGATTACTGTTATTTAGTTAAAGCAAAAATCGACATCAAAATTGAACAGCAATGACAACGACAATAGCAATGTCGATAGGCGGTCGCAGCCCTGAACAGGACATAATAAATAGCGCTGAACACTACGCATTAAGCGGCAAGTACCTATATTAGGGGCCGTCCATAAAATACGTCACGCAAAAATGCGCCTTTTCAGACCCCCTCCCCTCTATTGTCACGCTCTGTCACACTATCTGTGACCACTCTAAAAATAATACGTCACAAAAAGGAAGATTCCCCCCGAAACAATTTTTTAAAAACAGTTATAGTCTAACAAATTGGTAATCCCTACTAATATTATAACTGCGAAAGTAACTCTGTCTGTCTGTCTGTCTGTTACCTTTTCACGTCCAAACGACTGAACCGATTTTAATGAAATTTGGTACAGAGATAGAGCTGACTTTGAGAAATAACATAGGCTACTTAGTTATTTATAAAACGACAACCACGCGGGCGAAGCCGCGTGCAACAGCTACTTCAAAGATTTTTATGTACTGCGAACGACACGTTGCCGTGGACTCCCCCTGTAACATTTTGTCACGCTCATCGAGACCTCCCTTTGTATGCGAACGTATTTTATGGACGGCCTCTTAGATAATGCGGTGTATGTAAGTATGAAACATACAATTTGTTTATTGAACCCAGTCATTATTACGCAGTCAATCTAGAAAGCAATCGCATCAGCCGCCACTTCTACAATCAATATCACTGATAATAATTTTATTATTATTTTGACAATCCCATCAGGACGACAATTAATTAAAAAAATATATGTAAGGTAACTGTCTGTATCTGTAAATAGAAATTGTAGACAGGTACGGCATGTATAGTAAAAAAGTATCTAGATTACCAACCGTATTTTAACAAACAAATGGGTTAAAGATTAACTGTGTAACAAATAATTTCTTTACCATATCAACAGCAACAAAATTATTTCAAGAATTCGTTCGCTTGGCTATATCAGAATACCTTGCCCTAATATAACAAAGGTCATTTGCATAAGATATTATGTATACATTTAAGTACGTATTATGTTTCTTAATGTATACACGAATTGACTAAGCAAAAATTAATGTTTAGAATCGTATACACATTTATATCGTCGTGGGCGTAGCCGGGACTATGCCCACACAACATGTTTTTTATGCTATGAAAAGGCAAACAAGCGTACAATTTAAATTTAAGCAATACTGCAGCCTAAAAACATCTACATGCAACTATAGATTTCAATATAGATCCGTTGCCACTCCTGAGGCCCAAGGTATTATGCCTGTGTGGCGGAAATTACAGGGCCGTACCAACCTGACCGAAACACGATAGTGCTAAACACTACAATTTAGCGGCAAGTAGATTAAGTAATGTGGTGGAGCCTACGCCCGCGATCTGTCACCGGAGCTCTACCACCAATAAAATATATTTAAAAAAAATATGGGTAAAAACACGTACGTTTATCGCTATAAATATGACACGGAGCTTCAATGCAAGCATTCAAGCGTATGCAAACACCCACAATTCATCAGTTTTTGTCCCATATGGAGGCGAGAATCGCGTCGCGAACCTATTGACATTTTTAGCCAGAATCTGAGGGCGGCACAGGGTAATCCTCTACCCTTACCGATGCAAAACAGTCTGCAATTTTTTGCGGGGGGAAATACGTGTGACACACTCACGTATTTAATTGCCCTCCTACACACACTGACGCACTACAACAATCGTCTATTACTACGAAACTCACACTTTGACTTTAACAAAATACATAAATCATTTCACGCACACATTTTAACATCTAGGCGACAGTGTTGTGCTTGTACTTTGACAGAGGGGAAAGCCTGCATATGGCTACTCTCTTCCGGTCCGCCGCGGTCGGTGGCCCGTGTTGTTTTATAGATCGTAGCAGTAGTGGTACGTAATATTATTATTATTTATTACATACTAGCGGCCCGCCCCGGCTTCGCCCGTGCTTCTCCGTTCCTATTAGTCACAGCGTGATGATATATAGCCTTCCTCGATAAATGGGCTATCTAACACTGAAAAAACTTTTCAAATCGAACCAGTAGTTCCTGAGATTAGCGCGTTCAAACAAACAAATAAACAAACAAACTCTTCAGCTTTATAATATTAGTATAGATTCTCATATAGAGGGTAGTGGTAACTGGTATGCTACAACTAAACTGCTGAAACAGTTATTTCCTTAAATTCGTCCTAAAATTGCTCTAACTATACAAATTGCCAGCGGCAGGGATTGAAAATGCAGTGTAAGTTAAAATACATTGCTAATTCGCCGCAGATAGGTTACGCCGCGGTAGACTTTCCAAGTGTATATCGATCGAGGGGTTTTAAGTTTTACACCCTTAAATTTACGTTAGCTAGATCTAGTGCCGGTCACCCACCGAATTGAACCACGCATTTATTATTCATAATCATCAAAATAAAAATTACATCAAAAATGTTAACTGCCTCATTAGCTTCAATACTCGTGTGGGTTTTTTCAAATTGGAAATATTCAGAAGTTTAGATCAAGTGGCCGATAAATGTCAAAAGTTTCATATTCAAAGGGTAAAAACGGGACCCTACTACTTAAACCCCTCTGTCTGTCTATCACCAGACTGTTTCCGCTGCCAGCCGTATTACAACATAAGCTAAAAACAGAATAAAATATACCTTTAAGGGGGGCTCCCATACAAACCCATCGCATTTGGCCCGATTTTATGTTTTGATGGTGGGATACTAGGGTGTAGTTCACATTGATGATCAGTGAATACTGCAGCTTATAAAACACAACAACCGGAAATCAAAATGCAGATGCGTCGCAACCCTTGAGGCCTATTGTTGTCGACTCTCTGTGATAGTTATTACGGGGCCATACATTACTATCTAACTGGGACACGATAGTACTGAACACTACCATTTGGCGGAAGATAGATTAGGTAATGCGGTTGTGTCTACGCTCTTGAGCTCCGACACCAGCAGTAAAATTAGTTTTTTTTGGTAATTACCAAAAAAAACTATATATGTGCGAGTATCTGATATTTAATTATATCAGATAGGTAAGTAATTATTTATGTCCATTGTGACATGAGTAATATACCTAATGCTAATTTCTTAACTGAATTGGAGTATTCTCGCAAAAAAAAAAGAATTTTTACCTATACGTAGTGGGTAGGTAGGTACTACGTATTTTTTTGATACCCCATTATTTCGTTCTGTTATACCTATTTAGGTACATCCTCATGCGAATCCCTTTACCGCAAAAGTTATCAAGATAGGTACCTATTATAGATACGTAATTTCATAAGAACATCATGAGAATATCCATATTAATGACATCGTAGGCCGATGTATTGTCGTACCTATACTGGTTATTTGGAATCCGATGAGAGAGAGCATAAATCACACATCGCGTATCGAGGGGATACCCTCTGACTAGACAAGCATATTGATTTTATAAAGCCAGGTATTCATGTTTGTTGTGTTGTTAAATAACATTTGATACATAATATCAAATGTTACTTTAACAACAATAAATAAACGGCCCCAGTAGCCTAGTGGTAGCAGGCCGCTACTGCTACGCTGGGGTTCGATTCCCGGGTCGGTGGCAATCAGAGATAATGGCGTTAAATCATCTATGTTCTATTCGGAATTTTCCATTTGCTGGAAATTTCCCGGTACCTCGAGGTTTGGTAAAATGATCGGCGATGTCAACAGGCTTGCCACAGTCGCCATATGGGCCAAAAACGTTACCGTCGAATCAGCTTACACTGACACAAGACCAGAGCTCAAAATACTTCACAATGCAGATACGTTGCCACCCCTGAGACCTTAGTTGATGTCTCTTTGAAAAGTTATTACGAGGCCGTACATTACCATCTAATCGGAACACAATAATGCTGAACACTACCATTTATCGGCAGATTTATTAGGTAATGCGGTTGTGCCTACGCCATCGAGCTCCTGGACCTCTACCACCAGTAAAATTAAAAATTGTTAATAAATGATTCGAAACTAATGGATAATCCGAAATAATTTAATATCCGTAACCGAAGCAGGTTCATATTATATCCGTATCCATATTTGAAAATTAAATGTAATCCGTAACTTCCCTAGTAGCAGAGAATATGTAATAATACTACGAACCTATAGAATGGACACTTCGACGTCCCGCCCGTTTCCCCACATCACCTAACCTCCTCCCCTCTTATGGGCGACGGTTGGTATTTTCTACGTGCTACGCACACAGGTGCACGCGTAAATACACGTCACTGATTGATGTCTATGTAATAGAGACCAAATTAGGCGTTTGTATGGAATTTTGACGGACTGTCCGCGGTGTGCTGGTAGGTAGATATATACCAACGAACACGTTGAGGTGTAATAGTTTCAAACAGATTAGCAAATCTTCATCATAACCACGTGGCTTCAGGCCGAAATCAAAACGAGTGCTGAAATAGTTTAGCTGTAAATTCGACAAACACGTGACAAACAAACGTGGACTAATAAATAAGTGTGCCAATAATAGTGCCTCAGTAGCGTAGTGGTAGCAGGCCACTACTATTGCGCTGGAGGTCCTGGGTTCGATTCCCGGGTCGGGGACTATCAGAGATATCGGTTTAAAATCCTTTATCTCTGCTTCTATTGGGATTTTTCCATTTTCTGGAAGTTTCCCAGTGCCCGGAGATGGCAACCGGTTCGCCACCTGTTACATGGGCCAAAACGTAACCGGCGAGTCGTGGGTGTTTGCATGTATGCTTGAATGCATGCATTTACCTCTGCCTACCCCTTCGGGGATTACAGGCGTGAAGTTACGTACGTTTTTTAATAATAGTGAAGTCAAATATCAAACAGAGTCTATAAAAAAAAAAAACTTTCGGCAAGGCAATGTTTTACAATTCAACAATTTATTTTCGTCATACTAATCATTACTATCGCTGCCTGTTGGGAAAATCACAACATTCACAACTCGCATTGCGGAACACTTCTTTAATACATCATAGACACATCGTACGTGTACGTATAAAATATAACATTAACAATGTAGAATCAATTTATTAATAAAGTAATAATAAAGTATCATCAATTTGTGGAACTGTGCAGGGAACTCATGCCACATCCAGAATGACAAGGGCTGTGATCGTAAACCACGATACCACACAAAGCAAACAAAAATTTTATTCCCAGTACCATTCATTTCACTGCTCCATATGAATCCAAGTATTGTCAAATTTAAACACAATACAACTACAACAATTGCGTTTTCGAACTCAAAACTCAAACTTAATTATTTTTGTATCACTTGGAAATAATAGAATTTGCATGTGATAGTTCAAATTACAAAATATAAAATTAAAGCGAATAACAACTGATACGTTGGTTAATTTGTCAAAGTAAACAACAATAAAATAAATAATGGTCCAAAAATACTGAATAATAAAAATAGGTATCAACTATATACCTATATAACAAAAGCCTCCTAGTACCTATATACAACTATAAATATAGGTACTAGGAGGCTTTTGTTCAGCAGTCCTTAGGTTGCAATTATGATGATGAGCACGTCCCTTACACTCCGAATTGCCATGTGGAGGGTTCTAGAAAGTTTCTAGAATTTTGCGTAGCTAGAGTCGTGTTTAGTTATTTTCCTTCGCCGCATAAAAAAAACCCAAGATGCACAGTCGCGTACAAACTTCGCACTCGAAACTGTCGTCAGTTGTACTAACGTAGTTATAGATAACACATGACCTTATTTTTTTACAAAGTGAACCTTAGCAGTACGAGTTTAAGTTCTCTTTTTAAAACAATACGCAAAAACTGAACAAATTTTACGACCGAAATTCATGAGTGGCACAAGGAATTGAATAGAGTCAAATAAATAAAATAACAATATAAATATTTTGTTTGATTTATTTTTGTATCTTATTACAGGTAATATGCCTATTTTATCGAGTTTGTAAAATTAACGTTCACAGTTTTTAAATGTTTTATGCCCATATTACAATTCATATTGCTATGCGATATGAAATAATATTATTCGAGGAAAGTAAGCAAATATGGGCTACCATTTTGTTTTTGCCTCAAAAATAAAAAATTAACCATTTTTTGTTGTCAAAATAATCACACATACGTTTTCAAAGAGCTAAGTAACAATTATATGTTCTTAATATTTTGACATATTATTATATTGAGAATTAAACGAAATATCAAAATAGATGCTAAATATGGAACAGGTACTCAAATATGGGCTACTAATAGAAACTTATAATATCTACTACGAAAATAACAATTATACATTTTTATCTTAAAAGAGATCAAAATATTTTAGTAGATGGAAGAAATCACATAATTTACTTACAAAAATCACTTAATTTTATTACAAATACCACTTAATTTACCACTTTAATCATTTGTTATTTATCCCAAGTTTTACTTTTCCAAGTGCTTTTGATTGTGTTGGCGCCATTCTGAAAAAATATAAGTAGGTACCTTTAGAACGACATAAACAACCACTTAAATACAATAAATATACGGGTAATACCTAAATATGTATATTGTACAGTAATAGCCCATATTCGAAATTCTTAACTAAAATAAATTTGATCGTTTACTTTCCAAATTATATATAGCAAGCAATAAATTGAGCGAAAATATAAAAAATAAACTTATATTCAGCAATAAAATACATAGTTACAATGTTTAGACCCAATTCTCTTTAATCAAACAACACATTGATACGTACCTCAGAAAACTTTTCGACAGCAGCAACACAAGAATGCCCGACACTGTCGACGCGGTGAGTGAGATGTTAGAGCGAATGAATGCGATAGACGATCGTCGTTTTTGGCATCTTCCGACTGTAGGTTTTCGAGAATTGCTTGTAGCCCATATTAAAGCACTAGCCCACATTTACTTACTTTCCTCTATGTTTTTAGTTTAATGATGTATGTATAAAAATATTCGGTATGTATTAAAATGGAATAAAAAAGCAATAATAATAATTTTATGCATTGATTAAATAATATAAAATCCATAAATTGTTAATAATATTACTAACAAATTAAGATTGACGTGATACTATTTGAAATGAGCGCTAAATGTTCATTTTAGCGCTAGTTGCGAGCGGACGGTTTTGAGACTTTGAGTGTGCATCTTGGGTTTTTTGTATGTCAATGCCGCCTCGGCAATAATTTAACTTCTAGTACGAGAATCGGCTGCAAAATCGCTACGTACGTAAAACAGTAGTAAACAGGTAACCCTTATAGGTTCGCCTTGTCCGTTTGTCTGTCTGTCTGTCCTTCCGCTGTCCGCGGTTTTGCACAAAAGCTATTGGTACTAGAGATTTTATATTCGGCACAAGTACCTATACAACATAAACACGCCCGACACAATGATAGAATAAAAACATGAAAATCTTTTTAACAAAAAATTAAAACGCCGAAAATACATGATAGGTAGGTATAATGATAACGAACCCACTTCGTTGGGCGTCAACGGACGCAGATAATGAATATGGTCGTTTGGCGCCGACTCAAAATTTAATTTTTTTCTTTGCAATTTCACTTATTTTTGACGGTTTCTTTTTTTTTTTAGTTTTTAAATTATGTTTTTTGTGGCTTACAAAAAATTCACACACACACACCCTAGAACACTCCACTAGAACAGTGGTTCTCATAATTTTTAAATGATGGAACCCTTTTGGGAATCAAAATACTTGATGGAACCCTACAATAAAACAATTGTTTTTATAAGTGTATTTTTTATTAATCAGCATAATAAAAGTACAATGTAACAGTTACTAATTATTATTTACTTCACCACTTGGCAAGGACAATAATAGAAAACATTAAAAAAGAAAAAATCTAACTAGTGGGAGGTATGAAACTGTTTTTTATTTTTCATCAATTGGTTGATATCAGGTTTGATGTAAGAAAGTTGGAGTCTCATATCAGCTTCGGCGTCCAGTCTATTGCGATATTTTGTTTTCGTGGCTGCGTAGGTAGAGAATCCTGTTTCGCACAAATATGTAATTAGGAACGGGAGAAGAATATCCAGAGCTATTTGGCCAAGCATTGCATATTCATCTTGGATTCTGCACCAAAAATCATTGACAGGCGTCGTTTTGAACAGTGACTCCATATTTGTGTCTGATGACATTTCTAAAAGAGATTCATATATCTCGTTTGACATGTTTTCAGGCTTTTTCCAAGTTGGGTAAAAAAGGATTATGAATCCAGGAATTCACTTTAATTTTTGTATTGTGTTCTTCGGGAAAATACTTATATGTAGCATACCTACCTCACCTACATGTAACGTAACTTTTTTTTTTTCGTAAACGGAACAAAAATATGTTGGTTAGATCTTTCAAAAATATTGAATACCTTTTAAAAAAATTGACTTCGGGCAGGGTCGAATCATGACCGCAGGATAACCAAGTAAAATTTTTCTTTCCATTTTTTCTTTATATTATATATTTTCTATAATTTTTGGAACTTTATTCATAAATTCCAAATAATTTATATTTTTATTTCTAAAGTTCACTCACGTTATTGCGAAAAATTAAATATTAA